>CM042693.1:385396254-387796254 GCA_023614405.1 Avena insularis | reverse complement strand
AAGGGCACAGCAATTTAAAAGGAACAATTGAGGATGTGAACAACCTTATATGTCTAATGGACATGGTGGAAAACAGCAAAGATTTATCAGCTAGAGAATGGAACTTCGGAACACACCTAAAAGACTTGCGAGCTAATTTACTCGCGGCAGAAAATTTTCTGGCAACAAAGAGGGAAGATCATATGGGTGAAACTAGGAGATGAAAAATACAACCTTCTTCCATGCCCTTGCTACCACTAACCACAGAAGAAATCAAATTGCTTCCTTAATAACTCCAGGAGGAAGCTCAGTCTCTCAACATGAAGAGAAAGCATCCTTGCTTTGGGAGGCCTACAAAGATAGACTAGGCAAGTCTGATCCGCATGAGATGCTTTTCAATCTTCAAAATTTGCTGCAGCATCACAATGAGTTAATTTATCTTGACAATCCTTTCTCTCATGAGGAAATTGATGAAATTGTGAAAGATCTCCCTTCAAATAAATATCCTAGACCTGATGGTTTTAATGCCGAATTCTTCAAAAAATACTGGCATATTATCAAAATGGATGTCTATGATCTATGTGATCAATTTTACAAAGGAAGCCTAAATGTGGAGTGCATCAACAATTCCTTCATTACACTACTTCCAAAGGCAGCAGCTCCCTCCTCTGTTAATGACTACAGGCCAATATCACTGCTCAATTGTATCTTAAAGATCTTGACAAAGTTGTTGTCCAATAGATTACAAAAAGTAATCATGTCTCTCATTCATCAAAATCAATATGGGTTCATAAAAACCAGAACAATACATGAATGTCTTGCATGGGCTTATGAATATATACATCTTTGTCATAAATCGAAAAAGAAATTGTACTTCTCAAGCTGGATTTTGAAAAGCATTTGACAAAATTGAGCACTCTGTGATTCTTGAGATCCTATAGAAAAAGGGATTTGGGCCTAAATTCTGCTCCTGGATCAAAAAACTTCTAGGTATTGGATTGTCTTCAGTTCTACTTAATGGGGTTCTAGGAAAAACCTTTAAATGTAAGAGAGGAGTCAGACAAGGCCAAGTATCCTACAAAGAGACTGCCGAGATCTAAAAGTATTAAAGGAATGGCCATAGGAATGGGCGCATCATGACATCGTAATCTGTCTTGCCCGAATGAATTAGTTGGTACAAGAAATGTTAGAAAAAGTAAACGAAAGGAGTAATAAGAAGTGAAAAGGACAGAGACACTTCCCAACCAGAAACCAAAGTTCCCATTGATGGTATACTTTGTGTAAGCGAGCTCTAAGATCACATCTTTAGAATAAAATCCAGTTAGAAAAGGGATCCTATCTCCCCCTTGCTTTTTTGTGTTGGCTGCTGATCTGCTACAATCCATGATTAATTAAGCTTGCCAATAGGGATTAATTCATGTCCCCATCCCAGTGGGGTACACCACAGACTTCCATGTCATTCAATATGCAGATGACACCTTGAAAATCATGCCTGTGGATATCTCACAGATGAATCATTTAAGATATATCCTTGATGAGTTTGCAATCTCAACTGGCCTCAAAGTGAATTTCCAAAAATCAAGCCTCTACCCCATTAATGTACCTAAGAAAAGACATCATGAACTCACTGAGGCTCTTCATTGTCAGTTGGTCTGCTTTCCATTTACTTACCTTGGTCTTCCTTTGGGGACGACCAAACCCAAGAAGGAGCATCTTCTACCTATAGTGACTAGGATTGAAAGGAGATTGCAGACTTGCTCAGATTTTTTAACTTATGGGGGAAAGCTGGAATTAGTGAATCCAGTGTTGTCCTCACTTCCAACCTTCTATATGAGTACTCTCAAATTATACAAAGAGATAATCAAGCAAATTGATAAATATAGAAGGCGCTGCTTATGGAGGGGGAGATCTCTACGCATAACCCTCCCCTAGCTACTTGGTCTATAGTCTGAAAACCCAAAGATATGGGAGGTCTAGGTGTAACAAATTTGGAGATTCACAATGAATGTTTGCTCATGAAGCATCTGCACAAATTCTATAACCATGCAGATTTGCCCTGGGTACACTTAATATGGGAAAAATACTATGCATCGGCCTTACCTGCTAAAATGGCAGAATGCTCATTCTGGTGGAGAGACTGCCTCAAGCTTCTCCCTAAATTTAAACAGTTGGCATCCTGCACCTTGGGGAATGGTACTTCAGTTTTACTCTGGCTAGACAATTGGAAACAACCAAACCTACAGACCTCATTCCCGCACCTGGCATCATTTTGCACATAACATTAACATTCCCTGGCAGCAATGCAACTTGATTCTCTCATCAATCTGTTTCAGCTACCCCTTTCTCTGATTGCTTTTGAGGAGTTCCAGGAGTTTGAGATTACTATTCTATCAGTACAAGGTAATGATGATCCAGATTTATGGTCATATGAATGGGTAAAGCATATGCCCTCTTCACAACCTCAGCAGCCACCAAGTGCTTTTGATTGGCTTTGGATAAGTTGCTGTCAGAAAAAACATAAGGTCTTCTTTTGGTTACTCCTTCAAGATAGACTTAATACTCGGGATATGTTACATAGAAGAAGGTTCTTCATGCCTGATTATTCATGCATAATGTGCAATGAGAATAGAATTGAAACGAGGAATCACCTCTTTTTTCACTGTAAGTTTGCTAAAGCTTGCTAGAAATATGTTTGCCCGGAATGGTCCCCTCCCCCGTCAACCACACATCTAGACAGTCTTCTTATATTCAAACAGCAGTTTGCCAAGCCCTTCTTCATGGAAGTTGCCATGCTTATAGCTTGGCCAATTTTGCGCACTCAAAATGATTCCATCTTTAATCATATTACTCCCAGCCTTTATCGAGATAAAGCTCTCTTCAAGGAGGAATTAAAATGGATCAAATTCAAAGTGAAGAGGAAAGCCTATGCCTCTTTTGTGCCATGGATAGATAGCTTTCTGTAAATTTTTATCTATGTAAATATTCAGAGGTAGCTATAGTGGTAGCTTTAGATTTTTTTACTTTTTTCTTGTATGAACTCTTTTTTAAACAAAAAATATAAAAATATGCAGTAGCGAGGCTACCGTGGTTCGTCAAAAAAATATTGACTTCACGAGAAGATCTCTCCCAACCTGCTTCTCACCTGATGCAGGCCATGCCACCATGCACCTCCTCTCTCGCCGCCGGCGTCGCGCACCTCCTCCTCTCGCTCACTGCTAGCCTCACGCACCTCATCATTTTTCTCTGCCTCTATTTTACTCGGCGGCGACCATGAGAGCCTGAGGTGCGACCAAAAAATCGAGCTCCCCCACGATGCGGATGGCATGTGGATGCAGGAGAAATACCTCAGCTCCAACTACAAGTGGTGATGGTGCTCTGCTACAATGGCTGCAGCTCTTGCTACAAGCGGCGTCGCGTCACTTGCTACAAGCGCGGCGGTGCCTTGTTTGCACGGCGGCGACGTGCTACAGAGGCGTCGACGACCTGCTACAAGTGCGGAAGCGCTTTGCTACAATAGCGTCAGACGTAGCGGCAGAAGCGGGTGCGCTTTTTCTACAGAGGCAGCGGCGCTTTGCTACAACGTCGCCAGCCGCTTGCTACCATAGGCCGATGGCGGTGCTACGTGCTGGCCGGCGACGACACTACCGATGGCCAACAACGATGCTACGAGCGTGCATCGACAACGCTACCTAAGGCCGGAAGCGATGCTCCGACCGGCCGCCGGCGGTGCTACCAGCGTGGTCGGCGCCGGCGAGGTCTCTAGCCGGAGGTGACCGACGGGGAGCGGTTGGTATGGGTGCTCGTCGGTGGGTTTCATTGTGGGCGGGGTCGGAATCCTGTGCAGTTTTTCCGTGGTCGAGGAGTTTGTACAACGAAACGAGGGAAAAGTCTACAGGACACGTGTCAAGCAGCGGATCTGGGGAATAAGTCTACAAGACATGTGTCAAGCAGCGGATCCAGGAAATAGAAACTCTCAATCCTCGGAGGACGCCTAGTACTGCCCTTTTCAGTTAGCGATTTCCTAGGTTTTTTGTTAGCGTCAGAGTTGAGGGAGGGCACGGTCTGCAATGCCTGCAAATCATAAGTACTCCTTGTATAGTGCTGTTTATGCAATTCTCCTAATAACCCATGATGATATCTTAAAGTTGGTTTTCTTATATGCTGTTTATGCAATTCCTAACTTTTAGTTGTGTAGTGGTGATGATAAAGAAATCAAACTAATCTGCTGAGTTGTTACTCCTGGATTTCTCTATCCTAAGAGGATATATGCTGCAACCATCTTTTATGGGTCACCGTCTTTTCCATCTTTCATGAGCTAGAGAAATCAAACTAATCTTCTGAGTTGTAGTGGTGATATATTCATTCTTTTATGGGTTACCATCTTTTCCATGAGCGACCGCCAGCATCCGCCACAAGCGGTAAACATGACTGGCCTCTTCCAATCTTCACCTCATTCTAATTTTTGGTTGTTTTTTCCAGAGAAAACCTGCAGATTTCTCTATTGTTTGATGCTTGATCCTTCTCGATAGTACTTACCAAATTGGTTTGCTTACTACGGGTGTGTATTTTGTTTAATCCTGGGAACAAAATGTTGCTATCCTTAGAAGAAGTATGATTTCTTGATCCGGGCCGTGACTGCTTTAGATCAAGTTGTCGTCACGTTTGATCAGTCTGTGCCAGCTAGCTACTTGCGGTGTACTGCTTACAATCTAGTTTTCGCCTAGTAGAATCATGCATGAAGATGGAACCTCAATCAGAACTGTGAATTTTATTTAGGAACAAGGTTTCCCACGTGCTCATGATTTTCTCTCATGTTCTCCATATGTTCCATTCCACAAGGAAGCATTACATGATGACACTGATTCTTTCATCAACCGTTACACTTGTGTGTTTTGACATGTGAGATTCTTTCCACTGCATCTTCATAGTATGCTTTGCAAAATCCATGATCAGTACCATGCATGCCACATGCCACATGTCATAATGCTGACATAGAGAATGTTGTGCTAACATGTATCGTGATCTTCAGGTACTCGAGGAGCAGGTCGCTACGGCGGTGCGCAGTCAAGGAGGGGGGACTCGAGAGGACGGCAAGGTCGGGAAAGGAGGCGACGAGATGAGGCTCTAGAGGGGGACTCGAGAGGACGTCGAGGTCGGGAAAGGAGGCGAAGAGATGGGGCTCCAAAGCAGTGCACACACGCGGCCAGCAGATGCGACTCATGCCCACGTGTCAGAGAAGCACTGGCTGAGGCGAGGTTGGCATCGGAGGCCGATGGCAAGCTGCTGGGTGAGCTGATTTGACAGCGAGCTAGGGCAGCTAGAGCAGCTGGTGGCGCCTGCGCGGCTAGGCATCAAGGCATGCGAGGGAGGAGCTCCTCTAGTGCAAAGGGAGGGCTGGAGCTCGAGCTCATGCAGGGGTGCAGGGCGGAAATACAACACCACACATAGGTTGGTCCACCGGCGTCATCATTACCATTGATTTGTTAGAGATTTATGCAAACTATTTTACATAAAGTCCCTTCCACCTCAGTCTAGATTCATACTAGATTTATTAGAGATCTAAAACTGTTTTAAATGTTGCAGATACATACAAGATTCAATATCAATTGTAGAATAAACAAGAAAAAACTAAATTAACAATAGAAAAATTAGAAAAAACCAAAATTAATAAAATTTTGATGGTACCTACAAATTTCAACAGACTCAGTCAAGAAACATACAAGTTTCACTGCTAGGTGAAGCTCGGGTTGTTTCTAACTTTTTAGGAGGACTTAAGTATAAATATGTGACACTTGTTGACTCCGTGGACTCTGCACAAATCTCCAACAATCCTATGACATATGTGACCAAACTACTAGCGGTAAATCTTTTCTCGCGTGCAGGGTCACCAGCGAGTAGGAGCTCGTGCAAGGCACGGTGACCAGGAACTCATGTGCTGATCGCAGAACCACCAACACTGATCGCGGGATCGCACAGATCCTGGGCCATGATTGTGGACGGATCTCAGATCGCCAGCTGATTGCTAGACTGGAGTCGTTTAATTTAAAAATCCAAAGGACTATAAAATGGTGTGCAGTTCAAAAAAAAAATCTCCCCCGCGTCGGTTATTTCTAAATGGAGGGAGTATCATATTTACATGGTGCACGTGTCTAGAGTTGTGCTGCACCACAAGAGTAGGATGCAGTGCCACTGCACAGCGCCATCCGATTTCCTCACACAATATTCATGTCCAGTTTTTCTTTCAAGTAAAACACACAGGATTATTAATTTTGCTTGGATTGAAAGCGTCGAGGCCAATTGAGCAATTTTCTCATTGTGTCATCACTGTGACATTTGAAATTTTGCTTCTCGGCAGCACTGCCTCCTTGGTCTTTCTTTTGACCCGCTAGATCCTAGAAAGAACATGAACTTGTGTCAATGATAAAACAAATATTATATATTCACAAAGTATGTAAAGGGTTCAATGCAATAATAACTATGCTAAGAGAACGGATGAAACCCTAAAAAGAAAGTGGCATGGCAGAAAAGAAGGAACGCTGAAATACTGCTCTAAGAAGATCACAGAATACAATCAAGGTTTTGTACATACGAACTTAGTTTTGTTATCGAGTTTCTAGAATATGCTTTCGCAAAAAAAAAGAGTTTCTAGCATATGCACCTAATCAATAATTTACTTTGTTGGGAATTACTAAGTTTTCTGAAGAAAAAGGCAAGAGCGTAGAGTAATATGTCCTGTAGAAGTTAAGAGAATTATTTAAGGAAAGGTATCCTAGCAAAATGGGGTTTCTATCAGCCAGAAGAACATTAGACTACATATTATTATCGAGGGACAAGCTGGCCAACCAAGATTTACAAAAAAAAAAACTTCTATTTTCATCCATACAGGTTGTTAGTTAATACAAATGGTAGGTAAGATCCATGAACAACGTGTTTGCACTATCTGATTAATTCATTTACAGGGAACGAAACTAAATTCAAAGTGGTTGTCAATGCAGAAGTGCAAATTAACCTAGCGTTCAATGTCAGTAAATATATGAATTCTTCCATGCAGAGCGTCTGGATGCGGTCGCCGGAAAGTACATAGCAGCAGGGGCTGGTCCAACAAGGCCAAGTGCGCTACCATGCGGAGCGTCTGGATGCTCGTCCGACTGGCGACGAGCCAACCCGTCTTGCGGATCCATGACCACCATTGCATCATGCACTCAGCCATCATGGAGACAATTGGCAGCATGGGTATGTTCAAGGGTAATGGGCAATTACCCTCCCCATATCCAGACTGACTTGGGTAAATTTTCCTTATCCATATCCCACCCAAATAGTGTGGGTATGGGTTTAGATGTGGGTAATGGGTACCCAACAGCAGGTTTATCAACAATAAAATAAGCTGAATAGTACAAGGTTTGCTCCATTTTCAGTTAACTATCTTGTCTAGCTCTAAATTGCAAATAACAAAGGTGGTAGATGAATTCAGCATGTAATGGGAATGAATATACCTTAGTAGCATGGAATTCTGCGAGTTGTGAAGCACCAAAATTACCTCTTGGTGCAACAAAGGTTCGAACCTTTTCCTGATTAAAAGATGAATGTTTTGCAAATTCTTTAGCTGCTTTAAGTATTTCTGAAACATTTCTATAGAATGCCAAAAAGCGCCTGCTGCTATCCTGTTTCATAAAGTTGCTTCAGTTGCACAACATAACAAGATATATCATTCAAAGAACTGTAGTTATTTCTTCTACTGTACCTCAACAGGATTGCAGATAGAGTAAGGACTTTGTATGCCTGTCAAATTATCTAGATCCAGCATTCGCTTTTGCATAAGCGAGACACTTTCGATCACTTCATCATTTGGTGTCAACAAGTGCAACTCCATCCATGAACTCAGCTCCAATCCGAGATTTGAAAGATCGCGGGAAATATCCCCGACCAACATATTTCCAAAATCCACAACGGAATTGTGTCCGTGGCGTGGATCCTTGCATAAGCTGGAGTAGTTCCAGATCGAAATAGATTGTCTTAAGTTAAATATAATAGTCAAAACATATCAGTTAGATAACCATTCCATAACTGAACTATACCGTAGAAAACATGGAAAATCCCTTAATCCAACTAAACAGAGTGATTTAGGAGCTGTCAGTGAAAATAAACACACCAGGTTGTCACATCCCAAAGCAATCTTTATCGGGGCTTTGCGTTTTTCAACTTCGTACTAAATTTTCTGAAATATTATTGCAAATAATGATATTTATGGACAAACAAAGGTGAAGGCTTATATATGGGAATTAGGAATATAAATGTTTACGAGATGGCTTAAAAGTATATAAATGCAATAACATATAATCTGACAAAAAGATTAAAAAAAGAGAACCACTATATCAGTAATACAATGCATCGATTAGTGGTACCATATAACCCAATTGCTAAACCCATACAGCCATACTACACTACTAACTTGAACAGTAAAACACAAAATTCAAACAGGCAAATACATCAAGCCTACATCACACGGCTTAGGACTGTATGAGAAAACAGAGAGCTTGTACTTAATGGAATAGCTTCAAAATGTTAGTATAAAAGTCCTCTTAAAGTTCAGCTCGAACAGCTCTAGAAAAGGTCACGCCTGTTTAACGGTTACAGAATTTATCCTACCCCTCACAGCTTCTCAAGTTCAACTTATGAAACATTCTCTATGGAAGCTAAGCCCAGCCAAGAGTGTTTAGCATTAACTCTAGGCCCCGTAGGTACCGTGATTCTTCGCCCATTGGGACTATTTATTCTTTACATAGCACTTTTACTTTAATTAAATGGCAGAAGGCCTGCCTTTTCCTCAAAATTATCCATCATAATAGTAACGATCAGCTGCTCCTATTGTAAATCATTATGAATTCACAAACTCACCTTAAGTAGAGTACAGTACACAAAATCACAAACTAGCTGATGTACATTCCTGGCATACAATGTCTGACTAATATTATGTCCTTACAATCAAAATATAGCCTGCAGTATATAAGTTGGAACATACAAAATGACAGGAAATCAAAACCAAATTGAGCAATTTTAATTTAATCACTTGTTACAAGACCAACAAGGACATAATAAATATAGTAAATGCACAAAAGATAGAGGGCCGAACAGCCCAGACAAGATTTACAAGACA
Source organism: Avena insularis (assembly GCA_023614405.1). NCBI lineage: Eukaryota > Viridiplantae > Streptophyta > Magnoliopsida > Poales > Poaceae > Avena > Avena insularis. The sequence continues at coordinate 387,787,121 of CM042693.1, read as the reverse complement.
TGCAGAAAATAAACAAACAAAAAGAATGAATGACTACCAAAATTGCATTTTTTTTTCAACTTAATGCAGATGCGGGGGCGCCTGCCAGTTGCTCAAAAAAGAAAGTGCACCCTGGTTTGCGACTATAAAGAGAGAGAGAGATTCATGCCATATGCTTAACACTAAAAATATACATGAGCAAGCGGAACTACACCCAATATTCCATATGAGAGAAATATGATGGATCGATAAAGAAGTTGAAAAACCAAGAAAAATAGTTAAACCTGTTTGTAGAACCGTATGTGCTGTTTGAAGGAAAAGTTGTTTGTAGTGTAGAGTCCATCTTATTTTTGCAACTAACAAGCTGAGAGACATCCATGTCAAGCTGTTTACACCAATTAAAAATAAATAATGTTAGAAGATTGACAAGTTTTCATGACATGGGAGATATTCACATCAGGCAATTTATGTGTGCAGTACATAACACACATAATGAACTTTTGAGTTGAACATGATGGAGAATGGGTCATGTGACATGTTTTTTTTCGAAAAGGAGGCTGCGCCTCAGCCTCTGCATCAATCGATGCATATGACCTTTTATTATATTATTGAGAGTAGCAGATACATCATACTTTGAAGGATATAGTAGCATACAATGCATATCCAAATATAGTACCGAGAGGGACTACAGGAGGCACATACATGGATATGCCAACTAATGAAGTACAATTGCTACTTAAGCAGTTACCATATATGGATCTACAAACCATGTAGCTCAACTCATTAAATTCCTAACCAAGAGTGATGTAGGTTTGTCAACTGCTTTTGGCTCCCCAGCACGGGAGGGAAAATGCATTACAACAGAAAACAAGAGAACATGTATACATATTGCAATACTATGTGATACTGTTATTTTTCTTGGAAAAGAAGAGTAATTTTCTGAGTTTGAAAAAAAAAAGATTTGCAGCACTACTTTTGCTACTTCTATGTCCGTATCACCTACTTTTTTGTGTTCTGTAAAAATTACAAACAAAAACACCTTTTCACGAACTTTTGAAGATTCCTAGTTTATCCCAATGTGTACACGTGGACAGCTTTGTAGAATTTTTCAAAAATAGAAAGTTTACATAATTATAAAGGGTGCACTGAACCTCGGGAGCCAAAAACCTTGTTTTACGTTATAATACGAGTATATAATCTTTAAATAATTCTGGCAATCCATGATATATTACCTGTTCAAGTTGTGATAATACGACATCACCAAGTAGTATCCAGTTTGCACGCCTCCATATGCAAGGTAGGACCAATCCCTCATTTCTTATTGCCAGCAAAATAAGCTCAATCTGGAACATAGATAATGTACGCAAGTTGGATGAGGCCATTCATGTAAGAGCATCTCCACTTGTACCCCCCATACGGCGTCCGGCGCGGCCATTTTTTTGCCCGTATGGGGGGTACCAGATAGATCACAGATTTGGGGGGGCGCTGGCTCCTAGCCGTGCCCCCCATACAAAAACTTGAAACATTCGAAATAATTGACAAATACGAAATTAACAACGATTTCATAGATAGTTCAAACAAGTTTACACATAATTTGAACAAACAAGGAAAAAAGACGAAACTACTAGGGGCCACGGCTAGATGGGCGAGGAGGTTGTTTCCGGCGCCGAGCCCAAGCCTAGAGACTTTTAATCCAGACACATGTGGTTCCTGGCGGTGATGTAGTCGAGCACCCAGTCAACCGTGCGCCCTGGTGCGCTCCACCATCGCCACCGACCATCGAGATTGTTGTTCTGCGGCGGCAGGCCAGCGCCGTCATAGGCGATGATGTGGCCCGCGTGCTACCGTTCGAAGAAGATCGTCCACCTGTGGTGGTTGTCGGGATGCCATTGGGGGTCGTCCCTCTCCTCCGACGTGAGGCCGGACCAGAAGTAGACGAAGATGGCCGCGAATAGGGCCGCGCCGACTGGCGCCGGAGGTACCGGCAGACCGCCAGCGCTGAGAACCCATTTCCTCGGCAATCGACAGTCCGGAGGGACTGGGTACTGGGAGCCCGCTGCCCATAGCTGTTGACGGAGGACCCATCTTCTAGAAAATGCTCCATCGGCAGTGGGGATTCGGGTACAGTTTCAACGGTAAACATTGCGGGCGGGTTGTGTGAAGAATGGCGCCGACGAGGCCGTTTTAATAGCACCTTCGGCCGCCGCCCTAGATATAGCGGGAGAGGGGTGTGGGCATGGTGTAGATGTAGATCTGCAATGGCGATGGCCGCCGCGCCTACATATAACGAGAAAAGGGCGAGAAGCGGTGGAAAAGGCATGGCGGGAGAATGTGATGGCAAACAATTTTGTGGCCGCGTGGCCGGCGATGAGCCATCTATCTCACTGCCATATTAGCCCAAGGCGTGGGTTGGGTTCGGCCTGGGGCCGCCGGATGACAAAACGGGCCGCGTCGGCACGAAAAAATATTGGGGGGCCGGCTGGGCGTGATTTTGAGCACTGGCAGCCCCGATAGCCCTTTTGGGCCCCCGAGTGGAGATGCTCTAACTAGAGCTGAACATACAGTTTTTAATGTGATAAAAAAGTAACAAATAAGCAACAGGCTGACTACATCTCAAATAATATCTACCAAGGCTAATAGTTTGCAGTGCACTACACTCAATAGGCCACTCAACTATTCTAGCTTGCCACTACCCCACATGAAATTGCTAAACCCATTCACCAAGGACAAGGCTGATCGGCTAGTTTTAAAAAAAATAAGATGATTTAATGTAATGTGCAAAGTGCAAACTAAAACGAATATCCAACAACTAGCATTCTAGTATACCTACAAATATTTAGAACAGTCCAAATACTCATGTGAGTTTCATCAATAACTGCTAATGAAGTAGCCAGAAAAAATCTGAATGCCAAAATATATATGCCATCATATACGCATGTTATAACCACTTCAGTTATTGTCAGTCTATAAAATTGTTTGACTATACCTTCCTAGATAAGCATCACTAACAAAATGGAATTATTTACTCAAGTTGAAATATAAAATAAAAATACCAAGTTCCACAATTTTAGTGCTATCGATTTTCTATAGAAAAACAACACAGTTATAGCAAGACTAGGCTATGAGCATGAGTAAACCTGGAGTTCTTTTATTTGAGAAATAACTTCATCGATGGAATCATGGCACCATAATGGGAGGACTGCTAGCAGTTGAACATATGGACTAATCGCTATATCAAGCCTCTTGGCCGGTCCTCCAACTATATCAATCAGTGTATCAATAATATTAGTCCTTATATCTTTATTATTTCTCCACTGAAATCTTCCTTCTTCAATGTCATTTTTAATCCTTTCAAGACCACCCAGTATTTCATCTCGGGCATATGAAGATATGAAACCCTGCAAAATTACAGAGTGTGAACAAAACACAATTAAATTACTACAAGAAAAATTAGTGGAGCCAGAGAGCACACATTATAAAACTTAATTCAGAGCAATGCAAAAAACAAAACAAAGAATAAGGGCATTCACATGGTTTTGGTATTATGACAGTGTTACATAGACACCTGAATCATTAAATCTATCTACTTATATAGTAACTTCGATTTCTTTTTTCTCAATCACTTGACTGGGAGTCTAGCATATTACTCAAGAATTGCAGGAAGGCCAAATTTGAGCTTAGCATGTACTACTAGGAACAAGTAATATCTAGTAAAATGACTTATCAGACAACATGAAATGCTCTTTAGCACTTCTAAATATTTCAGCATGAGAGAGAGAACCTTCTTCATAAGCATATTGGCATTCTCTTTAGTGGCAATTATGACATATTTGTAGTTCTCATTCTCTGAACAAATGTAGTCCAACAGCCCATCTGCAAAATCTCTAGCACGCTTCTGAAGGGCCTTCTCGCGCTGCTTACCCAGATCTGCAACCACCAGCTTCTTTCTCTCCAACTTGAAATTTATGAAATAGTTCTGGTTAGCCTTAATTACTCTGATGAAACAAATTTAAAGTTTTCAGCAGTCTAATAACAAAAAAAAAGCACGCGACTTAATTGACTTAAACAGAAGAGACTAACAAGTATATGTGCTTCCATGATATATGTTTGATGTCACTGAACTTTAAACAGCAACAAAAAGAAAGCACAATTCCATAAAAATACGCACAATCGTAACAAGCACATCAATCAACAGACATGGGAGGCTATACATAATCTTGTGTGTTTAACTTGCAACATATTGATTCATTTGTCGAAGACATATGCAGAAGAAACTGAAATATAAGAGACAAACATAAGAAACTAGGTTAATATCCTTATTGCTAGTACAATGCAGCAGTTTGAAGGCGCATGACCAAGGCAACAGCGCAATCAGGTTACCCAATTTATTAAGGGACTGCCATACACACTTTCTCGCCTACACATTCAAGGAATCTCACAATGCAGTACTGAAGAATGTGGATTCCGAAGATTGTTATGGCGCTTAGACCCTCCTCTCTCCCAAACTTATGCATAAGAACAGAACTGTAGTTCTTTTTTCAAGAACATGCAAAGATTGCATGTCATGTCATTAAGATAGGGAGAAACAAATACAGCGTTTAGTTACAGTGATTGAGATTACACTGCCCGCACAGCTAAACTATTCCTACTCCTCTCCTTCACCCGCTGGCTGCCTAGCTAAGTTCCAAAGCTGTAACTCTTCTCTAATTTTCCTGATGATCCACGTCAGTGTCCTGCAGCCTATCAAAGTTTTGGTTGTTTCTCTCTAGCCAGAGTCGCCGACAGCATGCTATGCTGAGTATCGCCAATTTCCTACGTCGGTCCTTAGGCCAACATGGGCAGCCACAAGACCTGGCCGGAGCCAAACACGCGGAAGCAGAACGGACACTCCTGGATGACCGTGATGTTGGCGCAGTAGGCCTTGCCCGCCGGCAGCAGCATGCAACCGCCCTTGCCTTTCTTGACGCTGGCGCCAGCCACCGAAAGCGCAAGATGGAAATAACTTCTTCCATACGCTGCACTGGTGGCAGCCGCGTGAGAGGGCGGCCGTCGCCTTGCCAACCATGCCGTACTCGTCCGCGTCCTCGTCGAACATGTTAATACTGCATCTGGTTTGCTCGGGATTCGGCGCCGACGGCTCGCCTTGAATCCTTAATCACCGCACGGGGGCTCAATTTTGCTTTCGCACGACTGATGAATCTCCGACTGGCGCGGCAACCACACCATCGGATAATTCAGGTGCGCCTGCCGTGCACCTTCTCTTGGTATCGCAAGACGCAGGTTAGCGCCGCAGCAATGGCGGCATGGGAGCACATCTGGCCGCCGAGCGCGCGGAGCCCATGTGGCATGCGGAAGCAGCACCCAATTAAGAATTGTATAAACCGGATTTAGACCCTTTGGAGTCCAAACAGGATTTTGTATAAACTGATTCTTAACAGACTAATCCATAAAACTGGCTTTACTAAAAATTAGAGTAAAACTTGTTTTCTAGAAGCTCGACCCATCACGTCCGAGTGTGTCCGAAATCATCCGTGAGGACGCGCGGGACGTGCGCGGCGCCCTAGCGGCCTGACCCATCCGGACAAACGCGTCCGTCTCGATCCATCCGTGCATCTAATCTGGACAACGGTTGCGTCGGCGCGGACAGCGTGGACAGCACGGGTGTCCTGCCCATCTACCACCCGGGGCCCATATATAAGTGAAACATTAGTAGTTAACGATAGCTATTCATTAATTAGATTAAACCCTGCCAGCTATAAAAAGACCGTTTGAACAAAATAGGGGATGCTAGTGCTGCTACTGCTACGGCTGCTGGAGGAGGACGTCGCTGAGGCTACTTGCCGCCGTTGCCGCGGCCATCGTGGCCGCTGCCGCCGGCCCCGTCGATCGCCGCCCTTGCAACCAGATGACCTGCTGTTGGATGCGTTCGCGGTAACGGTCGCGCGCATGGCCGCGAGCCACCGCCTTGCCCGCCGCCTTCCTACGGTCCTCTGTCGCCCGGTTCGCCAGGGTCTTGTCCATCTCGGCGGCCCAGTGGTCCCTCGCCTCCTGGTCGGCGAGCTCCTTCGCCTCAGCTGCGAGCAACTCCGCCGGAGAAGGAGCCGGAGCCGGAATCGCAGCACCATTGGGGCCGAAGCCCAGCGCCTGCGCTATCTGCACAGGGGCAGCGATCGCCGCCTTTATCTGATCCACCTCCTCCTCGTCCTCCGCCATCTCTGTCTCGTCTCCTTCGCCTCAGCGGCCAAAGCCACGCGCTCCTCCTCCGCCGCTGAGTCGGCGACGTGCTCGCGATGTGCCTCCTCCGTGTCGCTGCGTGCTTTGGCGGCATGGCAGAGCTCGCGGACGGCGACCTTGGCGGCCTCCTCCAGCATGGTCATGGCTGCCCCGTGGCGGATCTCGCGAAGAGCCGCTGATGCGGCCTCCAAGGCCACCGCCTCCACCGCCTCTTTGGCGGCGACATGGTGAATGTCGCTCACCGCCCATTGGGCGGCCACCGTGGTTGTCGCCTCCACCACCCGCTGCAGCGCCAACTCGGCGACATGGCCTTCCTTCTCGAAGGCCAGCACCTGCGCATCGCTCATGCGTCGGGCCAACAACGTGGCCTCGAGGTGGACCTCGTCGACCTCCACATCCGGGTAGCGGGTGCGGCACATCTCCTGGATCTTCGTCCAGTTGGCGATCTTGCGGCAAGGCATGGCTGCTGGTGGCTGGCGCTTTTTCGACTGCTGGTTTGCTCTTGCTTTGGGGCCTTTTGTCTCCGCGGCGGCGGCGGCCGTCTTTTATAGACCGCGACGGAGGCAGGAAACGGCCTGGGATGCGCGGGAAGTTTTCTCATCGTGGGAAGCGAGGCGCGCGCGAGAAACGGTGGCAGGCCGCGCGGGAAGCCGCCGGTGCTGATAGACGACGTCGCGTTGTCATTAACGTCTCATCGCGAGCTGTCAACCGGTGACAGTGGGAGGAAGACGGATAGATGGGTCAGGCCGTTGGGCGCAATCAGCTGGACAGGCCGGACGACGACCCAAGTCGACCGTGGCCCGACCTAAACGAACAGAAACGGACCGTTTAGGACAATCGGATGGGTCGGTCCGGTGAAGATGTCCTTACTTACTCTATAGATGAGACCCCTGGCCCCTCTTACTTCACACTTACTTGACGTTTGCCACACAATTCAAAGCAATAGCCATTGTATGCTCTCTCTATTTATTTATTTTTACTTTGGGACACACATATAAACACAAATTTGTAAGCTCAACGCGAAACAAGAGGATACAAGAAAGAAATTATACAGGGAGTACCGTACCACTGGATAACGAAAACGCTCCCTGCCGAGAAGGTCAATGTGCATGGTCGGACCAAGTGGGCGAATAAAATCCGTGTCCATCTGTAATTGTTGAACACCATATATTATCGATGATATAAACAATCCACTCAGGAGCAGGCCGGAGACGAGATGTGATAATGCGGGATCCCTGAAATTGCACATGTGGTGCTACTCTTTATCTTACCTGCTGTGCCTTGAGCTTCCGGTGCCTTTGGTCGCTGCCCATCGACGGGAGTGGAATAATCCGCGGCGGCGCAGGGCGGTCGCAGAAGCGTCTACTTTGAGGGCTCTGCCCGCCGGAGAGGCCGGGCGTCGTGAAGAAGCAGGGCCCTCGCAGCGACCCCTTCACCGCGAACGCGGCCGCCATCTCTGCCGGCCTGAGAGGGAATTTTGCTTTCCGATGCGGTGTAGTGTAGGAGCCGCCGGGGCGATCTGCTGCTAAATTATGCCGGCGGTACGGTGGCTCTTCTGTTCTGTGCTTGCAATTGCAATGGACTCTGCTGCTCCTCGTGTGCCTTTTGGCCTCTCCGTTTTACTACGTGCCTATGACGTGTGGCCCCTGGTTCCTTGCCATGCGATCCGTGATCGTGCTAGGGTTCTTCCCGGTCGTGTTATTTTTGCAAGTCAACTGACCTTATCTGTCGGGGGTGTACCCCGGATACCCCAGAGTTAGGTATAAAGAGACCGTGAGAGACTAATAAACATCTGTATAAAAGAATATAGAGATATGAAGAGGATATATCAAATCAAAATATATAAAGCACAAAGAGAGAAATCTTACCTGAAAAGAAGAAAAAGACACACAGGCCGAATTAAATAAAAGTCGGCCTGGTCAAATCCTTCCCAGGCCGAATTAAGCCTTACCGACCTGGTTCTCAGCCTCCCCGGCTGGGCCGAGCTGCCCTCCAACCGGCCCACCTCGGCGCCGAACTGCTCCCGCCAACGTCACCATCTCCCGTCGACGTCGCCAGCTCCCGCCAGCATCCCGCCAAGCGTCTCCCGCTCCCGCCACACGAACGCCGCTTAGCCCGGCTGGGCCAAGTCACCCCGGCTGGGCCGAATCATCAAGACGCCCCGGCTGGGCCGTCATACACCCCGGATGGGCCGCCATATACCTCGGCTGGGCCCTGTCTCCCCTAGGCCGAGTCAGTCCCAGACTGGGCCGAGTCTCCACTTTCCCCAGGGCGTTTTAGACGAGATGTAGTGATCCAGACGACCACTTATCCATCCCAGGAAGCATCCGCGACACCTACGACGACTCAACATCGACCCAGGACAAGACAAACAAGTCTTGTGCCAGTCTTGGGACGCCCATGGCTCAGACTGGCACATGGCCCTGTGGAATATGCCCTTGGCATCAAGAAGATGCTAGGGAATATTCCCTTGGCTCCAAGAATATGCTAAGGGATATGCCATGGCATCTCCAAAGATGCCAAGGCATATGCTGAGCATCAAAGAAGATGCTAGGAATATGCTACACAGAAGCCAAGCGTGGGGAACAAGCTTTGTCCCCAGGGCTCCCCTTTATAAGGAGCACCAGGGAGATCGTTCTCGGAGAGGCCCTCGAAGGGCTCCTCCCCTCTCTGCTCACTAGGAGCTCTCCTTCTTCCTCCACTCTGACAGAGAGATCTAGCTAGAAGGATAGGAGACACAGCTCAAGGAGCAAGGTTGTAGCCACAAGTATGGCAAGATTATAAGAGATTAGATGTATAGAATGAGGGGTTATCTCCATTTGAGAGCTTCAATCCAATATACATTGTATTTCTCTTTGTTCATACGAGTGCGGTCTTCACTGCATCATCCCTCCTCGGATTCCACCATGTCCATCGGCCCCAACTTTAGCCTACCCATGGCATATGCCGTGATACCACCACGACATTTGGCGCCCACCGTGGGGCCTTCTAGTGGCGTTGGTTGGGTTTCCATCCGGACGGGAACACCTTCATCAATTTTCTTCCTCATAGGGCTCATTCAGCTTCACCAAGCCAACAGAGAACAAAGAGGTAAGCGCAGAGGCTCTCCAAGTCTAACTCATCAAAGCAGGTAAGACTCAGCATGGACTCAAGCACTACTCCAAGCTTACTGTAAGTACCAAGTAACTCAGCAGGGTAGGTATGACCTAGCAAAACTCACCCAAACACTTCTCCAAGTATACTGTAAGTGCCAGGTAACTCAGCCACCTACACTCAATCCTTTACCCCGGGGAGAAAATAACTTAACCCGGGGGACTAGTCAACTTATCCGTAGAGTCACCTTTAGATTAAGAGAGCATTATGTTGATTTAGATCTGTACTCCAGCCAGCTTATTTATAACTCGGCCATAAGTTGAATCAGCTTATTTGTGATTCATATAGATTTTGAGTCAGTTAGTTTATGTTGTGGGTTATCCTGTGACTCAGCTCACAGGCCAGCTTATTTATAACTCGGCCATAAGTTGAATCTGCTTATTTGTGATTCAGATAGATTCTGAGTCAGTTTACTTATGCTTTGGATTACCCTGTAACTCAGCTCCCCATCCATCTTATTTATAATTCGGACAGAAGTTGAATCAGCTTATTTATGATCCAGATAGAATTTGAGTCAGCTTACTTATAAGTCGGATAGAATTTGAGTCAGTTTATTTATGCTTTGGATTGTCCTTTAACTCAGCTTACCGGACAACTTATTGATGATTCGGATATAATTTGAGTCAATTTGTTTATGCTTCGAATTAACCTTTAACTCAGCTCAGTAGATTGTCTCTGATTCAGACTAACATTTGATTCAGCTTGCCAGGGTATATTATAATTCGGATTGGTATTCAGACTCGGCGTACTAATCATATCTCTGATTCAGGCCGAAGCTTTATTCAGTTCGCCAAATTGCCAGGTTGTGTTATAACTCGGATTGATATTTCACCATCTTGCCAAGTTATCCCATATCTCGGATGACTATTGGCCAGCTTATCATATCTCGAATCTATATCTCATATCTACATCTCGAATCAGATCTCTCAGCGGTTAGCCCTATTATCATATCCCAAAGCTTAATCTTGGATCTATATCTCGGATCCATATCAAAGGCAAATTATCGTCATCACGCCAAATCAAGTTATATCGTGGCAAACAGATGATTTGGATTTGAGTCATATAACTCGGATTTGAGTCAGATGACTCAGACTTAAGACATAAAGTCAAAATTGAGTAAAGTAACTCGGATTTGGGATGAGTTAACTCGGATTTGAGTCATATAACTCGGATTTGAGTCAGATGACTCAGACTTAGGACATAGAGTCAATTTTGAGTAAAGTAACTCGAATTTTGGAATCAGATGACTCGGATAATAACTTGCCCAAAGGGGTTAAAAGAGCAATGCCCAAGAAGGCAAGAACTTATAATTTACCCAACGGGGTCAAAAGAGCAATGCCAAAGAAGGCCAAAACTCATAACTTACCCAATGGGGTCAAAAGAGCAATGCCAAAGAAGGCCAAAACTCATAACTTACCCAATGGGGTTAAAAGAGCAATGCCCAAGAAGGCAAGAACTCATAACTTACCCAATGGGGTCAAAAGAGCAATGCCAAAGAAGGCCAAAACTCATAACTTACCCAATGGGGTTAAAAGAGCAATGCCCAAGAAGGCAAGAACTCATAATTTACCCAATGGGGTTAAAAGAGCAATGCCCAAGAAGGCAATAACTCATAATTTACCCAATGGGGTCAAAAGAGCAATGCCCAAGAAGGCAGGAACTCATAACTTATCCAATGGGGTTAAAAGAGCAATGCCCAAGAAGGCAGGAACTCATAACTTACCCAATGGGGTCAAAAGAGCAATGCCCAAGAAGGCAGGAACTCATAACTTACCCAATGGGGTTAAAATAGCAATGCCCAAGAAGGCAAGAACTCATAATTTACCCAATGGGGTCAAAAGAGCAATGCCAAAGAAGGCCAAAACTCATAACTTACCCAATAGGGTTAAAAGAGCAATGCCCAAGAAGACAAGAACTCATAATTTACCCAATGGGGTCAAAAGAGCAATGCCCAAGAAGGCAGGAACTCATAACTTACCCAATGGGGTTAAAAGAGCGATGCCCAAGAAGGCAGGAACTCATAACTTACCCAATGGGGTCAAAAGAGCAATGCCCAAGAAGGCAGGAACTCATAACTTACCCAATGGGGTTAAAAGAGCAATGCCCAAGAAGGCAGGAACTCATAACTTACCCAATGGGGTTAAAAGAGCAATGCTCAAGAAGGCCAGAACTCATAACTTACCCAATGGGGTCAAAAGTGTTGGAGATATGCCCTAGAGGCAATAATAAATGTAGTTATTATTATATCTTTGTGTTTATGATAAATGTTTACATTCATGCTATAATAGTATTAATAAGGAAACATTAATACTTGTGTGATTTGTAAACTTAAATTGAAGTCCCTGTTGTAGCCTCTATACATCACTAGCTTGTTGGTTAATAAATGATTGTGGTTTCCCTATCATGAACATTGAGATGTTATTAACAACAAGATCATGTCATTAGGAGAATGATATGGTGGACATACTCCTATAGATAAGCGTAGCATAAAGATCAAGTCATTTTAATAGTTCAATTGCTATATGCTTTCTGATACATAGTAACCTAATTCCTTCGACCATGAGATCATGCATATCACCTTTACCGGATGGATGCTTTGATGACATCAAACACCACACCGTAACTGGGTGGCTATAAAGGTGGCATTGAGTGTTCGGAAAGTATTGGTTGAGACACATGGATCAAGAGTGGGATTTGTCCATCCATATGACGGATAGATATACTCTGGGCCCTCTCGGTGAAATGTCATCCAATTAGCTTGCAAGCATGTGACTGGCTCACAAGGGATCACATATCACGGAACGAAAAGAGTACTTATCAGTAACGAGGTTGAACTAGGTATGCAGAGATACCGACGATCATAACTTCGGATAAGTAAACTATCGTGAGACAAAGGGAAATTGGTATCGTATGTAAGTGGTTCATTCAATCGCAAAGTAATCGTAGAAATATGTGGGAGCCATATGAATTTCCAGATTCCTCTATTGGTTATTGATCGGAGAAGTGTCTCGATCATGTCCGCATAATTCACGAACCGTAGGGAGACACACTTAAGGATTCGACGTTGTTTGAGTAGTTATGGAATGATGACAAAGAGACTGAATGTTGTTCGGAGTCTCGGATGGGATCCGGGATATCACGAGGAGATCCGGAATGGTCCGGAGAATAAGATTCATATAAGGAAAGTCCCGTTTCGGAGTTGGGGAATGGTTCCAGTGTTTTCATTGGGAATGTTCTAGAAGGTTCCGGAATGTCCCAGACCGAGGGAAGGGTACATGAATGTGTTATATCAAGTTGGTATGATTGCATCATGTACTTGGTGTCATCGCTGAACAAAATAGAGGGTTTATTCAAATCATAGTTTGAAAAAGTCAAACGCCAAGTTTGAAAGTCAAACGACTATTTTGGGAAGTGGAGGGGAGGTGGAATCCGAGTTGGGGAGGAGTCCCTCCTCCTCCACCGCCGGCCCACCTTGGGTCCGAGTTGGGGAGGGACTCCTCCTGGCGCCTCCCTCCACCCATAAAAAGGAGGGCTCCTCCCAGACACACAAGTTCCCACCTCCAAAGCAGTGCCACCATAGCCGGCCGGCCGCCTCCTAGGGTTTCTCCCATAGCCGACTTGGGCACCTCCAAGCCCTAGCCGCCGCCTAGCACCTCTTCCTCGTGTTCAAACCCTAGATCGTCGAGGGCTCTCTCATAGTCCACCATACTCGCTCCGCTTAAGGCGAAGCTGCGAGATCTCCCTCTACTCGGTACCACGCCACAGTCGCCGAAATCGCGAGGAGAGTGCTACAACCTCCGCTGCCTGTTGGAACAAGGGAGAGGAAGATCTTCGTCGAGTACCGAACGCAGTGATCGATCAAGGAGCGCCGCTGTAACGCAGCCGGAAGGATCGTCACGCGATCTTGAGATCGGGAAGAGTACGACTACATCACCCACGAGAATCCGCCTCGTTAAACACTTTGGAATCTTCGAGGGTGAGTTATTCCATCGACTCGCTGCTACAATCTAGTAGATAGATCTTGGCTTGTTTGTTTGTATAGAAAATTTTTGTTTTCCATGCTACAAACCCTACAAAGGGTATCGAGCCGTGTCTATATGTAGATCTGCAGACGAGTAGAACACAATGGTCATTGTGGGTGTTGATGCTTTTATTGTCGATTGCTTCTTGTGTACTTTGCATCTTATGGATGTTGGGATGAAGCGCGGGCTAACCTTACATGACATCGTTCATGAGACTTGCTCCACGCTGACATGCAACTTGTATTGCATAAGTGGCTTTATGGTGCTGCTTTCTCCTAGCATAGTTAAGATCCAATTTACAACAGGTGATTAACAATACTAGTATCAATGTTGTGGTTCATGTTCGTAAGTTAGAACGACACTTATGGAAAGCCCCAAACCACGTAAAACATGCAAAGAAAGTAGAGGCGTCTAACTTTGTTTTGCAGGGGTGTGCAGTGATGTGATATGGCCATGATTGTGATTATATTTGATGTATGCAATGATCCTTATTGTAAGTTGGCAACCGGCAGGAGCCATATGGTTGTCTTTAAATTTTGTTAAGACCCGCGTGTCTATTCAAAGTAGTTGTAATAGTTGAAGCCGGTGATCTACAACCATGGAGCAGCGTCATGGACCTTGATGCAATGTCGGTGATGATGGAGATCATGTTCGCTTGAAGATGGAGATCGAAGCACAAAGAAGAAAGGCCATATCATATCACATATTATGAATTGCATGTGATGTTAATCCTTTATGCATCTTGTATTGCTTAGTAGACGACGGTAGCATTATAAGATGATCCCTCATGCACATGAATTTCAAATCATAAAGTGTTCACCCTTAGTTAGCACTGCTAAAGCTTGTTGTTTCAAGCACCACGTGATGATCGGGTGTTAGATTCCGCAAGTGTATACAACGTGAGCAAGCCAGATTTGCTCATGCGGAAACTAAGGTTTGATCTTGACGAGCCTAGCATGTACAGACATGGTCTCGGAACACGGATCACCGAAAGGTAAAGCATGAATCATATAGTAGATATGATGAACATGTCGATTGTTCGCCACTGAAACTATATCAACTCTCGTGATGATCGGTGTTGCTGTGGTGGATTTGGTTCGTGTGATCACTAAAACAATGTGAGGGATGTTGTTTTGAGTGGGAGTTCACCTAGATTAATTTTATTATTAATTTGAACTCAATTTGTCATAAACTTAGTCTAAACAATTGCAAATATGTTGTAGATCAATGGCAGCCCCTACCATCAATTTTAATGTGTTCCTAGAGAAAGAAAAGTTGAAAAACAATGGAAGCAACTTCGCAGATTGGTTCCGCAATTTGAGGATTGTCCTCACTGGTAATTTGACCTATGTGTCGGATGCACATTGGTGACCCATCTACGCCATCGCTACCGATGAAGTAAAGAATCTTTACCTCACTCGGAAGACACGGTACTCACAGTTCAAAGGTGCTATCTTGTATGGTTTAGAATCAGAGCTTCAGAAAAGGTTTGAGAATTCAGACCCACATGATATTGTCCGTGATCTCAAATTGATTTTTGAGACTCATGCGGCAATTGAGAGCTATGAGGCTTCTGAAAAGTTCTTTAACTGCAAGATGGAAGAGGGCAGCTCTGTCAGTGAGCATGTGCTTAAGATGTCTGGGCACGCAAACAAACTTCAAAGCTTGGGTATAGTGATTCCTAATGCTTTGGGGATTTACCGTGTCCTCCAATCACTACCACCAAGTTACAAGAACTTTGTGATGAACTACAACATGCATAACATGAACAAGACGTTGCTGTAACTCTTGCCATGTTAAAATCTGCGAAGTGGAGATCAAGAAAGAGCACCAAGTGTTGTTGGTCAATAAGACCACCAAATTCAAGAAAGGCAAGTCTAAGCAAAAGGCACACTTCAAGAAGGGTGGTAAGAAAGTTACCACGCCGACGAAGAAGACCAAGGCTAGACCTAAGCCTGATACTGAGTGCTTTTACTGCAAGGGAGAAGGTCACTGGAAGCGGAATTGCCCAAAGTACTTGGCGGATTTGAAGAACGGCAACATCAAGAAGAAAGGTATATCTGATATACATATTATTGATGTGTATCTCACTAGTACTCGTAGTGCTCGGTATTTGATACTGGTTCGGTTGCTCATATTTGTAACTCAAACAGTGCCGCAGAATAAACGGAAGCTAGCGAAGAACGAGGTGACGATGCGCGTTGAAACGGATCAAAGGTTGATGTGATCGGTCGGCACGCTACCCCTTCATCTACCATCGGGATTAGTTTTATACTTAAATAATTGTTATTTGGTGCCTCGTTAAGCATGAACATTATATCGGATCTTGTTTATTGCGACGGTTACTTGTTTAAATCCGAGAATAATGGTTGTTCGATTTATATGAGTAATATGTTTTATGCACATGCACCTTTGATAGATGGTCTATTCTTGTTGAATCTCGATAGTGGAAATACACATATTAATAACATTGAGGCTAAACGTTTGAAATCGAGCGATAACTCGACCTATATGTGGTAATCGCTGCCTTGGTCACATTGGAGTGAAGCGTATGAAGAAACTCCATTCGATGGACTTCTTGAATCACTTGATTTGAATCACTTGGAAGATGCGAAGCATGTCCGATGGGTAAAATGACTAAGACTCCATTTTACAGGTATGATGGAGCGAGCTACGGACTTATTGGAAATCATACATACCGATGTGTGGTCCAATGAGTGTAGCATCGCCGGTGGTTATCAAGTATGTTCTTACCTTCACGGATGACTTGAGTAGATATGGGTATATCTATTTCATGAAACATAAGTCCGAAACTTTCGAGAAGTTTAAGGAATTTCAAAGTGAGGTAGAGAATCAACGTAACAAGAAGATTAAATTTCTACGTTCTGATCGTGGAGGTGAATATCTAAGTTACGAGTTTGGCGAGCATTTGAATAAATGCGGAATACTTTCACAATTGACACCGCCGGGAACACCACAGCGTAATGGTGTGTCCGAACGTCATAATCGAACTCTCTTAGATTTGGTTCGTTCTATGATGTCACTTACAGATTTACCGCTATCATTTTGGGGTTATGCATTAGAAACAGCCGCATTCACTTTAAATAGGGCACCATCTAAATCCGTGGAAACGACACCGTATGAATTATGGTTTGGGAAGAAACCTAAATTGTTGTTCCTTAAAGTTTGGGGTTGCGAAGCCTATGTAAAGAAGTTATAGCCGGACAAGCTAGAACCCAAAGCGGAAAAATGCGTCTTCATAGGATACCCAAAGGAAACTATTGGGTATACCTTCTATCATAGATCTGAAGGCAAAATCTTCGTTTGCAAGAATGGATCCTTTCTAGAGAAGGAATTTCTCTCGAAAGAAGTGACTGGAAGGAAAGTAGAACTCGACGAGGTTGTCGAACCTTCTCTCGAACTTATGTAGTAGCGCAAGACCGAAGTAGTTCTGTGACGCTCGCACCAATAAGAGAGGAAGCTAATGATGATGATCATGAAACTTCCAGAAGTTGCTACAGAGCCTCGCAGTCAACAAGAACTCGTACCACTCTGATTGGTATGATCCCGTATGAATGTCATGTTGGTGGATAACACCGATGACCCCGAGACATATGAGGAAGCGATGATGAGCCAGATTCCAATAAATGGCAAGAAGCCATGAAATCGAGATTGGATCCATGTCGAAAACCAAGTATGGACTTTGGTGGACTTCTGGGATGGCGGAAGGTCATTAAGAATAAATGGATTTTCAAGAAGAAAATAGATACTGATGGTAATGTTACTGTCTATAAAGCTCGACTTGTCGCAAAAGGGTTTCGACAAATTCAAGGAGTTGACTACGATGAGACTTTCTCACCGGTAGAGAAGCTAAAATCTGTGAGGATTATGTTAGCAATCGCTGCATATTATGATTATGAGATATGGCAGATGGATGTCAAAACAGCATTCCTCAATGGAGACATTGATGAAGAGTTGTATATGATGCAATCCAAAGGTTTTGTCGATCCTAAAGATGCTAACAAGGTATGCAAACTTCAACGGTCCATCGACGGATTGAAGCAAGCATCCCGAAGTTGGAATCAACATTTTGATAAGGTGATCAAAAGTTTTGGTTTTATACAAACTTATGGAGAAGCTTGTATTTACAAGAAAGTGGGTGGGAGCTCTGTAGCATTCTTAATACTATATGTAGATGACATATTGTTGATTGGGAATGATGTAGACCTTCTTAACAGTGTCAAGGAATATTTGAATAATAGTTTTTCAATGAAGGATCTTGGCGAAGCAGCTTACATATTAGGCATAAAGATTTATAGAGATAGATCGAGACGCCTAATATCATTGTCACAAAGTACATATTTGGACAAAGTTCTAAAGAGGTTTGGAATGGAAGATAGCAAGAAAGGGTTCTTGCCCATGTTGCTTAATCGACCTTGAGTAAAACTCAAAGTCCGACAAACGGCGTAAGATAGAGAAAGGATGAGTAAGACTCCTATGCCTCAGCCATAGGATCTCTAATGTATGCCATGCTATGTACTAGACCCGACATTGCATATCTTTATTAGTTTAACTAGCAGATATCAAAGTGATCCAGGAGTGGATCATTGGACAGCGGTCAAAAACATCCTTAAGTACTTGAGAAGAACTAAAGGATATGGTTCTTTCTTATGGAGGTGATGAACAGTTCGTTGTTAATGGTTACACCGATGCTAGTTGGAACACCGATCCGGATGATTCTAAATCACAATCTGGATACGTATTTACTTTGAATGGTGCAGCAGTTAGCTGGAGGAGTGCAAAGAAAAGCGTTGTGGCGAGATCTTCAACTGAATCGGAATACATGGCTGCTTCGGAGGCTTCACAAGAAGCGATGTGGATGAAAGAGTTCATTACAAAGCTGGGTGTGGTTCCTAGTGCGCTGGACCCAATGTTTATCTACTGTGATAACATGGGCGCCATAGCCAATGCGCAAGAACCAAGGTCACACAAGAAGATGAAGCATATCAAGCTACGTTTTCACGCTATTCGAGAGCATGTCCAAGATGGGGACATAAAGATTTGCAAAGTACACACAGATCTGAATGTGGCGGATCCTTTGACTAAACCTCTCCCGAGGGCAAAACATGACCAGCACCAAACTGCCATGGGTGTTCGGTATATTACCGTGTAATCTAGATTAGATGACTCTAGTGCAAGTGGGAGACTGTTGGAGATATGCCCTAGAGGCAATAATAAATGTAGTTATTATTATATCTTTGTGTTTATGATAAATGTTTACATTCATGCTATAATAGTATTAATAAGGAAACATTAATACTTGTGTGATTTGTAAACTTAAATTGAAGTCCCTGTTGTAGCCTCTATACATCACTAGCTTGTTGGTTAATAAATGATTGTGGTTTCCCTATCATGAACATTGAGATGTTATTAACAACAAGATCATGTCATTAGGAGAATGATATGGTGGACATACTCCTATAGATAAGCGTAGCATAAAGATAAAGTCATTTTAATAGTTCAATTGCTATATGCTTTCTCATACATAGTAACCTAATTCCTTCGACCATGAGATCATGCATATCACCTTTACCGGATGGATGCTTTGATGACATCAAACACCACACCGTAACTGGGTGGCTATAAAGGTGGCATTGAGTGTTCGGAAAGTATTGGTTGAGACACATGGATCAAGAGTGGGATTTGTCCATCCATATGACGGATAGATATACTCTGGGCCCTCTCGGTGAAATGTCATCCAATTAGCTTGCAAGCATGTGACTGGCTCACAAGGGATCACATATCACGGGAACGAGAAAAGAGTACTTATCAGTAACGAGGTTGAACTAGGCGAAGCCCTGCGAGATCTCCCCTCTACTTCTGGTACCATGCCGTTGTGCTGCCGGAATCGCGAGGAGAGTGCTACAACCTCCGCTGCCTGCTAGAACAAGGGAGAGGAAGGTCTTCACGAAAATCGAACGTGACCGATCATGAGCGCCATTTAACGCAAGCGCCGGAAGGATCGTCTACGCGATCTTGAGATCAGGAAGAGTACGACTACATCACCCACGAGAATCCGCTCTCGTTAAACACTTTGGAATCTTCGAGGGTGAGTTATTCCATCGACTCGTTGCTACAATCTAGTAGATAGATATTGGCTTGTTTGTTTGTATGCGATAGAAATTTTTTGTTTTCCATGCTACGAAACCCTACAAAAAGAGCAATGCCCAAGAAGGCAGGAACTCATAACTTACCCAATGGGTTTAAAAGAGCAATGCCCAAGAAGGCAGGAACTCATAACTTACCCAATGGGGTTAAAAGAACAATGCCCAAGAAGGCCAGAACTCATAATTTACCCAATGGGGTCAAAAGAGCAATGCCCAAGAAGGAAGGAACTCATAACTTACCCAATGGGGTTAAAAGAGCAATGCCCAATAAGGCCAGAAGTCCAGAAACTTACCCAAAGGGGTTATGACCAGTGCCCATGAAGGCCAGGAGTCCAGTAACTTACCCAAAGGGATTATGACCAGTGCCCATGAAGGCCAGGAGTCCAGTAACTTACCCAAAGGGGTTATGACCAGTGCACATGAAGGCCCGAAGTCTAGAAACTTACCCAAAAGGGTTATGACCAGTGCCCATGAAGGCCCGAAGTCCAGAAACTTACCCAAAGGGATTATGACCAGTGCCCATGAAAGCCTGAAGTCCAGAAACTTACCCAAAGGAGTTATGACCAGTGCCCAAGAAGGCCAGAGGTCCAAAAACTTACCCAAAGGGTTATAACCAATGCCAAAGCAGGCCAGAAGACAAAGAACTTACCCAAAAAGGTTACGAACCAGAACCTTAGAGGGCCAGAAATCAATGATATATGAAAAGACTATAGGCCGGATAAACAACTCTGGGGATATTTAGTATAAAGCCTATGCACGACTCAACGAGTCCCACATAGCCTCGGGGACTAATGTCGGGGGTGTAGCCCCGGATACCCCAGAGTTAGGTATAAAGAGACCGTGAGAGACTAATAAACATCTGTATAAAAGAATATAGAGATATGAAGAGGATACATCAAAATATATAAAGCACAAAGAGAGAAATCTTACCTGAAAAGAAGAAGACACACAGGCCGAATTAAATAAAAGTCGGCCTGGTCAAATCCTTCCCAGGCCGAATTAAGCCTTACCGACCTGGTTCTCAGCCTCCCCGGCTGGGCCGCTCACCACCGGGCCGAAGCGCCCAACCGCCCACCTCGGCGCTCGCTTCCCGCTAACGTCACCATCTCCCGCCGACGCCGCTAGCTCCCGCCAAAGATCCCGCCAAGCGCCTCGCCCCGCCACCTAAACGCCGCCCTCCCGTTGTCGCCCGGGTGGGCCGAATGGGGTTTTGGCTCGGCCCACCACGGGTCATGACGCCGCCAGCCCGGCTGGGCCAAGTCACCCCGGCTGGGCCGAATCATCAAGACGCCCCGGCTGGGCCGAATCATCAAGACGCCCCGGCTGGGCCACCGAGTACCCCGGCTGGGCCGTCATACACCCCGGATGGGCCGCCATATACCTCGGCTGGGCCATGTCTCCCCTGGCCGTCGGTCCCAGTGGCCGAGTCTCCACTTTCCCTGTATGCTTAGACGAGATGTAGTGATCCAGACGACCACTTATCCATCCCAGGAAGCCTCCGCGACACCTACGACGACTCAACATCGACCCAGGACAAGACAAACAAGTCTCGTGCCAGTCTTGGGACGCCCATGGCTCAGGCTGGCACATGGCCCTGTGAAATATGCCCTTGGCATCAAGAAGATGCTAGGGAATATGCCCTTGGTTCCAAGAATATGCTAAGGGATATGCCATGGCATCTCCAAAGATGCCAAGGCATATGCTGAGCATCAAAGAAGATGCTAGGAATATGCTACACAGATGCCAAGCGTGGGGAACAAGCTTTGTCCCCAGGGCTCCCCTTTATAAGGAGCACTAGGGGGATCGTTCTCGGAGAGGCCCCCGAAGGGCTCCTCCCCTCTCTGCTCACTAGGATCTCTCCTTCTTCTTCCTCCACTCTGACAGAGAGATCTAGCTAGAAGGATAGGAGACACAGCTCAAGGAGCAAGGTTATAGCCACAAGTATGGCAAGATTATAAGAGATTAGATGTATAGAACGAGGGGTTATCTCCATTTGAGAGCTTCAATCCAATATACATTCTATTTTTCTTTGTTCATACGAGTACGGTCTTCACTGCATCATCCCTTCCCGGATTGCACCACGTCCATCGGCCCCAACTTTAGCCTACCCATGGCATATGCCGTGATACCACCACGACATTATCGCAGTCCGACCGACGGGAAACACTTGTGACGCCGTCCACGTTATTTCAATCGTATGGGCGATAGTCCCACGATTTTTTACGCCCGTACGTTAATTTTTTTGGTATACATTTGAATCAGCTGACCACCCTTGCCGGCTGGTACGCCCGTACGTTAATTTCGCACCATCGATACGTACTCCTACAACCCAAAAATTATGGCTGCTACGGTTTACGTGCCTCCCCAAATCAAGCCGCTACTCACCATCGTCATCTGCATCATGCATGTGCTAACCGTACGTGTTTCTTTCTCCCCTTGTTGATCATCAGCTCTCCCGGCCCCACGGCGCGGCTGCATCCATCGCCGATAAACTCAACCTGGATCGATCGACTCATCGTTTAATTTTGACATCTAGTAGAAGCTCTTTTTCTCATCGTACACTCTGCCAATTGCGTCAACAACAACCTTTGCTCCCTAAATCCATTCATCAAAACTGCACCACCGTCGTCAAACCAGATCTCGCGCCTCGGAGTTGTTCGGATCTTAACACATGGCAGCAGTGATCGATCCGATCTGGCCGGCCGTAACGGCACTGATATGATCTGGTGGTGCAGCTGTACTACCACAACACGATCGGGATCTTAAGCTTGTAGCCTCCGCACCAACCAATGGGGACGTGATCGATCCATCGGGAGCTTGTAGCCTCCGCAGCTGGACTTCCACAACATATGTATCTACATGGATTTTGTACATGATTTTTTTGGCTCTTTGGATCGTTTGTTCTGATACGCGTGTTAATTACAAACTAGGTGGGTGCTATCAACGGAATAGGCACTACGCTCTGCCTCTAGATTCCAACCAAGTCTTCAATGAATTTCACCCCGACAACAACGGCGGCTATGGTGGAGGAGGACCAACCACCAAAGCAAGGGAGCCTGTGACTGCATTGTGTCCGTTAGAGTATATGTATCTGTTAGGAATAGACTAGGTTACTTGTCTTATACTCCAAGTCGATCCATATATGCCTATATATACTCGTCCGAGAGGCTTAGTAATACATCCATCATATTCCGCAATCTCTCTCTCCTTCTACCCTTCAACATGGTATCAGAGCAGCACGGTCTTTGACCTAGCCGCCGCCTCCGCTTCCGCACCGCGCCGTGATACGCCCAATTTGCATCACCATTCTATATCATAATTTACCTCTATTCATTGATATTTGTCTAACTATGAGGTATTATTTATGGTTTTTCATCTGTTTATGCATGTTTGATGATTCCTGGAGGATGGACTGCTGGAGTCTGGATTCTGATGGAAAAGACGGCGTTTCGGTGCAATTTCGCGAAGATCAAAAAAATACCAGAAAAATATGGAAACATATTATTTTACCGGAAAATGAAGGAAGCCAGAAGGAGGAGTGAAGGGGGGCCTCAGGGGGCCCACACCCCCTAGGCGCGGGCCAACCTGACCTCGCGCCTAGGGTGGGTTTGGCCCACCTGTTTGGCCTCCGACTCCGCCCCTTCGCCTATATCTTCCTTACGGAATCCTAACACCAGGGGGCGACCACATATAGACTTTCGCCGCCTCTGGGAGGCGGAAAATACCGAGAGAGAAAGATCTCTCCGGCAGACAGATTTCTGCCGGGGGAATTCCTTCCAGGAGAGGGGAGGTCGTCGCAATCAACACCGTCATCAAGCTAGGCTTCATCTGGATCATCATCATCATCATCCACACCATCATCTCCACCAGCACCATCACTCTGTCCCGCTGTAACAATTGTGTTGGATATTGCTTTAGTTCGTTAGGGGAAACTTTCCGGGTGTTGATTACTATTGTAGTTGATGCTTGTGAGTGGAACCATTGGATTATTGTTTATGTTCAGATTGTTATCTATTATCATATCTTCTTTGATCTTGATCCATATGATGTCTTGTGAGTAGTTCGTTTAGTTCTTGAGGACATGGGAGAAGTCATGTTGTTAGTAGTGAATCTGTGATGAGTTATTATTCAATGGTTTAGTATTTAAGTTCTGGTGCTATTCTTCTAGTGGTGTCATGTGAACGTCGACTACATGATACTTCACCATTTATGGACCTAGGATCTCAGAGTTTAAGGCTATGGTTAGATTTATATCTTAATTACTTTCCTGTAGTTACGGATGTTTGCAGGGGGTTTAAACACAAGTATGCATTAGTACTAGGAAGGGCAGTATGTTAGCACAGGTTCACCCACACAACACTTACAAACACCAAAGAAGAGTACTCAGCTATTTGCAGCGAAAGCACTTGACAGAATTCCCATGTGTCCTTGAGAACGTTTAGTCCTTATAAGTATTTCCACCGGCTTGTCCTTTGCTAAGAAAGGATTGGGCCACTTGCTCCGTTTGTTCATTACTTATGTTACTTGCTCTTTGTTTTGTTACCTTGTCAAAAAACCACTAAAAATCCGTTTGCTAAGTATTCACACGGATTTCCTGCTCCATACCACTGTTCAGCACCTTCTTCTCCTTGTTGGGATCGACACTCCTATTTATCGAAAGTACTACGATACACCCCCTATACTTGTGGGTCATCAAGACTATTTTCTGGCGCCGTTGCCGGGGAGTGAAGCGCTATTGAAGAGTGGAACCGGTAAGGGAACTTTTACTGTGAGTATTTACTTTTGTTACTGTTTGTTTCTTTGTTTCCAATATGGATAACCCACTTGGTTTTTTGTTTGGGAAAACTACTGCCACTGAAAGGGTAGTAGATAAACCACCACCTGTTGAGATAGATCCTTTTAAGATACCTGCAAGTATTGTTAATCGTGTCATGGATAATTATTATTTTGGGGATGGAACTATCCATCCTGGTGATCACTTGCTTTATATCTATGAATTATGCGGGTTGTTTAAGTGTGCAGGTATCACAACTGAACAGGTGAAGAAGAAGTTACTCTCCATATCCTTGAAAGGGAGAGTTGAGGCATGGTATAAGATGCTAAAGAATGGACAATACATGGAATGGGAGGAAATGGCATCTCTCTTTTACTCTAAATTTTATCCTTCCAGTGAAATCCAAAAGGATAGAAATCTTATATATAACTTTTGGACTCTTGATGGATAAAGTACAGCTCAAGCTTGGGGGAGATTGAAGCTGCTAATGCTTAAATGTCATATTCATGAACTCCCTAACAATATTATTCTCAATAACTTTTATGCTAGACTTTCTCTTCAGGATAAAGGTTTACTAGATGCTTCTTGTGCTGGATCATTCACAAGTATGAAGGAAGAAGTTAAATGGGATATCTTGGACCGTATTCAAGATAACACCAAAGCTTGGGAGAATGACAAAGGAAGGAAGTCGGGTATAAACTATGATTATGAATGTATTAAATCTTTTATGGGAACTGATAACTTTCGTGATATTAGCAATAAGTTTGGCCTTGATCCTCAAGTTCTTTCAGAATGTTTTAATGCTTTTGACTCTTATATTGAGATTCCCAAGAAAGAGTGGGGCAAGTACCATGCTCCTTATAAAGACGTCGTTACCCACGTTCCTGCTAGTGTAGAGTTTTGTACTGTTGATCCTATTTTGCCTAAACCTTATGTTGAGAAGATCCCTTTTCCCTCCAAGCTAAGGGAACACTCTATTTTGGCTAATGTGGTTAGCAAAATCTCAAAACTGTAGGATCCCATGAGCTTATTGATATCGAGTCTGTGGTAGCTATTCTAAAAGATATTGTCACTAGAAATATAGAGGATGAGTAAATTGTCTTTTGTGAGGATGCTACTAATATTGTTTCTCATCCTAAGAAAGTTAGAAAAGCTAGTGTTCCCGTGCTCTCTGTTAAAATTGGTGATCATTCCTATTATGGTTTATGTGATATTGGTGCTAGTTCTAGTGTTATCCCTTATGAGCTTTACAAGGAAATTATGCATGAGATTGTCCCATGTGAGCTTGAAGACATTGATGTGGTTATTCACCTTGCCAATAGAGAGCAAGTTTGTCCCATTGGTATTGTAAGAGATGTGGAGGTCCTTTGTGGTAAGATTAAATATCCTGCTGATTTTCTGGTACTTGGTAAAGAAGCTAGTAAAACCTATCCTATCATCTTTGGTCGAACCTTCCTTAATACTTGTGGGGCTATCATAGATTGTAGGAAGGGAAAAGTTTTAACTAAGTTTGATGGAGAATCTTATGAGTTTAATTTTTCCAAATTTGCCAAAAAAACCTATGAAAAAGAATTACCTGATGAGGATTTCAAGGTTGAACAACTGTCTTCTTTTTCTCTTGCTCCTAACAATGCTTTGCAGCAGTTCATGGAAGATCATGAAAGTGATACATTTATGAAGGAAAGAGATGAGATTGATGAGGTTTTCCTTTGTCAGCCTGAGTTACTTAAGCATAATTTACTTGTGGAAGATTTGGGTACCACATTACCACCCAAAGGAGATCATGTTTTCGAATTAAAGCCTTTACCTGATGATCTTAAATATGTTTATCTTGATGATAAGAAGATATATCCTGTTATTATTAGTTCTAAACTTTCAGGGAAGGAAGAAGAAATGCTATTGGAGGTATTGAAGAAGCACCGAGGAGATATGGGTTATACTTTGGATGATTTAAAAGGAATTTCTCCCACTATATGTAAGCATGCTATTAACATTGAGCCTGATGCAAAACCAGTTGTTGAGCACCAGCGCCATTTAAATCCTAAAATGAAGGAAGTGGTAAGAAATGAGGTATTAAAACTCCTTGATGGTGGCATTATTTATCCTATTGTTGATAGTCAATGGGTTAGCCCTATTCATTGTGTTCCCAAGAAAGGAGGAATCACTATTGTCCCTAATGAGTATAATGAGCTTATACCTCAGAGAGTAGTAGTTGGGTATAGAATGTGCATTGATTTTAGAAAGATTAATAAAGTTACTAAGAAAGATCATTATCCTTTGCCCTTTGTTGATCAAATGCTTGAGAGGCTGTCTAAAAAGACTCACGTTTGCTTTCTTGATGGTTATTCTGGGTTTTCTCAAATCGCTGTGAAAGCACAGGACCAGGAGAAAACCACTTTCACTTGTCCCTATGGTACTTATGCTTATAGGCGTATGCCTTTTGGTTTATGTAATGCTCCTTCTACCTTTCAGAGATGTATGTCTACTATCTTTCATGGTTTTTGTGAAGAAATTGTGGAGGTTTTCATGGACGATTTTTCTATCTATGGAACTTCTTTTGATAACGGTTTGCACAACCTTGATAAAGTTTTGCAGAGATGTAAAGAAACAAACCTTGTTCTTAACTGGGTGAAATGTCATTTCATGGTTAATGAAGGAATTGTTCTTGGACATAAGATCTCTAAAAGAGGTATTGAAGTTGACAGAGCCAAAATTGAAGCAATTGAGAAGATGCCTTGTCCTAGGGATATCAAAGGTATTCGTAGTATCCTTGGTCATGCTGGTTTCTATAGGAGATTTATTAAAGATTTCTCCAAAATTTCAAAGCCGCTTACTAATCTTCTTCAAAAAGATGTACCTTTTGTTTTTGATGATGATTGTAAGGAAGCTTTTGAAACTTTGAAGAAAGCTTTAACAACTGCTCCTATAGTCTAACCACCTGATTGGAGTTTACCTTTTGAAATCATGTGTGATGCTAGTGACTTTGTTGTGGGTGCTTTCCTTGGACAACGTGTTGACAAGAAGCTGAATGTTATTCATTATGCTAGCAAGACTCTAGATGTTGCTCAAAAGAATTATGCTACTACTGAAAAAGAGTTCTTAGCTGTAATCTTTGCCTGTGATAAGTTTAGACCTTATATTGTTGATTCTAAGGTTACTATTCATACTGACCATGTAGCTATTAAGTACCTTATGACAAAGAAGGACGCTAAGCCTAGGCTTATAAGGTGGGTGCTGCTTTTGCAATAGTTTGATCTGCATATTGTGGATAGGAAAGGTGCTTATAATCCTGTTGCTGATAATTTGTCTCGTTTGGAAAACATTTCTTTTGACCCTTTGCCTGTTAATGATAATTTTCCAAATGAGCAGTTAGATGCAATAAGGGTAAGTCCACATGAGAATCCTTGGTATGCTGATTATGCTAACTTTATTGTTTCCAAGTATTTGCCTCCAACCTTTACAGCCCAACAAAGAAGGAAATTCTTCTATGATCTAAGGCATTACTTTTGGGATGACCCACACCTATATAAAGGAGTAGATGGCATTATGAGAAGATGTGTTCCTAACGAGGTTTGATCTCATCAATGCCCATTGTTATGGACTTGGGTTTTGGAGAAGATGGGGATGCTGGAGATCGTGGAACGGTTATCAAACAAGCAACACGGGGACATGAGGTTTACCCAGGTTCAGGCCCCCGGAGGGAAAACCCTACTCCTGCTTGTCTTCTCTTGATTACGGCGGAACCGAAGGTTACAGGGGTGCGCAGATTCGATCTGGCGTGGAGGTGTGTATGCGAAAGTATGAGTCGAGAGATCTAGGTCGTGCCCTCCTGGCCTTTATATAGACTTAGGCAGGTCCCGGGCATAGACCTAGTCGGTTACAAGTTCTAGGGTTTTACCCCTTTGAATTTCCTATCTACGCTAGTCTTGCTCTCCAAGGATCCGAAGGCGTTATGGGCCTTGGCCACCCGAAAATCTTCATGGGCCGTCATACATTTGCCGTGGGCCTTCCTTGGGCTGGACCAGGTATGCTGAGGTCACGCACCCGTAGGGTACAACCATGTCAGTAGCCCCCGAGTGATCAGTCGAATCGTAGATTCGGCTGAGGACTCTTCCATCCTTCGGGTGCAACCATGTATTAATAGTATATGTGTGTAGGGATTGTTGATGCGTGTTCCTGACTCACCCGACGGATCGGGGTCAGTTAACCGTCTTAGGACGAAACAGCACGATCTTCTTCAGGTTCGAGTCCCTCAACTCGGACCTGGAACATATGCTGGCGTAATCCGACTCAGGCCGCGGAGGACTTACAGGAGTGGAATTCCAGTGATTTTAATTGGTGTACCTAACGCGTCCGTCGGGATTTTTCATCGCGCCTGCTGGCACAGATTTATACTAGCAGAGCGCAGTCGTGCGCGTTGCCAGGCCATCAGATGATATATGCAGGTCTTATCTTTGCGTCGCAGACGCAGCATCCGAACATTTGTCACCACGGAGGTGTTTTGGGTGGCCAAGGAGAAACATTGCTCACTTAGCATTTTACTGGGGCAAAGTTGCCGAAAAAGTTTTATGGTTTAATCGAAAGATCGCGATAAAGAATTCATAGGGTGCGCGACCAGCGCTCCCTATGGGAGTAGCCCCCGAGTGTCTGTTCGAGTCGTAGACTCGAGCGGAGACTTTATTCAGTTTTTTTTTAGTGTTAAGTCCGTAGGACACAATAAAATTCGGATGCTTAAATCCATCCTCCCTATGGGAGTAGCCCCCGAGTCCATAGTGGAGTCGTAGACTCGACTTAGGACTCGAAGAAAAAATTTGTCTTTATTCATCTTTCGGGTGCGCGGCCAGCGCTCCTGATAGGAGTAGCCCCCGAGTATTTAGTCGAATCGAAGATTCGAGTGAGTACTCTTAGCTTTGAAACCGAAGAATTGTAGTTGGTGCTAGTATAGCTTTTGCTGACATCAGTGCTTACGATCAATGACCTCAAGCGTCTGCTATGCCAGAGATGACTTGACTGGTCGAACGTGGGTCCCACTTGCTGACCTTGAATTGACTGGTCACGCGTGGCGTGGAGATATTACGGTGTCGCATTGATTTCCGCGCGTAGTGGACGGCGTGGTAACGACGGTTCATTGTGATGCTGACACGTGTATGGCCAGATCTGCCGTTGGCGTTAGGTCTTCTTGATGGACGGTTGTCGTGCATCGTCTTCGCCGTTATAATCATTGGGGAAAGCTGCAGTTTGTTTTCACCGCATCTACTCTTGTTTTCACTGCCTCCTTGTGCTCTAGAGGTTCTTGCTGCGCGCTGCGATATTCTTCCACATTTCCTTCTTCCCGTCCGCACTCTCACCGTCGGTGCCGCCGAAGCGCGATGGGGAAAACAAAGAAATCGCCATCTGCGGTTGGTACCAGCGCCGCCGGAGGGAAGAAAGGAGATGCCACCACTCGTGTCACCGACGGTGGTTGGCGGCGATCAGAGACGCGGGAGAGTGATCTCCGCAGACTTCACGAGCGGGGCTTGATCCTGCAGGATAGGGAGACCGTCAGACTCCCCGGCAACGAGGTAATCCCCCGTCCCCCTGCTGGGTATCAGGTTATGTTTCTTGCCTTCGTTATTCGTGGGTTTTCCTTCCCAGTCCACGACTTCCTTCGTGGGCTGCTCTTTTTCTATGGCATCCAGCTGCATCATCTTTCGCCCAATTCTCTTCTTCATATTGCTTGTTTCATCACTTTCTGCGAGTGCTGGCTCGGCATCGAGCCGCACTTTGGTCTCTTCCGGAAGCTCTATTCCTCCGGCTCGGATGGTGTGTATCCCATTGGGGGTTGCATCATCTCCCTTAGGGCCAATATTCTTTTCTTTTCCTTCTCTATGTCTGAATCTGTCCAGTACTGGCGGAGGCGATGGTTTTACATTCGCGACTCCACAGTGGCTGGGCAGCAATTTGGTCTTGCTCCTTTCGAATCCTCCCAGATAATCGAGCCAAAGAGGTCCTGGAAAAATCATATCTTGGACGGTGAGTCAGCGGAGATAGAGGCCCTTTACCGTCGGGTGGAGGATCTCCGCTGATTCTGATAAAGAAGTGAACGGCGTGGATATTATCCGACGTTTCTCGGCCGGGTGCAGCCGCTACAAGCTAGGGCGCACCCGATGTTTCTTTATGCTGGGCGCCGTGACCCGACGAGAGTTTCGGCTGAGAAGCTTTCCCAGGGTGATCTCAACAAGGCCCTTCGTACGTTGTTGAAGTACAAGGCTGGAGAGGATATCCCGGGGAAGTCGCTAACTCCGCCGTTTTCTTCGACGGCATGTGTATATTCGCAAAGCGAAGCGCTTTCGATCACAGATTTATTTTCCTTTGTTTGCTAACAAAATCTCTTTTTTTTGTAGAGCTTCAAGGTGCCGGGCATGGTGCCTCCATTGCCCGAATTGTTTCCGAATGTGCCGGATAATGACGTGGTGGACTCTATGTCCGAACTTCCTTCGGCGCGTTCACCGGCTGAAGAGGCCAACGAATCGAGCGAGGAACACACTCGCAAACGATCACAGAGCTCCAGTGAATCTTCGGATGCATCGACTCCTCCGACTCCTAGAAACCCTCTGTGCCTTGATCGTCACAGTGACGGGCATAGAGGTTCTTCCTCTCCCATTCCTGCCATTCCTGTGCGGGCTGTAGCACCGCACCCGCCAGCGAAGCGGAAGAAGGAAGAAAAGAAGGAAGAGAAAAAAGAGGAGAAGAAGGGGGAGAAGAGAGCCCGAAGGACTCCTCCTGTCTTCGACCTGAGCTCACTGGGCTCATAAGTTTCTTGTTATACTGCTGTCCCCTTTTTTTCTTGTTGACTTTGTACTTGTGTTGATTGTTTCGTATGCAGGCATTCTTCCCACGGCTCCTCCAGCGATGGTGCTCGGGAGATGATGGGGGAGTCGAAGGTTGCATCTCCTCCTCCTCAGACGGTGGCAACGTCAGGGGGCGCCGCTCCGAATCCTCCTCTGCAGGAGGTGCAGATGGTTGTGCCTCAGAATTTCTCCAGCGGGCCTTCGGAGTCGCCATCAGAGCATGTAAGTACCTCTTTTTCGTGCCACGGGTGGAGCCCCGGGGTGTCTGAAAAATTTCTTGTCTTGCTCTTTTTTTCGAATCTTCGGGGGGGAATCCCCCGAGTGTCTTCATGTGCGAATTTTGCTTTTATTCCTTTGTGTTGGGCATAGCCCCCAAGTCCTTTTTCTTACTGGTATTTCTTTTTCTGCAGCCTTTTGTGCAGGAGGCCAAGCAGCTGGTGCAGGAGCGCCTGGTGCTGGAGGCTAACCTCCGACAGCTTCAAGGTACCTGTTTGCTTTTGGTGCTTCTTTCATTTATTCCGGTCCTGCTCTCTGACGTTTGCTTGTTTTGAATGCAGAGGAGCATAATACTTTTCTCCGTGAGGTCGACGCTCTCAAGAAGAGCCTTGGTCAATCGGAGAAGAAGGCCGAGGCCGTCGTTGGTGCGAAGGAACGCCTCGAGCTAGAGCTGACCAAGGCAGCCGAAGCTAAGGAGCATCTGCAGCAGGAGGCCGCGGACCGTGAGGAGCAATGGCCATCGCTATGCAAGGTGAGAGAGGTGGCAGGCAAGCTCATGGCTGCTGCCAAGGCTGTTTTGGGTGAGTGTTGTATTTGTGCTTCTTTCCTCTTGTTTTCTTCTGTGTTGCTTTCTTCATTTCTTTTCTTTTGTCTCAGATGCCGCAGGCATCGAGTTTGACTGCGGCGCTCTGGAGCACGGGAGTGCTCTAGATGATGCTACTGCAGCGGTCGAAGATTGTTGCAGCACCGTCGTCAACTCCCTTGCCAAGGCGAAGGAGGTCCTTGGCCGCTTCTACAAGGAGCTTGTCCCTAAGGACGCGGCCCTTGATGATGTGGATGCCCTGGCGGAGGCTTTGTCGTGGCGCTACGGCGCATAAGCGCAGCGTATGGGCATCGACGCTTCTGTCAGGCTGGTGATGGCCTTGGCGGCTGGAGCGGAGCTGGACCTGCCCCAGATCACCTCCCGGATGCCGACGACCGCAGATGGATCCGAGGTAGCCTTTGCTGCCTACTCTGCTCGCTGCAAGCGATATGGGCCAAAGCTCATTGATTTGCTGTCTGAGTATGCGCTGTGGCAGCAGGGGGAGGCCAAGGCTAGGCAGTCCGTCTCCGAGGCGACGCGGGGTGCCGCGTCTTAGGCGTTGTAGATGTAGGATAGCTTGTAGTCTGCTTTTGCTGTAAATATTTTGAGGAACACAATCCTTGTGCCACGTAGTGGCCTTTATATGCTTAATGAACTCTTCTGAGTTGTGCTCTACCACTGTCTGAATGTTTGTGTCCTTTGCTTTTCTGCTGTTCTAGGTTCCTTCGGGTGCTGACCCTGTTGACACCTCGCCTGCAGCGCAGCTGCGGCCATCTTTGGATGATCTTTCTCAACTCGCTTTTCTTCGGGACCGTCTTCGTAGTCTTGAGAGGGAGTTGCTTGGGTTGCGTGGTCACGCCGATGTTTGGAAGTCCAAGGCGGATCACGGTGCAGCCAGAGAGGAGTACTTGATGACGGAACTGCTTCGGCTATCTGAACAGCTTCAATGTAAGTTGTTTTTTGTTTCGAGCTGTAGTTCAGTTCTTCGGATGAGCCTGCTGGCCTTGCCTCTTATTTTGTACGATTGTCGCAGGTGCTAACCTTGCTCCGAGGGAAGAAAAAGAGTGTGTCGCTGTTCGGGTCAATTGCTTGACTCAACAGGATATGGAGGCCGGTGGCTTCTTCTGGATGGATCGTGACCGTGCCATGGCTCTGGCGACGGTGCAGGATCGTGTGCACCAGGTGTCGCGGGTGCTTCGCCAGGTGCAGATGTTGCTTGCCTCGGTGTTGCATGTCATGTTTCCTTTGGATGCTGTGCCGACGAGCCTTGCTGGTCTTCTGTCGAAGTTTCGGAGCGTGAGCAATGTCAAGGAGTTGGTGCGGCAACAGCTCGTTGCCGGAGTGAAGGCTGCTTTGTCTCTTGTGAGGCTGCACCGGCCTGATGTAGATTTGTCTGTTGTGGCAGCTGGGCCACCTCCTCGGCTGGATGGTGATGAGTGGGACATGCGTCCATATTATGCAGCTGTAAGGCAGTATGCCGAACAGGTCGTAGATTTGTTTAAGCAGCGTGCTCAGGTTATTCTTCAGAATAGGTAGTACCTGTAAAATAGATAGATGTAAAATTTGTATATTTCGACTGGGCGTGTTGTGCCCTTTGTTGTAAAGGTTTGTTTGTTGTAAGCATGCAGTGCTTTGTTTGAGTACGTGTCCTTTTCGTTTGCCTGACGTTGTCAGCTACTCAGGTGTACCCGCGTGATCCTCAGTCGATGAAATCGTGAGGTGGGGGGAGCCCCTGAGTGCGTTTGTAGCATAAAATAAAGTTGCAAATAGCGAACGGAAGTTTGGGGCGAGACACTTAGCTTTATTTATATCGTAATGGAGGAAGTACATTGTTCGGCTGAGTAGCCTTGGCTGAAAAGCCTTATTGAAAGTAAAGGGGTAGGTAGCTAGGGGTAGAATCGCCAAGCGCGATGTTCCATGGGTTGGAGTATGCGACTCCAGACTCCACGTGCTTGAGGCGATAGGCGCCACCTGGGATGACTTCGGTGATGACGTAGGGTCCTTCCCATGGTGACTCGAATTTCTTCGGTCGCTCTTGCTTGAGTCGCAAGACGAGGTCTCCTTCGACGAAGGACCTTGGGCGCAGCCGGCGGCTGTGGTAGTTGCGGAGACTCTGCTGGTACACCGTTGATCGAGCTGCTGCTATGTCTCTTGTTTCGTCGAGTGTGTCGACGGCGTCTTCGAGTGCAGTCGTGGATTCGGTCATTTAGCGCGACCCGGGGCCTGTGGCGATTGCCGGTAGCACGCCTCAGCCCGCGGCACCATGAAGAACGACGTGTGGCCGGTGGAGCTGTTTGGCGTAGTCCGTAAGCTCCACAGGACGGATGGTAGCTCTTTCGTCTAGGCTCCAGCTTTCCGTTCGAGTGGACTCATGAGGCGCTTCTTGATACCAGCGCCGATTAGGCCGTTGGCCTTTTCCACTTGCCCGTTCGTTTGCGGGTGTGCCACTGAGGCATACGTGATCTTGATCCCAAGGCCTTCGCAGAAGTCCTAGAACTCCTTGGAGATGAAGTTCGATCCATTGTTGGTGATGATGCTGTGCGGTACGCCGAACCTGTAGACAATGGACTCGAAGAACTTCACGGTAGTTTTGCCTTTCTGGTTGGTGACCGACATGGCCTCGACCCACTTGGTGAATTTGTCGACTGCGACCAGGAGGTAAACGTGTCCCCCTTTCAAGGACTTTGGCAGTTTGCCGATCATGTCGAGGCCCCATTGAGCAAAAGGCCAGGCTATAGGTATGGGTCTGAGCTCGGACCCGGGTGCGTGCGGTTTGTCGGCGAACCGTTGGCACCCGTTACATCTTCGGACTATGTCCTTTGCGTCTCTCATGTCCGTTGGCCAGTAGAATCCAGCTCGTAGAGCTTTGGCGACAAGGGAGCGGCTGCCTGCGTGATGGCCGCAGATGCCCTCATGGATGTCTTCTGTTCCCGCCGTTTCGGTCCTGCGGGTTGGGGTTCGGGTTGGGCGGCGGGTTGGTCGTTTGCTGCTCCACGTCGCTCTGGATGACTACGGCGCATTGGTAGCGCTCGTAGATTGGTCCGCTGCTGCCGCAACTTTCGGATCCGGAACCATAGGTCCCCTCATCCGAAGGTGGATCGCACAGATCGGAGTTGCAGCTGCTGCTGTCGTAGAACTCATCTGTTGATGATGATGTGCGTAGCACAGGGTGTGGAGCCCACGAGGCGGGCCTGATTGATGGTAGGGGCACCCGCTCAGGGAGGCGGAGGGTACCAGTCTGACCCACCTGGAAGCAGAAGCTCCCGAATAGGATCTCGAGTCTGTCGCCTACGGGCTCGAAATCTTTCATGGTGGCCAGCGAGTGGGCGGTGAAGTCGAAAGCGCCGAAGAGGAGGTGACTCTCCGTCGCCGTAGAGTTGTAGATCGATCGGGTTGGAACCGTCACGACCGCACAATCAGCAGCCCTAGTTCCCACAGACGGCGCCAATTGACGAGGTTTGATCTCATCAATGCCCATTGTTATGGACTTGGGTTTTGGAGAAGATGGGGATGCTGGAGATCGTGGAACGGTTAGAGAACAAGCAACACGGGGACACGAGGTTTACCCAGGTTCAGGCCCCCGGAGGGAAAACCCTACTCACCTTGCGCTTTTGATTACGGAACCAAGGTTCTGAGGGTGCCAGAGAGTCTAGGTCGTGCCCTCCTGGCCTTTATATAGACTTAGGCAGGTCCCGGGCATAGACCTAGTCGATTACAAGTTCTAGGGTTTTACCCCTTTGAATTTCCTATCTACGCTAGTCTTGCTCTCCAAGGATCCGAAGGCGTTATGGGCCTTGGCCACCCTAAAATCTTCATGGGCCGGCATACATTTTCCATGGGCCTTCCTTGGGCTGGACCAGGTATGCTGAGGTCACGCACCCGTAGGGTACAACCATGTCAGTTCCAGAATTTGGACAACAAGAGATATTAAGAAAATGCCATGGCAGTGCTTATGGAGGACATCATCCTGGAGATAGGACTGCACAGAAGGTTTTACAATCTGGATTTTATTGGCCTACTCTTTTTAAAGATGCAAGGAAGTTTATCTTATCCTGTGACGAGTGCCAACGAGTAGGTAACATCTATAGACACAATGAAATGCCTATGAATTAATCTCTTGTTATTGAGCCTTTTGATTGTTGGGGATTCGACTTTATGGGGCCTTTTCCTCCTTCAAAAGGGTATACTCATATTCTTGTTGATGTTGATTTTGTTACAAAGTGGGTAGAAGCCATAACTACGAGCAGTGCTGATGGTAAGACCTCTTTGAAAATGTTCAAAGATGTCATTTTTCCTAGGTTCGGTGTACCTAGATATCTCATGAATGATGGAGGCTCCCATTTTATTCATGGGGGTTTTAGAAAAACTCTCGCTAAGTATGATGTAAACCATAGAATAGCTTCAACTTATCACCCCCAAACTAGTGGGCAAGTAGAACTTTCCAATAGGGAAATTAAATCTATCTTGCAGAAGACTGTCAATAGGTCTAGAAAAAATTGGGCTAAAAAGTTGAATGATGCTTTGTGGGCTTATAGAACTGCTTATAAAAATCCTATGGGGATGTCTCCTTACAAAATGGTCTATGGGAAAGCTTGTCACTTGCCTTTAGAATTAGAACACGAAGCCTATTGGGCAGTGAAAGAGTTGAATAGAGATTTTAGACTTGCTGGTGAGAAGAGACTGCTCGATTTGAGTAATCTAGATGAGTGGAGAGGGGAAGCTTACGAAAATGCTAGGCTCTTTAAGGAGAAAGTAAAAAGATGGCATGATAGGAGAATTCTCAAAAGGGAGTTCCATGTTGGTGAGAAAGTTCTCTTGTATAGGTCTCGTCTCAGATTTTTTGCAGGGTAACTACTCTCCAAATGGGAAGGACCTTTTGTTATCAAGAAAGTGTACCGTTCAGGTGCCATCAAAATCTCTTCTCTGAAGGATGACACAATACAGGTGGTTAATGGTCAAAGACTAAAAAAATATATTTCTGGAGATTCTTACAATGAAGAAGTGGATGTTATTCAAATGGTGACTCCAGAAGAATTTATCTAGAACCAAACACCATAAACTGCAGAGTTCGTCTTCAAATAGGTAAAGAGTAGTGAAAACAGAAGGTTTGCGAATCTCCAATCTTTTTATATTTTTGCTGTTTTTAATACATAAGGGAAGTTACGAGAAGAAACTTAAGAGGAAACGGAGCCCGGGGTGGATAAACCCACCCCAAGCGCGGGCCTAGCCTGGCCGCGCCTGAGGGGGGTGTTCCACCCACACACTCCATATCCGCTTCGTTTCCATATCAAAACCTTCCTTATGTATTGATTCTTCGTAATATATAACCCCCCGGATTCCCCGAGGTTCGTGCATCTTGTTCTCGTCATGTTTTTGTTTCAATCTGTTTCTATCAGGAAATCTTCTCAAGATTAGAGCACCACGGCCTCCGCCAACGACAAAGGCAAGAAGCCCGTGGAGATAGAGTTGGAAGAACACCACCACAGAAGGAGTGAATCGTCATCAAGTTTGGCATCCCCTTGGCTTGTTCCAAGCTTGGGGGAGTGTCGCGGTATCACCACCATTATCCTTCATATTTTACCTTTTTAAGTGGGTTCATATCTGTGGTAGAGAAGTTATCTTATAGTTTGGTTTGCATGTGGAAGTATTTCTCTTTTAGTTGGTTATCTATGTATCCCTTGGTGTGAGTGCCTTTATTGGAATATTAATGAGAAGTCTCATCTTTTACTTTTTATACTTCTTATTTTTGTTTGAAATCTCTATTATATGATGGATCTTGTTGTTCAGTATTGGCACCACTTTGGGATCATCAAGTGGATCTAAATTGGTTTAGGCAAACTAAGTTCTGGTCAGTGGCATTAGTTTGAAAGAAAAGAAAGAAAGGAAAAGCTTACAGTATTTGGTATCAATTGTTTTAATTCTTGTTGGCTCATAAGCTTAGTATTATTTATTTAAGATTCTTTTGTGTCTTCAAGGAAGATTGCATGTTTGGATTTATTACTTGTATGTTTGCTTGTTTCTTTCAACTCTCTTGCTTGCTACCTAGCCTTTCTAGCCAAAAACCTGTTTTGAGAGGGCATACTTCTCATGTTTCCAAAACCCTTTGAACCAAAAACTTTTGCCACTTGTGTCCACCATATCTAACTAATAGCTATTGCTATTCCTAGTAAATTCTCAAGCTTCGTCTACCTTTCGAATTAAAAAGTATTTTGTTATGATAAAACTAGTTAGTAAAGCTCTCATGAACTTGATGGCACGCTTTATTTACTTGCCCCTAATAAACTTGAACCATTGTGGACATCGAAGTTGTATATGCTTAGATCTGTATGTTGGGATTAGCAGAATCGTGTTGTCACGGAGAATACTTTCAACATTGCACTTGTACTCTGTACATAGTTGATATCGTGATCTTTTGTCTATGGATGTCAATGGTGTGAAATAAAGAGGGGACTTGTAAGTCCATGGAGTTTGTATTCTGTGTTAGAGAAACGCCTGGGCCGCTAGCCTAAGCCACGCTTAATCATGGTAGAAACTTGCAGCATCACCATAGTGAGTCATCTATGAAGCATCCTCAATAAAAAGCTATGCATATGGTAAATAAAAAGACTGCTGAGATGCTCATTGTCTGCTTGCCTTATCATTTTGGTTATGGGAAAGCTCCTATACCATGTGCAAGGGGTACCCCGTTGGCGGTTCTCAATGATATGCAAATACTTACAATGACAAGAACTTGCCTGGACCCAAAGTTGAGTATGCATGAGGAGTGGCCCTCATATTCAAGGAAGCCTTCACTTGTGAAAAACCTTTTTGAGCAAAGAGTGCTCCTGTCTTGAAACTTCTACAAAAAGCTTTTGTGAAACTGTTTATCAGGTGTTCTTTGACCAAGAACAAGTTTTCCAATTCCAATTATGATTTATCTTTATGTATCTCTATTGTGACTGATGTACTTGGTTGCAAGCTAAGTTATATAATGGTGAGTTGCTTTCTTCTATGAGTTGTGCAAAGGTAAGTGTGATGCTTCTTGTTCGTATTCTTTTTATCGACACTTCACTCCATAAACCCGTGGACATGTTTACTGAGCTCAGTATTCGCTTGGGGACAAGCGAAGTCTAAGCTTGCGGGAGTTGATACGCCCAATTTGCATCACCATTCTATATCATAATTTACCTCTATTCATTGATATTTGTCTTACTATGAGGTATTACTTATGGCTTTTCATCTGTTTATGCATGTTGGATGATTCCTGGAGGATGGACTGCCAGATTCTGGATTTTGATGGAAAAGACGGTGTTTCGGTGCAATTTCGCAAAGATCAGAAAAATACCAGAAAAATATGGAAACATATTATTTTACCGGAAGACGAAGGAAGCTAGAAGGGGGGCCTCAGGGGCCCACACCCCCTAGGCGCGAGCCCACCTGACCCCGTGCCTAGGGTGGGTTTAGCCCACCTGTTCGGCCTCCGACTCCGCCCCTTCGCCTATATCTTCCTTACGGAACCCTAACACCAGGGGGCGACCACAGATAGACTTCCGCCGCCTCTGGGAGGCGGAAAACACCGAGAGAGAAAGATCTCTCCGGCAGACAGATTTCTGCCGGGGGAATTCCTTCCCGGAGAGGGGAGACCATCACCATCAACACCGTCATCAAGCTAGGCTTTATCTGGATCATCATCATCATCCACACCATCATCTCCACCAGCACCATCACTCTGTCCCGCTATAACAATTGTGTTGGATATTGCTTTAGTTCGTTAGGGGAAACTTTCCCAGTGTTGATTACTATTGTAGTTGATGCTTGTGAGTGGAACCATTGGATTATTGTTTATGTTCAGATTGTTATCTATTATCATATCATCTTTGATCTTGATCCATGTGATGTCTTGTGAGTAGTTTGTTTAGTTCTTGAGGACATGGGAGAAGTCATGTTGTTAGTAGTGAATCTGTGATGAGTTATTATTCAATCGTTTAGTATTTAAGTTGTGGTGCTATTCTTCTAGTGGTGTCATGTGAACGTCGACTACATGATACTTCACCATTTATGGGCCTAGGGGAATGCATTGTGTATTTGGCTACTAATCATTGGGTTGTCGGAGTGACAGAAACCTGAACCCCCGTTAGGACACCTATGCACAAGGGACTGTAGGATCTTAGAGTTTAAGGCTATGGTTAGATTTATATCTTAATTACTTTCCTGTAGTTACGGATGTTTGCAGGGGGTTTAATCACAAGTATGTATTAGTCCTAGGAAGGGCAGTATGTTAGCACAGGTTCACCCACACAACACTTACAAACACCAAAGAAGAGTACTCGGCTATTTGCAGCGAAAGCACTTGACAGAATTACCATGTGTCCTCGTGAATGTTTGGTCTCTTATAAGTATTTCCACCGGCTTGTGCTTTGCTAAGAAAGGATTGGGCCACTTGCTCCGTTTGTTCGTTACTTCTGTTACTTGCTCTTTGTTTTTTTTACCTTGTTAGAAAACCACTAAAAATCCATTTTCTAAGTATTCACAGGGATTTTCTGCTCCATACCACTGTTCAGCACCTTCTGCTCCTCGTTGGTATCGACGCTCCTATTTATCGAAAGTACTACGATACACCCCCTATATTTGTGGGTCATCAAACTGTCGTAGAGTCCTCCTCTGCTAGTCTCCTCTCCGACATGGTGTGAAGTTGTTTCTACTGGTCCCGTTCTTCACATGCCTGGTATTGGCAACACCGGTGTGTGCCTTCGTCCCCGACGTGTTCCCGAGTCTGGAAAACTCGGCGCCAGCGCCTCGTCTTCATTGGCCTAGACAACGTCTTCTTCAGCATCGACTACCTTCTCTATGTCTGCCAAGACCGCGTCACCGATTTCTTCTACGCGTACTCGGTTCTGGCAAAACCGGAGTATGCCTTCGTCCTCGATGTGCGCCTGGTTCTGGCAAAGCCATGGCCGCACCTCGTCCTCGACGGCATGGACTGCATCGTCTTCGGCATCGCTCTCTCCGATGAATGCCCTGACGCGTCTCCGTCCTTCTACTGGCCGCACCTCGTCCTCGACGGCTCGGACTGCATCGGCTTCGGCATCGCTCTCTCTGATGACTGCCCTGACGCGTCTCCATCCTTCTAATGTCTACACCTCGTCCTCGACGGCTCGGACTGCATCGGCTTCGGCATCGCTCTCTCCGACGACTACCCTGATGCGTCTCCGTCCTTCTACTGGCTGCACTACGCGCACGCGGCTTAATATGCGGCTACCTCGACACCGGCAACCCCGACCACGACATCGACCATGGCGACCCCTCGCGCGTCTACCTCGACCAAGGTTGCAGCACCTACCGCTCTCGGCTCACTCGACACCGGCACAAGGGCTACCACCTCGCATGAGCTCCTCACCAGCATCATCTATGGTCCAAGCTTCTGCGACGTGACACCGTCCACGACGTTCCCGCTACCACTGCAGGGGGATGTCAGCGCACTGGTCTACTTCGGCTCTCCAGTCTAACCGTTCGCAATGTTCCAGTTGTTCACGATGCTACCGCTACGACTGTGGGGGGGATGTTAGAGTATACGTATCTGTTAGGGATAGACTAGGTTACTTGTCTTGTACTCTAAATAGGTTACTTGTCTTGTACTCCAAGTCGATCCATGTACGCCTATATATACTCGCCCGAGAGGCTCAATAATACATCCATCATATTCCGCAATATCTCTCTCCTTCTACCCTTCAACAGTGTCGTTCAAGGGCTATAGCCTTCTGGAATGATGAATCCAGGGAAGATACCCTCTTGTAGAATGAAGCAAAATTGCAACATGTAGGAAACTTACGCTATCAAAGTGAGAAACTATGTATTTTTTTTTGCGATCAAAGAAACTATGTATTTTGACGACTTGAAAGAAGCAAATACCTATTTTGTCAGAAATATGTCTAGTGAATGTATGAAGCTCTAAAATTTTCTCCCAGTATATGAATGAAGCTTTTAGTCACACACACAAAAATGTTGCAGGTTTCATAATAATCATATGCTTCCTATCCATTCGAACAATGTTTTGTTAACACATTAATCATGCATATAATAATGGTGCACTATGCTTCCTAGGCATATGAATGAAGCTTCTGCCACACTAATCTGATTTGTGCTTCCAACATTATTACTGCATTTTGTTCTAACTTTTAACTCCTCAATTTCATGTTGTATATTTCCATGTTTGGTGAAATATATACGTAGTTACACATGCAAAGTTTTGTATGCTAAATCCAAATAAAATGCGTTCATCATGGAATCAATATTCTATAGTCCACAGAAACATAGTTTCCCACGTTTAATTAAAATAAATATTTTTAGGAAGCAAAATCATGATTTAGTGGAAGCAAAATTCAGTTGCAAAGGTAGCAATATTAAACAACAACGGAAACATATTTTTTTTCTACCAATGGAAGCAAATCTGCATGCATGTAACTTTTCTAAACTTGTTAATTTCCTACTAAATAGTTTTTTTGCGGGTTACTAAACAGAATTTCGTTCCTAAAAACCCCCGAAGAGTTTGGTTGGAGAGTAGTTATTTGCATATCCCACTAATTGCGGTTTGAGACGCTAACCACCCCTAAGTTTAGATTCGGCCACTTAACCCCCCTAAGTATCAAATACCAGACAACTAACCCCCTCCGGTTGCTATGGTTGTTTTGATAGCAGTTTTGGTCCAGGTGGACAAGTGGTTTTAGCCACAGTTGAGATTAGCTGCAGGGCCAATAAACCGCTGAACCATGCACGCTGGCATGGACGGCTACCATGTCTAGGAGCTCCCGGTGGCCTCGTCTCCGGCGACTGCGACTACTTTGTCAGCCTCTTCCTTCACTGCAGCATCGTCGCCGTCTTTACCAGCCTCGATCTGCTCGACTTGCAGTTGCCGCACTCGCCACCGATTGCCTGAACTACCTCCCCTAGGCTTCCTCGACGGGATAAACCGCCAAATGTTTGTCACATACTTAAGCTTTAGCAGGGTCACCTCATAGCGGCGGGACGAGCTGCGGGGAGTTCGTGGCTAGGCTAGAGGCGATCACTGATGATGGGTGTGTTGTCAACGCCTCATTGGGAGACACCGAGAGCAAGGTGTGATGAGCACAGCAACAAGTTTTTTCCTGTGTAAGAAACGAAGGTTATCGAACCAGTAGGAGGAAGGAAACGACTCAAAGGTGTTACTAGCAACTTGGAAACCTGCACAACACAAACTCAAGACTTTGCCCCAACGAACAGTGAGGTTGTCAATCTCACCGGTTTGCTGTAATAAAGGATTAACTGTATGGTGTGGAAGGTAATGGTGGTTTGCAGAAAGTAACAATAACAGTGGAAGATGTATCAATGGTAAAGGTTGGACCGGGGTACATAGTTCACTAGAGGTGTTCTCCTTAGATAAACAAACATGGCATGCTGGGTAAACAAATTACAGCAGGGCAATTTACAGGACTGAGCAAGACATAACAATGCAATACTAGACATTCATGATCCTATGAGATTCGATTGGTCAATACAACAAGATACATAGACCGCCATCCAACTGCATCTATGACTATAAATCCACCTTTAGTTTATCATCTGAACCCCCTCCAGTATTAAGTTGCAAGCAACAGATAACTTCTTTAAGCAAAGTGTGTAACGTAAACAATCCACTTGTTCCATGAACAAGAGACCGTTGTTTTCTCCCTAGTGGCAACAACACATCTACAACCTTAGAGATTTATGTCACTTCCCTTAGATTAAATAGAGGCATGAACCCACTATCTAGCATAAATACCCCCTCTTGGAGTCACTAGCATCTACTCAGCCAAGATAGCTACTAGAAATGGAGAGCATGCAAGATCACAAACAACATAGACATGATAGAATCAATAAGACAAAACCATTAATCAATCTGACATAGTAATATCAATATCCATTGGATCCCCGCAAACACAACATGCATGATTACAAATAGATGAGACCTTGATCATGAACGGAGCTCACAAGATCTAAACATGATAGCACAAAGGAGGAGATACAACCATCTAGATACTACATGGACCCGTAGTCCAAGGTGGAACTACTCACGTTTCATACCGGAGGCTGGCATGATGAAGAAGAAGGCCTCCGGGATGATCTCCCCTCCGGCAGGGTTCCGGGAAGAGCTTCAGATCCCCCCTCCCGATCTAGGGACGATGGTGGCGGCAGCTACAGAGGGTTTCGTGGAATATTGATCGGGTCCTTAGGGTTTAGGCATCGGGTGGTCTTTATAGGCAAAAAGGCGAGGCAGGGGGCGCCAGGGCGGCTGCACCCCCCAGGCGCGGGGTGGGCCCACCCGCGCGGCCAGGGGGTGTGGCCCCCTGGTGACTCTCCTCCGTCTCGTATTCCGGCTTCGTGTTCCCCACGGTAAAATATTGACTTTGGCTTTTGTCCCGTCCAATTCCGAGAATATTGATTTTCTGCCTTTCTGGAACCAAAAAATAGAAGAAAACAAGCAACTGGCACCGTGGCATCTTGTTAATAGGTTAGTACCAGAAAACATATAAAAACACTTCAAAGTGTAGACAAAGCAAAGCAAAGTAGATACTAAACAAGCATGGAACATCAAACATTATAGATACGTTTCCGATGTATCAATCACCGCGTTGTTCCCTGTGGTCGGTATGTGAGGAGCCATGGTCGCTGCAAACTGGCGGGGTTCCTGGAGCGTGCAGCGGGCTGGCTCGTGGACTGGTGGTGCCATGGGTACCATAGGGGTCAGCGCCGGAGGAAGAGGCGGCGTTCGTATGGTAGAGATGCTGTTGCACGGTCACGTAAGGCAGAGGCGGTGCCCATCCTGTGTTGTGGAGATGCTACTGTACCGTTAGGTATGTTGGAGGGAGAGGAAAAATAGCATTGTCGTACATATGTGCTCGTCATGGCTCATTTGGAAAGACATTAGAACGATCAGATGGAGG
This sequence comes from Avena insularis, assembly GCA_023614405.1. Taxonomy (NCBI): domain Eukaryota; kingdom Viridiplantae; phylum Streptophyta; class Magnoliopsida; order Poales; family Poaceae; genus Avena; species Avena insularis. The sequence goes on along the minus strand of CM042693.1, from coordinate 387,742,228 downwards.
CCTAGAACAAGGTCACGGCCGCTCTGGTGAGTGGTGAAGAAGATCTCTGGACTCCACGCCGGCATCTCAAAGTTGTCATCGCTGAGCCTGTCTCCCGAGGTTGATGCCCTGTTCACTGCCCTCATGGTCGCGTGCTTCCCGCCGATCCCGTCGGCGGTACACCGGACTCCATGGTCGATGGATCTTTATCTGGCTCGTCGGCTCGTGTGGCGCACACCTCGAGGCGCACTACTCCGCCACGCTCGACCACCTGCTCTGCCACTTGAGACTCTTCATGTACTAGACAATGTGCATGAGCGACCTGGGAGCTGGAGCACATGCTCCTGTCCCGCCACACGCTGGACCGATTCGCCGCATTCATCGATACCGCTTAGCTCGCTCCTACTAGCCGTGCGCCACATGCCAGACGTCGTCGATATCTTCGACTGGTGTGGGAATTCTAACGACCACGCTCGGAGGATGCTGCTGAATTGGTCTAAAGGATGCGGGACGGTGCGGGTGTCAGTTATCGCTAATCTTAACTGTGGCTAAAACCACTTGTCCACATGGACCAAAACTTCTACCAAAACAGCCATCAACAGCCGGAGGGGGTTAGTTGCATGGTATTTGATACTTAGGGGGGTTAAGTGACCCAATCTAAACTTTCTGTAACATCCCAGCATTTAGAAACTAACGAAGGATAGATTTAGGAAATTGTGTATATGCATGCATTTATCTGAAAAATGTGGGTAAATTTTTCGCCAAATAAAAACTTAAAGTGATCAGAGTTTCTTTCACTCTCTAAGTATAGGAATAGCTCTGGAGAGTGATCGTTACAAATTTTGACCTGATATTTATGAGTTAGTGTGTTTTGGGGGGAAAGAATTTGAATTCAAATTTGAAATTTGAGTTTATATTTTAAAAGATAAGAATTATGATTTGGTAATATTATTTAATCAAGAAATAATATATAGTAATAGAAACTCTAAAAAAAGAAATACAATTAAGCAAATGAATATGTATTCCATAAATAAGTTACAAAAAGTAACTCATTAAGACAATAAAGAATCTTTATAGAAATGAAATTACAAAAAGAGGAATATTTATCTATTAATAAACTATTACACATTTCTTACAAAAGAATGAAATAAAATTACAAGGGAGTTTATCTGTCTAAATATAAACCTATACTAATCTTGAATCTTCAAATCTTGTACATGTAAAACAAAGAACAAACAAAATGGAAATGAAAGTTAATTAATTAGTTTTACTCTCAGTAGAGAGCAGTGAGTTGCACTGCTCAAGATTACATCATTGAGTAAATCTTTTAGGGACAAGTTTCACCAATATGAAAGAATTTAATCTTTCATAACAAATAAGCCAAAAGTCAAATGACGACAGCCAGTAAAGGGGCAAGTTTCACCAGGCAGATTAATAGTAAAAGGATCAAAAGGTAAAACACCTCATTGATCTCATCCACAACCATGCAGCAGACACACAAGTAGCTCAATCACCAAACTGCATGGGTGTGCTGTCGACACAACAGTAGCAGCGAAATCAAGTAAAAGGGACCAAGCACAGCCGTGGGAAAACACTAGTACATCTCTGCACTTCTCACACACAAGATCAACCAGCTTAGCAAAGCCAAGCAAGCCACCAGCCAACAAAACCTCACACCATATCAAACCAAACATCACCAGATGGTGACATAAGGAGGGGAAGAATCAGGTGGATAGCAAGACCAAGATCACAGGAGCTAGGAGGAGCAGGTTTGATCAAGGCCAAGCACAGGAATCAAGGGAAACAAGAACAGCACCAGGAGGTGAAGGACAGGATCAAGCCAGCAACACCACCAGCACATCAAGCCACCACAATCATCAATTTTTGTGGTGAGTGACATAAACATCCACATGATCTGTTCATTTTATCCAAATAGGAAATATGTGTTATTTCATGAGACAACCTCTCAGTGATCACCCAAGTGGGGTGAACCTATCCTAGAGGTTTCAAATATAAAGGCCAGAACCAAACTCTACCAACACACCAAAATATCAGAGCAGCCTCATAGATTTGGTGATACCCAAAAGCAACTTATCTATTCATCATTTGTTCTTATAAATCTGGGCACATCTCCAAGAAAGAGTAGCACCTCAGATCCCATAAGTTACAAACAAATCAACTGAACCAACTAGGATCCAAGATCCAATAAGAAACTATGATGCCTTAGCAGATTTTATAGCAACATAGGAATTTAGTTTCCTAGAGCCTCATACCAACATCATAGGAATGGACATTAAGTGAAGCTTTCAACTTATTATTAAGTATCTATCAAGTCTCAAGTATTGACCATAAGTAAAGCCAGCAGCAAGATCAACTTGTGTGCCATTCTAAGATGGTTTCCCAAGAAATGATCCTACAATTAAGCCAAACAGATATTCTAACTTTCATGAATAAACCAACATGCCAATATTTATCATCTCCCTAAGATTATACTCAAAGATCATTTAATATATACATTTATCTCCAAAGAATCATCAGACTCTAATATTTAAGTTCAATCTGTGGATAAACATACAAGCCAACACTCACTGATGCAGTGAATCATCACTGACAATGTTACTGTCAGTATCAAGATACTGATAGAAGATGAACACACTAAGCAACCATTTTACCAACCAGAGGCAACACTGTGAACCACTAACATCAAATCAACATAGCATCAATTTACAAGCACACATGGATGAACCCTAGAATCTGGGATGAACCCTAGAACTAGAACAAACCCTAACGGAGGATAAACCACTAGTTACACATCGAGGCACTCGAAGTAAATAGAGGCACGGGGGATTCCAGAGAAACAACTCACCGGTGGTCCTTGCTAAAGAATTGAAGAGGAAGCAGAGGGAAGCGAGGCTCGTGGCACGCAGGAAGCACCCAGGGCAACCCACCCACCAGCCACGGCGGTCCACAAGACACGAGCACCGCACATCACCACGTGAGGATCAGCGGCGGTGCTAGCAGCACCACCCCAAACCCTAGGGTTCGGGAAGGGGGCTAGCCTGGCCATAGGAGGGTCCTAGGATCAAATCGAGGCGGAGCAGATGAAGGATCATGGTCGACAACCTCGCCCTGCACCACGGCAGCAGCCAGGAAGGACCACGATGGCGAGCATCGCACGGTGGCGGTGCCAGCACCCCACAGGGTCGAGGAGAAGAGGAGATAAGGTCGAGAGAGAGAGAGAGAGAGAGAATGGACCAAAAGGACCAGAGCCCTTCAGGGTGACCTTTTGGTTAAACCACTTGGGCCAGATTGGCCCAATAAAACCAAAAGGGCTTTTAGCCCAAAAACTTAAAAGAAGTTTTAATAATTAATAAAAGACCAAAATACCCCTAGAATTAAATAAAATCCTAGAAACTAAAATAGAAATCTAAAAATTGTAAATAAAATATTTTTGGATTCATAATAATCTAACCTATTTAATTAAAGTGAGAAATAATTTTTATAAATATAATTTTTGGACAAGAATTTTATGATATATATATCCCTTATGGAATTTTATAAAAATAAAGAAAGAGGATAAAAATAAATAAAAATCACTTTTATTATATATTATTATTGTAGTATTTTAGAAAATACTAAATAAATATTTGGAGTTATAAAAATAAATTCTCTTATTTAAATGCTAATTATTAATAGAATTATTAAATAAATAAATACAAGAGTTATATTAAATTTCAATTTTATAAATAGATTATTACATAGTAAATATAATATTCAATAGATATTAAAGGTTATTCTTTAAAATGGATTACTTTATTATTTAAAGAAATTCCAGAAAACTAAAATAATGGGTAAAATACACAAAGAAAAATAAATGATAAATAATGCATTACATTACTATGCATATTCATATTGCTTCTTTAAATATTGTCCTTACTGGGCAATAATGATGTTTTGTATACATAGAAGCTCAAGGTCCAGTGCAAGCATCCGACTTCACTACCTTGCAATCACAAGGCAAGTTCATCACTTGCTCATGTCCTTTGAAGAGTCTTTATCAAAGTATTTGCAAATTGTGTGTTATCATCTATGTTTCAAGGAAAGAAAATATTAGTTTCTCAAGTAAATAAATAGTTGATAGCATACTAAGTGATGATATAATGAAGCAATAGAACTTAAGTTTCTATTTGCAACAATGATGATCAACTAGGAACTTAACAACCCATGACATCAGTGATTCTAGCGTCGTATATCATGCGTTAACCATGAGATTTGGAATGGGACGGAGAAGTCAGTTATATCTTCTTTCTCTCGCATGTAGCCGGATGTGCAGGTCATGGCTGTTATCCTCGTAGCGTGCATATTAATTGGTAATTCGTAGAGGATATGCAGCATATGGGTGGAAACCATCATCGTCCCATGATAGTTCTGGCATCTAACGGTCTGTAAAAACCATTGTTGTAATTCAATGGGTGGGCATGGTGTACACCAAGGAGGCATGCGAGGTCGCGAAGGGGGCAGTGAAACATAGATGATCTCTCATGGGTAAAGTACGCCCGGTTGTGGACGGGAAAGTACGCCCGGTTGTGCAACAAGGAGTTGATCTCTCATGGGTAAAGTAATGCACCTATGCAGAGTGTAAGAACTGTAGCTTGTTACTCCTTGTTCCGGAAAGGAGCTACGAACGCGGCAGGAAGGGAACTCCATAAAAGTTCTGGTAAACCTATGAAGGCTGATGGGCATAGTTTTTAATAATAAAATAAATCTTTGAAGAAAGATTTACGAAAATTGCATAGTGTCAAGGACTTATAGTCCGAGGTGGTAGATAGAGCATCAAACTTCCCACCTTACATATAATGAACTTGCTGAGTAACGTTGTTACTCACCATTTCCTTTGATCCCCTTCTTAGACTCTGAGGATCCCGAAGACACCCCCAATGTATGCAGCAGAATGTCAAGATGATGTCTTCTACGAGGAGCCTAACCTGTCAGGTGGTGTTGAAGGAGTGGATTATGAGATCCGATATGGAGTAAATGGCAATGAATCAGCTTAGTTGCTCTAGTTATTAGTAATCAACGGAGCCGAGCAGCATGAACCCTATATAATAAGATGTTGAGCTCAACTCTTAGTTGGAGTTGTTACTTTTAACTTCCGCTAAAACACTTTATATTTTGGTTTGTAAGTTGAATCTTTTGAAGTCTTAAACTTCTGATATTGTAATATTAATAATAAGTGTATGTTTGTAATATGGACCCGCAATGTTTCTGTTGTACCACTCTGAGGGATGTGATAATTATGGAATGGTGTTCTGTGGATGTCATATCAACGACTATAGTATACTACACATGTAGTGGTATGCTGGGTCACCACACGTTCCAAACCCAATACTTAGCGGGGTCATGTGGATTTTTTCCGGGATCAATTATTAGGGAAGCATGCATTCAGGTCTCGTTTCACGGAATAATTTGCACGCACCTAGCTGAAAATCGAACGTCCATTGTGCTTTGTATAATATGGCTAGGCACTGGTCCGATGGGAAGAAATAGATCGGACGCCAATTCCTAGCGTTGCCCTGTCAGCGGCGAAGCCTTTGCAAGTCAATTGACCTTATCGAACCCGCAAAAAATTGACCTTATCGCAGTTCGATGGAAAACACTATAGGGGACCCTTCCGGCACCGTCCATCTTATTTCCCCTTAAGGCTCAGACACCTAAAAAAGTGCAACCACCTGTTTAAAAAATAACTGATTTCAGTTGCACTTCTCTGACAGAAAAATGCATTTTTGACAGAAGAATACAATTAAACTTTTCTAACAGAAAAATATAACTACAACGGGTTATACTTTTCTCAGGTGATTGAGACTTTTCCTAATAAATAGCTAGCTGTTTTATAATTGAGAAACATAAACATTTTTTACTGTCATTTCCTTTTCTGTCCCGTGGGTTGAGTCACATATCTATTTTGAGTTTTTTTTCAGTTTTGTTCTCGGTCGAAAGCCATTGCTCTATGTGCCCGGGAAAAGAGCAGGAATTCATAGCGGAGATGTCTGCGGTGAAGCCGCAACCAACTCGGCCGGTGACAGAGCGCTGGTGGACAGAGTGGTGAGACGGTGACCCCGCAGCCGGTGCTAGCGGCGATGAAGAGAGCCGTGGCTCGCGCTTGTCCTCGTCCTACAGGGAAGGGATCGCCGATTCACGAGCGTGGAAGGCATTCGCGCCGGCGGCAAGATGGGTATTCATCTGACCTTGTCCCTCTGTGTTCCTATTCTCTGGTTTTCTTCTATCCAGCTCGCATGTCTCATGATTTTGGTCATCGTTGGGTCCTACCGGTGGCGCTACCGGGGACAAGACGTGTGTGGGTATCATCCGCTTCCTGAGACGCGAACACGGATCTGGACGAGCGCAGCAGCGGTGTTAGCATGGGCTAGTCCACGGCTTGGTTCGGCACCAGGGGGATTGAGGCACCGTGTATCTTCTTATTATGCCTTCAGTTTTTCATCTTGCATGTCCTAGTGTTTGTAAGATGTTTTTAGCACAAACAGCTCGAATCCATTGGGTTCAGTTTGATTATGGATCCACGGAAGCTGCGCGCGGTAATGCAACCTCTCGTGCCAAAAGAGCCACTCATTTGGTTCCTTGTATTCTCATTTTCCTAGGGGTTGAGAAGCCAAGCCCCATGCATTCATGGATTTCAGCAAAATAGTGCTTGTTTGGAGCTGCATTGTCCCTGCTAGCCTTACCTCCTGGCTAGTGAGGTGAGTTTATCCAACATCATCAAGCAAGATAATAAAGTTCAGAAAAGTATAATTTAGAGAACTACTAGCTTATATTAACACAGGTTCGACATAATAAGTCATGGCGTGTGTGCTGCAACACGAGTTAACGAGCAACTGCCCGTGATATAGCACTAGTTCATCACATACAGAGGGGTTATAACTGAATACCACCTCCTAAAATATACAGACCAAAGTTCAGGGGTCACCGCAACCATAGTTCATCAGCCTAGCTACTCCCAAAATACACATCACATCCATCAACACTAACACCGCTACCAGCACATCCTCAAACAGATCAGTACACTGCTTAGAGGTAGTGCTTGTCCAGAAAGGTCGTGAACCAGTTCAACTTACGCTCAGGGGTCATGGCAAGATACCCGGTCGCCTGTCCGCTGTGCTCCATCATGTGGGTAAGAGCACAGTGTATCATGGTCATAGAGACGGCCGCAGCTAGAATGCGAGCACCGTAGATGATCTTCATCTGAGCATAGTTCTCAATGGGCATGCTCATCATCTCGGTGTCCGATGGCTGAGCCTATATGAGAATCATAGTTAGTTTATGACACGTAGTTCATATGTGAGCATTACAAAAACTAATGCAAGTACAAATATATCATACCTTGATGTGCTCATAGTAAGCTTCATCATGATGGCAGAGGTCTTCTCAACCCAGCGCACGTTCTCAAGCCTCCTGGGCTTCATCACCCTAATCCAGCGCACTCTCTAGTGCCTCAGGTGGTTGTACACCTGGTTCACAGTGACTGTCCGGCCATAAAACTTGAAGATATCCTCTGCAACCAAGCACATGTCCACCTGTCCGAATCTCCGCACTACTAAACCGCATTTCTCGATCAACTGGACCACTCGATTCAGGACGAAGGTGGATAGAGATGCTGGCCATGACATGGTCTGCTTCCTCATGGCCACCGCATCAGGCATCGACACATAATGCAGAGGCAGCACAGAGGTTGCTGACAGATCAGGGGACACAACCTTCTCCTACGGCAGCACGGATAATAATGTGTTCAGTTCTACGGCAAAAACTCTACTCATACCACTAATTCTACCTACAGCACATGGCAATCCTCACAGAACAACATGCTCAGGTCCAAATCTAGAACACCAGCTCACAACTTAGAACTATGAAGTAGAACATGGCAACAGATCTAAGTTGCGAGAGCGAGGGTCAGATGTTTCTTACCATGATCTCGATCTCGCCTGATGAGGACGACATGTCTGACATAGCTGAGGAGGAAGACTTGCCGGAGATGACCTACACCCACCGGAGTAGGAGGCGCCGCTTACCTGCTCGTTGGTGAGGAAGAGGATTTGGAGGGAGAGCTCGAAATTGGGGGAGATGGAGGCGGGGATTTTGGATCTGGCGGAGGGCGGTGTAAATAGGCGCAGCGAATCGGCGGACCCCCAATTTCTTCCGCTGGATTTCGCAAGCTCCCGCCATCCCGACCTTGCATGAGTGCGTGCAGCTTATTCCCCCGCGATCACGAGAAAACGTTGGCTCCGTGGAAACACCCGAATTCGGCGTTCCTCCAGGGCCTAGCTGAGGGGCGCTTTAAGAATCGTGTTTTGCAAAGATTCTATCCGCCGTGTGGAACCAAACGACCTTATTTCTTCCCGCCCTATGCGAGAAACAGGGAAACAAGCAACCAAACACGCCCTCAGTGTTCTATTTTTTGTCGTGATGGCAGCTCCTAATTTGGAGATAGTGCGGCAGATTTAATTGAAGAATGGTGGAGTTGTGCATGGCATGGCCTGATGTGAGCAACGGCGGACTGTCCGATTCTGGTGGGATGAGACGTTATGGCGGTAGCCGTTATTTAGCTGCTTTGTCGCCGGGAGAGCAGCTATAGGATTCCCCCCTTATTCTCCATCATTATTGTTTATCTTTGTCTCTATATTTCAATTTGTGTTGCGGCAACCGATTTTGGATTGCTCACTGGTGCGTGGGTGTTTAAGGCAGTTTTTTTGTTGATTATTTCTGTTCTAACAGTTGATGTGTGAATTCAGTCTGCTAGTTTCTATGTAAGAAAAACTATCGTTTCATGTCTAATCTGCTTACCAACTAAGGACTATTGAAACTTCAGCTGAGTGTTATTGTTGTGTCATTTTTGTCGTGTAAGAAAATTGCTTGGGCTAGTGCTCTTAGGAGTCCAAGGTGTTACATTTAGGTACTTGGTTCTTCTTCTTTATGCTCTGCATCAGAGTTAGAGGGCTACCGTGGAGAAGGAAATAGAAAGCCAGAAACTCTCTTTTTCTCATTCTTTTTATCGAGTTTTGCCACTTTCTTGATTTTGTCTTATTCTTGTCTCCTTTTTCCATTCTCATTATTCAGTCATTGTTTTCTATCTATTTTTATCATTTTTTACCCCTTGTCATTCTTGTCAGGTTGTCATTCTTTTTATTTAATTCATTGTTCTCCAGTTCCTCTTCATTTAATTCATGTTTCTCACTTTTATTTCTTTAGTTTAGTTTGGAGTTGTCCCCACTTTTCAATCAGTCTTTATTCTTTCAGTGTGCATTCTTAGTCTTTTTTTAGTATATTTAGTTCCTTCATTCATTTTTATCTCATATTTCTAGACTTATTTGCTCATTAATTCTTAACTTCGGTCTTAAGATTTAGTCCATCATTCTATTAGCTTAGGTTCATTCTATCTTTAGTCTCATTAGTTAGTTTCTCAGTATCTTATTGCCTCAGTACCTTTCTTAAGTCTCTCAATTCTTCTATCACTCAACTTTGAATTTTCTTTCTTTGGTCGGAATGTCGCGTTCTTTGTTCTTTATTATGTATGTTTTTCATTCAAATTTTGTTAGTGTCTCATTGTTTAGTCTCTCAGCATCTTATGGTCTTAGTTTCTTTCTTAATTCTCTCAATTCTCAATCACTCAATCGATTGGCCTTTCTTTCTTGTTTTCAGTCCTTTTTTGTTTAATCCATTTTCTTCAGTCCCTTAGTATTAAGTATTTCAGTTTTCAGTCATTAATCCCATAGTGCCTTTTTTCATCTTTCTGGCACTCTGTTTGGCCCCCTTTTGTTCAGTCTTTCAGTGTCAAGTTTTTATTATTTCAGCCACTCATTCCTTGGATTTTCCTTCTTTCATTAGATATGTTTATCATTTTCTTTGTTTTTTGTCATTTTCCGAAGTCTCAATTCATGTATGATAAAATGATTTCATTTGTATAGCAAGAACATGGATTAACGTATTTTTGATACCTCATAATATGAAAGCGAGATCTGTTTCGGGGTTTTTTGGGGGAAGAAAATTGACGAGGATTATTACTAGGAATTTTGTGACATAGCAGGTGCTATGTTGGCACCGTTTGCGAAAGTGGCCTATTTATCATGCTTCATCATTGATTTGTATGCCTGACTTTGAACCGAATAAGAATCCGGAAACATATTTGGAAGTATAGCTCTTTGTTGCTTATACTTTTGTAATGTTATATGGTTGATCATGCACGTCTTTAAAGTAAAGCTAGAGAAGGTCATCTCATTTGTTTATTTCTGAATAAAGGGTTGTTGGCTTCAACCGTAGCTACATATAGTTGATAGACTGTGACACTGTGTACATTCATCTGATGAATTGCATGCACCTTAAACTTGGATCTTTTAATCCCCCACCGTGAAGCAGTGACGGATCAGGGATGGAGCTGGTGGCGACTGTGCAGGAGCTGCTTTTTTTAATGGAGAAGATGACCTGACACAACGTCAATACAGGTTAGAGTTTGTTGGTTTTTGTGAGATGTGTTATGAGCGTTTTTTACTCACAGTCTCGAGAGTTTTGACTCAAAAAATGAGATGTTAGAATTCATCGTGGGGTTAATTAAAAATATGTCTGTTTTGTTAAACTGAAAACAGACAAGTTACTCTTTATTTTTGATCGTAAATGTGGTCAACAATTTATGAATCATATGTCACAAAAAATTATATCATTGGAAGCGTATTTTGAATATGAATCTAATGATATAATTTTTATAAAATATAGTTTGTATTTTGTTGACCAAATTTCTGGTCAAACTATTTTTTCGAAATACGTATTTGTGTTATAAACCGGAATGGAGGTACTTCCTCCGACCCATATTAATTGACTTGGATTTATCAAAATTTGGATGAATCTAGACACTATTTAGTATATAGGTTCATTTAAAATTTAACAAATCAAAGTCAATTAATATGGGCATGAGGGAGTAATACTTCATAATCTACATTAATGAGCATGCATAATTTACTGTTTATTCACTTCTAGTATTTTTCTTGTGTAGCTAGTACTCTCTCTGTTAGGGATTATAAGGCCTATGGACCAGTTTGATAGGATTAAGAAAAGCAATAACTCACCCTTTTGATTACTACATGCACCAATAGTTATACATGCATGAGAGAAGAGAAAGAAAAGAAAGACCATGCATTGGATAAGAGATGGTAATAAATGAGAAAGGCCTTGTAATTTCTAACATTTTAAAAAAGCTCTTAGGTCTTATAATCCCTAACGGAGGTATTAGGAGTACTGGCCGAGATATGTACCAACATTGACATGGCTTGCTTTCAGAGGTTCGTTAATTTTAGGATTTCTTGAATGCTATTTGTGTGGTTGTAGTCACGTTGAGTTCTCTAATTTGTTGATCGGATGCATTTAGGCCCGACCCGTGGGTGATTCAGAGAATGGTGGAGAACCACGCGCTTGCCTTACTGCATCTGGAGGAGGCACTCCTCGATTTCGACCAAGTTCTCGCGACCGGCGAGCATGCGGATGATGCCAGGACAGCTCGAGAGCTCCGCATGCATTACAACATTCTCTTCGCACAGGATTACACGCCAATGGTATGACTACACAACCCATCGAACAACTTTTATTTATCTAACTAATGGTCTTAGTTGTTAGTTATGGTGCATACATGCATCTAGTTAATGACCATCTGGATGCACCCTTTATTTGAATTTGATTTTTGTTAAAATTTGAAATGTCAAAAAAATACGTGCATGTAGAACTTCAAGTTTTAGATGCGCGCAAAGTTGTTTCACGAAAAATGAATATTTTAGATGGCTTGCGCAAAAAATACAAAATTTGGTGCTAAAGTAACGTGCTCCACAACGCAAAAATTTGTCTTTTTTTACACAGCACATAAAACAAATCGTTTTTTGTAGAATGACTTCGTGTGCACCTTAAACATGAAGCTACACATGATCATATATTTTTTTCAAAAATTTTAACTTTTTGAAAAATATTTTTTTCATACCGGGTGCATGTAGAAAGGGGTCTCCGCCTTCTATGACCTAACATTGTGCGTATATATCGCTTTTTTAGGGTTATATGGCCGGGATTGGTAACACAGACACCAAGAGCATCCTGCTCTTTCTGGATGTACAGAAGTCGATGATCCGGCAACTTCGTCGCCAGTGGAACTAAGAACAAGACTAGATATGATCCAGAGCATGATGCACCTGAATAATTTTTAGTAGCTAGGGATTTCAGACAACGAATATGAGACTTGTCACAAACTAGTATGATGTAATATCGTTTCCTGTCTGTGATGTTGTATGGAGTGATGATTGCATGGCTCTAATAACTTGGCCTGGAATTCTTTTTTTGTTCTTAATTAACAAGCACATTGCAAAATTTGCTCTTTGCATCAACCAAAAAAGCACTTGCAGTAGGATGCGTGAGTGATCACCAAGATAACAACAGGGCCCTATGCTGTAGACTAGCAGCGCTGAAAGCTCAAGCTCAAGGGGAAGCTGCCCAGGAATCTTCCTCTCTGCATGCAGAGATCATCTCTCCGCAGTGGTATCAGGGAACTGCATTCAGTGGATTAGCTTCCAGCCAGATGAACAGCCGCGTCGAAGCAAAACTCTTTTCCGGGTTCGAACGCCTCCTCAAGCTCCTCGTAGCTTTGCAGAACCTTCAGGTTCTTAGACGCATCGAGGTTTTCCTGCATCATGCGATTGCAACAGAGATAAATAGCTGACCACTGCCACGGCAGCAGCTCACACACACAGGATGCTTCGAAATGACGCATATCCAGCACTTGGCACTTTTCACATTTACAGTAGGAATCCTATGGATAATTGTCGTTACCTTTTCAACATACTCGGCCACTACACAGTTAATGATTTTCTTGATGGCTGCTTTCTTCACTTTCGATGGTCCAATCAAGTGCAGAGCGACTCCCTTTGGTACCTGCAGTAGTACCAGAGTATGCAGCCAGTCAGAGCATTATCTGTCAGGAGCTCGCAGATGTTCCAAAATGGAGGAACTAGTTTGTGATCGTCACGGGAACTTACTGATGGTGTTTTCCCTTAAATCATTCAAGCAGCACGATGTGGATAGACGTGTCAAGAAATGTGACCAGCGTTACTTTCATATCACAGATTTAAGGAGCTGTCATAACAAGTAAAGAATGCTACGACGATGCTAAACTAAATAATGAAAAGAAGTGCAATCTATGGTTAATAGATTTAAACAACTTCTATATAGATTGTACATACTATGAGTGGATAACACCTCAAGAAGGTATATGCTCAGAGTGGAACTTACAAGAACAAATAACAGAAGCACAATGGATTCTATAAAAGTTAATGTAAGATGACCTCCTGAGTTTCCAAAGATGCAAGAACGGATAACTAAAGCTGAATTGCAACTGTTTCGGTAGGTTCTATCTGAACCAAGATGGATAGAACAAAAAGAGGCTTGCTACCTCCTTTCATTCGTCGAAATCCTGGAAGTGGCTGTGCCGCAGCAACATGCTTTGAGAAGACGTTCTCAAAGATAGAATCAGTCATTTTACTGCTCACAGTTACTCGTATCTGCGTCTTGTAACAAAAAAAATGGACAGGTAAACAGATTAAGATGAGATCTGCCAGAGAGCTATATGTTTATTTATTTCACAACTTTCTATTTTACTATTTATACTGAAACCAAAATGCCGACCAACCTTTATTAATCCATCTTCTTCAGTAAGTACAGAAACATGGAAATCTTTAAAGGCTACCGGCGCTTGCGTCGGTTTTTCTGTACCTGATAGCACAGACAATAAGCCCATAAGGTAATGATTTTCGACACTGTTCAGTTAAAAATGATGAGAGGCTAAAGGTGTACATTGTACTGGAGCTACTGCCTGAAGTGCTCTGTAAACATTATGGTTGGTTCTGGAAAATAAAGTCATAAGCAAATATGAACAGCGAAGAAATCATTTTCCTTAAGCGACACGTACTACTCCCTCAGTGCAATCAAGCATAAGAGGGACATCATTTTGTAGACTGTCACTGATTTGATTAAGACAAGTAACCTGTATAAATGAATATGAAAAGTGACAGACTTCCAAAGGCACCCTACCGTTTTGGGCATCGTGTGTTGAACATCATCGAACAAGCTGAAGATGGTACTTCATGAGAAAACTGGAGCTGAGGTAGAAACACCCTGGCACATTCCTGATTCACCACCTGCAGGGCAATCCACAAAATTCAGACTGTGGTTCGCATGAGCGAGCTGAAGTTGGAAACGTGACACTGAGGGATGAACAGCTAGGTAATGAATGCATCATCAGGTTAAATTTCCCCCTTCCGTCAGTGAGAATTTCAAGCAAACTGTCATATTATATCCAATAAGTGGGAAAGAACCTTTGCCTTTCTGAACTTATTTTTTTACCTGACAGTGCCCTGGAGAACAGTACCAGTGTGTGGGTTTATAACTCTCTTAATGCTAAGGCTGAGAAAAGAAGAAAACAGAGGCTAAAAACCGACCTAGCCACCTCTTAATTCTCCGCTCTTGTGCAAACTCTCTCACGAGTGTATGTACACTAATCACTGAACCCAGATTTCTTCACAAGTTCGAGGGAAAATAAACAAAATTGAGCCAATCATTCTCTTGAACTGCGACATATATCAGCCAAATGCCAATCATTCTCTTGAAATTCAACAAATTGCGCCAAAAAAAAATTCCCCACATAATTCACATCGGATAGACTTAAACCCTAGAAAAGGATAGGTGAAGTGGCCCTCAAGACTAATGGAGAGGGAGAGAGAGAAAGAGGAGATGGTACCTTGGGGTTGAGCTTGAGAAGGCTCATGGCCGCAGCAGCGCCTCCCAAGGAAATGGATAACTCCATCCAAGAGAGAGCTTCTGCTTCTAGGCAAGAAACCCCAGGCGGACTGGAGAAAGAAGGCAGTTATCTAACCCGCCCCTCAATCTGGACCGTTGATTTCTAATCAGTCGGACAGAGTGCTCAGTGTCTGTCGATCTGTTTCACTAGCACCCCACTGGCCGTCGGACGCGCACGGCGGCGGCGGCGGCGATGGAGGTAGCGGCGGAGGCGGGGGCGTACGAGGAGATGCTTCGGGTGGTGGAGGCGAGCGCTGCCCGCATCCGATGGCGCCTCCGGCCCCAGTCCAAGCGCCGCCTCCTCAACGGTCGGTGCCCCCTCACACGCTTCTGGTTCCTTCCATTTATCGTTTCTCCGTTGTGGAAGTTATGTAGCAGCACAAGCTCCGGACCCAGTCTCTTTGCTTCCTAAGTTCTGCGCCGTATTGCTGATTTGTTGCTAAAAAAACCGTAAGATTCGGTGCCTATAAGCCATCCAGCTGTGCAGGCAAATTCATTAACATGTTCTGTAGGTGGGTTCATAGCTATGTTCAGATAGTTTCAGAGTTTGATACCATATAGCTCATGCATGCCATGGTTAGTTCCATTAGGTTCAGGGTTTGGTTCCAATAGGTGGGTTGATTTGATGCCTGGTAGATTGATCAGGAAATTGAGGAACACTTGTGCGGAGACACGATGTCTTCTGTGTCTCTGAGGTTACCTTTGGCATTAGTGCACGGAGGAGCAAACTTAATGAACTGGCATGATGAACTGTTGGCAGATATCCTGTTCCTCTGCACCGGGCTGCGGCCTGTGATACTCATGGACTACGGCGGCACGATGCCTCAGCTACAGGATAATCTCTGCAGCCTGCTGCATCATGCTCGGCAGGTGATTGCCTCATTTCGAAGTGTTAAATTCTCTGCACTTGTAGCATGGCACAGTGTTATCCTTCGCCACTAGTGAATAGTGAATATCCATCTATGATAACATCTCTCCCTTGCAAATACGCAAGGTACCTGAAGTTATCACGACCATAATTTGTAACGAGAAGCTTATAAATGAATGAATGAATGAAGGACTGCTGCCCATTGTCTCAAAAAAAATACGCAAGTCATATCTACAAATTTATGTTTCTTGCATTGTTGGCATTGGATGTGACTATTTCACTGAACCAGTAGTAAGCCCTTCACACATTGAGAAGATGTGTGGCTCGCTCATGTATTGACAAGTGATGAGGATTTAGTTTATTGATTTTCCACCATACAGTTACGTTTAGGACCTGTATCTGGATTACAGGCCTTTAAATCGATGTTGTTTAATTACAGTTCCTTCTTGAAATTTTACATTTACGCCATAGTGGAGCGTTGTGGTTATGATCTCTGTCAATTTGCATCTTCTTGCTCGACCAATCTCTACTAGTATTTCAAGTATCAATGTAACTACTACTGTGTAGTCATGTGCATCTAATTCAGAAATGTTAGTATCATGTCTGCCCTGCAGGAAGCAAGCATCTTGACTCCACTAAGGGTGATGGTTATCAACGACATGCTCTATTTGATTCACATACAAGGACTTGCTGAACATGTGTCACCAAATGCAAGGTCACGGCACCAGCTAGCTTTTGTGGACTTAGAGAAAAGCTGTAGCGAAAAAGTCTTTACCTTCTCAGATCACAATCCTCTTTTTTGGTCTGTTGCCCTGTTTTATATTACTGACTGATCTCCTGGTACAGCTGCTTGCAGACACAGAAAAGAATGAAACCATGGTGGAGCTTTTATCGATCCAAGATCGTTTTTCAGATACATTCCCTGTTGAAGGAGATGTAGAACCTGGAACAACAAAGCAGAAATCAAGACTTCCAGAGAGAGCCACTGATGTTGATTGCACTGGCATCAGCATTGCCGACACGAGTTCACTGGTTGTTGATCTGAGCGCCTTCCTAGAGAGTACTCAAATTGCACTGCCTTCTCTGAATGGGTAAATTCTTGGTTCTCACTTCCTTACATGGTACCAAAACTCACAACCATGGAATGCTAGTCCACTGAAACCGTTATATGGACACCTTAAACTAAAAGTATTGCACATCCTCATTATAGAACATGCCACCTTTATTTTTTTTGGCAATTCTTCTGACATCAGAAGGAAATGTCTTGCACATTCTTATGTTTGCTATATTGCCAAAGTTATCCATTTCAATTGCTGCTTCCAATTCATTGTTTCGCGTTGCGACATTTGCAGGTGGCTTTTGGGTTATCCTGTAACATATTTGTTTCGCAATGAAACTGCCGAGGCAGCCACAAAGAATCTCTCCAACCACTCGCTTCATATCTATAGGATATATGTTGTCAGGTTTGGCTTTTTTTCCCCACAAATTTAGATCTTGTATTTTTTTTTCAGAAAGAATTTCACCGTAGGCAGCTCTTATACTGGTAATATCTTACTGTAGAAATGGCCATTCAGATGGTAAACACTCAGAAGAGGAACTGTTGAGGTCAACTATCTATTCCACAACTTGTTTTGTTCTTTTTTCAGAGGCTGTTTCACTTATATTTCTGTATAATTTGTCAGTTGTCAAACTAACAGTGACCATATGCCAGTTTTTCAGTTCCTTGTGGCATGAGCGTGAAACGGGACGAAGAACCATGGGCCAAATCATTTCTAGCTCACATGAACGATAAACTTGAGCGGTGCAGCCATGTCTGGGTGGCGGTGCGGTTAGAGATAGAGGTTTTCCAAAGCCAGTCAGGGGTCATCGTGTTGTAGTTCAGATCAGCAGGCATTTTACTACCGCGTGAGCTGGCATCCAGTGCTAGATGAACTATGTATGTTGATGATATTATCTATTGTTCAATTGGAGAACTGGAGGCTCTAAATGATGCTAGAACATTGCTTGTCTGTATGATTGGTGCATCATCATGTTGTGTGTCACTCGTTCAGGATTTGATGTTGCCTTGCTGACTCTGAATCAGAAATCAGTTGTCTATCAGTATGAGGTGTATTGACAAATGGAGCATTGTATGTAGGGCAATGTCATAACTAAAGGAACAGCAAATTTGCCATGAGGAACGAACAACGAAGATGATCTATCAAACTGTTCTTCACACAAGATGTATACCTAAACATCTTAGCATACCACGTGGGTAACTAATTCTTGCATTCGTGGGAAACAGTAGCACTTCTCGTTACATCAGAAAATGTTCTACTCCTTCCGTTCCATAATTCTTGTCGTGATTGTAGTTCAATGTTGAACTAAAACTACGACAAGAATAATGGAATGGAGGGAGTACCCTTGACTGCTATCACGATTGTTTGTTGGACTGCTTAAAACACTCCACGGACCATAAATAAATATATACAGCACTGCAACCGCACACGCATGATAGACTAACTTTTCTGCTCCGACTGATAAAGACGTCGGAGCCAATCGAGCAGCTTCCTTGCCGTATCGTCGCTGTGAGATTTGAAATCTTGCTTCACTATAGCGCCCGTTTGCTCCGCCGCAGCTTCCCCAGCATATAGTTGCTCTAGATCCTAGTTCCACAGAGAGTGCATGATCAATAATTGATACAAAGGGGGGGATCATGCCTAAATTAAAATGATTTCTAGAAAAAGGTTATAATCTTTGGATCACCTTCGATGCACGGAATCCTGCAAGCTTTGGATCGCCAACAAAACCAGGTGGAAAGCTTGGATTAAAAGACAAGTTTCTTGCGAATTCTGTAGCTGCTTTGATCATTTCTGGAACAACTCTGTAGGCTTTCAAAAACCGCTTGCTGCTATCCTGCTCAAAAGAAGTTTATTTTATCAGTTGCAGGATCTAACAAGATATCATGAGAAAAGACTGAACTAGCATGAGCAACTATACCGCAGATGCATTATAGATAGAGCCAGAATGTCCCATGACATAAAAAGTATCAAGATCAATCTTGTGCAGCAACATAAGGTGTTTACTTTTGGTCACTTCATCATACGGTATCAATGACCAGTTTGACTGTGTATCCAGGTCATTCGCAAGATCTGTAAGATCGTGTGCGATGTCACCGATGATCAGATTGCCAAAATCCATAATAGAGTTGTTCACGTGATGCAAACCACCATTAGATAAGCTGGAAAAGTTCCAAATGAAACCAAGTTGAGTTAAGCTAAATATATAGTAGCAACAGAATATCAATTGAAAAAACACTATAAAAAGCACTTAAAAAGTTAATACATATAATTGGATTAGAACCTAGCTAGGACAAAGTATAATTTCCACATTGCATAAATTAATTTAACTGAATGCATAAAAAAATTACTTATTTGAAAGATGAGGACTCAATTTAGAGGGAAAAAGGAAAGATGAGCAGTCACTTTCAGAGAGATGTTTTGTCGGCACGAGGAAGTGGTTAGTATGCCCACCCACTATCAGAATTAAAATGATTGGAGAAAGAAACTGTGAAAAAGAATATTAAACCTGTTCATAGAACCATCAGTGCTGCCTGAAGAAAAAGGAGTTAGTCGTGTAGAGTCCATCTTGTTTTTGCAACTAACAAGCCGACAGACGTCATATTCTAGCTGTTCAACGTTGTGAAAATGGGTCAATGTGTGGTACATGCAGTTGCACTTTTATCATCTAATATGATCTAAAGTCACAAGGTTCTTTTTCTATAAGAGATACAACACACTTGAAATGATACAACACCTAGCTTACAATGAATATAACAAAAACATGTATTCAGGCATGAGGTATAAACATGGATATGCCAACTGGAAGTAGCAGAACTACAAAGCATTGGTAAAGCAGCTTTAGACATTAGCTTTAATTTCTCCACTCCTAAATGTCATTCTACAATGACTATTTTCTCAATCCTCCCCTGTGGCAATTTCCACTGTCATTTATTATTATGAGTATAGTAACAAGCACAATTCCAAGCAATAAGCGGGCTCACGAATTGGGTAAAATCTCCACCTCATGATGTTTCTTGGTTGAAGTAAAAAATACTAAACATCATGTATGCGAAAAACAGAGGAAGTACGTATATGGCTTTACATAGATGAAAAAAAAGGAGATGCACAAGATCATATAATATGTACTGATCAAGATTCAAGACTGTCTTCTGTTACACTTGAGTATATGTACTTTATATGAGCCTCACAAATCATAAGATATTACCTGTTCAACTTTCGACAATACCATATCGCCAAGTAGAATACAGCCTGCAGCCCTATTGCTGCAAGATACGACCAATCCCTCGTTTCTTATTGCTAGCAAAACCAGCTCAACCTATAACATAAATAATAGTCATGTCTTATCAGACCATTTTTTTCGTAACTATAAGTCTATAACTGAACAAAAACCAATTGTTTTGGAAGCAAAAAACTAGCTACAAGTCATGGGTAGCACATATCTAGTTTTGATTTGCTTCTTCTACAAGCAGCTAACAGTTTGCTCTACACTTGATATGTCACTAACTCTTCTAGCTTGCCAGTGAGTGACATACAATGGCTAACATTGTGAAACGGAGAATTCAGTACATTGTACAAAATGATGTTGAATAACAAAATGTGAAACAGGGAACGTATTACATTGTGCAAATTGATGTGAATATTTACAACAGTGTAGTATTCTATGGTATACACAAAGATTAGAGGATAACAAACATGTATGTGAGTTTCAGCAATAACTGCTACGTAGCAGCAAAACTCTCATGCCAAGCACTGCAATGTGCATGTGTAACCACTTCCCTAAGTATGCGCATAGTTAAGGCTTTTTTACACTATAATGTACTACATTAGAATCATCAATAACTGGAAGAAATAAATTATTCCAAAACGAATATTCAAGGAAAAACAAAACTTGAGTGTGAGGGATTCTGATAAAACAATGCAACACAGTTTCACAAAGATAGACTATGAGCATGAGTAAACCTGGAGTTCTTTTATTCGAGTAACAAATTTATCAATGGATTCATTGCACCATAGATTCAGGACTGTTAGCATTTGATCATAATGGCTTATTACTTCATCCAGCCTTTTTGCTGGTCCTTCAACTATCTCAATCAGTGCTTCAATTATATTAGTCCGGATATCTTTATTATTTCTCCACTGAAATTTTTCCTCTTGAACGTCCTTTTCTATCCTTTCAAGACCATCTAAAATTTCATCTCGGGCATTAGAGGAAATAAAACCCTGCAAAATTATAGAACACAAGCACAATTACATAATTAAATAAACAATAGAGGCACTGATTGCGTAAAAAAATAGTAGCAGCACAGAGAACATAGTATTTGATCCAACAGCTTTATCCTCGTGCCATAAAAAATGTTCAGAACATTCGCATGATTTTGATACTGTCCCAGTGCTAGATAGACATTTGAATGGCTACATATTCCAACTGGAAGCATGCATCCATAATTATCGATGGCTATCAGTTCCACATCCATGGATGTTGCCAGGATTTTGGAGAGAAAGGGAAAGAAATAGTACCTCCTCCATAATCATATTAGCATTCTCTTTGCTGGCAATTACAACGTACTTGTAGTTCTCATTGTCAGAGGAGATGTACTCTACCAGACCATCTACAAGTTCTCTTGAGCTCTTTTCACAAGCCTCCTGGCGCCGCTTGCGCTGATCTGTTGCCTCCAGCTTTGTTCTCCCTAACTTGAAATGTTATGAAGGAATACTAGTCAGCTGACTTATTACCTTATGAAGAAATAAATAGACAGTCCAATGCATGTTGGACCTGAGAAATATCAGTCGGATTTGCAAGTTCTGTTTTCTGAAGGAGACAAGAAGACTTATTTAGCATAACACCTCCTTAACACAACGAAATAGCAAGTATCCATTTTTTTAGTATATGTTCTGATGTCATTAAACTAAATAGCAACCTTGGAAAAATAACACGTGTAACATTATATACTCCCTCCATACCGGATTGTTGGATTAAATTAGCAAAATACTTAGACCTAGGTGGTTTCTCATTGGCTGAATAAAAAAGAGAGAGAAGCAATGAGTACATGCATGAGTTAATTGGGGCGCATGCACCGGTCAGTTCACTCAAGAAAACTAGAGAATCGTGGGTAGGTTGGGACGATTTTTAGGAGGAAATAAGCCATGCATGAGAGTTAATTGGGGCAGTTAATACACAATTTAGCCTAGTAATTCGGTATATCTCCAAAAATACTACTCCCTCCATACCGGTTTATTAGGCTAACACGGAGTTTAAGAAATATGTTTGACTACAAATTTGATCAAGTAAATATGAATCATATGTCACAAAAATTATATCATTAGAAAGGTATTTTAAATATGAATCCAATGGTATAATTTTTGCAACATATAATTCATGTTTTATTGATGTATCTAGACATGTTTTAGTGCTAGATACGTCCAATTCAATGACAATTAATATGGATCAGAAGGAGTATTAGCACAGTAAACCGGTATGGAGGGAGTATGATTCAACGAGTACATGTACACAATTATTGTGACTTCACAGGAGGATAACTAGAAATATCAAGGAAGCTGCTAGGCATGGAAACAATTTCTATTGTCATATATAGCAAGGTGAATGGATTTCCAACAGTACGGCAAGAATTCAGCTAAGTTACAGCATGTTGTCAATCAGACTATTTCTGAGGAACTCATCTCAATAAATTATCCTTACCAATAGGGCATATATAACTGCAAATTCTTTTTGCGTGCAACCTAAATCAATTGTAACTTAACATAAATGCAACTCCAAGAGTGCAAACTCTTTCTAATGTGTACAGCTGACATGTGGGCACACTTTGGAGCAACAAATAATTTGGACCATAAGCAAATGTAAAATTCAAAATAACAAGATACTCTTTAAGTAGATGCATGAGAAGTACCGCTGGATCCCGGTAACGTCTCCTATTGAGAAGGTCGATGTATTCCACTGCAGGGGAAAACTGTGTGTCGATATGTAATGCTCGGGCGTCATATAGATAGTCGTCGTTTTGCGGAACCCACTTAGCCGCCTTCAAGACAATGTTACAATCATGTTAAGACAATGTTAACAATCATGTAAAGCAATATTTTGCGGCATTGGGTTTTAAGGAGGGTCTTACGGATCCCTGCACACAATTAAATGTTTCCACATATCATCTAAACATGGTGATATCATGAGAAACAAGTGAAAGTGTAGCACTTCCTCCGTTTATATATACAAGGCCACTGAGTCTTAACTTTTGGTCACCAAATTGACCAGCAAAATATGAGTTGCTTTTGATGACATGGGACTCGTATATCTTGTTGGTCAAAGTTAGGCTCGAAATACGGAAGTGGCCTTGCATATACTAGAAAAACATGAGGGACTGTAGCAAAATCTAGTCTTCCCTTGAGGAGCATAATGAAATTTAAATTTGTAGTTGAGATTTCTGAGCCCTGATTCAAGCTACCAAGATTGAAAACATTATCTCCCAGATTCTACCGTGCACCATGCTTATAGCTCTCTCTCTCGAATTGGGAAACGAAAATTGAAGATATGTGGCGCTACTCTTACCTGGGGTTTCAGTGTCGCGTCCCTTCTGCCGCCGCGCATGGTCCACGCCATGGACGGAACAGCATTGCCCCGAAGGCCGAGGAGGCGGCTATTTGGAGCAGGGTTCTGGCCGCCGGAGAGGCCAGCCGGCGTGAAGCAGGGCCCCTTCAGCGCAAGCGCGGCCATCTGCGGCAAGAACAACGAGCGGATTCCAAGAGACAATGTAGGATTTGTGCGGAGATTTCGCGTGGAAAGAAAGATCTCTCTGCACGGTCACCCGTAGTAGAGGTGTAGAGCAGAGGAATTTGGGGACAGCAGAAACCCTCGGCGGAAGGAGAAAACCCCTTTTTATCCACGATGCGGTGATCGAGCACGGTACTTGGCGCGTGGTAAAGGCCCATGGTACTTGTGCTTTTATTTCGTGTGGACAGAGAGGTAAATACACATTAAATCTGCATTAGATATTGTAGATATTGATAAAAAAATTTATACTAGCTAAATGCCCGTGCATTGCTACGGAACAGAAAATACATGTTAAGATTATGAAAGACAAACTGTAGAAAGTCGACCACTGGAGAGACAAAAAGAATAAGTATCAAGCATAACCTTCACCCATGCACCAGCAACAATATTAATTTGTGGGTTTAGGTTTCATGTCTATAAATTATCATCTATTATATGGATAATATAATGCATTCAAATTTTCAAGAGAATGTGAAGACATATAAAACTTTTTTTGAACCATGTACACATGATATATTAAGAAGCAAATGTAGGCTAGAAACAGTACTCTAAAACTAACGTCTACCTTCAGCCCACTTGCTATTGTTTTGAATCATCATTGATATGTAGTAAGCCATGTTTGTTTTGGTGCTATGACGGTTCAAATTTCTTAAGTAACATGTAGGTCGACTCTGGTGGCAGTGACAGCGAATTAGACTTTTATGACATGTTATTTGTTTTCTGCATTAGGGACAATTTTTTATTTATGTAAGCAAGCTATAATATATAGTTGCAGTGGCAGGAGGATATTAGCTCCTTCGTTCAGTTAATCAATGCATCGGATGCAGCTTTTGAATAAGTTGGTACCTTCAGAATGTAGCAGTGGTACATATGTGCAATGTTCCTTTCGTATAGCTACATTACAGCACCGGGTAAGGTCTAAAAAAACGATGGCTGGTGTGGCTCTCGCGAGCCATCGTCTTTGCTTGGAAAAGAAGGTCTTGAGCGTAGTCTCGCCTTTAAACGTTGGGCTCAAGGGAGGTGCTTTCGGTGCCTCGAGCATGGACACCAGGTCCGCGTGTGCCATGGGCCCTATAGATGCATTCGCTGCCATCGTCCTGGTCATCGAGAGCGTTTCTGTCGTGCACTCTTTCCTGTTGCTCGCTCTTGCTCTCTGGACACTCAGGCTTGTTCTCCTTGCCAACAGAGTTGCTCTCGGCCTCGTCGTTCCTCGGCGTCTCGGAGTTGGGCTGAGGTCGTGTGCCACTCGTCGTTGTGTGAAGTTGCGCCGACAGGACTCTCTCCTAGGGGTTGCGAGGAGTTCAATGTCAACGCCAGTTTGGACTCTCTCATTCAGTCCCATGTTGCATTGATGCGCATGCAGCTTCTTCAATTGGTCGACGTCCGCGTGGAGGAGGCTTCTCGCCCCCTTCGTGAAGAGGTGGCAGCTCTCAAGCTGTTATTGGCCGTGCTACTGATTCCTTGGAGCCGACTGAGGCATGTACTTCTGGTGGCATAGGGATTGCCCTCGCACAGGATTCTCTTCCGCTTGACTCCATTGAGCAGAAGTCTTCTGTGGTTGAGGAAGAACATCTCCATGGTTATTTCTCTCCTCGTGGTTGTCCTTGCACGTCCCCGCAACCTGCCTCTGAGAGCGATGGCATGGCTGAGATCTTGGCTCCGCTGCTGCAGATCACACCAGAGCTTAATGTCTTGTGTGGGGAACCTTCTTTGGTGGTGGTGTGCACGACACCCTCACCACCGCCGTCTGAGCCTTGCCAGACGCTCGCCCATGTGGATAGTGGAGGTTTGGATGCTCCAGACTCCCTCCCGTCCATGGACATTGGGCATGTGATGCCTTTGAGTGACGAGATTGCTGAGATAGGTGTGTTAGCACCTAACTTCGAGGCTCTCTTTGCAAAAGAGATGTCCGACTTACTCGTCAGTTTAGAGGCTGATATGGCATGGAGATTGCTTGCATCTTAGCGGGGAAGGCATCTGAGGACATGATAAGAAAGGTGGAGAAGTCTCTCAGGAGCAAAAGAAAGAAGAGGGTCGTCTCCTGGAAGTTTCCGCAGCTGCTTGATTGATGGTCCCCATTTGAGTTGGCGGGTTAGTTTAGTTGGTTTTCTTTGCGGTGTGGTGCTTTTTATGTCGTCAGTTTTGTGGTTGTTGTATATTAAGAGCGCTTGTTGGTTGTCTTGTTGGTCGTAGCTTTCGGTGTTGTTTGTGTTGTTGTCGTATCGGTTTTCGCTCAGTTTTCCGTTAATTAACTGGGCAATTTCTTTCTTCTTAATTAATATAAAAAAAATGTTCCTTTCGTATAGATTTCCTTACCTGGATCAAATATCAGGTCCATCATGTACCAAGTACACTAATTATTGCTGAGTAGCACACTGAACTTCTAAACTTGGACGGTGTCGATGCTGTAGAATAACTAAAGTGTGTATTGATGTGACTACAAACACACTCATCAGTAATTAAGGATGGGCTTATCAGCACGATGCATGCTAGCTAACA
This sequence comes from Avena insularis, assembly GCA_023614405.1. Lineage (NCBI taxonomy): Eukaryota > Viridiplantae > Streptophyta > Magnoliopsida > Poales > Poaceae > Avena > Avena insularis. The sequence continues at coordinate 387,716,154 of CM042693.1, read as the reverse complement.
CTCCCGATCCATAAAGTAGCAGCACGCGAGCCTGTGGGCAAGGTATAGTAGCAGGAGGACCCATGCGTGTAGCCAGGGGAATCGCACGGTGGCAGCTGGGCCGCGAACGGAGCGCTATGATTGGCAAGCGTGCGGAGTCTGCTTGCCAGGCAGACGACCTCCGCCTCCGCCGTGGTCGCTCATTGATCGAGGAAGGATGGAGAGGGCGGCCAGGAGATCGCATCTTTTATGTTTGTGTTGCCGTAGGCGCTTGGGGTTAATATTTTCTAACGCATAGGGGTAGAATCGGAAAGTAAAAAAGACGTACCATCAAGACCATAAGCCTTTAATAGTAACTAGGAAACATACCCGTGCGTTACGACGGGAGAGATAAATGTTTGTTTGCGTGTGTTGAGCACATCAATGGTTAGGTGCGTTGTTGTCAGTGTCTTAACTGTCCTCCGCTTAGCTCGACCACCCGGTACATGTGTATCGACGTCTAGATAGCTACGTGCCGCCACCTCCAGCTCACCCAAGGCCTTCACCTCCCTCAGGTAGGGGAGTAGAGGAAGCAGAGAAACTAAGATGTATTCTTGAGAGTAGTCGGGATGAGGATATTAATCCTACTTATTATGGTAATTTGAGTTTTGGGTTTACATTTGTCCGTCTCTTATATTATATAGTACATTTGTCCTACTTATTAGGGTAATTTGATTTTTGGGTTTAAATTTGTCCCTTTTAAAAATGGTAGAAGTAAACATTTTCTAACACTTCTCTGAGGCCTCATAACCATTAAATTTTTGGTAGACATGATGCGGCAACAGACCAGCCCGCGATCCCAACTGAGTGTTGTGTGTACTCTTCTTTTATTTAATTCATCCCAACAATTATCACCAATATCTTTTAATTTAACCTTGCACAATGCGGCAACACATACTTTAGTCTTTGCATCAGCCCATAATCCCGATTATACTTAGCTCACACCAGGCCAGCATATATCTCCAAATCCCTCCTTGTTAGGACATAATCCCGATTAAATTTAGCTCACACCAGGCCAATATATATATCTCCAAATCCCTCCCGATTAAATTTAGCTCACACCATGCCAACATATATCTCCAAATCCCTCCTTGTTTCACGTGTAGTGTTGCTGATATTCTAGACAATTTAAAACGTATATAAATCGGTGCAGCTGGATGCAAACCAGCAGTGTGGGACTAAAGATTATTTGCATCAGGTCTTGATTTCACGTAATGATCAAATTCAATGTTTATGCACCAGGTGTTGATACGCGTGTGGTCTGGCCCACGACACGATGGCAGCAATGAATCAGGCCCAAGGAAGCCACTCACGTTACGTTGCACGACCACCTAACCATTGGTCTTTTAATTTTTGTTGAACCTTTCTTTTACTTATGGGTGGTATTAGTGGATAATTTGGTGTCCGGTGAAAGGGTAGAACAGTCCAAAAAAATGTTGGACCGGAAGAAACACTTCGTCCTTTATTATTACTAGGAAACGTGCCCGCGCGTTGCGACGGGTTGATCAACTAAACACGTGAATATTTATGGAATTTGCACGATACCTTGAGATTCTAGTTAGCGAAACCTAGTCCATGGTGTTCATGATCGCAATGGCTCTCTTGTATCACCGGTGAGGAGGAGCTAGGGATAAACAGTGGGCACCTCCTATGAGGGTGTCGCGAGCGTGAACGGTGACACTCTAAGATCATGATGAGCTCTATTCTCAACCGCCCTCCTAGATGGCGGATGGCAGGACACCCTGATGGATGTCGTACATAAATTGGTTCAGAAAAAATAAAAGTAGTCTAACCTGAACCAGCAATGCAAACTAACATGAGTTTACTACTGGGCATATACAACTAATAAAGAAATCGCTGGCCGTAAACACACCTTGAGAGTCAAAATCGAAGAGATAAAGACGCACTCTCATAAAAAAATAAGCTTTGGTGATTTGATCAGTCGGCTTTCAGGATAACACTGCAAATGAGATACATCATGAACATCATAAATTCTGAACTTTATCAAGGCCACCCAAGCCAAAATAGGATCACATGATTTCAGGATCACATGAGGTACTGCTTCCAATACTCGCAGCTACCAACATATCAAAAGCAAGGTAGTCAACCAACGGGCCTGGGCCTTAGCTTCGTCAAATGAAAATGTGCCAAGAACTACCGTAGAGAATGAAACCAGGATCATGCCCACCCCTCAAATAATAATCCTTGATCATGTCCGTACACAGGTCCTAATTTTTTCCAATGATTTCCAGCTTATAGAATGCTTGGACATGCGGGTTAAATAAAGGGTCCTCACCCATCGGCCTTTGTTGCTCCTGTTCCTGTCGAGACGCCAAACATGGACAGAGAATCGATCCTCCTCCGACAAGGCAGCTATGTGCCCCTGCTGCCTGAATCTGCCCCGGTGAATGAGTGTCGGCCTGAATAATTAAATTTCAGTTTTGGTAACCTGACTTAATGTAAGTAGCAAACTGTGCACCTCTGCATAGTGCATATTCCTGCGTACTGCTCTCGTCTTCCATTACCCAGTACACATGGTTAGGCGTGCGTGGGATCGTCTACCCCGATCAACACCGTCATCTCTAACTTGCCGGAATTGGCTTCGGGAAGAACGACTTCTTCATCAAGCTCATGCGTAGTTGCATCATGCAGGAGGTCGCGGACCGCAGGCGACGAAGTGGTCGACGTCGGGGAGGCGACGGAGTGAGAACTCGATCCAGTGCATGGTGCATCCTCCGACACCAGGTGGAAGGTTGGATCGAGAATCGTGCCCACCGACCACGAGCTGGCTGCCGACCATCTTCACCATGAAACAAACATTGCAGATGAAGAAGACGACGATCTGAGGCGGTCGGTTTAGGCGGCGGAACGACGAAGGAAAGCCGGGGAGACGGATACAACGCCGGCAGACACTCCGAGAGCAGCCACCGGCGCTGATGGAGAGGATGTGCTTGACGCGGTCAAGCAGCTGCCGTCGGGAAGGGGCATCGCTCGTCTCGCCTCGTGCGATGGCGAAGGACGAAATCGGGCTCTTCATAAATTCGATTCTGTGATCGCCGCCTCGCAAGCGATGGTGGACAGGTTGGGGGAGGTGGTGGAGGTTCTTTTAGATGCGTTTGTGTGTTTCCTTTTATCACGCAATCGTGCTACCGTGTTGGTTGTCGTGCTGATTTAAAGTTGTATCGGATCTTAGAGATAAAGGACACGGAGAGGCATCATAACATAATTTGGAAGCCCAACGCTATATCTCTACACAGGACTCTCGATTTGACGTGTATATACGTGGTTTTGTGGAAGGGTAAAACAGTCCAAAAAAGTGTTGGACCGGAAGAAACACTTCGTGCTTTATTATTATTAGGTATAGATTAGGTATTAGGTATAGATAAAGAAGAAAGTTAGTCAAACTTCAAATTTATTGATTTTGATCAAAAAATATATGCGTCCTAATTTGGGATAGTGGAAGTAATGTACTTCTACTGCATACAGTTTCTTAAAAGTTGAACCATCTTAGATTTTGATGGAGGCTACACACAAAAAATTAACAATATTTCAAGTACATCCAGCTTTCAGCTCTCCTGGGAAGTACATTTTTTTTCTTCTATTTTGTGACTTATATATTTCACTTAGGTGTTTTGTGTTTTGAACGGGAAAAAATGTGGTAGTAAGAATTTTGATTATCCTATTTCTCACAAAAATGGGATTTGTACTTCTATTAAAAAAAAGATATGAACATTAAAATACCAAAGACTGATTTCATTTCATATTCTAGCAATTCATACCTTAGATTTTGAATCTAGTGCTTAAATTGTTGGAGTAGATGTTGTAATATGGATAATCAAGTTCTCGGAGAAGATTTTGTAATTCGGAATGTGAAAACTAATGGTGATGCTTAATAATTATCATCTATAGGGTCTAAAAACTTGTAACCGTGCAGTTAAGTTCTACTCGTAATTATGATGCTGATAGTTTACAAAAGAGTATGTATGTTTGGAAGAAATTCGAACCCATGTTCTAATATTTTGAGCTAGCAGATGGCACAAGTTTTGTCGGATATTAAAGTTGCATTGAGTTGTACTTGAAGATCGAACTAGACGCTGACACAGTTCAAGCCCATGTGAACGTTAAGCGTGGATCTTGTATGACCGTGTGTCTTCTTTGTCTGTGTTATATAATCTGGAGTGTGCTGGCTAAGGCCAGTTTGTGATCGCTTCTGCTTGCTATGTTTTGCCCCTTTCATTGTCTAATTAACCCTTTCTCTTTGAAAATAAATTTTTGAGTTAGAACTTAGAATTAGAACCTACTGGGTTCTTGGCTTCAGCATCAGATCACATGGAGGCAGAAGTAGTGCATCGAAGTCCAACAAACTTATTTCATTCCCATCTCAACTTGACCATGGACACAGGCAATCAACCTCGCTTAACCATGATCAACTCGAGACAAATTTGCTGAAATCAGAGTTTAGGCTGCATGTACATCGAATGAGATGACAGAACAAATTTTGCCTCAGTTTCAAATAAAAATCACAACAACAAATAAATGGTACAGAATTTGCGTCAGTTTCAGGATTCAGATGAAACTGTAGAGAAATAAATGATAGTTGTAAGCACGGAAAGGTGATACTGAAAAGTCAAATCCACAAAGACAGCACTTGCTACTCAAAACTGTGTCACTGGCACTGAGCATTTCAGAGAATGTTGTTACATCAGGAGGCATGGACAGCTCCCCAGAGTTTGTGTTCCCACTATTTCTTTGAGATCCTGGAGACACAATAGAATGTACACGGGAAAAACTAGTAATCTCTTAAAGCTGCTGCTCGAGTTAAAAATTGTCGCTGTTCTCAACAAATGCCAACAAATGCCTAACAACTAACCGTCCGTGGTCCACATTGGTCTCTTTACCTCTCAACTCGAGAGCACCTTTCATTATCCGGGAGTAGAGCCTCTCTAGCTGCGGCACCCCGTAGCCTGCAGTGAGCTTCATGAAGCGCTTCTTCAAAGCTTCCAGCTGTTCAAGCGTGTCATCGCTGGTAGACATGGCAGACTCTTCGCCATTGTCAGTCACCATAGGTTCGGGAGGAGAACCAGGTGCTGCTGGCGCTTCAGCCGGTGCTTCGTCAGCTTCTTTCAGAGGGCCATTTGAATCTGGTCCTTTTGGAGCTTCTTCTGGGGAAACTGGCTTTGACAAATCCACATCTACAGGAGACCTTTCATCTCTCGCAGTCGATTCTTTGATAGCCGAGCCTGAAACAATGGCCGGTTCAATAATTTTATTTTGTATGATTGCAAGAACAACAGTCCCAGAAAATATTAAAAATTTACCATGTTCATTTTCAGTGTTTTTCTTGTGCCGCTTTAGCACCTCATAACTTCGTGACAGATCAACTTCTGGCTGTACATTACGTAGCCTCGCACTTGTTCTAGTAACAGAAACTAACTGAACAACAGGTGGCGCTTGGAGAATGGAGCTATCTTCACCATCCATAAACTGCAGTGGTCCCCCCTGTGCAGCAATTTTATCACAAAAGGACACCAGAGATGGGTCCATCTGTGACAACATACCTTGCACCTGAACAAAAATATCCAATAGTTACAGAAACATACAGGCCTAGACGCCTAGTCAACAATTAAACATGGACACAAGTGACAGAACACATAACATACCACATCTCGGAGTTCACATGCTCTACTGACGATCCTAGATCCATTATAATCCTCACCATTGTATGTCTGCAAAAGTTGTAAAAAGTTTAGGAACACGACGTGGTAGATATAGTAGTTATAGAAGTTGTCATTGTTTAGCTGACATATTCAGAAAGATCACGACGAACTATTGCAAGTTGTTACGGATGTTTGGTAATTGCTTCAGTTGTCATCAGAAGATCAGCATTAAATTAGAACTTAGAAATACGTAAAAGTTCATGAGTGGAAAACAAAATGCCACAAAAAACAAAATTCAAACCTTCGCATTCGAGACTATAAGATCAATATCCTTCATGAATGCTGCCGGAATGAAATACTGTCCAGAGTCCACCCGCTGCAAGACAGTAGCCATATCCATCGGGTTGTGAATTATTGCTCGATAGTCGGGTACTTCCTCTTCTGATACTGGGAAGTGGAATGCATTGAACCTTTTGTTATACAAAATCCTGAAAAGACGAAAGCACACCTTAATCATTTCCATCTTTTTAAATAACAAGTGGGCAGTACTGTCTGAGAAAATACTAGCGATTTTTTGCATATGCAACAGAAGATAAAAGTCTAAGTTTTTGGAATCATATATTAAACAATAATTAGGTTCTGTAGTTGTTTCAGAAGGATGTGCTTTTCAGCTACGTAAATAAAGCTCATATGTTCCTCAGACATTTAATTTGTACTACAACATCTTACTTAAGTTTAAAAAATGAACTACGTAGCTAGCTGACAGCCCACTGTTTTCATACCACAGTACTGAAGCATACAAATTGATAAACAAAATATCTTTTATCACCACACAACCTGAACTGTTTTATACGTCTGGAACGAATCAGCCAAGCAAAGCTCATGCTACCATTCCTTGAACTTGAACCAACTCAATATGGATCTCAGGGTACAGAATTAGCATAAAATGGGGATTGACTAAAGACTGGTAAGACACTAGCTAGTGTTATATTATACTCCCTATGTTGTGGGACAGAGGGAGTAGTACATAATGGTAACTTTCATTATTCTGCAATGGGAGTTAAGTAATGACAACCGAGAACAAATGAGCAAAACTGAAAAATATATGCAACTATGTAATGGAGTGAATTGCAGACCTGTTGCAAATATCTCGGAGACACATTCTCATCCGACGAACAGTGTGTTGCTCGGCTTCTGCCTTAGCTTTCAGCTCAGAAACCTTAGGACCATCTACTTTCTTTGGTGCTTTTGGAAGATAAACAGAAGACTTCTGGTCTTTGGACTTGCTTCTTGAATCTTCCATTTGAAGTGAGAGCAATGAATCAAACAGTATAGTGAAGTATCTTAATCTATCTTCATCACCTGGTCGATCAACTTGATATCTGTCGAACAGAGGATTTTCTCGGTAAAAAATAGACAGGTGGGAGGAAATGAACTGAACGTTAAGTGAAGCAGGCAACACTGATTGGACAATAAATTGCACTGAACTAAACATTAGCAAGCATGATGAAATGGCTGTTCCCATCCTATTGGTGAATATATACCCCTTGCCCATGCAAAAATGATTGTTTCCATGCTTCTTGGTGAATGAATAATCAATATTACTGTTAAGGAGCATTACATTGGCCTAGGAGTCTGTATTAGGCTTTTTCCTTCCTTGTACCCCAAGTCTTGTGTACTATATATTTGCCCCTTGGCTATGCAATAGAGATAAGTTGCATCCATAACAATTATATCCTTCAAGCATTCATAGAGCTCAAAAGAGTAAAAAAACTGAATAACCAATCAGTAACAAATAATCAAGACAGTCAACATGGTACGCGTGTTAGACTGTGACATGAGCCAAGTCAAAGCAACTCAGGTAAAATTAAACAAAGATATGTCCAGGAACATACACATTACGAGAAGAAAATATGGAAGCACACTCTTCCTCGAGATCATCAAAGGCCACTGATGATGTTCCTAGCAACAAAACTGGAAGGTTGGATGCCAACTCATTCAACAAAGTCAATAATACTGCCCTGAGCTGTTCATGTGCCTGTTACGTTAAGATCAAGTGATTAGCTACATAACTGATTCAACATATTCTCAAGAACCATTCCGCGGCACTAAATTTTCTATGACTTGGACAGCATATACTAACCGTATCCCACCAAAGATGGAACTGAGGCAAGTAGAGTATGGACGGTGTTGTTCTCCTTGCTTCCCCAAAAATATGCACAAGAGCTTCTTCAGGTGTCTTTGCACTTGGATCCGAGAGAAGAGATGGCAACCCCAAGGAGTGAACAGAAAATTTCTCAAGCTCGTGCAGAACAGCTGGCCCAACATGATCCTGCTAAGCGTAAAACACATTAGTAACAAATAAGGAACACATGAAAATATATCTATATAAAAGAGGAGAAACCCTACCAGTCCAACACCCTCAACGCCACATATCAAAAGGCGAGGCCTATAAACAAGAGAGATGGAAGATCCGTATGAAAGGGCAGAGTATTTGCTAACATCTGACGATGAAAGGTAAGGAAAAACATCAGAAATCCGTTCCATTATTTTCTCAAGATGCCTCTTCAAACATGGAGCAATAACTGGTGACAGTGGCCTTGAATGCACAATCGATCCCCTATGCGCAGCTGGAGTTATTGTAGACATAGCTTCCAAGAAGTGGTTTTTCTGAACCCTCACCGAGTCAACATCAATAACAAACTTGTCATCACTTGTGTAAACCTGAGGATACTTCTCTCTAAATGCTCGAATAGCAGCCTCAGTACATAATGCTTTCAAATCAGCCCCACAATATCCAACACAGCTTGCAGCAAGCTCCATCTTTAGCTCCTTTGGTGGGGGCTCCTTCCATTTCCGAGTATGAATATCCAGTATTTCAGCTCGTGCATCATAACCAGGTAAAGGGAAATAAAACTCGCGGTCAAATCGGCCAGGTCTACGCAATGCCCCATCAATGGCATCAATTCGATTGGTTGCTCCGATCAAAACAACTTGCCCACGTGAATCAAGACCATCCATCAAAGCAAGCAATGTTGAGACTATTGAATTGTGAATCTGCTCTTGCTTGCTAGATCTCACAGGGGCAAGACCATCTATTTCGTCGAAAAAAATTATCGCCGGCTGATTCTTTTGAGCTTCCTCAAAAAGCAATTTGAGCTGCCTTTCAGCCTCTCCAACCCATTTACTAAGAACGTCAGCTCCTTTTCGCATATAAAAACTGACCTTCTGGCCAGCTTTAGAGGCAGCACAAGCTAAGGCACGGGCAATCAATGTCTTCCCTGTACCAGGAGGACCACACAGAAGAACTCCTCTAGGAGGAGTGATGTGATAGTTTGCAAAAAAATCTGGATACAGCAAAGGGAAGAAAACCATTTCCTTTAAGGCATCAATGTATTCAGACAACCCCCCTATATCATTAAAACTCACACTCTCGTCAATCTGCAGAGGCTGAATATCAGCTCCTCCCTTGGAACTTGGTCCAGCAGTTTGCGCCCCTGGCATAAGTGATGTAGTACTGACTCCAGTATCACCCTGATGACCCCATCCAGATGCTCCAGCATTAAGCCCCCATGCTGATGAACTATGCATGTCCATTCCACCCAAAAGCCATGGCATACCTCCTCGCCCAGTACGCATCCATGGCATGGATGGACCTTCATCTGGCTCGTCTACAAGAAGAGAATCATCTGAATCATCTGGCATTGAATAACGAGGGCGCTTGTGCATGCGTGACCCACTTTTTTTTAAATACTTGCTGTTCTTTGGACCAACGCCTTGTACAAGTACTCTGCGGGGAGATTGTGGTCTGTGCTTCCCTTCCTTCCGTGGGGAAGGTCTACGTACTTCTGCACGATCTCTTAGATCATATCTCCTCCTTACTTCTTGCTCTTCCTCACCGTCTTCATCATCTCCATCTTCTTCAGCTTCATCACCTCCATCAACTTCCTCTTCATTGGCATCATCCTCTTCAATATCATTACCATTTTCTCTCTGATCTTCTGCATGTTGTTCTTCAGAACTTTCCTGGTCATCATCAGAATCTTGGTATGGAAGATGTCTTTGTCCCCGCAGAGATCTTCTAGGCCTTAAACCCTCACGGCGGGGAATGGAGTTAGAGTTAGACATTTTCTTGCGTTTCGGCTGTGCTGACGCCTGATCATCTGCTTTACTCTTTGAAGACCGATATCTGGGTCTCTGAACAAAAAAAGGAGGGGATGTAAGTTGGTTCAAACAATAATCAGCAAGTTGAGTTATTAATTGGGTAACAGTGAGGCTTACAGAATTACCATCATGGAACTCTAGAAACTCACCATAAGATCATCATCTTCCATATTGGAACTATCCGTGCCGTAATCCTCCAAAGTTACAGACATTCTTCGCTTTCGAGTTGAACGGCGCAGATTTGCTGCAACAGACTATAAAAGGAGCTATTAAAATCAAGTTACTTAGCATATCTACATGTAACAAGCACATAGTGAAAGGCATAAGAGTTATAATGTTCAGGAGATGGCTTTAGAAAGTGGTCAAATGTCCAAGGTATGTGAGTATCAACACGAAACATATGTCCCTGCTAATGACAGCTTGATGAGAGTCTAGGTTTGATCTTTAACTATTGGAGATTTTCACTGCTGTAAACATCCAGTAGGAATGCAGAATCAGGGATACAATGCTAACAGCTCAAAGTCTGAACCAATAGTAATTTCAATCATTGGCATGCAAATAACAGCTTATCAAAAGTATGTAATACTATGAGACAAGGTACAGGAGATAACATCTTTAGCATATCATATAATAACGTTTTTAATAATATATGTAATACTAAGCAGAAGAGTAAATCTCAAACAACTAGCATACAAAGTTGCTTACATCATCAGGAGGATCCCGTGCAGCTGGCTTGCGAAGCAGCTTCTTGGCAATCTGCGACGCAGCCGTCCGCTTCTTGTTATTGATCTTGTTGCGCATGTTGGGTGAGTAGTACAGGTATCCCCGCCCGTAGTACTTGGGCCGCTGCCGCAGCCGGTCGCTAGTCCTCACAGGCGCCACCGACCCGTCACCCTTCCCATCTATTCCCGCCATGTCCCTGTCCTCCTCAAGTACTGCTGCGGCCGCCCATTTTCTCCCTGAATCAGGCCAAGCACTATGTCAATTTCAGTCATTCCCCAAACCCTAGCCCCTAAATCTACGAAGCTAAATCCGCATGCGAGTAAGACGCCGAACAATAGCGAGTTCTCCTACTCGTGCATTACGAAATGGAACCCGCTGCATACTCCTCGGACCGCGAATCACCCCCAAAAATTGGTCGAAAATTCAAAATACGATGAGAAAAAGGGCATCCAAATCCACCCGGACAAGCACCGATCGGCCAACCGCGACCCCGGCGAACTCTCCTGCAGCGAACGACGCGGCAGCCCCCGCCAGAAACCCGGGCTAAACCCCCCGAAATGGGCAGCTACGACGCACAGAGAAAGAGAAGAACACCGGAGGCACGCGCCACGGGCAGCTGACCTCGGGGATTCGGTCGTACTGGGAGCGGGGCCGCGAGCTCCGGGCGGATTCGCGGCGGCGGCGGTGGCGGCGGGGGAGGCGGCTGGGGTCGGGAGGGTTTCCTTGGCGTCGGGGGTTTCGAAGCGGAGGAGACGACGCGAGGGTTTCCTTTCCTTTCCTCTCTCTCTCCCCTCCTCTGCTGATGAGCACGCGCCCGGCACGTGATGGGCGCCTCCATCGCGGCGTTCACATGGGGTTGGTGCAGGTGGGGTCACTGACAGTTGGGACTGGAGTTATGTGGGGTCCTGTCACAGTGAGCGGAGGGTGGTCTAGGTTTGGGATTGGACAAGTTAGGGAAATTTATGGGGAATTTTAGAGAGCGTTCGATTTGGATCGGACGGTGGAGATGGTATTTCCAGGATTTATGGGGACGTATATAACGAGCTCGTGTACCGTTGGGGGCAGCAGGTACGTCGTTTCTCTTGTCTTGCCTCGACCTAGGATTCTCTAAACCCCTAGCCAGAGTGAGAATATTCTCTCCTTACCACTCTAGAAAGGATCTTCTCAAAATTGGCTCTTTAGAGGAAAGTGATTCCAACGATTAGAATGCACTTCATATTTTAGCTTTATGAAAAGAGTGTATCTAGACCTCACTAGACGGAGGAAGTAGATACCTCAAAGTGCAATTACGAAAACAAACACATACGTGACATATATCAAGAAAGTTGGCTTACAAGAAGGAACTCGACCCACTCTGCATTGAATGTGTCTGATGGAGTATAAAATAACACAACTTGTAGCTCGAACTTTATCTTTACTATTATTTCCAAAGCTGCGAGTGTCTGGTGTCACACTTCAAGAAATTACAACGAATATGCCACCACAACCCCTCCTCCAAAAAAATCTATCAACGTGCTACAACCGTCCCAACAAACTTATCTTATCCTAACAAATTTTATAACAACCTTATCTTAATGCTACTAAAACCGGGCGTTCAATTGTAGTCGCACCCACAAGCTAAACTGAACCCTCTAACAATCGACGCGCAACTCCCATCGTGCCGCCTGGTGATTCCCCTCGCCATCGTAACCTCCCACACCCACAAATCTCCTTGCCGCCGGTTACCCCGAGCCTAGCCGCCAAGATCAGCTTCGTCCTGCTGCAGTCCCGGCCGTGGGACGGCGCCATCGGAGAGTCAGCATTGCGGTGTGGATGAGGACGAGGAGATGGACATGGCGAGGCGGCTGGCGAGGCCCTCGCCGGTTCCTTCGCTCTCACTCCACCGCGCCATGGTCGCTGCTCGGGCCCTCCTCGACCTCTGCAGTTTGCCTCCTCATGCCGCATCGACGCCACGCCACGCGACCTCGTTGGTCCAGCAAGTCGCCTCGGCCGCTACCTCGCTCTGTATCCGTCTCCGCTGCACAAGGCGCGTCGGAGGTCGAGGTGGCCTTTTGGCGTCAAGGCTGTGGCTGAGCGGCCTGGAGGCACCGGGGTCAACGACGGTGCCCTAGAAGTCGAAGGAGAGGAGGCGGCTCTGGGTGAGTGGCGATGGGGGAACGACGACACTTGGGAGGGTGAGGTGATCGAGCGGGAGGCGTACGACGGGGTGAGCTCGCGGGGAAGAGGGTCCCGTCGGGGGTTGAAGTGGGGAACCGGGGCAAGCTTCGCGTCCTGACTTCCAAGTTCTCTGCCACCATCCGTGTGGATCCAGAATTCAGTATTTTTCGTTGTTCAAAGCCTTCCCTTGGTTGCATGGAAGTGTACATTACATGCCACAATATATTGCATATGTATGAATTATGGTTATATCGTATCAGTGTTTTTCCATTTGTAAGCTTTCATGTATAAAATGAACGCCACTTATGTGACCTAATTGCACTATTTACAGGAACGTGTAGAGGCAGAATCAACGATCTACCTTTAACACAAGTTGCAGAGTATAAGGAATCATCGAAAACTGGATCTTTCACTATGTTATCCTGCTCACTTGGTTAAATTCTGATGCAGCTGCATACAGGTAGGGGAATTACTGAGGATTTTGTATTTTCTGATCACTTTCTTTGACTAAAAGGTCTTCTGTCCCAACACATGCATTGTCAAATAAAAGAGTTAAACACACCTTTTAGTTTGACACAAGTGACCGCCCATAAAAGATAAAACAGCTTACACAACTTGGTGTTTTAAGTGAGTCAAAACAATCAACAGAGGACATTGGTCACTAGGTATTAGAACTTTTCCAGTTAATTGCGAAAATGTAGAACTTTGACAGTTTGCTTATATAGGATACACTGAAGTCACCACCGTCTGAGCACAGGACCATGAAGAAGGCATCAATGTATGGAATTGGAGCCACCATTGTATTCTATATTTCCGTTGGTTGGGCCGAATATGCTGCATTTGGTTCAGATGCTCCCGACAACATCCCAACGGTCCTGGATTAGGGCCATTATGGCTTGTTGACATTGCTAACACGTGCCTCGTCCTCCACATCATTGGGGCATATCAGGTCAGCACATCTCAGTTAGAAATTCTGAATTTCATTTGGCATGCAATTAAGGAGTGGCATGTGGTCCGTGGAGCATGGCCTATGGGCAGGGAGTGAGTGGATCTGCAACGAGGGAGGGTGTTGAGCTAATGGCTGGTGGCTCTCATGAGAGGGCATCGTGGATGCGGCATGATGGTGTGAGCAAAGTTGTCGGAAAGCGAGTGTTTTGTTGAGGGAAAGAAAGTGAAGGATGTTATAGCAACGGTCTCTTTTAATATACGGATTTTTTCAGCGAAATCATATGTATGCGAGCAACAAGGACCGAACCAAACAGAGGAGAAAAGGGGGTAAAATGATGGTGTAGTATATCTAAGCTCCGTTGCGAAGCACGGGTATTTAACTAGTACTTATACCTTGGCAACCATCAAATGTCGTTGCTCGATGGACTCTATAACATTCGACGGGAATCTTAAACATATAATATGGTACAAAATTACTTTCTGACATATAAATCTACAATTTCATCATTCCAACCTTAATGGGTTGGTAACATATTATTCGTTTATTTTATCTTTGTGCATCTCTTGTTGGTTGCATACAACACGATGATTAATGAACGGAGCGTGTAACTGCAAAGGAGAGTAAAATACACCGGTTAAAAGAAATAAAATAGCGTGTATGTAGTAATAGTGCACATAATAATAATGTGAATTGGGTTTTTCCCGCACTACCTCTTTTACCTAATCATGCAATGTTTTCCATTTTGTTTGACAAAGATGATCATGAAAAAACATTATGGATCCGGAATTGTCGCCACCCGGAACATTAGTCTCATTTTTTCTGGGATAAACCTGGTCTATGCCTATAACCAAATTTGGGGATTGTATGGCTCGAATAAGAAAGTCTACCTTTGGAAGGGAGCACCAATATTATATAGAAATGGTATCAAACCTCTTGAAAAGAATGAAACTTGAAAGAAATCTTGAAATGAGCTTATTTTTGTTATGAACCAAATATTCTCATATCTTTCTTATGCATGTCATATTTGATTTATTTACAAACAATCGATAGTCAATAAATATCCCAGGAAAAAACCGTGTATCTATTTTACTTTGTGATTTTTCGGCACGAGTTAAATGCTTACTAGAGGTGGCAAAGTTTGTTTATCAATCATGATAAAAAAATCACCGGGACATTAAAATAATGATTTGCAACCAGAAATTGAGGAACTCACATTTCTTCGAGGACATTTTATTTTATAGCATAAGTTTGTTCCTCTAGTGAACACAATGCCAATAAAATTATATCTAAACAAATATATTCCCCTATCATAAATGAGAGACACAACACAAACAGGTACGCCAGACCGGCAATCATGCGACAACTCTAAACCATCTAGGGTTTCGTCCCCTCGCTAGTGGAGCCATAGCTCTGCTCGGCCTTCATTGGCCTTGGGACCATGGAGGTGTGGCGGACCATCGGCCCTCACCGGCGGGAGGTTCCTATTTCTTTTTTAGGTCTTTTTCAGTGTCTTCTTTGGGATGGTGAGGCGACAGCTACATCCTGATGTCAGAATAATGCCATCCCCATTCTATCCTTGCTCCGATGGTGCGTCTAGTGCGGACAGAGAGCGCATGGAGTCGTGTGTCCGGTGAATGTCTTGGAATCCTGTCGTTTTTCGTATTTGATGACGTGGTTCAAGGTCAGTCTTTTCAAATCTACGATTGTCATCTTTGCCGATGATTGTTTTCCTGGTGCGCTGGTTCTTTGGGGGCTTAGCACTACGACTTTCTCGTATGTCTACTACAATAATCTCTACTATGACAAGTTTAACCGAGCTCTAGTGATGGGGGTGAGGATGTCGGCACGCATTCAGCTCGTGCTAATGTGTAGTCGCCACTAGGTGGTCCAGTGACCTACTTGTAACTTTTATTATTTTATTAAGACTTTTTCATTTGACGGTTATTAATAGATCAGAGGAATTTCGGGAAAAAAAATCCCCTGAAAAAATGCAACATGTTGAAACCTACAGGACATGTAGGGCAGGCCATAAGATAGGATGTCACAAGGGATCAGGTACAGCACGGCCAAATCCGCGCGTTAGGACAGATTGGCTGAGGTCAGGAAACCAGCCACCAAACGGTCAGGTTGTTGTAAGTACTTGCTACCACAAAGCGAGCACAGATCCAGTTTCCTTTTGCCTTCCCAGACTACCTCGTTCAGGCTTGTTTCTCGGACAGAGCTTCAGGTAGTAGTAGTATATAAATAGTAAGTACAGCATGCTAGCACGTGCCTTTGTGCAACATGCCATGCTCGAACCTGCAACGCAGTTGCATACCGTTGCTTGAAAGTTGAAACATAAATTTTGTGCAGAACTGTATAATTCATGGCAAATACATGCAAAATGTGTTCCAAACCGAGCTGGATATACTCATGTGCACGTAACAGAAGCGGGGGAAAATACAAAGGAAGAACATATATGCCGCATTTGATAGTAGTGAAGTTGTTTTGTCAGAAAAATAACAGCAAAGCTTATATTTCTCTTCCACGTTACAAGTAGCGATTTAAAGGAGGAACAACCAGCTACAGAATGTAGAGGCGGAATGCAAATATTTCTATGTTGTTGGTGAAAGTGCAAAGTATCTGCCAGTGTGCTAAGCATAAATAAAGCATGAGCCACGGATCTGTTACAGAATTTGGGTATATCAACTCTAATGGGGATTGATACTTGAATTCTAAATCCCTGAACACAAAACTGGCATGCATTTTTTCGGAAGTTTGCGGATCAGCTATACATGTATAACCTTGCCAAGGCCATGAAAAATACTACAGTGGGACATTCGCAAGTGATCAACAAGCAACTTTTCTCGAGCATCACAAATTCAAACTGCCATGATGTTCAACCATGACTCCATGTCACTTGTGTGCTTGCGACGGATCAATCGTCATCGTTTTGGTCATTTTCGTCATGATGATTGTCCCCGTAGTCAACCCATGGGAGCAGTGATTCGAGGAACACCAATGCAGCATTGCGCCCGGCAACTTCACGAGGGGCACGGAGCCTCTCAGGCCCAGCTTGCTCAATAGGCGGCATATCATGCACCATTCCTGGACCCATTCCTGGTCCACCCATTCCTGGACCAACCATGAATGGCCGCAGTTCTTCTGGAGGGAGTGATGGTGTTGTGTCAGAGAAGTCTGAGGCAAGCAGATGAGAGTACCTGCAAAGTAGGATACAACTTATCAAAACATAGTCCGAGGAGCCAAGAATCAATATCCAGAGCATATATATTGATATTGTTAGATCAATATGGAATGAACAGGAACAGAATTGCCACCAAAGCTAAGCTATCTTATTCTCGGGTATAGGTGGCATACTGCTTATTTTTGGTTTCACTTTCATGTAACTATCATGCACGACTAACACTACAGATCCAACACTACTGATAAGTTGAGATGGAGTCTGTAAGCTAAACCCTGAACATTAGAGTTCTATATGGCTTTTCAGATAGATGAAAAATCTACACCTCAAAATGCTACTTGCTAAAAGGTAATCTGGCCGATTCAAAGTTCAAACTATACAAAGCTCCAGTTCTGGACAACTTTAAAGGAAGATATAGGCATCGAAAAGTACTGATTGAAAAGAAGGAAATACACTATCGAAGAAGGATCAACAGAATTCCAACTGGCATGCAAAGATTTTGGAGCAACTTACTCATTCTTTTCTGAAGAAAATGCCTCTTTCCTAACACATGCCCAGTCCTTAGCTTCTCTGCTATCCTGCTTTAGTGATTCAATCACCAAAAGAGCAGCTTCTTTGAGTAAGTTCTGAAGTTCCGGGAATCTCCACATGATATAATGACGCTCAACATATATGTTTATCACATGCTCAAGTGAAGGGCTTCCTGGCTTTGCTGATCCAAAGAACACATTCTTGAGTATTTGGGTCCATGACGAGTCTTTCAAGGGAGCCTTGTCAACAATCTTTGAAAGCACCAGAGGATGAAGCATCAATGCTTGCTTCATGAGATCAAGGGCTGTTGACTTGTCAGCATGATCAGAAACATCCTCTGATGCCGCATCACGTTCAAGATAAAACCGTGCAATGGCAAGAGAATAGGAGAAATTAGGGAACAACCAAAGGGAGTTATCACACTGGTACTCTTCAGCAAATTGTTCCAACCATTTGTACTGCTGCGATCTTAAAGCAAAGTAATCAATGCAAAACAGAGCACCCTTTGGGTCATCAGAATCCAATGACAGAAGGAATTTGCAGGCCTCTAAAGCTGAACGATGGCAACCACGCCTATCCAGATTTTTCATATGACTGAAAAGGGCTGTAAAAAATGGCTTATTTGTGTCATGGCTGTATTTCAACTGGTAGTTGCCCTGGAGAGGACCAAATAACGGATTCCAAGCACACTCAAATGCAAATAGACACTTCTCAACAGCGTCTGCTGATGATTGATGTTCTCCAGAATATTTGAACAGATCAGCAAATGTTAACAATGATTCTGGATGATAGGGGTATTTTGCTAATATAGCAGCAATAGCATTGAGGTCATTGGCTGATTTGGCAGCTTCAAACAAATCCTGAACGTGGCTGACAGAAGGATCATATACGTACCTGCAAGAATTAAAAAGCATGGTTACTTTGGAAGTCAAGAACTCTAAACAGATTTCTGCAAACCTACTTCTGAAATTTTACTACACCTGCAAAACTACTTAAAGCTTCTTAAAATGACTACACTTGTAAGCACCAGCAGTACAAGTGATGACTATCTATGCTGTACAAATTAGTGATGTGCCAAAATGATGCCAATGCAAACAATACAAAAATGCATAATCACAGCAAAATACTAGATCCAGCTAGAGCCAGAAGTCAATTCCTCATGCTCTGATAGGCTACGGTGTCATCAGAGAACCCTCATGTAGTTCTATTACCAAAAAGATCAGTCATCAGTGCACAAATGGCGTAGAGGGAATAACCATTGCATGACGCGTATATGTATAGCCCTCTGAAGGATTGTCACTTCCATGTTGAAACAAACTTGACTAACAATTATGGACAATGGATGAACAGAAATGGTTTCTACTCCAAACATCCCAGCCAAAGAGTTTAGAAGCAACTGCATTCTCTGTATACAGTCAAACTTGACTGCTAGCTATGGATCAAATCAAGAAGCAGGTTGTTCTCCGAGCATCTCAGCTGAAGAGTACCAAGTACTATAACTTTTGACATACAAATGTACGACATATTACAATGCACACTGCAAAGAAAAGGATATGCACTCACCTGAAATAATTCAAACTACCCTTTGTCTCAACAAGATCCATTGACATTGACTTGTCCCATGGTGCCCAGAAGCTAGGTGGAGATACAAGGAGGGTTCTTCTAGGATTATGGGCAGCACGCCTGACACCACGTACTTGCCTTGAAGGGCCAGGCATATTCCGCTGGTTTTCAAGTGAATCCACTACCTTTGATCCAAAAATGCGCCTCATCTCATTTTCAGCCTTGAGATGCTTGGGATCAATTGCGAGAACTGAGGATGTACCAACAGTGGCTTCGTTTGTCTCAATCTTCTTCCCAGCTGCTCGGTCATTTTGGTGAACTCTTCCTTGTGTGGGCTTCCTTTCAATAGATAGATCTTCCAGAATTGAATCCAGTGACTTTTCATCCCTTGACTTTGCTGATACTGGTGGTTCCGCCTTGCCCTTTTTCTTCTTCTTCTTTGATTTCTTGTTTGTTTCAGGAACAACGCTGGTAGGCTTCTTTTTCCCAGATTGTTTCTGTGTTGTATAACTCACAGTCTGATCAGTATCCACTTCATCTTCCTGCAGCGCAGTAAAAGGACATAAGATTAAAACCAAGTCATCAACCATGGCTAATACATAGCATACAAGTATACATGAATAAGGTAAGCCTAAATCACAGGTAAGGGCCACTAAGATTTATAAATATGATATCCTCATCACCTTATCATCATGATTGAACGCAAACATGCAGCACCGTCATGAGATAGTGCTAGACACGACTTGAGCAATCCCTAGCAAGAAAACGCACAACCAACTCCTAATCAACAGAGCAAATCTCAGATTCCATCCTACAAGCCGCTCCTCCATAAGGGTAGACAAGTGGAGTCAAAAGTGTTCACCAAATTGCAACAACAATCCACTGCTAATGATTCTAGACAATAGGTAGCAACACAGACTACACAGTACAGCATTCATCCATTATCAATTCGTTCAGCGTGACTAGAATTGTATCCTACCCCAAAACAACCTCATGTGCACATAAACAGCAAACATGTCTCCTCCCTCCTCTTGCCCAACACCAACCACCGCATCTTAAAATCCTCACACGACCGCGCAAGGATCACCTCGCCTCTACTTGCATTCTACCAATTTTATCAGTGGCATAGGATAACACATGGTACCAGGAGCGCAGCAAGCATGTGCAACGGCGATTTAAACGGAGAAGCAGTAGTGAATCCAATTAAACCCTAACGAGGAGTGGCACGGGAAAAGGAACGGACCTTGTCCTCCTCTGCCTCGTCGTCGTCGTCGAGGAGATCGAAGGGGTTCCTGGCGGCGACGCGGGTAGGGGAGGCAGCCTCCTCCTTTTCCTCCTCCTCCTCCACCACCACGAGCGCGACATCGGCGGCGGCAGCGGGGTCCTGCGGGGAGGCCTCCCTCTCCTGGAGGACACGCCGGACGAGCCTCCCGGACATGTCGACCTCGGCGGCGGCGGCGAGCTGAAGCGAGGGTTAGGGTTTGGGCTCCGGCGGCTGGACGGGCTGCGGGGTCGCGAAGCGGAGGGGGCGAGAGAGAATTCGAGATGGAGACGAGGTCACGAGGACGATGAGTGTTTTGCTTTTTCGAGGATTCGGGAGAGTGGCAGATCGTGATTTCGCAGAGCAAAGGGGGTGTTTCTGGGAAAAGGTTGTTTGCGTGGGTTTTGTTCTGGTGATGGGATCGGAGACTTCTGTTCTACTAGAAAGATGTTACAGTGGATTTAAACACAACAGCCCTTATAGCTCAGTGGTAGAGCGTCAGTCTTGTAAACTGAAGGTCCGTAGTTCGATCCTGCGTGAGGGCAATCTTTTTTCTCACTTCACGTTTTTTTGTCACCCCTTTTTTATGCCCCACAGGGATATGTTTGCATAGCCCAAATCTTTATATTTTTTCTGAATCGGCTACATAAAGAAAACTAGCCGATCTTAGGTGTGTATGTTAACCTAGGTAGAGAAATGGCTCCGACAAAGGTAGTGGCATGAATGAAACAACGGACCTATGAATTCGTCGATGCCTAGTTAAGCCATGATGTCAGGCGCCAATGTTGACCATCCTTGATTGTTTTCTAGACATAAGGTCTAGGCCCGGCTTTTATATATAAAGCTACAAACGGCAGAACAACCAAAACATCCAAGTCCACCGCATTATACTACAAACCTCGGAACCAACCATCGAAACAAATCAGTTCACTACCACATATATAGTACTCAAAATACACAGCTTAAGGCTTGCGTAGAGGCTTTTTAAGTCCCCCATGGCTTCGTCCAGCGCCATCTTGTCGTCAGATCTGCTAAGCAGCTTCTATTTTTGCAGGTAGATGATCATTTTCTATACACAGTCAGCAGGCTATGAGATAAATTTCTTTTCTATCGTCATTTTATTTCGTACGTTCTAGAGCGTCTAGCACAGCGCCACACAGCAGATCTAGATAATTCTACGTGTCCGCCCTACCAAGCTTTGACAGATGGCTACCAGATCCCCAGCCCTCATCGGTTCCGGTTGCAGGATAGTGTTTCCATAACACAAGCCCATAGGAATTTAGCTAAGACATAGTGGAAAAAGATGTGGTTCGCCTCCTCCCACTCGCCGCATAAAGTGCAATACCCGTTGAAAGGCCCATGTCTCTTCCAAATGTTGTCACTAGAGAGAAGTTTTCCTTGGATCATTAGTTGTTGGTAGGCTGTAGGAGGGGCACCTCGTGTATGAGACGTGCCACCAGTAAACCCGAGTCCAAGATATATGGTCGGTCTACCTATTGAGGGGTACTATCTAATGCCATGGTAGCTCGATGTTGGTGTATGCCAGGGAGATGGTGCATCTTTGTTGATTATAGTTTCCTATCAGTTTAGTCATCCATATTTCTTAATAGAAATTTCGCCTCTATTGTGCGCTTGACTCATCCCATCGGTCTTTCATGGCCATTCTCATTGGTTTGAAACGATGCGGCCAAAATCATTGCAAGGCAACCTATCCAGATAACTTGTGGGCCTTAGCCTTTATAGGTCCCATATGTCCGTGGAAAAGTATGTGCCTACAAAGTGGTTGTGAATATTTTCAACGCGGACGGAGTTTGTAAAATGCTCGATTACGATGTGAGTTTTAGGAAAAAACTGGTAATATATATATATTTGTTGTCGGTGTGATCAAGCTATTATATGTGACCTCATAACCCTAAACAATCTAACCACCTCACTCACTCATCCACTCCCCCTGAGGCCTCGTTTACTTCTCTTGTTTCTCTCCTGTTCGGAAGGTATTCTCCCGGCTCACTCGTTAATCCCCAAAAACACCGGCGAGGCCGTTTACTTCAAGCGTTTTTTCGAGTATAATCCTGGTCCATCCCAAGAAATACCGGCCCAAAACAGACAAAGAGCGTGTATTCTCACACGCGAGTCCACCCTCGCGTATTGGCGAGGAAGCGAGCGGACCGGCGACGACACGAACTGGAGGCTACGCGACGTCAACCTGGGGAATCTACCGATGGGCACCTCCTCCGGCTTCTCTCCGGTGAGTCCCTCCTCCCCACCTCATGCCTCTTCCCATCTACCCCGTACTAGGGTTTCTCGGCCGCCGCCGGCGTCCACCTCCCTCCCTCTGGCCTGGTTCTTTAATGTTGGAATTATGCCCTAGAGGCAATAATAAAGATGTTATTATTATAATTCTTGTTCATGATAAAGTTTATATTCCATGCTAGAATTGTATTAAGCGGAAACTTTAATACTTGTGTGGTTTGTGAACAACACTGTGTCCCTAGTACGCCTCTATGGACTAGCTCATTGATTAATGATGGTTAAGGTTTCCTAACCATAGACATGAGTTGTCAATTAATAATGAGATCATATCATTGGGAGAATGATATGATGGACAGACCCAAATTAAACGGAGCAATTAGATCGTGTCGTCGTGTTCGTCTTTGCGAATCTTTTCTTATGTCAAATGTTGTATTCCTTAGACCATGAGATAATGCAACTCCCTGGTATCGGATGAAAGCTTTGAGGTCATCAAACATCATCCTATGAGAGGGTGATCATAAAGGTGTCTCTCAGGTGATCGGAAAGTACCTGTTGGGTTGTATGTATCGAGATGGGATTTGTCCCTCCCAAGTCGGAGAGATATACTTCGGTCCCACTCGGTAATCGATATCAACACCGCTTGCAAGCACGTGGTTAAGGAGTTAATCACAAAGTGATATCGGATTACGGAACGAGTAAAGTACTTGCTGTGAACGAGATTGAACTAGGTATGACGGTACCGACGATCGAATCTCGGGAAAGTAAAATATCGCGCGACGAAGGGAATATATATATGGGATTGATTGAATCCTGGCATCGTGGTTCATCCGATATGATCATTGATGAATGTGTGGGAGTCAATATGGGTTTCGCACCCATTGTTGATTATTGATAGAAGATCATGTCTGCATATTCTCGAACCCGAAGGGTCACACACTTAACGTGCCTCGACGCTAGGATAGATTGGATAATTGGTTTATGAGTTTTTGTTCGGAGTCTCGGATGAGATCCAGGACATCACGAGAGGTTCTGGAATGGTCCGGAGAATAAGATTCATATAAGGCAAAGCAGATTTTGGAGTTTGAAATTGTTTCGGGTTAATCGGTATTGTACCGGAAGCTTCTAGAACCTTCCGGAGTGGGACCAACGTGGCCCCAATTGTCGAGAGGGGGCATGTGCCTATGAGGGAGTGCCCTGGCCGCATTGGGCCAGGGGCACAAGGCCCCATAGGGCCCAGCCGGCCAAACACCTAGGAAACCCTAGGGGGGGCTTCTAGAAGGGAGGGGGAAACTTGCCCCCCACTCCTCCCTCCTTGGCCACCAGCCTAGGGCTTGGGGAAGGGGCTAGGGCTGGCCGCCCACCCCTCTATATAAATAGGGCTAGGGGCTCACCCTCCCCCTACACCTCCTCCATAACCCTAGCCGCCCTACTGCCCCTCCTCTCTCTCTCCCTCCCATGCTGCGTGAGAAGCCTGCGCAGAAACTCTCCACCGCTTGCACCGCGCCGTCGCGTTGTAGATCCAATCCATCTCTCCACCCCACTTGCTGGACCGAGGAAGGAGGAGACGTCGAGGTGCCGCATGTGTGCATCTCTCGGAGGCATCGCCACTTGCGGTGTTAGATCGGATCGGATCGCGAGGAGGAGAAGCGAGTACGACTACATCACCCACGTTCCGTCGAACGTTCCGCTATGCGAATCTTCAAGGGTATGAAGATCTCATCTATCCTCCCTCGTTGTTTGCATCTCCTAGATTAGATCTTGGCTTTCCCTGTTCGCATCCGTAGAAAAATTTGATTTACTATGTTGCGAAACCCTTCAGTGGTATCAGAGCTAAATCTATGCGTAGATGTGTTTCACGAGTAGAACGCAATATGGTTGTTACGGGCATTGATGTTTTCTGTTGCAAGCTTCTTGTTTGTATACTTCTTATGACGCGGGATAGTGAGATCGAAGTGGTCCAGGCCAACTTTAAGCGACGTCTTTCGCGAGACCGGCTCCGCACTTGACGTGTGGCTTGTTCCACACATGCGGCTTGTGGATGCCTGTTTCTCTCACTATAGTTGTCATGGGATTTACACCGGAGTTTGGCAACCATAATATCACCGTTGTGGCTTTCCGTAGGTAAGAATCATTCTTAGCTTGTTACTCCCATAAGCCACGTAAAACATGCAACAACAAAGTAGAGGCGTCTAACTTGTTTTTGCAGGGAGTGTTTTCTGTGATATGGTATGGCCCAGGATGTGATGTGTATGTTGTATGCAATGATCATGTTTTGTAATGTTTCACGACTTGCATGTCGATGAGTACACAACCGGCAGGAGCCATATGGTTGTCTTTATAATTGTGTATGACTTGTGTGTCAACTTCTTATACGCCATGTAATAGCTTTACTTTATCCCTAAGTAGTTAGCAATAGTTGTAGTTGCTATTCGTGGTGGAGGCAATCATGGTGGAGTGATGGAGATCATGCCGGCACGCACAAGATGGAGATCATTGCGCTAATATTGGCTATACCATGTCACATAAAGTTATATGCATGTGATGTTTATCCTTTTATGTATCTTATTATGCTTAGATCGCGGTGGTAGCATTATAAGATGATTCCTCACTTAAAGATCAAGATAAAACTGTGTTCTCCCCATGTATGCACCATTGCGAAAGTTCGTCTTGTTCAAGCATCACGTGATGATCGGGTGCTATAAACTCTACGTTCATATACAATGGGTGCAAGCCAGTTTTGCACACGCAGAAATACTTGGGTTTGACTTGACGAGCCTAGCATGTACAGACATGGCCTCAGAACACACGAACCGAAAGGTTAAGCATGAGTCATATGAATGATATGATCGACACTTTGTTGTCCACCATTGAAACCACATCTCTTCTCGTGAAGATCGGATTAGGTGTGGTGAATTTGGATCATGTTCACTAAGCAACTTGAGGGATGTTGAATTTAGTGGGAGTTCATCTAGTAATATGATTAAGTTGAACTAGTTATCATGAACATAGTCTAAATTGTACTTGCAAATTTTGTAGATCAAATGGCTAAGTCCAACTTCAACTTCAAAGTTTTTGCTGAGAAAGAAAAGCTTAAGAACAATGGGTCTAACTTCACCAACTGGTTCCGCAATCTAAGAATCATTCTCGCTGGCGGACAAAAAGACTATGTCCTTGAGAAAGCGCTAGGTGACGCCCCTGCTATAGATGCGCCGGCTGATGAGAAAGCTGTTTATCAGTTGTGCAAAGATGATTATGGTGTGATTAAGAGCACCATGTTGTTTGCTATGGAATTGGACCTTCAAAATCGTTTTGAGGAGTTCGCCGGGCCCTTTGAGATTCTTGAGGAACTAAAAACTATGTTTCAGACTCAGGCCCGTTCTGAGAGATATGAGATCTCTGAGAAATTCTTTAACTGCAAGATGGAGGAAGGGAGTTCCGTTAGTGAGCACGCCATTAAGATGTCGGGCTACAATCAACGCCTTGAGCAACTGGACTGCAAGATTCCAGAGGAGCTCAAGATTGACAGAGTTCTGCAATCACTCCCTCCTAGCTACAAAGGTTATGTAGTTACTCATAATCAGATTGGTTCCACTGATACGATCACTGAGCTCTTCGCTAAGCTGAAAGCTGCGGAGGTGGACATCAAGAAAGATAATCACGTGTTGATGGTCAAAAAGCCCCCCAACTTTAAGAAAGGTAAGGGTGCAAAGAAGCCCTTCAAGAAAGGCAGCGGCAAGCGCGTTGCCCCTGCTGAGAAGAAGCTCAAGTCTAGACCTAAGCCGGACACTGAGTGCTTCTATTGCAAGGACAAGGGTCCTTTATGGCATGTCCGAAGTACTTAGCGGACAAGAAGGCTGGCACCATCAAAGGTATATTTGATATACATGTTATTGATGTTTTCCTTACTAGCCCTCGTTGTAGTACCTGGGTATTTGATACTGGTTCAGTTGCTAATATTTGTAACTCGAAACAGGAACTACGGAATAGACGGCGGCTAGCGAGGGATGAGGTGACGATGCGCGTTGGCAACGGATCAAGAGTTGATGTGATGGCCGTCGGCACGCTCTCCTTAGTTTTACCTTCGGGATTAGTTTTAAACCTTAATAAATGTTATTATGTGCCTGCGTTGAGCATGAACATCATATCTGGATCGTGTTTATTACAAGACGGTTATTCATTTAAATCAGAGAATAATGGTTGTTCTATTTATATGAGTAACATTTTTTATGGTCATGCACCTGCTAAGAATGGTTTATTTCTTCTGAATCTCAAAAGCGATAAAACACACATCCATAACATTGAGGCTAAGAGATGCAAGGTAGATAGTGATAGTACTACTTATTTGTGGCACTGCCGTCTAGGTCATATTGGTATAAAACGCATGAAGAAACTCCATTCTGATGGACTTTTGGAGTCTCTTGATTTTGAATCATTTGATACGTGCGAGCCGTGCCTCATGCGCAAGATGATCAAAACCCCGTTCTCCGGTATAATGGAGCGAGCAACGGACTTGTTGGAAATCATACATACCGATGTATGCGGACCGATGAGTGTTTCGACGCGCGGTGGATATCGCTATTTTCTCACTTTTACTGATGAATTAAGTAGATATGGGTATATCTATTTAATGAAACATAAATCTGAAACATTTGAAAAGTTCAAAGAATTTCAGAACGAAGTGGAAAACCATCGTAACAGAAAAATTAAATTTCTATGATCCGATCGTGGAGGTGAATATTTGAGTTATGATTTTCTCACGCATCTTAAAGCAAGCGGAATAGTTTCGCAACTCACGCCACCCGGAACACCACAGCGCAATGGTGTGTCTGAACGCCGGAATCGAACTCTATTAGATATGGTCCGGTCAATGATGTCTCTTACTGATTTGCCGTTATCATTTTGGGGTTATGCATTAGAAACCGCTGCATTCACTTTAAATATGGCACCATCTAAATCCGTTGAGATGACACCGTATGAACTGTGATTTGGTGCTAAACCTAAGTTGTCGTTTCTTAAAGTTTGGGGATGCGAAGCTTACGTCAAGAAGTTGATGCCGGACAAGCTCGAACCCAAAGCGAAGAAATACGTCTTCATAGGATACCCTAAGGAAACTATTGGGTATACCTTCTATCACAGAA
This sequence comes from Avena insularis, assembly GCA_023614405.1. NCBI lineage: Eukaryota > Viridiplantae > Streptophyta > Magnoliopsida > Poales > Poaceae > Avena > Avena insularis. The sequence goes on along the minus strand of CM042693.1, from coordinate 387,688,559 downwards.
CCGAAGGCAAAGTGTTTGTCGCAAAGAACGGATCCTTTCTTGAAAAGGAGTTTCTCTCGAAAGAAGTGAGTAGGAGGAAAGTAGAGCTAGACGAGGTTGTTAAACCTTCTCTTGAATTGGAGAGTAGCGCAGCACCTGAAACTGTTCCAGTGCCGCCTACACCAACAATAGAGGAAGCTAATGACAAGGATTATGAAGCTTTGAACGATGCTACTACTGAACATCGTAGGTCGACAAGGTCGTGTGCCCCTCCTGAGTGGTACGGCAACCCTGTCTTGACTGTCTTGCTGGTAGAAGACAGTGAACTTGCGAACTACGAGGAAGCGACGATGAGCCCAGACTCTGAGAAATGGCTAGAGGCCATGAAATCCAAATTGGGATCCATGAGCGAAAACCAAGTATGGACTTTGGTGGACCCTCCTAGCGACCGAAAGGCCGTTGAGTGCAAATGGATTTTCAAGAAGAAAACGGACGCGGATGGTAATGTTAGTGTCTATAAAGCACGACTTGTCGCGAAAGGTTTTCGACAAGTTCAAGGTGTTGACTACGATGAGACTTTCTCTCCCGTAGCGATGTTTAAGTCCATTCGGATTTTATTAGCAATTGTTGCGTTTCATGATTATGAAATATGGCAGATGGATGTAAAGACTGCGTTCCTCAATGGCAACATTGATGAAGAGTTGTATATGATGCAACCCGAAGGTTTTGTCGATCCTAAGGATGCTGATAAAGTATGTAAACTTCAGCGTTCCATTTATGGACTGAAGCAAGCATCTCGGAGTTGGAACCTTCATTTTGTAAAGTGATCAGGAGCTTTGGATTTGTTCCAAATTGCTACGAAGCTTGTATCTACAAGAAAGTGAGTGGGAGCTCAGTGACATTTCTGGTACTATATGTGGATGACATATTGATTATTGGAAATGACATTGACATGCTTAATGATGTGAAGAGTTATTTGAACAAATGTTTTTCAATGAAAGACCTAGGGGAAGCTGCTTATATATTGGCATCAAAATCTATAGAGATAGACAAAGACGCCTGGTAGCTTTAAGCCAAAGTACATACCTAGACAAAGTTTTGAAAAGGTTCAGAATGGATAAGGCAAAGAAAGGTTCAGTGCCTATGTTGTCAGGTAAGATATTGAGCAAGGCTCAGTGTCCGGCTTCGGTAAATGATAGAGAAGCTATGAGCAAGGTGCCTTATGCCTCGGCCATAGGTTCTATCATGTATGCCATGCTGTGTACTAGACCGGATGTGTCCAATGCTCTTAGTTTGACGAGCAAGTACCAAAGTGATCCAGGAGTGGAACACTGGACAGCCGTGAAGAACATCCTAAAGTACTTAAATAGGACTAAAGAAATGTTCTTAGTCTATGGAGGTGATGAACAGCTTGTCGTAAAGGGTTACGTCGACGATAGTTTCGACACCGACAAGGATGATTCTAAATCTCAGACAGGATACATTTATATTTTGAATGGAGGAGCTGTGAGCTGGAGAAGCTACAAGCAAAGCGTGATCGCGGGATCTACAGTAGAAGCGGAATACATGGCTGCTGCAGGTTGCCAAGTGAAGGAGTTTGGATCAGAACTTCATCATCGAGCTTGGTGGTTCCAAGTGCCTTGGACCCACTGGAGATATTGTGTGACAACACTGGCGCCATAGCACTGGCTAAGGAACCAAGATATCATCCAAAGACCAAGCATATCAACCGCAAGTTTCATATAATCCGAGATTATATAGCAGATGGAGATCTGAAGATTAGCAAAGTACATACAGATCTGAATGTCGCAGATCCATTGACTAAACCTCTTCCACGTGCAAAACATGATCAGCACCTTAATGCCATGGGTGTTAGATTGTTGCCAGATGTAAACTAGATTATTTACTCTAGTGCAAGTGGGAGACTGTTGGAATTATGCCCTAGAGGCAATAATAAAGATGTTATTATTATAATTCTTGTTCATGATAATGTTTATATTCCATGCTAGAATTGTATTAAGCGGAAACTTTAATACTTGTGTGGTTTGTGAACAACACCGTGTCCCTAGTACGCCTCTATGGACTAGCTCATTGATTAATGATGGTTAAGGTTTCCTAACCATAGACATGAGTTGTCAATTAATAATGAGATCATATCATTGGGAGAATGATATGATGGATAGACCCAAATTAAGCGGAGCAATTAGATCGTGTCATCGTGTTCGTCTTTGCGAAGCTTTTCTTATGTCAAATATTGTATTTCTTAGACCATGAGATAATGCAACTCCCTGGTATCGGATGAAAACTTTGAGGTCATCAAACGTCATCCTATGAGAGGGTGATCATAAAGGTGTCTCTCAGGTGATCGGAAAGTACCTGTTGGGTTGTATGTATCGAGATGGGATTTGTCCCTCCCAAGTCGGAGAGATATACTCCGGGCCCACTCGGTAATCGATATCAACACCGCTTGCAAGCACGTGGTTAAGGAGTTAATCACAAAGTGATATCGGATTACAGAACGAGTAAAGTACTTGCTATGAACGAGATTGAACTAGGTATGACAGTATCGACGATCGAATCTCGGGCAAGTAAAATATCGCGCGACGAAGGGAATATATATATGGGATTGATTGAATCCTGGCATCGTGGTTCATCCGATATGATCATCGATGAATGTGTGGGAGTCAATATGGGTTTCTGACCCTGTTGATTATTGATAGAAGATCATGTCTGCATATTCTCGAACACGAAGGGTCACACACTTAACGTGTCTCGACGCTAGGATAGATTGGATAATTGGTTTATGAGTTTTTGTTCGGAGTCTCGGATGAGATCCAGGACATCACGAGAGGTTCCGGAATGGTCTAGAGAATAAGATTCATATAAGGCAAAGCAGATTTTGGAGTTTGGAATTGTTTTGGGTTAATCGGTATTGTACCGGAAGCTTCTAGAACCTTCCGGAGTGGGACCAACGTGGCCCCACTTGTCGGGAGGGGGCATGGGCCTATGAGGGAGTGCCCTGGCCTCATTGGGCCAGGGGCACAAGGCCCCATAGGGCCAGCCGGCCAAACACCTAGGAAACCCTAGGGGGGCTTCTAGAAGGGAGGGGGAAACTTGCCCCCCACTCCTCCCTCCTTGGCCGCCGGCCTAGGGCTTGGGGAAGGGGCTAGGGTTGGCTGCCCACCCCTCTATATAAAGAGGGCTGGGGGCGCACCCTCCCCCTACACCTCCTCCACAACCCTAGCCGCCCTGCTGCCCCTCCTCTCTCTCCTCCGATCATTGCCTAAGCGAAGTAAACTCTCCACCGCTTGCACCGCACCATCGCGTTGTAGATCCAATCTATCTCTCCACCCCACTTGCTGGACCGAGGAAGGAGGAGACGTCGAGGTGCCGCACGTGTGCATCTCTCGGAGGCATCGCCACTTGACATGTTAGATCGGATCGGATCGCGAGGAGGAGAAGCGAGTACGACAGTAAAATTTTGATTTACTATGCTGCGAAACCCTTCATTTAGATCTTGGGGACAGAAGAGAGAGAGAGACCATACACGACACGATGGAGATGGATTGGAGGAAAATTGGCCGGTCAACCTAGTATGTATCTTCTTTCCACCATGGTCCATCCTAAGTTAGGGTTCTTGATTCCATGACACAACACTCTTTCCTTTTTCTTGATTATTATTTTTAGTTGCCTGTGGTATCCAAACTGTTTCTTGCATGAGATAGTTGCATGGTGTAACCTTGAAATCATATTGCATGGTCTAAGCGGAATTGAGATGGGAACTGTCGAACTGAGACCGTAATTTACAGAGGGAAGAGAGGAAACCGGCAATAAATATGCTCATCTTTTTTACACTGTTCTTTCACTATATATGTGCATGCATGACACCAAAAGACTTGGAAAAGAAGCCCAATTGCAGTGCAAGTGCACAACATTCAGTGAAAGTAATAGTAGCTTAATTTGGCAAACATATGAACATTTGTGTGCCTGGTTTCGACAGAATAGCGTAGGAACAAAGTAGTACAACTAGGATAATTATACAGGTATCTAGTAATTAAGCATTTAATACCACATCTAGGTGGAAGTACTTGTTCGTAGAGGTCGGGCATGGATCAACAATATTATACATGATATTTCTAGCGATTTCAAAATCTCCGTTTCACCAGTTGAGCTTCTTTCTTCTCTTGATCATTAGGTTAAGCTTGACTTGATTGTACAGATGAAAATTTAATCCTTGCTAAAGGAGAAAAAAGAGTCAGAGCAGCATATTCTGTAACGATGATGTCTCATTTATCAATCGTGTATATTTTTAGTGTTTACATGCCACTGACGGTATTCTGGGTGTGAATAATTCTTTCTTGATCCTCCTGTTTTTAATGAGTTGTACATGAAATAGTTAGCCTGTAAGTCCATAATATGACCGTGGTTAGTCATATTAGTGTGGAATAGTTATAAAAATGTACCTTTTCTTTGCTGATGTAGTAGGTGATGTTCAGTTCTTTCTATTCGCTCCTTCTGTTGTGGAGCTTGTGTTATGATATAGAGAAAGTTGGGGCATGGCAGTTAATTTTCTTAGACTAATTTACAGAAGACATGTCAATTTAGTGTGTTTGTCACATATATTTAATATCTACATCATATCCTGTTCTAGTACTAATTTACACCTGTCAATTTATATATGATAGATATCTACATCATATCATGTTCATGTCACACTTGTGTCTAATCTATGCTGTAATAAACCTTCGTTCCTAAATTAAGTTTGAGAGTGTACTGTGTAGTTAGGCATGTATCATTGTGCTTGTATGTGTCGGACCGGCTTGACTTGGTTTTCCATTGTTACCTGTTTTCCATTGCATATATTTTCTTATTTTTCTGCACAATCATGCAAACGGGTTTCTACTCTTATTATGTTGATATGAATATGTGGGAAAACGGAAGTGTGCTGATTGAAAAATAAAGTTCAATCCATGAAACATGTGGTACAATCGTTCTGTCAATGCTCCTAAGGGTTTGTACTCTTGGAGATTGATGCGTCCTTCTTCCTGGTATGTTACTAGCACTCAAATGGATGCACTCCTCCAGAAAAAAAGGAATGTTCAACGCAATGGTAACATGTCAAAATATCCATGCATTTCTAGCTCACTGCACCAAAGCCGTGCATCACAACCTTCATCGTCTCTAGCTCCAAATACATAATTTCTCTGATCATCCTGACATGCACAGCTTTTCCAGGTTGACATAGAAAAGCTCGCACCTTGCTGACCTTCAAAAATATTTTTGGGTTTAGCTTTTCTGCCTCATCCAATTGGTAGAGGACCGAGACAAAAAACAGGAGCTTTAAATACACAACACTTTTTTGGAAATATTTAACTGCTAGGTCAATTTTAGATAATTTGATTGCCGTTCTTGAAAGCTGGGATTAAACTGGGAGAATCTTTGAACATATCATCAGGTGTGATGTAGTGAAAGTGTTAAACTTATGCTTCCAGTGACTAAACTATTATACTTTGTCCAATCATCCATTACCGATTAGTTGATTTGAACCCGAAACTATTTCTTATTGTCTAAGTGCACCCTTTGGTAAGTGGAATTAACAACATAAGTGCAACCTTTTTATGTTTCGCTCAGATAACTGACGAGGTTTAATCTCATCAATGCCCATTGTTATGGACTTGGGTTTTGGAGAAGATGGGGATGCTGGAGATCGTGGCACGGTTAACAGACAAGCAACCAGGGGACACTAGATTTACCCAGGTTTAGGCCCCCGGAGGGAAAACCCTACTCCTGCTTGTTCGCTTGATTACGGAACCGAAGGTTCTGGGTTGTTGGCAGATTCGATCTGGCGTGGAGGTGTGTGCGAAAGTATGAGTTGAGAGATCTAGGACGTGCCCTCCTGGCCTTTATATAGACTTAGGCAGGTCCCGGGCATAGTCCTAGTCGGTTCTGAGTTCTAGGGTTTTACCCTTTGAATTTCCTATCTCGCTAGTCTTGTTCTCCAAGGACTCGAAGGCGTCATGGGCCTTGGCCACCAAAATCTTCATGGGCGGCGACATCTGCCGTGGGCCTTCCTTGGCTGGACCAGTATGCTGAAGTCACGCACCGCAGGATATAACCATGTCAAGAGCCTCGGTGATCGGAATCGTAGATTCGGCCGAGGACTCTTCAATCCTTCGGTGCAACCGGGTAGTAACAAGATATGTGTGTAGGGATTGTTGATACATGTGCCCGACTCACCCGACGGATCAGGGTCAGTTAACTCCTTAGGACGAAACAACATGATCTTCATCAGGTTCGAGTCCCTAGACTTGAACCTGGAACATATGCTGGCGTAATTCGACTCAGGCCGCGGAGGACTTACAGGAGTGGAATTCCAGTGCTTTTAATTGATGTACCCAACGCGTCCGTCGGGATTTTTCATCACGCCTGTTGGCATGGATTTATACTAGCAGAGCGCAGTCAGGTGCGTTGCCAGGCCATCAGATGATATCTGCAGGTCTTATCTTTGCGTCGTAGACGCAGCATCCGAACATTTGTCACCACGGAGGTGCTTCGGGTGGCCAAGGAGATTGTCGCTCACTCAGCATTTTGTTGGGGCAGAGTTGCCAACAAGTTTTTGCGTGATGATCCGAAAGATCGCAGTCGAAGATTTCATAGGATGCGCGACCAGCGCTCCCTATGGGAGTAGCCCAGTGTCTGCTCGAGTCGTAGACTCGGCGGAGACTTTAGTTCAAGCATTGTTCAGTTGTTAAGTCCAGGACTCAAAATTTCGGATGCTTAAATCCATCCTCCTATGGGAGTAGCCCCGAGTTCGTAGTGGAGTCGAGACTCGACGTAGGACTCGTAGAAGTACTTTGTCTTTATTCGCCTTTCGCGCGCGGCCAGCGCCTCGATAGGAGTAGCCACAGTATTTAGTCGAATCGAAGATTGAGTGAGTACTCTTAGTGGAGCGAAGAATTGTCGGTTGTGCTAGTATAGCTTTTGGTGACGCTGTCGACGATCGATGAACTCAAGCGTCTGCTGCGCCAGAGATGACTTGACTGGACGAACGTGGGTCCCACTTGCTGACTTTGAATTGACCGGTCACGCGTGCCGTGGAGATAATTACGGTGTCTCCTCGATTTCCACGCGTAGTGGACGGCGTGGTAACGACGGTTCGTTGTGATGTTGACACATGTACGGTCAGATCTGCCGTTGGCGTTAGGTCTTCTGGATGGACGGCTGCCGTGCGTCGTCTTTGCTGTTATAATCATTGGGGAAAGCCGCTGTTTGTTTTCACCACATCAGTTCTTGTTTTCACTGCTTCCTTGTGCTCTAGCGATTCTTGCTGCGCGCTAGGATTTCCTTCACATTTCCATCATCGTCTTCTGTGTTTTCACCGCCGGTGCCGTCGTAGTACAATGGGGAAATCCAAGAAGTCCTCGTCCGCCGTTGGGACCAGCGCCGCCGGAGGACAGAAAGGCGCCACCGCTACTCGTGTCACCGATGGTGGCTGGCGGCAATCAGAGACGCGGGAGAGCGATCTCCGCAAACTTCGCGAGCGGGGCCTGATCCCGCAGGATAGGGAGGCCGTCAAACTCCCCGGCAATAAGGTAATCCCCCGTCCCCATCTGGGTATCGGGTTATGTTTCTCGCCTTCGTTATGCGCGGGTTTTATTTTCCAGTCCACAACTTCCTCCGTGGACTGCTCTTCTTCTATGGGATTCAGCTTCATCATCTGTCTCCCAATTCTCTTCTCCACATTGCTTGTTTTATCACTTTTTGCGAGTGTTGGCTTGGCATTGAGCCGCATTTTGGCCTCTTCCGGAAGCTCTATTATGTGAAGAGGTTATCTGGTTCGGATGGTGTGTATCCCATTGGGGGTTGCATCATCTCTCTTAGTCCCAATCTTCTCTTCTTTTCTTTTTCCATGTCCGAATCTGTCGATCTTGGAGGCGATGGTTTTATATCCGCGACTTCGTAGTGCCCGGGCAAGATTTTGGTCTTGTTCCCTTTGACCCCTCCCAAATGATTGAGCCGAAAAGGTCTTGGAAAAACCAAATCTTGGATGGTGAGAAGGCGGAGATAGAGGCCCTTTACCGTCGGGTGGAGGATCTCCAGCTGATTCTGGAGAAGGAGGTGAACGGCATGGACATCATCCGGACGTTTCTTGAGCGTCGGGTGCAGCCTCTCCAAGCGAGGGCGCACCCAATGTTTCTTTATTCTGGGCGCCGTGATCCGACGAGGGTTTCGGCTGAGAAAATCTCCGAGGGGGATCTTGACAAGGCCCTTCGTACGCTGCTGAAGTTCAAGGTCGGAGAAGAAATCACGGGGAAGTCGCTAACGCCTCCATTTTCTTCGACGTTGGCCGTACCGCAGGTGTAGATTTGTGCACTAGTGCTTTTTTGTCAGCTGCGTATTTATTTCCTTTGTTTGCTAACAAAGTTCCTTCTGATTTTGCAGAGCTTCAAAGTGCCGGGCATGGTACCTCCATTGCCCGAATTATTTCCGGCTGCCCCGGATAATGAAGTGGTTGAGTCCGTGTCCGAGCTCCCGTCGGCGCGATCTCCAGCGGAGGATGCCGACGAGTCGAGTGAGGATCATACGCGCAAGCGAGCACGGAGCTCCAGCGAGTCTTCGGATGCCTCGACTCCTCCAACTCCCCGGAACCCTCTGGGCCTTGAGCGTCATAGTGACGGTCATGGGGATTCTTCCTCTCCCATTCCTGCCATTCCTGTGCGGGCTGTAGCGCCGCACCCGCCAGCGATGCGGAAGAAGGAAGAAAAGAAAGAGGAGAAGAAGGAAGAGAAAAAGGAGGAGAAGAGAGCCCGAAAGGCTCCTCCTGTCTTCGACCTGAGCTCGCTCGGCTCGTAAGTTTCTTGTTGTGCTACTGTCCTTTTTCCTTTATGATTTTTGCATTTGTGCTGATTGGTACGTATGCAGGCACTCCTCCCACGATTCCTCCAGTGATGGTGCACGGGAGATGATGGGGGAGTCGAAGGTTGCATCTCCTCCTCCTCAGACGGTGGCGACTTCGGGAGGCGCCACTCTGGACCCTCCTGTGCAGGAGGTGCAGGTGGTTGCGCCTCAGAATTTCGCAGGCGGGCCTTCGGAGTCGCCATCAGAGCATGTAAGTTCCTCTGCTTCATGTCACGGGGGGAGCCCCCGAGTGTCTTCGTGTGCTGATATTGTTTTTACTCCTTTGTGTTGGGCGTAGCCCCCAAGTCCTTTTCTTACTGTTATTTCTTTTTTTTGCAGCCTTTTGTGCAGGAGGCCAAGCGGCTGGTGCAGGAGCGTCTGGCGCTGGAGGCTAACCTTCGGCAGCTTCAAGGTATCTATTCGCCTTTGGGTGCCTTTTTCATTTAGTACAGTCCTGCTTCCTGACGTTTCTTGTTTTGAATGCAGAGGAGCATAATAGTTCTCTCCGTGAGGTCGACGCTCTCAAGAAGAAGGCCGAGGCTGCCGTTGGTGCGAAAGAACGCCTCGAGCTAGAGCTGACTAAGGCAGCCGAAGCGAAAGAGCGTCTGCAGCAGGAGGCCGCGGACCGTGAGGAGCAGCTGGCCACTGTTGCGGCTGCACACGAGAGGGAGGTGGCGACGAAGCTCATGGCTGCTGCCAAGGCTATTTCGGGTAAGTACTATATTTCTGCCTGTTTCTTCGTGCTTCCTTTGCTCTTCTGTGCTGCCTTTCTTCATGTCTTCTCTCTCTTTTTTTATATCTCAGATGCCGCAGGCATCGAGTTTGACCGCGGTGCTCTAGAGCACGAGAGTGCTCTAGATGATGCTACTGTGGCGGTCGAAGACCGCTGCAGCACCGTCGTCAGCTCCCTTGCCAAGGCGAAGGAGGTCCTTGGCCGCTTCTACTGGGAGCTTTTCCCTAAGGGTGTGGCCCTCGATGATGTGGATGCTCACGGCGAGGCTTTATCACCAAGCGCTCATGAGTACAAGCGCAAGCAAAAGGGCATCAGCGCGTCCGTCGGGCTGGCGATGGCCTTGGCGGCTGGAGCGGAGCTGGACCTGCCCCAGATCACCTCTCGGATGCCAACGACTGCAGATGGATCCGAGGTAGCCTTCGCTGCCTACTCCGCTCGCTGCAAACGATATGGGCCCAAGCTCATTGATTTGCTGTGTGAGTATGCACTGCGGCATAGGCGGGCCAAAACTAGCGGTCGCCCGAGGCGACTCAGGGTACCGCGTCTTAGGCTTTGTAGACGTAGGATAGTTTGTAGTTTGCTTTTGCTGTAAATATTTTGAAGAACACCATCCTTGTGCCACGTAGTGGCCTTATATGTTAATGAATTCTTTGGAGTTGTGCTCTGTCATTGTCTGAATGTTTGTGTCCCTTTCTTTTTCTGCTGCTCTAGGTTCCTTCGGGTGCTGACCCTGTTGACACCTCGTCCGCAATGCCGCCGCGACCATCTTTGGATGATTCCTCGCAGCTCGCTTTTCTTCGAGATCGTGTGCGTAGTCTGGAGAGGGAGTTGCTCGGGTTGCGTGGTCATGCCGATGTTTGGAAGTCCAAGGCAGATCGTGGTGCAGCTAGAGAGGAGTACTTGATGGCGGAACTGGTTCGGCTGTCCGAGCAGCTGCAATGTAAGTTGTTCTTTGGTTCGAGCTGTAGCTCAGTTTTTCAGATGAGCCTGCTGGCCTTTCGCTTATTTGCAATTGTCACAGGTGCGAACCTTGCTCCGAGGGAAGAGAAAGAGCGTGTCGCTGTTCGAGTCAATTGCTTGACTCAACAGGACATGGAGGCCGGCGGCTTCTTCTGGATGGATCGTGATCGCGCCATAGCCCTGGCGACGGTGCAGGATCGTGTTCATCAAGTTTCGCGGGTGCTCCGCCAAGTGCAGACATCACTTGCTTCGGTGCTGCACGTCATGTTCCCTTTGGATGCCGTACCGACAAGCCTTGCGGGTCTTCTGTCGAAATTTCGGAACGTAAGCAATGTCAAGGAGTTGGTGCGGCAGAAGCTTGTCGCAGGAGTGAAGGCTGCGTTGTCTCTTGTGAGGCTGCACCGGCCTGACGTGGATTTGGTCTTTGTGGCGGTGGGCCACCTCTTCGACCGGATGGTGGCGAGTGGGACATGCGTCCGCATTACGCGGCTGTAAGGCAGTATGCCGAACAGATTGTAGATTTGTTTGAGCAGCATGCCCAGGTTATTCTTCAACATAGGTAGTAACTGTAAAAATAGAGAGATGTAAAATTTGTATATTTCGGTTGGGCGTGTTGTGCCCTTTGTTGTAAAGGTTTGTTTGTTTGTGAGCACGCAGTGCTTTGATTGAGTGCGTGTCCTTTTCGTTTGCCTGACGTTGTCAGCTACTCAGGTGTACACGTTTGGTCCTCAGTCGATAAAATCGTGAGGTGGGGGGAGCCCCCAAGTGTGTTTGTAGCATATAGTAAAGTTGCAGAAAATAGTGAACTGAAGTTTTAGGGCGAGACACTTAGCTTTATTTATATCGTAATGGAGGAGGTACATTGTTCGGCTGAGTAGCCTTGGCTGAAAGCCTTATTGAAATTAAAAGGGGGTAGGTTGCTACGGATAGAATCGTCGCAGGTGCGAGATATTCCATGGGTTGGAGTATGCGACTTCAGACTCCACATGTTTGAGGCGATAGGCGCCACCTGGGATGACTTCGGTGATGACGTAGGGTCCTTCCCATGGTGACTCGAATTTATTCGGTCGCTTTTGCTTGAGTCGCAAGACGAGGTCTCCTTCGACGAAGGACCTTGGTAACCGGTGGTAGTTCGAGACTCTTTGGTACACCGCTGATCGAGCTGCTGCTATATCCCGTGCTTCGTCGAGTGTATCGACAGCGTCTTCAAGTGCAATCGTGGATTCGGTTTCGTTGTAAGCGACGACCCGCGGGGCCTGGTGGCGTACTTCGGCTGGTAGCACGGCTTCGGCTCCGTGTATCATGAAGAACGGTGTGTAGCCGGTGGAGCTGTTTGGCGTAGTCCGTAAGCTCCACAGGACGGATGGTAGCTCTTTCGTCCAGTTTCCAGCTTTTTGTTCGAGTGAGCTCATGAGGCGCTTCTTGATGCCGGCGCCGATTAGGCCGTTGGCCTTTTCCACTTGCCCGTTCGTTTGCGGGTGTGCCACTGAGGCATACGTGATGTTGATCCCAAGGCCTTCGCAGAAGTCCTGGAATTCTTCGGAGATGAAGTTCGATCCATTGTCGGTGATGATGCTGTGTGGTACGCCAACTCAGAGACAATGGACTCAAGAACTTGACGCCGTTTTGCCTTTCGTTGGTGACCGCATGGCCTCGATCCACTTGGTGAATTTGTCGCAACCAGGAGGAAGACGCGTGTCCCCTTTCGAGGATTTTGGCGGTTGCCGATCATGTCGAGGCCCCATTGAGCGAAAGGCCAAGCTATAGGTATGGGTCTGAGCTCGGACCTAGGTGCGTGCGGTTTGTCGGCGAACCGTTGGCATCCGTTGCATCTTTGGACGATGTCCTTTGCGTCGCTCATGGCCGTTGGCTAGTAGAATCCTGCTCGTAGAGCTTTAGCGACAAGGAGCGGTACTGCGTGGTGGCCGCAGATGCCTTCATGGATGTCTTGGGTATGGCCTTGCTGCCGTCCGATGGTGACACACCGTTGAAGTACACCCGTGATGATGCGCTTGTTTCGCCGTTGATGATGGTGAAGGCTTTTGACCGCGAGATATACGCCGCGTCTGCTGAGGCTGTCGAGCAATTCTCGGTTATCAAGAATCGGAGGTATGGTCGCTGGCCCAAGCTTCTTCGACCGCCATGACCTGCATTAGGTTGACCATGGCTACCTCGTGTCCAACTTTTGGGTCCTTCGTGTCCTTCGGGTAGTGTAGCTCCGAGTGTTACGCTTCTTCGGTGATCCTTGGGGAACTTTCGCTGATGGATGGTATGCAGATCTGTTCGAGGAACACACCTGGTGGCACCTTTGCGCAAGTGGAGCCGATGTTGGCGAGTCTGTCGGCTTCCTCGTTGCTTTCTCTTCCGACGTGTCGAAGCTCGCAGCCGTCGAATTCTCCTTCGAGTGAGTTGTAGAGCGCGCGGTACGCGATCATGTTTTCGGCGTGCCGTGACTCGTTCATCGTCTGCTGGACGACGAGGTTGGACTCACCATAGATGACCAGGCGCGTTGCGCCGCATATCTTTGCCATCCTCATGCCATGGATGAGGGCTTCGTATTCGGCCTCGTTGTTGGAGGCTCGGAATTTCATCCGGAGGACGACTTCATCTTGTCGCCTGGGAGGTCAGATGACCCTGCTCCTGCTCCGCTTCTCTCTTGGAACCGTCGAAGTGCATCGTCCATGATGCGACATGTCTGGGTGTCTGCAGCCGCAGCTCCATCCAATGTACCAGAAGTCCGGCAGACTTGAGATTTGATTGCGAGTCGCTTCTCATAGGCGATGTCCAGAGGTGACAATTCGATGCCCCACAGACGCCGCCCCTGTGGCCTCCGTGTTATTCGGGATGCTGTTGGGGTGCTTCATTGACGACCATCACCGATGCTCCTGGAAGTAATGGCTCAACCGCCGAGCCGTCATGAACACGCCATAGGCTTAACCGCCTCGTAGTGAACGACCGCTTTTGTTGGTGTCGCCTCACCGAGGTAGTAAATTGGGCTGGACCCGTGGGTCTTGCCTTCTTCGGTCGTTCGACCACGAGTACGGTCTTGACCACCGGTGTGTGGCTGCTATGTACAAGACAGAGGGCTCGCGCCTTTGGCATGACCAAAAGCGGGCGAGGTGGAGAGGAGCCGCTGAGGCTTTCGAATCGTCGCTGGCTTCGTGTCCACTCGAACTTGTTCGCTTTATGCAGCAGCTGGTAGAATGGTAGGGCCTTCTCGCCCATGCGGCTGATGAACCTGCTTAGCGCCGCTACTCGTCCTGCGAGCTGCTGGACGCCTTTGAGGTTTTTCGGTTTCTCCATTGCCATGATGGCTCTGATTTTCTTCGGGTTCGCCTCGATCCCTCGCTAAGAGATGAAGTACCCAAGCAGCTGGCCCGATGGGACGCCGAAGGCGCACTTTTCGGGGTTGAGCATGATCCTGTAGCGATCAAGATTGTCGAACGTCTCGCGGAGATCGTCGATAAGTGTCCTTGCCTCCTTGGTTTTTATTACTATGTCGTCGACATAGACTTGGACGTTGCGACCGATCTGGTCCTTGAGGCAGGCCTGCATGCATCGCTGGTACGTGGCACCTGCGTTCTTTAGCCCGAAGGGCATTGTATTGTAGCAGAATACTCCGAACGGTGTGATAAACGCCGTTTTCTCTTGATCTTCGACCTTGAGTCGAATCTGGTTATAGCCTGAGTAGGCGTCGAGGAAGGAGAGTTTCTCACAACCTGCAGTCGAATCGATGATCTGATCGATCCGAGGAAGAGGGAAGTGGTCCTTTGGGCAATGCTTGTTTAGTGACGTGAAATCCACGCACATCCGCAGGATGTCCGTGTCCTTCTTTGGGACCATGACTGTGTTTGCCAGCCACTCGCTTTCCTTGATTTCCCGGATGAAGTCTGCTGCGAGTAATCTGTTGATTTCCTTGCCGATGGCTTCGGCTCGTAATTCGGACAGTCTCTGGATGGACTGTTTGACTGGCTTGGTGTCTGGAAAGACATTGAGTGCATGCTCGGCGAATTCCCTGGGAACTCCTGGCATGTCCGCAGGACACCAGGCGAAGATTTCCCAGCGCTCACGGAGGAATTCGACGAGCGCGCCTTCCTATGCGGGACTGAGGTCGTTGGCGATCAGCGCCGTCTTGGAGGCATCCGTCGGATGGACCTGCACTTTCTTGGTGTTGACGATGGATTCGAAGGACATGTCAGGTGCGTTCTGCCTTGTGACTGGGGGTGCCCCATTGTCCGTCACCTCGTGGAGCCTTATAAGCTCGTCCTGCATGTCGAAAGACTGGGAGATTTTGTTGAAATCCCTGTCGCATTGGTCCGATCGGGTGAAGCTCCCGTGGATCATGATGACGCCTCTCGGTCCTGGCATCTTGAGTAGTAGGTATGCATAGTGTGGGACGGCCAGGAACCTTGCGAATGCTACACGCCCCAGAATGGCGTGGTATTGCGACGGCCAGTCCACCACTTCGAATTCGAGTCGTTCCTGCCGAAAGTTGTCCGGCTTCCCGAAGATGACATCGAGCCCTATTTTGCCCAGGGGAAATATGCCCTTCCCTGGGACGATGTCGTGGAACGTTGTGTCCGACTGTTCCAGGCTGCATTGTGGGATCCGCATTGCTGCTAGGGTGCTTGCGAACATTAAATTGATGCCGCTGCCGCCGTCCATGAAGACGCGACTCATCTCGAAGCCTCCGATCTGCGCCTCCGCACTGTGGCAGCATGACTGGCGAGGGATCTGCAAGGGTGATCCGCAGTGAATGTGATGCAGGACTCCGATCCACCGAGGTACTCGGGATTGCGGTGGAGTTGCCACGGCCAAGTTGATTTGTCGGGTGATTTTCTTACGCACTCTATTCGTGGGCGCCCTTCCGGATCATGTTTAGTGCTCCTGGTGGGGGGTACCTGTTCAGCGTTGTTACGTGCGGTGCTGTTGGATGGTTTGGGCCTCCAATAGGCGGCAGTGGAGGAGCTCCGAGCGCTATTTCTCCTTGCACGGGTGCGTTTGCAAACGCAGGGATTGGGGCTTGTTGCCTCATCTGCACCATGCTTTCACTGAGTTTCTGGAACTCGCGGCAGTCCTTGAGCATGTGGCTGGCTTTCTTTTTGCCATCCTGTTTGTCGATGTAGAAGTGGATGGTGCATGGACCCGAAAGTTTGTCGTATGCTGAGGGTCCATTGTCGCGGTCGTGGAGTTGCCACGACTGCGCTGGGCGTCCGTTGTCGCGGGTGTTTCCGCCGCGGTATCCTCCGCTGTTGCGGCTGTTGTCGTTGCGGTGGTCGGCGTAGCCGGCCGCGACCATGTCAGGTCCGTCGCGGTCCTCGTAGACGCGCGATCTCCTCTTGCTGCGGCGTTCCCGTCTTCGGCCGTAGTCGTCCTCTTCATCCGATTGCGCTCGCTGGATGCAATCTTCGCCGTCTGCCCAACTGTTGGCAATTTCCATGAGGTGGTCGAGTGTCTTGGGCTTGACACGCCCAAGTTCCTCCTTGAAATCTTGGCGTTTGACGCCGTCTCTGAAGGCGTCGATGGCCCTCTCCTCGGAGATATGTGCTGCAGAGTTCTTGGTGATAGACCAGCGTAATATGTACGAGCGAATAGATTCCCCCGTTCTCTGAGTGCAGGCTCGCAACTCTTCGATTGAGGCGGGCCTCTTGCTGGTACCCTTGAAATTTCGGATGAAGCTGTAAGCTAGCTCCTCCCAACTTCGGATGGATCCTGATGATAGGCTGCTGAGCTGCACCAGCGCCCTTTGTCGATTCTGCTGGAGGCATTGCATGGCGGTTTCTTTGTTGCCTCCGTGAAGCTTGACGGATGACAGATGGTCGCTGAGCCATGATTTTGGATCTTGCGTGCCGTTGAATTTTGGAGTATCCGAAGGAAGCTTGAAATTGCGTGGCATCTGTGTTCGCCGAACAGATCTGCTGAAACATCGGGCTACGCAGAGTTCTCCTTCATATTCGTCCATCTCGGATTCAGACGAGCATGCACGTTTGGCTCGTGCTTTGTCGATTTTGCGCTGTGTAAGCTTGTCTCTGGCATCGTAGTCGCGTTTATGGTGACGCGAGCTCTTCTTCCTCCGAGGAAGGTCGTGTTCCTCCTCTTCTTCGGATGAAGGGGTGGGACTCCGGTCGCGCCTGGCCGGAGCTTTCTTCTTCGGCTCCGCAGGAGCGTCTTCGTGGAGCGCAGCTCCGACGAGTCCGAGTCCGGTGAGTGCGGACTTATGCATGGCTCTTTTCGGGTCCCCCTCCGGAGGTGGGTGGGCCGCTAGATATGCAGTGGCTGCCATGATCGCAGCTTGCGGTGTCCGGGATGATGTTGCCGTCGGCATCCATATCCATGAACGATGTGTGGAGAGTTCGGGTCACGTCACGACGCTCCTTGGGATCCATGTTCTCCACCCGAGAGCGATGCTTGTTTCCCTGGTTTCCGTTTGTGCTAGAGCCGGGTGCCATGGCGGAGAGCGCAGCTCGTCGCTGCCGGACTCGAGGCTGCTTGCTTGCGTTTGTCGGCGTCTCTGCATCTTGACTTGCTTCTTGTGCTCCTCGATGAGGAGGTATGCCATCAGTAGTTCACGTGAGGCGTCGGCAGGCAGGACTATGTCGCCTGCGACGGCACGGCGTGCTTGGACCCATCCTTCTTTGCTAAGTTGGATGACGTGGCCGTTGTTTTCCCCGTTGGGTGGGGGGGACTGGCTTCTTCTGTTTTCGCCGCTTCATTGCCCGTTCGGTTGGGCGGCGGTTAGGTGTTTCGTCGCTTGATGATCGGCGCATAGATAGCGCTCGCAGATTGGTCGGCTGCTGTCGCAGCTTTCGGATCCGGAACCGTAGGTCCCCTCATCCGAAGGTGGATCACACAGATCGGAGTTACAGCTGCTGCTGTCGTAAAACTCATCTGTTGATGGTGATGTGCGTAGCACAGGGTGTGGAGCCCACGAGGCGGGCCTGATGGATGGTAGGGGCACCCGCTCAGGGAGACGGAGGGTGCCAGTTTGACCCACCTGGAAGCAGAAACTCCCGAATAGGATCTCGAGTCCGTCGCCTGCAGGCTCGAAATCTTTCATGGTGGCCGGCGAGTGGGCGGTGAAGTCGAAAGCGCCGAAGAGGAGGTGATTCTCCGTCGCCGCAGAGTTGTAGATCGATCGGGTCGGGACCGTCACGATCGCACAATCAGCAGCCCCGTTTCCCACAGACGGCGCCAATTGACGAGGTTTAATCTCATCAATGCCCATTGTTATGGACTTGGGTTTTGGAGAAGATGGGGATGCTGGAGATCGTGGCACGGTTAACAGACAAGCAACCAGGGGACACTAGATTTACCCAGGTTCAGGCCCCTAGAGGAAAAACCCTACTCCTGCTTGTCTGCTCTTGATTACTGCGGAACCGAAGGTTACAGGGTGCGCAGATTCGATCTGGCGTGGAGGTGTGTGCGAAAGTATGACTTGAGAGATCTAGGACGTGCCCTCCTGGCCTTTATATAGACTTAGGCAGGTCCCGGGCATAGTCCTAGTCGGTTACAGGTTCTAGGGTTTTACCCCTTTGAATTTCCTATCTGCGCTAGTCTTGTTCTCCAAGGACTCGAAGGCGTCATGGGCCTTGGCCACCCGAAAATCTTCATGGGCCGGCGTACATCTGTCGTGGGCCTTCCTTGGGCTGGACCAGGTATGCTGAAGTCACATACCCGCAGGGTATAACCATGTCAATAACCATACTAGTATCCTAGATCGGCAAACTACCTACCTACAGAGCTATTGTGCATAGTTAACTGGTTACTAAAAGTTTTCTCAATTACGTGCAATCAGAGTTTACATGCACTCTATTTGAACCTTCCTATCAAATATATCCTCGATTGTTCTATCTTATTTTGACAATTTTGAAACATACTGGTGCATTGGCAAAGCTTTAATTGTATATGCACTTGCTTTGGTTGACCTTCTTTCTATCTTGATGTTGTTTCTTTCGGTATACTATATCTGAGGATGATGGTTTCAGTCCCCGTTCTTTTGCAGGATGATGCTTTGCAAGATAAACTCCAAGGGCGAGGCAGTGAATGTTTATCGGTGCTATTGTCTTGTTGTCAAGGCAATCAAGTGTTTGAGTGTTTGATCAAGATTTTGAAGCTACGGATGTGCCCATGATTGGGTTGTAATGTTTTATAAATGCGTCTTGATGTCTTGCTTGTTGGGTATATTTAAACTCCACGGAAGTAGATGTTTAAACTCCTTACAAATTTATTTAGTGTTAAGATTGGATAGATATTCATATATTTGGTGCAAAGATTGTATTTTTATTTGAGATAGTATGTCCATGTAGAGGTAAAGTTTCATTTTTATTATCAAGCTTAATACTTCACAATCCCTTTTCATCCCAAAAAACTGAAGTAAACAAACATGATTGGAAAATATGGGGAAATGAAGGGAAGTGTGGGGATTGGGTGAAAGGGAGGAATTCACCAAATCCCCTCCAATCCCCAAACCACTAGGGGGTGTGAATACCCTAGAGGTAAACAAGGCCTGATCCGGACGTGGTGTGGGCGGCGGTGTGCTTGCGGCGGGTCCTCCTCCTTATCGTCGGGCAGTCCTTGAGTTGGTCGCGCCTTCTCCTCCTTTTTAGGAGTCACTACCACGCCTCCTCCCACACTCTGACACCGTCCTCGAGCCTCCTGTCCTCGCGCTCATTTGTGCCATATGAGTGATAGAGGGAGATTACGAAGAAGAGGTTGGCATCAATGAGAAGTGATCCTTTGTCCGGTAGCACGGCGATCAACATGCGGTGTGACACTCTTGGATCTGGCATCGCCACGAGAGCCATTGACCGGAATAGAGAACAATGACCTCGGCCTCCCATAAACTACACATTATGAACCCTTGTGGTACATGCCATTGTTACTATAAGGTTTGGGTATTTTAGTTAATTAACATGCAGTTGTTTTTAAATTATATTTGAAATGTCACCATTAGCATAATATTTTGGTATTTTTTGTTATTATAGTTAACATGTTAGGTTTTTATATAGTTAACATGCCACAATTTTTGTTTGTAAACGACAATGAAAAAAGTCCATACAAATATGATAATAGGTTTTAGGTGCATGGATCAGGATTTCTTTCTACATCAAAATTAGGGCATCGACCCTACTGCTTGAATACTACATTTACTCTTTTATCAAATATATTATTACATACATTAAGTACTATAGAAATAACATATAATAAATCAAAACGATTAAGTTACATATGATATTATTATTATTCATATTGTCCAAGTTTAGATCCTCGTTATTTTGCATTTGGCACCAGGTCCTCAAATTCCTAGATACAACCAGTCAAAGGAAAAAGATATCTCAGAACGAAGATAAATTAGACACAAGCTGAGTGGCAACATGCCCAATTACTAGCTAATCATAACCAACATAAAGCGGAGTTATCTTAGTTAATTTCCAATTTGCTCCATTGTTGCAACTATATATACTTTTTGTCGTCACATCCATTTGTCGAAAAATCACACGACCAAAGAATTAGAGTAGCCGACAAAGAGAGCGAAAGAAAGCACCATCTATCCTTCTTTCTTTTTTAAGAACAAATCACGAGCAAAAGCAAGCAGACTTCGGTACCATCGTTTGGTCAGTGGAGCTGGATTCTGAAACCAAGCGACGACGCTAATGCTTAGTGCAGAAGAAAGTTCAGAGATGATTTCAAATCTACAAAAAGGATTAGAAATATGTACCTTAGGTATGCCATTAGGCTTTGCTACAAGTCTCGGAATGATCTCTCTTATTAAAGAAAAGAATGTCTGATAAACATTCAGGTTCATCTTTGCGCTCTAAGAAATAAAAAGAAAGTTATACAGGAAAGGTAAACTGAGTGAAGATGAGTGCCACGACATGCAATAGTTGAGCATCTGACTACAGACCGTTTCAAAGAATTTGATCCCGTATTTGTCGGCAAGCGCTTGGCCCCTTGAAGTAGTTACGGCCTACATTTAAAAATGAGTCAAGTGAATAAGTTAGCTACGAATTGTTTTCTATCTATCTAAACCCTTTATCGAGCAGAATCCCGCTAACAGCAAATTAGGATAGTCTTTCTTTTCATGCAAGCTATTGATTTTCTTAAACCCGTTAATTTCATCTTTTCCACAGTTTTAATTTATCTGCCTGCAACATGAATTGCGTACATGAACCTTTACGACCTTTAATTGGTGAAATACACAATAATTTGACATTGCTTGAATTAGCCTCTTAAATACCGTGACTAGTGGCATAGCTTTGCACAAAAATTATCTTTTTCAAAAACAATCGGCATAAAAATAACCCTGTCTCAAAAACAATTTTGAAAACAACCCTTTTGCATGACTCCCGCTCCAAGCAGCCATTCTCAGTGTCATGACACCTGTACTAAACCGCGGAGCCATGCTATAGAGAATGACACCCTAAACCAATAAGTCTTGCCATATAGCATGGCGTTTGGGGCACGGTCGTCATGAAAAAAGGATTAGTTTTGAAAATTTGTTTTTGAGATAAATTTTATTTTGGGTTGAAATTTGAAAAAAAAAAGTTTCTAAATGCTCTCCTTCCTTCACCTGTGTTATGTTTCTTGGAGTGGCATGTGACCACTAGCTTAATTCTTTTATCATTTTCTGGTTATTTTACCCTTTTCTGGTATTTCCTTTGTAGCTCGTCCTTCTACGATCCCATTATCCTGATAGTTTTGGTTCTTGCACCTTAATTGGAGAAAGCTCTAATCATGTCTTGGATTTGTATTAAATATTTTTTTGTTTACAGTAGTATAATATAAGATTTTTGGTAGGCTATAAGTCGTTTTATACTTTGAAAGAGAGGTATTATGTTTTATGGGGGTTAGTGTGAACGGTTAAGAGGAATCTATTTAGTGATTATTTTACAAAATAAAGAGAGGTAAATGTGGAGCTAATTAACAAGTTAGTGGTTATTTTTATTTGAGACGCTAATGATGAATTGAAGTGTTTTATGATGACTAACTCACTACTTAAGTTATATTTTGGTACAATTTGTTTGTTGTAGAGTAAATTTTACCTATATATAGCAATGCCAATCATGTATTTTGTAAGCCAATGTGAATATTCACTCCAAAAATTTCTAAATGCTACAAAATTATAATTTATTGTGGTTGTGCGATTAGGTGCTCCTATATTCTGCTCGTCATATGGTAGTTTGCCCCTCCCCTAGATTGTGTCCATACTGAGTGGAAGCATGTTTTTGTTAGACACCTTATTTTTATGTGTTCTATGCCTTTCACCTTACAAAACTAATTCACAAAGAGATATCCTTTGCAACACACGGAATATCCTCCTAATTATTACTAAAAGTTTGAAAATGAAGCCAATGTGAATGGAATGGCTACACTAGAAACATATCTAGAAACAAGCCAAAATAGTAGAGCATACCCTTTTGCTTTCATCGGTATCGGCTTTATTCCCCACCAAAATCATGTTTGCATCTGGACCATGTAGTTCGATGTTTTTCTTGTGCATTCTTATGTCTGCAGGTCGGTAACAAAGGAAAATGATCAGATGCAAAAGCTCAAAATTCTCAATTACTGCCTTATCAAAGTGCATCTAAAAAAGGTGGATGCGAACGAACTATTGAACGACGGCTCATGGTTGACGTCATAAACAAGTAAAATGCCGTCTGCGTCTATGTAGTCGTCTGCAAGAGATTTCGTCAGTGCAGGAAGTAGACTTGATTGCTTTGGCCAAAGTACACACGAATCTATATATACCAAGAGTTATGGTCCGAAAGCGTTCTTGCCCAGCAGTATCCTGTATTTGTAATTTAATCGACTTCCCATCCAACTCAACAATCCGTATTTTGAGGTCGGTACTATTCCAAGAGAGAGAGCCTCCAACAATTAGATTTTTCATTATGTATGTATATTTTGTAAATGGGCAAGATTTACGACTAGAGACGCGAGCATGAGACCTAAGATAATATTTCTCAATATTTTCCGCGTTATCTTAGATAACATACCCAATAGTGGTAATGAACCCGCTGGTGTATGTATCCTCTGTGAATCGTGAGAGGAGATTACTTTTGCCAACACCTGCACAACATATAATCTTTGTAATAAACTTTGAAGATGAACAATGCAAAAAATGAACATATAAAGCTCTAGTTTACGCCACAAAACAAACATAAACTATAGTTCGGAATGCATAACCTAGTTACAGGAACACCTTTATGACATGGTTAATCTAAGACCGCCTCAGAAATATGCTATCTGGAGTAGTTGTGCTTGGGCTAGTATCGTGGATTTGCATAGGGAAAACAAGTCATCCCGAAATTGGAAGTATTGATAGTTCCGAGACAACTAAAGAATATAAACCGTCACAGATAGGCTAACTTTCTAAGTTATGTGGTCATGTATTAGATAACCGCCTTAGAAAGGTTCCCTTATTATAAGTAGCAGCGGGTTTAAGCACCGGGCAAGACCGAAGTGTCTAGGAAAGACATCAAGCAGTCAAAGATACAGTTTCCCAACTGCAGCATTTTGAAGATCGGAAGAAGTTGTAATACAATAGCTCACGGCTAGCTCAATCAGCTAAGGGATATGTAGTCTCTGGGTGCCACCCTTCCCAATCTGCTATATCTGCCCTTGTTGTAGAAGAAAATGTATCCACTGTACCTACAAATGTATCAGTATTGGTCCCTGAAAACATGAAAAGAGGAAGTACTCCATATATATCAAGTTACCCCGCGCTTTAGATTTCATCAAGGCCAACATTGCGAAGTTTGGTCAAGTACATGCAAGAATATAAAATATACCATACAAAATCATGTAATATAAAATTTATTTTATGACTGTTCTAATGATATTCTTTTTAAAAGAAATACGGTAGGGGAAGCCCCTATAGCTATTTAGTTTTTTGAAATAATAAGAATCAAAATATTTGTCCTGAGTACTTGAACCAGGGTGGCTAGGTTGTACATTCACTTCTCTAACCAAGTGAGTTGGACTCATTTCTTCTATTCTAATATATTGATTCAATATCCTTAATACTAACATTTTTTTGTACACTTCGATCAAACTTTATACAAAAGCACGGAGGCAGTACCAAACTTGATATCACATAGATCGCAAGGGAAAAGACTAAGAGTCTCACCACTAACCCCAACGACGAGGATTTTGACGAGGAAGTCATAGTAGCCTGTCGGAGACAATTTGCTGTCCGACCTGGTGGCCTTTGTGCTTGTTGTTTTTGCCATTTGCTCCACAAGTATCTCCTCGCGGTGGCACGTGGTCAACGACAAGGAGCTGCATTCACCATATCAAACTCAAATGATCCTGCATTTTTTTCCTTCCAAAACTATTAGTTTGCCTCACATTTTCTTCCATTTTTGTTGAGTACTCCCTCCGTTTTAAAATATACGATGTTTTAGATTTGTGAAAAAAATATATCTAGCCTTCTTTTAGTGTGTAGATTCACTTCAAACCTGAGTGAAGTGCTTTGGATATGATATATTAGGAAGTTTAGTAAATTTTTTAGTCTCGAATATTTAAGTAATGCTTTGAAGGAAAAAAATTAGTCAAAGCAAAGACGGAGATTTTTCCTTTTGACGAAAGAGCCGTCTATTACCAAATAGACGACACTCGCGAAAAGAGCATTCCCCAGTGGTTTTTGTAACTATTATTTTCATATAAGTGGTAAAATATTATTTTCATAATGTAGATAAGGGAATCGATTGGATAGCATGATAACTTAAATTTATAGAAAAATAGACATAATGGTCTTTCTTTGGGGAGGGGCAGGTGGATATCAAACCAAATAATAGCATGCATGGTGGAACTAACTAGCTAGCTAGAACGATGGAGCATATAGGTTGAAGAACAAGGTAATAAAGAAGAACAAGATTCAATTCATGGTTAAACTGAAATTGATCAATTGGTCTCGTTACGGGACATCAAGAATCAATCACAGGTCCCCCGCAAAACAAGAAGAATCAATCACAACTAAAGGTTGAAAAACAAGAGGAAGCAATTAACGGAGAAAAGAAATTAAGATCGCAAAGAAAATAGAAGCACATAGCTAGCTGGGCTAATTAGCAAGATGGATCGGGATTTGGGGGCGAATCGATCGGCAAACCTGTAAAATGACTTGGATCGGAGGGTCAACGCGTCCCCGGTTGGAGGCTAGAGTAGGTCGGCAAAGCCTGTCTGCAAGAGGCCGGCCGGCCGCGGGGAGGATGAGGGGTACATGCCAATTGCCCACCTAATTACCTCTCTGTCTGTGTATCATTAGGAATATTCCAGTTGCTTGCTCCCGCTCGAGGTCTCTTGGCAAATTATGGAGTACAGTATTATTAGGATAATGAGAAATGCAATTGGAGCTCACTTAAACTAGTAGGTCGTCATCAAGCTTCACTACATGCCGTACACTGGACGACGCACACCGCGCGCTGAAATCTAATTATACTCCCCAAACGCTAAAAAGCAACCGGTGGCCAGATTGTCGTCTGGAGCCACCGATTTGTGACCGTACGATCTTCATCCCGCCTCGTATATTTTTCAGACATTTTTTACCTAGGGCCCCACCTGCGCGCGGCGTTGTCGGCGTGCCAGAGCCGTTGCTCACGCTCCTCTTCCTATCGCCTCGCGCTCGTCTTCCTCGTTCCCCTCTCCTCTTCCTCTCCCCTGAAATCGACGGAGGATCCCCAGGCGGCAACACCATTTCGAGGTGCTGACCGCCGGAGAGGGGGACGTGCTTGACTATTGTCTCGATTGCGTCGTCGGAGAGTTCCCGTCGCGCGAGGAGCGGGAGATCGGTGGCGGTGGGCGAGGTGGCCGAGTAGATTGGTGGAGATTCCGCCGACGACGAGTAGATCGGTGGTGCTGACAGGTTGAGAGGGTGACGCGCGGGACGAGGGCGTCCAGTGCGTCGTCGGAGAACTACCCGACGCGAGAAGCGGGAGATCCTCGTCTGTTTGGCGAGGTGGCGGAGGAGATTGGCGACGTATATCGGGCTAGCAAACGTGATGGTGCTCGGGGAGGACGAGGAGCGCGAAAGGGCGTCAAGTTCGGCGACGGAGAGTGCTCCGACGACGGATTTCTTCTCGATTCAACCCCGCGGAGCTCTCGTGTTTGGTGAGTTCCTACAACTGAAAATCCATCGAATCCTAGCATATGTAGGCTTCTACTGGTGTTTTTTGCTGCGGATCTACATCTTAGGAACTAGGATACTTCTATTTAATCGGTGATTTTCTTAGGTTTTCTGTAGTATATGAAATCCATATCTCGATTTGGCATGTGCATCTTAGGAGCGATTTTTGTAGTTGCTTACTGTGAAATATGCCGTTGATTTACTGGTCAAATCTGTCATGTCACTGTAACACAGTGAATTCATGTGTTTGTGACCTGATTAGTTTGCCCATGTGCATGTCACTGTAACACTGTTGATTTGCTGGTAAAATCTGTCCATGTGCATGTCCTGATGTCACTTAGTTTGTGTGCTTGATGTTACTTAGTCCCTACTTAGTTTGTGACCTGATTATGTAAAGAAATTATCTAAGTTGTTTTACTGTGGTCATTAAGTTCACTAGCTTTTATAGTTAGTTGTGTTTCATAGGTGTTTTCATTTGGTCTGTCATTAAGTTGGTTTACATAGCTGTTTTTCTTGTGTAAATGTAACTAAATGTTATCCTAAATGCAACTAAGCAAACATGCACAAGCAACTTGGTTATTACTGTTAGAAATTTTATTCATGTTCTTATTAAGCAGAGTGAGAAACTAATTGCGCAAGCTAAGTCAACTTAGGTATAGTTAGGAGAAACTATTTGCTGCAGCAAACACAACTTATGAATGGGATGTTGCTTTAGGACTAACTTCATATAGCTATCTAAGTTTATGGCTATATTAGTTCATATAGTTATCTAATTGCCCCCATCATCTTAACTCCCCTTTTTAATATCATTATCAGTAAAAAAGGAGGAGGGATGACTAATCATTTCCCGCGGCTGCAACTACCAACTGTACCAGTAGATGGACGTGCATCAACTGGAGCACAACAACGCGGGGGGTATAACATCCTAGTGTTATCATTTACTCCATGTTCTTTTATTAGCTTGTCTCATTTTTTTTATTTTTGTAGCACTGAGAACTTGTGTTTTTCATTTTCCGCAGGCAGCAGGCATGGTTACTAACACTGGAAATCCTGGTAGAAGGACTGCCCCGAATGTTGCACCCAATTCAAATATAGTTGCTCCTGGGCCTTCTGTAGTTCCAGCACCTGCAAGGAAGAAGACGCAGACAGTAGTTCCTCCTAGAGAGTCTGTAGTTGTTGCCGGACCTTCTGTAGCTCTAGCTTGTCCAAGGCGAAAGATCCAGGCGGTTAGTGCATTTAAATGTTTGTTTATTAATTTTATTTTTTTGTCAATTCTCTCATTTTAGTTGACAACTTTTGCATGTTCTCTTTTGCAGATTGGTAGGAATAGAGCTTCTCCTTCTAGATTATTCAAACTGAACAAGATTTTAAGTAAAGAATAGAGGGATCTCATCACAGAATATGGGTGGGGAGGCATGTTAAAGGTTAAAGCATCTGAAATGCCTGCGGATTTAAGCATGTGGTTGTTGTCCTGTTATGACTCAATAAGGAGTGAGCTCGCAATTCCAGGGAGGGGGACAATACCAGTAGATGCTAATAGCTCCCATAAGGTTTTCGGGCTCCCAAATGAAGGCTTGCCTGTAGTATATGAGATGGAAACTGATCCAATTTCATTCATGAATTCAACCTATAACATTGAGGGTGGGTCAGCACTAGAGTGGAAGGCATGGTGCAATATGATCAAGGACATGAATGGGGTAGCTGACCTAAAGTTCCTAAGGGCATATTTTGCTGTCGTCATAAGCTGCTTCATTTGCCCCACAACTGAATGCAGTACCAGTCCTAGGTGTTATCCGAGCATTGTTGACCTCAGTGTGACTCGGAGAACAAATTTCTATCAATTTGCCATTGACCAAATAAACACAGATGTCAAGAAGATGGGTGTTTCGAAGAAATCGGTTTGCTGTTGCCTACAACACCTTGTGGTACGTTTTTACTTTTCCTTCTTTTTTACTCGTTAAATTTTTAGGACAAACCAAAATTTTGTTTGTTCGCCTATCAACATCACTGTGTTTTTAGTCTTTGCTTCTTTGTTTTTTGTGTTTGTGTAGATCATGTACCTTGATTCTCTAGATGTCGACGAGCCTATGCCATCAGCAGAAGATTGCCCCATTCGCGCTGAAGCATGGGATAACAAACTTATACAAGCAGTTGTACGTAAGGATACAAAGTCAAATGGGGAGTTTGGTAAGTTCAGGATAATTATTATTACTTTCAATTCTATGCGACAACTATGGCCACATGGCACAATTAATTTACGCTTCTTTTTTTACAGTTCAAAGATGGTGCCGGGTTGACAATCAGGGACAGTCTATTTGTTGGGATGACCAGGACTAAAGAATTTGTTTCATCAAAACTTCCAAGAAACTTTCCATATGAGGTATGCCCTTTTTTATCCGCTCCGCACTCCCTGTAATTTTTCCTTCCAATTTGAGTTTTGTCCCCTACCTCTTAGACCATTGGATTTTGCTTTATAAAGATCAGTATGTTGCGTACTTATCTTTTTCGTTGCATTTCTGCATATCCACTGATGTAGTTTATCTATTATGTATTATATCCTTCTAAGTTGTTTTACCTACATAGTTAAGTTGTTCACATGTTGTACCCTAAGTTGCATACAGAAAACTATTAAGTTGTATGGTAATTTACAGATAGTTAGTTGCACGACAAAATTGGGTCCATGATTCATCAAGTTGTTTATGTTGTATCCCTAAGTTACATCATAACCCATATATAATTGTATGATGATTTTAGCATAGTTGTTTTCCCTAAAGTCAATGCAGCTAGTTTGGGATATGTGAATCCTGTGAGTTGCATTTTGTCATGCCCTCGGTTGTACAGTGATTACTATTAAGTTGTTTTATTCATCATAGTGAAATTGTTTTTAGCATCTAGGTAAGTCGATCACATGTAAGACTAAGTTGTGACTGTTTTTAAAATCTGCTTTTCTGAATTAAAAACCATAGTTGTTTTATTACCACACAAATTTTTAAGTTGATTTTTGTTCAACTAACTTAGTCAACTTCAATGTTTGGTAAAATGTATTCACACATAACTACTTCTTAGTTGTTTCTGATTTAATATGTAGTATCTTTTAGTTGCTTTTTTATCTCACTGTTTTTTACTAAGTTGATGCGTTGTTTTGTGCAGAAGAAAAGGAAGCTTGCTTTAATGATTAGGGAGTTGTGCACTGACATTTCAAACAGGGTGGGGACATTTGTAGAACAGTTAGGTGAACTAGAAGAGGAAGACAGCAGGAATAGATTTACCGATGTCAGAAAAAGAAAGAGACAAAGAAAGGGGCCAGCTGATGAGAACGATGATAGTGATAACGAGTACAACACAGATGAAGATGGAGATGATGGCAGTGACAATGAAGATGAGGACAGTGAAGAAGAAGACAGGGATGAAGGAGATGCAAACACAACTAGAGAACCTCCTAATGCTCGGGATAGGGATGAAAACCGCGCTGTTGACTTGGAAAAGATGCCGAGGAGATCACCAAGTTTCGTAAAAAGAAGCAGCACATCAGCTAGTGATTCCATGGAAAGGAGGATGTGTAACAATGACAGTGAACATGGGTTTGAGGGCCCAAGACAGAGCCATCATGACGCAGACAACCTCACAGCGTAGGGTTTGATGCAGTCTTCTAAGGAAACAGAGGCCCCGCAGCCTGAGTTGAGCCCGTTCTCCGAGCTTAGACAGTTTGGATCAGCTGAATCTAGTACTATCAGCATGTCAAACAACCAGCCTCCAGTAGTGTTTGATATGTCAGCAAAGATCTACCCAAACGCCATTTTCATGCCTGAAATATGGAGGGCCCAACACTCTTGTCCTGCAACAACACCAACAATTGGTATTTTCCACGCAGATCCAGTTGTACAGAATCTGCAAGCAGAATGCATTGCGCTGGATAACTTAGCAATCAGAGGTGATAAACAAGTAAACAGGAACATGAAATAGAAAGCAGTTGTGCATCGAGGAAGACCAGTTGGCAGGAGCATGGACATGAATTTTGAAACTGCACATCCTGAACCATTAGCAGAATGTTTCATCTCAAAAGCAACTGCTACAACTGAAAGTGTGCATTCAGTTGCAAAAGGTGCAGCAACTATGTATAGGGCAGTTTCAACAAACCAGAAGGGATATGCAACTAGTACCCGAGGAACAACAACTGAATCTATTGGTGCAGCAACTAACAACCGGCATCAGCCTACAAATGAGTGTGGTACTCAAGCTATACCAGCGACAATCCAAGACATGCAGCCCAAGGTGGTGTCATCTGTCCCAACAAGGAAAACTTGCCCGCCACCACAGCCTAATTCAGCACCACCCGTGGCAACTACAATAAAGACTGATATATGGCAGCAAGCTTGTGACCCGCCATCTTTTGATCTTGGTTTTGATAGTAGTCAAGAGGAAAATGATGATGGAGTTGTTAATTTAGTTGTTTCGCCACCAAAAGGAGGGATTACACCAGTGAACCTGAACAAAACAAGGTTCGATGAGTATGATGATGATTGGAACACGAAGATGGAAAAGGAGGCCATTGAAATCTGCAAAATGGTGGAAATGCAAAAGGGTTTGAAGGAAGAAGCTCCAACAGTTGCGGTGGAGCAACAACTTGATGTACACACACCATCAGCAGCTGCCAATAAAGTTGCGTCGTGCACAGATGGTTCTGCTAGCAACTTAGCAACATCTGCTGCCAAAAAAAGGATCATCAGACTGCCCACATGCCTAAAATCACCTTACATAGATTATTCAAAAAATAACACATATGGTTATTCAGCTGATGTGAAAGAAGTCTACTCTCTTATCACATCTCATGCAAAAAGAAATGGAAGTGGTCAATATAGAGACACAAGTCCAATAATTGTCAACTTCGAGAAGTACTTTGTCTCTTTACAAGAGCTGGCAAACTCTATGATGCCGTGTGGTGAGTTGAAGAACATCGTTGTTGAACTTGGATTGGAAGCAATCAATCATTTAATGGACAGCTCAGAGAAGAAGGTGGTGATGCCTTTGAGGATGGGAGTAAGCAACTCAAGATTTTTTTATTTTTTCTGTGGACGTCAATCAAATTTTTTCACATGTGCATTAAATTTATTTTTATTCTATCATAGGGGCTACTTCTGCATGGGCAGTTGGAAGACAAGGAGCTTAAGAAACACTTCTCAAAGAAGGATGCACAACTAGACAAGAAAAACCTTGTAAGTTGTTTTTTCTGTGGTCACGAAGTTCACTTCCACATATAGTTAGTTGTATACATAGGTGTCTACGATTTTGTGTTCTTTCTTCTTACATTTTCTTCTGATTATCCTGTAGAATTTTTGTAGCTAGTCCAATTAAGTTGGCTTTACCGTGATGCTAAGTTGTTTCCTGATTCCGACCAAGTTGAATTCACTGTGTCATTTCTAGCTTTCCTTTTTATCAGCATATTAGTTGCTAAGTTGTTTTGTTTTGCACAACTGCTAACTTTACTCCTGAGTTCACTAGTCAGCTTAATTAAGTTTACTTTTGTGCACCTACTAAGTTGTTTTGCAAATCCAACTAAGTATAATTAAGTAGTTTTCTGCCAACAGTCAAGTTGTTTTCTGAACCCAATTAAGGTTGATTCCCGTGTCATGTTCAGGTTTATTCTTCTTCCTTTTTCTTCTGTTCAGCCTGTACAAGTTGGTTAGCTAAACCAAATAAGTTGGCTTCTGCTGTCATGCTAAGTTATTCTCGCCACCATGTCTAAGTTGCTTACCCATCCAACTTAATTGCCTTTTCTTTTTTTGTCTACGTTTCATGTTGTTATCTCCTTTTTTGCTTTTTCTGTCCTTTTTATTAAGTTGATATACTGATATTTACAAGCATCCATATACATTATATGAAATATGTTCAAGTTGCTTGCACACTTTTTAACTTCACTGTTCATTTGAATTTTCAAATGTCAATTTGTCTCATCAGTTTTACACACAAACAGGTCATGATTACAGTGTTGGAGAATTTAAGTGATGATCCAAAAATCCAAGTGAACCACTACTGGGTGTTTGTTGCCAATATAAAATGTAGAAGATTCGAAGTTCTTGATTCAATGAGGACAGTGGTAGACAAGAAACTCCTCCAAAATGCCGAGAAAATTAGAGCATCTTTCACAACTTTATGGAAGGAACACTACCCAACCTCGCGCATCAAGGTTGACAAGTTTGAGAATCAGATGGGTGACATTTTTGCCCCAAAACAGACAACCAAGTAAGAAACATCTTAGCTGGATCATAAGTTGGTTCCCATATTATGTACTAACTAGCAACTTTTATTAGTTTTTGCAAGAAATTTACATGGATGGCATAGTTTTCGAAGTTCTTATATAAGTTGTATATGTACTTTTTGCTAAGTTGTACACCTGAACCTACTAGGTTGCACTATCCATTTGTAAGTTACCTACTAGGTGTATTCCTCTAACACAAAATGCAATGAACTAGCTTAATGCATCTCAGCAACTTTAACCTGCATTAAATACAACTTAAGTGGATTATGAGTACAACAAGTGACTAAGATACATCCATTTTTGTCAACTAGGTTTGTAGGTCTCATAAGCAAAGTTATATGCTAGATATTATAAGTTGGATTTACCAGCAGTATAATGTTTATACTTTTTGCATCTAAGTTGCCCACCACTAGTACTAAGACAACTAGCATCAACTTATCATATAAAGGCTGCTTACATATGAAGGACTTGTTTTGCATCAACTATGCTTTGTTGATTTCTCACCCTGAACCCTGAGAAATAACATCTTCTTTTTTTGCAGCAAAGACTATGGTGTTTTTGCTCTCATGAATGCAGAAAATTGGACAGGCAGAAGGTTGCCATTTTATGGTCCTGAACATGTTGAAAATATAAGAAAGCTTATGACTCATCGATGGGTTACTTCTGCTAAAAACACCATCAAGTGGAAGGAAGTTATAAAGAAGAAATAATGTACAGTTTTCCATCAAACTCTTGCCTTTTTTCCTGAATTTTTTCACACTACTATAACATGAATAAATTGTAGTTTATTGATACAACATTGTTTGCAAAACACAAATAGCAAAACAATACATTTAGTTATTGTCCAATATGAAATGGGGTAGACTACAAGGATTTCACAACTTCTTGCCCAATGAGCCTGAACCTAATGCCGTTGTACAAGTAGTAGAATTGTGTCCAGGCTGATTACACAAAGTACACGCAATAACTCTCTTAGGTTGCAACTCAATTCCAGAAGGAAATCGACCTTTCTTCCAACCTTTTGTAGTCGATCTGGGAGGGTCAAGGACGACCATTTCTTCTTCTTCAGGCTCAACCATATGACTTTGGTCAATTGGTGCCATAGTAGACGAGGGAGGAGGCATATAAGAAGGTTCTGCTTCGAACCAACCACTAGTTCTGGTAGACGTTGGAGGTGTTGGTGCTTTTGGAGTAGGACCTGAATTTGTTACTTTGCGTTTTTAGTAACTGTTGTAGCATTTCCAAAGTTAGTTGCTGTAGCCACATGGGCTGTTGTGGTAGGTCTTGAATTTGCTCTCCGTTTTGCCATAGGAGCTGAAGTAGACTTAGAATTCTTTGATGCACTGGTTGTGTTCCTCTTCTTCACTTTGTCTAGTTGCGCAAACTCAGTTATCATCTCCCTGATGTGTCTACGAGCAATAGCTTCATGCTGTTCTGACTTGCTACCAATCTTAGCAACATTTACAAATTTGGTAGACAAGTTGGCAAATCACAGTTGCATCCGTGACTCCTCTGGCATCACACCATCTCTTGCTGGGATAACTGGTTGAACCATGGGTTCCAAAGCTTGTTGTGTCCACCTGCGCAATAAGTAACGCTCTGGTATTGAGTCAACACCAACATGTGTGAACACTTTCAGCACATGACAACACAACAAACCATCCCTCTCATATTTGCAGCAATCACAGTTGTAGTTGTCATTTCCTCCATTAGCATTAACCATGTAGCTTCTTCCACCATAGGGATAGCAGGTCTGATTGTTAGGAACTAACAAGTCCATGTTAATTCCTACAAGTTGCACATTGTATCGACCTATCAACTCAAACTCAAGCCTGAAACGGTGGTAAATGTCCCTGGCGTAAATAGATAAAGCATGCTTCTCAATTGGGAACCGGGACCAAGGTTCCACTTCAAGCACTTCCGTTCTGAAATCAGCGTGGCTTTCCCTTCCCAACATCTTTTCCTGAATTTTCTCATATTGTTTCACAAAATGCTTGATTGAATTTTGTGGGTTGATATAACATTTCAATACAGAGTTGAATCCTTCACTTCTCTGAGTTGATTGCATGAATGGGAAGAAGCGGTGCCTGAAGTAGCAAGGAACCCATGTGTGTGCCCACTTATTTAACCATGCAAATGTTTCATGTGCTGCCAACCCCCACTTTAAGACCAACTTTGCCCATTTAGCTTCAAACTCCTCCACTGTCATAGTTTCATCAATGCATTCATTGAACTCAATTTCCAAACCTGGGTTTCGCCCCAGGAATGCACTGAGCTTTTCATTTGCTTTTTAATAACATGCCAGCGGAAGTTGCGATGCACATCGTCAGGGAAAACAGAAGCAATTGCTGCCCTCATAGCCCAATCCTGATCTGTGATAATGTTAGTTGGTTGCTTCCCATGCACGGCCTTAAGAAATTCCCTGAAAAGCCACTTGAAACTTTCCTCTTTCTCATCCCTTATGAAACCACAACCAAGCATAAATGTCTGTCCATGCCTATTTATACCTATGAAAGGAGCAAAAGGCATGTTGAAGTGATTTGTCATGAAAGTTGTATCAAAAGATACACAATCATGATATGACTCTATGTATGCTTTTCTCGCATAGCTGTCCACCCAGAAAATATTTTCAACTCTGTTTTCTTCATCAAAAGAAAAATTCGAGTAGAAACCAGGGTCCTTATATTTTATCTCTGCAAAGTAAGCAACTGTCTCACTCATGTCCCATTCCTTATTTTCACTTTGAAAGTTTGTGCGCAAATTTGTAATATCATTGGGAGCATATGGGACAAAAGCTTCTGCGCCATAAAACGAAGACATGACTGTCATCATTCGGCCTGCAACACATATAAAACCATACTTTGTTAGTGTCATACTACAAACGGAAGTACAATTTCTGTGGGTTTTTATATGCGGACAACAACAAATTACTTGTTTCTAAATTGCAATCATGTAGGCATTTAAGGAATTCTCTTTCATCTGGTGGTATGCCTTTATGTGATCTCAAGTACTTGGAAAGTGAAGGCTTAACAACCATGGGATGGTTGTGTTCTGAAATGAAATAAGTTACTTCCCATTTGTTGTTAATAAACTTGACAATCATTTTAGCTGGGCACTTGGTTTGTATGATTGATTCTCTTTTGCGCCTAACCCTTAGCTTGCTGCTAGACTTTGACTTCTTAGTTGGGCCAGATTGTCCACCTTCCTCATCGTCATCGTCTATCTGGATAGGACTAACTTATTCCACAACATTCATTCTCTCCTTCTGTTTTTCTTCTTCTGTTTTTTGTGGTTTGTACCTATTGCAAACAAATGTATGCTTCCTCAGTTCATTAGTGAAAGCTTGTCGCTGTGATGTATTTGATTTGATAGAAAAACCCAACTTCTTGGCATAAGAATTGTAGTGTGATCTTGCATCACCAATAGTGTCAAACCGCATCCCCAGGAAAGGTTCTTGCGGACTAGACGCAACTTCTTCATTCAACGGAACACCATCATCTGCTAAGTTAGGGTCAGCAGAGGCGATGTTCTTTGGGGATGTCCGGGTTGCCAGCGGGGGCCTGTGGCGGCATAAAATTTATCTGATTTCCTCTAGCACTTTGCACTCCTGAGTCAGCAGCATCTACAACTTTCTCAGCTATATCATTGTCTGGAGATTCCTCCACAATCTCTTCACAGACAGCTTGAGTGCAAAACAGTGGCTCAGGTGCATTTGTTTCTGCATCTTGAATGTCCAAATCATCAGGAAGCGCGTTAAGATCAAGCCCAGACATCTGCAAAAAACAAAAAACCAAGAATACACTTCTTGATTAGCAACTATAACTGTGTTTTACATACAACTCATGCACAACTATAACTTTCTCAGCTATAATTTACAAGGGAAAAGTTCCTGACACCATTTTATTTTCTTTCAACATTTTTTCAGGTCCTTCACTATCAAAGAAACTTACAAGTGTGATACACTTATACTCACCACCAGGAAAAGGATGCCTTTTGCCCATCCCAACTATAGCAAACTATGTACAAATTGGAAAACAACAAAGATGGTTTCTCAGTAGTGAACTATGTTGCTTTTAAGTTTGCACTTCTTCTGTCTCAGTATTAAACTGTGTTGAATTTGCCAAGATGTCTAAAAGTTTAGGTTTTTGCATATCTGAATAACTAACTAAGCTACTGCAGGTTTATGGCTCTGCCCTACATACTACTTGAACTTTTGATTAGTCCAACCAGGTATCCATGGCCATAGTTGATTTTATTAAAATCTGAAATCAGGTTTGTGTTTTCAATCTATGATGCAACCAGGTATCCATGGCCATCTATGCTGCAACCTAGTTGTAAAAAGATCATATGCCATAGTTGCTTCTTAGATTGTTGAAGATACATCTTTACCATGTTGTAAGTTTGTTTCCTGTGTGTTCCAAAATCATGGAGAGGATCATAGAAAACAAGGAAAAACCTGCCAAAAAAATCAAAGGAGGAGGGGGAGGGGTGGAGGGGAGAGAGGGGGAAACAGGGTTTATGTTTTGTTATGCACCTTTGATACTGCTGTGACCAGATCTCAACCTTTTTACCATGGGCCTCCAATGGAGATCTGAAGGAGGGAGAAGATGGATCTGTCTTGGGGAGGAAGAAGAGAGAGGGAACTGCTGTCACGTGGTGGTGGTGTGGCTTTGCTTTGCTTTTTGGCTGAGAGGACGGGGAACCTGGGGACTCACGTGGTCCAAACCAGCTGGACGCGCGTGGTCCGGAGGGGGGGTGGGTCGATTCTTTCTATTTCTGGAAGGCGGGGTGGTGGTTGTGGTTTCTATTTCTGGCGGTGGCTGGTTAGTGCAAATCAGCCCCCGATTGCTCCCTAGACACTCCCTTATACTCCATACATCTTTTGAGAAAGAAATTTAAAACCCCAGCGTCTACATTACAAGACTATGAGGGTTTTTTTCTCGAAATTTCACCGATCTATTAATAATCATCAACAACAGTACAAAGAGCCTTAAATAAAAGTAATAAAATTTACAAATAGATCATTGGACCAGGTGTTTAATTATGAGATATTATCAATGTGGAATTAAGGCCGCACCCATGCGTTAACTCGTAATTCAGTAAAATAGCATGAGTAGCTGTGGCACGATATAAACAGGAGATGACCAAGAAGCATTTGTGCACATAAAACATGTCTTCACAAAAGACTCTAGTGCAGACTACCGACCACACACACACACACGCACCGAAGAACTCAATATAATGCATCGCCGTATTGTTATCTGAAACACTGCAGCATAAGGCACTAGCATACATCCGAAGGATGAACTATAGATAGCAGCATCAAGAAAATAGAAGGTAGATAATTCTAAGAACTAAAAGGACACTTTGTTCATAATACATGCCATAGGTTGGGTGTTCTAAAAATGATCTATGGCCTCATTCAAAATACATAATTTTTTTGTCTCAGATTCTTTAAGATATAACTTAACATTTGGGCCAAAAAAATAGAAACCATTAAGTAAAGAGGATTTATACAAAGGGGGAAAAAGGCTAGAGGATATGCCAAAACCAGATACTTGGGCAAGCTGCAAGCGTCTCTCATCCTGAAAGAGGCAAAAGTATAACCGCAAGTTATTATCAAATTTATGTTGATACATCTAATTCTAAATAAAGAGAAACATGTACACATAGAGAAATCTAGCATCAATTAAATGTTGGTTCTATGTATTAGAATCAGAAAGGGTAAATTTCATCAAGAATATTCCTCACAGAAATAAGAAAGAAATATTAACTGAATATCATCAAGCTTAACGATGTTACTAGGAGAAGTATTAGCTTACTAATTCTGTCTACACCAACAAAAGCAGAAACCGTAAGTTTGCTTGGCCTATCATTAAGAAAATATTCATAATATGTATGCATACATAAGTTATCCACCGTGCATGTATGGCCAAAATAACGGGGAGTTCTCAGTAACATCCGATCCTGCTGCACTATCTAGTCGAGGGAGCCAGACAAAACCTGTTATAAACCCATAAGGCCATTACATCTTGAACTCGCAAGGACATCCTGATAGAACAGAGAAGTTAAACGTGCTGAGTGTGGAGTAGTGCTAGGATGGGTGACCGACCGGGAAGTTTGACCACAAGTGTAATTTAACCTAAGATTAAATATACTTAGTGGTAAAAATGTTCCAAGCGAGAGGATTACGAGTCAAACAATTCAAAAGTTCAAGAAAAAATTGAAAAAAAATAAAAAAAATTGAAAAAATATCTTTAGTCCAGAGCCGTATTACGACCCGGGACTAAAGGTCCTTCGCCCCCCCCCCCCCCCCCGCTGCAAAAACAGCAATGCGGTGGCCCTCTAGTCCCGGGCTGTAACAAACCGAGACTAGAGATAGGAGCCTTTAGTCCCGATTTCGTAGTCCCGGGTGCAAAACCGGGAATAAAGCCTTTACAAACCGGGACTATATGCCCCTTTTCCACTAGTGAACTAATTAGTACTGTCATGTACAACTCGGGCTTGCTAAACTGCTAGTGTAAAGCACAACCAACCTGAAGAATAAAAATGTTGTCCAAATACCAAGTGACCTGCGTGGAAAAAATAGGAAAAATTGTTGTAAACATTGTATGACGAAGAAGACAAAAGAACTCATCGTTGTGTGAGCCCATATATGAATACAAACAATGGTAGAGATAATACATAAACTATATGCAGAATGAAATACGTATATGTACATAGAATGTACCTATTTCCTTCACTTCGCAGAAACTGTGATTATACATGGCCTAGGAAAATAAAGATGACTAAATAATACAGTACCAACAATGTAATGTGGAAAGGGGAAATCACCCGAAACAAAGGTGTCAGGCCACCTATATCTTGCTGCACATGAGAGACTGAAAGATTCATTAATTTATTACTATGATTTAGCGGACAAAAGTTCATTCTTTTATTGGTAGTTTGTATGGTGATTTAACTTTTGAGGATGAGCGCTTAGTGATAGGTAATATTTTAACCAAAACAACATGTTCTTGTTGAATGTTTAAGAGGGCGGGATTATTTTGTGGACATGAACTAAAAGTTCTAGATATGATGAACATAAAGACAATTCACATACGTAGAACCAAAGTACACACAAACAATCATACCACTAAATAGAATACTACAAAGTCGGGTACCTACAATCTAAGCTACTACCTATAACCTAAACTAACTTCTATACTACGTCACGTGTTCCCGTGCATGAGATAGCGAAAAAAGGTATCCCATGACACTTGTCTGCGCTTCTCCAAATCGACGGCATGCTCCATGACGGGGAAGAGCGAGAGGTCACACTAGCAGCGCGAAGAGCACACCCCGCCCAGACAGCATCG
This sequence comes from Avena insularis, assembly GCA_023614405.1. NCBI lineage: Eukaryota > Viridiplantae > Streptophyta > Magnoliopsida > Poales > Poaceae > Avena > Avena insularis. The sequence continues at coordinate 387,649,251 of CM042693.1, read as the reverse complement.
TGATTAGCACGATTGTATTTGCTTCCGCGCTACCTCACCCGACCGCTTCTTTCTCAACATCGCCACCTACGCCAGGATCAACATTGCGTACGCCGTGGAGGGAAAATAATAGCAAGTTGATATCCATTTTAGGCTCATCCAACGTACGTAGACAGTCCTCTCGACCCCGCATCATGCAACTCCGTAGGCACCAACAAAAACTGCAGAAACAACGAAGAACACATCATGCAAAATATGTCAAGGAAAAGAAATTCCATTGCAAACAAATGAACACTGGCGCTAAGGGCACATACCTTTACGAAGCCTACCCGACAAACATCGTCAACGAAGAATCCAGCGACCATAAATTCAGTAGCAGCCAAAACCAATAAAGAAAACTCGACGACCAAAAATACAACGTATAATATGTTGGACCACGCGGAGATAAAACAAAAAATTTCCTCTAACATGGTGATCCCAAAATCCAGCTGAGGTAGAAGGCCACGAGGTTTACCACTAGACACGCAGTTGCGGATTACTGATGTAGCGCGTCAGTTGATGCAGTCCTCACGATCCGATCGTCCTGGTGCTGATCGCACAACACCTCTACTGGTATCCACACGTACAAGGAGGAGCACCGGCGACGAACTGCTAGGTTCGGTACGACGGCTGGACTTCTGTGGAGCTAGGGTTTCCAACACATGGAATGACCTAACCGAACGACGATTAACCTTTCTGGGTTAAGGTGCTCCACTATATATAGGGAGTGAACGTGGGCTCTGCTCACGCGGCCAATTCACTAAAGCTCATATAACACTAGTCACCGTGAGTCCAACGCACTAACTCAGTCCTAATCCGGTTTAGGTCCAACCCAACCAGATTACAGGTTCAGATCCAATCCGAACTTGCTCCCGCTCTTAAGTGCGTGACCCCGCAGGCTCATGGCTACTTGGACACGATTGGAGTCCGACTCTCAATCGATCAGTCGGTAGCGGCACCTAGCAGAACGTGCCGACTCCCAAGTACCAAAGAGTCATGACGACTTGCCTTTCCAATATGACTTGCGTCCGAGTCCCTTTTGCCTCACGATATACCTTGTCAGACTATAGGCGAATATATGTCATCCCTTAAATAGTCTGACTCTCTTCTCGATCCGAGATAAGTGATTCACCCGACTAACTCTTAGTCGATCGCCTCGGTTAACACTTAACCGAGTCGTGCATGGCCATGCTTTCCGAATCATATCATCCGAGAGGGCCCATAGAATATCTCTCCAAGTGGAGGGGCAAAATCCCATCTTGGTTATTCACATCACGCAGCTTGATTCTCAGTCGACCCGAACTCTGCCTTTATAAGCGCGATTCACGGATCAGTGTTTGACAGAACCTAAGTCGGTGATCCTCAACTCGGACTATGCAATAACCTCAGGTCTAAGGATTACATTGATTGAGATATACAAATGACAACTTGTTCGTTGTACATCAATATGGGTCAATCCGACTCGCTAAACTCTTAGTCAATCTGTAAGTTGGAATAGCATCTCCATGCCCATGACAAGTGGAACCGAGTCATCAAGCCAACTTTCACATTGGTCTAAGTTATGTGTCCAGCACAACCTCAATGACCAAGGATAATTAGTACAAACAACATGAATGCATAGTTCCACAACCGAATCACATATTCAATGATACACATCAGATGTTTATACAGGGACTACTTAATATCTTTATGAATACAATGGGAAAATATCATCATACATGATTGCCTCTAGGGCATATTCCCAACAGTCTTTCACTTGCACTAGATTCAATCTTCCGACATCACATGTCTAAGCATCTAATACCCATGGCTCTCAGGTGCGCCTCATGCTTCGGCTGTGGTAACGTCTTTGTCAATGGATCCACAATATTTTCATCCGTGTGTACCTTGCATAACTTGATATCACCCTGATCCACGAACTGGCGAATCAGGTGGTACCGCATGAGTATGTGCTTGTTCTTCTGCTGTTGTCTAGGTTCCTTGGCTTGTGCAATAGCACCATTGTTGTCATAATACACGCCTAACGGATTGGACGAGCCCTGAACCACACCAAGATCCATGAGGAAATTCCTCATCCAAACAGCTTCCTTTGCTGCCTTTGAGGCGGCAATATACTCAGCCTCTGTTGTAGATGCAGACACAGTCTCTTGCTTGGAACTCTTCCAGCTCACAACACCTCCGTTTAAAATAAACACGTATCCAGATTGCGAACGAGAATCATCAGAGTCGGTAAGATAACTCGCATCCGAGTAACCCTTTACACTGAGTTCATCTTCACCACCATAAACCAAGAACATATCCTTAGTCCTTCTCAAGTACTTTAGGATATTTTTAGCCGCTGTCTAGTGGATCTCTCCAGGATCAGCCTGGTATCTGCTCACAACACTTAGAGCATAGGAAACATCCGGCCTAGTACAAATCATGGCATACATGATGGATCCGACTGCAGAAGCATATGTAATCGCACTCATCCGACTTCGCTCATCAGTTGTCGAAGGACACTGAGTCTTGCTAAGTTTTACACCATGGGACATCGGTAAGAACCCTTTCTTAGACGATTCCATGTTGAACTTCTTCAACACTTTGTCTAAATAAGTTCTCTGACTCAATCTAATGAGCCTCCTTGATCTATCTCTATAGATCCGGATTCTGAGGATGTATGTTTCCTCACCCAAGTCTTTCATTGAGAAACTCCTTTCCAATGATTCCTTAGTTTCTTGCAACATCTGGACATCATTTCCAATCAGTAATATGTCATCCACATATAAGATTAGAAAGTTTACTTTGCTCCCATTAAACTTCTTCTATAAACAAGAATCATGATCACTCTTGATGAAGCCAAATGATTTGACTACCTCATCAAAGCGAATATTCCAACTCCGAGATGCTTGCTTCAACCCATAAATGGATTTCTGAAGTTTGCGTACTTTTTCAGCATTAGCCGGATCGACAAAACCCTCGAGCTGTATCATATACACGTCCTCGGTTAAATTTCTGTTAAGGAAAGCCGTTTTGACATCCATCTGCCATATCTCATAGTCGAAATAGGCTGCTATCGCTAACATGATCCAAACTGATTTAAGCATCGCTACGGGCGAGAAAGTCTCCTCGTAATCAACTCCTTGAACTTGTCGGAACCCCTTCGTGACAAGACGTGCTTTATAGACGGAAACATTTCCATCCATATCAGTTTTCTTCTTAAAGACCCATTTGCACTCGACGGGTCTTGCACCGTCTCGCAGATCAACCAAGTTCCAAACTTGATTTTCATCCATGGACTTTAACTCTGATCTCATGGCTCCAAGGCATGACTCGGAATCAGATCCCACCATCGCTTCCGAATAATTTGCCGGCTCATCACTGTCTAACAGTAATACATCACGAACGCTTCGTAATCTCGCCGATCTTCGTAGTACAGGTGCTGCTGCCGGTCAACTACCACGACCGGCTCAACCTCCAAGGTTTTTGCCAACTCGCTACTAGCCGGTTCCTCTCGAATTTCTTCGAGCTGCACCGTGCTCCCACTTACTCCCCGACTGATTAACTCTTTCTCAAGGAAGACACCATTCCGAGCGACAAACACTTTGCCCTCTTCTGGGTTGTAGAAGTAGTAACCCAAGGTTTCCTCGATACCTTAAAATACACTTATCCGACTTGGCTGTAAGCTTGTCCGACTGAAGTCGCTTGACAAATGCTTCACAACCCCAAATCTTAAGAAAAGACAAACTCGGCTTTTTTCCTGTCCACATCTCATCCGGTGTCTTCTCTACCGATTTTGATGGTACTCTGTTTAGTGTGAACGCCGTTGTTTCTAGACAATAGCCCCAAAATGATAAAGGCAGATCTGTACGACTCATCATTGATCGTACCATGTCCAACAAGGTCTGATTCCGCCTTTCCGAAACACCATTCCTTTGTGGCGTTCCTGACGGAGTAAGTTGAGGAACTATTCCACAACTTTTCAGATGGTCATCAAACTCATGGCTCATGTACTCGCCTCCTCGGTCCGACTGAAGAAACTTTATTTTCTTGCCGAGTTGATTCTGTGCTTCATTCTGGAATTCTTTGAACTTTTCAAAGGCTTCCGACTTATGTTTCATCAAGTAGATATATCCATACCTACTCAAATCATAAGTGAAGGTAATGAAGTACTCATAACCACCCCTGGCTGTCATGCTCATTGGTCCACATACATCACTATGTACTAGTCCCAACAAGTCGGACACCCTTTCGCAACTCTTTGCAAAAGGTGTCTTGGTCATTTTGCCGAGTAGGCAAGATTCGCATGTCTCGAACGACTCCAAGTCGAACAAAGTTAGGAGTCCATCATCATGGAGCTTCTTCATGCGTTTCTAACTTATATGACCAAGCCGACAGTGTCAAAAGTAATTCATATTCAGATCATTTGGTTTCAACCTTTTAACATTTATGTTATAAACTGACTCACCATCAAGATTCAAAATAAATAACCCGTCCTGGACGGGTGCAAAGCCGTGAAACATATCAGTAAAATACAAAGAACAACCAATATTCTTGATATTCGACTCATAGCCTTGCCTCATCAAACATGAAGCAAAAATAATGTTTCGACTGAGCACTAGAACATAATAACAATTATTCAGTTCCATAATGAATCCGGAAGGTAAATGAAGCTGCATCATGCCGACTTCCAATGCAGCAACTCTTGCTTTGTTGCCGAGTCAAATATCAACCTCGCCTCTTGCTACGTCCTAGTTCTTACCAGTCCCTGCAACGAGTTGTAGATGTGAATAACTGATCTGGTATCATATACCCAAGAACTATTAGGTGCATCAGCAAGATATATGTCTATAACATTGCAAACAAGTGTACCTGAGTCGGAAGTCATACCTCCAGTCTTGGCTTTGTCGGCCAAGTACTTGCTGCAGTTCCTCTTCCAGTGGCCATCCGCCTTGCAGTAGAAGCAAGTGGATCCGGCTGAAGGAGATGGCTTAGTCCCTGAGGAAGCGCTTGGGACCGAGTCCTGAGCCTGCTTTCCTCCTGACTTAGCCTTCTTCTTAGTCCAAGAACTCTTCTTGAACTTAGCCTTATTCTGCACCATCAACACTTGACTGGCGCTCTTCTTGAGATCCGCCTCTGCCTGCTTGAGCATCCCATGCAATTCAGTGGGCTTCTTATCCATACCATGCATGTGGTAGTTCGAAATGAACTGCCCATATGCACTAGGAAGAGAGTTCATAATTATATCAGTAGCGAACTCTTTGCTAATGGGGTAGCCAAGCCTCTCCAAAGATTGCACATAACCAACCATTTTGATCACATGCAGACTCAGTGGATCACCATCCTTAAGCTTGCAACTCAGCAAAGCCTGAGAGACTTGATACCTCTTAGTCTTCGCCTGAGCCTGGAACATACTTTTGAGGTTTTCTATCATATCGTAGGCCTCAACATGCTCGAACTTCTTTTGCAAGTCCGGTTCCATGTGAGCAAGCATAAGACAACTAATATCCATGGACTCATCCTTAGCCCGACGGTAGGCATTGGTGGCAGCGACAGTCGCATTCTCATTCGGCTCATCTGGAAGTGGGTTGTCTAGGACATGGTCCTTCTTTTCTTGTTTAAGAACAATTCTCAGATTTCGATATCAGTTGGTAAAATTAGTGTCGTTCAGTTTATCTTTCTCAAGGATAGATCTCAATGCAAAACCAGATATCTGAGAGTGACTGCTACTTGGTGCCATGATCTACAACAGAAAATATGCAAAACACTTAAGACATGTATTCATAAAAGAGCAAGCATATTAAACATTTTAATATTTTATGCTCCCACTAGAACCAACACCCCTCCGATGGTTGCTTAGTGATTCAGGATCCTAAATAAGCAAGTCGGCTAGTGAGCTTTAGCATCACCGCTAGCCGCCAAGTGATCTAGGTAGACAACTCCTTGTCACTCGCATCTCATGCGACTCCTGTTGGATGGGTGGCATCACATGCCCCGGCTCCCATCCGACTTTTCCCCGAGTCCCACAACCGTTGTGATAGACCCGTCTAGCTTACCGAGTGTTTCTGCAGTAAGAGTCCGACTCGAACCCACCTAGTCGGAAATAATTGGCAGCACCTCAATTTTATGAGCCCACTACCAAAAATGTCCGACTTGTGATGGTGCAAACACTGGCGGGAAAACCGACTAGACCTTCTTTGAGGGATTAAATTTTACCGACTATCTAAAGGGAGGTAAAACAGAGACATAACAATAACACAAAATAAAGCAATTATAATGTGAAATGGTATGGCTCTCTTCATGGCGATCTCCATCTCCACAAAGCATGTAACCCGACTCGTGCCAACCCTTGCCACTTGCCGTCTTACTCCATGTCACCAGCATGTACATCGCCTTGCTTGCCATCGGGGCTGTAACTACCTCGGTGAATTACGCTCCTAGTTACAAGCCTGGATGAGCGGAAATGGTTAAAATAGTACGGTGGGGCCCAAATGCCACTCACAGGTAGACCTTTCGGCCGTCCTAACCATTTCCAAACATCGGGACAAGAACGGGCGGCGTAATCGGCAGGCGAAGGGATCAACTACATACACAAATGAGTATGTATGCAAGCCACCATACAACAGTACATCAGAGCCATTCCATCTAAAAAGAAAGGAAATATAGCAACGCCATACGGCAAGATCCAAATACCCTAGATAGATATAATAGTTTAGGATATCTCCTCATACATCAAGCATCAGAGTATCAAGCGGAAGCGGAAGACAAAATCCGAGTACAGATAAGAAGCAAATCGGCATAAGATGCCCCTTAAATAAGCACACCCCGCCCATAGATCTCACGGATCCCCGTTCCCGGAATCTCTACACCGAATGATCGTTGCCCACATCGTCCGTCTCTTCCACCCAGTATCCATCTTGCGAATGTACCTGTTCATCTGAACCAATAATTTATCGTGTGAGACCCTAGGGGTACTCAGCAAGTCTTTATGCCTCTAAAGGGGACACAACCTGGGGTGACGCAATTGCAGCAAAAGATAAACCCTAACAATTCTACAGATACTCGCTAACCATCCGCCTAACCAGAGATAGACGGACGTCCGTGAATCAATAACAACAGTTATAATGGTAATATTAACAGATCCATCCTCCTCCTCGCTTACCGACGAGGAAGCGGACGAACAACCCCCCATCCGTTGGCAGTTTTATCATCCATTCCGTGAGTGTTGCACTATTTACTAGTCAGGTACCTAGTCTAGTCAAATTAAAAGCGGTACTTTAGTTATGCTTGTCTATGATCGAGAAACTGTGCTCCAAGTCGTCCATAACCGCGGACACGGCTTGAAAAGTTTTACCTGAGGGTGCACAAATAGCAACACACACTCGATCAACCTCGGAAAAACCAAATCAAAACCCAACGAGGCAGTCACGACAAAGCGATCACAGGATTCAGAAATATTTCAGGGGGCCACCCCATTAAGCTACCCGCGACGAAGTTGGCCGACTTCGAGACGGACTCAAGGTTTGCGTCAATGGCTGTAAACGACTGGAAACCCGAAAATGTGACTGGGCTTGTCGATACCGCGAAAACACTCCGCTTACCTAAACAAGATGCGAATGCAAGACTCGCACAATCTTAACTAAAGCAGAAAAGCATGGCATAAGTACAGATAAATAAAACCTCAAACTAGTTTGTGGCCCCAAGAAATAAGAATGAATCAAGCTCTGGCTCAGGGGGGTTCATAAGCCTCCCGGATGTGGATAGCGCGAATATTCAAGGAACAGGAATCAAGTACTCGGGGTCCTACGGGACACAAGTGAGCCTGAACAACCAAATAGCAAATATGGCTCACCGGTGCCACTTTCATTAGTTATCCCATTACTACTCAGGTTAAGTTGTTTAGGTACCTCGTTATCCATCAGACACTCACACACCCTACACATGCTGTTCTACGACTCGCATGGCTCAAACAACTCCTGTAGTAATGGCTCATGGGATGGAGGAACAAGCTTCGGTGGGGTTTAAAAGTAAAGGCTATGCAATACTTGGGATTCAATTTTAATGCAATCGCGACTCAATGATGCACGAATAAGAAAGAGGCAATAGGTACTATATGTATGCAAGCATGTGGTAGTGCTTTCCTGGCAGCTCAGTTGAAGCGAGAGAAGGATCTGGGTAGTGCTCCTGGGTATCTTGGTATATCCCCTGCTCGGCGTCTATTCGAAGAAGAACCAAACAAACAAGGGCCAACATAAATAAAGTGCACAAGCATATGAATTAAATGCGACAAGCAACCAATCATGCCATGATGAATGATGCACAATTTGCATGGCAATAAAGTAGCATGGCATGGGTGAGGTGTGGAATACAATAATAAAGCATTTTATTGAGTTTTGACCAGATTTTAACCTCATTTTAGTTGCTGTATACTTTATATTTATATGATGCATGCTTCAAATCAGATCAGGGAATGCATAAACAGAAAGTTCTCGTCGAGCTAATCATTTTAGACATATCATTTGTCAAATTTGGACTTATAAAACAAAAGTTATTAATTAATTAAGATAAAGGGCATTTTATAGTAATTTTAATCAACTTGGAAAATAAAGTGTCCAAAATATATTTTGAATGGCATATTTGAATTCCTCACATTTTTCTGATTTGAAAACATATATTACTTGTATTATTTGGATTTGTATTTTAAAAGTTATTTTAAAAACAGATTTAAATTTGAATTTGAATTAATTTGAAAAAGATTTGAATTAAAACAGATACAGAAAAATACTTTTTCTACACAGGATTAGCTAGCCACAGACTATGACAGGTGGGTCCAGCGCTGACTCAAGAGTACTGGCAGAAAGATTTCTCACTGCACGCCGCCACCACGTAGAGTGACAGTGGGGCCAGAGCCCAAGCGACTCACACGCCAATGGCGAAAAAGTGCTGCCACGCGGCTCGGCGGGGGACTGCGGGTTGATGGGTACGAATCTCCGGGAGCCTTTTTGCAAAAACGCCATGAAGGCTGACCTGTGGGCCTAGAGGAGCGCGGGTTTAGGAATAAAAAGGCTAGAGAGGGTTTTCCAGAAACGACGGCTGACTGTGTGCTTCTTCTCTCTCCGCCTGCGCGACAGTCGATGCATGCACGCCGGCAGTAGCGCTGGCTCGAACCAGACGCGCTTGGCCACAGAGGCGGAGCATCATGTGGCTCGGGCTTGGTGTCGTGGGAGGTAGGCGTGGCCTAGTTAGGGTGCTATGCGGGCGAGTGAGCGACGAAAAGCAGCAAGGCGCAGAGGGTGCTCGAAGAAACTAACGGCGAGCACAGGCGACGACGGGAAAAACGGAGGTGTCAGGGAGGTTGGCCAGCTCACCGTGAGTGCGTCGGTGCGGTTGGATCGGCTCGAGGCGCGTGGGATTGGCGGACACGCACGAACCGGAGACTAGGGTTGGGCTCGGCCTTGGCGTCGATCCGGTGGCTCTGGGCGCTTCTCTTGATCAAGGCGTGTACAGGACGATGCAGGGGACCCTCCTTGTACTCCTCGATCACCTCCACGTCGTGCTTCGCCTGATGCAGTGTAGCGAGAGGAGGCCGAGGGTTTGCATGACAGAGCTGTGGTAGGAGAGCGGGGAAAAGGGAGCCTTGGGGTAGATCTGGGGTAGCAGGGCGAGGCAGAGGTGGTGGGGTGGAGGATAAAAGGGAGAGGGAGGAGGTACTGGGGAGGTGGTAGATGAAAAGGTGGCTCGGCCACTTTTCCTCTCCTTCCTCCTCACGTGCTCTGGCAGACAGGCGGTAGGGGAGGCTTCGGTGGGGCAAGGCAGGAGGAGAGAGGCCAGGCTCGGGTGGGGCCGAGCTGCAGTGAGAGAGAGCTAGAGAGGGAGAGGGAGATGGGTGGCATGGAGCTCGGGTTGTAGCTAGGCTCGGGTAGGGTTTGGTTTGGGGTAGCTAGGGTTGGGGTGGTCAGGTGGGCTAGCTGGGTGGGGCCAGGGGACCATGTGGTGAGAGAGGAGAGAGAGGCCGAGAGAGAGAGGTGGTGTAACATGCTAGGGTTAGGGTTTAGCTTAGATGGGGGGTATGGTTAGAGAGGATGGGGTATGGTTAGATGGGTAGGTGATGGTTTAGGGTTTAGAGAGAGAGATAGATGGAGTGGTCCTTTATGACAAGATCAAGCATGCTCTAGACAAGCTCCAACAAGATCAAGTCAAGAAAAAGAGAGGGATGTGAAGCTAGGGTTTAAGCAAGATCAAAATAGATCAAGCCAAAAGAAAGGATAGAGATAAAGAGAGAGAAATGATGATCCACTCAAGATTCAAATAAAAACCAAATACTAGAAAAGGTGGCACTTGCATGGCCCATGCAAAATATTTATTGCCATGTTGATTCTTGTGGAAACAATATTATTACATGGCATTATTATTTTGCATTCCCAAAAATTGGAATAAAGCCAAGCAAAAAGGATTAAAAGGATGCCCCATGTGGAGTAGATGGAGATGACCATGTTTGAATAGAAATGGGACTTGCTAGTGTGTATGTGCCACTAGATGCTCAATAGTCCCAAAAATATCCCAACATGGCATAATCCATAATAATCCATATGGGAGTTAGGAAAAAGGGTTCCATTCACAAGGCATGCAAAGGTGGCCATGTGGCTCTCATATATCAATAATGTGAAAACAACATGATGCTAAGATGAGAGCATGTGGAAAAGAATTGGATCCATCCCAACCCACATGAGCTAGAGGTAAACTCAATTAAAGTGCAAAGCTCACATTTAGTTGGATGGTGGAATTATAAGGTGGTGAAAGAAAAGGTGGTGGAGTTGAATAAAAGATATGCCCCCAACTCAACTTGGGCATTTAAACAATATATCAATAACCAAATACAATATCAAGAGTCAAATACAATTAACAATGCATATGAGAGAAGAACCAAATGAAAATGGGTTTTATATGATGCTCAAATGCAAGGTGGCATGATGACATGAGCATGATATAATGATGATGCAACAATTATATGTTTGAAGTAGCCATTATATTACTAATCCAAGTAGCATTACAATTGTTAGACAATTGGGATGCTACAACTCTCCCCCACTAAACAGGAATCTCGCCCCGAGATTATAGGAAGAAGAAGAAGACACAAAGAGGGTAGGATACTTAGCACGGAGCTCATCTTCACGTTCCCAAGTGGCTTCATCAACAGAATGGTGCGACCACTGCACCTTGCAGAACTTGATGGACTTGTTGCGAGTCCTCCTTTCTGCGACTTCAAGGATTTTTGTGGGGTGTTCCTGATAAGACAGGTCTTCTTGGAGATTGATAAGCTCATGATCCACGGTCCTGCCGGGATCCTTGAAGCACTTCTTGAGCTGAGAGATGTGGAAAACATCATGGACCTTGAGTTTTTCCGGGAGCTCAAGAGCATAAGCAACTTCTCCTCTTCTTCCACGAATTTTGAAAGGACCGATGTATCTAGGAGCCAGCTTTCCTTTGATACCAAAGCGGTGCGTGCCTCTCATGGGAGTGACACGAAGGTAAACAAGATCACCAGGGACATACTCCATGTCCGTGCTTCTGTCATAATTGCTCTTCGCGACTTTGAGCAATCTTCAGATTTTCAAGAATGATGTGAACCTTCTCTCCGCTTGAGTCACAATGTCGGGCCAAACAAAATCCTTTCACCGCACCGACCAACCAATCGGAGTTCTGCATTTGCGACCATAGAGAGCCTCAAATGGTGCCATCTTTAGACTTTTCTGGAAGCTGTTGTTGTAAGAGAACTCAGCATAAGGAAGACATTCTTCCCACTTCATGCCAAAAGAGATGACGCAAGCACGAAGCATATCTTCCAGAATCTGATTGATCCTTTCAACTTGTCCTTGCGACTGAGGGTGGTAAGCTGTGCTGAAGTTCAACTTTGTTCCCAAAGCATTTTGGAAACTCTCCCAGAACTTGGAAGTGAAGATGCTTCCACGGTCTGAACTGATCTCGAGCGGAACCCCATACATAGAGACAATTCTGTTGATATAGAGCTCAGCCAACTGAATTGCAGAAATTGTTTCCTTGACGGGGAAGAAGTGAGCCACTTTAGAAAGCCTGTCAATGACAACAAAGATTGCATTGTTGCCCTTTTGCGACCTTGGAAAACCAGTGATGAAGTCCATCTCTACTTTCTCCCATTTCCATTCCGGGGGTTTCAATGGCTGTAGAAGACCGGAAGGTTTCTGATGGACAGCTTTCACTCTGCGGCAGACATCACACTCCGAGACATGCAGGTCATTATACAATAATATGACGGCACCTAGGCTCCAGCCGGCTGACAAAACCCGTGATTCGCAGATCACGTATGGATTACACACATACATCACATGCACATGAACCATACCATTCACAACTTCCTGCAAAAACAAGTTATGCATAGATACAATATCTATCAGTGTTGTGAAACTCGCAACGACATCTAAGGCGCTACGACAGGGCGAAGCCGATGGTCCCGCTAGCCGGATAGCTGGCGGGGATCGAAGGGGAAGCGCCCCTCGCGGGTGCGGGCAGCGCCCGACGATTTTTCCAAAAACGTAGGTCTCAACTACGATCCGAACATGGATTCCGACCATCGTTCCGATTCGATCAAACTCTTTGATCTTCAATCACCGCTTCTGGATTTACGTGTCACAGTCTACCCCGATGGCGGAAGCCGACCGGTAGGGGTATGTCGTTCCACGACCTCAGCAGTATGATCACGGAAATCAGATCTACCATTCCCCGAGTACAGTTGATCCAATCAACCTCGTACAAAACCGATCTATCTCATAGATCGACCACCAAAACAACACATAGATCTCATCTACAGCCAGCCGCATATCACATATGCGAGATCTCGAGCCTAAAACCAGAAGCTATCGCTCTGATACCACTGTTGGGCCACGCGGAGATAAAACAAAAAAATTCCTCTAACGTGGTGATCCCAAGATCCAGCTGAGGTAGAAGGTCATGAGGTTTACCACTAGACGCGCAGTTGCGGAATACTGATGTAGTGCGTCAGTTGATGCAGTGCAGTCCTCACGATCCGATCGTCCTGGTGCTGATCGCACAACACCTCTACTGGTATCCACACGTACAAGGAGGAGCACCGGCGACGAATTGCTAGGTTTGGTACGACGGCTGGACTGCTGTGGAGCTAGGATTTCCAACACATGGAATGACCTAACGGGACAACGATTAACCTTTCCGGGTTAAGGTGCTCCACTATATATAGGGAGTGAACGTGGGCTCTGCTCGCGCGGCCCATTCACTAAAGCCCATATAACACTAGTCACCGTGAGTCCAACTCACTAACTTAGTCCTAATCTGGTTTAGGTCCAACCCAACCAGATTACAGGTTCAGATCCAATCCGAACTTGCTCCCGCTCTTAAGTGTGTGACCCCGCAGGCTCATGGCTACTTGGACATGATTGGAGTCCGACTCTCAATCGATCAGTCGGTAGCGGCACCTAGCAGAACGTTCCGACTCCCAAGTACCAAAGAGTCATGACGACTTGCCTTTCCAATATGACTTGCGTCCGAGTCCCTTTTGCCTCACGATATACCTTGTCAGACTATAGGCGAATATATGTCATCCCTTAAATAGTCTGACTCTCTTCTCGATCCGAGATAAGTGATTCACCCGACTAACTCTTAGTCGATCGCCTCGGTTAACACTTAACCGAGTCGTGCATGGCCATGCTTTCCGAATCATATCATCCGAGAGGGCCCAGAGAATATCTCTCCAAGTGGAGGGGCAAAATCCCATCTTGGTTATTCACATCACGCAGCTTGATTCTCGCTTGACCAACTCGCTTTATAACTGCCTAGTTACGGATCAGTGTTTGACAGAACCTAAGTCGGTGATCCTCAACTCGGACTATGCAATAACCTCAGGTCTAAGGATTACATTGATTGAGATATACAAATGACAACTTGTTCGTTGTACCTCAATATGGGTCAATCCGACTCGCTAAACTCTTTAGCCAAATCTGTGTAAATTGGAATAGCATCTCCATGCCCATGACAAGTGGAACCGGGTCATCAAGCCAACTTTCACATTGGTCTAAGTTGTGTGTCCAGCACAACCTCAATGACCAAGGATATTTAGTACAAACAACATGAATGCATAGTTCCACAACCGAATCACATATTCAATGATACACATCATATGTTTATACAAGGACTACTTAATATCTCTATGAATACAACGGGAAAATATCATCATACATGATTGCCTCTAGGGCATATTCCCAACATAATACCAGAAAAGCACGGTAAAAACCCAACGAACAACGAATAAGAAGGTCCCAATCCAGGCAACAATCCGCAGGAACTGCAGCTATATAGGCCAGGATCCCGGCGAACAGGTAGGTCGGCCAGACATGTAGCCACCGAGAACTATCACATCGAGGGGGCGTTCTAGTGCCAAAAAATCCATTTTTTTGTGAAACATCTAACAAAATTAAGCTACAACTTGGCACCAATGTAATTTTCACCCAAAGTAGACCATATGGGATGGAAAATTCCCGGATATAAGGATAGATTTTTCAAAATTAATTCAAATTTGAACTACAGCTATGCTATAGTTTGGTCTGAAAAATGGGAAAATCATTTTAAATACCCAAGCAGTATTCTATGCATTAGCCACAAAAAAGTAGAAAGACTTAGCCCATTTGATATCGCTAATGCCACCAATTTTAAATGTTTTTTTAAAAATCCTAATTAAATAAAGAAACATCAGAAAATGCAAACGTTGCGCAAAGAGAAATTTAATACACACTAGTTGTAATGAAAAAACCCGAGTTATGATTATTTCTTTGAACACGTCTTCTAAAAACTTGGTACCATGTATGACTTATCTTAGCTTTCAGTCCCAATGACTAAGGGATGACCACATCCATGGCATAATTCATGATAATGCACCCCATTTTTTCACACATATGCATCTTGGAATGAAATACAATATTTCCAAAGGGAGTTTCCACCTTTGTTTACAAAAAAATGTTTTCCTTTTTTCTAATGCCAAAACCCATTTTTTCTGAAGCATCTACCAAAATTAAGCTACAAAATGGCAGCAATGTAATTTTCACACAAAGTATACCGTATGGGATAGAAAATTCCTGGATATGAGGATTTTTTTTGCTATCTAGCTACTGCTGTGCATTTAAATGAGTTTTGGGCGATATTTCAAAATCATTTCAAATTTTAACTACAACTATGTTATAGTTTGGTATGAAAAGAATGGGAAAAATCATTTTGTGATATCTAAGGAGGATTCTGTCCATTAGCCAAAAATAAGATGAAAGACTTGCGCATTTGATATGAATGGCAATGATGCCAATTTTTGACCGAATTTTCAAAAAATATAATAAAATTCATAAAAGTAGAAAAAGAAAAACCCTCGCAAAATGTCCTTTTATACCAAGTAGTTGTGATGACATTGTTGTAAAACGTGCAAAAATTTCATGATTACATTCCCAAGAGGTTTGATTCCCCTGTCCCACATGTCAATGGCCATCTGTTGAACTTCCAGAATGTTCTTTTGACTTTGTCCATGTATCACACCAGCGTCTTATAATGATACCCTAACGTTGCATCATCACCCCTCACTAGTGGAAACAAGGTCTTTTGTTGATCCCGAAAAGGGGCTTTAACACCGGTTTTTCTACGAACCGGTGTTAAAGGGGGGGCCGTACCAGCGTGGCCCCTGCGGCAAAAAAGAAGCCCCCCCTTTAACACCGGTTCATGGCACGAACCGGTGTTAAAGGTCCCTGCAGCAGTGGCCCGCGCACCCCCCCTTTAACACCGATTCGTGGCATGAACCGGTGTTAAAGGGCCCCCCTCTAACACCGAACCCTCAACAGCGGTTGGGGAACCGCTGTTAGAGGTCCCTCCCAACCGGAGTTACGGGGGCTGCACTAGTGCCTGACCATGCCGCCGACCAACATGTTCAGTGATGAGAACTCCAACCACCCCATCGAGCATCATGGGGCCTCATTCGCGTGGCCATGGAGCTCCTTTTTCCTCCAAGAAGGCGCGCCAGCGTCAGGAAGCATGATCACAACACGCGCGTGCCCGCGATGCATTGGCACGTACCCACGCAGTGCATTGGCACGTATCTTGCTGCCAAAAGTATAAACTAGTACTATAATCTGATGATTAAGGTAAGTAAGTTTCTATTATGTTAGCGTGCAATACTCCCGAAAAGAATGCGTATAACTTTTACTGGTATAATGATGTCTAAATTATTCCTACAAGATCAGATAAAAGCGTGATCGTGATTCTGTCACCAAATTATCCCTAAGTTGAAATCATGATCCTGATACAGTCACCAAATTATCCTTGAAGCACCTGACTCAAGCACCAAATTATCCCTAAAGCATTAGTTGAAATCATGATCCCGACCCGATTCAATCACCAAATTATCCCTAAAGTTTTGTGGTATCTCTAAAATAAACCATCAAAAAATCCAGTTGGATATACCGCTAGGTTAGTCAAGATAAATCATCTAAATCATCACAAACAACCAGTCCGTATCACTTAAGTCGGAGGGGTGACCTGTCAGCGCAATAACAGTCAAAGGTGTTGACTCAACGGAAACACAGCTTGCGGGTATTCAAGAGACTGGACTAGAGGAAAGAGGGCAAAAGTGAGGAATGTTTCAAACGGTGGGCAAAACTGAGTGGGGGCAGAAACCAGTTACTCCTATCCTTTTTTTCTTCTTTTGCCTCACATCCATTTGTCAAATTCTTACACGCCCAAAAAATTGGAGAAACCGACCAAAAGAGCGAAAGAAAGCACTATGGCTGTAGATACAGAGATTTAACTGTAAATACACCCGTGTTTGTGAGACTCCAAATAAATTTATCAGGAATATCATTAAAATGAATCATCATTAGCCGCCGACACAAATGTAACCAACATGTCCATTTGTTGCCAGTCAAACTTCTTCTGAAACCAATATTCAGAGGAGTTTGCGATAAGACATCAGCAACCAAGACATTCTTCCTATTAACAATATTATATAAGGACGGATATTGATGTGCTAATGATGTATCACCTAACCACACATCTTCCCAAAAGTGTACATTTTTACCGTCTCCAATTTTAAAAACACCCGCGTTGAAAAACATATCTTTCACACGCATAGGCCCTTCCAAAAAGGTGAATCTGTAGGTTTAGCATCCACTTGAGATAATGTCTTCCCCCGAAGATATTTATTTCTAAGAATTTGCTGCCACATTCCGTCCTCATTTAGAAGTTTAAATAGCCATGTGCTAAGTAAACATCTATTTTTTTATCTCTAGGACTTCAATACCAAGCCCTCCCTGATCTTTAGGATGACAAATTATATTCCATTTAGATAACCTATATTTCTTCTTGGTATCATCACTCTGTCAAAAGAATCTGGAGCGAAAGAAATCCAGTCTCTTTAGAACCCCCTTAGGAATTTCTAAGAACGACAGCATAAACATGGGTAAACTAGTCAAGACCAATTTTATTAAGACAAGCCGATCCCCGTAGGATAGCAATTTCCCTTGCCAGCAACCTAGCTTAGAGACAAAACGCGCTTCTATAGGGTTCCATTCAGAGTTTCTCAATCTTCTATAATGGATGGGTACTCCAAGATACCTAAAGGGGAGAGAACCCGAACCACAGCCAAAAATCTGCTTATATTCATGTGCCAACTCCTTTGCTTTTCCAAAGCAGAAAATTTCACTCTTATGGAAGTTGATCTTTAAACCCGACATTTGTTCAAAGATACAAAGTATTAGCTTCATATTAACGGCCTTCTCTAAATCATGCTCCATAAAAAGTATAGTATCATCCGCATACTGAAGAATGGAGATGCCTCCCCCTACCAAATGAGGTACAAGGCTACCTACCTTACTGTCCTCCTTTGCACGGGCAATAAGAATAGCAAGCATATTAGCGACAATGTTGAAAAGCATTGGAGACAAGGGATCTCCTTGTCTCAATCATTTTCTGGTTTGGAAAAAGTGTCTAATATCATCATTTACTCTTATTCCAACACTTCCACCTTGCACAAAACATTTGATCCACTCACACCATTGAGGGTCAAAACCTTTCATACGCAAAACTTGTTGTAGAAAACTCCATTTAACCTTATCATATGCCTTTTCAAAATCAATTTTGAAAAACACCCCATTCAGTTTTTTCCGGTGAAGTTCATGTATGGTTTTGTGCAACACAACTACACCCTCCAGAATGTGTCTTCCAGGTATAAATGCAGTTTGAGATGGTCTAATCACCTTATTAGCCAATTCAATAATGCGATTAGTAGCCACCTTTGTAAAAATCTTGAAACTGACATTTAGTAGACAAATTGGTCTATATTGCTGAATTTGTACCGCATTCTCTTTTTTGGGAAGGAGATTAATCACCCCAAAGTTCAACTTAAAAAGGGGTAATTCTCCAGAATGCAATTGCATAAAAAGATCCATGAGGTCATTTTTAATAACATCCCAAAAAGTTTGATAAAACTCCGCGGGAAAGCCATAAGGGCCCGAAGCTTTATTATGTTACATTTGAGAAATAGCATCCGAAACTTATTTCTCAGAGAACTCAGCTATAAGACATCCATTTTCTTCAGCTGAGAGTTGGGGGATATCATCAATACGTTCCTCCGACAAGGAGAAGCTACTTTTATTTGGTTCACCGAAAAGAGCTTTGTAATATTCAGTAATATAGACTCTCAAATTCTCTTCGCCCACTATGGTTCCTTCATCTTGCTCTAGTTGGAAAATCTTTTTCTTTCTATGTTTACCATTTGCAATAAGGTAAAAATATTTAGTATTATTACCACCCTCTTGAACATGTTTTACCTTAGCACGTTGAGCCCACTTAGTCTCCTCATCACGTCTAAGCTTACATACATGTTCATTGGCCTCTCTTAGCTTAACTTTTTCTAATCCAATCAATGGACTCGTTTCAGCTTTAATATCCAAATCATCAATAATGGATAGTAATCTCTCTTTTTCTTTTTTATATTTGCCACTAAGATTCTTAGCCCATCCTTTTAGGAATCGACGTAAGTGTCTTATTTTATTTTGCCATCTCTGAATAGGAGTATCCTAGCGAATACCGATTCCCATTCCTTTTTTATCATCTCAGAAAAACCATCCTGACGCAACCACTATAACTCAAAAGAGAAGCGAGCCTTATTTCCTATATGAGCGTGATTACCAGAATCAAGTAATAGTGGTGTATGGTCAAAACCCGAGCGAGTTAATGCCCTCACCGATACTAAAGGAAATTTCTGCTCCCATTCCACACTTGCGAGGATCCGATCCAACTTTTCGTAAGTTGGACTGTCCCGGCGATTAGCCCAAGTATATTGTCTACCTAAAAGAACAATTTCTCGAAGATCTAGACTTTCAATAATGGCATTAAACATAAATGGTCATCGAGGGTTAAAGTTATCATTACTTTTCTCCTCACATTTACGCATAATGTTGAAATCACCACCTAGCAACATAGGTAGTGTCTCAGTCTCGCACATACGCACTAACTCAGACAAAAAGTCGGGTTTGTGTGAATCTTGTGCAGCTCCATACACCGGTAAAAAGACTCACTCAAAACCGTCGTGCTTAGATCTCAAAAACAACTTCACACAAAAATCTCCTATTTCCACCATTTTAACTTGGAGAGTTTCTGCATTAATGCCAACTAAAATACCTCCTGACCTTCCATGAGGTGGGAGACAAAACCACATGAACTCCCTCCCCGCTGCCAGGCGTTTTAAAAATGGAACAGTGAAATTAAACCGACCCGTCTCCAGTAGTGCAATAAAGTCTAAATGATGATCCCGGATAGATTCATGTACAAACAAATGTTTTCCGAGATCACCAAAACCATCACTATTCCACGTCATTCCTTTCAATCCTGTCATTGAATTTTTTTTGATTTTACTTTAACACGAGTGCTTCTCTGAATATTCGTCTTATCATAAGATTTTCGCTGGCGATGACGTGTGACCTTCTCAACATGAGCAACATACTCATGGAGATCATCACATCTCGGGCTAGACTCATCAATCAAATCGTCACACAGCTCAGATACATGAGAAACAAACGAATGTTTGGAGGGCACCATCTCATCATCAACAGTGGCTTCCTTCTTTTTTAGAATAACCAAAGACCGCTCTAATTCATGATCTAAAATGAACTTAGCTGCTGCACTACATTCGCTTTTATTTGCCCCTAAATAAACTCTAATTTTATTTGCCCTATCAACTATCTCATCTTCAGAAAAAGATAAAACTGAAAATGTACTCGGCACAAACGTACCTTCAGCCTAAATATTATTACGCCTTTGAGCCAGCAACATTGCACACTCCATTTGTGAGGGGTCCGCGTGAGCTTGACCTTGAACACGTGCACTTTCTCGAAGCCCAGATGGTGGCAGCACACCTCCAAACGCGATGACCTCGGCTTCAGAAAAATGCGTCGTCTCAGCGTCCTTCAGCAGACCATCAGAGCGGCCATGTGCAAGCTCCTTGGTAGCCCGTCCCTGGGGCTGCATTTTCTAGACACTCCCCAGACCAGGGGTCCTTGGCGATGCAGTTGACACAGGCCCAACCTGACCAGGGGTCCTTGGTGATGCGGGTGACAAAGGCAGCCCCTCAACAGGCTCGACCGGCATCAGTACATGTGAACCCGTATCAGAACGAGACACACGCTCATCACTAACACGAGTCGAAGCTGTAGATGACAATTTATCCACCGAAAATTGATGGTTATCATAAGATAAAATCGAAATAGATGGAGTAGACAAAATTTGAGGGTTACAAACATCGAATATACCTTTCGAAACCGAAATATCAACCCCCCTGGTTGACTCAAGCAAGCCAGGAACAGATTTTGGGCTTGCAGCATCTCCATGTCGCATTTGGGGCAATATTTATGGAGAAAGAGCCAAAAACAATCTTCAGCTCGCTAGCTTGATTAAGAGAAGGGCCATCACCATCTTCAATCATGGCATCACCTCCATTGTCCACATTAGCCTCACTCCCATCTTCCAAAGCACCACCACCTCCCTGTTTCTGATCGTCGGTACTGTGCTTACCATGGTCCTCACCATTCCTATCAATGTCATCCATAATAACATCCTCAAGAAGTGGTGGTAATGGTGCTCCCTCCAACTGAAAGCGCGGTGCGTAAAAATCCTCCTTAATAAGGATATCCATCCTCTCAGGAATGAATGAAGGATCTAGGCACGCTACCCTAACTCTCAGAACATTATGCTGCCTAGTATAATCCATATCAATATCTAGAGTTTTTCCAAAAAGGGTACCAAGTGCCCACAACGTTAGATAATCATCTAAAGCATCAGAAGGTAAGTCATGGACCAAAACCCAAACCTTCTCGATGCTCCAAGCAGGCTTCACTGCTGATCTCCATGTATCAAAAGTCATCGAGCAAGGGCTGTTCGGAACTTTATAAGTGCCGAAAGGTTGAGCACCCAAAAGATCTTTCTTACTAGGGAAATTAACATGATAAATGTTTTCACTTGTCTGACGCACATCCCACTGATAGTTATCATCAGGAACCACCCATTGCAGCTGTGAGATAATTTTAGGAATAGTCATCGAACCCCCATGCACCGTGACCCTCCCCATTCTGGTATTCTCAACACGAGGACGAATAGCACCAGTCATCGGTGCCTCGAAAAACATCAGCAGCTCATGTGCAAAACCATAGTACACCATAGTTGGCCTAGGCATAGAGAACCTCGAACATTCATGAGTGCGGTGAGCAGGAGACTGACATATGTCACATAAAGGAGTGGTGCAATCGTTCAGGTGATGTCCACGCTGGTCACAACGGAAACATCTTGGACCCTTTTGTTTTTTTGCCCTTGCCGCCTGACCACCATCCGAAGGGGCATCGCCATTAGCCTCCCTATATCCCATGTTCTTCACCGGTGCCCCAACATCTCGACCAGCAGCTACAGCAGCCCCATGAGCAACGGGCGCCGGAGCCGTGGCAGATCGCTGAGCGTCGGCAGGTTGCCGAAAAGATAGGACAGGCTGCCTTGGAGGTACAGCGAGCTGCAATGCAGGTACAGGAGCCGCGGCATGCTGCCGTGGTGGCACAGCGGGAGCAGCGGCAGGGCCAGAGGCAACCCCAGCAGAAGGTGCCAAATCCTGCAAACTTCCGGCCCGCTCCGCAAATTGTTGCGCGATAGCGGCCGCAGCCTTCTTCACAAACTTTGCCTGAATTACCGAGAGCTGTGCGGCCTGATCATCCCTAACACCACGGCCTCTGCCACCAAAGCGACCACGACCATTAAAACCACGTCCCTGGTTGGAGTTGAATTGGCGTCGAGGATATCCCCCTCCACCACCAAAATGACGACGACCAGCATTGTTGAAACCGCTGCCCACGTTAAACCTAGCATGTCCTCCATCAAAATCACGGTTATTACCATTCCATTGGCCATTGTCATGGTAATTTCCATGATGGTTCACAAAGCCAGCAGAGCCATCGCCTTCATCTCCAGCAGTACCACTTGGACCACCCTCATGGTAGTTGTTGAAGCTTTGGCCCTGGTTGAACTCCCGACGAAAACTACCTGCTGCTGTTGACTCCTGCTAGACACAGACATAGTACCCCAATGGCTACCACATCTTCCCGTGGCTGTCTTCGCGAGCTAGCTAAGAGCAATGGAGCCGCCAGGGAGTAGTAGGACGCCATTCATGTACATTGGTGGACTACAACAGCGGCATGGGCTTGCCCGGATAAGATCTCCGGAGTGACCTCCAGCTCGATCGACGTCGTCCGCCTCTGCCACATCCAGCCGCATCGTCCTGACCGAGCTCGCTGATCGCGCCCGCCCGGTTAAGATCGCCGGAGCATCGTCCCCAACCTTGTGTCGCCGGATCGATGAAATTGACCGTGATCGGATAGGCGGTGCGCTGCCTAGCTGTCCGCAGGGCGCGGCACAGATCATAGGGGACATCAGTTCCCACATCCGTGTACGGCCATCTTAAGGTAGGAGGCGCCAAGTGGTGTAAGAGGAGAGCTGCTGCAGACTAAATCGATCTGACCATAGAGGATGGGAGAGGATGCGACTGGATATGGGTGAGAGGTGCTATGAGATGTGTGAGGAGGGGAGCCCGTGGAGCGTCGTAGCGGCCGTAAGAGGCTTGGCCGGAGTACGGGTGTGTGGCCGTCACGGATCGGTGGCTGGGTGGTGGTCGCCGATTGCGGGAGAGGAGGAACGCCTGGGAGACGCCTGGGATTGAAGGTATGATGGCACGATCGGGTAATATGGCAAGTTTATGTATTTTTTGGTGGGAGGGTAACCTGTGGCAGTGGGTATTTTTTATATTGGTTGGAGGATAAAACCGTTTAAAAAAATGTTGGACCGGAAGAAACACTTCGTATTTTATTATTAGGTAGGTATAGATAGATAGGTTCACAAGTGTCCTAGAGGCAAGCCAAGTTGAAAATCAACAAGCAGCACCTTCGTTGTTTGCTATGAAGATACAGTTGCCTAATTAGCCTTTGTTATATAAGTACGTTTTTTTGAGGAAAGTATGTGGGTGTGACCTAACTAAAAGTCTAAAACTGGAGGGATTCTTGCGCCATGGTACATGATTCGAGGAGTTAAACTAGATTGCGGGAGACCCAGCTGCATGGTGGCTAAATAATATCTTTCTTAGCCCTGTCAGTATGTTGGCTTATTTTATGCGATTAGGTGGTGGCGTAATTTTAATTTTTTTTCCTCTCCCGTTACAACGCACGGGCATGATTACTAGTTTGTATAATATTCCAAAATACAACCATGGAGGACCTCTCTTGCAATCCAAAAATAATTACATAGTAAAAAGACAAACAATAACAGGATACACATGTTACATATGTGGCAACCCGCCGGATTACTAGTTATTACCAAATTAAAGCAGCCAGTTTTCACTCTGCACCACTATTGCAAGTATATATGTTTACTTTGCACACATTTATCAAAATCTCACACTTCCGAAAGAAAGTGGAGCTTCTGGCAAAGAGGGCGTAATAATCGTTCTTTCTTTTCCAAGAACAGTTCACGAGCAGAACCAAGCGGGCCTGTATTACGTCGTCGTCGTATGATCACGGGCTTCTGAAACCAAGAGATGACACTAACGCATTTTGCAGAAGAAAGTTCAAAGATGATTTCAAACTTACGGAGAAGTTCTAAAGGATGTACCTTAGGTATGCTATCAGTCTTTCTTTTGAGTTTCTGAATGATCTCTCTTATTAAGGAAAAGAAAATCTTACGCACATTCATGTTCGTCTCTGTGCACTGAGCAATAAAATAAACATTATATATGCATGGAAACTAAACAAATGCAGGTGAATGCCACATCATGCAGTAGTTGTTTCTTATGATAACTAACCGTTTCAAAAAACTTGATACCGTGTTCGTCAGCGAGCGCTTGCCCCCTTGAAGTAGGTACAGTCTGCATGAAAAATTAGTCTAGCAACGAGTCTAAAAAGAGATAACTTTCTATAAAACACGATACAATTGAACTTTTCTAGCTTTTACAATTAATAACATGAAACATTTCAATATATGTTTTCTATTCCATACGAACATCAAGGTGAATGGAAAATGAATAGGAAAATAAAGTCAATGTGAATAGAACAGCTATACAAGAAACAGGTCTAGAAACAAGCCAGAATAGCAGAGCATACCCTTTTGCCTTCGTCCATACTCCCCACCAAAATCATGTTTGTTATATGTTGATCCAAATTCTACAAAGTATAGGCCAACTTCTGACGAGTGGAGCGAGGCCCGTCGCCGGGAGGCTTGGGCCGAGTAACTTCTGAGGTGCGGGGGGCGACAGCCCCCCGCGGTATGGTACGGATCGTCGAAGACCTAGGTTTCCACCGATATATAAACCCCTTGTAAGCCGCCGGTTGGGAGAGTTGCATCTGTGAAATCCCCGGCGTTTGTAAACACTCCTCGATATAGTGAAGTTTCGCTGGCTGGCGCCCGTGGTTTTTTTCCTCTCTTTGTTGGAGAGGTTTTCCACGTTAAATCTGTGTCTCCTTGCTGTGTTTTTCGTTTTCGTTCTTCGTTATCTTCTTGTCGCGATTGTAACAATGTTGACATCCTTATTGTGACGCTCGATGCTTCTCTTCCACATACTTATGTCTGCAGGCCAGTAACAAAAGAAAATAATCAGAGGCAGAAGCTCAAATGCTCAATTAATTGCCACTTCATTGAACGAGCAATTAATATTTGAAACATAATTAAAGGTGCCGCAAACAAACTATTAAACGACGACTCTTTGGAGACATCATAAACGAGTAACACGCCCATTGCTCCCCTGTAGTAGGCTGCAAAGGAGAATTCAAAGATTATCTCACTTTCAAGATGCTCACTTAATTGCTTTGGCCGAAGTACTACGCAAGGATTTATACCAGTAATTATGGTCCGAAAGCGTTCTTCTCCAACAGTATCACATATATGTAACTTAATCCACTTCCCATCCAGCTCAAGGGTCCTTGTGTTGAAGTCGATACTGTATCAAGAAAGACCCCAACCAGTAGATTTATCATTATCTTTCCTTAAAATGATGGGCCAGATTTACGGCTGGACGCGAGCTTCACTCATACTTCCACCGTTCAGAAATATAAGACATTTTAGTTTTTTGAATGTATCTAGACGAATTTTAGTGTATATGTTCACTTCAAACCTTTATGAACCTATACAGTAAAAGACGTCTAGATACATGTCCACGCGGCGCCGCTCACACATTGTCTCATGCACAACGGCTTCCTGTCGTGGTCAAGGCGAGGTCGTTGATGTCCACGACGCTCAATGCGGGACACAGGGTGGAGGGCCGAGGACCCGTCCTGTATGGGGATGGGAACACAGGGTCGACACTGAGACACCCGCGTCGGTGTGGAGCAGGGTGGCCGGAGTAATGGTTGCAGCCCGGACGACAAGGGAAGCTCTATTCTAGGAGATGTGCATGTTGATCTAGAACTCGGTAGTGACAGGGTGGTGCCCCTCCACCGCAAGAAGAGTGGTGAACGCCACGACTACGCCCCAGCACGTCCTTGCAGAGACCCCATCTCCGGCGTTGCCGGACACACGACTACTAGCCCTCACTCAGAGGTGGTCCAGAACACCCGATGTTCCTCCGCCTCGAAGTTGTTCCTCTAGGCATGACAGCGGCTCAAGCTACTTTTGGCACACACACTCTATTTTGCTCGAGACCTAGGACATGTAAAACTGACCTAGAGGAATCGATTGATTGGTACCACACCCGGGCGAAGAATAGGTGACCTTGTTCCTCTTTTGCACTTTCGTTCTTGTGTTAGTTTGAGTCTTCCAAATTTGATTTAACACATAATATCAAATAAAATCTATATTGTGCAATGATCTCTTCCTATTTTTTAGGAAGCCGTAGCATCGCACGGGCATTCAGCTAGTCTCCCGTAAATTTTTCTGACCCTCACGCTCCAATCTAATCCAAACCAATCACAAGGATGCCATCGCCCCCAAAGTAAGACCTCAGAAAATCTCCGGTGAAGAGCAACCAGTAGAAGTTGATGTCTCGGATCTTCCACATCAAGATCGCCTGCACTCCAATGGTCTGCGAGATTCTGCATGGCCACTGGGAGGACCCCCCCGGCTCTATCCGCTGGAACGGAACCTGCCCCGATCTCGATGGGTCTCGGGCGTGAATTGGGCCGCGACTGCGGCGAGCATCAAGGACTCAATTACGATATGAACTCTCCTTTGCCCGCGTATAAAAAGGTCTCGATTCAGCCGACGGAAGCACCAACCCTGATTTTGATGGGGCGGTATGACTCCAGCAGTCTAGGAGAGGTATGACTCCAACGATCTAGGAGATTTACAATTTGCATCAATTAATTCAAATTCCTGCTAAACAAGATGCCTCCTCCGCGTGGACATGCTGAATCATGGACCGACTCAGGCGAACTGAATCCTCGCGCAGGTACCATGGAGGTCACCTAAACCAGTGGGTCGCCCGCACCGGTCTGAACTTGCCACACGCATCGTTGGCCGCACTGCTCTGAACCCCCTAGTAGAGGCCGAAGGTAGAAGCTGGAGTTCAGCGCCTGCAGGTGGTGCAATGGCGACGCGAGCTCTAGGAGATTTTGAAGTGGAAATGAGCTCCTCCCTTTCGCATACATCGTCCAGTGATTCCTCGCCTTGACCCTATGGAAAAATCTGTTAAAGAAGGTATGTGGTTCTAGCATGCCAGCGCTTTCATCTGAGAACCGGAGAGTAGGAAAAGTGTGGTGGGAAAGGATAAGGCAGCGGCATGGTCTTCGGTACTCCAACTTCGGTGAGAGTAGAGAAAATGTGGTGGGAAAGACTTTTCCGTTTTTGATTCTTGAAGAGAAATTATAGTCAATTTGAAGAGATATCTTGGACAGATCCAAAAAAACATGTACACAAAATGGTTCGACCCAACTCATTTAGATGTACATCCTTAATCTCAAAAATAGTTCCATTAATCTAAGTTTAGTCGTTGTAAAATATTGGGACAATACATGTTAACTCCTAGACCAACAGGGCAGATTTCTGAATGCGCAAATTTAAATTAAATGTTATTTTTTAGCATTATAAAATACTTTCTACGTTTCAAAATATAAAATGTTTTAGGTTTGTGAAAAAAATGTATCTACACTTGCTTTAGTGTGTAGATTCACTTCAAACCTTAGTGAACCTATCTACTAAAAAAGTCTAGATACATTTGTTTCACAAACCTAAAACATCTTATATTTTGAACGGAGTAAGTACATCACATCTATCTAGAAATTTCATGATTATCTTAGGTTACCATGATGTCTCGACTCTAAATCTATTTTCCTCCAAGAGATGCCTCCACTTGAGAAATTTTAATAAATTTGAGAGGGAAATTCACAATCACATTAAATGAACCATGTTTGAGATACTAAATTAACCAATCAGTGACACGTTGTTGCAGTATTTTTTGCCATGAGATCAACTGAACTGAAAGATATCCACAACTTCGAGTGGTTTCCTTACACAGTTACACCGGTATGCTCTAAGCATCATTAGATGTGCCACTTTTAAAAGAACTACAGACAGAAAAAGATTTTTACAGTACAGAAGCTTCCGGTACTATGCAGGTTTCACCTTGTTGTCTTCGTACCATGGAGACATGGTTATATTTTCTCTTTAAAGTATATGATTCAATATCTATTCCATTATTTCAGATATGTAAAGCTTCTTTGCCTGTCATTTTAGATGTACAGATCTTCTTTTTCACCTTTGTTAGCTATAAAAATGACCACTATATACTCAACTTTTTGTGACTATTCTTTTTTTTTTGGAACCGTCAAGTTGATTCTCCATGTAAATGGTTGTTAGCATGCAAAATGAGATGTAACTTTAGAATTTCCTATGTACATTTAGCAGCAGACTAAATATTTGATACATACATTTCTGATTATCCCTTTACAAACTGATGGATTTTCTTCAAATGCATGAACACTTTTGGTGGCCCAGTCCCTAGCGCACTGGTTGGAGTTGCAAAGGGATATATCCCTGTTATGTAGATGGGCACGTATACAACTGGATGCAAATTAGAAACATTACCAAAAGTCGAATTGTAAAGTCTTGACAAATCACGAAGGTTCATCGTGAGAAAATAATAGAGGCCGTAGCAACGCACGGGCATTCAGCTAGTACCTACTAATAAAAGCAAAACAGTTTCTTTGGTTTTGGTCCGTTTTGAAAAATTTACCCCCTAATAGTTCGGACATATATACTACAATCGTCTGCCACCGCCAAATTAAAAAACGTTTCGTTCCGGTTTTTCTTTAAGCGACGAGCGCTGCCGTCGCTGGCTAGCGGGGCGTGCAAGCGATGTGCGGGAACACGTGGAGTGATCGGGGCCAACGCGAAGCGGGAGCACGTGCGCAGAGAGCTCGGCAGACGGGCAAAGGCCGGCGACACGACACTGATCTCGCGCGGGAGATAGCCATGGGGCAGCACACTGGAGGCGGTCGAGGCATGCAGGCGTGCCTGGGGCTGCGGGAGCCAACGAGGTCGACGGGAAAGGACGAGGAAGAAAGGAGAAGACACAGGAAAGGGTACGAGCAGAGGCGCTAGCGCGCCGGGTAAGTAGACTCGGCGGCGCTGCATCCATATCGAGGGAAAACCGTGAGCGGCGATGAGCATGTCCAGGGAAGCGATAAGGAAGAGGGGGACCTGGACTAGGCATTGGCTGGTGGTCCTTTGATGGGCTATGACTAACTTTTGGGCTTTAATTACGTGGCCTGTTTTGGGTTGTATATTTTTGCGCTCCCATCGAAAGGGCCTAATGGAGACAAAAAAAAATGCAGGGTTGCACCTGTGGTTGCTTGTACGGCTAACGTTTTAGTCCGGCCTTGCACTGGTACAGGGAGCTCCACCTATTTATATCTACATCTACACTAATATAAAAAGACCCAGAGGGTCTAATTCATTCAGAAGATCCTGACCGTCCAACCGATAAATCCAATGGCTCAAATCTTCTCCGTCATTGACGGCTCATCACGCGAGGGCGGACAACGCACTACGCGGCAACTTCCACGCAAACCCACTTTTGCGATCCAGGCAGTTTTTTCATCAGTTCCTGACGTCGCCCTCTGCCGCCGCCCAGCCTCCCCCCTAGCAAACATCCCGCCATGATCGACGACCACCAATCCCTCATTTGGAGGCGCCAGAGCTCCCAACTCCAGCCGCAGGCCCTCCCAGGCGACCGCCGCAGCCTCTTGCACTCCTGCCGCAGGCCCTCCCAGGCGACCCCCGCAAGCCCCTCTCGCCGTCCCGCTGGAGACCCACCTGCAAAAGCGCCCTGCATGCCTGGAAGTGAGGCCAAACTGCACGCCGCACCCGCACCGCCTTGCACCGGCCGTATGGACACTACTCCACAACTTTCAGGCGCTGGATTTCGAGGTTGCCTCTATTTCTTCAGTTTTGGATTCTTTTAGAATACCTATTTCATGTAAATTCTTTTTGCTACGTGTGAACAGCGAACCATATAGTCTACGTGAATCAGTATCTTGTTTATTTAGCTCGGTGATTCCTAAGGAATTTATTTGATGCGATTTCATAGACAATGTTCTCTAGGAGGAGAATAGTGTGTTGAGATTTCTTTATCTCCTCTTGGCTGAGAAACGCAATGTCCATGCTTTGATGAGAAAGAATCACGACAAGAAAACTTCTAGACATGTATCTCAGGAACTACAATGTCAGCATTGAGCATTTCATGGACAGGAGTGCCCTGACAGCTCACACAATATAATGTCAAATAGTACAAAACCTATACAATAAGTCCCAAGCATGAGTAAAAGAATGAAGCACATATAACTACCAAACATGAAGGAACAGTGAACCGAAGTTAAGACTAAGAGAGAACCTGCACAATGTGTTCCATCTGTTTCCATTGACTTCGGGGACAACAACAAAGACATGCTATATGGTCCAGTCGTGTTGAGCCCGTGCTGCTTCTTTGTCTGTAATCAGTTATTGATCATACTCATCTTAATATGTATTTAAATTTGTAATTACCACAGTATAAATTAGCTTTGAATGAAGAATGCATGCATTACAATTAACACCACGATTTGGCTCTGTTGAGTATCTAGCTGCAGCATCAGATATCACATATATTTATTTACTGTATTAATTTCAGTGTCATGTTATTGGGTGGTCAATGAGTAGTAAACTGTTAGAAACTATGGACCAGTTACCAACTAAGGTGTTATTCTAAGCATATATGTTCTTTGTGCAGTTTAATGTGTATAGATTACAATTACCAACAAACTCACATGTATTTTTTAAATCATCGTGATGTACTCATGTTCACCATTGCCATGCGATCTTTATTTTTCTTGTATAACTGAATCTGTGTAGTTCTCTTAATTGTGTAGTTTTTCTGCACATCCATTAATCAATGTAAAGTTACTTTGCACCGAAGTCTCTTTAGCGGAACAAATTCTATATGGACTAAATATAGGTTGAAGGTAATCATGATTGTTTGACTTGTAGTCCTTTCGAAATTGAGATTTTAGTCATATGAGAGATCAAAAGTCGGTATATTATGTTTCACTTTCACACACTTATTGCTCTGTGATCTGAATTTTGTGTTGCCCATAGGATAACGTTGAAGTGTACTATTTTTAGATGTTCTAGTGCTACTCATGGATGGAGTTCTTTACTACAATACTCATTTAGATCATATTTTACTGGAAAAACATGCACCTTTAACAAAAACTTCCCCACATGTAAGTTTGTCATGCATCATTTCTCCCAATCACATCAGGAATCCCATCAAAGTACAATTTTTTTTGTTTTCATGTGGGAAGGCAAACAATGAGCAGGCACAACATCTCACCATCTTCTTTATTTGATTACTCCACACTATTTTTTAGCCTATTCCCAAGAATTCTAGCCATTCTTTGGGCCGCACTTATATTTATCATGAAAATATTATGAAACTGATAGACATTGTATTACCTAGAATATAATATTTCGACCTCATAGGTTGTCATTGCTCTTGATTTATTATTTCATGTAGTACAATCAGAAATATCATGCTTTTCGAACTCATCGCATATTACATCCTATAAATCATTTTTCTTATGCTTGTCTGTTCAAGGTGCAAAACAAGTTATCTTCCGTCTTCTTTGGAACTTGAAAAAAGTGTGCTGATTATATGAAGATTGTGTACCCATTGGAGAAGGTAAAAAAATCCCTTTAACAATCATATAAAGTTGATAAATGGTTGCTTGGTCAGCAAAATCGCTCAGCTTGGTGCGTACTTTTGAAACGTGCAGACCTCTGACCCCACACTATCTACAACTGATTACAATAATCAGCAGCGCCAACAATGGTGAGAGCCCTGAGTATGAAACATCACTATATTTAACTTTAGAATTAGTTTTGTCCTTATTTTGTAAATCATCATGAAGTAAGCGAATACAAATTTATTTAGGGGATCCCTTACTCTCAATTTTTTTCTGGAGTAATGAATAACCGACTAGGATTTGTTTCGTTTTACTACATGGGAAGGGATCCTATAGTACGTTATTTTTATTTGGCATCTATTATAGCCCGGTTTGGTAAGTGGAGGTACGGTCTCGGTATAATTTTAAAAAATATTTCCTTGTACTAGAGAGAGTAAGGGATCATGACGACATTATTTCTGCACATTATTATTAGCTTTAAAAGAATGATTTTGAGACACTAAAGTATTTTTTTCTACACATTAATTATTATTATCTTTAAAATGAATAAAATACATTTTTACACATGTACAATAAAAAATATCCATTTGTCCATACGTGCATGTGCACGTGCCCGATTACTAGTAGGTTCACAAGTGTCCTAGAGGCAAGTCAAGTTGAAAATCAACAAGCAGCACCTTCGTTGTTTGCTTACAATTGCCTAATTAGCCTTTGTGTTATATAAGTACGTTTTTTTGAGGAAAGTACGTGGGTGTGACCTAACTAAAAGTCTAAAACTGGAGGGATTCTTGCGCCATGGTACATGATTCGAGGGGTTAAACTAGATTGCCGGAGACCCAGCTGCATGGTGGCTACATAATATCTTTCTTAGCCCTGTCAGTATGTTGGCTTATTTTATGCGATTAGGTGGTGGCGTAATTTTAATTTTTTCCTCTCTCGTTACAACACACAGGCATGATTACTAGTTTGTATAATATTCCAAAATACAACCATGGAGGACCTCTCTTGCAATCCAAAAATAATTACATAGTAAAAAGACAAACAATAACAGGATACACATGTTACATATGTGGCAACCCGCCGGATTACTAGTTATTACCAAATTAAAGCAGCCAGTTTTCACTCTGCACCACTATTGCAAGTATATATGTTTACTTTGCACACATTTATCAAAATCTCACACTTCCGAAAGAAAGTGGAGCTTCTGGCAAAGAGGGCGTAATAATCGTTCTTTCTTTTCCAAGAACAGTTCACGAGCAGAACCAAGCGGGCCTGTATTACGTCGTCGTCGTATGATCACGGGCTTCTGAAACCAAGAGATGACACTAACGCATTTTGCAGAAGAAAGTTCAAAGATGATTTCAAACTTACGGAGAAGTTCTAAAGGATGTACCTTAGGTATGTTATCAGTCTTTCTTTTGAGTTTCTGAATGATCTCTCTTATTAAGGAAAAGAAAATCTTACGCACATTCATGTTCGTCTCTGTGCACTGAGCAATAAAATAAACATTATATATGCATGGAAACTAAACAAATGCAGGTGAATGCCACATCATGCAGTAGTTGTTTCTTATGATAACTAACCGTTTCAAAAAACTTGATACCGTGTTCGTCAGCGAGCGCTTGCCCCCTTGAAGTAGGTACAGTCTGCATGAAAAATTAGTCTAGCAACGAGTCTAAAAAGAGATAACTTTCTATAAAACACGATACAATTGAACTTTTCTAGCTTTTACAATTAATAACATGAAACATTTCAATATATGTTTTCTATTCCATACGAACATCAAGGTGAATGGAAAATGAATAGGAAAATGAAGTCAATGTGAATAGAACAGCTATACAAGAAACAAGTCTAGAAACAAGCCAGAATAGCAGAGCATACCCTTTTGCCTTCGTCCATACTCCCAACCAAAATCATGTTCACATCCTTATTGTGACGTTCGATGCTTCTCTTCCACATACTTATGTCTGCATGCCAGTAACAAAAGAAAATAATCAGAGGCAGAAGCTCAAATGCTCAATTAATTGCCACTTCATTGAACGAGCAATTAATATTTGAAACATAATTAAAGGTGCCGCGAACAAACTATTAAACGACGACTCTTTGGAAACATCATAAACGAGTAACACGCCCATTGCTCCCCTGTAGTAGGCTGCAAAGGAGAATTCAAAGATTATCTCACTTTCAAGATGCTCACTTAATTGCTTTAGCCGAAGTACTACGCAAGGATTTATACCAGTAATTATGGTCCGAAAGCGTTCTTCTCCAACAGTATCACATATATGTAACTTAATCCACTTCCCATCCAGCTCAAGGGTCCTTGTGTTGAAGTCGATACTGTATCAAGAAAGACCCCAACCAGTAGATTTATCATTATCTTTCCTTAAAAAGATGGGCCAGATTTACGGCTGGACGCGAGCTTCACTCATACTTCCACCATTTAGAAATATAAGACATTTTAGTTTTTTGAATGTATTTAGACGATTTTTAGTATATATGTTCACTTCAAACCTTTATGAACCTATACAGTAAAAGACGTCTAGATACATGTGACTCATAAATCTAAAGCGTCTTATATTTGTAAACGAAGGGAGTACAACCAGAACTTTTTGGCATGTTATATAGAACGTACACCATATTGGACATGTAGCCGGAGGTGATGCCATCTGAGAACCCTGAGAAGAGATCACTTTTGCCAACACCTACATAAGTATAAACTCATCATGCATGTAAGACCGATTTCGACTCTTCATTCTTAATTACGGTTTTGAGGTAGAGGTTATATTTTGTTGAGGAAACATATGCTACTCTCTTTGTTTCATGTTATAAGATGTTTTGACAAACTAGATTGGTTTTTCATATTGTCTTAACAGATGAGTACTAAATAGCTTCCAACACGTTGTATTTTCCGCTAAATGCATTGCTGGCCTGCATTCTTGTAAGGTTTTGTTTGTCCTGCGAGACAAAGGTTTAGGGGAAGGAGGTTGAATATGCCATGAATCTGTACCAGTGCCACATTGTACTTTCTATGAGTAGCCTAATTTAATGAGGTGACAAATCTTATACTACCACATAAGAAATACTACTTGACTTTTTTTGGAAACTTTTCTCTTTTAAAGGAAATATTACTCCTTCCGGTTCAAATTAATCGACGCAGTCATATACTATATATATAGTACAAGCGTACTCATGAGCTGCGCCGATTAATTTGGGCAGGGGGAGTACATGACTTGAGCAAGTACAGATGCCGGGCTTCGCAATGAAAATAACTGCGTGTCTGCATGCATTGAGTGATACAGAGTCCAGCTTAATCCCTTCCGTACAAAATGATTTCGAGAGGCAAGAATAGGGAAACTCAGACTCACCGGTGTCTCCAACGAGAATAAGCCTCACTTCAAAATCGTAGTCCACAACTGGCGCCCGCAGCTGGTTACAGTATTGAAAGCTGCTGCGCGACGTGGCGGCCTCCTCCGTTGGCATTAGGCCATCTCCAGCGGACCGATGGAAATCGGTGACGTAAGCGGTCCTTTTTAGTCTGGATGGGTCAGGCCATGGACATAGTTTAGGTTGTGATCCGGCCTGTCTGAACAGAGGACATAGTGGGTCAATCCATTTAGTCCTCCAGGAAATAGGATTTGTGTGGCTGCATGTGGTCCAGCCTGCTGTCACAAATGGACAACCATAACGCGCGCCTTTGTTCGGACCCATCCATCCACGTCCTAAATTTGGTAAGACAGGTTGGCGCGAACGCGGCCTTTTCGAAATTCGACGCAGAGGGCCTCGACCGCGACGGGACCATTGGGGCCGGGCTGGTGAAGATGACCTTACTGCCGAGTCCTTCTCTTTCCGCGGGATTGCCATGTCAGCGTGCCGTGACGACAATGGCAAAGGACGCTTCACAAACAACTCGCCAGACGTGCTGCATTCGTCAAATTATCCAAATATGCATATTAGGACTCCATATCGCAATGATTCTTTTTTGAAAATAATACAATCAACTTCTTTCTAAACTATTGGTCTGGCTCACTTTTCTCCCATTTTTTTTGTTGAGGTCACGTACTTATAATCCTAAACTATCACGTATCAGAGCACCTTACTCCCTATGCTTAGGTTGTTCTAGAACCTGGAAAAAAAGATGTATGGTAGGAATTTTTTTGAGTAACCAAAATTTACTTGTATAAAAATCGACGTGTATAAAAATCACATGGTAAATGGTCATATTTTGTAACAAAAAAAATGCGTGTATAAAAATCGACCATAACCTATATACTCAAAAAATCGGAGATGGTTTTGCCAGAAGTGTCAAGGGTAAAGTGCTTTGCACTACGAGGTAAGTGAGTTAATTTTTAGTTAATGAGGTTAAGTGAGTTCAAAAAATGCTTATAAGAATAATTGAGCCAAGCAAATAATTTAAGACCCATACTGTTTCAATAAAAGAGTCGTCTATTACCAAATAGAGGTATAGTGTGTTTGGTTCGAGGGAATTATAATTAGGGAATGGGAATACGAGGTATACAAGACCAAAAATCTCTCGTATGGTTGGTGGAATGGGAGTTGAGAAGCGACAGGGAAAAAGAGAATTAAGTGGGCGAATTCCCTCAGATCTCTTCCGTGGAGGGGGGCTGGTAATTTATCGTGGGGATTGGGAATTAGAAGAAAATCCCATTCCCTTTCCCTACTGTTGCCAAACACGCTGTAAAAGTCAGTACAAAGGGTTGTCCCATCTAGAGTCTGTAACTACCGTTTTCACATTACTTTGATAGAAGGTTAGATACTACCTCCTGAAGGACACTAGCTAATATCCTCTACATCAACTTCTGGTACATGAAATGGCGTGGATATAGCTGATAGTGTATCACTATAATTATGTAAAAAAAGTAAAAAAACACAGTTTCAGTTTATATATGCAAGAACACTCACTCATATCTTAAGTCAACGGCGTTTAATTTTGACCAAGTTTATAAAAATTATCAATATCTATGATCTCCAATTAATATATTACAAAACAAATTTCATGATATAAAGATGATATTGATTTGGTACTTAGATGTTGATGTGTTTCTCTAGATTAGTCAAATTTAACCAGATTTTATTTAAAAAGGAGTAAGTATCATTGTGTATACCTGGAGGTAGTACAAAATAATGCACCGGAAGTGGGACCGAAGGAGATTTTCGGGGAGCAACCGATGTACGACGGATAGTTGATTAGCCCGAATGCAGCCCCCTCCTGCTAATATTGGAAATTCAATCTTGATGAGGTCATACATCGCATAAGATTAGACCATGTCTCTATTTTCAAATGGTAAACTACTTTTTTATTAATTAGATTACCCTATTAATCTAAGATTTCACAAAACCTAGAATATAAAGTTGAATGGACACAATTAATTAAGGAGCACATCTCACAATCATCAATATATCATGCACATTTCAATATTTTGTGTATTAGGCACAATTAATTGTTTAGCTAGCATCGAAGTCGGACAAAATTTACCGAAGCAGCAGATGATGGTGTTGGGTCAGTGAGGTTCAAGTTTCCAGCAACCCCATTTGACGGCTGAGCATTTGTGGCAGGCACTTCAGCTACTATCTGCTTGTCTAGGTCACAAATTGACCGGCTGCCACCATAGCCATTATTTTCTTCCATCTCTATTTGTACACTTTCCCTTAGGAGCTCATTTGCATGAGTGTTGTGAGTATTCTTAACCCCTGAAGAAACATCTAGCATTTCCTGTTTTCCCAAAGAAAGTCGGTACCTTAGACCCTGAAGTAAAATCTATCATTGTGTACACACACATGCACGCACGCATGCATGTATCATTCATCTACTCACTCGCACCCATATTAGTTGACTCAAATTTGTCTAGATAGGGTGTATTTAGCACTAAAACTTGACTAGATACATTCATATCTAGATAAATCTAAGTCAACTAATATGAGTCGGAGGGAGTATATAATTTTTTTTCCAAGTTATACAAAACTAACTATCTATTCTATAACTTCTAGCATTGAATTACAACAAAATTACCTGAGCAACAGATGATGATTTTGGATCTGTTAGGATGAAGTTTCAACACCACCTGATTGGGCATTTGTGGCAGGAACTTCTACTACTACATGATTGGCTAGTTCACAAGTTGACAAGATCGTACCATCACCATTGGTACATCTTTTGTTAGGAGTTCATTTGCATTAGTGTTTTCAGTATGCTGGATCCCACAAATAACGCCTAAAATTTCCTATTCGCCCAACGATAGGCGGCACAGTTAACCCTTGAAGTAAAATCAAACATTGCAAATTATTTATTCATCTATATGCAAAAAAATCACCATACAATACAAATCTAACTATCTAATTTCTAACTCTTAGGATCACAGTACAATAAAAGTGTGAGAGCAACAAATGACGGTAGTGGGTATATGAGGCTAAAGTTTCCAGCAATGCCACCTGACTCCGCATTTGTGGAAGAAGTTTTGCTACTATTTAATTAGCTAGTCCATACATTGACAAGCGTCTACCATAACCGCTATTTTATTCCATCGCCGCTGGTACATTTTCCATTATTGTTTCATTTGCATTAGTGTTGTCAGTATGATGAACTGCTGAAATAACATCTAACATTCCTGTTTTCATAGAGACGGTTAGCACTAGACTAAATTATAATATTGTACATATATGTATTCATATACATATGAAAATATTTCATTGAATTATATAAATCAAACTATCTACTTTATAACTGCTAGCATCGAAGTTAACAAAATTACTAGAAAAGTCAGCACGCTCGAGCCTTGACTTATAATCTACTCCCTCCGTTCGAAAATAAGTAACTCGGATTTGTCTAGATTCACATGTATCTATAATGCGTATAGATACATGGGAATCTAGACAAATTCGAGTCACTTATTTCCGAAAACAGGGAATAAGAATGTACATATATTTATTCATATATATGAAAATATTTTATTGAATTATACAAATCCAACTATCTACTTTATAAGAGCTAGCATCCAAGTTAACGAAACTACCATAGCAAGAGATGATGGTTTTGGGCATGTGAGGCTAAAGCTTCCAATAACACCATCTAACTGGGCATTTGTGACAGACATTTTTGCTATGTACTATCTTATTGGCTAGTTCACAAGTTGACAAGCTGCTACCATGACCATTATTTTCTTTCATCGTCACTGGTACACTTTCCATTAGGAGTTCATTTGCATTGATATTTTCAGTATGATGAACACACCTAGTATGATGTACACACCTGAAGGCATCTAACATTTCCTAAAGTAAAAGCTCTTGTTTGCCTAGTGAGAGTTACTACCCTTAGCCCCTGAAGTAAAATATTAACATTGCACATATACTTATTCGTCTATATGAAAATATTTTGTTGAATTATAAAATATAGCTATCTAATTTATAAAATGCTAGGATCAAAGTAGAACGGAATTGCCGTATCAACAAATGATGGCTTTGTTTCTTTTAGGCTGAAGTTTCCAACAGTTTCATTTGATTGGGCATTTGTGGCTGGCACTTTTGCTACTATTTGATTAGCTAGTTCACACATTTACAAGTTGCTACCATGGCCATTATTTTCTTTCATCGCCATTGGTACATATTCCATTATGAGTCATTCGCCTCAGTGTTGTCAGTACGTTGAACCCCTGAAGTAACATCTAACATTTCCTGTTTCCAGAGACATGAACTACATTTAGACCCTAAACTAAAATGTAACATTTTACATATATTCATTCATCTATATGGAAATGTTTTATCAAATTATACAAATCTAACTATCTAATTCATAACTTCTAGCATCGAAGTCAAGGAAATTACCAGGGAAACAGATGATGATTTTGGGTCTCTAAGGATGGAGCTTCCAGCAATGCCATATGACTGGGCATTTGTGGTAGGCACTTCTGCCACTATCTGATTTGATAGTTCACAAGTTGACAAGCTTATACCATAACTATTATTTTCTTCCACTGCGTTTGGTACACTTTCCTTTATGATTTCATTTGCATCTGTGTCGTGAATATGCAGAACCCCTGAAGTAACATCTAGCATTTCCTGTTTGCCTAGAGACAGTTAGTATGATCACTGAAGTAAAATTTAACATTGTACATATATTTATATGAAAAATCATCGAATTACACAAATTTAGTATGTATTTTATAACTGCTAGCATGCAAGCACGACGAAATTACTAGAACAACAAATGATAGTTTTGGGTTTGCGAGGATGAAGCTTCCAGCAATGCAATCTGACTGGCACTTGTGGCGCACATTTTTGGTACTATGTTATTTGGCTACTTCACAATATGCCAAACGGCAACCATGATTATTATTCGTTTCCATGTTTGCTGGTACATTTCCCTTAGGAGTTCATTTGCATTAGAAGTAACATCTACCATTTCATGTTTGCCTAGAGACGTCCAATACACTCACCTCCAAAGTAAAATCTAACAATGCACCTACATTTACTCATCTATATGAAAGTGTTTCATAGAATTTTACAAATCTAAATATTTACTTCATAACTAATAGCATCAAGTACAATGAAATCACCAGCGCGACAGTTGATGGTAGTGGGTCTGACTGGGCAAAGCAATCTGACTGGGCAATTGCTGCAGACACCTTTGCTACTACATTATTGGGTTTTCCACAAGTTGTCAAGATGCTACCATGACCATTATTTTCTTCCATCGCTGCTGGTAGATTTTCCATTAGGAGTTCATTTGCATCAGTGGTATGAATACACAGAACTCCTGAAGTAGCATCTACCATTTCCTGTTCTCCCAGAGATAGTGAGTACGCTCAGCCGCTTGAAATAAAATCTAACATTGTACATATATTTATTCATCTATATGATTTTTTGGTTGAATTATACAAATCTATCCATCTACTCTATAATAGAGAGTACTGATACATATACTAGTATTAAAATGTTAATAAAACAATATTTAATTTTTAGATGTACTTAGTCCATGTTTCAAGGATAGTGTGGTAGGCTACAAGGAACACACAAAAAAAACTTTGATGCACGGTTATATTAGGCATAGAACCAAGTTGATATTTGGAAATATTGTACATATATTTATTTGTATATACTATATAATCATTATTATTTATCTATGGGGATGCATAAGTTTTTTCTTACAACATGTTCTATTTAGGAAAAAAAAACTATGTTAATCATCTTTCAGCCAATGTTTTTGCTCATACTATAACTATCAACGTGTTTCTTGCCATCAAGAGATATTGGGTCGACATGCCTAACTCTTAGTTGAGCTTTATGGTGAGGAGTTCTAGTTTGTGCGAGACACTTACATCCAGGCAATGGATACATACCTCTCTTATAGATGAACTTTTGACGGTATCAATTTTGTTCAATTCAATGACAATCTCACTTATAGTAGGCCTTCTCACTCTGTCAACCTCCACACACTTTAGTGCTATTTGAAGGCATGTAAGAACTTCTTCTGATGAACGCGAAGACATTATCTCCCCTGGCCTGTTTCGCCAGTTTTCATGTACCTACAGAATTAAAAGAACACAGTACTTCCATGTTGATGCATGCATTGTAAAAAACTAATACTATTCATGGATGATAAGAATTTGTTCCTACATGTTCGACAAACTCTTGGGGAGAAACATTTGCATATTTGGAGTAGCCTCCATGTCCCGCGACAATTCTTATGACTACGACACCCAAACTGAATACATCGTACTTGGACGTGATTTCGTTTCTCTCGATGTATTCGGGTGGCATGTATCCGCTGCAGGGTATCAAATACATGATTACATATAAAAGGAATAAATATTGACCGGTGGTCAATATGTATCAACTTACACTGTTCCTGGGTTTTTTGTTGTGACAAAAGTGTGTTCTGGTGGGAAGAGTCTTGATAAACCAAAATCTCCTATTTTTGGTGTCATGTCGTTATCCAACAATATATTGGCAGGTTTTAAGTCCATATGGTAAATAGGATCATTGTGTCCATTGTGAAGGTAATTTAATCCTTCACATACCCCCTTAATTATTTTATAACGTACGTGCCAATCCATCCCACATGATTCGTCTGTTGAAGTAAACAAGAAACTAAAATTTTAGGGAACATGAAAGAAGACATAACTTTTTCTTGACATGCAAAACAATACTTCATACCAGAAAGATACTTGTCAAGGCATCCGCTTGGCAGGTATTCGGTGCAGAGTACTCTCACTTCCACAAGGGCCAAAACAAGTACACCATTGTGTTCAACGACTTGACGTCTTGAATCATAGCAGTACCCAACTAACCGGGTAATATTTTTGTGTCGGGCTTTCGCAAGGTTAGTGAACTCATTTTGAAATACTGTGTCATCAAGCCCCGGCATGCAGTGAAGCTTCTTCAGGACAATTTCTTTCCCATTGTCTATGACTCCCTGTAAAAATTTGTTTGTTAATAGACATCGGTATTGGCAGTTAGGTAGGGCAATATCATCCGAAAAACAAATAGTGTACTTGAAAAACAAAACATGTGATTAGGCTAACCTTATAAACTATTCCGTACCCACCACGACCGATAATCTGCTCTTTGGAGAAATTGTTTGTAATATTTTGCACCTCCCCGAGTGTAAACTCCCTAATTGTTTCGCCTGTGTTCTGTAGGTCATTCTCCATGGTGTATATTCGTATATCTTGCTAGGACAATGCAAGTTCCTTGGACATCTCATCGACCAATCTAGTAACGACAGAACTTAACCATATGAGAATAAGAGAATCAATTGTATAGCATGGTAAGTTCCTTTTACAAAGATTTGGCGATGGGAAGCCGGATAGAAAAACCAAATAAGAGCATGCATGGTTGAATTGATATCTAGAACGATGGAGCATATATAGGTTGAAGAACATGATATTACCGGAAATACAACACCACACATAGGTTGGTCCCCCCGGCACCATCATTACCATTGATTTATTGAAGATTCGTGCAAACTATTTTACAAGAAGACCATTCCACCCTAGTCTAGATTCATACGAGATTTATTAGAGATCTGAAACTGCTTTGAATCTTGCAGATACGTATATGATGATTCAGTTTTAGTTATAGAATAAACAAGAAAAACAACCAAATTAACAGTAGAAATTAGAAAAAAACAATTTTTTTTAATGATACATACAAATTTCAGCAGACAAAAAACATACAAGTTTCACTGTGAGGTGGAGCTCGAGTTGTTTCCAGCTTTTTAAAGGGGTTTAAGTATAAATATGTGACTGTAGTTGACTTTTTGTTCACTCTGCACGAATCTCCAACAGTCCTAGGACATGTGTGATGCCGGGGGACCAGCCTACTAGCTGATATTACTACTACAATTCATGGAAAAACTGAGTAATTGATCGGTTGGTCATCAAGGATCAATCACAGTTATAGGTTGAAGAACAAGAGGAAGAAATCAATGGAGAAAAGAGTACCGCAAAGAAACTGGAAGCGCACTAGCTGGGGTAATTAACCCCGGAAGATCGATCGGAAATCTGGGGAACCAACTAACCTGTAATTCACTTTATCATCCATGGTGGGGAGCAAGGGTAGGCTTGCATGGCCTGCAGGAGGTCGATGGATCGTGGGAGGGGATGAAGGGTACACGCCAGTGCTCACCTAACCTATATCTATCACTGAAATTATGGAGTTTTGTGACAAGGCGGAGGAATACACACTTGGCCCTCGCTCAAACAATAGGAGGTAATGGTTTAAATTAGATATCAGTTCGTGGCTTACGTCATCCATGTGTTCATCTTATATCTTATACTCCTTCCGTTTACAAATATAAGATGTTTTAGTTTTGTGAAGAAGATGTATCTAGACACCTTTTAGTGTATATAGGTTGAAACGAATCTAGACACTAAAATATGTCTAGATACATCTCATTCACAAACCTAAAACATCTTATATTTTCAAACGGAGGGAGTATATACCCCCTATATAAAATGCAAAAGAGCCCGTATTAAGTAGTATTACAGCTCATAATAGGGATCAAAAGTAAATTTTATCCAGCAATATAATGTCGCCGCGCCGATGTTTCTCCGGTCAATTCTGGGGGCATCAAGCGCACCGACGGACTCGCCGTTACCAAACGACGAACCACATGCCTGTCCTAGCTAGCCAACCCCTCGACGACTTCTGCCATCTTCATGGTTGATCTGATTTTGATTCCAAGACTCACACTGACCACTATTTGTGGAATCAAGTCATCTAGATTGTGCTGATCCCTTACAAAGATATTTGAAGTACGCTTGGGGATACCACTTTAGTGTTTCCAAGCTGCAAAAGGAAAAGTGACTTGTATGTGGAGTTGTTGGGATATGGGTAAGCTGCACTAGCACAAATTAAATTTTCTCCGCTGTAAAGCAGGATTGTTGTAGTTATAGGTCACCGGATTACTAGTCACACATAAGAAAAGTC
Source organism: Avena insularis (assembly GCA_023614405.1). Lineage (NCBI taxonomy): Eukaryota > Viridiplantae > Streptophyta > Magnoliopsida > Poales > Poaceae > Avena > Avena insularis. The sequence continues at coordinate 387,605,041 of CM042693.1, read as the reverse complement.
GGTGTAGCACGTGGGAGCTATGTAACATATGCTTGATGTTGTGTCGGCCATCATTGCCGAGAGCCAAACTTGTTGTGTTGGCCGCGAACCATTTCGCGTTGTGATCCTTTTTAGGGATTTGTTTCTTATTGCATCTATATGGGTGTTGATGTTTTAGCGAAACGTTGACTCATTTCCGCTTCATCTAACTTTAGAGAATCAACATGTTCCTTTTTTAGCAAAAGCTATGGCGGAATTTTTCTTACTATTATCTAACAATTATTCTTTAGATCGAAGATGGCAAAAACAAATTCCATCGCAACCTTCTCTTCTCAGTCCACACTTTCGGTAGATTGATAACTTGTGATCATTTTCTTTTATGAATTAGTCATGTTTTCATGTTTCTAATGTTGTATACTCATCTTATGGGTTGCTAGGAGAAGTGGTATGTGGTGTATCGAGGAGTGGTTTTAGAAGTCTATGAGTCATGAGATGAATGAAGTAATATAAACAAATGATAGGCTATCTCTCGAAATAGGCTTTCGCCCCGCTTTATAAATAAAGCACACATGTGAGACCGCTGCTGGGACAGACAACACATCGCCCAAAGGAACAAACAACACAGGATACAAGGCGCCGGGTAGAACCCAAGCCCTACATGAAACGCAAGAAGAAAGAAAAGAAAAAGAAAGCCGAGAACGGCGGTGTGCCGAAAACGGAAGCAACTCGCAACCGGTGCGCCCCCCCAAAGATATACCACCACACATCCCATAGTCCAAAGCGCCTGCGAACCAAGATAGCACCTCCAAGAAGGGGAGTGACGAAGACGACACTGCTGTCCGGCCGGGGCCTAGGGTTTCCCCTAGTCCGCAGCGGGGGGGGGGGGGGGGAGGGGAGGGAGGCCACCGACACCCTTCAAGAAGGAAGGTGATACCCGCGGGCGTCACCGTGCCAGTGTCAACAGACAAGGATTTCTCCCGACCCCGCCGGAGCCACCCACCCGAGCACTTTGAAAAGCTCCACCAAACCCGTCACCCACGAGCACGCGCCACCCTGGTCTTGAAGTCGCCACCGCCGTCACAACGGGAACCACGGAGCGAAGCCGATAGGCCGAGGGAGCGGAGACTTCAGCGATGGTCGGCATGTCAATAGTACGCGGGAGGGAACTACCTCCACCACCAGCAGGTGGTAGCCGACCGGGTGCAGCAGCAAGACAAACCAGGCCCTCAGGCCCGGCCAAACCCGCGGAGGCTCGTGAAGTCCCGCCGCCGCACTGCAGCAAGGGTGCCAACGAACACGCCAACCGCCGCCTCAGACCCCACTCCTCCTCCCACCAGGGGATCCGCCGCACCGGCAAATCCTGGCTGCCAAGTAGCAGCACCATCGCCCCCGAGCTCCCCCGGGCCAACCGGACCGCCGCCGGTGTAGGGGTCACATGTCACCTCCCGAAGCCACCTCCGCCGGAGGGAAGTCGAAGCCGTCGAACTTCCGAGGCCGCCGCCCGGGCATCCATGAGCTCGAGTCCTTATCACCGTCAGCCTCACACTCAAAGATTCTGCCGGAATGGGTGAGGTGATCGAGAGCTACCTCACGTGGCTGAAGGTCCGCGCCGCCACCAAGGTGCGGGGTACAACTCGCCACCAACCGAAGCGGCCAATGTTCGGACGCAGTGGCAGGGCCGACCAACCGGGACCAGGCCCAGATCAGCCCGCAGGCCCCGTAGCCCCAGATCGGGCCTAGACTTGGCCAAGATCAGCCCGCTGCTGCGCCGTGGTGACGCCGCCGACCACGCCCCGGGGAACTCCCTCCCAGCCCACCGCCACCGAGCCGACCCCGTCGTGATCCGCCGCCGCCGGATGGGACATCGCCGACGCCGCAGGGCCTACCTGAGCCGGCCCTAGGGAACCAACAGGGGCAGGGGGACCCGTGCCGCCCAGGAGCATCAGCAGCCGAGCTCGCCGCCACCGCCGGCCGAGCTCCACCGACCCGCACCACCGCCACCAGGGCAACAACTCCTACTACTATAACGGTTTCCAACTAAAGAGAAGGCAGAAGAAGAATACTTCAACCCCTTAGGGATAAGAGAAGCAACCATGAAGTTAGAATAAAATCAGGTCTAGTAGGATTAATGACTACATAATTTCCGTCCATTTATCGGCATCATGTTCTTGTGGTTGTTGTATGTTGAGGTATATACACTTTTAGTCCCACAACTTGCACCATAGGAGCGTTTTAGTCCCACATCTTGCAAAGTGAGCAAACCTAGTCCCACAACTTGTATCCTGGGAGCAACTTAGTCCAATTTGATCAAATTTTAGCAAGTTTAACTAAATTTATCCACCTATGACGTCACAATTTTTTAAAAATGCCCCCTATGTATTTCTCTCTGACATTTGTGCCCTCCTTATAAACTAACGGACCTACCTATCATTTGAGATACAAATAAAATAGTTAAAACTCTAATTATTGACGGGAATTGAACTTGGTACCTCTAGATTGCTGTACAAAAGCACAAGCCACTATGCCAACTGATTCTTTTGTGACATATGAGGACATAATTCTTTTATACAAGACGAGAGTACACACGCACGTAAAAAATGTAATTCAACGTATCAAAACACCTTTAAAAAATATGTACATATGAGCAATGATGTACATAAAATGCTTCCATCGTTGCTCATATATATACATATTTTTATTTTTTAAAGGTGTTTTTAGGACGTTACGTGCGTGTGTGTGTTCTTCCCTTATATAAAAGAATTACGTCCTTATCATATCTAACAATAGAATCAGTTGGTGTACTGGCTTGTGTCTCTGTGCAGCAATTTGTAGGTGTTGAGTTCAATTCCCTTCATCAACAATTAGGGAGTTTTAACTATTTTATTTGTACCTCTAATAACAGGTGGACCCGTTAGTCCGTATCAAGGGCACAAATATCACAGAGAAATACATAGGGGCATTTTTTAAAAATTGTGACATCATAGGTGGATAAATTTAGTTAAATTTGCTAAATTTGATCAAATTGGACTAAGTTGCTTCCAGGATACAAGTTGTGAGACTAGGTTTGCTCACTTTGCAAGATGTGGGACTAAAACGCTCTTATGATGCAAGATGTGAAACTAAAAGTGTATATACCTCTTGTATGTTCGGTGAGAGCATCTTCTATGATACTGTCATTACTAGCTAAGTTGGCCATGTGTTCCGTAGTAATGAACTACTAGTTAGTTGATCCAATTGTTTCGTTTGTAACGATAACCGATGTATTTTTTAAATGTAATAACTACTCTTTTCGGTCCGGTTTATTAGACACACACGTAGTTTAAAAACAACTTTAATCATTAATTTTAGTCAACAAATTTTATATAATATATTATAAAAATTATATTATTAGATTCATCATCAAAAGTAGTTTTTAATAATATATTTTTTAAAACATATATTACATATTTTATTGATCAAAATTGATGGTCAAATATTTTATTAACCTACGTGCACGCCGGGAGGGAGTAGTTAGTTCTATTTAATATGCTGCATGGCAGCAGAAAAAAAAATTTCCCCTCAAAAAACAACTAGTGGTGTGTGGTTACATGAACGCCACTGGAATAGCTTCACCTAGTGGCGCGCAAGCCACGTGCTGCTAGTGCAATCTAATTGTGGCGTGTACAGGGAACGCCACCGATATATTGCTACCAGCGGCGCCCAGGTCTGTACACTAGCTGGAATGCCACTTTTTGAACACCACCGATGAGTTTTTTCCTTAATAGTGTTAAACAATGCTGACCCTTTGTGTGTCACTGACGGAGTGGGCCTACCACTGACAGGTGGAGTGCGTTGTATGTGGCAGGCATGCCACTGTGCTCACCTGGCCCAGCCAGACCGTCGCCGGCCTGAGCAACCCCACCTCGGCCAACAACGCCAGTCCCCACCTTGACGAGTCCCATGACATGGACGGAGAGCACGGTAACTCCAAGCATGAAGGAGCAGAAAGTCGACCCGCACAGCATACACCACGCCTCCTTGACGCCGACGAGTCATGCCCTTCAGAACACAACCGATTCTGACCGGCGGCACGAGCGCAGGGCCCACCTGGCCCATGACTAGCCCTGCCACGTACGGCCAGGGGAAGGCGTCGTTGCCGGCCTCAGCCCACCAGGCCCAGATCTGGCTAGCAAGGGCAAGCCGCCGGCACCCCCCCCTCTCGGTCGCCCGCTGCTACCTCTAGCCCCGAAGCACGAGTGCCTTCGGCCGTCCCTGCCGCCAACCGCCTCCGTCGGCACCCGCCCCGCCGAGGTCCGTACGCCACCAGACTGCCCCACCACCGGCCGCCACTGCCCCGCGCATGGCCCCAAGGACGCGGACAAGGGAGGCCTGCTGCCACCAACACCGCGCGGGCTTAGCCCGGCGGCGTGCGCCGCCGGTGGCGGGGGAGGAGGTGGAGCTCGCGAGCACCCACCCAGACGCCCGCGGGGACGACTCGGACGAGTCATTTTTTTTCAACATGCTCTATATATACAGAGTGGCTACGTGCCCGATTACTAACCATTGACAAATTAAAGCAGAGTTTACCACCTTACACCATTGCTGCAAGAATATGTTTTTCACATAAACCCATTTGCCAAATCACATGCGTGCAAATAAAGTGGGGTAGCCGGCTAAAAGAGCGAAAGAAAGCGCTATAATTTTTTTTTTGAAACGAGGGCAAACGCTTTGCCCTTTTCAATTAATTAAGCAAAGAGAGTACAAAACAAATAGAAATTTATAAGTACAACAACTGACTACTCTCGCGACATTAAATTACTCATGCGCTTAGCGCCCGCAAGCACCCATAAATGTGCCTCTAGCTTAATCTTGTCTAAAAGGATCGGTGGCGGAGCGTGCTTGTTTTTGAAGACTCGGGCATTTCGCTCGTTCCATAGCTCCCATGACACAAGAAGGGTTAGCGAAAAAGCCATGTCCTTACGCTTCGTCATGGTAGCCCACCAAGAGTGAATAGATTGTGCTTGCCAAGCGTCAGGATCGATGAAGTAGAGGCCGAGCCAAGCCTTGACGGAGGTCCAAAGCCTAATGGTGTATCGACAATGAATAAAAAGGTGATCCACCGACTCCGGCTCACTTTTGCATAGGGGGCAAGCCCCACAGTTCGACCATCCTCTTCTCTCAAGTCGGTCAACGGTCCAAAGCCTATTTTGAATGGCAAGCCAGGCGAAGAACTTAACCTTAGGGGGAGCCCAAATTTTCCAAACCGAAGAGCTTATGGGAGCGCTAGTGGCCCTGAAGTACTGAGCGTTGTAAGCTGAGTTGGTAGAGTAAAGGCCATTCTCAGTGAGGTTCCAAATAATGTCGTCCTCCACCTCATGCCTAAGGTTCACATGCCTAATGAGAGTCCAAAGGGAGATGAATTGCCGGATATGATCCATAGACAAGGAGGCATTTATGTTGATCTTAGAGATCCATCCATCATTGTGCAAGGCTTTCTTGACATTCCACTTCTTCCTAGTCGAAATATTATGTATGAGAGGGGCGATGTCACTAGGCTTTTTGCCACCGAGCCAAGGGGCCTCCCAAAAAGGAGTTTTCTCACCATTGCCTAAGGTAATCTTCGTAGAGGCATAGAAAAGACACATGTCCACCTTGTTGCAAGGATTCTCCAAGCCCGCCCAGATTCTTGATGGGTCCTTCCATTGGAGCCATGGCCACCTCAAACGTAGCGCTCTAGCAAAGAAATCAGTGTTGAGAACCCCGAGGCCACCAAGATTTTTTGGCCGACACACCGTGTCCTAGTTCACCTTGCACTTGCCTCCGGAAACCTTGTCGGTGGCCTCCCAAAGGAAGGCACGCTCAATCTTCTTTATGCTATGTAAGGTGTCGGCAGGGATGATGAGAGGGGTCAAGTGGTAGATCGATTGGGAGGCAAGAACGGACTTGACAAGAGCGATGCGGCCCGCCGTCGTGATGAATTTGCCGTTCCAAGTAGGAATTTTCCGAGCTGCCTTATCCACAAGGTGTTGAAAGTCCTCCTTCCGCAAATGCCCTATAGAAAGGGGCAAGCCAAGATACTTCAGGGGGAAAGAGGCCCGCTCCAAAGGTAGGCCATCGAGGACCTCGTCGATATTAACCTGGCCGCAGCGAATAGGGACGACGGCGCTCTTCTGGAAGTTGGTGCAAAGCCCGGTCACCTCTCCAAAATTGTGTAGTATAGCCGCGAGGTTCTGAATATCCTCCTTGTAAGGAGCCACAAAAAGCGCCGCATCATCCGCATGAAGGGACGTCCTCAGAACAGCCCCACGCCTCCTAATCTTGTGAAGTAGCCCGAGAGAGGTTGCTAGGTCAAGAACTTGGGAAAGCGGGTCGATGGCAAGGACAAAAAGAAGTGGAGAGAGCGGGTCTCCTTGACGTAGCCCACGACCATGCTTGATGGGGGTGCCGGCAACCCCATTTAGGAGGATCCGAGACGAAGAAGTGGCAAAAAGGGCGGCAATCCAATTACGAAATCTACTCGGGAAGCCCCGTTTTTGGAGGAGGTCAAGGATGTAATCCCATCGCACCGAGTCTAAAGCCTTACGGATATCCAGCTTGAACAATAGTGTCGGTGTTTTGCTCCTATGCAGACGCCTCGCAAAAATTTTCACATAGAGGAAATTGTCATGGATGCTTCTCTTCTTGATGAAAGCACTTTGGGCCTTAGATACGAGCTCGTTCATGAGAGGCCCAAGCCGAAGGGAGAGAGCCTTGGTAATAATCTTTGCAATCCCATGTATGAGGCTAATGGGTCTGAACTCGGAGATGCTCTCCGGCCCATCTTTTTTCGGCAAAAGCGCAACATTTGCGGAGTTTAGCCAATGGAAGTTTTCCGCATGGAAGTTTCTGAACAAATTTATTGCATTCATAACGTCTCCTTTAATTGTTCCCCAACAATGCTTGTAAAAAGCCCCGGTGAAGCCATCCGGACCAGGAGCTTTACCCCCAGGCATTTGATCAATGGCCTTCTTGATCTCTTCATCGGTAAAAGGGTCACCAAGAAGTCGCAAGTCCGAGCTCTCAAAATGTAGCTCTTCCCAATTAAAGTCCTTGGCTCGCCTTTGGCCCGTACCCATCACCTCAACGAAGTGATCATTAATGATCTTTTCCTTTTGCTCATGATCGGTAACCCATCCGTTGTTGTGCTTGAGGCGGTGAATATGATTTTTTCTTCTACGAGCATTGACCTTCATGTGGAAATATTTTGTGTTGGCATCTCCCTCTCTAATATTCACAATTCGTGAGCTTTGCTTTTTCCGAGCCTGCTCGATGACCGCCAAACTAACAACTTTGCGCTTCAACTTCATTCTAAGCTCTCTTTCCTCATTGGAGAGAGGTCTAGATTCTTGGGCAATATCAAGTTGGAGGATCACCAAGAGCGCCGCATGGTGGAGAACCTTGGAATTGCCAAAGAGGCCACGACTCCAAGAAGCTAAAGCTTTCCCGGTCTTTGCAAGCTTGTGGAAGACGATTTGACAAGGCTCCATATGATGGCATGGCTCATCCCAAGCTTTATTAACAATCTCATCAAACCCGGGCACCCTCAACCAAAAAATTTCAAACTTGAACGTCCGTGGGCGCCTAGGGCCACTATCATCGGCAAGAAGTAGAGGGCAATGGTCCGAAAGCGAAGAAGAGAGTGCGTGGAGAATGTGTGAGCCGAATCGGAGGTCCCATTCGGCATTGCAAAATAAAGCGTCGAGCTTACAGAGTGTAGGTGAACTCCTCTCATTACTCCATGTGAATCTTCTATTTTGCAAGTGTATTTCTTTTAGCTCGCAGTGTTGAAGTGCGGCACGAAAGGGATTAATGCGACTTCGGTTAACATTCCTTTTGTTTTTGTCTCGCGCACCATAAATTTGGTTAAAATCCCCGAGGGCTAACCACTTGATACCAATAGGAGGCTTTTGATCGCGCAGCTCATTGAAAAAGTCATCTTTCCTAGCAGATGTGGATGGGCCATAGACAGCAGTAATCTTGAATTCTTCGGCATCATCATCATTTGACCCGCGTACCGTGGCCGAAAGACAAAACTCCGAGATTTGCACATCAGATATCTTCACTACATTCTCATCCCAAAGCAAGAGGGTGCCACCTCGAGTTCCAGCCGCAGGTCTCTCAGCGTAGCTTCTAAGACGGTTTCCCCCTAGGAAGAAAGCATTCTTTCTTCTTCGAGAACAGTTCACGGGCAAAAGCAAGCGGGCCTCTGTGCCGTCGTTTGATCTCGGCAGCTGGATCCTGAAACCAAGAGATGAAGCTAGCGCGGAGTGCAGAAGAAAGTCCAGAGATAATTCCAAACCGACGAAAAGGAGTAAATAGCACTAGAGGTCATAGAACTTGTTTCCCACTTGCAATTAAGTCACACATCTTGTAAAATAGACTAACCGATCACACAAGTTGTCAAATGCGTGCACCACAGGTCACAATCCAGTTAACCAGACGGTTTTTAACACAATGCATCACGCGTGTGTCACGTTCAGTCAACATGGCATTTACAATTTTACAAAACCTCCCTCATGTTTATCTGGCCGGGTTTAGTTGAAATTGTATTTTTGGATCAGATCATGTTAATTACGTGAAGTCAAAAAAAAAGTTCACGTAAGGATTTACATCGATCGAATCTATCTGATTCGTTCATGTTCATGTTATGCGCGTCAATGGAGGACGCGCGGCGAACCGGCGACCATAGCCAGCTGGTCGGGGACGCCGTGTGTGGAGCACCTAGCTATTTCAAATATATATCATGGTCAGCTAGCTGCTGCCAGAACCAATTACCAAATAAATTGACAAGAATGGCTTAACAAATGAACTAGATATGATAAAACCAGATTACATATTACACAGATTACAAATTACTGCAAATTGCAAACTGAATAGTACCATAGTTCACAAATTATAGGTACAATAGTACCAGGTTACAAACTGAATTCATATTTCGACACACAGAACTGATACATGCATTGAACACTCACGTCACAAACTGAAATCAAGTTTACATTGCAAGGAAACAAGGAACAAGGCATTCGGTGTCAGGCGCGCGTCACCGGTGTCACCGGGCCTCTCCGCCATTACCTCGCCGCGCTGCCAGCTCTCCTGCAGCCGCCGCCGCCACACACAGCCCCGCCTCCAGTCACCGCCGTCGCCAGTTAGGCCGCCACGAACACGAGACCAGGGAACGCCGGCGGCCGTCGCGGACGCGGGAACAGGGACCGCGCCACCGCCGCCTCGCCTCCAGTAACGCCGCCCACGGGTCAGGCCGCATCCGGACAGCTAGGTTTCCCGGCGATTAGAAGCGAGATTGGAGTCTCCAATAGGATCGATTCAATGGTCGTAGGCCATTTTTTATTTACCTCCTCAAAATATAGGGGGGTTTCTGCATACATTTCAGTCCATATTAACATTTTTTTTAGAAGTTCCTATTAACCTTACGAGGCATGTTCATGTGACGAGTTTTTCTAAAAAACGGCCGGTTAAGCAGTTTGTGACCTGCAGTGCATGCGTTTGACAAGTTATGTGACCGGTTAGTCTATTTTATAAGTTGTGTGACTTAAGTGCACGCGAGGGACACGTTCTATGACCTCTGGTGCTATTTACTCGACGAAAAGGATTGGAAGGATGTACCTTAGTCTTTGCTGTGACCTGTGAGCTTCTGAATGATCTCTCTTGTTAAAGAAAAGAAAGCCAAATCGACATTCCTGGTCGCCTTTGCGTCCTAAGCAATAAAATGAACATTATGCACGGACCTAAACGAGTGCAGAGGAGTGCCAGAGCACAATTCAAGATATGTTTTCTACGGTGCAAACTGCAAATAGGTGAGAAAACGAAGTCAAGGTGAATGCAATTGCTACTACACAAGAAACATTTTTTTTTGAAAGGAGCATATATTAATATCATGAGATACCAATTACACGCAGTCTATGCAACAACACAATACCCTATTGATATTACGGATGCACACATCCAATAAAAGAAAGAAGAATTATAAAAAAGAAGTCCCACTACAGTGATCAGGTCCTTAAAATAGCGAACAAAACGCCACCAAAATAGCATCAGAAATCTAACAACTCTAAAAGTGATGCCTCCAACAAGGGAACAATGCTCAAGCGTCGTCATCGCCCCTGATCAAAGACCATAGGTTTTTACCCTGAAGAAAATCCGCACACACAAACCAATGCCTTTAACAAAATCATTGCTAGGCACAAACAGTTAAGGCCAGACCTTGGATTTTCATCCTGCAGGTTTAGACATTGAATTCCTCATGTGTTGTTGCCCCCGCTTGCCAATTCCGCTGCTCCAAATCATAAAACACCAAGTCAGTAATCCTATATCCCCATGACTCACACTTGCAATGTTCCCGGCTTCCGTGCCATTCTCCGCTTCTGACTTCATCGTGAAACCAAGTATGTCACATAATGGCGTAGAGCTTCACGGCGCCATCTCTAAAACCAAACGGCCAGTAAAAAACATGGTTGCGCGTGACCAAAAAACCATCCGCATCGGTGAACTCTAGGCATGTCGTCCATTTGGAATATACCGACGGAGTATTCCGGAACTCGGTAGTCTACTCAAGATCAATGACGACTGGCGACAGGTAGTTCTTCATCACGGCGAGAGGGAAATCCAAGAACAACCACCTTTATTCAAGTAAAACCAGCATAGCAGTCCCCATACCGTTGACTGGCTCCCGGCGATCAGTACGAGCATGTCATCCTCTAGGCTAGACGAGCCCGAGGAATCCCCAGGTCCAGCCCCCAAATCAAGCTAGGACCGCCGCCGTCCTGCCATACGGCCTCCGCCCACCCATAAGCCAACCTCCCGTGCGCAGGAGTTTGACACGGCACACAGAGGAAGCTCCCCTCCTCCCGCCTTCGGCAGCCCGGGCGAGGCCGCCACCGCCGGCACTGCGGCGGCAGTGGCATGAGGAATCGGCCGGCGGCTGTTGGGCCTAGGTTTGTTGGCCCTCCGGAGTCGCCACGCGCAGCGATCCGGGAGGTTTTTTTTTTAGTCTCCCCCTCACACAAGAAACATATCTACAAACAAACCAGAATAGCATAGCATACCCTTTTGCTTCCATCCATATCAGCTTTATTCCCAACCAAAATCTGGCTCACATCTGGAGCAGCATGTTGTTCGATGGTTTTCTTCCAATTTCTTATGTCTGCACGTCGATAAAAAAAAAATAATCAGATGCAGAAGCTCAACTGCTCAATCCGTACCTCATCGAAAGAGCATCTGAAGCATAGAGGGGCATGCGAACGGACTATTGAACGACGACTCGTCGGTGACGTCATAAACAAGTAAAATGCCCGTTGCTTCCCTGTAGTAGGCTGCAAAGGTGAATCCACAAACTTCAATCACCTGTTAAATTGCAAGAAGCAAATTAAATTACCCAAGTCAGAGTACGCAAGCATACCGGCAGTCATTACTGTCTGAAAGCGTTCTTGTCCTGCAGTGTCCCATATTTGTAATTTAATCCGCTTCCCATCCAGCTCAACAGTCCTTGTTTTGAGGTCGTTACTGTTTCAAGAGAGCCGCCAAAAAGCAAATTAAAGATTTACAACTAGACGCGAGCATGAGACATAGAACAATAACCAAACCATGTTCATATAATTCTGGCATTCTACAGAACATACCTAGTAGTTGTAATGAAGGCGGTGGTGAAGAAGCGATGTACTAACCGTGAAACGAGCTGAGTTTTGCCAACCCCTACGAACGAATAAACAGGACTTTATAGACGAATAATACAGAACTAGCTGAATGCCCGTGCGTTGCCACGGCTCATTCATTTATCATTTATAATAAAAGAATAACTCTAGTATTTTTTTATTTTCAATCATTATCAAATAGTCTTAACAAAGAAATTAAACTAAGGGCAGTGCTAGGCGTTCCATCCCCTGTTCCCTAGCCGTCCGATCAAGCAGATCAACGGTCAGATCTTTTTGTCCCGCCTTTATCCTGTTGTTGCTACAAAATGTCTTATTTCGCTATAAATAGTTCTGTTTTTGCTACATATAGTAAAAAATGGTTCGCTCTAAAAATAGTAAAAAAGACTGTCTCGCCGGAGACTTTGTAGCAAAAAGTTATGCTAGTGTAGCAAATCCGATCTCGCCGGAGACTTCCGCCGGTAGACCTCGCCGGAGACCGTGTAACCAATTTTTTACGCCGGAGACCGTGTAACCAAACGGCGGACAGCTAGCCGGTCGAGTGGTCATCAAAGGCGACTTCCGGCGGGGCGCACGGGGATGCCTTTAACTTCTTGCTGCTCCTCTAGGCTTGGCTGTCTGGTTTAGCGATGGGGCTGCCTAAGGCGACGGTGGCGGCGCACAACGGCCAGCACATAGCAAGGAAAAGCCCTGCCTGTTTGACTGCTCTCTCACGGGCCACAGCGCGCTCGACGCAGTGTTTCGTAGCAGCGTCAGGTGCAGACAGGGATTCTAGTTGGATTTCACCGGCATAGGAGCTTTTCCCGGGAGCGTTTTGTGTCGCAGGAATCCATGTCAATAAGGACGCGGTGGGACAAATTCGATCAGAAAACCTTGACGCGATTAGGAAATCTTGACGTACGAAAACCACCTCTAAACTTTTTATATGGTAGAGATAAATATCAACATATACAGGTCTAGTGCGTCCTAGAAAAAAAACATAATATAACCCAACAAGTACTAAACTTGATCTCGCATGGATCATGACTCACGGCTGTCTTCAAGGATCTCGTTTTTATTGTTTTATGCACTGTTATGTTGTTTCGGAGCGTCTTAGTTTTTGTTTTTGGTTTTTGTTTGCTTAGTTTGCTTGAATAAAATAGTTGGACCCCCGCTCTCGCTATGTTGTTTCAAATAAGTTGAATGGTGTTGGAAATGAGTAGAAAGTTTCTTGCTTATAGTAGTACAAGAGGGAGCTTGCTTTGACTGTGGCTTAGACTTTATCATGTCATGTTAGATGTTGTTTTGACTTTATGTTTATTAATTATTGATGTAGCATAACTTGTTCCAAACAATTGGAATTGCTTAGTGTGTCTTAATAGAATCGTGCGTTTTTTTAGCATACAAAAGCATAGTATTGTAGTATTCTCCTTTGATGCTTTGTTTGGGTTAACTTGGCACATGCTCACACCATGTTATGACTATGAACCAGTCACCTTAGCCTCTATGATCATTTAGTTTTTGACTTGTGGTACCACTTTATGATTTGATTAGTAATGTTTTGTCGCTCTGCATGATTATGATCATTATTGCTCTCTTAGTTGGTTGCTCTTAGTCTTTTGCTAGCCTCCACTTGTATTGAGTAAGCTCTACTCATGTATCCAACTTTTCAGAAACCAAGTTATTTTAAAATATCCACTATAAATTCATATGCATGGTGTGTTACACCATTCCAAGTATATTTTTGTTTTATCTATCTTCCAAATTAAACTTATTATGTGACGAACGTGGTATGTAACTTTCTAGCCGTGGGGCTTTGTTAAGTTGAAGTGGGCATTAGCCGGGCATCGTTTATCATAGGGGTTTTTGATTTCCTGAATTGCTTAGTCTGACTATGGACGTACGTAGATGAAGTTATCGTGTATTGATCGCCTCTTGATGAATGCATTCTGCCAAGGGATGACCAATCCTAGGGCTCAACCTAGTGACGAAAATCTTCATCAAGAGAGCGCTTGACAAAGAAATTGATGAGAATGACATTCGGCCTGAACTCTTGCGGGTGTGATGCAGCTGGCTGTTTGGGCAACAAGATTAGAGTGGCGTCGTAAATTAGTTCCATCCGGTCGGTGCGGCAAGTCTCTGTCAAACATGGTGGAACGATGCGTACCCCTCCGGGGAATCGGTCGCGTGTTTATATAGGCGTAGGGAATAGCCCCCATACATCGCGTATATGGTTTGTATGTGTATGTGTCGGAGTACCACTCTGTACCATCCCCGTAGTAGTGGCAAGTGATTTCAACCTCATCCGCTCTCCTGGCGATAAAATCTCGGATGTGGACCTCCCTAGGATGCGTATGTTCAATAACTATATTGTCGATCTTGTGTTGAGAGAGAAAACCCGTGTGAGCCGGGGGGAGGGGCGATACACCTGGTCCATTAACCGGGTGAACCCTATCCGGAGGATGCTGGACGGGGTTCTTGTATCTGTGGAGTGGGAGCTGACCTTTCCTATATGCTCCTGATGCGTGTTGACGCCCGTTGGGAAACCCCAAGAGCAAGGTATGATGCAGCACATCAGCAAGTTTTCCCTCAATAAGAAACCGAGGTTATCAAACCAGTAGAAGGAAGGAAACGTCTCAAAGGTGTTGCAAGCAACGTGGAAACCTGCACAACACAAACTCAAGACTTTGCACAACTAACAATGAGATTGTCAATCTCACCGGGTTGCTATAACAAAGGATTAACTGTATGGTGTGGAAGTTGATGATGGTTTGCAGCAAGTAAACAGTAACAGTGGAAGGTGTATCAATGGTAAAGATTGGACCGGGGTCCATAGTTCACTAGAGGTGTTCTCTTTAGATAAACAAACATGGCATGTTGGGTAAACAAATTACAACAGGACAATTGACAGGAGTGATCAAGGCAAACAATGCAATACTAGACAAAAAGATCCTATGATATTCGATTGGACAATACAACAATATATATAGACCGACATCCAACTGCATCTATGACTAGAAGTCCACCTTTAGGTTATCATCAGAACCCCCTCTAGTATTAAGTTGCAAGCAACAGACAACTTCTTTAAGCAATGTGTGTAAGGTAAACAATTCACTTGTTCCATGAACAAGAGACCGTTGTTTTCTCCCTAGTGGCAACAACACATCTACAACCGTAGAGATTTATGTCACTTCCCTTGATTAAGTAGAGGCATAAACCCACTATCGAGCATAAATACCCCCTCTTGGAGTCACTAGCAACTACTTGGCCAAGATAGCTACTAAAAATGGAGAGCATGCAAGATCACAAATAACACAGACATGATAGAATCAATAAGACAAAACCATTAATCAATCTAACATAGTAATCTCAATATCCATCGGATCCTCGGAAACACAACATGCATGATTACAAATAGATGAGATCTTGATCATGAACGGAGCTCACAAGATCTATACATGAAAGCACAAGGAGGAGATACAACCATCTAGCTACTACATGGACTCGTAGTCCAAGGTGGAACTACTCACGCTTCATACCAGAGGCTGGCATGATGAAAAAGAAGGCCTACAGGATGATCTCCCCTCCGGCAGGGTGCCGGAAAGAGCTTCAGATCCCCCTGATCTAGGGACGATGGTGGCGGCGGCTACACACGATTTCATGGAATTTTGATCGGGTACTTAGGGTTTAGGCATCGGGGATTCTTATAAGCGAAGAGGCGAGGCAGGGGGGCCACCAGGGCGGCTGCACACCCCTAGGCGCGGGGTGGGCCCACCCCCACGGCCAGGGGGTGTGGCCCCCTGGTGAGTCCTCTCCGTCTTGTATTCCGGCTTCATGTTCCCCACGGCAAAATATTGACTTTGGCTTTTGTCCCGTCCAATTCCGAGAATATTGATTTTCTGCCTTTCTGGAACTAAAAACAGAAGAAAATAGGCAACTCGCACTATGGCAACTAGTTAATAGGTTAGTACCAGAAAACATATAAAAACACCTCAAAGTGTGGACAAAGCAAAGCAAAGTAGATACTAAACAAGCATGGACCATCAAAAATTATAGATATGTTTCCGACGTATCAAGCATCCCCAAGCTTAAATCCCGCTCGTCCTCGAGTAGGTAAGTGATAAAAGAATAATTTTTGAGGTGACATGCACCATCAAAACCAAGATCAAACCATTTGCAAGCATTAAAAGCTGGGATCAAAGAACTCTAAACATGTGCATGAAAGATGGAGTTCTAACAATAATACAAAGTAACTATGCATGCAACACGAAAGGCTACAAACAAAGATCATGAATAACATGCATTGAAAAATGTTTGTTTGTTTCACATACAGAAAACATGGCATAGTGGCATTCAGCTTGTCCCTCATAGAGTAGCAAATAGATGCATAGGACACCTTCAAAGTTCATAAGAGTGACTAGATACAAATAGCACAAGAACAAGAAATATCAATAATATGCATCAATCAATAAGTTTTGGGACACTGCACATAGAACTAAGAATGACAACTATGCTTTCTTAACTGGTGCCTAAAGGTAGAAGGTGGAGACTCAATATAATAGTGGAAGAAAGTCCCTTCATAAAGTGAAGTAGGGATTTCAAATTTCAAAAAGAGTTTCCAAAAATTATGGTACTTGTTAGCTTTCAGCCCTCATTGCCCCTATCATAAGCATCTTGAAGTGATTAAGGTTAAAGTGAACAAACTATGGAGTATATGCTTGAAAAAGTATAAGTTGACACTCTCATGTCCCTTGAGTACGAGGGCCGCTCCTCATGCTACTCAACTTTAGTCACCGGTAATTTCTTGTCATAGTAAGTACATGTGTATCATAGAGAACCGCCAACGGGGTACCCCTTGCACATGATACAAGAGATATCCCATAATCAAAATGACAAGGTAAGCAGACAATGAGCATCTCAGTGATCTTTTTATTTGCTATTTGTATAGGTTTTTATTGAGGATGCTTCGCAGATTGCTCATTATGGTGATGCTGCAAGTTTTCACCATGATTAGGCATGGCTTAGGCTAGCGGCCCAGGCATTTCTCTAACACAAAATACATAACTCCATGGACTTACAAGCTCCCTTTTTATTTCACATCGGCGACATCCATAGACAAAAGAGCATGATATCAACTGTGTACAAAGTACAAGTGCAATGTTGAAAGCGTTCCCCATGACAACACGGTTCTGCTAATTCCAATGTATACGTGCAAGCATATACAACATAGATGACACAATGGTTCAAGTTTATTAGGGGCAAGGAAATATAAAGTGTGCCATCAAGTTCGTGAGAGCTTTAATCACTAAGTTTTCACATAACAAAATACTTTTTAATTGGAAGATAGATGAAAACAAGAATATACTTGGAATGGTGTAACACACCATGCATAGGAATTTATAGTGGAAACTTTGAATAACTTGGTTTCTTGGGAGTTGGAAGCATGAGTAGAGCTTACTCATACAAGTGGAGTCTAGCAAAAAACTGGAAGCAACCAACTAAGAGAGCAATAATGGCCATAATCATACAAAGCGACAAAACATTACTAATCAAAGCATAAAGTGGTACTACAAGTCAAGTACTAAATGATCATAGAAACTATGGTGACTTGTTCATAGTCATAACATGGTGTGAGCATGTGCCAAGTCAACCCAAACAAAGCATCAAAGGAGAATACCACAATACTATGCTTTT
The DNA here is from genome assembly GCA_023614405.1 of Avena insularis. Lineage (NCBI taxonomy): Eukaryota > Viridiplantae > Streptophyta > Magnoliopsida > Poales > Poaceae > Avena > Avena insularis. Next base: position 387,587,708 of record CM042693.1, on the reverse strand, counting down.
GTATGCTAAAACAACGCAGGATTCCTTCAAGGCACACTAAGCTACAGGAATAATCACTAAGCATAAGGTCAAAACAACACATATCATGACATGATAAAGTCTAAGTCATAGTCAATGCAAGCTCCTCTTGCACTTTCAAGCAAGAACTTTCTACTCCTTTCCAACACCAATCAACTTACTTGAAAAAACACAGCGAGAACAGGGTTCCAAACTACTTTATTCAAGAAAACTAAACGAACTAAGCAAAGCAAACAAAAACTAAGATGCTCCAAGAACAACACAACAGTACATGAAATAATAAAAATGAAGTGTCTAGAAAGACCTGAGCTTTTTATTGATGAAGAAGGGGATGCCTTGGGCATCCCCAAGATTTGACGCTTGTACTTCTTGGATATTTCTTGGGGTGACACCGGGGTGGCATCCCCAAGCTTGAGATTTTGTCCATTCTTCATCTCATTACATCATTCTCTCTCTACACCTAAAATTTTCCTTCATACAAAACTTCAGACAATCTTCATTAGCAACATTAGTGTATTCAAAAGATAATAGACCCTTGGGTTTAGCTTTAGAACAGAAAAAATTTCACTAAAAACACAAGCTACTATAGCAAATCCTTCAAAAATCTCAATTTCCCAAAAAGAACCCAAAAAGGAATCAATAAGAAGCAAATGCAAATAATTGCAGAAATCTGTCAAAACAGACCAGCAGGTAGAAACCAATTTTTTCAAAGACCTTCTGTTGCTCAAATCAAAAAGTGTTTAACTAAAGAAAGTTAGATAATATACTGGGGGATTTATTCGTAAATTTTCAGCTCAATCCGACTTATAGAGACTCATCACTAATTTTTATGGTGGAGGACAGAAATCTGTTTCGGGACAGCAACTCTCCAAATCTTACTTCCCTCTTATTGGAGGTCATTCTTGGCATAAAAAGCAAACAAAAAGGATAAGGAGAGATCATTACTGAAGTAATAACTTCCAAGACTCAAGAAAACTCTTGGTTTATCTCCCAACAAGTACTTTTCTTTAACGCCTTTAAGTTAGGCACAAGAACCAAGAAATCAAGTATTTTCAAATGAAGAAGCATTAACATCAAACCTTGCTTTCAAAGGAGGAGCAAAAAGCAACTTCTCTCTCCTCATAGGGAAGTGTTCAATACCTTTCTTGAATGGAAATTGATATTTAATGGTGCCTTCTTTCATATCAATAATGGCACTAACAGTTCCAAGAAAAGGTCTTCCCAAAGTAATAGGACAAGAAGCATTGTATTCAATATCCAAAACATAGAAATCAACAGGGACATAAGCATTGTTAACCATAATGAGAACATCATTAATACTCCCCATGAGTTTCTTCTTAGCATTATCATTAAGTGGGACATCCAAATAACAATCTTCCAAAGGTGGCAAATCAAGCATTTCATAAATCTTCCTAGGCATAATAGAGACACTAGAACCAAGATCACATGAAGCTTTGAGATCAAAGTTATTCACTTGCATATTAATGATGGGTTCCCAACTATCTTCTACTTTCCTAGGAATAGAAGCTTTGTGTTTTAACTTCTCTTCCTTAATATTAACAAGAGCATCTGTAATGTGTTTGGTGAAAGCAACATGCATATCACTAGCATCAGGACTTCTAGCAAGTTTTTGCAAGAACAAAATCACTTCAGAAATATTGCAACCATCAAGATCAAAATCAAACTTAGCATCACTAGTAGTAGAGTCATTAGGATTAGGCATTGTTGGAGGAGGAACAAGGACTTCTTGTGGTTTAGTGGTGATGGTGCACACACTATTGTTTCTATCAATTTCAGCTTCCCTTTCCCACTTAGCATGAAGTTGGGCTAACAGTCTAACATTTTCATAAATAGTAACTTGTATGGCATGAGTAGCAGCAAACGTACTTTCCATGCTTTCAGGTTTAGCAGCCATTTTATTAATCAAGGAGGATTGTGCTTCAGACAAAGAGGAAATATTTTTCTCAACATTTAAAAGCTTTTCCTCCACAGTCTTGTTGAAAGTGGTTTGTTTACTAATAAAGTCTTTGAGCATGACTTCAAGTTCAGAGGGGGCACTTCTAACATTGTTGTAGGAGTTTCCATAGGTATTGCCATTATTAGGAGGATAAAGCCTATAATTGTTGTTACCACTAAAATTATTCCTATAGGCATTTTTGTTGAAATTGTTGTTTCTAATGAAATTAACATCAACTTTCTCTTCTTGAGCAACCAAAGAGGCTAAGGGAACACTGTTAGGATCTAAAGGAGCTTTCCCATTAACAAGCATATCCATAATAACATCAATCTTATCACTCAAAGAGGAGGTTTCTTCAACAGAATTTACCTTCTTACCATGTGGAGCTCTCTCAGTGTGCCATTCAGAATAATTAACCATCATATTATCAAGGAGTTTTGTTGCATCACCCAAGGTGATGGTCATAAAGGTACCTCCATCAGCTGAATCCAACATGTTTCTTGAAGAGAAGTTCAAACCTGCATAAAAAGTCTGGATAATCATCCAAGCAGTAAGTCCATGAGTGGGACAATTCTTAACCAAAGATTTCATTCTTTCCCAAGCTTGAGCAACATATCCATTATCAAGTTGTTTAAGTTTCATGATATCACTTCTCATAGATATAATGTTAGCAGGAGGGTAGTACTTTCCAATAAAAGCATCCTTGCACTTAATCCAAGAATCAATAATATTTCTAGGAAAGGATAGCAACAATTCTTTAGATTTTCCTCTTAAGGAGAAAGGAAACAAATTGAGCTTAATAATATCTCCATCTACATCCTTATACTTTTGCATCTCACAAAGTTCAACAAAGTTATTGACATGGGCGGTGATATGTCGGAAACGTATCTATAATTTTTGATGTTCCATGCTTACTTAGTATCTACTTTGCTTTGCTTTGTCTACACTTTGAGGTGTTTTTATATGTTTTTGGGTACTAACCTATTTACAAGTTTCCATAGTGTGAGTTGCCTGTTTTCTTCTGTTTTTGGTTCCAGAAAGGCAGAAAATCAATATTCTCGGAATTGTACGGGACAAAAGACAAAGTCAATATTTTACCGTGGGGAACATGTAGTCGGAGTACTAGACGGAGGAGGCTCACCAGGGGGCCACACCCCCAGGCGGCAAGTCCTAGGGCTATGCGCGTTTGGGGGGTGTAGCCGCCTTGGTGGCCCCCTTGCCTCGCCTCTTCGCCTATAAAGTCCCCCCAATGCCAAAACCCTAGGACCCCGGTCAAAACTCCACGAAACCGTTTGTAGCCGCCGCCACCATCGTCCCTAGATCGGGGGATCTGAAGTTCTTCTCAGCACCCTGCCGGAGGGGAGATCATCTCGGAGGCCTTCTTATTCATCATGCCAGCCTCCGGTATGAAGCATGAGTAGTTCCACCTTGGACTACGGGTCCATGTAGTAGCGAGATGGTTGTATCTCCTCCTTGTGCTTTCATGTCTAGATCTTGTGAGATCGGTTCATTATCAAGATCTCATCTATTTGTAATCATGCATGTTGGGTTTGCGGGGATCCGATGGATATTGAGATTACTATGTTAGATTGATTAATGGTTTTGTCTTATTGATTCTAACATGTCTGTGTTGTTTGTGATCTTGCATGCTCTCCATTGTTAGTAGCTATCTTGTCCAAGTAGTTGCTAGTGACTCCAAGAGGGGGTATTTATGCTCGATAGTGGGTTTATGCCTCTACTTAATCAAGGGAAGTGACATAAATCTCTACGGTTGTAGATGTGTTGTTGCCACTAGGGAGAAAACAACAGTCTCTTGTTCATGGAACAAGTGGATTGTTTACCTTACACACATTGCTTAAAGCAGTTGTCTGTTGCTTGCAACGTAATACTGGAGGGGGTTTGGATGATAACCTGAAGGTGGACTTCTAGTCATAGATGCAGTTGGATGGCGGTCTATGTATATTGTTGTATTGCCCAATCGAATCGCATAGGATCTTTTTGTCTAGTATTGCATTGTTATGCCTTGCTAAGTCCTAACAATTGCCCTTCTGTAATTTGTTTACCCAGCATGCCATGTTTGTTTATCTAAGGAGAACACCTCTGGTGAACTATGGACCCCGGTCCAATCTTTACCATTGATACATCTTCCACTGTTACTGTTTACTTGCTACAAACCATCATTGATTATCCACAAGTATAGGGGTGTATCGTAGTACTTTCGATAAATAGGAGTGTCGATCACAACGAGGAGCAGAAAGTGCTGAACAGTGGTATGGAGCAGGAAATCCCTGTGAATACTTAGCAAACAAATTTTTAGTGGTTTTCTGACAAGGCAACAAAACAAGGAGCAAATAACAAAAGTAACGAACAAACGGAGCAAGTGGCCCAATCCTTTCTTAGCAAAGGACAAGCCGGTGGAAATACTTATTAGGACCAAACATTCTCGAGGACACTTGGGAATTCTGTCAAGTGCTTTCGCTTCAAATAGCTGAGTACTCTTCTCTGGTGTTTGTAAGTGTTGTGTGGGTGAACCTGTGCTAACATACCGCCTTCCTAGGACTAATACATACTTGTGATTAAACCCCGTGCAAACATCCGTAACTATAGGAAAGTAATTAAGATATAAATCTAACCACAACCTTAAACTCTGAGATCCTACGCTCCCTTGTGCAAAGGTGTCCTAACGGGGGTTCAGGTTTCTGTCACTCCGGCAACCCCACAATTAGTAGCCAAATACACAATGCATTCCCCTAGGCCCATAAATGGTGAAGTGTCATGTAGTCGACGTTCACATGATACCACTAGAAGAATAGCACCACAACTTAAGTACTAAACCATTGTATAATATCTCATCACAGATTCACTACTAACAACATGACTTCTCCCATGTCCTCAAGAACTAAATGAGCTATTCATAAGACATCATATGGATCAAGATCAAAGATGATATGATAATGGATAACAATAATCCAATGGTTCCACTCACAAGCATCAACTACAATAGTAATTAACACCGGGAAAGTTTCCCCTAAGAACTAAAGCAATATCCAACACAATTGTTACAGCGGGACGGAGTGGAGATGATGGTGTGGATGATGATGATGATCCCGATGAAGCCTAACTTGATGACGTTGTTGATGGCGACGGTCTCCCCTCTCCGGGAAGGAATTACCCTGGCAGAAATCTTGTTGCCGGAGAGATCTTTCTCGATGTTTTCCGCCCCTAGAGGCGGCGGAAATCTATCTGTGGTTGCTCTCCGAGCCTTAGGGTTTCATAGGAAGATATAGGCGAAGGGGCAGAGTCGGAGGCCGGGCAGGTGGGCCACACCTACCCTAGGCGCGGGGTCAGGTGGGCTCGTGCCTAGGGGGGTGTGGGCCCCCTGAGGCCCCTCTTCGTCCCTCCTTCTAGCTTTCTTCGTCTTCTGGTAAAATAATATGTTTCCATATTTTTCTGTTATTTTTCTGATCTTTGCGAAATTGCACGGAAATGTCTTCTTTTCCATCAGATTCCAGACTTCGGCAGTCCATCCTCCAGGAATCATCCAACATGCATAAAAAGATGAAAAGTCATAAGTAATACCTCATAATAAGACAAATATCAATGAATAGAGGTAAATTATGATATAGAATGGTGATGCAAATTGGGCGTATCAACTCCCCAAGCTTAGACTTTGCTTGTCCCCAAGCGAAAACTGATCTCAGTAAACATGTCCACAGGTTTATGGAGTGAAGTGTCGATAAAATAATACGAACAAGAAGCATCACACTTACCATTGCATAACTCATAGAAGAGAGCAACTCACCATTATATAACTTAGCTTGCAACCAAGTACATCGGTCACAATAGAGATGCATAAAGATAAATCATAATTGGAATTGGCAAACTTGTTCTTGGTCAGAGAACACCTGGTAAACAGTTTCACAAAAGCTTTTTGTAGAACTTTGAAGACAGGAGCACTCCTGGCTCAAAAAGGTTTTTCACAAGTGAAGACTTTCAAAGTAATACTCAATAGATAAGAGTTTTATGCAAACAAGGAAGATGAAGAACATGATTGAATAAATCACCATATGAATGCCTAAAACATAATAACTCAAAATCTTGCTAGAGATAGAGAGGAAGTAGGTTTACTGACTCAACTTTCTAAGCGGGAGAAAGGTCCCTTTATAGAGGGAAGCAGGGATTATAAGTCATAAAGAGCTTCCAAAAGATTATGGTACTTACTAGCTTTGAGCCCTCATTGCCCCTATCATAAGCATCTTGAGATGATTAATATTAAAGTGAAAAAAGATGGAGTATATGCTTAACGAAATATAAGTTGGCAATCTCATGTCCCTTGAATATGAGGGCCACTCCTCATGCTACTCAACTTTGGTCACAAGTAAGTTCTTGTCATTGTAAGTATTTGCATATCATTGAGAACCACCAACGGGGTACCCCTTTCACATGGTACAGGAGCTTTCCCATAACCAAAATGACAAGGAAAGCAGACAATGAGCATCTCAACAATCTTTTTATTTACTATGTGCATAGCTTTTTATTGAGGATGCTTCGTAGATGACTCACTATGGTGATGCTGGAAGTTTCCACCATGATTAAGCATGGCTTAGGCTAGTGGCCCGGGTGTTTCTCTAACACAGGATACAAACTCCATGGACTTACAAGTTCCCTCTTTATTTCACACCGTTGACATCCATAGACAAAAGAGCACGATATCAACTATGTACAGAGTACAAGTGCAATGTTGAAAACGTTCCCGTGTGACAACGCAGTTACGCTAATTCCAACGTATAGATGCAAGCATATACAATTCCGATGTTCACAATGGTTCAAGTCTATTAGGGGAAAGGAAATAAAGTGTGCCATCAAGTTCGTGAGAGCTTTACTAACTAGTTTTCACACAACAAAATACTTTTAATTTGAAAGGTAGATGAAGCTTGAGAATTTGCTTGGAATATCAAAACCTACTAGGTAGATATGGTGGACACAAGTGGCAAAAGTTTTGGTTCAAAGGGATTTGGAAAAATGAGAAGTATGCCTTCTCAAAACAGGTTTTTGGCTATCAAGGCTGGGTAGCAGGCAAGAGAGTTGAAAGAAACAAGCAAACATGCAAGTAATAAAGCCAAACATGCAATCTTCCTTAAAGACACAAAAGAATCTTAAATAAAGAATACTAAGCTTATGAGCCAACAAGAAAGAAAACAAATTATACAAAATACCTGAAAGCTTTTTCTTTCTTTCTTTTTCTTTCAAACTAATGCCACTGACCAGAACTCGGTTTGCCAAAACCAATTTAGATCCACTTGATGATCCCAAAGTGGTGACAATACTAAACAACAAGATCCATCATATAATAGAGATTGCAAACTAAAATAAGAAGTGCAAAAAGTAAAAGATGAGACTTCTCATTAATATTCAATAAAGGCACTCACACCAAGGGATACATAGATAATCAAATAAAGGAGAGATACTTCCACATGCAAACCAAATTATAAGATAACCTCTCTACCACGGATATGAATCCACTAAAAAGGTAAAAGATAAAAGATAATGGTGGTGATACCGCGACACTCCCCAAGCTTGGAACAAGCCAAGGGGATGCCAAACCCTGATGATGAATTACTCCTTCGGTGGTGGTGGTGTTCTCTTGTCATCATAAAACTTCCAAGGCAATGGTTCCCCATCCAAAAAGGATGTCCTTGTCTCTGCAATCCTGAAACTAGCAGCAGAGCTTATGCAATCAAATCTAGCCTCATACTCATAGTTTTGATTCTTATGTCATAGAGATGTGCTTGCAATTGATTGCTGGTCTGACGGAGTGAGAAGATCTCTTCTCGGAGCTCAGCAACTTCTCCCTCGTTCTTTGTGATGAGTTCTAAACTTATCTTGTGAATAACATCCACTTCGCGTTCCGCCATCTTCTTGTACCTGAAAACTTCTTGTTCCAATGCTTCCATCCCGTCTTCCAGACTGCCCTCTCCTTTAGGGCCTTGAACTTCTTTCATCTATAGCTTCCCCTCTTTGAGGATCAACTCTTTGGGATGAATCCTCAACTCATACATGTACGGGTTGAGGACGTCCGCAGAGGAATCCTCCGTGGGTGATCCAGAGGAAGACATTGAGTCTCCAAATCTGAGAATTTTCCTGACAGAAACAAATCGAAATGAAAACACGTCGAGAACACGATGCAAGAACCTCGGGGAACCCGGGGGTTATATATTATGAAGTTTCAATGCATAAGGAAGGTTTTGACACAGAAATGAGGCGGAGTCGGAGCTCGGGGGTGGAACACCCCCCTCAGGCGCGACCAGTTTCATCTCGCAACTTCCCTTATGTATTAAAAACATCAAAAATATAAAAAGATTGGAGTTTCACGAACCTTCTGTTTTCACCATTCAAAGATGAACTCTGCAGATTCCTTTTCTCTTTCTCCTGAGAATTTCCTTCATACAAAACCCTTGCACAAACTGATGGGGATATGCCTACTGGGGTATACCCAGCAGGACGTTTCCTATTGGCCCAAGATGCCAGTGAGTGGGCCCGCCTGACGGCGACTGGATCGAGACTTGGCGAAGGCCTAGATGATTGGAAGCTGGAGGCCCAGAAGCGTAGCTAGGCCCAGTCGGACTAGGTCAAGAATCCTCCGAGTCCTTAACCAATTCGGTTGTAGATCTGTAAACCCTAGCGAGGTGAACCTATATAAACCTCCCTAGGGTACGCATAGAGGACACGTTCCATCATACACCCCCGCGACTCGCCGCCTAGTCGTCGAGCTCGCCCTTGTACTCTCTCCATAATATAATCTAGCAGGAGTAGGTCTTTACCCTCTGGGGGACGAACCTGGGTAAACCCTTGTGTATCAGCCCTCATCTCGCACTGCAGATGGTTGGTCGCCCTTGCCCCTCGTTCTACTACTCGATGCCGATTGCAGCATCTGCCGTGGCCATTCCCACGACAGTGGCGCCCACCATGGGGCCTGGCCGGTCAGGCCGGTGTTCTGCGGTGATATCTAATCTTCCCATCAACGAGAAGATCGCCACCGGCCGCATGATCGCGATCGGTGAGATCCTCCAGATCTTGTCGAGCAGCTACGTCCCGGCGGCACGCCCCATTACGCGCAGCGTGATCATGCCGGTCGGCACGATCAGCCTCTTCGTCGGCTTCACCGACACCATCACCTCGGAGGACCCGGCTCGCATCCGCGAGTTGCCACCACGCGACCAGCTCTCTGAGAGCCAGGTCCGCACCATCCACCGCCTCGCCTCCGAGTACTACTCGGCCAACAGCAACGTGGCCGAAACCACCATGGTCACAGATGATGCGGCCCTCAATGACGACGCCGACTCGGCGCCCCCAGCGTCGGCTGTCGGATCCATCGTCACCGTGTTACCCGCGGGCTACATCACCCAGGTCTCCAACGTGGGAGACTTCGAGGACCCCTCCATCCTTGGGATATTCGAATTCTACTCCGGGTCGGAGAACTCCGGCGACTTCCACGTCAGATCTGGCCGCAACGTCGCGTCCTACATGGCGAATGGCGTGGACCCCCGCCAGACCCATTCTCCATGCCGATCCCGCCGACCGCGACAACAACGGAGGTCGAAGAACTCCGCGTGCGACTGGAGGAGGCGGTCCGCAAGGAACAAGCCGAGCGCGAGAAATTCCACCTCGAGCAGGTGACAATGCAGGAGCTTTCGCGCTACCACCAACTCCGCATCAGGTCATGTCTGAACCCCACCATTCAGGGCCGCGCCCTGAACTTCGACGATGAGAACGACCCGAATCGCCTAGTCGAGCGCGCGATCTACGAGAACGCGCCGCCAGGAGGAAGTTCCCGGCCACTGCCAGGCGCGACGGCTAACGGCGCCCCACCACCACCCGGCCGGACGCCCCCCCGGACCAGCCGAGAATCCTGGTCTCCTCGCGGGAGCGAGACGCGAATGGCCTCCCGTTGTTCTCCACCCCGATGGACAATGTCGTCGCGAGCCGAGCCGCGGTCGACAACATCACCGTGACCGGGGAAGGTGCCCTGCAGATCCAGTACGCCAAGGCTCTACTCGCCAAGGCAGTCGAGCAACAAAACGCGGGTGCCGACTCATATGGTCGCATGTACTCGCGTTCGTCAGGCAGGAGGGCGGCCTCGAGCGTCCGCCCAGTGGTGGCAAACACCCTTAACTGCCCACCACCCGAGCCCCTACAGCTCCAACATTGACCCGCACACGCGACACTCTCCACCAACGACCCGCAACCGGCGAACAACTTTGTCGTCGCCAACGGTCAGCCAGTCGACGCGCGCACCCACATCATCAACAACCAGAGCTGGCGCGCATGCCAGCCTAATGACTTTAGGCATACCCTCACAAACCGCCGCGACAGCGAACCAAGGTGGTCGCTGAGCCAAGTCGGACCCCAGTGCTTCGGACCAATGATCCGAGGCGAAAGATACCCGGTGAACTTCAAGGCACCAAAGGATATTGATAAGTACGACCCCTCGTACGACCCGTCCGTGTGGCTAGACACCTACCTTATGGCGATGGGAATCGCCGGCCACACTGACCTGCTTGCTGCTCGCTACCTCCCCCTGATGATGGAGGGAGCGTGCCGGCAATGGATCAACACCCTTCCCGCGGACAACATCGACTCCTGGGAGGAAATGTGTGAAGCCTTCGTCGGGCACTTCGAGGGCTCCTACACCCGCGCCACCACCATCGAGGACCTGGAGCGATGTGTCGTCGACCCGCAGCTAGGTCCAAAGGTGGCAAGACTTGTGGTACAATGCGGCCGGAATCCACCCGCACACCACGATCCATTGCTTCAAGACCTCGTGCCTCTACGAGCCCCTGGTCGCCAAACTCAAGCGGGTGTACAAAACACTCGACAATATACCGGACCTCCTCGAGATCACCAAGCGGTACGTGGAGGAGGACCCAAACCAAGAAACCGACGATGAGTCGGGAGGGAATCGCCGCACGAGCGGCCACGACAACGGAAGGCGACCCGACCTACGGTACAGCAACACTCGCCTCACCGGCAAGCGCCGCGGTGACGGGCGAGTCGACTTCGTCGCCAACGCCGGGTACGCTCCACGCGAGCCCAAGAGCTTCCGCCGCGATGGAGGTCAACATCGCAATAGCGGCAACTACAAGGCAAAGCCGCGGTTCGACCCCGCGGCCCTCCTCAACCAGCCATGTGTGTTCCATAGCAGGGAGGGGAAACCCGCCACGCACACGACCTCCTATTGCCACTCCCTAAGGGAGATCGAGAAGGCACGTCGTGCAAGGGAAGAGCCCGACAACCACCCGCCAAACGACGGCAAATTCGGCAATGACGCCGGCTCGCTCCACACCTTCACAGGCTTCAACACGAAGCGCAAGAAGAAGGTCACCACCCGCGCTGTTGCCGTCAATGCGGTGTCCCAGATCGACATCCCCCAGTTCCTTAACTGGTCCGAGCAACCAATCACCTCGAGCCGCGAGGACCACTCGCCACGGATCGAATATCCGGGACGAGTCGCCTTGGTGGTCAAGCCCAAGGTGGGAGACTATTGGCTCCCCAAGACGCTGATGGACGGCGGCAGCTGCATCAACATCTTGTACCTGGACACATTCAGGCGACTGCGGCTCCCGCAATCGATGATCGAGACAACCTACACCACCTTCCACGGCATCGTCCCCGATCGGAAGGCATACCCAATCGGCAAGGTGACGCTGTCAGTCACCTTCGGCACACCAGCGAACTTTCGCACCGAGCGGATCGTTTTCGAGCTGGTGCCGTTCAACAGCCCCTACCACTACGTCCTGGGGCGCCAAGCGTTCGCCAAATTCATGGCAGCACCCCACTACGCGTACAACACGATGAAGCTCCTCGGGCTGTGTGGCATCATCGCTGTCCATGGCGATCCCAGCATGGCCACAGAATGCGAGGCCAAAGGCGCCGAGCTCGCTGACGCTATCATCGCGGCAGAGGCCAACCACGCAGAGGAGCTCGCCAAGTACGCGAGCGGGGTCAACAATGACGACCCCGCCATACTCAAGAAGCCCAACTCGGAGGGTGGCAGCTCCACCGCCTTCGAGGCAACAACGCACACTCGCACCGTCGAGCTGGTCCCAGGCGACTCCAGCCAGACGGTGACGATTGGGACGGGCATGAGCCCATCATAGGAAGGCGCGCTCATCGAGTTCCTATGTGAGAATCGAGACATCTTCGCATGGAAGCCATCCGACATGCATGGTGTCCCGAGGGAACTCGCTGAGCACAAACTCAACATCGACCCCAAAGCACGACCCGTCAAGCAGTTGTTATGGCCCTTCAATGAAGAGCGCCGCCGAGCAATCACCGAGGAGGTGCAGCGTCTACTCGCTACAGGCTTCATCTCGCCAATCAAATACTCCAAGTGGCTGGCAAACCCAGGCCTGGTCGAGAAGAAAAACGGGACCTGGAGAATGTGTATCGATTACACAAACCTCAACAGCGCCTGCCCAAAGGAGCAGTTCGTCCTCCCGCGGATCGACCAAATCATCGATTCAACCGTGGGCTTGGAGTCGCTATGTTTCCTCGATGCTTACTCTGGGTACAACCAGATCAAAATGGAAGGTGAGGACGAGGAGAAGACGGTGTTCATCACGCCATTCGGCCTCAAGAATGCAGGGGCGACCTACCAGAGGTGTATGCAAGAGTGCCTTGCGAGCCAAATCGGCCGCAACATCCACGCCTACATCAATGACATGGTGGTAAAATCCACTCGCCAGGGCGACCTACTCGCCGACCTGGCAGAAACCTTCTCCAACCTGCGGAGGTACAAAATAAAACTAAAACCAGCAAAGTGCACCTTCGGTGTACCTACTGGACGGCTGCTAGGGTACGTCGTCTCCAAGCGAGGAATCGAGGCGAACCCCGCCAAGATCAACACGATCACCCGACTCGGCAGACCCGAGTGCCTGCGCGACGTCCAGAAGCTGGTCGGACAAGTCGCGGCTCTCAGTCGCTTTATCCCCCGGTTAGGCGAGAAGGCAATGCCTCTCTACCGCCTAATGCGCAAGAACCCCACTTTCCAGTGGGACAAGGAGGCAGACAACACGCTCCATGCCCTCAAGGAGGTGCTACTCGTGGCACCGCTACTCGCCGCCCCAGTCGACAAGGAGCCCATGCTCGTCTACGTCGCGGCTTCCGAGCGCGTCGTCAGCGCTGTTGTTGGGGAGGTAACCCCGGATAGGGTAAGGACGGGGAAAGACGAAAGGTTATTCTCCGTCCACTTTCCGAGTTATATTCTAAGCTGGCCGAGTCTTGTAAAGGTCAGCCGAGATGGGGAAAGGCAGGACCTCAGTAGTAATGACAAGGCATTACCCGGCCGAGATATTGCGTAAGTCGGCCGGGTTAGCCCGAATGATCTTAATGCAGGTGAAGGACAGCCGAGTTATGCGAGGAAGGGCCGAATGGTACGAAGCTTGCAAGAGAAGGAGAAGCCTAAAGTTAAACCCTAGACGCGGAATCTGAGCAGAGCCAAGAGCTAAAGACAAATGTGCAGAATGACAGAGGGGCAGAAGGAGGTCACGGGGGTGACAGTTCTGGAGCCCGAGGCACGCAGGAGGGGCCCTCTGGAACCTTGCCGCAGTTAGAAGGGCGACAGGGAAAGAGGGGCGCCGAACTACTATATTGGGACAAGCATATTCCTCGAATATGCTTGCCACGTCAGCCCTAGAAGAACCCAAGGCTCTCCTTTATAAGGGGAGGCTTGGACCCTGATGAAGGGATCGGCTCATTCTTAGTACCGTTAGGCTGGTAAAGTTCTCCCTTTCTCCTCGTATACAGCTCAAGGAGCACTTGTAGCCCAAGGAAGGAGAAATAAAGATCTTTGCCTTAGTCTTCTGTGTGTAGACTCAACTACATCTTCCCTCCCCAGATCCCTCTAGCATCCATTGGCCCCATACTTTAGCCTACCCATGGCATCTGCCGTGCCACCACCACGACAGTTGGCGCCCACCGTGGGGCTAGCAGCGGTGCTAGCTGGAGTCATGATCCGGACGGGAAACTTCATCAACACTGGAGAGCGCGTGGTTTCTGGCCTAGTCCGGAGATTCGATCTCTGTGACTATGTCAGCGACAACGCGGGCAGCTTCAGGGGAAAAGCTCCCCTGAGGAACGGCGTCTTCATCAGTCTGGGCGACCACAAGGTCTACGTCGGCGTCGACATCTCCGACGTTTATCCTCACCAAGTTGTTGTTGTAGGAGAGCCACCTCTTAGCACTGCGAGTCGTCCGCCCGGAGCGCATCCTGCAGGCAGCGTCGAGGTGATGGTCGCGGCCGGAGTGCAAACTGGAGTAGCAGCTGCCGGGTCAGCCAGAGAACCCGCCACCGGTGTACAAGGCGCACCCAGGCAGACAGCACCACCGCCCACCGAGGTAATCCCGCCAGCGACCAACCCGACCGAAGTGCAGGACACCACTCCAAAGGCACCAAGAGTAAGGGGGCCACCTCTGGAAAGGCCAGAGAACATTCTTCAGGCAACCATAGAAAACTTGACTACGCCTGTAGCGCCGATACTTGATCCGCCAAATGCTCAGGCAGAGTTAGAGGAAACCAGGCAAAAGGTGCTGGCAGAGGCCAAAAAGGTGTCGGCTTTGCGGGAATCCTTAAACAGGACCCTACGAGAATATGCCAAAGCTAATAAGCTTGACGTCGCGCCCGAACGGGTGGACGAGTTAAGATTGAGAGGGAAAAACCTCATAGATGATATCAACAAAGAGCATGATGCTCATAAAGCAGAATCAGTTGATTTGGGTTTGCCGAGGTACAGTACCCCGGCAAAAAACCTAAGAGCGGCAAATGCCGCAGCGTTAGAGTTAGAGGGGTTAACCGGCGAAGCCCGGCAGAAACAACAAGAAAGAGTGAATGAGCTGGTGCGCATCGCGAACCAGCAAAACGAAGAAATGCTCAGGGTAGACCCGGCGAGGCCGGGGGCCTCGCGAATGGTTCACTCGGCAGGAGCAGCACCTGCCTTGTCCGTGGCAGCAGCATCTTCACCCGCAAATAATGCACGAAGGGACAAAGCAGTAACCTCAGGAAAGAGAAACAAGAAAATTGTTCCATATGATCCGGCGATGGCCGGAAAGGCAAATGAGAACAGAGGCAATGCAAGCCGAGGTAACAGTGGGGAGAGGAACCCTGGCCGTATTGAGAAAGACGGCGGAAGCCGAGGCAATGGAGATCTCGGCAGAAGAGAACCCGGAAGAGGCAATCATGAGAACAATACCCCGCTCGAAGTAAGGAGAGAACTGCCACTCAACCCGCAACCGAGGCATGAACCCCGGCAGGAAAGAGAAATGAGGCCAGCTTGCCACAATCAAATTAATGAAAGATACAATGATGGCTATTCCGAGATGGAATATGCGATCCATGGAGGAAACAACCACTATGGAATACAAGACAGAGTTCTCTACAGAGATTTGCCATCAAATGATGCAAGAGTAAAGCTGGACCGGCTATACCGGTCCGAGTTGTTAGAAGAACAGGGTTCACCAGGTCCGACATGCTTTGGACCACGGATCATGGGCGAACCACCTGTGCCGAAATTTCAGCTAGCAAGGGGCACGAAAACATATAATGGGAGTACCAAGCCACAAGACTGGTTGATTGATTATGCCACTGCTGTGAAAATAGCGGGTGGAAACTTGCGATGGGCAGTAAGGTATGTCCCACAAATGTTGGAAGGACCAGCTAGGGTGTGGCTGAATAATCTACCAGCAGGCAGTATCAACTGTTGGTTAGATTTTGAGGAAATATTCGTCAGCAACTTTACCAGCACATACAAGAGGCCAAACAGGCCCCAACAGTTAGCCATGTGCAAGCAGAGGCCGAATGAGACAGATAGAGAATTTTTAACTCGATGGTGTAACCTGAGAAACTCGTGTGAAGGAGTTATAGTCCCAAGCAATAGCGTGGTTCGCACAAGGATGCCGTTATGGCAGTGTGTTATGGCAACGACTGCAAAGAGATATGCCGACCACATTGGCAGAAACTATCAGAATAGCGGACTCCTATGCGTTGGGAGATCCGACGCAACCAGAGTTCATGTCAGCTGATCATCGGGAGCAACAAGACCAGTACGCGAGAGATTTGGCCGGGTCATCCAGGCGCAATGATTTTAGAGGAAGAAGAAGAGAAGAAAGTCCGGATTACAGATATAATTCGGCACAAGTGGCAGCAGTAGCACAGGATCAGCCGAATCACGGAACAACTCAACAGCAAAAGAATGGTCCTCAACAATGGACACCAAGGAATGAAGGGAAAAGACAGTGGACCCCAGAACAAAAGAAGCAATGGTAGGAGAGGCCGAAGTACACGTTCGAATCTATGTTAGATCAGCCGTGTAAATTTCACACGTCAAACCCATCCAGACCAGCCAGCCATACAACCCGCCAATGTGCATGGATGAAAAATGCAATGGGAAACCCTGCAGCATTCAGCAAAGACCCTCAAGGGCATCAACAAGATCACCACGTTGGTGGTGCAAATGCACAAGACTGATGTTGCGCCTCCCCGAGATATGATAACTCGGACCGGAGGGATGCGGTACATCAAGTGGTGAACCAAGGCCAGGATGGAAGGGCAATTCCAGGAAATACTGGACACAATGATTACAGAGAGCATCATCAGTCTTATTGTGTGTTCACAACGGAACAACAAGACAAGCAGAGTGTGCAACGCAGGCATATGGAAGTAAATGCAGTTATGCCGGTAGTGTCGAGATATGTACCATGGTCAGATCAGGAAGTTACTTGGAGCATAAAGGATCACCCCAGAATAATGCCGAGTCCAGGGTCGTATGCACTCGTGTTGGATCCGACGTTTATCGGACCAAGCATTAATGTAAAGTTCTCAAAAGTTCTCATTGACAATGGGAGCAGTATCAACATCATGTACAAAGATACCATGCTTAAACTTGGAATATCGCAGAACATGCTGCAATCCACGAGGACCACTTTCCATGGGATAGTGCCAGGGCTTTCATGCGAACCCATTGGTAAAGTCCGAGTGGATGTGTTATTCGGCACAAGGGATAACTGCAGAGCAGAGAACTTAGAGTTTGAAGTAGTAGATCTGGAGAGTTGTTATCATGCTTTACTCGGACGGCCCGCGTTAGCCAAATTCATGGGCAGCTGTCATGTAAGTTATCTGAAAATGAAGCTACTCGGACCACAAGGAGTGATAACGGTAGCAGGGGATTACAAGAAGTCAATGGAATGTGCTTCAGCCGGATCAAACTTGGCCGAATCATTGGTTATAGCAAGAGAAAAAAGAAGGATTCAGGAGGTAGCAGCCCTCGCTCAGTCGGCACAGCTGAATATGCCGGCACTAGCCTATCCACATGGAAGTGTCTCCTTCCAGCCGACTAAAGAAACAAAGAAGTTTCAGATAGATGAGCAATTCCCAGAGCGCACCGTTACTATTGGTGCAGGCCTAGATGCTAAATAGGAAAGCGAGCTCACCAACTTCCTCCGTGAGAATCGGGATATCTTTGCATGGTCAACTCAGGATCTGCAAGGAGTTCCGAGGGAGTTGGCTGAGCACTCTCTGAATGTAAGGCCAGGAGCAAGGCCGGTGAAGCAACCTCTCCGCCGCTTCGCCGAAGACAGGAGAAAAATAATAGGGGATGAAATAGCTCGGCTCCTCGCGGCCGGGTTCATCATGGAAGTGTTATATCCGGATTGGTTATCAAATCCGGTGCTAGTAGAAAAGAAGAAAGATGATCCGAATGTAGCCATTGTATGGCGAATGTGCATTGATTACACGAACCTGAACAAGGCGTGTCCAAAAGATCCTTTTCCATTACCTAGAATAGACCAAGTCATTGATTCGACCGCTGGTTGTGAGTTATTGTCATTTGTAGACGCGTATTCTGGTTTTCACCAGATACCGTTAAATCCGGCCGATCAAATAAAGACTGCGTTTATTACCCCGTACGGGGCTTATTGCTATCGCACGATGCCATTCGGCCTGCGAAACGCAGGAGCAACATATCAGAGATGCATGCAGAAATGTCTACACGACCAGATAGGAAAAAATGTACAAGTATATGTGGATGACGTGGTCATCAAAACCAAGGAGAGCAAAACACTGCTGGATGATATACGGCAGACTTTCGCGAACCTGAGAAGATTCCGAATGAAACTTAACCCGGAAAAGTGCACGTTTGGCGTGCCAGCAGGAAAATTACTCAGTTTTCTGGTATCTAGCCGAGGTATAGAGGCCAATCCAACGAACATAAGGGCAGTAGAAAGGATGGAACTGCCAAGGTGTCTAAATGACGTACAAAAGTTCACGGGATGCTTGGCTTCGCTCAGTCGGTCCGTATGTCGGCTGGGAGAGAAAGCGCTACCACTCTATCAACTGATGAAGAAATCAGATAGGTTCATTTGGACTCCGCAAGCAGACAATGCATTTCATGAGTTGAAAAAGATGTTGGTTACAGCACCCATTTTGGCTTCTCCATTATCAAAAGAGCCTATGTTACTCTATGTAGCGGCAACCAACAGAGTAGTAAGTGTTGTAGTCATGGTAGAACGATTCGAAGAAGAAAAGTCAGTACAAAGGCCGGTGTACTATTTAAGCGAAGTGCTATCTGCTTCAAAGCAAAATTATCCACATTATCAAAAGATGGCTTGTGGAGTGTATATGTCGGCAAAGAAACTTAAACATTACTTTGAAGAGCACCCCATCAAAGTGATCTGTGAAGCACCCATAGCCGACATATTGAGCAACAAAGACGCAAGTGGCCGAATAGCAAAATGGGCAATTGAGTTGTCACCATATGCTCCACAATTCGATAGGAGAGATGCAATCAAATCTCAGGAAGTCGCCGATTTTTTCGTAGACTGGGCCGAGGTGCAGTATGAGCCGCCATTACCAGACCCAAATTATTGGACGATGCATTTCGATGGTTCCAAACTAAGAAATGATTTGGGGGCAGGAATAGTGTTAACCTCGCCTAAAAGAGATCAGCTGAAGTATGTGCTACAAATACATTTTGCCGCATCCAACAACGTAGCCGAATATGAAGCACTGGTCCATGGATTGAAAGTAGCAAAAGAGATTGGCATACACCGAATCTTATGCTATGGGGACTTGGATCTGGTAGTACATCAAGTCTCAGGCAATTGGGATGCATTAGATGCTAATATGGCTTTATACGGATTTCATGTGCAAAAGATCAGTGGATACTTTGAAGGATGTGAATTTCACCACATACCTCGGGCAGAAAATGATGCCGCAGACACGTTGTCAAAACTAGGATCAACCCGGCAGTCAATTCCCCCGGGTATTGCCCTGGAACACCTCAGGAAACCATCAATAATCCCATCACCAGAATCTGAATCTATCTTTATTCCGGAAAATTCAGCAGAAGATAATGCGCCGATGGAGGTAGACCAGCAATATGACTCGGAACCCCCCAAGAGGAGGACAACAGAAGTAAGCACAATTGTGGAGAAGGCCGAGGTAGAAATGTCGGCAGAAAACATGCAAATAGACAGTAAGATCACACCAGAAAAAGTCACACCGCCATGGGCGCAACCCATATTCTTTTACCTTAAAGACTCGATGTTGCCGAACAATGAAGTATTAGCAAGACAAACTGTAAGGAGAGCAAAAGCTTATACAATCATAAACAATGAGCTATATAAAAGAAGCGTCACAAGCGTATTGCAAAAGTGTGTGAGTTCGGCAGAAGGCCAGGAGATCCTCCTAGATATACATCAAGGAGAATGTGGACACCATGCCTCATCTCGTGCCTTGGTAGCCAAAGCATTCAGGCATGGATTTTATTGGCCGACGGCGTTGAAAGAAGCCAAAGAGATAGTTGAGAAATGCAATGGTTGCCAGAGATATGCGACCAAAATACATATACCATCGGCCGAGTTAAAAACAATACCCATCACTTGGCCATTTTCTGTGTGGGGCTTAGATATGGTGGGACCATTTAAGCCGGCCCGAGGGGGAATGACCCACATATTGGTTATGGTGGACAAGTTCACAAAATGGATTGAAGTGAAACCAATAAAAATTGCGATGGGCCCATAGCAGTGAAATTCCTCAAAGATATTATTTTACGATATGGGTATCCGCACAGTGTTATTACAGATAACGGCACAAACTTTGCAGAAGGAGCCTTCGCTAGATTTTGCAGAGAGAAACACATAAGACTAGATGTTGCCTCTGTGGCTCACCCAGCATCTAATGGGCAAGTGGAAAGGTCTAATGGACTAGTATTGTTAGGAATAAAACCGCGACTTGTTGAACCACTGCAAAGGTCGGCAGGATGTTGGATTGAGGAACTCCCAGCCGTATTATGGAGCCTCAGGACTACTCCGAATAGATCAACAGGTTATACACCATTCTTTCTAGTATACGGGGCAGAGGCTGTGCTTCCAGCCGACATAATACATGACTCGCCAAGGATTACTCAGTATACAACCTCAGAGGTAAATGAAATAGCTCGGCAAGATTCTGTAGACCTGCTAGAAGAGGCCAGGGAACTGGCACTATCACGATCAGCTATTTATCAGCAGAACTTGCGACGATATCACGGCAAGAAAGTGAATCCAAGAGTATTCAAAGAAGGAGATTTAGTCCTCTGACTGGTGCAACGCACGGCCGGCATGCACAAGCTGTCACCTCCATGGGAGGGACCTTTCATCGTGAGCAAAGAATTGCATAACGATGCCTATTATTTAATCGACGCTCAATCCCCTGGAAGGAACAAGGCAGACAAAGCCGGCGAAGAAACGAAGCGGCCATGGAATGTAGCCTTGCTCCGTCCATTTTACTCATAGCATACTATCTCAAGGTCAAGAACCAATGATGTATTAAACCTCGGCATCCAGAGCAGTGACTCGGGGACTGCTGTATGTTATTTCAATTTCATCTTATGTACTAAACCTCGGCATCCAGAGCAGTGACTCGGGGACTGCTGTATGATATTTCAATTTCATCTTATGTACTAAACCTCGGCATCCAGAGCAGTGACTCGGGGACTGTTGTATGTTATTTCAATTTTATCTTATGTATTAAACCTCGGCATCCAAAGCAGCGACTAGAGGACTACCATATACCGCCCCAGTGTTATGTTGAGCACTAAAACTCGACACCCTGAGCAGCGCCTCGGCAGCGGTCTTATATTGTTTCTGAAATTTGGTTTACACACTAGACTTCGGAGGAACAGGCAGTCACTCGGGGACTGCCATATATTGTTCCAAAGTGGTAGTCAATCTTTGATACAAGAAAGGTATCACACTTCAACACTCAGAATAAGAGCAGATCAATCCCGTATGATATTCGAAGCTCACACCCAGATTACTCGACTAAAACACGAGAAAATAAAGACACAGATACATCCTAACAACAAAAATTGCAGGCAACCAAAGCAAAGATTCGGACGAACAAGATCACTTAGATAAAGTAATAACAATTACAAGCACATATGTCCCAGAAGCACACGGCAAAAGGAAATCCTTACTATACAAAAGACGGACAAAGGTTCCACGTACATCATACGCCTGACATACTAGGGATAAGAACAAACTTAAAGGTTTTTAGCGGGAGAGGCAGTAATTTGGTCAGGGGCCGGGCACTCCGAGGTAGGCGCGGCTTCGGCCGAGGTCGCCTCACCCTCCACTGAACCAGGTGCGACTTCGGCGGAAGCCCGAGGCTGCTGAGGAGCATCGGTTTGTGCAGTTGAATGCCCAGTACCTTTGGAAGAGGATCGCGCGTCTCCATTGCCATCCGAGCTCGAACTAGAATCGCCAGAAGTAGCCGAGTTATCCTCATCTTCTCCTTGTTCAGCCGAATTATCATCCGAGGCATCCTCGACTACGACCTCATCGTCCGGGTTCGAAAGAAAACTCGGACCTTCGTTCCAGGTATGCACGTCGGCATACTCAACGATCTGGAAAGCACGAGCTTGCCAGTGAGCGGCAATGGGTCCTCAACCAACGGAACCGGTCATGATTTCTCAAGATATCAAGAGATATGTCTTCATACCATGACAGGATAACAGTGAGAGCCATGTCAGCGCCATCTCGTCCGGCTGACTCCCTCCAAAGACTCAATTGCTTCTCGGACGCCATCAATCTTTGCACCAGCAATTGGATCTCATTGATATCAGGAGTCCCAGAAGTATTCGGCCAGAGAACATGGTAGGCTCGGATAGCTGCACGCAAATCCACCCATAATCTTCATCGGACCAACCGCAGCGCCGACAGCAACCAAGAAATCTTCCATTGAATACTCAAAGTCCACGTCAACAGGGAGACCTCGGCGCGCACGAGCAGCAAGGACCGCTTTAGAGCTCACGGGCTTAGCTTCTGGAAAATGATCTGCGCAAAAAAGGGAGGCGTCAGAGGGCAGCAGGAAAAAGGAAAAAAGATAATCCGGCTGTGTTAATATGCTTACGATGAATATAACTCATCATTATCTGAAGGTCCTTAGCCCAGTCAATCTTGCTCTTCTCAAAGCGAGCAATTTCCTCGCCCATTCCCCGAGTTTTCAGCTCGGCAGCCTCAAGGAGCTCTTTATTCTTCTGCAGTTGCAGAGCTAGCCAATTTTTCTCCTCGGAGAATTCTTGGTCGACCTTTTCTAGTTCGGACCTTTGAGAGAGCTTAAGGGCCTCCACATCGGCGCTCAGGCGAGCTATTTCATCATCCTTTTCTTGTAGCTGTGCCGAGTGAGTAGCGCTTTGTTCTAAAAAATGCAGCATTACATCAGGCATGGGTGTGCAATCTTGGTGGGATGCTGCAAAGGTTTGTAACTCGGCTTTACCAAAGCCAAACAAAGTAAAAGAAACTTAGCGCACATTTTAAAGAGGGAAAAGTACGAGGTGAACGGAGAACTAACGTTCCAATTTCTTGACTTTCTTCTCAAGACAAATGTTGAGATTATTGATATTACCTATCAACCAACAAGTAAGTCGACATCCCGCATACAAAGCAATGAAAATGTCAGAGATGACAAGGAAAATGGTCGACTTACCCGCTTTTTTCACCACAGGAATAACTTTTTCATATTTTTCTTCCAATTTCCTGTGCGAGAAAAGCAATATTTGAAACTCGGCAGTCCGCCGGTCATGTGCAATCTGAAGCAATAGAACAAACGATGAGTGGATATTCAAAGCCGAAACAGATCCGAGTTAAGCGAAAACTTGACCCGGACCTAGGTGGCTGGATATTCAGATCTGAAACAGATCCGAGTTAAGCGAAAACTTGACGCGGACCTAGGTGGCTGGATATTTAGATCTAAACCAGATCCGAGTTAAGCGAAAACTTGACCCGGACCTAGGTGGCTGGATATTCAAATCTAAACCAAATCCGAGTTAAGCAAAAACTTAACCCAGATCTAGGTGGCTGGATATTCAAAGCCAAAACAGATCCGAGGTAAGCGCAAACTTAACCCGGATCTAGGTGGCTGGATATTCAAAGCCAAAACAGATCCGCGTCAAGCAAGAGCTTAACATAGATCTAGGTGGCTGGAAATTCAAAGTTAAAACAGATCCGAGTCAAGCGAAAGCTTAACCCAGATCTAGGTGGCTGGAAATTCAGAGGTAAAACAGATCCGAGTCAAGCGAAAGCTTAACCCAGATCTAGGTGGCTGGAAATTCAGAGGTAAAACAGATCCGAGTCAAGCGAAAGCTTAACCCGGACCTATGTGGTTGGTTATTCAAAGAACAGCTAGATAAAATTTAAGCAAAGTGTAAGATAGAGCTACTCGGATATAGGTTCGAACCCTAAAATTAAGTCCAATTAAGTAGAGCATTATAAAAACTTCCAAGCGAATAACAAATTACTCGTTTGCAAGTTTCGGGGACTAATGTATATATAATAGCATATGGAGAATTAGTCAAAACCCCGAGAAATAGCAATTACCTCATTCATCTTGTTGCTATCAAGAATGATCTTGGCAGCTTGATCCAAACGGCTGCTGATGTCGGAAAGTTGAAACGGCTGACTGATTGGATTGCCCTCGAGCTGATCAGACATTCGATTATGAGCATATTCCACGGTGAGCCGAGGCTGTTTCCTCGGTCGTCCGAGTAAGGACTTTACCCCGGACGTCTTTGTGTAACTACGAGGCAGCAGGGCTCTTATGAAGAGCAAGCTGGTACCGGCCGGAGAATATGGAGGCTTTGGTGGGAGCAATCCCTTTACGCAAGACCGTCGGCAATACTCGAGAAGAGCCGGCAAGACCTTTTGGGAAGTGGAAGCCTTCGTGGCAACAGCTTTTCTTCTTGTAGAGGAGGCATCGTGAGCCGATACCTCGGCAATGGGAGCAGTGCCTTTAGGAGCGGGAGGGATCACGCGCAGAGGCGCCGAGATATTAACGACCACGGCTGGGGTTACTATAGGAGCTACCGAGGTAGAAAGAGGCTCGGTAGATATGCTCGGATTCAATGGAGGGGCAACTGGTTCGGTAGAAATCTCGGAGGCACGAGTAGAATCAATGTCGAAAAGAGTATCAGGCACATCGTGGCGAGGGGGTGACAGATGCGGAGCTGGAGGAGACGCAGCACGAGCAGGACTAGGGATCCTGGTATCTTCAACGGGCAGAGGAGATGGCTGCCGAGTCACATGGCCAGTCATGCTAGGACTGTCGGGCTTAACAGAAAGGGGAGCACTGCGAAAATGAGAAAGAAAAAAGAGTGTCAGCTGGAAAAGAAAAAAGAGAAAAACAATAAATACGAGAAAATGAAATTACCCTGCGACTCCTGGCATGGTCTTGCGCCTAGGAGGATTCGGAGCGGATCTCTTCACTCGTTTCTTGGGGACCGCCTCGGAAGTACCAACGGGAGCCCCACGTTTCCCCGAGGTAACTGGGGGCCAGGAAGCAATAGGCTCGGCGTCGTGAACCTGACCGGCCGGATTAGCTGGGAAAGTAGAAGCCGGAAATGCATAAGAAATAGGCATTGCGGCAACTACCTCAAGAACTTGGACCTCGTCCGAATCACCTTCCTCCTCATGGACCGAGGTCTTGCCACGAGCTCGAGCCAGAGCGAGATCCGACTTGGGGACAAATTCTTCAGAGTCCGGCTCCCCAACATCCGAGGTATTCCGGTCCGCAGGCCACGGAAGCGACAAAACCTCGGCATCCTCGTCCTTTTGCTCTGCAAACCTCTGTGAGGCGAAAAGAAGGAAAGTTAGCGAAAACAGCTATGAAAACAATAGAAAATTGAAGCATTAATGGTTAAACTTACTGCGGGAGGAGGGCCTCATGGTAAACGGTTTCAATCCCCAAGCCCAGTCTTCAGGCATCTCCGTCTTAAAGATAGCTCGGACACGTTTGAAAACAAGATAGTTGTCCAGCTCCACGGTCGAGACTCGGTTGGGGTCAAGTGGACCACTCATGTAGCAAAGTTTGTGCGTCCTTTTCTGAGTGGGCAAATTCGGCTACTGATGAAGGTAGCCATCAAGTCCTCGCCGCGTAACCCGACCCGGATCAGCTCCTTGAGTCGAGTCTCGAAAAGCTCGGCCAGGACGTGACTCCTCCTCAGATTATAAGTCCAGTTCACCTTGGAGGGCGTACCAATGGAAAAGGCAGGGAGCCGAATCTTGTCCTCCGTCCATGTGTTCTTAACATAGAAGAAGGACTTGTGCCACTTCTTGCACGACTCAAGCCCCGTAACGCGAGGAAACACGGATTTCCTCCGAGGTGTGATGGACGCTGCAGCACATTGAGTGAGCAGTTTCTCGGAAGGGTGCAGAGACTTGTCAGGAACAACGTTAGAGCGAATCTGGAAAAACATAGACCAGACATGCACGGATGGCCATAGGCCGAAATACCCTTCCGAGGCAGAGTTAAAAGCAGAGAGAGAAGCAATGGCGTTCGCAGGAAGATGATGCGGCTGAAGGCCGAAGTAGTCGAGAAACTCCCTGGCAAAGTCGCTAAGAGGGAGACCGAAGCCGCGGGAGAAGTGCGACATAAAAACTACATACTCACCCTCCTTAACGTCCGGGGATAACTCGTTGCCGGGTAAACGACAAGAGACCTCGGCGGGAATCCTCCGAGTTCGGATGAGCCACTCGATCTCCCGCCGGGTAACTGAGGAGCCCTGCCACGAGCCTCGCTCGGGCCCAGAGCCAGCATCGTCATCCTCTACCAGGGCACCGCTAAAGGAACTAGACATGGTTTCGCCAGAAAGATCGACGGAGGAAGAACTGGCGGCGGAGGAAAGTTTAGAGCTACGAGGCCCCGTCGCAATTCTACGCAAAAACGGCGGTGAAATGATGACAGAACCGCGGCGCAAGAACAAAGGGGAGACGAAGGGATCTAGAGGAAAGTCCAGGCGATGGGGCCGAAAAGAACTCACCGGCGACGACGCCGGAGCTAGTGAGCCGCGACGAGGCAGACGGAGCAGCGCGGCGGAGTCCTCCTCGTCGCAGAACCAGTTGAGCGCGCGGCGGCGGAACCGTAGGCGAGCGCAGAAACGCGAGGAAGAAGAAGGGCGCGGGCGAGCGAGAAGGGGAAAGTAAACTCCCAGGCGCCACGCCCCTCTTTATAGTCGAGCCGCCTGCGAGGTAGTGGGATCGTGGGTGTGGTGGTTCATCGTGTAGATCGTGTGCGCCGCACGACCATGCGTCGCTGAGCGGAACCGCACCGAGGACCACACGATTGACCAAGGAGCTCACGATCCCCAACGAGAACGGCGCACGAGGCGTCAATGTGACGACGGCAGCGACGATAATTGTAGCTTGTCAAGATAAATCGTAGAGGAACAAAAAACTAGAGAAACAATGATGAGGATGACACGTAGGACGAGGCGTGCACTAGTAAATACGATGTTACCTCGAACGAACAGGAGATAACTCGGAAAGAATGCATAATGAGTATCATGAAACTGATACGACCCAGCCGAGGTTATCGGCGGGACCATATCAGCTTCGGGGACTAATGTTGGGGAGGTAACCCCGGGTAGGGTAAGGACGGGGAAAGACGAAAGGTTATTCTCCATCCAGTTTCCGAGTTATATTCTAAGCTGTCCGAGTCTTGTAAAGGTCGGCCGAGATGGGGAAAGGCAGGACCTCAGTAGTAATGACAAGGCATTACCCGGCCGAGATATTGCGTAAGTCGGCCGGGTTAGCCCGAATGATCTTAATGCAGGTGAAGGACAGGCCGAGTTACGCGACGAAGGGCCGAATGGTACGAAGCTTGCAAGAGAAGGAGAAGCCTAAAGTCAAACCCTAGACGCGGAATCTGAGCAGAGCCAAGAGCTAAAGACAAATGTGCAGAACGACAGAGGGGCAGAAGGAGGTCACGGGGGTGACAGTTCTGGAGCCCGAGGCACACAGGAGGGGCCCTCTGGAACCTTGTCGCGGTTAGAAAGGCGACAAGGAAAGAGGGGCGCCGAACTACTATATTGGGACAAGGCTCTAGAAGAACCCAAGGCTCTCCTTTATAAGGGGAGGCTTGGACCCTGATGAAGGGATTGGCTCATTCTTAGTACCGTTAGGCTGGTAAAGTTCTCCCTTTCTCCTCGTATACAGCTCAAGGAGCACTTGTAGCCCAAGGAAGGAGAAATAAAGATCTTTGCCTTAGTCTTCTATGTGTAGACTCAACTACATCTTCCCTCCCCAGATCCCTCTAGCATCCATTGGCCCCATACTTTAGCCTACCCATGGCATCTGCCGTGCCACCACCACGACAGCTGTCATGGTCGTTGAACGACTAGAGGAGGGCAAGGAGCGCCCGGTGCAGTGACCTGTATACTACATCAATGAAGTCCTCACCGAGTCTCGCCAGCGCTACCCGCAGTACCAAAAATTGGTATATGGTCTTGAGCACACAACGTATCGCCGACTACTTCAGAGCACCCAATAACGGTTGTCTCCTCAACATCGTTGTAGGACATCATCCGCAACCGCGAGGCAACCGGGCGAGTCGGCAAGTGGGACGTCGAGATCGGCGTCCACAACATCAGGTATGAGCCGCGCAAGGCGATCAAGTCGCAGGCTCTCGCAGACTTTCTCGCTGACTGGGAGGAGGCCTAGCAGCCAGAGAAAATGTCGTACCTCCATTACTGGAGCCTACACTTCGACGGCTCCAAGAACGCAGATGGCACGGGGGAAGGGACATTCTCACATCTCCGAAGGGCGATAAGCTACACTACATCTTGTACCTCGACTTCACCCACTGCACCAACGACATGGCCGAGTACGAGGCGCTACTCCACGGCATGCGGGCAGCCAAAGAGATGAACATCAATCTCCTGCGCTGCTACGGCGACTCCGACCTCGTCGCTGGGCAAGTCGCCGGCACCTACAACGCAGTTTCCCTGCGGTGACCCAACATACCACTTGTCACATTCCAAAATTTTCCAAATTTTGAAATGTGAAAAACAAAATAAACAATTGTTGAAATTTATGGTGAAAAGAAACTTTTTGATTCCAAATGGAAACATCAAAGACCCATCTTGAACAAACTTTGAATGAAAAGGAGATCTAAAAAGATAAACAAATAATAAATAAAGTTATAAAAGTTGGAATCACCATTTTTGGATCTTTAAATAAAAAGATATGGATTTTATAAGCAAAGGAAGAAATTAATAAATAAGGACTATTTTAAAAAGCCAAATTAAAACTTGGCCAAGCAAATAAAATAAAACATTTTTGTTTAGTAAAAAGAGTAAAGGATTATTTAAATAAAATCATAAGGATTTATTAATAACCATTTTTATTTAAGTAAAGACATTTCCCAAATTTAAATGAACATTGAAACATATTAAAGTATTTTAAATTATAATTCAAAGTGAGTTATTTGTAAATAAAACCTACTGAAAAGGTTTGGTAAAATTTAGATTTCAAATAGAGTTTGGAAACATTAATAAAATCTTATTTAACTTAAAACAAGGGCCTATTTTAAATAATTAATATACCCAAAAAGAATAAAAGAAATATTCTAATATGGGTTTTAGATTATGTTAAATAACAGTATTAAAACCTACACAAAGTTTGGTAGAGGTTTGAATTCAAATAGTGTTTGAATTGTTTGAATAAAAATCAAAACAGAATAATAGAAATAGAAAAAGAAAAAGATTCTAACAAAGCCAGCCCAGGAATCTGGCCCAGTCCAGCCAAGCAAGCCCAACTCATCTCTCACCCGCAGAAAACGGTTTGCACCCTATAACTTACCCGTGCAGTCGCTGACAGGAGGACCCCACACCCACTCCCTCTCTCTCGCTGTCAACGTGACCCCACGCTGTCACTCGTCATCAACCTCGCGACCGTTCCCCCTCATCACACCTCGCCGTTTCTGTCAAGATTTAATCCTCGTTAATTCGAGTTATTGGCTAGGTTAATTCCTCCAGAGACCACGCACCCTTAAACGCCTTGCCCTCCTCTCTCTTTTCCCCCAGGCGACATCTTCTCTCGGCCACCAGGCTGCCCCAATCGCAAGCTCAATCCCACTGTCTCCGACGAGCAACTCCGGCCGATTCCGACGACGCTGATCCACCCCTTGGCTCCTAGTGCATACGAGCATGCTCCCCATTTCCCCTGCATCTCCCAGTGCCGCTAGCTTGGCCGCGCGTGCACCAGAGCTTCGGCAAGGACATCACCTGAGCGCCACCGTCGCGTGCCACTTCTCTGGCGACCTTTCCCCGGCAATTCTGTCCGCCCCTGTCCCTCTCGATGATACTCCTGTGATCTCCGCACTCGCCCGCGTCTAACGCCACCTTCCTTTTGCCTTATGGTGGTCTGTAGCCCCTCCCCCGTCGACGAACAGAAGCACTTGGCACCGCCGCAAGCTCCGGCGAGCAATCCACTCCGTTCCCGTGCGCCCCCTGCCCAACGGTGACCACCTTGAGCACCACCACGCCATTGCGAGTCTAGTGAGAATCCTCTCTCTCTCCCGCGTGACCTAGTTCCTCAACAACCTCCCCGTCTGAGCGTGCACCGCCGTCCGCCGCCGCCAGCGCCGCCAGTCCATGGTCAGGTTGCGGTGATCCGTTGGATCTTGATCGTCTGGCTAGGATTAGATTTAGGCGAAGGGGTAAGTTTTGATCAGTGACGCATGATCTAACTTATATCTAACGATCCACAGAGTGCGATTTGCGCAAACAGGTACGCGCCAGTAAGAAAGCGCTACGTGTCCAGAGTTTGATTTAAAACAGAAATTTTGATCTATTAGATATGCAAACTTGCAAAATTCATAACTTTTAAACCACACGTCCAAATTTTGTAAATTGTATATCATTGGAATCAGGAGAAGAAAACCTTTTCAACCATGCACTTTGTTTGATGATTTGCTTCTGGAAAATTGGTTGTTTATGCAGAAACATATTTAGGCCTATTTTGGATATAAAATTTGTTCTAAAAATGTTTTTAAGGTAAAATCTTTTGTAAATGGATTGTTTTGAACCTACAGACCATATAAACCAACTTTTTGATTTAAAAGTATATTTGGTGACACTTAGGAATTTAATCTTTGAATAAAAGCATTTCTAGCTAAATAAAAATATTGATTATGGTTTAAAAATGCTTTTAAAGTAAAACCTTTTGGGAAATTATGTGATTCAAACTTTCTGACCCTAAACACCAAGTTTTGAGAATTGAAATCATATTTGATGAAACTTAGTAAATTATTACTTAGTTAAAGGCATTTCTAACAAATAAAAATATTGTTTGATTTAAGAATGGGATTTAGGTGAAACCTTTTGCAATTGGAATATTATTAAACCCATTAAGCATACACACTAGCATTTGTGTTTAAATAATATATTTGACTAAAACTACAAAGTACTACTTTGATTTAAATCACTACTAGCAAAACAAAATGATTTAAATGGCCATTTTCACTAACTTGGTTGCAAATGACTTTGCCACATTTATAAATGACCCCTAAGTGTTTTAAAATGTTTAGAGCCTACTAGAAACCACTTTATTTTCCAAATAAAACAATCTTTTGCATGCTTGCATGCATTGCTTGATCTCATTGTTTCATGTGGTGAATTGTTTGAATGCTAGTTGAATATATGTTTGCTTGATTGAATTGTAGTGAAGTTAGAAGAGTGTGATATTTGCAAGATCAAGGAGTGAACCAATATTCTCTACTAAAAAGGCAAGTGACACTATCATCCATGTCCTACTACTTTCATTACACTTAGTGGATTTTTGTAGCATGCATGATAGGACTACTATATTTCTATGCTATGTTATACCCTATTAGGATATCCTTATATCTTCCTTAGTGAAAACATTGTAGTTGTAGTATGCTTAGCCCTGCTATATATTTGGGATGGGATACATGATATGATTATATGAACTGTTGGAAAAATGTATGTTTTATATAATAAAACAAGTACTCAATGAACCACCTGGGTGGAAAGAGGATACTCAGGTTTTGGACAAGGTGGCAGCAAAGGGAACCATGTTTATATGGCTATCTTTTTGTATGTGCACTAGAAGAAAACCACCCAGGGGCTTAGAGATTGAACATGTTTCTCGTACAGTGGCTTCCGTGTACAACCACATGCTAAATGGGCTCTGGCTTAGTCAACTACATAGTGGAAGACCCTTGCATTGGCATCTTCAGGTTAACTAGAATTATGTATTGGAAATATATCCTTACATTGGTGCCTGGTAGACAAGCTAGCATTGTGTATTGGGAGGACTTCTATGGAAAGACTTTGTCACATTCTCGATCTGTCGGTACTCCATTTGGTGTGTACTTATCCAGCGGCCACTGGTGGCGTCAAGACGAGATTGTGTCATGTGGGTAAAGTGTACAACTTCTGTAGAAGATCAAATTCTAAGTACTTAGCCGTGTTCCCTGTTATGGACAACTCTGAGCAACTAAGGCCTGAAGCTATGGATGATCTCGACATTCCAATTTCTCAAAGTAAAACTTGATGGTGACAACAAGGGATTAGAAGCACTTGGAGTTTGCCAAGTAGTTCAGAAAGATTGTCAAAAGATCAAAACTGTTTTGAAAAGATAGGATAAAACTATATTGCTTTCTGCAAATGAGCTTAAACCCTACTTAGCCAAATATGCATGTATTGATAGGATCCACTTATTTCTACATAGTAGTGAAACTTGCCAATACAATTCAAATGTATTGACCCTTGTGGCTGCAACTTATTATGTTGCAGGTTTTTTTGATGTTAGTGAAGTGTGTTGATTAGGATTACAAGTCTACAACCAACATGATTGCCTGTGGAACTTTGAAGATGAAGGACTCCATGCTATATAGTTGTTTCTGCTGCATTGTAATGAGATAGCCAAATGAGCTATGTAAGATGTAATGAATTATTTTATTTCTGGTTATAAAGTTGTATTATGACCTTTGTTTCTTGATATTACATCTTAACTGTGGATGCTAGCTATTGATCCAGGGACTAGCATTGTAAACACATAGATCTCTACCTTATTAAAGGTTGAGACATCTACACCACTGCATGATGTAGTACACTATATTCGTTGACATAACACCAATGAAACACCGTTCACTAGTATTATATCCCTCAGAGTGGTACAATAGAAACACAGCAGGTCCAAGACATGACTATAGGTTACAACTCAACTCTTTATATAAGATCCGGGGAACACTCTAGGTTAAAGAGAGAGGAAGAAACTTCTTACAAAGAAGAATCAGAAATAAACAACTCAAACACTATTAAACTATTAAGACTAGTATTTTAACTAATGGTCTAGCATTGCTGCTATTGCAATACCCTACAGAAAAAGGTTCTATGGCTAGAGATTATATTACTATCTAATCGGTAACTTCGTCTTCACTTGAGTTGATGTATATGTTGACTTCCTTGAAGAGCTTTAGCTTTTGATGATGATTCCTGGAGCATAACTTGATGTAGACGTCATCTTAATGGCTTCAGAATCTAGCAAGGGTTAAGAAGATACGTTGAGTACGAGCGTACTCAGCAAGTTCACTAGAAAAGGAGTGTTTGATGCACTACATCTACAGCCGCAGACCATAGGTCATAGGCAATGCAAGTTTTTTGTGAACATTTCTTCAAAGGTTTCTTTTATTCTGAAAAACTATGTCCGTCAGCCTTCACGGGTTTACCAGAACTTTCATGGAGTTCCTTTCCCACCGCATTCACAGCTCCTTCCCAGAACAGGGAGTAACAAGTTACAGTTCTTACACTCTGCAGAGGTGCGTCACTTTACCCATGAGAGATCTTAAGCTTTATTGCACGGCCGGGAGTATGTTCCCATTCAAACTTCCATGGTTTGAGGCCCAACCTAAGATCCAAGCCAATCACTGCCCTCTCCGCGACCTCATATGTCTGCACGATCCTTCGGGGCCGTCTCACCTCCGTTAGTCCCCTTTCGGGAAGGCTATAACCATGATGAGTTCCCAAAGACTCTATGACCTAGTGATGCCCGGACAAGTACCATATTAAATGGACTATACCCCTAAACACCATTCATAGATAATATAGACACCAAAAGTGTGGGGCGTAAGGGTGCCCACCCATATGTTGGATCCGCACAAGGAATCACAACGTCACGTTAAGGTCGTCTTGCCTCCATACGAGAGGAAAAGGATACAACTGACTTCTCCGTCCCATTCCAAATCTTATGGTCAACGCGTAATATACGGTGCAAGAATAACTGGCAACATTGGTTGTTAAGTCCTAGAGGATATATTCCTGAGCAGTGGTATTCCAACTACCAAGTTTAATAGATTAGCTGACCACCCTGGATCAGTAACCAATAGTTCACATTATTATCAAAAATAGTGTTTTCTGACCTTTTTGGAATGCAGGTGATGACAACACTTGATTTGCAAAATACTTTACAGAAAATAATCAAAAGGACATGAGCAAGTGTGAACTTGCCTTTTGTGATTGCAAGATTATGCACTCATGGTCTTCGAGACAATATAAAAGATCCAATATCTGAAATCAGCATCATTGGTCCGACAAGGACTAATTTTTAGAGAAGTAAGATGCTTTTATGCATAAGTAATTTAATGTACTTTATAAACGCGAATCCCAGGAATAACATTGTTCTAGGGTTTGGAAACTGGAATTGGTTTCTTTAGAATGTGTTGTCCTTTTAGATAAGTTTCACACTTGTGCTTCTTATTAGGGCTTGTGAGTGTGTGTGAACAACACATACTTATACAACAATAAAATATACACATAAGGAATGATATTCAAGATTGTTTACACTTTAATTGTTTATCTTCAAACTTTACTTTACAAGTAAGGTCTCTTATAAAGAACTTAAGTGTTATCGATCCGAAGTAAACAAGTAAAGTATGAAGTAATGTGGTTATGATTAATTGTCATCAGATGATTATGATGAGAGTCCTTGAATTTAATATATTAAGAGTTGGGAAATGTTATTATAATGTTTGTTGATTGAAGTGGCAAAACGAATAACTTTTAAAGAAAAGATTCCTTTTCTAAGGTCTAAACAACTCTTGTGGTTAGTCAGCGGTGTTCGATGTTGTTTGTGTTTACTTGAATAGTTTGTACTTGATATGTTTTATGACTTAACTATAACAGACCAAAGTTAACTATAAAGCATGTAATTGAGTCTTTAACATTATATCTAAAGTTTTGTAGACTAAAGTTAACTTTAAAGGCATAGATGGATTTAAGGTGTAATGCTTATGGTATTGTATTTGCTCATCTTATAATATTACCTTAAAATTATTTAATAATGGCATTACTTCTATTTGAGTAGTGCTCTACTAACATTATAAGGGACTAGAAGCATTTATGCTTTTATAAATGAGTGGTTATGGTTTGGAAACAAGAAAGTAATATTACTTAACTAGTTATGGATTCAATATAGTGTTTTGGTTTGTTTATAACTTGTAGTTGAAATATTGGAGTAGGTTTTA
This sequence comes from Avena insularis, assembly GCA_023614405.1. Classification (NCBI taxonomy): domain Eukaryota; kingdom Viridiplantae; phylum Streptophyta; class Magnoliopsida; order Poales; family Poaceae; genus Avena; species Avena insularis. Next base: position 387,552,880 of record CM042693.1, on the reverse strand, counting down.
TTTCACTACAAGGTTATTCTTGGAGATTTTATAATAGATAAGTATCCTTTTATAAAATAATCTACACTTATGGTTGAAGGATAATTCAATAAAGTTGTATTTAAAATGTGTTAAACCATTTTGACTTCATATTATCAATCTTTTAATACTATTACTATTTATTAGGCTCAATTGGCTAATTTTAGAATTATTAGCAAATTTTATTTACCTTTATATGAATTATTAATTAAGGAAATAGCTTTAAATTAAATTTATTAAAGTGTTTAAATTTTTATTTACCTCAAAAGTGGAATATTATATTTTTAACATGTAGATATTATTTTTGTGATCAATTTGATATATTACATTTATTTTTGTGATTTATAAATAATAAGTTATGATTTTTATAAGGTTTATTACTTTATAAATACTTAATAAATAATGAATATTGAATTAAGGGACATAATAATACATGATTATAGTTTTAAATTATAGTTCTTATTTTTCTAAGAATTTTGGTACATTATTTATATTTTTATAACATTTACCATTATTAAAATATGAATCATTAAAGTTTTATTACTTTTAAAATCTTTATTAAATAATAATTATTTAAATTGTTAACATAATATTGTTTGACAATGGTTTTAAATTATAGATTTTATTTTCTAAAAAAAATCATATATTACATGTATTTTTCTGAATTATAAAACAAAAGTTATTAATTAAACAAGATTTAATCATTTTGTTGTATTTCAGGAAATATTTATATTTGATTCTATAATGTTTTATCTAATTCCTAAACAGAAAATACTTTTGGTACCGAAGCTAAACCTACCCTATTCACTGACCAGTGGGCTAGTTGCCACATGGCATACCCTATTTGATTAATGTTTTTGTTACTTGAGTTGTCCCTACTCATAGAGAATGACAGATGGGCCATGGGCCACGTCACACGCCACCTCAGCGAGGACCAGTCAAATAAGTTGAATGGGTCAAAGATGACGTGGGCCTGACGTCACGGTGACATCATCTAAAGATGATCTTCAGATCATGGATTTGCTGGGCGATTGGGAGCATGCGAGATGCTGTGATTAGTTTTGTTAGAACGAGGGGACGAAGGCGAGTAGAGGGGTGGTTGAGCCGCTCGTTTTTGTTCATCGGAAGGCAGGGCACGACGGCGACTGGCGGCGGTTCACATCAACACACAGTGGAGGCTCGGTATAAGAAGCAATTGAACCAACGAAAGGCAGTAGCATGCTCAGTAGCTCACCAGGAAGCTCGTGGAAGGCTCGGTGAAGGAAATTGTGGGCTGAATCGAGGTGCACGACGACGGTCGGACTTCGGGAAGACAGGGTCAATGCGGAGGATTAATGGCTTCCCGGCTCGATTCCTTCACCTGGGAGATGCAGCACACCATGGTGAAGCTCGCAGCACATGCGTCTGGTCCTGGGGCGTCCTCTAGCAGCAACGACTAAGAATGCCGTCGAGCTAGGTTTTCAGACAGAGGGAAGAAGTGGGGAAAAGGGTGAGGATAAGGGTCTCCAGCGCGTCGGTGGTCTTCTTATAGGCAACGATCAGTGGTGGGTCGGATCTTGGCAACAGCGGGCATCGCGGACGCTTTGACGATGTGGCAACCGAGCTGGCGCTGAATTCTGGCGAGAGGAAGAAGAAAGGAAAAGAAACGTTGAACCGGTATGGGCTGTGGAATTGGGCCAAGTGGGCCGCGGTGTAACGCGCGTGTGCGACAGAAAGTGAAGAGGAAAGATGGTTTGTGGGACAGATTTGATTTTTCTTCTGTTTTTTCCTGGTTCTTTCCTTTTTCTAAATTCTGTTTTATTTTCAGATTTGACTATTACACATTTGATTGAAATTTCTTTATAGAATTTATTTTCTGTATATTTGTAGTAATATTGGAATGTGTTTAGTATTTGTAAGGTCTTTTGATATGAATTTAATGTATCTAGTATTCATAAACTTATTAAAGATTGCATTATTATTAATCCATGAGTTTTGATTCTTATTGATTTATAATATTAAAGAATCTTTTATATATAGTGCTCCTTCATTATTATTTTATACATAAAGTTTTGAGTAATTAATATGGTTAATATTATTCTCATAATTTTAGGAAACAACAATATATATATTTTATTACAACTACATATGAGTTAACGTTTGAATTGAAAATGATTACCATAAGTTCTTAGAAGATTTAATATTCTCATTTTTCTTTTATGGATGTGAATAAGGGTTAATGGCTAAACATATTGTCTTTATGTTTATGATCTTTATTAATATCACCTTTTAAAATAGAAAGTTATTATTTGAAATGGATAACTATAATTTCTAGGAATATATGATTGAAATAAAAGTTAGGGTTTAAAATTGTAATTATTTACCATGGGTTTTAGGAGTTTTAATATTCTTGTTCATCCTTTTATTCATATGAATAAAGATTATTGGTTAAGACAGATTGTCCTTATGTTGGTGTTTAAGAATGACTTCACCTTTTATGAAAGAAAGTTATTTCCTGGAAGGTCTTATGAAAAAGAATTGATAAAGATTACTCCTAAGCACATTTAATGATGATAACTAGGAATGACAAAGATGTGCTTAAGTGATTTGCTATAGGAAATATTCCTATAAATCTTTATGGAGATAACATGATTTATTATTCAGATGAAATGTATATTATGTTTGGTTAAAGATTTAGGGTTTAGGTTTTATCCAGAATTCCTATCTTTCATAATTCAGAATTCTTGACTTCTACTTAAAGAATTCCTTTCCTAGATATTCTACTCTTTCATAACCATCCACTACTGACATTACTCCAAGGGATGTATACATCAAATCCTACTTCACCTCAAGTGTTAGTATTTCTCAAGAGGAAACTACTACCTCTATTATCCAATGTTACTCTAACTTCATCTTAGACATACAATCTTATATCTACTTAACTCCAATACCTTATATTCAGACTTCACCTCATATAATGATGACTTAGCATGGCTAACCTAGAGTAACATATCTATGCTAGGGTTCAATCATGTTCTATCCACCAATGTCACTTATACCTGATATAAGCATTCAATCTTGGTGACCAAAAGCATGATCATTATAATCCTTTGATCCTTTATGGTTTAGGTTTCCAATTGGCTAATCAAGGTCTTCATCAATACAACATTACAGTTGTATTATAATTATCTTCTCAGTATCTATTACTGAGTAGAAGATATTATTTATTGACTATGCCTACTTAATCCAATAGGATTACTCCTTGGTAACTATCTTCAATATTCATCCTTGTAAGCCTCTTTGTTACCACATATATCTTTATTTCAAATAACTCTTCTATCCATTCAGGAGTGAGTGAACTCCATCAATTATCATATTGATTTAATTCTCTTCCAACACTCCCATCATATAGATGATATTTAAATCTAACATTACCACCTATCTCTTCTTACTTCTTTCTCTAAAGGTTTTAGAGTGGATGCTATGATAAGGACAAGAGTTGATGGATCAAGAATGGATAGTTTAAGGATTGATAGGTTAAGACTTGGTGAATCAATAGTTTATTACTCATCATTGATGAACAACAACTATAAGAATAGGATTCCATAAGGATTGATATGGAAAGAAAGATATATGGTGAATGATCTTGACTTGGTTTCTTTCCTACTCAATCTCACTAAAGAGTTTAGGTATTACCATGATACTCATGGTATAAGTAGATGAGATTAAGATGTAGTTGTTACATTCCTATTACTTAAGTTATGTTTATAACTTGGTATTCATGAGTTGTGTAATGAATACTAGGAAATGATCACCTAAGGATCAAATATAAATCATTAAGTAATGTATTAGGGTTTGATTTTATTACATTTGATCTACCCTTAGATCAAATCATGTTTACCCAAAATAAGGTTTTAGCAAAGGTCATATTGAAACTTATCACAGTCAACTTGATGATCTACTTCAATTCCATCAAGTTGAGAGAAGCTTCAATCACTTTGACAAGTTTTGTTCCAAAGCGCGAAAATTATTCGGATTTTCTATGCATGAATGCAATGCACACACCTGGGTTCAGCTTATTTCTAAGCTCTAATGCCGGGACGTTACATTCCTCCACCATGGCGGCATTACCGCCAAGCAGTGGACCAGCCGGTAGGCCACTTTGCGGGCTACTCCGTCGAGTGGATCAATAGGCGGAAGAACGAGGAGGCCGACAAACTCTCCCGCATCGGCTTGGCTCGACTCGCACCACCCGCCGGCTTCTTCCTCGACACCATCACCAAGCCTTACGTCTGTGAGGGAGATCGACATCAGAATTCCGCTGCAACCAGACGCAGCCCTGGTCGCCCTGATCGCCGAGCCAAGCGACATGACCGCACCATACGTCGCTTACCTGGAGGGAGGCACCCTACCCGCCGACGAGAGGGAGGCCCGGATGATATCATGCCGCTACAAATCCTTCGTCATCATCAACGGCGAGCTCCACAAGCGGAGCGTGACCGGTGTGTTCCAACGTTGCGTCCAACCCGCAGAAGGACGAAAGATCCTCCAAGACATCCACGCCGGCGACTGCGGCCACCATGCTGGCGCCCGCTCCCTGGTCACCAAGGCCATGCGACGTGGATTTTACTGGCTCACCGCACACGCCGACACGGTCGACATCGTCCAACGCTGCGTCGGGTGCCAGAAGTACGCCAACCAGACTCACGTGCCGAGCTCGGCACTCAAGACCATCCCCATCACCTGGCCATTCGCCGTGTGGGGCATGGACATAGTGGGCCCGTTCAAGAAGGCCCCCTCTGGCTTCACCCACCAAATGGGTGGAGGCCAAGCCAGTCCGCAAGTGCGACGGTAAGACTGCCACCAAATTCCTACGCGAGCTCATCTATCGCTACGGATTCCTGCACAGCATCATCATGGAAAATAGCACAAACTTCACCCAAGGAGCCATGCCGGAATTCTGCGAGGAGCACAATATACGATTTGACCTTGCCTCAATCGCCCACCCGGAGTCCAATGGACAGGCGGAACGCGCCAACCAGAGCATCCTCCATGGCTTTAAGTCGCGACTGCAAGTTCCACTTGAGCGAACTCCCGGGTGCTGGGTCGAAGAACTCCCCTCTGTCATCTGGGGCATCCGCACCTCCGTCAACAGGTCGATAGGATTCACCCCCTTCTTCATGGTGTACAGTGTCGAGGCCGTCATGACAACAGACCTTGAGAACGATACACCACGGGTGGCCAATTACGCAGAGGCCGACAACGAGCTCGCACGCCAGGACGGAGTCGACCAGCTCGATGAAGCACGCGACCTAGCTCGCTCCCGCACCGCCATCTACCAGCAAGGGCTTCGCCGCTACCACAGCCGGGGAGTACGGACTCGCACCTTCTAGGAAGGCGACCTGGTACTACGCCTGATCCAGGACAAGAAGGGCATGCACAAGCTCTCTCCCCCTTGGGAGGGACCATTCGCCATCGGGCGAGTCCTGGGCAACAATGCCTACTACCTCACCGACGTCCGAGGCGACGGAAAACTCGACGTCAAGCGGCCATGGAATGTAAACCTCCTATGGAAGTTCTACTCCTAGAACTCCAGACATGTACCTCCTACCCGCTATGAAATAAATAAGATCGATTCGCACAAATTGCGTCCACTCTCCGTACCTTGTGCCACTCGCACTCGTAACAACAGCATTATGTTATTCGCAGAAGTCAACCTTTGGTGATGCGACCGGCACAGCCAAGTAGTGCGGTACGAGGGCACTGGAAAACTTCAGGCCTCCTACCGTCCACGAAAAAAGCTAATCCGGAGCCCCATTGGAGTCGCCCCGCTCGACTAGCTTCCCAATCCAAGACAACTGCATTCGCTTCCCACAACGACCCAATCCTCCACATCCACGACACAGCGACTCGAATGGCAAAGTACCACGCTCGGGGACTGACGCCAGCCCAAAGAAGAGCGGCTAGGGAAAAACGCCAAGTAAGAGAGCGTGCCCTGGACTCGCCACGCGACTGGTCTTACGGATCAGGTGGAGTGATGCTCCTAGTCCTCACCTACCTCGGGCATGCGACTAGAACGGCCAAGTACCACACTCGGGGACTCGGCGACCCGACCCCGTTCGCGCCCCGGAAAACGGCAAAGTAAAGAGCACCCCTTGGAGTCACCATGCGACTGGCTTCCCGAGCCATGGCGAGTCAACCCTAACTCACTAACAGTTCAAACAACATATAAAAATGAGGTTAACCCCATAAAAAGGGCGGACGCGCTCGGGGACTCGCACAACCAACAACCAAACCACAAAAACAATGACAAAAGAACCCCTGCATTCCTTCATAGCAGCAAAATTTGTTTGCGTACAAGGAGAATTACATATTTATCTTAAGCTAATGCCGAGTGGCAAAATACTCTATTCCGCTGGCTTTGATGAGGAGGCGCCACCATCCTTGCGGCTGCGGATAAAGGGAACCCAAGGATTCGACGGGTACGTCGTGAGCTCACCCGCCATGGCCGCACGAAACGGTTGCTCCACCTTGAAGTCACGATGCGCCGGCTCGGGGTCATTGGGGGCAACGACCGTTTCCTTATAAGGAATAAGGTCGCCCATCGCCCACACGCAGTCGGAGTACACCACGGCTCGCTCCGTCAGCTTTAGCACCTCGGCAATCTCGGCCGAGCCTGTCGACGAAGGGTACCCACTCGTGACGTCGTCAAGGTCGATGTCGTCCAGAAAATGCGCGAGCCCAAGGCTCAGCGCAGTCGCCGCTCCATGACGGAAGGACGACCGCGTCATGAACCCCACAACCGTCGGGGCCTTCTCCAGATAGCGCCATACTTCGACGAGGTCGTGGGGATCACCTCCGTGGGCGAGATCTCCTGAAGATACGCCCGGAGGCAGGTCGTTGACAGCGCGACAGAATCGACCAGAGTGGTGACGGATTGCCGTGCATCATACGACTGCACCTCTTCAGCGTTATCTGTGATCATGCCTGCAACACACAAGAAAATAGTAAGGGAAGCACCAGCAAAACAATGTGGTTCGCGCGCTCGGGGAGTTGCAGAAGGAAAACTCACCAATCAATGGGTGACAGAGATCCGTGATGAAACTTTGAAGAGCAGAGAAGTCATTCTACAGCCCGGCGACAAGCGCGTCCGACACTTTTCGCTCCTCAGCAGCAGAAGCAATGGCCGCCTTGGCCCGTTCATCCGCCGAACTCGCCTCCGCCTTCTCCTCCTTGAGCTCACGCTCCAGTTCAGCGATTCGCTTCTCCGCGGCGCTCAAGGACGACTGGGCAGCCGTCAACTCACTCGCTGGAACGAGGCCCTAGCGATCCTCCTTCACCGTGGCTGTGCTATCCTCTGCTTCAACAACAAAAAGATTACAAATGTAACAAGTTTATGACCAGCGGCAAGCATGACGAAAACTCACCCGCATTCGCTCGAAGCTGCTCGTTCGTGTCCTGAACAGCGAGGAGCTCCTTTTCCACGCGACGCTTGGAAGCAAGCCGCTCTGTCGACTCGCCCTGCAGGCCCTGTGCAACAATGAAAGCGTCAGTGACAAAATTTCCTAAGTGTCTAGCCGCTGAAATTCAGTGACTAGCCACTCGGGGACTGGAGGACAATAATTCCTAAGTGCCTAGCCGCTGAAATTCAGTGACTAGCCACTCGGGGACTAGACGACAAAATTTCCTAAATGCCTAGCCGCTGAAATTCAGCGACTAGCCACTCGGGGACTGGATGACAAAATTTCGTAAGTGCCTAGCCGCTGAAATTCAACGACTAGCCACTCGGGGACTGGACGACAAAAATTCCTAAGTGCCTAGCCGCTGAAATTCAGCGACTAGACACTCGGGGACTGGATGGCGAAAAATAGTAAGAATCCGACCACTGAAATTTAGTGGCCCGATCCTCGGGGACTGGACATACCTGGATGGCGCCACCTAGCATGCCGTGAAGTTCCATCGCGTCCACTGACGAGAGAACGAATGGAGTATGCCCGCGACGCTGTTCGACCTCCGTACTAGCAGCCCCAGGCAATTGGCTCGATGGCACCGAGGCACTCGCTGTGGCGGCCCTCGCTACAAAGCGAGGGAACGTCGCCACCGCGGCTCCTGCGCCACCCAAAGGCGGACCGGTCGCCTCAACCGAGGCCGTGGGGCCTTCCCGCTGCGACTCCGCGTCCTCCATGGCCTTTGGAGCTACGTCCACCGCAATCAGGGTTTCGTTCGGGGTAACTGCTGGTTCGTCCGAGATCGTGACGACCCCGTCGCCTTTTGTTCTCTTGGCGCCTTCAGCGGGTGCCCCAACCTCGTCGCCCTTCCTTTTCTTTGAGGGATCAGTTGGTGCCTCCGAGGTGCCCGATGGAACCTTGGCCACCGAAGGGTGACCTATCTTCTTCACTCCAGTACTGCGGAACAACTCCGTCAATAACACTCACCAGTCAAACATGAATCAAGCAGACAAATAAAAGGTTGAGAAATACTCACTTGGCGACTGGGATAAATCGTAGGCCAGTACAAATACTGGCCGGCTTCTCCAGCTCTGGCCCCAGTTTTCGACTCAGGCCCGTCTCGAACACGCTCTGCGCCCAAGACACCAACGACTTCTTCGAGGACGAGGCCGCGGCAGGAGGTTCAGCGATGATCGCCGCGGGAGCTCCGTCTTCCGCGACGGTCGCATCAGTCGCCGCGGTCACGTGCACCGCTGCTTCTTCGGCTGTGCTAGTAGCATCGGAGCTACTCGCGGACCGAGGCGGAGACACCGGCTTAGCCGGCTTCGTCTTCTTCTTTGGTGGCGGCGGCTTCTTCTTCTTTGATGGTGTGGCTTCATGCTGCGAGGTTTGATCGGGGAGCTCGTCATCATCATTGTCGTGGGACTGGAGGCTTTTGTTGGCCTCGAGCTCGCGTTGATGTTGCCCACGGGTCTTGCGGACCGTGGGTGCAGCGACCTCCACGACTTCGTCGCCATCGTCATCATCGTCATCGCCATCGCCACCACCCCCGTCACTTCTGGCATCGCCCTTATCAGGCGATGACTCGCTCTCGTCTTTGGAGGACGAGTTCGAGTTCTCGTCATCTGCGGGTGGAAGCCAACCTTCCACCACTTGGAATAGCTGCAACAACCAAGCAAAATTAGCACGACTGCGAATGCAAAATTGCGACCACGAGTGCATGGGAAATAAAAGAACTCACTGTTGGAGCTTGGCGCTTCGCAGTGTAAGGCGCGACTCCGGCCTTTGTGTCAAGATACACCGCCAGGGTGATCTTCTTTAGGGCCAGGGTGTAATTATTGAGTATCCACTCGGCATGGCAAGACTTTGTCGGGCCGTCTTTGCCAGTGTACTCGTACATATAGTGGGCTCGGCTGGCCAGAGGCACGAGCCGTCGCCCGAGCTAGCAGTTGTAAAGGTTGATGGTTTGGAGGCCCTTCATCTACAGGTTGCGAATGGTCTGCAACATCTCGTCAATGACCATCCACTGATCCAGTGGAAGCTTGGTGACTTGAAGCCGACGCGGCTCGGGCCAGTCGGCGGAGTACGTCGGAAGAGCCACCTCGTCGCCCGGCGGCGACTCGGTCACGTAGAACCAGCTCTTTTTCCATTCATTCGTTGCTTTGGCGGGCAGCATTAGATCGAAGAACAACGCCTTCGACTTCAGCTAGAAGGTCAGGCCGCCCGCAGCTAACATCGGGCCGCCTGCTTCTTCGCGGCTGATCCTCCCATGGAACAGATCTTGCCATAGGGGGAAGTATGGTCGATAGCCCAGGTAGCACTCGCAGAACGCCGCGAAGATGGCGAGCTGCTCGATGCTGTGCGGCCCTAGGTCTGACGGTTGGATGTCGTAGTAGGCACAGAACCGACGGAAGAAGAGGAAGGTGGGGAATCCGAGCCCCCGCTCCAGATGGCTAGTGAAGCAGACAAATTCCCCCTCGCGCGGATTTGGGATCACCTCTCCGGCCACGGGGATGCGCCATCTCCCGGCGCGGAGGATCCCTGCCTCCTCGAACGATTTCAGCAGCGCTTTCGTACACTTGGATCTGCCCCATGGTTCCACAGGAGGGGCCATCAATTGGGGATCTGGGGCTGTAAATCGCTCTAGGTCGCTCTGGTCGCTGCGCGGAATGGAATATTGAGAATGCACGAGATTAGAGGAAGTGAGGGAAGTGTTTTCCCCTCACCCGTCACTCTCCTTATATAGTGGTTGTTACCCGCCATTTTCGGGGAGGCCTTACCACGTGGTAATTACGCCGATATTACCGTTGGATTACCCAACGACTAGTTTGACCAGCGCCGACGGTCCAACTTCATCCACTCGACTCGTTGTCTTCAGCGACTTGACGATTCGCCGACCTGATCACTACAACAGTGACTTGACGATTCGCCAAGCTGCGATCTGATTAGTCGTCGTTATTGCGACTAAAATGACTAGTTCCTTCCTTTGTTCAGGAGTCCACCGCCGATTCGACTGGGCGTCCAAATTGGACTCGCATACTCCGACTGCCAACGAACACCTGCGATGAATCAACGACGGCCTCGGGGACTACTGATGGGGATATGCCTACCGGGGTATACCCAGCAGGACGTTTCCTATTGGCCCAAGCTGCCAGCGAGTGGGCCCGCAGGACGGCGACTGGATCAAGACTTGGCGAAGGCGCATGCGGTTGGAAGCTGGAGGCCCAGAAGCGTAGCTAGGCCCAGTCGGACTAGGTCAATAATCCTCCGAGTCCATAACCAATTCGGTTGTAGATCTGTAAACCCTAGCGAGATGAACCTATATAAACCTCCCTAGGGTACGCATAGAGGACACGTTCCATCATACACCCCAGCGACTCGTCGCCTAGTCGTCGAGCTCGCCCTTGTACTCTCTCCATAATACAATCTAGCAGGAGTAGGTCTTTACCCTCCGGGGTGCCGAACCTGGGTAAACCCTTGTGTCTCAGCCCTCATCTCGCACCGCAGATGGCTGGCCGCCCTTGCCCCTCGTTCTACTACTCGCTGCTGCAGCATCTGCCGTGGCCATTCCCACGACACAAACTCAATGACCACATTAGTGTAGGCAAAAACAATAAACCTTTGGTAAACACTTCAACTGAAAACCCATCAAAACAAAAGCTTCTGTAAGAGGCAAATGCAAATGATGGCAGAAATCTGTCAAAACAGACCAGCATGTAAAGATTGATTTTTTCGAAGACTTTTTGTTGCTCAAATCAAAAAGTGCAGAACTGAAGAAAGTTGGGTAACAACTTGTAGAAAAAGCTCAGAAAAATGCAGCTCCATCCTAAGTACTGAGCTTCCTCACGAATTTTTACAATACATCACAAAAATCTGTCCCAGGACAGCCACTTTTCACAACTCCTCTACTTCACAAAAGTAGTTGAACTTGACACAAAAACAAAAACAAAAAGGATAAGGAGCGGTTATTACTGAGGTAATAACTTCCAAGACTCGACAAAACTCTTGGGTTATCTCCCAACAAATACTTTTCTTTAATGCATTTAAGTTAGGCTTGAAACTTCCAAAGATGCTCACAAAGGAGATATATATTTGAAGTGAAAGAGAGCATCAAGAAGCAAATAACCAACACACTTGAGTCTAACCCACTTCCTATGCATGGGGGTATCATGAGAAAACGAATTGTTGAAACAAAAAGCCACAAGCATAGGAAGACAAAACAAATGCAACTTCAAAGCTTTCAACATAAAACGGGGAAACTTAACATTATTGAGATGCATAAAACCGTGTTTCCCTCTCTCAAAATAACTTTCAGTAGCACTTTGAATAAAGTTGACAATATAACTGTCACTTGAAACAACTCTATCATCAAAATAAGCATACTTACAATCATCAAAAAGAGGTCCAAGGTCATAGACTGGATCAATAGAAGCAAGTTGTTCCATCCTGAAATCTTTATTAGGCAAGCTATTTTCACAAGGAGCTTTAGCAAATTTGTAAAAGTTAAACTCATAAGAATCTCCATCAAATTAAGTTAAAACTTTTTCCTTCTTACAATCAATAATAGATCCACAAGTGTTCAAGAAAGGTCTACCAAAAATGATAGGAGAAGTTTTGCTAGCTGCTGAATTAAGCACTAGAAAATCAGCAGGATACTTAATCTTACCATAGAGAACCTCCACATCTCTTATAATGCCAATGGGGCAAATGGTCTCCTTGTTAGCAAGGTGAATAACCACATCAATGTACTAAAGCTCACAAGGACCAATCTCGTGCATAATTTCCCTGTAAAGCTCATAAGGAATAGCACTAGAACTAGCACCAATATCACATAAACCATAGTAGCAATGATCACCAATTTTAACAGAAAGCACGGGAACACTAGATTTTATAGCCTTACTAGGATGAGATATAATATTATAAGCGTCTTCACAGAAGACAATGTGCTCATCCTCTATATTTCTAGTGACAAGATTTTTCACAATAGCTACCATAGGTTCATCACTCAAATGCTTACCAGGCTCCACAGTTTTCATTGTACCTTTGTTATTTGCACTAATAATCATAGAATACTCCTTTACCTTAGCTGGGAAAGGCATTTTCTCAACATGAGGTTCAGGCACAATATGATTAGTAGTACAAACTTGAGTACTTCTAACAGGAACATGACTAACGACATCTTTATACGGAGCATGGTACTTATTCCACTTCTTTTTGGGAATTTCAATGTAAGAGGCAAAGGCCTTAAAACAGTTGGCAATACTTTGAGAATCAAGACCAAACTCATTACTAATATCACGGAAGTCATCAGTTCCCATAAAAGATTTAATGTAATCATAATCATAGTTTATACCTGACTTTCTTCCTTTGCCATCCTCCCAAGCTTTAGTGTTCTCTTGAATACGGTCTAGAAGATCCCATTTAGCTTCTTTCTTCTTACGTGTGAATGATCCAGCACAAGAAGCATCTAGTAAATCTTTATCATGAAGAGAAAGCCTAGCATAAAAGTTATTGAGAATAATATTGTTAGGGGGTTCATGAATAGGACATTTAAGCATTAGTAACTTCAATCTCCCCCAAGCTTGAGCTATACTCTCTCCATCAAGAGGCCAAAAGTTATATATAAGATTTCTATCCTTATGAATCTCACTAGGAGTATAAAATTTAGAGTAAAAGAGAGATGCCATCTCCTCCCATTCTATGGATTGTTCATTCTTCGGCAGCTTATACCATTCTTCAGCTCTCCCTTTCAAGGATATGGAGAGTAACTTCTTCTTCACATGTTCAGTTGTGATACCTGCACACTTAAACAACCTGCATAATTCATGGATAAAAAGCAAGTGATCACCAGGATGGACAGTTCCATCCCCAAAATAATAATTATCCATAACACGATTAACAATACTTGTAGGTATCTTAAAAGGATCTATCTCAACAGGAGGTGGTTCATCTACTACCCTAGTATTGGTAGTAGTTTTCCCAAAAAGAAAACCAAGTGGGTTATCCATATTGGAAACAAAGTAACAAGTAGTAACAAAAGCAATACTCACAGTAAAAGTTTCCCTTACCAGTTCCACTCTTCAATAGAGCTTCACTCCCTGGCAACGGCGCCAGAAAATAGTCTTGATGACCCACAAGTATAGGGGGTGTATCGTAGTACTTTCGATAAATAGGAGTGTCGATCCCAACGAGGAGCAGAAGGTGCTAAACAGTGGTATGGAGCAGGAAATCCCTGTGAATACTTAGAAACGGATTTTTAGTGGTTTTCTGGCAAGGCAACAAAACAAGGAGCAAATAACAAAAGTAACGAACAAACGGAGCAAGTGGCCCAATCCTTTCTTAGAAAAGGACAAGTCGGTGGAAATACTTATAAGGACCAAACATTCTCGAGGACACATGGGAATTCTGTCAAGTGCTTTCGCTTCAAATAGCCGAGTACTCTTTTCTGGTGTTTGTAAGTGTTGTGTGGGTGAACCTGTGCTAACATACCACCCTTCCTAGGACTAATACATACTTGTGATTAAACCCCCTGCAAACATCCGTAACTATAGGAAAGTAATTAAGATATAAATCTAACCACAGCCTTAAACTCTGAGATCCTACGCTCCCTTGTGCAAAGGTGTCCTAAAGGGGGTTCAGGTTTATGTCACTCCGGCAACCCCACAGTTAGTAGCCAAATACACAATGCATTCCCCTAGGCCCATAAATGGTGAAGTGTCATGTAGTCGACATTCACATGACACCACTAGAAGAATAGCACCACAACTTAAGTACTAAACCATTGAATAATATCTCATCACAGATTCACTACTACCAATATGACTTCTCCCATGTCCTCAAGAACTAAACGAACTATTCACAAGACATCATATGGATCAAGATCAAAGATGATATGATAATGGATAACAATCTGAACATAAACAATAATCCAATGGTTCCACTCACAAGCATCAACTACAATAGTAATTAACACCGGGAAAGTTTCCCCTAAGAACTAAAGAAATATCCAACACAATTGTTACAGCAGGACGGAGTGGAGATGATGGTGTGGATGATGATGATGATCCCGATGAAGCCTAGCTTAATGACGGTGTTGATGGCGACGGTCTCCCCTCTCTGGGAAGGAATTCCCCCGATAAAAATATGTCTGCCGGAGAGATCTTTCTCTCTTGGTGTTTTCCGCCCCCTAAGGCAGCGGAAATCTATTTGTTGTCGCTCTCCGAGCCTTAGGATTTTGTAGGGAAGATATAGGCGAAGGGGAGGAGTCGGTGGCCGGGCAGGTGGGACACATCTGCCCTAGGCGCGGGGTCATGTGGGCCAGCGCCTAGGGGGTGTGGGGCCCCTGAGGCCCCTCTTCGTCCCTCCTTCTGGCTTCCTTCGTCTTCTGGTAAAATAATATGTTTCCATATTTTTCTGGTATTTTTTTGATCTTTGCGAAATTGCACCGAAACGCCTTCTTTTCCATAAGAATCCAGACTTCGGCAGTCCATCCTCCAGGAATCATCCAACATGCATAAACAGATGAAAATCCATAAGTAATACCTCATAATAATACAAATATCAATAAATAGAGGTAAATTATGATATAGAATGGTGATGCAAATTGGGCGTATCAATCATCACCTTCCATACCATACAGTTAATCCTTTGTTACAGCAACCGGTGAGATTGACAACCTCACTTTTGTTGGGGAAAAGTCTTGAGTTTGTGTTGTGCAGGTTTCCATGTTGCTTGCAACACTTGTATGACATTTCCTTCCTCCTACTGGTTCGATAACCTCGGGTTCTTACTGAGGGAAGACTTGTTATTGTGCTTCTTCACACCTTTCTCTTGGGGTTTCCCGACGAAACTCTCTCACGCGCCATTGACAAGTTTTCTGGCGCCGTTGCCGGGGAGGCTAAGGAGGCCTTCACAAGGGGAGTCCCCCTAAACCTTTCTCTTTACTTTGTTTTTAGTTTTATTAGTTTATTTTGCTTGGTTTTGTTTGCCTCTTTAAATCAAAAACTCCAAAAAAATAGTTTAGTTTGGTTTGCTTTCTCTAATCAAAAACACAATAAAATTAGTTCTTGCTCTAGCTGCTGCTGCTGTTTTTGGCTTGCTCCACTTTTGCCAAAATGAACTCTGCTGAGAACACCAAGTTGTGTGACTTCACTAGCACAAACAACAATGATTTCCTAAGCACTCCTATTACTCCACCTGCTCTAATGCTACATTTTATGAAATTAAGTCTGCTTTGTTGAATCTTGTGATGAGAGAGCAATTTTCTGGTGCAAGTTCTCATGATGCTGCTGCCCATCTCAATATCTTTGTTGAACTTTGTGAGATGCAGAAGTATAAGTATGTAGATGGATATATTATTAAGCTTAAGTTGTTTCTTTTCTCCTTGAGAGGAAAAGCTAATGAATGGTTGCTATCCTTGCCTAGAAATAGTATTGATTCTTGGATTAAGTGCAAGGATGTTTTTATTGGAAAGTACTATCCTCCTACTAAGATTATATCTATGAGAAGTGATATTATGAAATTTAAACGACTTGATAATTAACATGTTGCTCAAGCTTGGGAAAGAATGAAATCTTTGGTTAAGAATTGTCCCACTCATGGACTCACTGCTTGGATGATTATCCAGACTTCTTATGCAGGTTTGAACTTCTCTTCAAGAAACCTATTGGATTCAGCTGCTGGAGGTACCTTTATGGGCATCACTTTGGGTGCTGCAACAAAACTCCTTGATAATATGATGGTTAATTACTCTGAATGGCACACTGAGAGAGCTCCACATGGTAAGAAGGTAAACTCTGTTGAAGAAACCTCCTCTTTGAGTGATAAGATTGATGTTATTATGGCTATGCTTGTTAATGGGAAAGCTCCTTTAGATCCAAATAATGTTCCCTTAGCCTCTTTGGTTGCTCAAGAAGAGCAAATTGATGTGAACTTCATTAGAAACAACAATTTCAACAACAATGCCTATAGGAATAATTTTGGTAGCAACAACAATTATATGCCTTATCCTCCTAATAATGGCAATTCCTATGGAAACTCCTACAACAATGCTAGAAGTGCCTCCTCTGAACTTGAAGTCATGCTCAAAGACTTTATTAGTAAACAACCCGTTTTCAACATGACTATGGAGGAAAAGCTTTTAAATGTGTAGAAAAATATTTCCTCTTTGTTTGAAGCACAGTCATCTTTGATTAATAAAATGGCTGCTAAACCTGAAACCATGGAAAATACCTTTATTCTACTCATGCCATACAAGTTACTATTGATGAAAATGTTAGACTGTTAGCCCAACTTCATGCTAAGTGGGAAAGGGAAGCTGAAATTGATAGAAACAATAGTGTGTGCACCATCACCAAAATGAATGCCACTAAACCACAAGAAGTCCCTATTCCTCCTCCTACAATGCCTAAGCCTATTGAGTCTACTACTAGTGATGCTAAGTTTGATTTTGATATAGATGGTTGCAATATTTCTGAACTGATTTTGTTCTTGCAAAAGCTTCCTAGAAGTCCTGATGCTAGTGATATGCATGTTGCTTTCACCAAACACATTACAGATGCTCTTGTTAAGATTAAGGAAGAGAAGTTAAAACTCAAAGCTTCTATTCCTAGGAAAGTAGAAGATAGCTGGGAACCCATTATTAATATGCAAGTGAACGACTTTGATCTCAAAGCTTCATGTGATCTTGGTTCTAGTGTCTTTATTATGCCTAGGAAGATTTTTGAAATGCTTGATTTGCCACCTTTGGAAGATTGTTATTTGGATGTCCCACTTAATGATAATGCTAATAAGAAACTCATGGGGAGTGTTAATGATGTTTTCATTATGGTTAACAATGCTTATGTCCCTGTTGATTTCTATATTTTGGATGTTGAATACAATGCTTCTTATCCTATCACTTTGGGAAGATCTTTTCTTAGAACTGTTGGTGCCATCATTGATATGAAAGAAGGCAACATTAAGTATCAATTTACATTCAAGAAAGGTATTGAACACTTCCCTATAATGAGAGAGAAGTTGCTTTTTGCTCCTCCCTTGAAAGCAAGGTTTGATGTTAATGCTTCTTCATTTGAAAATACTTCATTTCTTGCTTCTTGTGCGTAACTTAAAGGTGTTAAAGAAAAGTACTTGTTGGGAGATAACCCAAGAGTTTCCTTGAGTCTTTGAAGTTATTACTTCTATAATGACCTCTTCTTATCCTTTTTGTTTGCTTTTTGTGGCAAGAATGACCTCTAGTGAGAGGGAAGTAAGATTTGGGGAGTTGCTGTCCCAAAATAGATTTCTGTCCTACACCATACTAATTCGTGAGGAGTCTCTGTAAGTCGGATTGATCTGAAAATTTACGAATAAATCCCCCAGTATGTTAGCTAACTTTTGTTAGCTCAACACTTTTTTATTTGAGCAACAGAAGGTCTTCGAAAAAATCGGTTTCTACCTGCTGTCCTGTTTTGACAGATTTCTGCCACTATTTGCATTTGCTTCTCATTGATTCCTTTTTGATTTCTCTTTTGGGGAATTGAGCTTTTTGAAGGAGTTTCTACAGTAGATTCTGTTTTTAGTGAAAAAAATTGCTGTTCTAAAGCTAAACCCAAGGGTCTATTATCTTTTGAATACACTGATGTTGCTAATGAAGATTATGTGAAGTTTTGTATGAAGGAAAAAATTCAGGTGTGGAGAGAGAATGATGTAATGAGATGAAGAATGGACAAAATCTCAAGCTTGAGGATGCCACCCCGGTGTCAACCCAAGAAATATCCAATAGGTACAAGCGTCAAAGCTTGGGGATGCCCAAGGCATGCCCTTCTTCATCAATAAAAAGCTCAGGTCTTTCTAGACACTTCGTTTTTATTGTCTCATGCACTGTTGTGTTGTTCTTGGAGCATCTTGGTTTTTGTTTTCTTTGCTTAGTTTGTTTAGTTTGCTTGAATAAAGTAGTTTGGACCCCCATTCTCGTTGTGTTGTTTCAAATAAGTTGATTGGTGTTGGAAAGGAGTAGAAGGTTCTTGCTTGAAAGTGCAAGAGGAGTTTGCATTGACTATGACTTAGACTTTTTGAATGACATGCTAGGTGTTGTTTTGACCTTATGCTTAGTGATTATTGTTGTATCATGACTTGTTCCAAACAATTGGGATTGCTTAGTGTGCCTTGAAAGAATTATGTGTTGTTTTAGCATGCAAAAACATAGTATTGTGGTATTCTCCTTTGATGTTTTGTTTGGGTTGACTTGGCACATGCTCAAACCATGTTATGACTATGAACAAGTCACCATAGCCTCTATGATAATTTAGTCTTTGAATTGTAGTACCACTCTATTCTTTGATTAGTAATGTTTTGTCGCTCTGCATGATTATGACCATTATTGCTCTCTTAGTTGGTTGCTCCCAGTCTTTTGCTAGCCTCCACTTGTATGAGTAAGCTCTACTCATGCTTCCAACTCCCAAGAAATCAAGTTATTCCAAAGTGTCCACTATAAATTCATATGCATGGTGTGTTACACCATTCCAAGTATATTCTTGTTTTCAGCTATCTTCCATTTAAAAAGTATTTTGTTATGTGAAAACTTAGTGATTAAAGCCCTCACAAACTTGATGGCACACTTTATTTCCCTTTCCCCTAATAAACTTGAACCATTGTGTCATCTATGTTCTATATGCTTGCACTTATACATTGGAATGAGAAGAACCATGCTGTCATGGGGAATGTTTTCAACATTGCACTTGTACTTTGTACACAGTTGATATCATGCTATTTTTTCTATGGATGTCACCGGTGTGAAATAAAAAGGGAGCTTGTAAGTCCATGGAGTTATGTATTTTGTGTTAGAGAAATTCCAGGACCGCTAGCTTAAGCCATGCCTAATCATGGTGGAAACTTGCAGCATCACCATAGTGAGCAATCTGTGAAGCATCCTCAATAAAAATCTATGCAAATAGTAAATAAAAAGATTGTTGAGATGCTCATTGTCTGCTTGCCTTGTCATTTTGGTTATGGGATAGCTCCTGTACCATGTGCAAGGGGTACCCTGTTGGTGGTTCTCTATGATACACATGTACTTACTATGACAAGAACTTACAGGTGACTGAAGTTGAGTAGCATGAGGTGCGGCCCTCGTATTCAAGGGACATGAGATTCCCAACTTATACTTTGTCAAGCATATACTCCATAGTTTGTTCACTTTAACCTTAATCACTTCAAGATGCTTATGATAGGGGCAATGAGGGATGAAAGCTAATAAGTACCATAATTTTTGGAAGCTCCTTTTGAAACTTGAAATCCCTGCTTCCCTTTGTGAAGGGCCTTTATTCCACTATTATATTGAGTCTCCACCTTCTACCTTTAGGCACCATTAAGAGAGCATAGTTGTCATTCTTAGTTCTATGAGAAGTGTCCGAAAACTTATTGATTAATGCATATTGTGATATTACTTGTTCTTGTGCTATTTGTATCTAGTCACTCTTATGAACTTTGAGGGTGTCCTATGCATCTATTTGCTACTCTATGAGGGACAAACTGAATGCCACTATGCCATGTTTTCTGTATGTGAAACAAACAAACGTTTTTCAATGCATGTTATTCAGGATATTTGTTTGTAGCCTTTCATGTTGCATGCATAGTTACTTTGTCTTATTGTTAGAACTCCATCTTTCATGCACATGTTTAGAGTTCTTTGATCCCAGCTTTCAATGCTTGCAAATGGTTTGATCTTGGTTTTGATGGTGCATGTCACCTAAAAAATTATTATTTTATCACTTACCTACTCGAGGACAAGCAGGAGTTAAGCTTGGGGATGCTTGATATGTCGTAAACGTCTCTATAATTTTTGATGTTCCATGCTTGTTTAGTATCTACTTTGCTTTGCTTTCTCTACACTTTGAGGTGTTTTTATATGTTTTCTGGTAATAACCTATTAACAAGTTGCCACACTATCAGTTGCCTGTTTTCTTCTATTTTTGGTTCCAGAAAGGCAGAAAATCAATATTATCGGAATTAGACGGGACAAAAGCCAAAGTCAATATTTTACCGTGGGGAACACGAAGCCAGAGTACGAGATGGAGGAGACTTACCACGGGGCCACACCCCCTGGCGGCGCGGCCTAGGGCTAGGCGTGCCTGGGGGGTGAAGCCGCCCTGGTGGCCCCCCTGCCTCGCCTCTTCGCTTATAAAGTCCCCCCGATGCCAAAACCCTAGGACCCCGATCAAAACTCCATGAAATCGTCTGTAGCCGCCGCCACCATCGTCCCTAGATCGGGGGATCTGAAGTTCTTCCTGGCACCCTGCCGGAGGGGAGATCATCCCGGAGGCCTTCTTCTTCATCATGTCAGCCTTCGGTATGAAGAGTGAGTAGTTCCACCTTGGACTACGGGTCCATGTAGTAGCTAGATGGTTGTATCTCTTCCTTGTGCTTTCATGTCTAGATCTTGTGAGCTCCGTTCATGATCAAGATCTCATCTATTTGTAATCATGCATGTTGTGTTTGCGGGGATCCGATGGATATTGAGATTACTATGTCAGATTGATTAATGGTTTTGTCTTATTGATTCTATCATGTATGTGTTGGTTGTGATCTTGCATGCTCTCCGTTGTTAGTAGCTATCTTGGCCAAGTAGTTGCTAGTGACTCCAAGATGGGGTATTTATGCTCGATAGTGGGTTCATGCCTCTACTTATCAAGGGAAGTGACATAAATCTCTACGGTAGTAGATATGTTGTTGCCACTAGGGAGAAAACAACGGTCTCTTGTTCATGGAACAAGTGGATTGTTTGCCTTACACACTTTGCTTAAAGAAGTTGTCTGTTGCTTGCAACTTAATACTAGAGGGGGTTCGGATGATAACCTGAAGGTGGACTTCTATTCATAGATGCAGTTGGATGGCGGTCTATGTATATTGTTGTATTGCCCAATTGAATCTCATAGGATCTTTTTGTCTAGTATTGCATTGTTATGTCTTGCTCAGTCCTGTCAATTGCCCTGCTGTAATTTGTTTACCCAGCATGCCATGTTTGTTTATCTAAGGAGAACACCTCTAGTGAACTATGGACCCCGGTCCAATCTTTACCATTAATACATCTTCCACTGTTACTGTTTACTTGTTGCAAACCATCATCACCTTCCCCACCATACAGTTAATCCTTTGTTATAGCAACCGGTGAGATTGACAACCTCACTGTTCGTTGGGGCAAAGTCTTGAGTTTGTGTTGTGCAGGTTTCCATGTTGCTTGCAACACCTGTGTGATGTTTTCTTCCTCCTACTGGTTCGATAACCTCGGTTTCTTAATGAGGGAAGACTTGCTGCTGTGCTGCTTCACACCTTGCTCTTGGGGTTTCCCGACGAAGCGCTCTCAGGTGCCATCAGGCAGCAACGCCATCAGAACTAGCACCAGATAATTGCTCTCTCATCACAAGATTCAACAAAGCAGGCTTAATTTCATAAAAGGTAGCATCAAGAGCAGGTGGAGCAATAGGAGTGCTAAGGAAATCATTGTTGTTTGTGCTAGTGAAGTCACACAACTTGGTGTTCTCAGCAAAGTTCATTTTGGCAAAAGTGGAGCAAGCCAAAAACAGCAGCAGCAGCTAGAGCAGGAACTAATTTTTTTGTGTTTTTGATAAGGGAAAGCAAACCAAACTAAACTATCTTTTAGAGTTTTTGATAAAAAGAGGCAAACAAAACCAAGCAAGAGAAACTAAGCAGACTAAAAACAAAGTAAATTGAAAGGTTGAGGAGGACTCCTCTTGTGAAGACGTCCTTAGCCTCCCCGACAACGGCGCCAAAAAGTCTTGATGCGTGTTGACGCCCCGTTGGGAAACCCCAAGAGCAAGGTATGATGCAGCACAACAGTGATGACCCACAAGTATAGGGTATCGCAACAGTATTCGCGGGTAGTATTACCCAATTTATTGATTCGACACAAGGGGAGCCAAAGAATACTTGCAAGCCTTAACAACTGAGTTGTCAGTTCAGCTGCACCTGGAAATAGCTCTTGCTTACAGAAGTTTATCAGTAGCAACAGTTTGGTAGTAGCAACAGCAAAGCAACAGCAACAGTGAAACATGAGCAATAGTAACGGTAACAGTAGGATTCGAGTGCGGTAGGCATAAGGATGGATGGACGGGCATTGCATGGACGAGTCTAAACATGTAACTTCAAGATATAGGGCATTGCAGATACATAATAACAAGCATCCAAGTACCAAACAATCCTAGGCATGTGCTTCAAATATAGTCATACATGCTCGCAATGAGAACTTGCACAACATCTTCTGTCCAGCCAGCCCGTGGCAGCGGGGCCTCTAGGAAACTACTGGCAATTAAGGTGCTCCTTTTAATAGAGCACCGGAGCAAAGCATTAACACTCCGTGAACACATGTGATCCTCACACCACATCCATCCCCTTCGGTTGTCCCAATTATTGTCACTTTGGGGCCTTTGGATCTAGACAATGATATGTGTACACAACTTGTAGATAAGATCACAAACAATACTATCATAAATATTCAATAATAAGTTCAGATCTGAGATCATGGCACTTGGTCCCAAGTGACAAGCATTAAGCACAACAAGTTGCAACAAAGTCAAATAGCACTAATAGAGATACTAGGCAGTATGCCCTAACAGATCTTATTCGATTACATGATAGAACTCATCCAATCCCTACCATCCCCTAGCCTACAGCGGGGGATTACTCACTCATGGATGAGGGAAACATCGGTGGTTGATGGAGATGCGTTGACGATGGCGATGATCCTCTCCAAATTCCCCATCCCGGCAGGGTGCCAGAACGGAGTTTCTGGATCCGAATCTTGGTTTCTAGTGGCGACGGCGGAGCGGAACTCTTTCTGGAAAACTATCAAACCCCCCTCAGTTTTTAGGTCGAAAGGCAACTTATATGCGCAGAGGGAGGCCGAGGAGGTGCCCGCGGTGGCCACACCCCCTCCAGACGCGGGGTCAGGTGGTCCCGCGCCTGGGGTGGATCTAGGCCCCCCAGGCCTCCCCTCCATCTCTTCTTCTGGATCCGTGGATCTTCTGGTGAAATATAATTTTTGGCATATTTTTCGAAATTTTTCCTGATAGTTCATTTTCTACACAAAAACAAGACACCAAGGTAATTCTGCTGAAAACAGCGTAAGTCCATGTTAGTTGTATCCAAATCACACAAGTTTAGAGAAGAAACAATAGCAAAGTGTTCGAGAAAGTAGATACGTTTTGGACGTATCAACTCCCCCAAGCTTAGCTTATTGCTTGTCCTCAAGCAATTTAGTTGAAAACTGAGTGCGATAAAAGAACTTCCATGAACACTTTGCTTCATATGATGTAAATATTCTCAGCACAGGAGTATATGCTTAGACAATTCATAATAAGGAGTATGCAACTAAGTCTACTCAATAGTCATTGCAAGCTATGAAGAGGAACCAACTCAATAATAATAAGTAGCATGGAACATAAACATAAGCAACATTGCAATGCTCATAATAAGGTATGATAGAGTGGTATCTCGCTTGCCTTTGTTTGAAGAGCACAATATAAATGCCAAGACACCTCTGAAGTTCACATGAAGACTAGAGATAAAGATATCAGAGATACAAGCATCAAAGTCATGACATAATTAACCAAGTTTTGGAACAAACACAAGAATGACAACTATGCTCTCAAGAAGGTGCTCATAGAATAAGTGGTGACTCAACAAGGTTGTGAAAACTGTTTTGAAAGGTTTGAAAGGCTTCCCAATGCTGAAAGGAAGGTACTCATTAGCTTTAATCTCTCATTGCCCATATCATAGGCATCTTCATATGGTTAAGGTGAAAGTGAGGTCCACTCTGAATCATATGCTTAACAAACCATAGACTGTAAATCCCATGTCCCTTGGGTACGAGGGTCGCTCCGCATGCTACTCAACTTTGGTCACCTGAAAGTTCTTGTCATTGTAAATACATGCATATCATCGAGAACCGCCAACGGGGTACCCCTTCCACATGGTACAAGAGCTTTCACATAACCAAAATGACAAGGCAAGCAGACAATGAGCATCTCAGCAATCTTTTTATTTACCATATACATAGATTTTTATTGAGGACGCTTCATAGATGATCATTATGGTGATGCTGCAAGTTTCCACCATGATTAAGCATGGCTTAGGCTAGCGTCCTAGACGTTTCTCTAATACAATGTATAAACTCCATGAACTCACAACCTCCCTTTTTATTTCACATCATCGACATCCGTAAACAAAAGAGCAAGGAATCAACTGGATGAGATATCCAAAAAGTGTTGAAAGCGTTCCCCGTGACAGCACAGCTCTGTTGACTCCCAGTATATAATTAGCAAGCATATAACTTTCATGGACTAGTCACAATGGTGCAGAATTATTAAGCGCAAGGAATAAAGTGTGCCATCAAGTTCGTGAGAGCTTTACTAACTAACTTTCTCAAAACATACAAACATTTAATTTTGGAAGAAAACACGGCATATGGAATATGCATTGAAGTAGCAAATGATGCTAATAGGTAGGTATGGTGGACACAGCTGGCAATATTGGTTTTGGGGAGTTGGAAGCACAGGTAGAGCACATACTCAGTGAGAGTGAAGGCTAGCAATATAGAGGGATCGACAAACAAGAGAGCAATAACTGTCATAATCATTCTTGCAACAAAATAGGACCAACTATGGCATGGAAGTGATACAAGAACTCTGAGGAAAAATAAATCATCGAGGCTTACTGACTATTAATTAGTCATATGCATGCATGAGCATGTGCCAAGTCAATTCATATGAACAGTTAGAGGAGGATACCACAATATCATACCAAAGTATGAATGAAACAATGCAAGCAAACATTCATATGACATGCTACAAACTATTAGCAAGCTGGAGCTAATCATAGACAAACAAGAACTACTAAGCATACATAATGACATACACCTTACACAAACAGGATAAGCATGCTCACAATGATGAGTATATGTACAAGAATGAAACAAATAGAGTTCGTTACCAGCCTCTTACCCCACCTCGAGTTGTCTTAATCTTCATTATTGCCCTTCACTTGTGTGACTTGAATAATTAACATGAAACCAAAATCCACTTAGGACGGCTGAACCCTGCAAAGAAGAACAATAAATATTTTTGGTGTTTTCGATTTTTTTAGAAACAAGCAAACAAAGAAAAACCAAAAAAAACAAAGCAAATCAAACAAAGCAAAAGAAAACCAAAACCAAAAACTAAGACGTTCCAAGAACAACACAACTGTGTATGAAACAATAAAAACGAAGTGTTTAGAAAGACCTGAGATTTTTATTGATGAAGAAAGGGATGCCTTGGGCACCCCCAAGCTTTGACGCTTGTACCTCTTGAATATTTCTTGGGGTGACACGGGGTGGCTCCCCCCAAGCTTGAGCTTTTGTCCATTCTTCATCTCATTACATCATTCTTTCCTTATACCTGAAAATTTTCCTTCATACAAAACTTCACACAATCTTCATTAGCAACATTAGTGCATTCAAAAGATAATAGACCTTTGGGTTTTTGTTTTAAAACATCAAAACTTTCACTAAAGACACAAGCTACTCTATCTATTCCCTCAAAAAGCTCAATTTCCCAAAAAGAACCCAAAAAGGAATCAATAAGAAGCAAATGCAAATAATGGCAGATATCTGTCAAAACAGACCATCAGGTAGGAACCGTTTTTTCAAAGACCTTAAGTTGCTCAAATCAAAAAGTGTTGAACTAACTAAAGTTAGCTAACATACTGGGGGATTTATTCATAAATTTTCAGCTCAATCCGACTTACAGAGACTCCTCACGAATTTTTATGGTGGAGGACAGAAATCTGTTTCGGGACAGCAACTCCCCAAATCTTGCTTCCCTCTCATTAGAGGTCATTCTTGGCACAAAAAGCAAACAAAAAGGATAAGGAGAGGTCATTACTGAAGTAATAACTTCCAAGACTCAAGGAAACTCTTGGGTTATCTCCCAACAAGTACTTTTCTTTAACGCCTTTAAGTTAGGCACAACGAAGAGCAAAGTTTGGAAAGGAGAAAAGTAAAAGTGAGCAAGTATAACCACAGTGAAAACATTATTTTGTTCATTAAAATCCTTTTGTTAACAAGGTTGATCAAGTCTTGTTACCAAAACAATATTATATGAAACAAAACTTTGCATTCCACAAGGTGATTATGTTACCTTATATTTGATAGCAATGGTCCCAATCATAATAGTTTCAAAATTTTCTTGTGGAATGGGACAATATATTTCTCCAAACCTTGATGCTCTCAATATTTTCAATGGAATTTAGGCAATAGCTCTTAATAACCTTCTTGGGGAAATAAATAGTATGCTCTTTGTCATCAATATTGAATGTTACTTTTCCTTGATTGCAATTAATGATAGCACCTGCAGTATTAAGAAAAGGTCTCCCAAGAATAATAGACATATTATCATGTTCAGGCATTTCAAGCACAACAAAATCAGTTAAAACCATGCAATTATGAGCAACTTGAACAGGAACATCCTCACATATACCAACAAGAATAGTAGTTGACTTATCAGCCATTTGCAAAGAAATATCAGTTGGTATCAACTTTCTAGCTGGAGTCTCTTGTAGAGAGAAAAAGGCATAACACTAACTCCAGCTCCCAAATCACATAAAGCAGTTCTAACATAATTATTCTTAATATAGCAAGGAATAGTTGGTATACCTGGATCACCAAGTTTCTTTGGAACCTTACCATTGAAGGAACAATTAGCTAGTAGAGTAGAAATCTCGTCATTAGGAATCTTCCTTTTATTAGAGACAATATCATTCATATACTTTGAATAAGGAGGCAACTTAATAGCATCCGTTAAAGGAATTTGCAATAATAAAGGCTTCATCCATTCACAAAACTTGTTGTAGTGTTCCTCCTCCTTTGACTTATGTTTCTTACCTGGAAAAAGCATAGGTTTCTGCACCCAAGGTTCTCTCTCTTTACCATGTTTATTAGCAATAAAATCTTCCTTTGTGTACTTAGTGTTCTTAGTGTGCTTCTCAGGTTCTTCCTCACCTTCCTCCTTATCAGGAGACTCATTTTTATCATTACCACTCTCAGTCTCAGCATCAGAGATAGATATACTATTAGGATCTACAGCAGGTTCAAGTGGTTTCTCAACTATCTTATGTTTCTTCTTCTTTCTCTTACGAGGGCTACCACTATCCTCACGTTGTTGAGAATCATGCTCTATTCTTTTAGGGTGTCCTTCAGGATATAAAGGATCTTGAGTAGCTATACCACTTCTAGTTCTAATTCCATAAGCATGTTTATCTCCTGAAGCATTAACTAGCATATCCTTTTGCACCTTAGCAAGTTGATCAAGTTGAGTTTGAACCATTTGAAAGTGTTTATAAAGCTGGACGTGAGACTATTTCGAGGAGGTAACATGACTTAACAAATTGACAGTTTTTGCTACCGCCACAGGTTCAGAATAAAAACATAGACAAAGAGCATGCAACAGAAGGGGCATGTTTCTCATGGAGACGCTTGAGCCGAAGATGAAGGCGCTGGCGTAGACGAGTCAGACTAGGATGCTTTTAGCTTTGTGATCATCTCGTCCAGGATCGCGTTGACTTCAGGCTCGATTAGGGACCGCCACTGCTGCAACGGGATGAGCACACGGTAAATACAGACCGCCGGCTGTCTAAGAAATTTTAAGTCTAGTGTAAATTTATTGCTAGTTGTACAAAGCACCCAGCTTATGGCAGCGAACAACACCCAAAGCGCGCAGCGAGAAAAACCAGAAAAATTGAGAAGCGTGGCAAAAAATCAGCAAAGTTGAAGGGGGTCCATCAACTTAAAGGATCGATCTGACCACACTCTATATGAACCAGGCCAAAGCACATCGAAAGAAGATATAATCGACATTCTCAGGGAGGCCACAAATTTATTTGATCCATTTGCTGATTTAGATTTCTTTTCTTGTCCACCCTTTCTTTTCCCTACTCTACAAGTCTACAACAATATCATCAGAGATGAATAACTTTGCAAATCAAACGGCAACTGCTCAAACTAATTCGAGAAAACTAAATTTTATGCAGAAATTAAAAAAAAAAGACACAGAACCACATGTGTGATGTATGCTGCTTCCCGAGACAAACCATGCCATGGTTTCCTATCTTGTATAAAATCAAGTTCACAAATTCAGCAATTTAGAACAAAATAATTAACCACAACAAGATTCTTGTCAGCTGCTCTGCTTGTTCAATTTACAAGCAAAAGATCTTAAACCACCGTTTCTGAAACTTGTTTATTACACGTACGTGTAAAAAAACTTGTTTATTACCGTAGCGCACACGCTACCGGCTGCGTAACTAGCGTGCGCGCCGACAAAAAAAACAAAGGGTTTCCGCCGTTCCTCTTTCGTAGGCCGTTCTTCCACACCACAATTCCTCTGCTCGACGGGTATCGATCGGGCGAGATCGCAAATCGTATATTATATTCCCTCTTGTAATTCCTTCTTTGTTCATCCTGATAATCTCTTTCCCCATCAATGCCAATACTCTAATGGCGATTTGATTTGTTCTTACTGCAGATGGCCGCGTTTGTGCTGAAGGCGTCGCTGCCGGGGGCCTGCTTCACGGCGGCTGGCCTCTCCGGCGGCCAGAATCCTCCTCCAAATAGCCGCTTCTCCGACCAGCGGAGTAGTGCTGTTCCGTCCATGGCGTGGAGCATGGGCAGCGGCAGAAGAGATACGACACTGAAACCCCATGTAAGAGTAGCACCATGGATGCTTTTTTTTTCCCTACTACTAGTTCGAGAGAGGGCTAGGCAAGATGAAGGGTAGAAGCTGCGAAACAATGTTTTCAAACTTGTATGCACGCACATCTTAGATATCACCTGATATAGCTTGAATCAGGCTTCAGTAATCTCAGTTCTCAACGACATATTAAATTTTATACTCCTCAAGGGAAGACTAGATTTTGCAACTACATGCAAGGCCACATCGATATTTCGAGCCTAACTTTGCCTGATAATTTGACCAACAAGATATGAGTTATATGTCATCAAAAGTGTATCACATATATCTCATATTTGTTGGTCACATTGGTGACCAAAGTTAAGACCCAAAATATGAAGTGGCCTTGTAATATAGAAACAGAGGAAGTACTTACGCTTTCAGGGGTTTCTCAGTATATCATCATGTTTAGATGATATGTGGAAATGTGTCGCTGTGTCTAGGGATCCGTAAGACCCTCTTTAAAACTCAATGTCACAAAATATTGTCTCATCATAATTTACTCTAACATTGTCTTAACATAATTGTAACATTGTCTTGAAGGCGGCTAAGTGGGTTCTGCAAAACGACGATTATCTGTATGATGCCCAAGCATTACGTATCGACACACAGTTTTCCCCTGCAGCGGAATACATCGACCTTCTCAACAGGACATGTTACCGGGATCCAGTGGTACTTCTCATCCATTTATCCAAGAGTATCTTGTTATTTTGAATTTTTTACATTTGCTTATGGTCCAAATTATTTGTTGCTCCAAAGTGTGCCCACCTGTCAGGTACATACATTAGAAAGAGTATGCACTTTTGGAGATGCATTTATGTTAAGTTACAATTGATTTAAGTTGCACACAGAAAAAGCATTTGCAGTTATATATGCACTATTGGTAAGGATAATTTATTGAGATCACTTGCTCAGAAATAGTCTGATTGAAATCTTGCCGTATTGGTTCCATCCTAGCAGCTTCCTTGATATTTCTAGTTATCCTCCTGTGAAGTCACAATAATTGTGTACATGTACTCAATGAATCATATATAATGTTACACTTGTTATTTTACCAAGGTTTCTATTTACTGACATCAGAACATATACTAAAAAACATGGATACCTACTATTTCGTTGTGTTAAGGAGGTGTTATGCTAAATAAGTTTTATTGTCTCCCTTAGAAAACAAAACTTGCAAATTTGACTGATATTTTTCAGGTCCAACATGCATTGGGCTGTCTATTTGTTTGTTCATAAGGTAATCAGTCAGCTGACTAAGTATTCCTTCATAACATTTCAAGCTAGGGAGAACAAAGCTGGCGGTAACAGATCAGCGCAAGGGGCGCCAGGAGGCTCGTGAAAAGCGCTCAAGAGAACTTGTAGATGGTCTGGTAGAGTACATCTCCTCGGACAATGAGAACTACAAGTACGCTATAATTGCCAGCAAAGAGAATGCTAATATGATTATGCAGGAGGTACTATTTCTGTCCCGTTATCTCCAAAGTCCTGGCAACATCCATGGATGTGGAACTGATAGTCATCAATAATTATGGACGCATGCTTCCAGTTGGAATATTTAGCCATCCAAATGTCTATCTAGCACTGGGACAGTATCAAAATCATGCGAATGTTCTGAAAAAATTTATCTTGTTTTATGGCACGAGGATAAACCTTTTGGATCAAATACTATGTTCTCTGTGCTGCTACTATTTTTTACGCAATCAGTACCACTATTATTTATTTAATTATGTAATTGTGCTTGCATTCTATAATTTTGCAGGGTTTTATTTCCTCTAATGCCCGAGATGAAATTTTGGATGGCCTTGAAAGGATAGAAAAGGACATTGAAGAGGGAAAATTTCAGTGGAGAAATAATAAAGATATCCGGACTAATATCATTGAAGCACTGATTGACCAAGTTGAAGGACCAGCAAAAAGGCTGGATGAAGTAACAAGCCATTATGACCAAATGCTAACAATCCTCAATTTGTGGTGCAATGACTCCATTGATAAATTTGTTTCTAGAATAAAAGAACTCCAGGTTTACTCATGCTCATAGTCTATCTTTGCGAAACTGTGTCGCATTGTTTTATCAGAATCCCTCACACTCAAGTTTTGTTTTTCCTTGAATATTCGCTTTGGAGTAATTTATTTCTTCCAGTTATTGATGATTCTAATGTATTACATTATAGTGTAAAAAAGCCTTAACTATGCGCATACTGAGGGGAGTGGTTACACATGCACATTGCACTGGTTGGCATGAGAGTTTTGCTGCTACGTAGCAGTTATTGCTGAAACTCACATGCATGTTTGTTATCCTCTAATATTTGTGTATACCATAGAATGATACACTGTTGGAAATATTCACATAACATTCCCGTTTCACATTTTGCTATTCAACGTCATTTTTTACAATTTACTGAATTCTGCATTTCACAATGTTAGTCATTGTATGTCGCTCACTGGCAAGCTAGAAGAGCTAGTGCCATATCAAGTGTAGTGCAAACTATTAGCTGCTTGTAGTAGAAGTAAATCAAAACTAGATATGTGCTACACATGACTTGTAGTGCTTCTTAATTTTACGATAGTTAGTAAATGCAAAACAATTAGTTTTTGTTCAGTTATAGTTACAAAAAATGGTCTGATCAGACTTGACTACATTATTTATGTTATTATAGGTTCAGCTGGTTTTGCTAGCAATAAGAAACGAGGGGTTGGTCGTACCTTGCAGCAATAGGTATGCAGGCTGTATTATACTTGGCGATATGGTGTTGTCGAAGGTTGAACAGGTAATATCTTATGATTTGTGAGGCACACATATAAAGTACATATACTCAAGTGTAACAGAAAGACAGTATTGAATATTGATCAGTACATATTATATGATCTTGCGCATCACCTTTTTTTTTCATCTATGTAAACCATATACGCAGTGGCAGGGACAAGACCGTAGCTTAACAGGGCCGGGCGTGCTAATTCTCAATTAGGAGGGGCCAACTAAGCAAATTTCCTCTGAAACCGCACTTAAATCAGTCTTACACACAACTTTTTACCATACTGTAGCACGCAATGGGGGGGGGGGGGGGGGACAAGGCCCCTGCTGGTTGATATACGTACTTCCTCTGTTTTTTGCATACATGATGTTTACTCCCTCCGATCCATATTACTTGTCGCTGAAATAGATGTATCTAGACATGTTTTAGTGTTAGATACATTCATTTTAGTGACAAGTAATATGGACCGGAGTGAGTAGTATTTTTATTTTTTACTTCAACCAAGAAACATCATGAGATGGATATTTTACCCAATTCGTGAGCCCACTTTATTGCTTTTGGAATAGTGCGTGTTACTATAGTCATAATGATAAATGATATTGGAAATTACCACAGGGGAGGATGGAGAAAACGGTCATTGTAAATGACATTTAGGAGTGGAGAAATTAAATCTAATGTCTAAAGTTGCTTAACCAATGCTTTGTAGTTCTACTACTTCCAGTTGGCATATCCATGTTTATACCTCATGCCTGAATACATGTTTTGGTTACAATCATTGTAAGCTAGGTGTTGTATCCTTTAAAGTGTGATGTATCTCTTATAGCAAAAGAACCTTGCGACTTTAGATCAGATTAGATGATGAATGTGCATCTGGATGTACCACACATTGACCCATTTTCACAATGTTGAACAGCTAGAAAATGACGTCTCTCGGCTTGTTAGTTGCAAAATCAAGATGGATTCTACACGGCTAACTCCTTTTTCTTCAGGCAGCACGGATAATTTTATGAAACAGGTTTAATTTTTTTCGCAATTTCTTTCTCCAGTCATTTTCTTTCTGATAGTGGTGGACTGGTGGGCATCTCTCTGAACTGACTGCTTATCTTTCTTTTTTCCTCTAAATTGAGTCCTCATCTTTCAATTAAGTAATTCGTTTATGCATTCAGTTAAACTAATTTATGCAATGTGGAAATTATACTTTGTCCTAGCTAGGTCCTAATCCAATTATATGTATTAACATTTTAAGCGCTTATTTATAAATTTTTTACAATTGATATTCTGTTGCTACTATATATTTAGATTAACTGAACTTGGTTTCATTTGGAACTTTTCCAGTTTATCTAATGGTGGTTTGCACCACGTGCACAACTCTATTATGGATTTTGGCAATCTGATTGTCGGTGACATCGCACACGATCTTACAGATCTTGAGAATGACCTGCATACACAGTTAGTCTGCTCGTTGACACGGAATGATGAAGTGACCAAAAGTATACACCTTATGTGGCGGCACAAGATTGATCTTGATACTTTTCATGTCATGGGACATGCTGGCTCTATCTACAATGCATCTGCGGTATAGTGGCTCAAGCTAGTTCAGTCTTTTCACATGATATCTTGTTAGATCCCGCATCTGATGAAATAAACTTCTTTTGAGCAGGATAGCAGCAAGCGGTTTCTGAAAGCCTACAGAGTTGTTCCAGAAATGATCAAAGCAGCTACAGAATTCACAAGAAACTCATCTTTTGATCCAGAAAAGTTTCTGAGCTTTCCACCTGGTTTTGTTGGCAATCCAGAGCTTGCAGGATTTCGTGCATCGAAGGTGATCCAAAGATTATAACCTTTTTCTGAAAATCATTTTAATTTAGACATGATTTCCCCCTTTTGTATCATTGATTGATCGTGCACTCTCTGTGGAACTAGGATCTCGAGCGACTATATGGTGGGGAAGCTGCGGTGGAGCAAACAGGCGCTACGGTGAAGCAAGATTTCAAATCTCACAGCAACGATACGACAGGGAAGCTGCTCGATTGGCTTCGACGTCTTTATCAGTCGGAGCAGAAAAGTTAGTTTATCATGTCTGTGCAGTTGTAGTGATGTATATATTTATTATGGTCCGTGGAGTGTTTAAGCGGTCCAACAAACAAACGTGAGAGTAGTCAAGGGTACTCCCTCCGTTTCAAACACAAAGAACAGCCCAGATCGCTTGATACCCTTTTGTTATTAGTATAAACAAATATATACATAGCCCTATACAAAACCCGTATAGCTCAACTTAATTATACGTCTTTCTAGCACCGTATATATACTAATACGGCTGCATGCCAGATCATCGCCGACAAGCTGGTAGTGGCGGCGGTTGGGTCCACCGAGGTGATGGAGGTGACACGATGGCACGGCCACCGTCGGCGGTGGCGTGCAGACTTGGCAGCTGCGCGGAGGCGGCGCGTTGACCAGACGAACGGTCTAGCGACATGTCCAGCGTCATGACGGACTGTCTGGTGTATTTTCCGATGAGTAGTTTCGAATGACAAAATTTTAACAAGAGCAACTGGGTGTTGTGGAACATGTTGCAGATTGTGCAAGACTGTCCCGCAGATTGTGCAAGATTGTCTATCGGAGAAGAATCACGGCGACGGCGGTGGTTGTGACGATGGTTGCCGGCGATGGTGATTGCGATGATGGCTAGGGCAACGGTGATCGGCGTAGGGGGTGTAGGCGGGTCGGGGTCCTGTGCGGCAATGGTGCGTGGGCCGAATGCCTATATGTCGACATCTGTATACGTATACATGGATATACTTTGTTTAGATACGGGTTTAGATATATACGTAAATGGGCTTCTACGAGTTTAGGAGAGAGGGGGTTGTACTGAAGCAACCTTCACCTTGACTATCTTTGACCTCCTGGCACGCACCGGCATGAAATCGCCACATAAGAGTATCTCTAACCCATCCTAAAACGGCTATAGAGGTTCTTCTAACGGCCGAAGTCGCACCGAACCGAATTTCTATTGCCGTCTACAGGAGAATAAATATAGGAGCCGCAGTTTTCGACTCCTATATTTAAGAGGTCGTGACCTACTCCTTTATTTCTTTCTCCCCCCAACCTGTCCTCTGCCCTCCCCGCCGGATCTTTCCTCAGCCGACGGCCAGCTACCCTCTGTGCTTCTCCGGGTAGCCTACGTCACCGCAATCGGACACGATGAGCCATTTTCCCTGGCCGCAAATCATCCGCCGAGCTTCGCCGGATTCGACGCACCATGGCAGGGATTCGTCGGGATATAGCCAGATCCTCGAGGCCAAGCATCGTTCGGCATGACTACCCGTCGTTGCAACTCCCCATTCGAGCTCGCAGGAGCGCCGCCACTTGCCCCCCCCCCCCCCCACACACACACACACTTGCTCCGGCTCCTCTAAACTATCGATATGTATAATTAATTTGTTGATATATATGAACTATGAATCTTTATGTGATATGTTTTGATATATTCATGTGCTGAAAATTGTAAGCTTTGTTCAAAAAAAAATTACCCCTCTAAATTATTAGGGATCGGTTCCGTGGCGCAAAATTTAGAGAAGTATATTTGCTCTGATGGGTTAGGAGAAGTTTTACCATAGACAATTCAAACGCCAGTGCCTCCCACCCCCCCACCCCACCCCACCCACCCACCCACCCACCCACAAACGCGCACACACACACATTTACCAGAAACATCGTTTTTAAGCAGGCAAGGACCGAACCCAGCCAAAAACATGCTCAAATCCAAAATTTGCACAAGGCATCACATCTCAGGCGTGAGAAATTAAACAGATCAAATATCTCTAAGATGAGAAAAAATATAATCTGGTCGTGAAAAAAGACGATATTATCGATTACAGTTTTCACCAACCAAGACTTGGAACCCCAAACTGGCCCACAGATAGCAGACAATCATGCATGATAATGTTTGGCTATACAGGAAATTAACATATAGCTGGGTCCTGCATTCATAGCATCATAATATATTCATATCACAGCCAGGGACGGATTCAGGATTTCATATTTGGTTGTACAAATTTTAACTAACACGAAACATGAAGGTCAAGTGGTAACATAGTAAAAGTATAATTCACGGATTATAGGACAATATATTAGGATTTTTTTGAGAAAAATATCTTAAAAGGTGACAGAGATTAAAAAAATAAGAAGAAAAATAGAGTTATATCGATTCCACCACTTCGATGCCACCCCGTCCCGTGTGGTTTTGTCATGCTTGGATCATCTTTTTCTCGAATGGAAAAATGTGATGATTCAGCCTATAAGGATTTTTCTTTTGAACGGATAAGGAATAAAGATCACAAGATTATCACACAAATTGTTAATGGTAGAAATATTTTTTGAAAAAGATATACAAGGGTTACTTGTTGGAGATATGCCCTAGAGGCAATAATAAATGTAGTTATTATTATATCTTTGTGTTTATGATAAATGTTTACATTCATGCTATAATAGTATTAACAAGGAAACATTAATACTTGTGTGATTTGTAAACTTAATTTGAAGTCCCTAGTAAAGCCTCTTTATAATACTAGCTTGTTGGTTAATAAATGATTGTGGTTTCTCTATCATGAACATTGAGATGTTATTAACAACAAGATCATATCGTTAGGAGAATGATATGGTGGACATACTCCTATAGATAAGCATAGCATAAAGATCAAGTCA
Source organism: Avena insularis (assembly GCA_023614405.1). Taxonomy (NCBI): domain Eukaryota; kingdom Viridiplantae; phylum Streptophyta; class Magnoliopsida; order Poales; family Poaceae; genus Avena; species Avena insularis. Next base: position 387,516,217 of record CM042693.1, on the reverse strand, counting down.
TTTTAATAGTTCAATTGTTATATGCTTTCTGATACATAGTAACCTAATTCCTTCGACCATGAGATCATGCATATCACCTTTACCGGATGGATGCTTTGATGACATCAAACACCACACCGTAACTAGGTGGCTATAAAGGTGGCATTGAGTGTTCGGAAAGTATTGGTTGAGACACATGGATCAAGAGTGGGATTTGTCCATCCATATGAAGGATAGATATACTCTGGGCCCTCTCGGTGGAATGTCATCCAATTAGCTTGCAAGCATGTGACTGGCTCACAAGGGATCACATATCATGGGAACGAGAAAAGAGTACTTATCGGTAACGAGGTTGAACTAGGTATGCAGAGATACCGACGATCATAACCTCGGATAAGTAAACTATCGTGAGACAAAGGGAAATTGGTATCGTATGTAAGTGGTTCATTCGATCGTAAAGTAATCGTAGAAATATGTGGGAGCCATATGAATTTCCATATTCCTCTATTGGTTATTGTTCGGAGAAGTGTCTCGATCATGTCCGCATAATTCACGAACCGTAGGGAGACACACTTAAGGATTCGACGTTGTTTGAGTAGTTATGGAATGATGAGAAAGAGACTGAATGTTGTTCGGAGTCTCGGATGGGATCCGGGATATCACGAGGAGATCCGGAATGGTCCGGAGAATAAGATTCATATAAGGAAAGTCCTATTTCGGAGTTGGGGAATGGTTCCGGTGTTTTCATCGGGAATGTTCTAGAAGGTTCCGGAATGTCCGGCACTCGGAGGAAGGGTACATGAATGTGTTATATCAAGTTGGTATGATTGCATCATGTACTAGGTGTCATCGCTGAACAAAATAAAGGGTTTAATCAAATCCTAGTTTGAAAAAGTCAAACGCCAATTTGAAAGTCAAACGGCTATTTTGGGAAGTGGAGGGGAGGTGGAATCCGAGTTGGGGAGGAGTTCTACCTCCACCGCCCCCTTGGGAGACCGAGTTGGGAGGGACTCCCTCCTGGCGCCCCTCCACCTATATAAGGAGGGGCAGGGCTCCCCTCCTAGACACACAAGTTCCCTACCTCTAAACCCTAACCCTAGCTGCCGCCCTCCATAGCCGCCGCCGACCTAGGGCATCTCGCCGCCGCCGCCTAGGTCAAACCCTAGCCGCCAGCCTAGCCCCCTCCTCGGTGTGTCTAAACCCTAGAACACCGAGGGCTCTCTCATAGTCCACCATACTCGCTCCGGCTTAAGGCGAAGCCCTGCGAGATCTCCCCTCTACTTCCGGTACCACGCCGTTGTGCTGCCGGAATCGCGAGGAGAGTGCTACAACCTCCGCTGCCTGCTGGAACAAGGGAGAGGAAGGTCTTCCGAAAATCAGTACGAGCGTGTGACCGATCGGGGCGCCTTGAACGCAGCGCCGAAGGATCGTCTACGCGATCTTGAGATCGGAAGAATCGACTACATCACCCACGAGAATCCGCTCTCGTTAAACACTTTGGAATCTTCGAGGGTGAGTTATTCCATCGACTCGTTGCTACAATCTAGTAGATAGATCTTGTCTTGTTTGTTTGTATGCGGTAGAATTTTTTTGTTTTCCATGCTACGAAACCCTACAGTGGTATCAGAGCCGTGTCTATATGTAGATCTGTTGCACGAGTAGAACACAATGGTCATTGTGGGCGTTGATGCTTTTATTGTCGATTGCTTCTTGTGTACTTTGCATCTTGCGGGATGTTGGGATGAAGCGGCCCGGGCTAACCTTACATGACATCGTTCATGAGACTTGCTCCACGCTTGACATGCAACTTGTATTGCATAAGTGGCTTTGCGGGTGCCTGTTTCTCCTAGCATAGTTAAGATCCAATTTACAACGGGTGATTAACAATACTAGTATCAATGTTGTGGTTCATGTTCGTAAGTTAGAACGACACTTATTGAAAGCCCCAAACCACGTAAAACATGCAAAGAAAGTAGAGGCGTCTAACTTTGTTTTGCAGGGGTGTGCAGTGATGTGATATGGCCATGATTGTGATTATATTTGATGTATGCAATGTTCCTCATTGTAAGTTGGCAACCGGCAGGAGACATATGGCTGTCTTTAGTTTATGTTAAGATCCGCGTGTCTATTCAAAGTAGTTGTAATAGTTGAAGACGGTGGACGACAATCATGGAGAAGCGTCATTGACCTTGATGCAATGCCGGTGATGATGGAGATCATGTTTGTGCTTGAAGATGGAGATCGAAAGCACAAAGAAGAAAAGGCCATATCATATCACATATTATGAATTACATGTGATGTTAATCCTTTATGCATCTTGTATTGCTTAGTAGACGACGGTAGAATTATAAGATGATCCCTCATGCACATGAATTTCAAGTCATAAAGTGTTCAGCCTTAGTTAGCACCGTTGCAAAAGCTTGTTGTTTCAAAGCACCACGTGATGATCGGGTGTGTTAGATTCCGCAAGTGTATACAACGTGAGCAAGCCAGATTTTCTCATGCGGAAACTAAGGTTTGATCTTGACGAGCCTAGCATGTACAGACATGGTCTCGGAACACGGATCACCGAAAGGTAAAGCATGAATCATATAGAAGATATGATGAACATGTCGATTATTCGCCATTGAAACTATATCAACTCTCGTGATGATCGGTGTTGATGTGGTGGATTTGGTTCGTGTGATCACTAAAACAATGTGAGGGATATTGTTTTGAGTGGGAGTTCACCTAGATTAATTTAACTATTAATTAGAACTCAATTTGTCATAAACTTAGTCTAAACTATTGCAAATATGTTGTAGATCAATGGCGGCCCCTACCATCAATTTTAATGTGTTCCTAGAGAAAGAAAAGTTGAAAAACAATGGAAGCAACTTCGCGGATTGGTTCCGCAATTTGAGGATTGTCCTCACAGCTGGTAATTTGACCTATGTGTTGGATGCACCGCTGGGTGACCGCTGGCACTGATCTTTGCCGACAAAGTAAAGAATGTTTACCTCGCTCGGAAGACTCGATACTCCACAGTTCAGTGCTATCTTGTATGGTTTAGAATCGGAGCTTCAGAAAAGGTTTGAGAATTCAGACCCACATGATATTGTCCGTGATCTCAAATTGATCTTTGAGACTCACGCGGCAATTGAGAGCTATGAGGCTTCTGAAAAGTTCTTTAACTGTAAGATGGAAGAGGGCAGCTCCGTCAGTGAGCATGTGCTTAAGATGTCTGGGCACGCAAACAAACTTCAAAGCTTGGGTATAGTGATTCCTAATGCTTTGGGGATTTACCGTGTCCTCCAATCACTACCACCAAGTTACAAGAACTTTGTGATATGCAAAACATGAACAAGCAGTTGCCAGAACTGTTTGCTATGTTGAAATCTGCAGAAGTGGAGATAAAGAAAGAGCACCAAGTGTTGATGGTCAATAAGACCACCAAATTCAAGAAAGGCAAGTCTAAGCAAAAGGGACACTTCAAGAAGGGTGGTAAGAAAGTTACCGCGCCGACGAAGAAGACCAGGCTGGACCTAAGCGATCTTGAGTGCTTTCTTGCAAGAGAGAAGGTCCTCGAAGCGGAATTGCCCAAAGTACTTGGCGGATTTGAAGAAGCAACATCAAGAAGAAAGGTATATCCAATATACATGTTATTGATGTGTATCTCACTAGTACTTAGTAGTGCACGGGTATTTGATCTTGGTTCGGTTGCTCATATTTGTAACTCGAAACAGGTCTTTGCAGAATAAACGGAAGCTAGCGAAGAATGAGGTGACGATGCGTGGGAAAGCGGATCAAAGGTTGATGTGATCGCGTTGTACGCTACCCCTTCATCTACCATCGGGATTAGTTTTATACTTAAATAATTGTTATTTGGTGCCTGCGTTAAGCATGAACATTATATCGGGATCTTGTTTATTGCGAGACGGTTACTTGTTTAAGTCCGAGAATAATGGTTGTTCGATTTATATGAGTAATATGTTTTATGCACATGCACCTTTGATAGATGGTCTATTCTTATTAAATCTCGATAGTGGAAATACACATATTAATAACATTGAGGCTAAACGTTTGAAATCGAGCGATAACTCGACCTATATGTGGCACTGTCGTCTTGGTCACATTGGAATGAAGCGTATGAAGAAACTCCATTCCGATGGACTTCTTGAATCACTTGATTTCGAATCGCTTGATAGATGCGAAGCATGTCTGATGGGTAAAATGACTAAGACTCCATTTTCTGGTATGATGGAGCGAGCTACGGAGTTATTGGAAATCATACATACCGATGTGTGTGGTCCAATGAGTGTAGCATCGCGCGGTGGTTATCGTTATGTTCTTACCTTCACGGATGACTTGAGTAGATATGGGTATATCTATTTCATGAAACATAAGTCTGAAACTTTCGAGAAGTTTAAGTAATTTCAAAGTGAGGTAGAGAATCAACGTAACAAGAAGATTAAATTTCTACGTTCTGATCGTGGAGGTGAATATCTAAGTTACGAGTTTGGCAAGCATTTGAAGAAATGCGGAATACTTTCACAATTGACACCGCCGGGAACACCACAGCGTAATGGTGTGTCCGAACGTCGTAATCGAACTCTCTTAGATATGGTTCGTTCTATGATGTCACTTACAGATTTACCGCTATCATTTTGGGGTTATGCATTAGAAACAACCGCATTCACTTTAAATAGGGCACCATCTAAATCCGTTGAAACGACACCGTGTGAATTATGGTTTGGGAAGAAACCTAGATTGTCGTTCCTTAAAGTTTGGGGTTGCGAAGCCTATGTAAAGAAGTTACAGCCGGACAAGCTTGAACCCAAAGCGGAAAAATGCGTCTTCATAGGATACCCCAAGGAAACTATTGGGTATACCTTCTATCATAGATCCGAAGGCAAAATCTTCATTGCCAAGAATGGATCCTTTCTAGAGAAGGAATTTCTCTCGAAAGAAGTGACTGGAAGGAAAGTAGAACTCGACGAGGTTGTCGAACCTTCTCTCGAACTTGCGAGTAGCGCAGCACCGGAAGAAGTTCCTGTGGTGCCTGCACCAATAAGAGAGGAAGCTAATGATGATGATCATGAAACTTCGGTTGTAGTTGCTACAGAGCCTCGCAGGTCAACGAGAACTCGTACCACTCCAGATTGGTATGATCCCGTTATGAGTGTCATGTTGGTGGACAACACCGATGACCCTGCGACATATGAGGAAGCGATGATGAGCCTAGATTCCAACAAATGGCAAGAAGCCATGAAATCCGAGATTGGATCCATGTACGAAAACCAAGTATGGACTTTGGTGGACTTACCGGATGGCCGGAAGGCTGTCGAGAACAAATGGGTTTTCAAGAAGAAAACAGATGTTGATGGTAATGTTACTGTCTATAAAGCTCGACTTGTCGCAAAGGGGTTTCGACAAATTCAAGGAGTTGACTACGATGAGACTTTCTCACCTGTAGCGAAGCTAAAGTCTGTGAGGATTATGTTAGCAATCGCTGCATATTATGATTATGAGATATGGCAGATGGATGTCAAAACAGCATTCCTCAATGGAGACATTGATGAAGAGTTGTATATGATGCAACCCAAAGGTTTTGTCGATCCTAAAGATGCTAACAAGGTATGCAAACTTTAACGGTCCATTTATTGATTGAAGCAAGCATCCCGAAGTTGGAATCAACGTTTTGATAAGGTGATCAAAAGTTTTGGTTTTATACAAACTTATGGAGAAGCTTGTATTTACAAGAAAGTGAGTGGGAGCTCTGTAGCATTCTTAATACTATATGTAGATGACATATTGTTGATTGGGAATGATGTAGACCTTCTTAATAGTGTCAAGGAATATTTGAATAATAGTTTTCAATGAAGGATCTTGGCGAAGCGACTTACATATTAGGCATAAAGATTTATAGAGATAGATCGAGACGCCTAATATCATTGTCTAAAGTACATATTTGGACAAAGTTCTAAAGAGGTTTGGAATGGAAGATAGCAAGAAAGGGTTCTTGCCCATGTTGCTTAATCGACCTTGAGTAAAACTCAAAGTCCGACATCGGCAGAAGATAGAGAAAGGATGAGTAAGACTCCCTATGCCTCAGCCATAGGATCTCTAATGTATGCCATGCTATGTACTAGACCCGACATTGCATATGCTGTTAGTTTAACTAGCAGATATCAAAGTGATCCAGGAGTGGATCATTGGACAGCGGTCAAAAACATCCTTAAGTACTTGAGAAGAACTAAGGATATGGTTCTTTCTTATGGAGGTGATGAACAGCTCGTTGTTAATGGTTACACCAATGCTAGTTGGAACACCGATCCGGATGACTCTAAATCACAATCTGGACACAAGAAGCTGAAGCACATCAAACTATGTTTTCACGCTATTCGAGAACATGTCCAAGATGGGGACATAAAGATTTGCAAAGTACACACAGATCTGAATGTGGCGGATCCATTGACTAAACCTCTCCCGAGGGCAAAACATGACCAGCACCAAACTGCCATGGGTGTTCGGTATATTACCATGTAATCTAGATTAGATGACTCTAGTGCAAGTGGGAGTTGGAGATATGCCCTAGAGGCAATAATAAATGTAGTTATTATTATATGTTTGTGTTTATGATAAATGTTTACATTCATGCTATAATAGTATTAACAAGGAAACATTAATACTTGTGTGATTTGTAAACTTAATTTGAAGTCCCTAGTAAAGCCTCTTTATAATACTAGCTTGTTGGTTAATAAATGATTGTGGTTTCCCTATCATGAACATTGAGATGTTATTAACAACAAGATCATATCGTTAGGAGAATGATATGGTGGACATACTCCTATAGATAAGCGTAGCATAAAGATCAAGTCATTTTAATAGTTCAATTGCTATATGTTTTCTGATACATAGTAACCTAATTCCTTCGACCATGAGATCATGCATATCACCTTTACCGGATGGATGCTTTGATGACATCAAACACCACACCGTAACTGGGTGGCTATAAAGGTGGCATTGAGTGTTCGGAAAGTATTGGTTGAGACACATGGATCAAGAGTGGGATTTGTCCATCCATATGACGGATAGATATACTCTGGGCCCTCTCGGTGGAATGTCATCCAATTAGCTTGCAAGCATGTGACTGACTCACAAGGGATCACATATCACGGGAACGAGAAAAGAGTACTTATCGTGCGAGGTTGAACTAGGTATGCGTAGAGATACCGATCATAACCTCGGATAAGTAAACTATCGTGAGACAAAGGGAAATTGGTATCGTATGTAAGTGGTTCATTCGATCGCAAAGTAATCGTAGAAATATGTGGGAGCCATATGAATTTCCAAATTCCTCTATTGGTTATTGTTCGGAGAAGTGTCTCGATCATGTCCGCATAATTCACGAGCCATAGGGAGACACACTTAAGGATTCGACGTTGTTTGAGTAGTTATGGAATGATGAGAAAGAGACCAAATGTTTTTTGGAGTCTCGGATGGGATCCGGGATATCACGAGGAGATCCGGAATGGTCCGGAGAATAAGATTCATATAAGGAAAGTCCTATTTCGGAGTTGGGGAATGGTTCCGGTGTTTTCATCGGGAATGTTCTAGAAGGTTCCGGAATGTCCGGCACTCCGGAGGGGAAGGGTATATGAATGTGTTATATCAAGTTGGTATGATTGCATCATGTACTAGGTGTCATCGCTGAACAAAATAAAGGGTTTAATCAAATCCTAGTTTGAAAAAGTCAAACGGCTATTTTGGGAAGTGGAGGGGAGGTGGAATCCGAGTTGGGGAGGAGTTCCTCCCCTCCACCGGCGGCCCCCTTGGGAGACCGAGTTGGGGAGGGACTCCCCTCCTCTAGCGCGGCCCCTCCACCTATATAAGGAGGGGAAGGGCTCCCCTCCTAGACACACAAGTTCCCTACCTCTAAACCCTAACCCTAGCCGCCGCCGACCTAGGGCATCTCGCCGCCGCCGCCTAGGTCAAACCCTAGCCGCCGGCCTAGCCCCCTCCTCGGTGTGTCTAAACCCTAGAACACCGAGGGCTCTCTCATAGTCCACCATACTCGCTCCGGCTTAAGGCGAAGCCCTGTGAGATCTCCCCTCTACTTCCGGTACCACGCCATTGTGCTGCCGGAATCGCGAGGAGAGTGCTACAACCTCCGCTGCTGCTGGAACAAGGGAGAGGAAGGTCTTCGTCGAGTACCGAACGTGTGACCGACTGCGGGAGCGCTGCCGGAACGCAGCGCCGGAAGGATCGTCTACGCGATCTTGAGATCGGGAAGAGTACGACTACATCACCCACGAGAATCCGCTCTCGTTAAACACTTTGGAATCTTCGAGGGTGAGTTATTCCATCGACTCGTTGCTACAATCTAGTAGATAGATCTTGGCTTGTTTGTTTGTATACGGTAGAATTTTTTTTTGTTTTCTACTCCCTCTGTTTCATATTACTCTGCGCGTTACTGTTCATCACGTAAAACAAGACGGCATATTTCTCTCTCATTTTTTATTAAAAAAATTCTATGATTTTTGGAATGGGTAGAGTAAACACGGAGCTACACATCCCAAAAAACCGAGGAGAAAAAAAGTGAAAAATGAGAGAGAAATCGACCACCTCGTTTTCCGTGCACTGTTCATCCACGCAAACTAAATTGAAACAGAGGGAGTATGCTACGAAACCCTACACTAGTGTCTAATGGGCCGCTTTAACTTAGGCTGCACTTTTTTTGTTCAGAAATAAGTGTCACAGATTTACTTAGATACACATGTAGACGTACACTAAAACATGATTAAATACATACGTATCTAAACAAATCTACAACACTTATCTCCGAGCGATGGAGTAGTAAACTATAAGACTTTTACTTAATTTGTGGTCGGAGGAAATACTATATATATTATTGAAAACATGCTACTATATAAGAGTGTTGTATATATCCATCGTACAATTATATAAGAGTTTTCTGAAAAACTATATAAGAGTTTTTTGCTGAAAATTTTGGGTGTACATTTGTTTACCCTTTGCCCCATGCAGGATCGGTCCATGATCACAGCATACAAATCACAACAGGCCATATATTACAGCACAGTAAGATGGCATCCAGTGCCCATACCATAAACTGAGCAGTAACAAGGTGGCAAAACCATTTGCTGCTTGAGGAGCCGAATGGAGGCGAAATCAAATGTGGCAAGGAGATGAGAAAATCATGTGGTGTTATCCAATGGATGGACGAAAACAGGGAAACCAACACATTCAGCTGGCCCCCATGTCCAATTCCTAGCTCCGCCCTACGACATGTCTTGAACAAATCAGCGTAATTTGCAAAGGTATGTCCGTATACCGGTTTTGATTTGCGAGTAAAACGACTCTTGGTGGTCTTTCGTAGTAGCAGTCCCAAATGTGATGGTTTCTTTGCCCCACCGGCCGGGATGGCATGGGATGGGAGCATTGGCATTTAAAGTTTGCATTTCAGGTAATTATTTAGGAATGAATTGTTATCGCAGAGAAAAGTTTGCATTTCAGATAATTCATTCCTAAATAATTTTTTTCTTTTACCATCCAAACAAAATTCGCTCAGTCTAAATTCTGCAAATGCAAACCAGACTTGCAAGAACAAAATTTCATACCCGCGAAAAAAAAAACTCCTGTTCGGACGAACCGTCAGGGAAAGAACAGGGACCAACGCCGCGCGATCTAGGCCAACATCGAACGGATTGATTTGCTTCGAGCAGTGGCCGTCTGGCCGCCTCGTGCGCGCGCCACAGTAGGAGCCGCCATGGTCTCCCTTCCCGAGACGATCGGAGTTTTCGGGGCCGCGGTCGGCTCGACGCCGGCCTACGCCAGGGAGATGCTGGCCGGCGGCGTCGCGGGCGTTGTGGCCAAGACGGCCATGGCCCCGCTGAGCCGCCTGAAGCTCCTCCGCCGCGTCGGCGACGCGCCCGGGGCGGAGGCCGAGGGCGCCGTCCGTACGCTCGTCGAGATCTACGGCCGAGAGGGTCTCGCGGGGCTCTACCGCGGCAACGGCGCCAACGCCCTGCGCGTGTTCCCGTCCAAGGCGCTCCACTTCGCCGCCTACGAGCGGTACAGGGGCTGGCTCGGGGGCGGCACGAAGGCCCTCCTCCCATCGTCTCTCGTGGACCTCCTCGCCGGCTCGGCCGCCGGCGGCACCGCGCTGCTCGCAACGTACCCGCTCGACCTCGCCCGCGCGCGGCTCGCCTGCGGCGGCGACGGCGACGCCCCCTGCACGGGCGTCCGCGGCGTCCTCCGGGCCGCATACGCGGAGGGCGGCGTGCGCGGGCTGTACCGCGGCGCGCGACCGGGGCTGGCGCGCGCGCTGCCCAGGTCAGGGATCAAGTTCTGCGCCTACGAGTGGCTGAAGGGGCGGCTTCCCGAGGGGTGGGACGGGCGCTTGGAGGCGCAGATGGCGTGCGGGGTGGCAGCGGCGCAGCTGGCCAGCACGGCGACGTACCCACTGGCCGTGGTGCGGCGGCAGGTGCAGCTCGGGCTATGCGCCGGCGGCGGCGTGCTGGAGGGCGTCCGCACAATCGCGCGGGAGGAAGGCGTGCGGCGGCTGTACGCCGGGCTGGGCATCGCGTACGTCAAGGCGGTGCCGTCGGCGGCCATCGGCCTGGTGGCTTACGACCAGATGAAGGCTCTAATGAAGCTGCCGGCGCCGAGTACGTAGTTAGCTGATGATGAATGCACGAGAGCTGATGACGTCGGGAGAAACTCTTTGCAAGTTAGAATTTGGGTAGAATTTATATGGATTAGATGTTTTTACCCGTTTGATAGATGTTTGTATTGGGGGAATGTCTATTTAGCACTCCAGTGAATCCTGAATTCTCCATCGGTCAGTTTTTTCAGTCGTAACTTAAAACAGTGAAAAAGAGCAAAATCCATTATACATGGTTTCAAAACCGAAGTTAGATAGAGAAAAACACTAGAGAACACATTTTTCCTAGTTACTACCTCCGTTTTGTAAATAAGACGTACAAATTTAGTCAAAAGTCAAACAATGCAAAATTCAATCAAGATCTTAGAATAAACTATCAACAAGTATGATATTATGTAGATATAGTATGCAAATATTATTACTTCATGGTGTATTTAAAAAGATTGATTTGGCGTTGTAGAGGTTTATAGTATTTTCTTAATCTTGATAAAACATTGTGTTTCTAAAAGACTAAATTTATACGTTTCTAAAAAAAGATTTATATGCTTTGTATTGATGAACAGAGGTATAGTAGTAAAGAAACATCCAGAGGACACAATACAGAAGTGGGAGAACACCACCAAGAGGTTGTCATCTCGGGAAGACAAAATCTTGGGAAGAAATATGGGGGCTTGTCATCCGCGGAGGACAAAATGCACACACTAGGAGAACATTGGGAGGACATCATCTTTGGAGGAAAAATATGGGGGTGGTACTAGATGCAAACATGTTTTTCTTTTGTTCTTTGCTTTTCAAGTTCATCGTCATTTTTACCCGCAACAACAGAGCTCTTTTAGAGGAGAAAAGGTTTATCCTTATCGACAAAAACAAACATAGTACTCCCTCCATTCACAATTATCTCGCATCCTAGGTTTAGTCAAAGTCAAATTTTATAAACTTTAACTATATATTTAGAAAGAAATATCAATATCAATAATGTAAAACCTATTATTTTAGAATTTTCATGAACTATACTTCTATATTAGAATCATTTAGAATTATAAATGTTTGTATTTTTTTCTTATATTCTTGGTCAAACATCAAAGTTTGACTATAAATAAATCCACAACGCAAGGTAATTGTGAATGGAGGGAGTGCTGATTCTTACGATCCTCACTGAGGTCATCAACTATTCAGAACTTGAGAAATCCAAAAAATATAGTACTATGATTAAATTAGTAGGCCGTGCTTTTTGAGATAAATCGTGGCGGCGCTGGTCCGTGAGGACATCGCGCAGAGGGCGTACACCCACATCCAGGACCCCGGAGACGTGGTTGCAGCGGGGTAGGCCGGTAGGCATTTTTGGGACGATGTGAACCATTTTGGTTCTGGCCTGTGCCTTGTGTTTTGGTTTCGGTTCTTGGAACCTTCTGTACATAACAATCTTTCTCCAATCGCCCCTTAAAAACGCCCGCACGCCATCTGCGCCTCCAAGCGCCTGTCCCATCCTTCCGGGAGCCTTTAACCTTAACCTTGGCTTTAACCTTAAAAAAAACTGCCATCTGTTCACTGACTTTCTTTTTCCGGGAGACTGCCTTTAACCTTAAAAAAAAACTCTGTTCACTGACTTTCTTTTTCCTCCAGGCACGCACTGGTATGACATCACCAGAACCTTGGCTTCTTGCACGCAGGGCCACGGAGAAGTTATACCGTAGACAATTCAAACGTTAGTGCCTCACCCCATCTTCCAGAAACATCGCTTTTAACCAGGCAAGGGCCGAATCCAACCAAAAACAAGCTCAATCCAAAATTTGCGGGCATCGCATCTCAGGCGTGAGAAATTAGACAGATCAAATATCTCAAGATGAGAAGAAATATAATCTGGTCGTGAAAAAAGACGATATTACCGATTACAGTTTTCACCAACCAAGACTAGGAACACCAAACTGGAAGACTGCCACAGATGGCAGATAATCATGCGTGATAATGTTTGGCTATACAGGAAATAAGCATATAACTGGGTCCTGCATTGATAGCATCATAATATATTCATAGCACAGCATACAAATCACAACAGGCCATATATTACAGCACAGTCAGATGGCATCCAGTGCCCATCTCAGAAACTGAGCAGTAACAAGGTGGTATCAATCTAACTCCATCAGCAAAACCATTTGCTGCTTGAGGAGCCGACAGAGGCGGAATCAAAAATGGCAAGGAGATGAGAAAATCATGTAATGTTATCCAATGGACGAAAACAGGGAAATCAACACATACAAGCAGTGACGCTGCAGGTTCAAAGCTTCCCTAATAACTATGATTATTTGTACAATGGTGTATGAGGAGCTCGACACTGTATGAAGTATGACAGATGTTGTATAACAGGAGAAGAAAGGCAAAATGGTTGGTGGCATTGAGCTGTTGACAGAAGTATGTAGAAACTACTCAGTTTGGTAGCAAGATGAATCGGCGAGAAGGTTGGTGTACGAAGGTATTCTATCCACCCACCGTCCACCCCCTCTCTTTTTAAAATTGACTTAGAAGGCAGTTAAGCTGTGCATTCTTGGCGATAATCTCGTCCCTGTCATCTGTAGTGATCACTGCATGTGGAAGAAGTAAAACATGTTAGACATGTGATTTGATTTCAAAACAGAAAAGGTATGGAGCAAAAAAGAAGTCAAAATTTTATTGCAGGGCCCTATACAAAATGCTATGATTAAACTGTTAACTAGATTCTGCATGAGCATGGCCATTTTACAATCAGGTCGCGGTATTGAGTATAAAAATTAACAACAATGTCCATTGCCATGCTAACCTGTGGTACAAGCCTTGGTGATCGTCTGGGAGGCTTGTTCTTCCTAGCAACAGCACTTCTTAAGCTAAATAGTATATTTCTCGTAGGTACACCCTGTAACTCCTCAGAATCACACGTCCCTTTGTCTACAGAAGCATGGCTGTTAGCTGCCCTGCAAAACAGTAAGAGCTATGTAAGTAGACGACTAACACAACAAAGATGTTAACATTGTTTACACAGAACATACTCTGCACCATGCTTTGAGGCCAGGGAAGTGATAGCATTGTCCTGCACAAGAGGATAAAATAGAATACATTAACCAAAAAATCTACAGAGTAAAGCAAGCAATGAACCACAATCCAGTATACAAAACTACACACAGATAATGATAGCAAAGTGCACAGATCGAATTCTAGGAAATGCATAAATTTGAAATAGATACATAGTACAAGAAAATGTAGTAAATAGGAGATAAATTACAACGTATTATAGGAATTTTTAATTTTCATTTCACTAATCCCTGTATACAGAAAGAAAGCACTAGATTTGATGAAGTTTGCTTAATATGTTCCTGGTTTTCCAAATAAAAGTGATAAAGTGCTGGAAAATTTGCCAAGCCATGGTACATTAAGGCACTGGTATTGAATACCAAAAAATACCAGTTAAGGAGGTTTGCCGAATATCAGGTGCCAAATAAGTAGGTTTGTAGTTGAAGAGCTAATATAAGATTTGGGCATGTAGAGTTGGCTACAGTAAGATCAGAATAATATAGGCTAGCTTTGCTTCTTTCTACCCCTTTTACTACAAAGTAGTACAAACCAGTAAAATAAGTCAGCCATGCATCTACTAGTTCAGTGAGAGTTGACACTATGACTGGTTGAAACCCTTGGATGGATGACTACATATAGAAGACACCATCTTGAATGGGAAGTAAGCAGAAAACAGCCAGTTCATTTAACAAACGAATAGAAAATTTATGCAGGTGTATATCACCTGTAGGCCTTAGATGATTTAGTTCAACCATGGAAACCACACCCCAAAGGAGTGCTTACTTGCCATATAGATAACAAAAGAAAAAAATCAAGAATTAACAATAATCTTGGCTACAAGAACAGTTCATTCCTGTAACGTCAGAAGGTCAAGTTTAATATTCTGGCTGGTGAGCTTCTTTTATGAACTCTGAAAGTAATGCCTGATTGGCACAGGAATGTCAATATTATTTCACTATTCTCAAGTCACACTAGATTGTTTTGTGCTCATACTACATTTTGAATGTCCAAATATTGAACTTTTTAGAATGTGATGGCATGATGTCATATTGTAAAATTAAACTCCCATTCCCCATTTCTGGTGTTTAAGGTAGTTTACCATCTTTTATGCAAATTATTGACCGAGCTTGCACACTGCCAATGCCTAATGTAGAGGATGAATTGACAAATCAATAGTTCACATATCGAATACAAATCCTTAGAAGGTAGTTGGGGGCCATGCAAGCTTGCAAACAACCTGTCCCAGTACTAAACAGAGGAGGCACCTCAAGGTCATGGAGATAAAGGTGCTTAAGATTACAAGAACCCTCTAGGTGGGTTCATAAACATGTTGGGCCACAAGGCATGGATATAGAAATGGTGCTTTTGCATTCGTCCACTACTACCAAGAAATTTGACAGGGTTTTTGTCAAGCATAAATCTCCATGCCGTGAGAAAGTTTGTACACAAAGATGAGGACAATCTTCAAGATCGGAGGTGCACAGCAAAAGGTTGACATGATCTTTACTCTAGACAATGAACAGAGTATTTAGAGATCTTTTATAGCCCAGAGAAAACTGATGCAGGGAAACCGTAATATATATAGGCTCCTTGATTCCAAGTTGGCCATCCTCATAGTGGGAATGTTACCCAACATGCTGGGCCACAGGGCCCACCATTGTCGTGAACTGTGTGATCTACCAACTAGAGAGTCATAATTCCCACGGCTTGCCTAGGTGATGGCGCTTTCACACCCCGCTGACCCGCTCAGTCGTCTACTGACATCCTTCAACTAAATTTATCTACAGTTTATGAACGTCAAGGAGCACCTTCAAGTCACAGTTATCAAAGCGGCACAGCAGATGGTTGATATTACCTTTCGGCTAGAAAATGAACAGTGAATTCTCGAGTTCTGTGGATCAAACAGAATGATGCAGTAAAAATATATTGTGTAGAGATCTTAAGTTTAAATGACCTAGTTCAACAACAGGACACGACAATTCAATGTAGTGCTTGCTTGGCTGGCCACATAGGCAAATTCTGTGTTCTTGAGAAAAGCAAAATTAAACGTAAGAAAAAGGGGAAAAGGATCCAAGCCAACATAATAACAGGATAATGCATCTACGTCCAAAGGTCATTAAATATGGATTTCCTAGTTTGGCAAGATTTCTTGCTGAAAGCAAATGTTTTTTAAGTGTTTTTAAGACAACACTGTTTGGATTTTTTTACCAAAAACACTAGGAGAGGCTCCTGCTACAAGATGTTCATGAATATGGTGTGTAAGGTGAGAAGGACCTGCAGGTCCTCGTTTTGGAAAATCTGAGCTCGATGAGGCCATACATTTTATTTGATTAAACTACTTTTTGTTAATTAAATTACATAATTTCTCGTATTCCAGAAAACCTAGAATGCAAAAATAACAAACAGCCATAAGCTAGGACATGGGTAACTAAGCAGCACATCTCATTGAACATGAGCATCATCAACACATCATGCATATTTGCATACTTGGTATTAGGGCAGAGTTAATAGCAAGGTTTTTAAGGCGTTAAGGCGACCTAGGGGCGCTCTGACGCCTAAGTGACGCCTAGGCGGGCGCTTTGGACGTCTAGGCGCCTAAAGCGGCCATTTTTGCAAGGCGGAGGAGGGGCGCCTGGATGCCTAAGCGTCGCCTAGGCGACACCTTTAAAACCATGGTTAATAGTATAGGTAGCATCAAGGTGCAATGAAATTACCGAAGCAGCAGATGATGGTGTTGGGTCTGCATGCTTGAAGCTTCCAGAAACGCCATGCTCTGTAGAACTAGCATCTGACTGGACACCTGTGGCTGGCGGTTCAGCTACTGTCTGCTTGGTTATTTGATCAATTGACAAAGTGTCACCATGACTATTATCTTCTTCCATCGGCACTGCTTCAATTGGTACACTTTCCATTAGGAGTTCATTTGTATCACTGTTGCAGGTAAGCTTAACTCCTGAAGTAACATCTAGCATGTCCTGCTTGCCTACAGATGGTGGACACGAGTTTTCATCAGAGTCGCTTATAACCACAACATTCTGGGGGCAGACAGTCTTGACACAAACTTTGGTTTTACCAGGCCTCAATATGTCTTCATTAATTGGCTGTACGGAATCATCGGGCAGGGGTGCATGACTTGCTGAGACATCAACAGATTCTTGAGGCAGCAAATTGTTACCTAATGCACCAGCCATCATATCAAGTGACATGTTGATCTGAGCATCAGATGTTAAGCATGAATAATGTACCACTGGAACTCCCTCCTGAGATCCAGAAGTTTCAACAAGAGTACCAGGCAGTGTGGAGGCATATGACTTTGAGTTTACAGCAGTTGTATCAGGTGGATAGGACCCAGAACGAGAATTTTCACAATCAGTTGAACCTAGTGATGATTTGGTGCAAGCAGCAATGCTCTCAGGACCCTTGTTTTCTACGTCAATGATATTATCCGATGACGAAATTGTGTTCTGACCATTCCTACTGCGAAGGCTGCTAACAGAGTTAGAGAACATCTCAGTTTCAGAAGGATGTATACTTGGAGGGATACTCACTCCCCCCCTGAAGTCATCAATCCAATCTCCTGGAGTGGAATCAAGATCAACAAATAGATCAATTCCCTCATCTGACATCACAAAAAGTTGAAAAGGAGACTTTTTCTTTGCTGGGATCTCATTAGACGATCCATTGCCCTTATCTATGCCATTTGCACCAACTTTCTTATGGCTGCGGGACTCTGACACCACACCATTAGGGACAGGATGGCTTGCTATGAAAGCAATTGTGTCATTTACAGGAGCAGCTGATACATGATTTCCAGTTTTAAGCTTCGGAGCTGTTAAGCTCATTGCAATACCATCAGCAGTTTGAGATGTCGCATTATGAGCAATCCCTTGTCCAGAACATGAAGTAAAACAGTCTACTTTTTCATTGTTAACAGAAACTGGAGGAAGACTCGTTCTGGTACCAAAGTCCTGGTTCAAGATACAGAAACTAATGAAGAAATGCATATAGACTGTATACAAAAAAAAGTTGAGTACACAAACCACAGAGAAACACTGTCACTATCTTAGATGTAAAGGAAAATTCACTAACAAAAATGATGATGGTAAATCCAAAAGAGTGTCATGTATTAAAAGAAAGTATGCTACAGAAGACAGGTTTCAGATAAAAATAGCATGGTCCTAGATTTGCAGCTAATTGGACAAAACAGCTACTACAGCAGCACTGTTTGTTGTTGAAGTAATAATCCAGTACTTCAATTCAAATTTAAGCACACTTCTGTAACACATCGTTTTTTTATACACGCTTGAAATTTTACAGCTATTGGCGAACACAACGATACAGGAGAAGTCTCACTCTCATGTTTGGCCTGGTGAATTAGAAAAATATCTACCTTGATCATTTCAAATAAAATTCATAATGTTTCACAAGTCCGTGAAACTATATTCCATGAGTGAGAAGATTTGTCCTATCATACATACGCATGGGCCAATTTGCACGAAATGTCCTAAAGAAATCAAAATTATTGTAACTTGGGTGGAAGTTCATTTCACCCTCGTGCATGTCAAAACTAATGTACTGTCACGGAGAAATAAAAAAAATGCATTTCTGTGTAAACACCAATGTCATCTAAGGCACAAAATATAGCTTCAGGTTCAGGTTCAGGTGTCAGGTAAAGAGGATTAGGAAACAGATGACTCAATGAGTTAGTTTACACATGAAAACTAAATAATCCGAGTCCAGGAGCACATTTCTCTTGGTCATGAAACAGGACGAGCTGATACATAGAATTTCAGTAGTAATTCGGTCAAAGCAAACTTTAGCAGGACTTGACTAAAATGAATTTAGTTTACACGACACATGTCATGAAATGCACATGGGCAACAAATGAAGTTGATTTATACTAGAGTAGAGTATCAAATTGCCTAGATTACTGAAAGTTAAGGAGCCTGCATCCAGTACTCAATTAGACAATCAGAACTCGGAGGACTGGTTATATTGCATTGCAGGGACAAATATATTGCTGAATCGGAGAAAATGTTGTACTGTAACAAAGATTAAGAAAACAATGGGGACAATTTCTTACACTAGTCAATGTTTTATCCGCCTGTTTTTTAGACACCTTTTTATGCTTTGCAGGCGGCCTATCAACATCATCTCTGTCACTGTATGTATCTCGTTTGTGGTTATCTTGCCCACCTGCAGTAAATTAGGTTTCGTCAGATATACCAACATCCACATATCCCTGAGCATGTCCGTCAGCATTAACCATGTAGTAACCATTGGCAGTCAGAGTCAGCCAAATTACGCTTAATATAAAGAAGTTTCTATACATACATCTGGATGCTTCTTTGATATTTGGTAACGCGGCAGAAGAGATAACAGGAGGAGCCAGTGTGGAGCCATTCATTTTGCCCATTACAGGTCCTGAATTAAGTTTTTCCTTCTGAAAAAAAAAATGCACATCAGTATTAAACTGACCTTCCCCACAGAAATGGTATTAAACTTATTTTACAATTGCAAGTGAGAAAACAAGTGACGTTAAAACTAGCTCACATAATCGCCTCATAATACTGTACATACAGGTACTCAAAGTTCAAACAGATGGTATATACTAAAGCTCACCTCGAGAAGCATGGCAAGGGAGCGAGCTAACTGAGAGTGGTTCTTGTTTGCGGGAATGCTATACTGCTTGCACAAAGACTGCAGGCTCTGGTGACTAAGGGTGAGGAGATGTTTTTCTGTTTCCTCCCACCCCATCGGATATACTGTAGCAGCACAGATAAGACACCGTAACATTAGTACAATTCATCAGGTGAAGATCACGAGTTACACATACAACATTCGTCATCAAGATTTAAAAAGCAATCTAGGACTCTGAAGCATTCATTAGCCTGCCCAAGAACGACAATAACACCCCAGGCGATTTGTTACCCACGGAGGATGCAAGCATACTATAGCCACGGACACGAAGGATGCAAGCAGCCAGTCGATTTGTCATCATACTGCCCACCCCCAGGCGAGACCCTGTAGCACCTCGGAAAATATGCAGTAAAATCAAATGCTCGAGCATTTCATTTCGGAATGCCTACAATTCGACAGCACATTGCACTCCCCAAAAGGAAGGCGGAGTTATGGAAGCTGGAAACACACGTTTCTGGCAGTACATCATAGCGTGACCCCCCGTGCACCCTACCACGCCACGCAGACAGCACGCGCGCGCGGGGAGAGGGTGAGCCCGAAATGGAAATTCCCGGGCGGATCCACACGGAAGCGAAGGGAGCCAGATCTAGGCGACCTGAGACGCCACCGGGGGCGACGCGCGGTCCACCGGACCAGCCCCAAAAATCCCCCAGCTAGACAGCACACACGGGGTAGAGAGAGAGAGAGCACCGTCGGGAGCGGCCCCGCTTGCAGGCGCGCCCCACGACGAGCGGCGAGGTGGGAGACGAGCTCCTAGCGAGCGAGCGAGCAGGCGGGCAGGGAGCTTGCTCGCCGTGGCAGCGTCGAATCGAAGCGAGACAGAGGGGCAGGCGGAGCGGAGGCGGGGCAGCTTACTTGCGGAGGCGGAGGCGGAGGCGGAGGCGGACGAGGAGGAGGGGCGGCGCGGGCCGGGGACGAGGGAGGATGGAGGAGAGGGCCGGCGGCGAGGTGGCCGTGGCGCCGGGGTTTGTGTGTGTGCCTGGGGTTTGCGTGCGCTGCGCGTGGGGCGGGGCGGGGCGGATTTGGGAAGGACGGCGTGGCCTGGCGTGTGGCCTGGCCTGGCCTGGGCTGGGGGCGAGCAGCTGTGCCTGTGCCTGTGCCCGTTCTGGCTGCGTGTGACGGCGTTCACATTGTACAGAGGATGACGGGAGGTGCGCCCTGCTGCCGGATCGGGTCGTTGGTTGCAGCTCACGTGGTCGGGTCACGCACGCCGGGTCGGTGCTCGCGTTCCGGCAGAGCAGCGAGAGACGCGTGCTGCCCGAATTTGAATTTCGGGTTTCAGAGCCTAGGGGTGTCATTTTTAAGGCAGGAATTAACTCAAATTTGTGATCATCCCTTTTATGCTCTGTTCACTTCTCTCTCGTATTCGCTAGTGTATATTCACAGGGAATAGAGGAGACTATTCTTCTCGTAAAATTTTCGTAGTCTGTTTACCAATTCCAGGGCCGGTCCTGAGATTTTCGGGGCCCGGGACAAAACTAACTTTTTAGTCCCTTTATTATAATATTTTTGCATATATGAGATGATGAAAAATAAATATTATAAGTATACTCCAACTGTAATATTCATATAGAAATAACAATGTTTATATGATATCTTAAAATTTTCTCCAAAAATTTCTAGAAGCAAAGTCTGAAAATTACAACGTAACTTAAATGGGAAAAAGGTTAGAAACACGAGGAAACAATCAAGATCACTGCTGAAACCCAATTTTAGTCTAGAAGAAAAATTGTAAGAGATAAAAAATTTAGAATAAGCGGAAACAATGTTTAAAGACATGAGGAACAAAGTCATAAAAATATAAATCTAATTTAAACATGATATACTTATGTAAAACATGAAAAATGACGAAAGGGAATGGAATAGAAAGAAGTACGTAATGAAACTTATGTAAGAAAAATAAAAATAATAAAGGAAAGAGACATGCGTTGATGTGTTAAAAAGAATCCGTCCCGTATGTCTCTGATTGGTATGCTGATACCTTTTCGAGTGGATGCGGGAATCGATAGTCTGACAACACCCGAAGCTACGTGCTCTAAACAGGCCCAGCCCACTACCAATTTTCTTTAGCGAAACCGTACTAGGAGACGCTCGCGTGCTAAAGAGCAGTTTCCTAGGCCACGAGAAGCGAAGGGGTCAATCGATAAATCGATCAATGTCTAGGACTGACCACTGGAAGTCAAACGTTGCCCACAAGCTCAATAAAATAATATATTTTTATATGCTTATAAAAAAATTTGGGCCCAAGACTACTGCCCCGCTAGTCCCCCAGAGGCTGGCCTGACCAATCCAGATTTGGTTAAAATAATACCGGAATATATAGATTAAGAACTCTCCTCTATAGTAGTGTATTTTTAGGAAAGATTATTTGGAAGGATTAGAGAGTATTAGGCGAAAATCAAATCCCCTATGTTACCCAGCTCTCTAGGACGTAAAAATACGAGAGAAACAAATAAATCATTATATTGTGAGACGATAGCCTATTTGTGTTTGTACACAACTGGAAAACAAATTAGGTACTCCCTCCGTCTAGGAATAACTGACTTAGATTTGTCTAGATTCGAATGTATCTAGATGCATTTTAGTGTATAGGTACATTCGAATCTAGACAAATACAAATCAGTTATTTTTGGACAGAAGAAATATACGACATCTCAAAACACATTAATTAGAAGGACATGAAACATCGTAGACTATTAGAATCCGTCTTGCATACGCACGAAAGAAAGAAATGGTACTACTACAACAAATTATTTGGAACTAGGAGAGGTGTCCAAGTTTCATCTGCGACCACTCCTGACCTAGCCATAGCCTTCTCCATAGATCGGTCCTCCCTCCTCCGGCCAGGCTTGCCAGCAACGAAGTGGTGGGAGTCTTGGAAGAAGAAAGAGTTTAAAGACCTCAAAGATTTTTTATTTTTTAAATTTTATTTTATATAATCGCCCGAGACCTTCAGTCTACCACTTGTTACTGTGAATATACCACGGTAATGGTTATAAAAAAAACAAGAGAGATGTCCTCTAGAGATGTGTAGCTTATCTACCTCGTTTATCTCATAACGCGGAAGATTGACATCTCAATCCTCAAAATTAGATATACGTGTCATTTTCAAGGCAAGATTGGCATATATGGTAGAGGAGAGAGAGCGGGTAAGATCGAATTTGAAAATGGGGTTTGGAGTGTCATCTTTAAGGCAAGAATTTATTCGAATTCATCAACACTACAAAACGGGAGAGGGTATGTGCCACCTGTAGGGGACACATTTTTATCAAGAATAACCGGAATTAATTTCCCAACCCTTGTTATATTACTGGACAGACAACTTCGGTAGTCAATTAGAAAGTTGATAGAAGAAGTAAAAGGTGGTTTGAGGAGGGAGATAAACTAAGCATACACGAGAGAAGTGAGAGCCCATAAAGAGGATGAGTTGTCGATGCTCAAGCTTGAACCTCCAACACCATATGGCTACGGCCCAGTTCTTTTTTGCTCGAGCTTATGCATAAGCCAACCTATCAAGGGCTGTCTAGAGAAACCAACTATGAAAATAAGCTATTCAGAAACTACAGTTTAGTTATTTTAGCCTTCTCCTGTCATAGCTTACGGAGTTTGAGTTCGGACTAACTATTTTGAGACATTTTGTACTGTTTTTCACATATGTAATCACAAAGTTAATATTTTGAACATGATAAAGTTCTAAATATTACAACAAAAATAGGACGTCGTTGTTAGTTCATTATACAAGCCTTCCTGGACAGTTTTCTAGGACTTTCTAGATTTTTCAGAATTGTCTTTATCCATTGAGTGATTATGTGTGCAACAAGAATGTAAAATAAGATGCTGGCCACATATAGAAAACATAAGCAGAGAACCCGTAAGCAGAGACCGGCTTAGTTTTTCAGGGAAGGGGCCCGCATCCCCACATGTGTTGACCCTTGGTCGACTTGGTAAGCGGGGGGGGGGGGGGCAGGGAGAAGCAAAGTACATCCCATGGAGGCGGTGTCGATGAAGCCAGAAGGACGAAGATCGAGAGACCAAAGCGTAGAACTCCATGGGCCTGACTAATATTACGGACCTCCGGCAAGGCATCGTAGGAGTGGAAGGCCCCATAGCCATGCTAGACAATCATAAGCGAGTCGGGTGGATAGTGAGGATGAGGAATTACAACATGAATCAAGGCTACCGGGCGTGGTCCAAAAGGAGGCAAAATCAGGGCTACTATGACTAGCAAGAGGATTGGTAATCATGGTGTGAAAAGAAAGAGTGCATAGATTTAACGCACCTGGGGAGGCGTACGGTATGCCACCAACTTTGATTGTGGGAGGAAGAGGCTCGAATTGGCGGTTTCCGTCATTGCTCCCGGGGATGAGGGTTGAGTCGTCGGTAGGAGGTGGGGACGCCGCAAGGCTTCCAGATCTGACCGCCACAACAAGATTTGTCGATGCGACGGCGAGGGCGGGTGGATTTGAGTCGGAGAGGACCAACGGTAGTGCAAGCGAAGCTGACGGGGGCAACGACTCGAAAGGGACGGAGTCGAGACCGCTGGGGAGAGAGACTCTTGCGGCCGGCGAGGAGGCGTGCATTGGTGAAGGGGGGTCGCGGACATAGTCCCCAGATCTCATCTCCTTAGTTGGGAGGATGAGAAACACCTCAATTATTAGATTAGTATAATGTGTTTACATACACATAGATGTTATATGTCACCTCATAACGTATTAATTAGGAGAGGTGACCTTTTAGAATATATATACACTATCTTATGATTCTCATTAATTATCGTTGGACGGGTTGAATTCAAAAAAATTGAAAACTCAAATAAAAAAAATTAGATATACATCACTTAAATGCCTTCCTCATTTACGAGGTAGCCCTTTCATCTCTATCATGATATTTTCTCGTACTTCTCATTTTTATTGTTTAGTGATAAAATTATATTGGTCCTACATGGCCCTTTTTTCCTTGTTAGTACTTTGTTGTTGACATGTCACTATGAAATTGAACCACCTGAATGTCCAAGAAGAGCCCGTGTCTACGAAATCATTCAAATGTCACTTCAATGGCTCTAGACAAGTTGTGGTGGATTTGTGAGACAGAACAATGACGAATCTTCCTATATATTGTAGAGTTTTGTACCACTATGTTTGGTTGCACTGAATTGTGCAAGAAATCAAGGATTTGGAATTGGGGCCTCCAATTCCAACGTTTGGGTGGGCTAGGAATCAATATATGGAAATTGGAACGAATTCCGCATGGGACTAGGTTGCTCGCGAAAACTGCCTGGATCAATTCGGAGGTCGGGACCTCGAAATCGCACAGAAATGTGAAGCGGTATGCGTCTATGCGAGTTGTTCTCTCGCTCGACTTACAACTGCCTAGGCGACCTAGACACCGACAGCGGCGGCGTAGGTAAAGCCCCTTCTCCGCGAGCCCTTCCCTTCCTTCTCCCCCATGGCTGCTCCTCCGTTCCACCCCCGTGACGCGATCCCCTCCATGGCCGCCCATCCCTTCCTTCTCCCCCATGGTTGCCCCTCTGTTCCATTAATTCCCCTAGCGCGAGCCCAATCCATGGCCTCCACCTGGCATCCCGCTCCCCGCCCTCTGAAACCTACAACATGGAGACGAGCAGACCGGCGATGGGAGGGTCAACGACGGCGATGGACGTGCGAACGGCAGCGACAGTCGTTTGGACGACGCCATTTTGGGCCACATCCTCCCGGACAGCTGAGTCGACGAGAGGAGCAAACTCCCGTGGACACAATGAGAGGAGAAAACTCTCGTGCATGCAGTTGCAGGGACGAAGAACAACTAGTTCTTGCATCCCGAAGCTCACGCACCTGACATGGAGAATTGCCATGCCAGACACAATAGCACGAGCACTACATCCGCCCTCCAGTCCCTCTTCAGGCCAGACACGAGACCACGACCACTACTCCTGGCGTGGCAATTCGACCTGTGTGGCTTGACTAATTGCTGGTGCTTACACGTCTTGGTCTGAACTGATGAAGACCTACAACGAATGCTGATGAAGACCTACATCGAATGCACTTATAGTTTTAGAAAACTATACCTTGATCCCTTGAGGAGTGAGAATACCGAGAGCTCCGTTCCAAAGTCCAAGTTTGAAATGTTTAATCCTTCTACAATTCAAAGGATTCCATATACATTCTAACATATACACATGGGACTATTATACTTACATAAGTATATATTAGCCAAAACAAAACGAAAAAATCCAATTTCATGGTTTGTGAAGTTTCCCTTTTTCTTAGACTTGCCTTGCCTTTTGAATTTGGTGGTCTTATTGACCATCAACACTTGGTTCTCTTTCTTGATCTCCACTTCCGCAGATTTTAACATGGATAAGAGTTCAGACAACGACTTGTCCATGTTTTACATATTGTAGTTTATCACAAAGTTCTTGTAACTTGGTGATAGTGATTGGAGGACACGTTGAATCCCCAAAGCATTAGGAATCACTATACCCAAGCTTTGGAGTTTGCTTGCGTGCCCAGACATCTTAAGCATGTGCTCACTGACGGAGCTGCCCTCTTCCATCTTGCAGTTAAAGAACTTTCCAGAAGCTCATAACTCTCAACTGTCGCGTGAGCCTCAAATATCATTTTATTATTAAGAAATCACATAAATTTTTTTAATTTTCATTGGTATTTTCAACTTCCACAAATATCTTATGGGGAAACATGGATGATCAATCATGAGATCTTCGTACATAGATTTAACTGAGAAAAACCCTTTTCGGATAATTTTCGGATTAACTTGTCATGCTTATTTGTTAAATTTATTTCCATCAACCTCTCACATAGATGCAACCAAGCAACCCATTTATTGCTAGTTAAAGTCCGTCTAAAACCAATGTTTAACATATTACGAGACAAGACATCATGAACGAGAGCATGGTTTCTGTGCACTATGTTGTATAGAGATGAATATTGTTGGGCGAGGGATGCATCTCCTAGCCAGATATCCTCCCAGAATCTGATGTCTTTCCCATCACCAACTTTGAAGGAACCTTGGGCAAAAAACTCATATTTCACTCTAATTAGTTCTTTCCAAAATAGTGAATCGGTTGGTTTGGCTTTAACTTGTGCTAGAGTTATATTGCCCAGACATTTGTTGTGAAACAACTCTTTCCACACTCCCTTGAAAGGATACGAATGTCGCCTAGAGGGGGGATGAATAGGCGATTAAAACTTTTTCTAGAGTGGCTCAACAAAGGCGGAATAAAACTAGTGTTTACTTTGTTAAGCACAACCTAGAACAACTAAGGTTCACCTATATGCACCAACAACTTATGCTAAGCAATACAAGCAACAAAGTGATAGCAATATATATATTACTTCAAGCACGAAGGCTATCACAATGTAAAGTGCATAAGTAAAGAGCTCGGGTATAGAGATAACCGAGGCACGCGGGGACACCGATATTTTACCGAGTTCCTCCCAACATGGAGTACGTCTTGTTTGGAGAGGGGGTGGTATCAAACCACCAACGCCACAAAATACCTCCCTTATTCTCCGGTGAATCTCACCCCAATGGGATCGATCCATGCTTCCACTATCGGTGCACTTGTCGGTGGCAACCGAAACCTCTCACAAGGTTGGGGCACTTCTCCACAACTTAATTGGAGGCTCCCAACAAACGCCACAAAAGGCCACAATGCCACCAAGGCCACAATGCCACCAAGGCCACAAAACCGTCTAGGGTTCCAAGAACCCAAGAGGGACAAGCTCCAATGAGAAACTCAAACCAAATCCTCTGAGGAGAACTCAAACCGATGCACCAAATGCAAATGGCAAGAACACCACAAAGGTGCTCAAATCCCTCACTCTCAAGTTCCAACAAAGCTACTAAAGCTATTGAGGGAACAAGAGAGGAGGAATCAAAGAGAGACACAAAATCCCCCAAAATCTAGATCCCCAAAGATACACTCACAAAGAGATGAATCGGTTAGGTCAAAACGTTGATCTAGATCTTCTCCAACTACCCCTCAAATATATGCAAGAATTAATGGAGGGGTGAGTAGAAATCAAGCTCAAAGAGTAAAGCAAATGGGGGCAAAGCTTGGACAAGAGGAGGAGAAAGAAGCAACCCTAAAAGACAAAGGGGCAAGGCTATTTAAAGGGCTAGGCAAAATATGGCCGTTGGAGCCTTAATGTAGCGGTAGTACCGGAAGTTCAAGCGGTACTAGAAGACTCAGTACTACTGGGACCAGGTACCGGACGTGGTACCTAAGACCAACATTCAAACTTCATAAGCCACGGCCACGGTACTACCATTGATGCTCGTAAAGCGGTAGTACCAAGAAATGGCAACGGTACGACCGGACGTGAAGTGTAATCAGCAGTTTAGACGAAAAAAGTCTCTATCACGCCAGGTAGTAAAATGCGGTACTACCGCATTTTACTATCTAAGCGAGCTTTTTGCCAGCGCATACAAAGTCTACGCCTGCGGTACTACCGCATTTTAGTACCAGGCGGTGAAGCTTTTGACAAGTGGTCAAAAGCTCTTGTCGCTAAAGGTATTAAAATGCGTACTACCGCTTTTAGTACCAAGCCCGAGAGAAACGGGCCAATTTCAAAAGGCGGTAGTATCCCGCCTTGGTACTACCGCTCGGCCCAGAAAACAGATTGTCAGGCAAATATTCAAATGGCAATAACTTTTGACTGGAAGCTCCGATTGACCCGATTCAAATTTCGTTGGATAGAGGACGACAAGGGCTTCCCAATAAAAAGTCGCATAATGTGATATACCTTACTTGGTGAGAAACCAAAAAGGCGCATAAATCAAAATCGCAATAAGATACAAATGGGAGATCCGATTTTGATGAACAAGAGCTTATTATGGAGATTACCACAAGCTCTATATCCTCACATGGATAAGACCAAATAAAAACCAAATACGATGATGCAAGTATGCAAAGGTTTGAGCTCTCTCCGAACGATGTGATCGAGTTACTCATTTGAGAGCCCCTCTTGATAGTACAGTTATCTATCCTAAACCCGGTCTTCCACTAACAATATAAGACCGTCAAAAGGGAAAACCTATCAAGATTCTACCTTTGTCTTGAGCATTCCACTTGAGCTCGATGTAGACAATCTTTACCTTCTCAAGATGGAACGCCTTTCTTGATTCCTCATCATCGATCCATGATCACCGAGGATGGCAAGCATCAAACATGATATCTTCTAAAGATTGCGCATTTTGAGCATGCACAACATATCTTCTTCTCATTTCATCGACCTTGAAGCCGACACAAGCTCCAAGCGATGCCAATGGACAATTCCTACAAGTATAACTTAATACACACATTAGTCCATAAAGATTATCATTAATTACCAAAACCACACATGGGCCCCCACATGTTCTTTCATCCCTCTTCTATCAATAATGTATGCAACCATTTGCTTAGTAAACATTTGTTTTTAAGTTCTAGCACCTCAATACCCAAACCCCCCGATCTTTGGGTCGACAAATAATGTTCAACCGAGTTAGTCTATATTTCTTCTTATGTTTATCACTTTGCCAAAAGAAACATGAACGATAGAAACCTAGTCTTTTCCTTACACCCTTCGGTATTTCAAGAAAAGTTAGCATAAACATAGGCATACTTGATATAACGGAATTAGTTAAGGCAAGTATATCCCCGTATGACAGTAACTTCCCTTGCCAACATCCTAATTTACCCTCAAACCTGTTTTTGACTGGGTTCCACTTAGAATTGCGAAGCCTCCTATGATGTATAGGTACCCCAAGGTATCTAAACGATAAAGACACCGACTTGCCCTCAAAAATCTCCTTATAAGTTTGTTCTCGTTCAGCAGCTTTGCCAAAACAGAAAATATCACTTATGGAAATTAATTTTGAGGCCTAGTAATTGTTCAAAAATGCAGAGAATGAGTTTCACGTTGACCGCTTTCTGAAAGTCGTGTTCCATGAACAAGATTGTATCATCTGCGTACTATAAAATGGACACTCCCCCTTCGACCAGATGGGATATTAGTCCCACTACCTGACCATTCTATTTTTCTCTAGCAATTAGGATAGCGAGCATATTAGTTGTGATATTAAATAACATAGGGGACATGGTATCTCCTTGCCGAAGACCTTTTCTAGTCTGAAAATAATGGCCAATTTCATCATTGACTCGGATGGCTACACTTTCATCTCGTACGAAATTATCAATCAATTTGCACCATAGGGATCAAAACCTTTCATACAAAGGACTTGTTATAGGAAAGGCCACTTTACTTTATCATAAGCTTTTTCAAAATCAGTTTTGAATAAAACCCCATCTAATTTCTTCCTGTGGATCTCATGAATGATCTCATGTAGGACTACCACCCCTTCGAGGATATGCCATCCACGCATAAAGGCTATCTAGGTGGGTCTTATAATTTTGTGAGCAATTACAGTAATACGGTTTTTTGCAACCTTAGTAAAGATTTTAAAACTAACATTAAGTAAGCAAATAGGCATATATTATTGTATTTGTACCGTATTTTATTTTTTGGGCAGCAATGTGACAACACCAAAATTGAGCTTAAACAGGGGTAGGTTGTCTTCATACAACTGTGCAAATAAAGCCATCAAATCTTGTTTAATGACGACCCAAAAAGTTTGATAGAATTATTCCGTAGGGAACCCATCAGGAACACATGTGTACCTTTTACTAGTCAACGAGAGATGACCCACGTGCACTTCTCCTTTTTCTTCCAGCAGAACAGAACCCCGCATCGCATTCACAACCTACCTTGTCCCCTCCACCGTGATCCTAATCAGAGACCAATCATCACTGGATAAGACGTTGTTGCATAGCTTGCATCAATGTTGGCCACCCTGCCTGCAACAAAAAGGAGCCAACCACCGACCGATAGGAAGGTCGGCCGACTGTTGTAACAGAGCTCCCCGCTGCTCGCAGCAAAGCGCGCCCACCATCAGTAGCAAGGTTGGTCGCCCTTTGTAGCAAGGCCATCTGTTGTAGCAAGTCCTCCCGCCGCTGGTAGCAGAGCCTCACACCGCTTGTAGCAAAGACACCATCTCTAGAGAGGTCACTCGCCCACTGTAGCAAGGTTGGCAGCCTATCATCAACGTCATCGTGCCGAACTGTTCGACCACCCCACCCTCAACCCTTAAACGAATCGAGAGGCACTTGAGAGTCCACCATCCCCTCCCGGGCCCCTCCCATGCCTCCCTCGTCGGACTAGCCGGTGAGTGGCGGTAGGAGGTTGGCATCGGCGTAGTTTTAGGTTTTAGTAGTAGTGGTAGATGTAGTGTTTGGCCTCGTGCCATGTGTGGGCGTCTTGCCCGGAAGAAGAAGCTTCTAGGTCCTCGCGGATGGATCTGGATTTTCTTTCTCCCATGGCTCCTTGCGGTGGTACTCCGGTGGGCGGAGTTGGTGGCTGCGGGGGGTGGTGTGGAGAGCTTCTTCGCCAATAAAGCCATGGGGTGTTGGTGCTATCTCCAGATGCGTGAGCCCCACCTCGTTCTTCCCGTCCTGGACGGCCGTGGCGGCGAGAGGGAGAGGATTCGAGGAGGGATTCACTCTCTCTGGCCTTACTGGCTGGCCGTGGTGGCGAGGAGGAAGGTCGTTGTGCGGAGTTGCGTCTCGAGGATTGGAGTTGGTGTTGTGCTAGTCGTCGGATTCGCTGCGTCTGCATATTCTTCGGTTTCCCTTCCTCATCTCGGGCAGGAGCTTTGAGGAAGGAGCTCGGTTTCCTCGAGCAGATTCAGCAGATCCTGGTGGTGAGTTGTCATTGTTCTTTGATCTCTTTTGTCTTCTTGAGCACAGAGGTGGTGACTATAAGGGGAGGAGATTTGAGGAGCGGTGGTCATGATCGACCAAGGAGTAGTGGAGCCACTTTCTGCTGCAGTTCCAAATCAAAGCAAGATGTCACCCAATTATCCTGGCCAAATCAAGGCCTTCAAGCTCACCGGTGAAGAATCCCGGAGCTTCTTCAACCTACATCGCGAGGCCCATCATATGTAGAGGAGGATTGGAAGAAGGACTCGATGGCTTTCTCTTAGATAATTTTAGAGTCCTTTTTGTAAAGCGTGTGGATCTAGTTGCAATTTCAGATTTTCTAGGGTCTAGCGTGAAAATTTGTAACTCCTCCGTCTTATTTTAATGAAAGGATTCCAGCCCCTTTGGGGGCTCTCCCTTGTTAAAAAAATGTTGGGCCCCCGGTACCATTATTACTATTGATTTGTTAGATATTCGTGCAAACTATTTTTACATGAAGACTCTTTCACTGTCGGGTGGAGCTTGGATTTTTTCCAGCTTTCTAAGGGGGCTTAAGTGTAAATATGTGTCGGTTGTTGACTTCGTGGACTTGCACGAATCTCCAACAATCACAGGACACGTATAATGCTGGGGGAGGCAACATACTTGCGATAAATCCCCTCTCACCAAGTGAAGTGCGATGAAGTGCCTCTCACAAGAGAGGATAAGGGGAATAGGTGTGGGCGAGCAAGTTTGGGTTTGGGCACAACGGATTACTAGTGGAATGTGCAAATAAACACATGCTACTAGAATTTTGGGTCCAAACTGCATCAATCTACCAACCAATAGTATCATCAGTGGCTGAAACATAGCCACACGAGCTCAAGCAGAAGAAGAGGCACTAGAGTCATCAAGATACCATCCTATGGAGAAGTGATCAACAGAAAAGATTTTTGATTTTTTTTGGTGAACAATTTATTTTTTGGTATCGTCCTCCTCTAAAGAGAAACACCGCAAATCTCAAGAATAGAAACACCGCGGGTTTTAAATAGAGCAAGAGAGTGCGCCGAAGGATGTGGAGCAGGCATTTGTATGCTCCAAATCTCGTTGGAATATTGTTTGACGTCTTGCTAGAAGATGGAGCATCGAGCAGATGGGGGAGGTAATGCTACTTGTGTGATCATGCACAACATGATAGTTCAATATAAGCGGGATGATAGCCTATATGACCAAGGGTGGGAATATTAGGATGAATTGGTTATAGCCGAACCCGTTCCACCGCCATTGTTCAAAAATTTCCTATAGTTGCATCATGAAATGTGTGATAAACGAGTTGAGTTCAGAGTCTAAAATAATTTGGTTAAACATGTGTGAACCCATGAGGAAACCACTAGTCCTCTCCTATCATTTTTATTCGAATCAATGTGGTTGTAAAAACAAATGCATGACACTACAGAAGTTGCCCATTGATATGAAAGAAGGCACCATTAAATATCAATTTCCATTCAAGAAATATATTGAAAACTTCCCTATGAGGAGAGAGAAGTTACCTTTTGCTCCTCCTTTGAAATAAAAATTTGATGTTAATGCTTCTTCATTTGAAAACACTAGATTCTTGTTTCTCGTGCCTAACTTAAAGGCGTTAAAGAAAAATACTTCTTGGGAGATAACCCAATAGTTTTCTTGAATCTTGGAAGTTATTACTTATGTAATAACCTCTCCTTATCCTTTTTATTTGATTTTTATGCCAAGAATAACCTCTAATGAGAGGGAAGTAAGATTTGGGGAAGTGCTGTTCTGAAACAGATTTGTGTGCTTCACTGTGAAAATTCGTGAAAATCTCTATAAGTCGGTTTGAGTTGTAATTTTCTGAATAAATCCCCCAGGTTGTTAGCTAACTTTTGTTAGTTCAACACTTTTTTATTTGAGCAACAGAAGGTCTTCAAAAAAATTGGTTTTTATCTGTTGGTCTGTTTTGATAGATTTCTGCCATTATTTGCATTTGCCTCTTTATTGATTTCTTTTTGGGTTCTCTTTGGGAAATTAAGCTTTTAAGGGAATTTCTACAGTAGCTTGTGTTTTTAATGAAAGTTTTTCTATTTTTAAACTAAACCCAAAGGTCTATTATCTTTTGAATGCACTAATGTTGCTAATGAAGATTGTGTGAATTTTGTATGAAGGAAAAGTTTTAGGTGTAAAGGAAGAATAATGTAATGAGATGAAGAATGAACAAAAGCTCAAACTTGGGGGGTGTCACCCCGTGTCACCCCAAGAAATATTCAAGAGGTACAAGCGTCAAATCTTGGGGATGCCCAAGGCATCCCCTTCTTCATCAATAAAAATCTCAGGTCTTTCTAGACACTTCGTTTTTATTGTTTCATTCATAGTTGTGTTATTCTTGGAGTGTCTTAGTTTTTTTTTTGTTTGCTTAGTTTGCTTGAATAAACTAGTTGGACCCCCGCTTTCGCTGTGTTGTTTCAAATAAGTTGATTGTTGTTGGAAAGAAGTAGGAAGTTCTTGCTTTAGTAGTACAACAAGGAGCTTGCTTTGACTGTGGCCTAGAATCTATCATGTCATGCTAGATGTTGTTTTGACCTTATGATTAGTGATTATCGTTATAGCATGTCTTGTTCCTAACAATTAGGATTGCTTAATGTGCCTTAAAAGAGTCATGCGTTGTTTTAGCATACAAAAGCATAGTTGTTGGAGATATGCCCTAGAGGCAATAATAAATGTAGTTATTATTATATCTTTGTGTTTATGATAAATTTTTACATTCATGCTATAATAGTATTAACAAGGAAACATTAATACTTGTGTGATTTGTAAACTTAATTTGAAGTCCCTAGTAAAGCCTCTATACATCACTAGCTTGTTGGTTAATAAATGATTATGGTTTCCTTATCATGAACATTGAGATGTTATTAACAACAAGATCATATCGTTAGGAGAATGATATGGTGGACATACTCCTATAGATAAGTGTAGCATAAAGATCAAGTCAATTTAATAGTTCAATTGCTATATGCTTTCTGATACATAGTAACCTAATTCCTTCGACCATGAGATCATGCATATCACCTTTACCGGATGGATGCTTTGATGACATCAAACACCACACCGTAACTGGGTGGCTATAAAGGTGGCATTGAGTGTTCAGAAAGTATTGGTTGAAACACATGGATCAAGAGTGGGATTTGTCCATCCATATGACGGATAGATATACTCTGGGCCCTCTCGGTGGAATGTCATCCAATTAGCTTGCAAGCATGTGACTGGCTCACAAGGGATCACATATCACGGGAACGAGAAAAGAGTACTTATCGGTAACGAGGTTGAACTAGGTATGCAGAGATACCGATGATCATAACCTCGGATAAGTAAACTATCATGAGACAAAGGGAAATTGGTATCGTATGTAAGTGGTTCATTCGATCGCAAAGTAATCGTAGAAATATGTGGGAGCCATATGAATTTCCAGATTCGTCTATTGGTTATTGTTTGGAGAAGTGTCTCGATCATGTTCGCATAATTCACGAACCGTAGGGAGACACACTTAAGGATTCGACGTTGTTTGAGTAGTTATGGAATGATGAGAAAGAGACCGAATGTTGTTCAGAGTCTCGAATGGGATTTGGGATATCACGAGGAGATCCGGAATGGTCCGGAGAATAAGATTCATACAAGGAAAGTCTTGTTTCAGAGTTGGAGAATGGTTCCGGTGTTTTCATCGGGAATGTTCTAGAAGGTTCCGGAATGTCCGGCACTCCGGAGGGGAAGGGTACATGAATGTGTTATATCAAGTTGGTATGATTGCATCATGTACTCGGTGTCATCGCTGAACAAAATAGAGGGTTTATTCAAATCCTAGTTTGAAAAGTCAAACGCCAAGTTTGAAAGTCAAACGCTATTTTGGGAAGTGGAGAGGAGGTGAAACCGACTTGGGGAGGAGTTCCTCCTCCCATGCTGGCACCACCAACCCGAGTTGGGAGGGACTCCCTCCCTGGCCGGCCCTCCACCTATAAAAGGAGGCAGGGCTCTCCCAGACACAAGTTCCTACACCTCTAAACCCTAGCCCCAAGCCGACGCCCCATAGCCGGCCCTGGTCGGCCCTAAAACCGCCGCCGCCTAGCTAAACCCTCGCCGCCGGCTTGCCCCCTCCTCGGCGTGTCTAAACCCTAGATCGTCGAGGGACTCTCTCATACTCCACCATACTCGCCTCGCTTAAGGCGAAGCCTGCGAGATCTCCCTCTACTTCGGTACCACGCCAGTCTGCCGAGTCGAGGAGAGTGCTACAACCTCTGCTGCTGGAACAAGGGAGAGGAAGGTCTTCGAAAAGTGTGGTGACATGAGCGGGAGCGCTTAACGCAGCACGGAAGGATCGTCTACACGATCTTGAGATCGGGAAGAGTACGACTACATCACCCACGAGAATCCGCTCTTGTTAAACACTTTGGAATCTTCGAGGGTGAGTTATTACATCGACTCGTTGCTACAATCTAGTAGATAGATCTTGGCTTGTTTGTTTGTATGCGAAAGAAAATTTTTGTTTTCCATGCTACGAATCCCAACAGTGGTATCAGAGCCGTGTCTATATGTAGATCTGTTGCACGAGTAGAACACAATGGTCATTGTGGGCATTGATGCTTTTATTGTCGATTGCTTCTTGTGTACTTTGCATCTTGCGGGATGTTGGGATGAAGCGGCCCAGGCTAACCTTACATGACATCGTTCATGAGACTTGCTCCACGCTTGACATGCAACTTGTATTGCATAAGTGGCTTTGCGGGTGCCTGTTTCTCCTAGCATAGTTAAGATTCAATTTACAACGGGTGATTAACAATGCTAGTATCAATGTTGTGGTTCTTGTTCGTAAGTTAGAACAACACTTATTGAAAGCCCCAAACCACGTAAAATATGCAAAGAAAGTAGAGGCGTCTAACTTTGTTTTGCAGGGGTGTGTTGTGATGTGATATGGCCATGATTGTGATTATATTTGATGTATGCAATGTTCCTTATTGTAAGTTGGCAACCGGCAAGAGCCATATGGTTGTCTTTAATTTATGTTAAGACCCGCGTGTCTATTCAAAGTAGTTGTAATAGTTGAAGCCGGTGGACGACAACCATGAAGAAGCGTCATTGACCTTGATGCAATGCCGGTGATGATGGAGATCATGTTCGTGCTAGAAGATGGAGATCGGAAGCACAAAGAGAAAGGCCATATCATATCACATATTATTAATTGCATGTGATGTTAATCCTTTATGCATCTTGTATTGCTTAGTAGACGACGGTAGCATTATAATATGATCCCTCATGCACATGAATTTCAAATCATAAAGTGTTCACCCTTAGTTAGCACCGTTGCTAAAGCTTGTTGTTTCGAAGCACCACGTGATGATCGGGTGTGTTAGATTCCGCAAGTGTATGCAACGTGAGCAAGCCAGATTTGCTCATGCGGAAACTAAGGTTTGATCTTGACGAGCCTAGCATGTACAGACATGGTCTCGGAAAACGGATCACCGAAAGGTAAAGCATGAATCATATA
The DNA here is from genome assembly GCA_023614405.1 of Avena insularis. NCBI lineage: Eukaryota > Viridiplantae > Streptophyta > Magnoliopsida > Poales > Poaceae > Avena > Avena insularis. The sequence goes on along the minus strand of CM042693.1, from coordinate 387,479,548 downwards.
GTAGATATGATGAACATGTCGATTGTTCGCCATTGAAACTATATCAACTCTCGTGATGATCGGTGTTGATGTGGTGGATTTGGTTCGTGTGATCACTAAAACAATGTGAGGGATATTGTTTTGAGTGGGAGTTCACCTAGATTAATTTTATTATTAATTTGAACTCAATTTGTCATAAACTTAGTCTAAACTATTGCAAATATGTTGTAGATCAATGGCAGCCCTACCATCAATTTTAATGCTCCAAGAGAAAGAAAAGTTGAAAACAATGGAAGCAACTTGGATTGGTTCCGCAATTTGAGGATTGTCCTCACAGCTGGTAATTTGACCTATGTCTTTGGATGCATCTTTGGGTGACCCACTGCGGTGATCTTGCCGATGAAGTAAAGAATGTTTACCTCACTAAGACTCAAGACTCCACGATTCAAGGTGCTATCTTGTATGGTTTAGAATCGGATCTTGAAAAGGTTTGAGAATTCAGACCCATATGATATTGTCGAGGATCTCAAATTGATCTTTGAGACTCATGCGGCAATTGAAAGCTATGAGGCTTCTGAAAAGTTCTTTAACTGCAAGATGGAAGAGGGCAGCTCCGTCAATGAGCATGTGCTTACGATGTCTGGGCACGCAAACAAACTTCAAAGCTTAGGTATAGTGATTCCTAATGCTTTGGGGATTTACCGCGTCCTCCAATCACTACCACCAAGTTACAAGAACTTTGTGATGAACTACAACATGCAAAACATGAACAAGACGTTGCGAACTCTTTGCCATGTTGAAATCTGAAGTGGAGATCAAGAAAGAGCACCAAGTGTTGTTGGTCAATAAGACCACCAAATTCAAGAAAGGCAAGTCTAAGCGAAGGGACACTTCAAGAAGGGTGGTAAGAAAGTTACCACGCCAACGAAGAAGACCAAGGCTGGACCTAAGCACATCGAGTGCTTTTACGCAAGGGAGAGAAGGTCCGAAGCGGAATTGCCCAAAGTACTTGGCGGATTTGAAGAACGGAAACATCAAGAAGAAAAGTATATCCGATATACATGTTATTGATGTGTATCTCACTAGTACTCGTAGTAGTGCCTGGGTATTTGATACTGGTTCGGTTGCTCATATTTGTAACTCAAAAGCAGTCTTTGCGATAAACGGAAGCTAGCGAAGAACGAGGTGACGATGCGCGTGGGAAACGGATCAAAGGTTGATGTGATCGCGGTCGGCACGCTACCCCTTCATCTACCATCGGGATTAGTTTTATACTTAAATAATTGTTATTTGGTGCCTGAGTTAAGCATGAACATTATATCGGGATCTTGTTTATTGCGAGACGGTTACTTGTTTGAGTCCGAGAATAGTGGTTGTTCGATTTATATGAGTAATATGTTTTATGCACATGCACCTTTGATAGATGGTCTATTCTTATTGAATCTCGATAGTGGAAATACACATATTAATAACATTGAGGCTAAACGTTTGAAATCGAGCGATAACTCGACCTATATGTGGCACTGTCGTCTTGGTCGCATTGGAGTGAAGCGTATGAAGAAACTCCATTCCGATGGACTTCTTGAATCATTTGATTTCGAATCACTTGAAAGATGCGAAGCATGTCTGATGGGTAAAATGACTAAGACTCCATTCTCTGGTATGATGGAGCGAGCTACGGACTTATTGGAAATCATACATACCGATGTGTGTGGTCCAATGAGTGTAGCATCGCGCGGTGGTTATCGTTATGTTCTTACCTTCACGGATGATTTGAGTAGATATGGGTATATCTATTTCATGAAACATAAGTCCGAAACTTTCGAGAAGTTTAAGGAATTTCAAAGTGAGGTAGAGAATCAACGTAACAAGAAGATTAAATTTCTATGTTCTGATCGTGGAGGTGAATATCTAAGTTACGAGTTTGGCGAGCATTTGAAGAAATGCGGAATACTTTCAAAATTGACACCGCCGGGAACACCATAGCGTAATGGTGTGTCCGAACGTCGTAATCGAACTCTCTTAGATATGGTTCGTTCTATGATGTCACTTACAGATTTACCGCTATCATTTTGGGGTTATGCATTAGAAACAGCCGCATTCACTTTAAATAGGGCACCATCTAAATCCGTTGAAACGACACCGTATGAATTATGGTTTGGGAAGAAACCTAGATTATCGTTCCTTAAAGTTTGGGGTTGCGAAGCCTATGTAAAGAAGTTACAGCCGGACAAGCTTGAACCCAAAGCGGAAAAATGCGTCTTCATAGGATACCCGAAGGAAACTATTGGGTATACCTTCTATCATAGATCCGAAGGCAAAATCTTCGTTGCCAAGAATGTATCCTTTCTAGAGAAGGAATTTCTCTCGAAAGAAGTGACTGGAAGGAAAGTAGAACTCGACGAGGTTGTCGAACCTTCTCTCGAAATTGCGAGTAGCGCAGCACCGGAAGAAGTTCCTGTGGTGCCTACACCAGTTAGAGAGGAAGCTAATGATGATGATCATGAAACTTCGGTTGAAGTTGCTATAGAGCCTCGCAGGTCAACGAGAACTCGTACCACTCCAGATTGGTATGATCCCGTTATGAGTGTCATGTTGGTGGACAACACCGATGACCCTTAGACATATGAGGAAGCGATGATGAGCCCAGATTCCAATAAATGGCAAGAAGCCATGAAATCCGAGATTGGATCCATGTACGAAAACCAAGTATGGACTTTGGTGGACTTACCGGATGGCCGGAAGGCTGTCGAGAACAAATGGATCTTCAAGAAGAAAACAGATGCTGATGGTAATGTTACTGTCTATAAAGCTCGACTTGTCGCAAAGGGGTTTCGACAAATTCAAGGAGTTGACTACGATGAGACTTTCTCACCAGTAGCAAAGCTAAAGTTTGTGAGGATTATGTTAGCAATCGCTGCATATTATGATTATGAGATATGGTAGATGGATGTCAAAACAGCATTCCTCAATGGAGACATTGATGAAGAGTTTTATATGATGCAACCCAAAGGTTTTGTCGATCCTAAAGATGCTAACAAGGTATGCAAACTTCAACGGTCCATCTATGGATTGAAGCAAGCATCCGAAGTTGGAATCAACGTTTTGATAAGGTGATCAAAAGTTTTTGTTTTATACAAACTTATGGAGAAGCTTGTATTTACAAGAAAGTGAGTGGGAGCTCTGTAGCATTCTTAATACTATATGTAGATGACATATTGTTGATTGGGAATGATGTAGACCTTCTTAATAGTGTCAAGGAATATTTGAATAATAGTTTTTCAATGAAAGATCTTGGCGAAGCAGCTTACATATTAGGCATAAAGATTTATAGAGATAGATCAAGACGCCAAATATCATTGTCACAAAGTACATATTTGGACAAAGTTCTAAAGAGGTTTGGAATGGAAGATAGCAAGAAAGGGTTCTTGCCCATGTTGCCCAATACGACCTTGAGTAAAACTCAAAGTCCGACATCGGTAGAAGATAGAGAAAGGATGAGTAAGACTCCCTATGCCTCAGCCATAGGATCTCTAATGTATGCCATGCTATGTACTAGACCCGACATTGCATATGCTGTTAGTTTAACTAGCAGATATCAAAGTGATCCAGGAGTGGATCATTGGACAGCGGTCAAAAACATACTTAAGTACTTAAGAAGAACTAAGGATATGGTTCTTTCTTATGGAGGTGATGAACAGCTCATTGTTAATGGTTACACCGATGCTAGTTGGAACACCGATCCGGATGATTCTAAATCACAATCTGGATACGTATTTATTTTGAATGGTGCGTGATTAGCTGGAGGAGTGCAAAGCAAAGCGTTGTGGCGAGATCTTCAATGAATCGAATACATGGCTGCTTTGGAGGCTTCACAAGAAGCGATATGGATGAAAGAGTTCATTCTGAGTGGGTGTGGTTCCTAGTGCGCTGGACCCAATGTCTATCTACTGTGATAACATGGGCACCATAGCCAATGCGCAAGAACCAAGGTCACACAAGAAGCTGAAGCATATCAAGCTACGTTTTCACGCTATTCGAGAACATGTCCAAGATGGGGACATAAAGATTTGCAAAGTACACACAGATCTGAATGTGGCGGATCCGTTGACTAAACCTCTCCCGAGGGCAAAACATGACCAGCACCAAACTGCCATGGGTGTTCGGTATATTACCATGTAATCTAGATTAGATGACTCTAGTGCAAGTGGGAGACTGTTGGAGATATGCCCTAGAGTCAATAATAAATGTAGTTATTATTATATCTTTGTGTTTATGATAAATGTTTACATTCATGCTATAATAGTATTAATAAGGAAACATTAATACTTGTGTGATTTGTAAACTTAATTTGAAATCCCTAGTAAAGCCTCTATACATCACTAGCTTGTTGGTTAATAAATGATTATGGTTTCCTTATCATGAACATTGAGATGTTATTAACAACAAGATCATATCGTTAGGAGAATGATATGGTGGACATACTCCTATAGATAAGCGTAGCATAAAGATCAAGTCATTTTAATAGTTCAATTGCTATATGCTTTCTGATACATAGTAACCTAATTCCTTCGACCATGAGATCATGCATATCACCTTTACTGGATGGATGCTTTGATGACATCAAACACCACACCGTAACTGGGTGGCTATAAAGGTGGCATTGAGTGTTCGGAAAGTATTGGTTGAAACACATGGATCAAGAGTGGGATTTGTCCATCCATATGACGGATAGATATACTCTGGGCCCTCTCGGTGGAATGTCATCCAATTATCTTGCAAGCATGTGACTGGCTCACAAGGGATCACATATCACGGGAACGAGAAAAGAGTACTTATCAGTAACGAGGTTGAACTAGGTATGCAGAGATACCGACGATCATAACCTCGGATAAGTAAACTATCATGAGACAAAGGGAAATTGGTATCGTATGTAAGTGGTTCATTCGATCGCAAAGTAATCGTAGAAATATGTGGGAGCCATATGAATTTCCAGATTCCTCTATTGGTTATTGTTCGGAGAAGTGTCTCGATCATGTCCGCATAATTCACGAACCGTAGGGAGACACACTTAAGGATTCGACGTTGTTTGAGTAGTTATGGAATGATGAGAAAGAGACCGAATGTTGTTCGGAGTCTCGAATGGGATTCGGGATATCACGAGGAGATCCGGAATGGTCCGGAGAATAAGATTCATATAAGGAAAGTCTTGTTTCGGAGTTGGAGAATGGTTCCGGTGTTTTCATCGGGAATGTTCTAGAAGGTTCCGGAATGTCCGGCACTCTGGAGGGGAAGGGTACATGAATGTGTTATATCAAGTTGGTATGATTGCATCATGTACTCGGTGTCATCGCTGAACAAAATAGAGGGTTTATTCAAATCCTAGTTTGAAAAGTCAAACGCCAAGTTTGAAAGTCAAACGGCTATTTTGGGAAGTGGAGAGGGAGGTGGAAACCAACTTGGGGGAGGAGTTCCTCCTCCCACCGCCGGCACACCAAGCCGAGTTGGGAGGGACTCCTCCCTTGGCCGCCCCTCCACCTATAAAAGGAGGGCAGGGCTCCCTCCTAGACACACAAGTTCCTACACCTCTAAACCCTAGCCCCAAGCCGCCTCCCATACGCCACTTGGCCCTAGAGCCGCCTAGCTAAACCCTAGCCGCTTGCCCTCCTCGGCGTGTCTAAACCCTAGATCGTCGAGGGACTCTCTCATACTCCACCATACTGCTCCGGCTTAAGGCGAAGCCTGCGAGATCTCCCTCTACTTGGTACCACGCCAGTTGTCTTGAGTCACGAGGAGAGTGCTACAACCTCCATTTTCTGGAACAAGGAGAGGAAGGTCTTCACGAAAATCAACGTGACCGATGGGAGCGCTGCCGAACATAGCGCCTTGGAAGGATCGTCACGCGATCTTGAGATCGGGAAGAGTATTTACTACATCACCCAAGAATCCGCTCTTGTTAAACACTTTGGAATCTTCGAGGGTGAGTTATTCCATCGACTCGTTGCTACAATCTAGTAGATAGATCTTGGCTTGTTTGTTTGTATGCGATAGAAATTTTTTGTTTTCCATGCTACGAATCCCTACAATAGTATTGTGGTATTCTCCTTTGATGCTTTGTTTGGGTTGACTTGGCACATGCTCACACCATGTTACGACTATGAACCAGTCACCTTAGCCTCTATGATCATTTAGTTTTTGACTTTTGGTACCACTTTATGCTTTGATTAGTAATGTTTTGTCGCTCTGCATGATTATGGCCATTATTGCTCTCTTAGTTGGTCGCTCCTAGTATTTTGCTAGCCTCCACTTGTATTGAGTAAGCTCTACTCATGCATCCAACTCCCAAGAAACCAAGTTATTCCAAAGTGTCCACTATAAATTCCTATGCATGGTATGTTACACCATTCCAAGTATATTCTTGTTTTATCTACCTTCCAATTAAAAATTCACTTTGTTATGTGAAAAATTAGTGATTAAAGCTCTCACAAAATTGATGGCATACTTTATTTTTCTTGCCCCTAATAAACTTGCACCATTGTGTCATCTATGTTGTATATGCTTGCACTTATAAGTTGGGGTTCGCAGAACCGTGCTGTCATGGGGAACGCTTTCAACACCTGTAAATATCTACCCAGTTGATATCATGCTCTTCTGTTTATGGATGTCGTCGGTTTGAAATAAAAGGGGAGCTTGTAAGTCCATGGAGTTATGTATATGTGTTAGAGAAACGCCTGGGCCGCTAGCCTAAGCCATGCCTAATCACGATGGAAACTTGTAGCATCACCATAGTGAGCAGTCTATGAAGCATTCTTATTATAGAAAAAAAGATTGAGAAAAAGGAAAAAAGATGAGAAAAGAGGAAAGAGAGAAAAAGCACCATTTTCCCATGGTAAATAAGAAGATTGCTGAGATGCTCATTGTCTGCTTGCCTTGTCATTTTGATATAGGATAGCTCCTGTGTCATTGGGCAAGGGGTACCCCGTTGGCGATTCTCTATGATACACATATACTTACTATGACAAGAACTTATCGGTAACTAAAGTTGAGTAGCATGAGGAGCTGCCCTCATACTCAAGGGACATGAGATTTCCAACTTATACTTTATCAAGCATATACTCCACATTTTGTTCACTTTAACCTTAATCACTTCAAGATGCTTATGATAGGGGCAATGAGAGTTGAGAGCTAACAAGTACCATAATTTTTGGAAGCTCTTTATGAGAATTGAAATCCCTGCTTCCCTTTGAAGGACATTTCTTCCACTTTTATATTGAGTCTCCAATTAAGCACCAATTAAGAGAGCATAGTTGCCATTCTTAGTTCTATGTGCATTGCCCCAAAACTTATTGATTGATTCATATTGTTGATATTGCTTGTTCTTGAACTATTTGTATCTAGTCACCCTTATGAACTTTGAAGGTGTCCTATGAATTTATGTTTTTCTACTTCATGAGGGACAAGCTGAATGCCACTATGCTATGTTTTCTATATGTGAAACAAACAAACGTCTTTCAATGCATTGTTATTCATGAATCTTTGTTTGTATCCTTTAAAGTTGCAGCATAGTTGCTATGTATTACTGTTAGAACTTCATCTTTCATGCTCATATTTAGAGTACTTTGATCCCAGCTTTCAATGCTTGCAAATGGTTTGATCTTGATTGTGATGGTGCATGTCACTGAAGGGAATATGCCCTGAGAGGCAATAATAAAGTGTTTATTATGTGTATTCCAAGTATATGATAGATGTTTATTTTGCATGCTATAATTGTATTAATACGGAAACGTTAATACATGTGTGTTTAATAAACAAACAGAAAGTTCCTAGTTATGCCTCTCTCATAAACTAGCTCGTTGATTAACAAGATGATCATAGTTTCCTGATCATAGACATTGGATGTTGTTAATAACAAGATCACAACATTAGTGTAATGATGTGATGAACATTCATCTGAAGTATAGCATTACGATCAAATTCATTGAGTTTATATTGCTATAAACAACTTACGAAGTGATCCTAATCCTTAGACCATGAGATCATGCCAATCACTAACACCGAAAGAGTTTCTTGTTGACATCAAACGTCACACCGTAACTGGGTGATTATAAAGATGGCTTCAAAGCTACTAAAGTGTTATGTTGAGACTCATGGATCAAGAGTGGAATTTGTTCATCCCGATGATGGATAGATATACTCTGGGCCCTCTCGGTGATATCACATTGGTTAGCTTGCAAGCAAGTGATTTGATCACTAGAATGTTATATCACGGGAACGAGAAAAGAGTGCATGTCAGTAACGAGATCAAACTAGGTATGGAGATACGGAGAATCGAATCTCGGACATGTAATATATCATGAAACAAAGGGATTAAGGTACAAGCATAAAAGGTTCCGATGATCACAAGAAAGTCATCGTTGAATAGATCTCCAGGTCCCGCTACCGATTATTGATCAGAGAAGGGTCTCGATCATGTCCGCATTATTCGCGAACCGTAGGGTGACACACTTAAGGGACACTGACATCCAGTTGGAGCAAATGTTTCATGCCGGAAAGAATAACAAGCGCAGGAATTTATTTCACTAGATACCGAAACGGGTTTTTGGGTATAATTGTAGAAAGTGTTTTTGCATGTGAAATAGAATTCTAGCAAGGGGTTATATGTGAATGTTTGTCATTAAATAAATTGACAAAATTCTGAATAAATAAAAAGAGTTTTATTTAATGAGAGTTTGCATTAAATTTGGTGGAAATTTAATAGCAAGTTTGAGTGGGATTTTGAGTGGAGGGATTTGAAGAGGATTTTGTGAGTGGAGTGTCCACCCACATGAATGAGGGGAGGGCAAGGGGGCAGCCCCCATGCACCGGACACCCCCTTGGGGTTCCCCCTCTCCTATAAAAGGCACCCCTCTCCTCACTTCTCACTCACACCTCCTCGTGAAGGATCTCTCTCCCCCTCTAGAATTTATCCCTCATGGTCTCAGACTAGCGAGATACATGTTTCCGGTGGCTATTCGGCAAGGAAGGTTTGTGCTTCCGCTACATCGCTGGAGCAAGGATGCGGAGGTTGCTCGGTGTCTTGTACGTGTGTGCGAGCACGGATGCGCTGCTGCTTTGCGGCGCTAGGACTTACTCTCGATCTTGAGATCGGCAAGCGATCGTCTACATCAACCACGAGTTCAACTCATTAAGCTTTGTCGGTATTCAAGGGTTGTTCTCTACGGATATATATCTGCCCGTTGTTTGTATCTAGTAGATAGATCTTGGTACTTAGTTCCCACCGTAGGAATTTTTTTGTTTTCTATGCTACGAACCCTTTAGTGGTATCAGAGCCAGGTTTATGCGTAGATGCTTTACACGGGTAGTACACATATGAATATGTGGGCGATGATGATCTTGTTGTTGCTCCTTAGTTGTAATTTTGTATATTGGTGGCATAGTGGGATGAAGCGGCCCGGACAAACTTTACATGTCCTCGCACATGAGACCTGTTCCACGCTTGACATGCAACTAGTTTGCATAAGTGGCTAGCGGGTGTCTGTCTCTCCTACTATAGTCAATATCTATTTTGCAACAAGTTGTCAACAATTTGGTTATCCTCGTTGTGGTTCATGTTCGTAGGTAAGAACGGTTCTATCTTCGAAAGCCCTAAGCCATGTAAAACTTGCAATGGATAAATTAGAGGCGTCTAGTTTAGATTGTTGCTGGGCTAGTGCTATGATATGGTGATGTTGTAAGTAGAAGTATGAGAAGATACTCTTACAACACACATAGCGTGTAAGTTCCATAGACCTTTGCCTTACACATAAAGGTATGATAGTGATCATACCACGATGCACATGATATAGATCATATGCGGGAACCATATCATTTCACTAATAAACATGTGATGTTTGATAGCATCTTATATTGCTTGTTTAGCACTTTATTAGCATAATAAGATGATCCCTCATTTGAATATCAAGATAAGAATGTGTTCTTCCTTTAGTATGCACCAATTATGTTTTCGTCTCTCCAAGACATCACGTGATGATCGGGTGTTCTTGGATCCACGACCATATTTCGGGTGTAAGACAGTTACACACGCGAATACTAAGGTTCTAACTTGGTGAGCCTAGCATGTACAGACATGGCCTCGGAACACAAACCGAAAGGTTAAGCATGAGTCATATAGTAGATATGATGCCCATTTGATGCTCGCCTTTGAAGCTACACCGACTCACGTGATGATCGGACTTGGTGTAGTGGATTTGGTTCATGCAATCACCAAAAAGGCACGAGGGATGTCGTTTTCTAGTGGGAGTTCATTCGTAATATGGATTAGTTGAACTCAATCTATCTTAAACTTAGTCTAAACTTTACAAATTCTGTTGTAGATGGCACCACCTGCTTTTAATTTCAATGTGTTCATGGAGAAATAGAAACTTGCAACGAACGGTAGCAACTTTACCGAATGGGCCATGAATTTGAGGATTCTCCTCTCTGCTGCACGAAAGCAATATGTGCTAGAAGCGCCACTAGGACCCCCACCTTTTGAGGATGCCCCTGACGAGGAGAAGAATGTCTATCAGACTCGTCAGGAGGACCACAACTTAGTTCATTGTGGCATATTATATGGGCTAGAGCCGGAACTTCGAAAGCGTTTCAAATACGGCAATGCATTTGATACAATGGGTCAGTTGAAAATGATTTTCGACACACATGCTGTTGTAGAGAGCTACAATGCTTCAGAAAAGTTCTTTAGCTGCATGATGGAAGAGCACAACTCCGTAAGTGAGCATGTACTCAAGATGTCGGGTTACACCGATAAGCTTGTGTCCTTGGAAATATCGATTCCCATTGAATTAGGCATCCATCGTGTTCTGCAGTCTCTGCCACCTAGCTATAAGAGCTTCGTGATGAACTATAATATGTAAGGCATGAAGAAGTCTCTCCCCGAGCTTCTATTAATGCTTAAAACTGCAGAAGTGGAGATCAAAAAGGAACATCAAGTGTTGATGATCAATAAGAACACTGGTTTCAAGAAAGACAAGAAGGGAAAACGGAGGGGAAGTAAGGGCGGCAAGCCGGTTGCCATGCCTGAAAAGAAACCCGAGTTGGACCTAAGTCTGATACCGAGTGCTACTATTGTAAGGGGACTGGCCACTGGAAGCGCAACTTCCCCAAGTATTTTGCAGACAAGAAGGCTGGCAAGGCAAACAAAGGTATATATGATATACATGTTATTGATGTGTACTTGAATAGTGCTCGCAGTAGCACCTAGGTATTTGATACCGGTTCAGTTGCTAATATTTGTAACTCGAATCAGGGGCTGCGAAACAAGCGACCGCTAGCAAGGGGTGAGTTCAAGATGCGTGTAGGCAATGGGTCAAGCATTGATGTGATCGCCATCGTAACACTACCTCTCCACTTACCATCGGTATTAGTAATAAACTTGAATAATTGTTATCTGGTGCCAGCACTGAGCATGAACATTGTATCTGGATCGTGTTTGATGCGAAGTGGTTATTCATTTAAATCCGAGAACAATGGTTATTCTATTTATATGAATGAAATCTTTTATGGTCATGCACCGATGATGAATGGTATATTTCTATTGGATCTCGATAATAATGTTACACATATTCATAATGTTGATGCTAAAAGGATTAAACTAAATGATGGTATATCCGCATATATGTGGCACTGCCGTCTAGGTCATATTGGCGTTAAATGCATGAAGAAGCTCCATTCGGATGGACTTTTGGAATCACTTGATTTTGAATCATTTGATACATGCGAGCCATGCCTTATGAGAAAGATGACTAGAACGTCGTTTTCCGATTCAATGGAACGGGCGACAGATTTATTGGAAATCATACATTCTGATGTATGTGGTCCGATGAGTGTGTAGGCGCGAGGTGGATATAGTTATTTTGTTACTTTCACGGATGATTTGAGTAGATACGGTTATATCTACTTGATGAAACACAAGTCTGAAACCTTTGAAAAGTTCAAGGAATTTCAGAATGAAGTGGAAAATCATCGTAATAGAAAGATCAAATTTCTACGGTCCGACCGTGGAGGTGAGTATCTAAGTTACAAGTTTAGCACTCACATGAAAGAGTGTGGAATTGTTTCACAACTCACACCTGCCGGAACACCACAATGAAATGGTGTGTCGGAATGTCGTAATCGTACTTTATTGGATATAGTTCGATCTATGATGTCTCTGACGGACTTGCCGTTGTCATTTTGGGGTTATGCACTAGAAACTGCTGCATTCACTTTAAATCGGGCACCATATAAATCCGTTGAAAAGACACCGTATGAATTATGGTTTGGAAACAAACCTAAGCTGTCATTTCTTAAAGTTTGGGGATGCGATGTTTATGTGAAGAAACTTCAACCGGATAAACTCGAACCCAATGCGGAAAAATGCGTCTTCATAGGATACCCTAAGGAAACTATTGGGTATTCTTTTTATCATAGATCCGAGGGCAAGGTTTTTGTTGCCAAGAATGGATCCTTTCTAGAGAAAGAGTTTCTTGCGAAAGGTGTGAGTAGTCAAAAGGTAGAACTCGAAGAGGTTATTGAACCTTCTCTTCGAAGTATGGCGAGTAGCGCATCGCCGGAAGTCGTTCCGGAGTTGGCTTCACCAGTTGAAGAGGGAACTAATGATAATGATCATGAAACTCCTAAAGAGAGTACTACCAAACCTCGCAGGTCTAGCAGGATGCTGCAGCTCCCGAATGGGCCATGAATTTGAGGATTCTCCTCTCTGCTGCACAAAAGCAATATGTGCTAGAAGCGCCGCTAGGTCCCCCACTACCAATCCTGTCATGAATTTCATGGTTGATGAAAATGATGACCCTGCGACGTATGAAGAAGCGATGATGAGACCGGATTCCAACAAATGGTTAGAAGCCATGAAATCCGAGATGGAATCCATGTATGAAAATCAAGTTTGGAACTTGGTGGACTTACCGCACGACCGAAAGGCCGTGGAGAATAAATGGATTTTCAAAAGGAAAACGGATGCTGATGGTAATGTGACCGTCTATAAAGCTCGAATTATCGCAAAGGGGTTTCGACAAATTCAAGGAGTTGACTATGATGAGACATTCTCTCCCGTAGCGATGCTAAAATCAGTTAGGATTATGTTAGCAATTGCTGCATATTTCGATTATGAGATATGGAAAATGGATGTCAAAACCGTGTTTCTCAATGGTTATATTGAAGAAGAGTTGTATATGATACAACCAAAGGGTTTTGTCGATCCTAAGGATGCTAACAAGGTGTGCAAACTTCAGCGATCCATCTATGGATTGAAGCAAGCATCACGAAGTTGGAATCTCCGCTTTGATGAGGTGATCAAAGAGTTTGGATTTGTCCAAACTTATGGAGAATCTTGTATTTACAAGAAAGTGAGTGGGAGAAATGTGGCATTTCTGATACTATATGTGGATGACATATTATTGATCGGAAATGATATAGATCTTTTAAACAGTGTTAAAAGTTATCTAAACAACACATTTTCAATGAAGGACCTAGGTGAAGCGTCATACATATTAGTCATAAAGATCTATAGAGATAGATCTAGGCGCCTAATAGGGCTATCGCAAAGTACATACCTTGATAAGATTTTAAAGAAGTTTAAAATGGAAGATAGTAAGAAGGGGTTCTTACCTATGACACAAGGCACGACATTGAGTAAGACTCAAAGTCCGGCTACGGCGGAAGAAAGAGAGAAAATGGACAAAGTCCCCTATGCTTCAGCCATAGGCTCTATAATATACGCCATGCTATGTACAAGACCGGATGTGGCACATGTTATTAGTTTGACTAGTAGGTACCAATTGGATCCAGGTTCGGAACACTGGAAAGCGGTTAAGAATATCCTTAAGTACTTGCGAAGAACTAAGGATATGTTTCTTGTATACGGAGGTGAAGAAGAGCTCGTTGCTAAGTGTTATGTTGACGCTAGCTTTGACACTGATCCGGATGACTCTAAGTCTCAACCTGGATACGTATTTCTTGTGGTGACCCAGCATACCACTGCATGTGTAGTACACTATAGTCGTTGACATGACATCCACATAACACCGTTCCGTAAATATCACATCCCTCGGAGTGGTACAACAGAAACATTGTGGGTCCATATTACAAAAGTACACATATTATTATTATTACAATACCGGAAGTTCAAGACTTCCAAAAGATCCAACTTACAAACCAAAATATAAAGTGTTCAGCGGAATTTAAAAGTAGGAACTCCGACTAGGAGTTGAGCTCAACAGCTTATTCTATAAAGTTCATGCTGCTCGGCTCCGTTAGTTAGTACTAACTAAGTACTTAGTTGGACTCGTTCTCATCGACACCGTAGCGGATCTCGTAATCCACTCCTTCAACTCCTCCGGACAGATCAGGTTCCTCGTAGAACACATCTTCCTGACATTCGGCTGCATACATTGGCACGTCTTCGGGATCCTCAGAGTCTAAGCAAGGGATCAAAGGAAAGAATGAGTAACAGCGTTACCCAACAAGTTCACTATATGCAAGGTGGGAAGTTTGATGCTCTAACTACCACCTCGGATTATAAATCCTTGGCACTATGAAGTTTTTGTAAATCTTTCTTCAAAGATTGATTTTATTCTAAAAAAACTATGACAATCAGCCTTCACAGGTTGACCAGAACTTTCATGGAGTTACTTTCCTGTCGCGTTCGTAGCTCCTTCCCGGAACAGGGAGTAACAAGTTACAGTTCTTACACTCTGCAGAGGTGCGTTACTTTACCCATGAGAGATCAACTCCTTGTTTCACAACCGGGCGTACTTTACCGTCCATAATTCCATGATGTGGAGCCCAGTAGTTGGTCCAAGCCAATCACTGCCCTTCGACCCTCAAGATGCCTCCTTGGTGTACACCATGCCCACATAATGAATTACGGCAATGGTTTGTACAAACTGTTAGATGCCAGAACTATCATGGGATGATGAGGGTTCCCACCCATATGATGCATATCATCTACGAATTACCAATTAATATGCACGCTACGAGGATAACAGCCACGACCTGCACATCCGGCTTCATGCGAGAGGAAGAAGATACAGCTGACTTCTCTGTCCCATTCCAAATCTCATGGCTAACGCGTAATATACGGCGCTAGAATCACTGATGTCAGGGGTTATTAAGTCCCTACTTGATCATCATTGTTGCAATTAGAACTTTAAGTTCTATTGCTCCATCATATCATCACTTAGGATGATATCTATAATTTCTTTATCTGTGAAAATAATATTTTCTTTCTTTTATAGCATATATGATAACACACAATTTGCAAATACTTTGATAAAGACTCTTCAAAGGACATGAGCAAGTGATGAACTCGCCTTGTGATGGCAAGGTAGTGACGTCTGATGCTTGCACTGGACCTTGAGCTTCTAGTTCCACAAAAACATCATTATTGCCCGGTAAGGACAATATTTAAAGAAGCAAAATGATTATGCAAGTAATGTAATGCATTATTTAATTTTATATGCATTTACCCCAAAAAGTTCCTTTTTAGTAATAAAGGATTTATAAATATTACTTTTTAATATTTTATAACATATATTGAATTATTTTATTTTATTTCCCTTTTATTTGACTTTTATTGATTTAATAATTCTTTTAGGAATTATCAATTATACAATAAAATGGTGATTAAATATTTATTTAGTATTTTTATAAAATACTAAAATATTAATACATAATGAAAGTGAATTTTAGTTAATTTTATCACCTTTCAATAATTTTGTAAAATTCCATAAGGAATATATAATTTACAAAATTCCTAATAAAATTTAAATGTCTAAAATTTTATATTTTAATTTATTTGGGTAGTTTGGATTTTTGTGAATCCAAAAATATTTTATTTTTAATTTTTGAACTTTTATTTTATTTTCTAGAATTTTATTAAGTCAAGGGGTATTTTGGTCTTTTCCTTTTTAATAAAATAGGCCTGAAAGAATTTCTGGGCTAGTTCTACTTATTAGGCCCTAGTGGCCCATTAGTACTAGACAAAAGGACCACCCCGAAGGGTCTGTCCCAGCTCGTCCCACTCCTCACTGTCTCTCTCTCCCTCGGGTTCATCCTCTCCTCCTCTGACCCCGACCCTATGGCCGGCGATGCCGCCACCGGCGATTCCCGCCGCCGTCGGCCGTTCTGGTCACTGCCGTGGTGTAACTGGGGGTTGTCAACGATGCTCCTTCATTCTATCCAATTGGATTCGAGCCTAGGGCTCTCCCACGATGGATCGATGCCGTCCCGAACCCTAGGGTTTGGGGATTGGCATGGATTCAAGTGCTGTCGTGGCCGTCGTGCGTCGAGGTGATGCTCTGCACCTCTAGGCGTGATCAGGGTCGCTGCCGTGGTGTCGTGCGGGTTGCAGCGCCCCCTCTGGGGTGCTCCCCGTGCCGCCATGGTCGTTGGCCCCTCTGCTTCCTCTTCTATTCTTTAGCGAGGACCTACAGTGAGTTTGATTCCTCTTTCCTGGTGCTCTCTATGTTTGATGGTTCGATGCTAGATGCTGGCAGTGTTCTCTCTGGCTATTGTCTGATTCAAATTGGGATGATTATCCATTTAGGGTTCCTGCTCTGTGATTGATCATGTATTGGATGAATTGAATCATGTTTGGATGGTTTGTACACATGCTAAATGATTATTGGCCTGAGGCTTGTTGCTTAAAATGATCTATGATGTTTCTGGTGTCTTACTAGATGATTGGATGCTTGGATTGCATCAGATTCAGATGATATAGTTGCTTGGGAATCATGCTGAATTAAGTCAGTGACTTGATAAGTTTTCACTCTCATTTCTGGGTTTATGATCATGATTATGATATGAGGAAATCATTGTCCTGGTGCTGTTGGCTTAGAACTAGTGTATGGTTTGTGATCTCAAACAGTGAAGTGTATCATAGGAGTATCCTAGTTATGATTCCTGTGTTAACAGGAAAATGATTAGTTAAGTTGATTGTTTTAATTAGTGATGATTAAATGTCTATCCTGATTCATAATGGATTGTTCTTGTGACACCATCATGGTATGGCACACAAGTTTGATTCCAACCCATGGATTGGGTTGTTTTATGCTTAATGACAAACTTGGCTTTGAGGGATAAACATAGATGTTCTTTTCTGAATTCCCTAAGACCAATGATGTTGGTCTGAGGCTTAGGGATTCAAATCTTATCTAATTGGTTCATCTAGATAGTCCTGGTAGTGGTACCAGCTATTCTTTATTAAATCAAAGCTTGGAAAAAAAATGATAGTGAGCTTGATCAATCTATGGATCCCAAAGATTTGTTTCTAAGGTGCTACCCTGCTTTAGGGATGTGCCTAGAAATAGATCATAGATATATATGACTGAATTGTAAAATATAGTTTGACAACCAGAGCAAGGATGTGGCTCTGAGCTCTGGTTGGATCCTGGTACTTTGTTATTTGCCTTTAGAGTTTCAGAAATCCCTATGATGGATTCACCCCACTCTGGTGCTTTCTGAGGGTTTGTTTTATAAAACAACACATGCTTTTCTCTAAATAAGATGATTAGATCATTTGAAGGTTTTATGAAACTCACCATAGAATCTTGCTATTTGTGGAGTAAGTTGGTGATGATCTTGATCTGGTTTTGCTGGACTCCTGTGCTTGCTCTTGAGCTAGCCTGCTCCTCCTAGCTCCTGGGCTTGGCCTTGTTGTCCAACTGATCCATCCCCCTCCCTATGTCACCATCCTGGTGATGTTTAGTTGATCCTTGGTGGTTTGGTTTGGCTGATGTGCTTGGTAATCTGCTATCTAGGCTGGCTGTTCTTGTGTGCTAGCTGTGGAGTGATGCACTAGTGCCTCTCCACGGCTGTGCTTGTGGTTTTATGAGATTGGGACTGTGCTGTGGGTTTGACAACACACCACATGCATGTTGGTGTGTGTCCTGCCTGTGTGCTTGTTATGCACTTGTGGATATTTTCAGAATTTTGAAACTTACTCTTACCAGGTTACTTTCACCTGGCTGGTGAATTTGTCCCTCTTGGCTGTCATTTGACTTCTGGCTTTAAATTTATGAAAGATGGATTCTTTCATATTGGTGAAACTTGCCCCTTTTATATAAATTTCTCAATGATGAATTTGTCTAGTGCACTTCACTGACATGTCTGAGAGAAAAACTACTAACACTAACCCTTTTATTTTTCTATTTAATTTTCTGTTTTGTTTTGCAGGTACAGATATGAAGATGAAGATTTAGTTTAGGTTTAGATATAGAATAGTTATAGAATAATCCAATGTAATTTTCTTATTCTTTTGTAATTTTCTTTTATTCCATTGTAATAAAGATTATATTATTATTAATAAAGAATATTCTTATTCTTTATTCTGTTGTAAATTTTCAAGTTTGAAAATGGTTTCAGTAGATTACCTTCTTTGTAACTTGTGTATATATTGATAATATGAAATAAGTTTTCATATTCATAATTGTTTTATTTAGATAATGTTTGGAGTTAAAATAATTAACTCATAATTAAATCAAGATTCAAATCTTTTTCTAATTCATTTGAATTATAATTCAAACACTTAAGTTTGAAATTCAAATTCATTTTAAAACACATAATTCCTTAAAGATCATATCAAAGTTTATAACAATCATCCTTTAAGACTAAACCTAATCTCAAAGTATGAAAGAAACATTGATCACTTATGGTTTTGATTTGGCGAAAATTTTACCCACATTTTCACAAATGGATGCATCCATCATTCCACATTCCTAATTCTACCCTTCGTTAGTTCCTAAATGCTGGGATGTTACATTTCTCATGAATGGCGTAGCGGTTAGTTGGGGGAGATCCAAACAACCTGTGGTGGCGGGATAAACAACGGAGGCCGAATATGTTGCTGCTTCGGAAGCGGCTCGGGAAGCAGTTTGGATGAAGGAGTTCATATCCGAACTAGGTGTGGTTGCAAACGCGTTGGACCCAATGGTGATCTATTGTGACAATAATGGTGCCATCGCCAATGCCAACGAACCAAGGTCTCACAAGCATTCCAAGCATATTAAGCGCCGGTTTCACTCCATCCGCGAGCATGTCAAGGATGGAGATATAAAGATTTGTAAAGTACACACGGATCTCAATGTAGCTGATCTGTTGACTAAAACTCTCCCTAGAGAAAAACATGATCTACACCAGAACTCCATGGGTGTTAGATACATCACTATGTAACTATATTATTGTCTCTAGTGCAACTAGGAGACTGAAGGGAATATGCCCTGAGAGGTAATAATAAAGTGTTTATTATGTGTATTCCAAGTATATGATAGATGTTTATTTTGCATGCTATAATTGTATTAATACGGAAACGTTAATACATGTGTGTTTAATAAACAAACAGAAAGTTCCTAGTTATGCCTCTCTCATAAACTAGCTCGTTGATTAACAAGATGATCACAGTTTCCTGATCATAGACATTGGATGTTGTTAATAACGAGATCACAACATTAGTGTAATGATGTGATGAATATTCATCCGAAGTATATCATTACGATCAAATTCATTGAGTTTATATTGCTATAAACAACTTACGAAGTGATCCTAATCCTTAGACCATGAGATCATGCCAATCACTAACACCGGAAGAGTTTCTTGTTGACATCAAACGTCACACCGTAACTGAGTGATTATAAAGATGGATTCAAAGCTACTAAAGTGTTATGTTGAGACTCATGGATCAAGAGTGGAATTTGTTCATCCTGATGACGGATAGATATACTCTGGGCCCTCTCGGTGATATCACATTGGTTAGCTTGCAAGCAAGTGATTTGATCACTAGAATGTTATATCACGGGAACAAGAAAAGAGTGCATGTCAGTAACGAGATCAAAATAGGTATGGAGATACCGATGATCGAATCTCGGACATGTAATATATCGTGAAACAAAGGGATTAAGATACAAGCGTAAAAGGTTCCGACGATCACAAGAAAGTCATTGTTGAATGTGTGGGAGTCAGTATGGATCTCCAGGTCCCGCTACTGATTATTGATCAGAGAAGGGTCTCGATCATGTCCGCATTATTCGTGAACCGTAGGGTGACACACTTAAGGGACACTGACATCCAGTTGGAGCAAATGTTTCATGCCGGAAAGAATAACAAGCGCAAGAATTTTTCTCACTAGATACCGAAACAGGTTTTTGGGTAAAATTGCAGAAAGTGTTTTTGCATGTGAAATAGAATTCTAGCAAGGGGTTATATGTGAATGTTTATCATTAAAGTAATTGACAAAATTCTGAATAAATAAAAAGAGTTTTATTTAATGAGAGTTTGCATTAAATTTGGTGGAAATTTAATAGAAGTTTGAGTGGGATTTTGAGTGGAGGGATTTGAAGAGGATTTTGTGAGTGGAGTGTCCACCCACACGAATGAGGGGAGGGCAATGGGGCAGCCCACATGCGCCGGCCACCCCCTTGGGGTTCCCCCTCTCCTATAAAAGGCACCCCTCTCCTCACTTCTCACTCACACCTCCTCGTGAAGGATCTCTCTAAAGGGTTCGCAACATAGAAAACAAAAAATTTCCTATAATGGGAACATCTAAGTATCAAGATCTATCTACTAGATACAAGCAACGGGTGGATATATATCCATAAAATACATACTCTCGAAGACCGAATAGCGTTAATGAGGTTGTACTCGTGGATGATGTAGACGAACGCTTGCCGATCTCAAGATCGTGATGAAGTCCATCTGGTCCAGCCGGTCCAGCACCATCAAGTCCAGCACCGCAAAGCAGTGGTGCATCCGTGATCGCACACACGTACGGGTACCCCGACAACCTCCGTGCCCTCGCTCCAGCGAAGCAGCGGAAGCAACAAATCCTTCCAGAAAAATCCACCGGGAACATGTATCTCGCTGATCCGAGACCATGGGGAAATTCTAAAGGGGGAGAGATCCTTCGCGAGGAGGTGTGAGTGACAAGTGAGAGGAGGGGTCCTTTTATAGGGGAGGGGGATCCCAAGGGGGCATGGCCTCCGGCCAAGGAGGGTGCCCCCACCTCTCCCTCATTCATGTGGTGGAAGCTCCACTCACATAAAACATCTCCACTCACAATTCCACTCACATGCATTAATTTTCCACCAAAATTAATGCAATCTCTCATTTAAATAAAACTCTTTTATTTATTTATTCAGAATTTTGTTAATTACTTTAATTAACAAACATTCACATAAAACCCCTTGCTAGTATTCCATTTCACATGCAGAACCAGTTTCAGCAATTTCAATCGAAACAGTTCCGGTGTTTAGTGAAATAAATTCCTGCGCTTTCCTTTTCCTTTTTTGACATATCATTTGCTCCGAATGGTGTTGGTATCCCTTAAGTGTGTCACCCTACGGTTCGCGAATAATGCAGACATGATCGAGACCCCTCTCCGATCAATAATCGCACGGACACGAGATCCGTCTTGACTCACACATTCAACGATGACTTCTGTGATCGTGTGAACCTTTTACGCTAGTATCTTAATCCCTTTGTTTCACGATATATTACATGTCCGAGATTCGATCATCGGTATCTCCATACCTAGTTTGATCTAACATCGACATGCACTCTTTTTCTCGTTCCCGTGATATAACATTCTAGTGATCAAATCACTTGCTTGCAAGCTAATCAATGTGATATCACCGAGAGGGCCCAGAGCATATCTATCCGTCATCGGGATGAATAAATTCCACTCTCGATCCATGAACCTCAACATAACACTTTAGTAGTTCTGAAGCCATCTTTATAATCACCCAGTTATGGTGTGACGTTTGAAGTCATCGAGAAACTCTTCCGATGTTAGTGATTGACATGATCTCATGGTCTAAGGATTAGGATCACTTCATAAGTTGTTATAGTAATATAAACTCAATGACTTTGATCGTAATGCTATACTTTGGATGAATGTTCTACATCATTACACTAATGTTGTGACCTCGTTATTAACAACATCCAATGTCCATGATCAGGAAACTTTGATCATCTTGTTAATCAGCGAGCTAGTTTATAAGAGAGGCATAACTAGGAACTTCCTTTTGTTTATTAAACACACATGTATTAACGTTTCCGTATTAATACAATTATAGCATGCAAAATAAACATTTATCATAAATAAGGAATACGATAATAACCACTTTATTATTGCCTCTCGGGCATATTCCCTTCAGTCTCCAACTTGCACTAGAGACAATAATCTAGTTTGAAAACTTTGCATATTTGAACACCTATGGCTTTCTGGTGTTCCATATACGCAACTGCAAGTGGTTAACATAATCTACGGATCTGACGCTTCAGGTCCGTGTGTATTTGCATGTCTTTGCGTCTTCACGCATCACTCATTCTCCAATGAGATGGCATTGTATAAATTTGGTCTTTTGGTGAGACCTTAAGTTCCTTGGGGTTAAATCATGTCGATACTATTATCATACAATATATCTTTAGTGTTAGCCCGTTGCGAACCACACTTTAGTTTGATAACAAACTACTTGACACAAATGCCCTCCTTTGCTGCTACTATAGTAGTCATATACTTAGCCTTGTTGTTGTAGTATTCTTCACAATGTCTTAACTTTGGAATTCATCCAAATCCATCATGGAAACTTTCTTTTCATTTCATTGTGCTACCCATAGTTTAAATTGAGATAAACTTAATTTATATCTTGTGACAAAACTAGTATCAATGTAATGCTTTACAATGAACTATTTGTAATTGTTTGTCACCTCTACACAAATATATTCTTAGTTCTTCCAAAAGATCATAATAATATCCTTACTATCATCCAATGATCATTTTATGATTCATTCTGGTATATGCTCATAACACATGGAGCATAGGACATATCTGGATGTGTACATATCATGGTATGATTGATCAAAACATTCCCATGATTTCACTCATCAAGTGTCAAAGCACTTGAATCTTGTTTCACTTATCAAGTGTCGATACACTTGAATCTTGATTCGATTCTTTTCCATGCGACAAGAACCGTTTCTTGTCATTTCTATATTGAACTCCTTCAATATCTCATATATGTACGTTTGGCACAACCATATTAGCTTCATAGTCTATCCACTATAGACATTCATGCTAAATATTCGGGTTTTGCCTAAGTCTTTCATCGAAATGAAATTCTTAACCTTTGTCAATAAAAGATACATCATTTCTAATCAACAAGATGTCCTCCACATAATGTATTAGAAATATGTCTCAGCGCTCCCACTTAATTTCTTGCAAATGCAAACATCTTCATCGTCTCCTAATGAAAACTCCTTTTCATCATGGTGAAGATTCCAACTTCGCGATGCTTACTTCAACCATTGAAGTTTGCATGCCCTTTTTAGCATCCTTTGAATTAACAAAACCCTTTGGATCGTGTCATGTGCATGTCCTAGGTAACCATTCTATTAGAAGAACTTTGTTTTGTTTATTCATCTACCATATATCAAATTATATGTAGTGATTGCTACTTTAATCCGTCCAGACTAAATATCGCTATGAAAGATCAAATCTTGTCATAGTCAACTCCTTGAACATTGTCGTAAAAACTTTACCGACATGTCGACTATTTCATAGATGTGAAACATCCATGTCTATTTCTTTATAGATCCAATTACGACCGATAGGTTTTTACACCTTTCCGGAGGGTCTTCCAAGTTCAAAACTTGATTTCTCGTGTATGGAACTATCACGGATTTTATGGCTTCAAGCCATTTGACAGAGTCAGGGCCCATCATCGCTTCTTTGCATGTAGTCGGTTCATCATTGTCAAACAATAATGATTTACTCTCAAATCTCAACATTTGATTGTTTATCCGACCTACTTGGTTCAATAGGAACTTAGACCTTCGTGACCGCAACCTTTGAGGCACGTGAGCCATGAGCATTCTGGCTGCCTCTGGAACATTTTCCGGAGCTGCGCAACTCAGCACATATAGCTAAGGTTCGTTAACCTTATCAAAGTTCTATTGTCCTCCCACTTAACTTTTTGCGAAAAATTCCTTTTTCAAGAAACTTCACATTTCAAGCGACAAACCCTTTTGTCCTTGTTGTTATGGAGGAATAACCAATTGTTATTCGAAATAACCTACAAAGACATGCTCATCCGACTTTGGTTGTAAACATCTTACTTATGTTTAGCATACCAAAATTTAAGAAATGACAACTTGGGTTTTACCCCACAACATAACTCATATGGTGTCATTTCAACGGATCAGGATGGAGCTCTTTTCAGTGTAAAAGCGGTAGCCTCTAAAGCATTAATCCTTTTAAAACATAATGGCAGTTTTATAAATATCACATTTATCCAACCATGTCAAACAAGGTTTCATTACAAATCTTAAACACTCCATACTCCTATGGTGTTTCGGGAGATGTAAATCTAGGTGTTTTGCTAAACTTGCAACTCAAATAAATCCCTTTATGATAAATCATAATTCATTTATTTTCTTGTTACACCTGCAACTCAAATAAATCCCTTATGATAAAATCATAAACCATTTATTTTCTTGTTACAATGATTTTTCACTTCATCTTGAAAGTCTTTGAAACATTTTCAAATATTTCATACTTCTTTCTCTTTAAGTGAACATTCACTCAAATTTACGGAGAAAGCATATGAAGTTGAAATTCATTGCTTACGACTACACATAATGGACTACATACATCGATATGTATAAATTCCAATATTTTAGTCGATCGTTCTTCTTTGGCCTTTGAACGAAGTTTTAATTATCCCGAGGAAAGTCTCACAAGCGTCACTTGATCAAATCAAAGACCCCAAAAATCCATAAATATGGAGATTCTTCATGTTTTCTTTCCAATATAATTTAAACGGCGATGTCACTTCGTAAGCGATCTTTCAATCATTTGTCTTGCGACATTTTAGCATTAGTTTTTATGGATGTGATTTCTCCAACTAGATTTGTAAATCATCCATCATATATGGAATACGGTAATTATTTGAACAACCTTTGTTCTTATAATACCCGATTTAAATAACAATTATTAAAACAAATCTTGAAGTCAAGATTTGGTGTCAACGAGAAATATAAACAACGGTTTGTTTGTTTTCGATGAATATCATCACATATTCTCTTGCTGGTTACTTAGGCCATTGTGGTTCATGAATTGCGTCATTCTGTGTGAAATTTCATACCAACCAATTCGGTATCAAATACCCAAGAACCACATTGTTTAACAAGCAAAAAATACAACCAAAACATGTATATCATCCATATACCTAAATTAGATATTTCCAATCTTTTCTTTTCTGCCAAATATATTTTATAGATTCTCTTTTAGCATTTCCTTTTACCTTTTAAAAGAATCTATCAACATCAAAAGTGGCACCATATACATGACACATAGTCCAAAGCGTGTATATTCAAATAATAATACCTTTGGACTTGCACTTTGAAGTAGATCACCATCATCAAATAATCGGTATTCTTTCAAAATCCATTCTTTAGTAATCTTTTAGTGTAGTAAACACTTTACATACATCTTCTATTCATCCTTATCATGACGACTTTCATGATCAAGCTAATGTAGCTTATAAGGATGAATCTTGAGTATAATGTTACTTTCCAAAACCCTTTTGAATGATTAGGATGTCTAGCATCTCTAACCTTTGTAAATTCTCATCCAATATGAGAACATACATTATACTCTATCATATGGCGACCAAAACACTGTTTCAGATATCGTTATATCTGCTACACATGATAGTTTCTGAAACAATTCTTTCAGCTCCTAGATAAACTTGATATTAAAACAATCAAGAATCATGGAGGCAAACATGATACTTAAGATACTAACACTGGAATTGTTACTCTCAATTTAATACCAATTATTAAATTTCACGGAGTAAACAGAGTTTGCTGAAAGTTTGCAATAGCACTTTAAACTTTAGATTGACACTCAACACAATACGATACCAGTTCGTAAAGTAAATATCCAGAATTCCATAGTTCTATTATCTCAATTACAACTAAGCATAAAGTGGTGAACGAATGCCAATGACTATAACAAATTATGCAAATTCACTTTGATTTAATTTATGATAAATTGAGTTCTACTAATCCAAATTAGAAATGAACTCCCACTCAAAAACGACATCCCTCGTGTCTTTTTGGTGATTACATGAACCAAATCCACTACACCAAGTCCGATCATCACGTGAGTCGGTGTAGCTTCAAAGGCGAGCATCCATATGGTCATCATATCAAAACATATGACTCATGCTTAACCTTTCGGTCCGTGTTCCGAGGCCATGTCTGTACATGCTAGGCTCGTCAAGTTAGAACCTTAGTATTCGCGTGTGTAACTGTCTTATACCCGAAATATGGTCGTGGATACAAGAACACCCGATCATCACGTGATGTCTTGGAGCGACGAAAACATAATCGGTGCATACTAAAGGAAGAACACATTCTTATCTTGATATTTAAATGAGGGATCATCTTACTATGCTAATAAAGCGCTAAACAAGCAATATAAGATGCTATCAAACATCACATGTTTATTAGTGAAATGATATGGTTCTCACATATGATCTCTATCATGTGCATCGTGGTATGATCACTATCACACCTTTATGTGTAAGGCCAATGTATATGGAACTTACACGTTATGTGTGTTGTAAGAGTATCATATCATACTTCTACTTACAACAACACCATATCATAACACTAGCCCAGCAACAATCTAAACTAGACGCCTCTAATTTATCCATTGCAAGTTTTACGTGGCTTAGGGCTTTCGAAGATAGAACCGTTCTTACCTACGAACATGAACCACAATGAGGATAACCAAATTGTTGACAACTTGTTGCAAATTAGATATTGACTATAGTAGGAGAGACAGACACCCGCTAGCCACTTATGCAAACTAGTTGCATGTCAAGCGTGGAATAGGTCTCATGTGCGAGGACATGTAAAGTTTGTCCGGGCCGCTTCATCCCACTATGCCACCAATATCCAAAGTACAACTAAGAAGCAATAAAATGATCATCATCGCCTACATACTCATATGTGTACTACCCGTGCAAAGCATCTACGCATAGATCCGGCTCTGATACCACTGAAGGGTTCGCAGCATAGAAAACAAAAAAATTCCTACGATGGGAACATCTAAGTACCAAGATCTATCTACTAGATACAAGCAACGGGTGGATATACATACATAGAATACATACCCTCAAAGACCGAATAGTGTTAACGAGGTTGTACTTGTGGATGATGTAGACGAACGCTTTCCGATCTCAAGATCGTGATGAAGTCCATCTGGTCCAGCCGGTCCAGCACCATCAAGTCCAGCACCGCAAAGCAGTGGTGCACCCGTGATCGCACACACGTACGGGTACCCCGACAACCTCCGCACCCTCTCTCCAGCGAAGCAGCGGAAGCAACAAATCCTTCCAGAAAAAGCCACCGGGAACATGTATCTCGCTGATCCGAGACCATGGGGAAATTCTAAAGGGGGAAGAGAGTTCCTTCGCGAGGAGGTGTGAGTGACAAGTGAGAGGAGGGGTCCTTTTATAGGGGAGGGGGGA
Source organism: Avena insularis (assembly GCA_023614405.1). Classification (NCBI taxonomy): domain Eukaryota; kingdom Viridiplantae; phylum Streptophyta; class Magnoliopsida; order Poales; family Poaceae; genus Avena; species Avena insularis. The sequence goes on along the minus strand of CM042693.1, from coordinate 387,451,979 downwards.
TCCCAAGGGGGCATGGCCGCCGGCCAAGGAGGGTGCCCCCACCTCTCCCTTATTCATGTGGTGGAAGCTCCACTCACATAAAAACATCTCCACTCACAATCCCACTCACATGCATTAATTTTCCACCAAAATTAATGCAATCTCTCATTTAAATAAAACTCTTTTATTTATTTATTCAGAATTTTGTTAATTACTTGAATTAACAAACATTCACATAAAAACCCTTGCTAGTATTCCATTTTACATGCAGAACCAGTTTCAGCAATTTCAACCGAAACAGTTCCGGTGTCTAGTGAAATAAATTCCCGCGCTTTCATTTTATTTTTCTGACATATCATTCGCTTCGAATGGTGTCGGTATCCCTTAAGTATGTCACCCTACGGTTCGCGAATAATACAGACATGATCGAGACCCCTCTCCGATCAATAATCAGCAGCGGGACCTGGAGATCCGTACTGACTCCCACACATTCAACGATGACTTCTGTGATCGTGTGAACCTTTTATGCTTGTATCTTAATCCCTTTGTTTCACGATATATTACATGTCCGAGATTCGATCATCGGTATCTCCATACCTAGTTTGATCTTGTTACCGACATGCACTCTTTTTCTCGTTCCCGTGATATAACATTCTAGTGATCAAATCACTTGCTTGCAAGCTAATCAATGTGATATCACCGAGAGGGCCCAGAGCATATCTATCCGTCATAGGGATGAACAAATTCCACTCTCAATCCATGAACCTCAACATAACACTTTAGTAGTTCTGAAGCCATCTTTATAATCACCCAGTTATGGTGTGATGTTCGATGTCATCGAGAAACTCTTCCGGTGTTAGTGATTGACATGATCTCATGGTCTAAGGATTAGGATCACTTCGTAAGTTATTATAGCAATATAAACTCAATAACTTTGATCGTAATGCTATATTTTGGATGAATGTTCATCACATCATTACTCTAATGTTGTGACCTCGTTATTAACAATATCCAATGTCCATGATCAGGAAGCTTTGATCATCTTGTTAATCAACGAGCTAGTTTATAAGAGAGGCATAACTAGGAACTTCCTTTTTGTTTATTAAACACACATGTATTAACGTTTCCATATTAATACAATTATAGCATGCAAAATAAACATTTATCATAAATAAGGAATACGATAATAATCACTTTATTATTGCCTCTCGGGCATATTACCTTCACTCTCCCCCCTCTAGAATTTATCCCCCATGGTCTCGTACTAGCGAGATACATGTTCCCGGTGGCTATTCGGCAAGAAAGGGTTGTGCTTCCGCTGCATCGCTGGAGCGAGGAGGCGGAGGTTGCTCGGTGTCTTGTATGCGTAAGGCGTAATGCGGATGCGCTGCTGCTTTGCGGCGCTAGGACTTCCTATCGATCTTGAGATCGGCAAGAGATCGTCTACATCAACCATGAGTTTAACTCGTTAAGCTTTGTCGGTCTTCAAGGGTATGTTCTCTACGGATATACATCCGCCCGTTGTTTGTATCTAGTAGATAGATCTTGGTACTTAGTTCCCACCGTAGGAAATTTGTTTTCTATGCTGCGAACCCTTCAGTCACCTCAAAAAATTATTATTTTTATCACTTACCTACTTGAGGATGAGCAGGAGTTAAGCTTGGGGATGCTTGATACGTCGTAAATATATCTATAATTTTTGATGTCCCATGCTTGTTTAGTATCAACTTTGCTTTATCTACACTTTGAGTTATTTTTATACTTTTTTGGGACTAACCTATTAACAAGATGCCATAGTGTCAGTTGCCTGTTTTCTGCTGTTTTTGGTTCTAGAAAAGCCAGAAAATAAATATTCTCAGAATTGGACGGGACGAATGCCAAAGTAAATATTTCACCGAGGAGAACACGGAGCCAGAAGACGAGACGAAGGAGGGCCACGAGGGGGCCACACCCCCTAGCCGTGCGGGCCAGGCCAGGCCGCGCCTGGGGTGTGGCCACCTCGGGCACCCTCTCGGTCTCCCTCTTTGCCTATAAGAACCCCCCGATGCCAAAACCCTAAGTACCCAATCAGATATCCACGAAACAGTCCATAGCCGCCGCCACCATCGTCCCTAGATCGAGGGGGATCTGAAGCTCTTCCCGGCACCCTGCCGGAGGGGAGAGATCATCCCGGAGGCCTTTTTCATCACCATGCCAGCCTCCGATATGATGCGTGAGTAGTTCCACCTTGGACTATGGGTCCATACAGTAGCTAGATGGTTGTTTCTCCTCCTTTGTGCTACCATGTTTAGATCTTGCAAGCTCCGTTCATGATCAAGATCATATATTTGTAATTATGCATGTTGTGTTTGCGGGGATCCGAAGGATATTGAGATTACCATGTCAGATTTATTAATGATTCTATCTTATTGATTCTATCATATCTGTGTTGTTTGAGATCTTGCATGTTCTCCGTTTCTAGTAGCTATTTTGGCCAAGTAGATGCTAGTGACTCCAAGAGGGAGTATTTATGCTCGATAGTTGGTTCATGCCTCTATTGAATCTGGGGAAATGACAGAAATCTCTAAGGTTATAGATGTGCTATTGCTACTAGGGAGAAAACAACAATCTTTTGTTCATGAAACAATTGTATTGTTTACTTTACACACATTGCTTAAAGCAGTTATCCGTTGCCTGCAACTTAATACTGGAGGGGGTTCGGATGATAACCTGAAGGTGGATTACTAGTCATAGATGTAGTTGGATGGCAGTCTATGTATATTGTTGTAATGCCCAATCAAATCTCATAGGATCATGACTGTCTAGTATTGCATTGTTATGCCTTGCTCTGTCCTGTCAATTGCCCTACTGTAATGTGTTTACCCAGCATGTTATGTTTTTATCTTAAGGAGAACACCTATAGTGAACTATGGACCCCGGTCCAATCTTTACCATTGATACATCTTCACTGTTACTGTTTACTTTCTGCAAGCAAACATTACCTTCCACACCATACGTTTAATCCTTTATTTTCATCAAACCGCTGAGATTGACAACCTCACTATTCGTTGGAGAAAATTCTTGAGTTTGTGTTGTGCAGGATTCCAAGTTGCTAGCAACACCTTTGAGTCGTTTCCTTCCTCCTACTGGTTCGATAACCTTGATTTCATACTAAGGGAAAACTTATTGTTGTACTGTTCATACCTTCCTCTTGGGGTTTCCCAACAAATCTCTACAGTGATCTGAGCCGCATCAGCCAACATAAATAGTTCATCAAGTAGCATATAAATCATCAAACAACATGGAGTTCATCTCAAACAACAACAAGAACATACAAATGAAGAAAGAACTAGTTTTTTGGTGGCAATTCCACTTCCACCACTACTCGATGAGGTCCTTTTGAAGGTCCTCATGCACATCTGCGTCTCTAATGTCATCGTGAGCATATAGGAAACGATCTATGTAGTCTACATTCCTCTATGGTCGTATTTGTCACCCCACCAAGTCATAGATACCGTAGACCTTATTTTTTCCCATGCTCATCTTGAATCATCATGTTATGCATGATCATGCAAGCATTCATGATGTACCATAGTATCTCTTGATTCCAAAACCAAGCGGGACCTCTAACAATATCAAATTGGGCCTCCAAAATCCCATATGCCCTCTACATCTTTTCTAGACGCCGTTTGAGCATTGTGTAAGTGAAGTTCTTTCTTACCTTCGGGGTGCAACAAGTGGCTTCACATACGTTTCCCTCTTCGGGAGATTACATCCGCAAGGTAGTAGCCCATCTTGTTTGTGTTCATAATATAAACTAAACAAGGGGTAAAAAAATGTGCAAATACCTTGTGTACGACGCGCTGGTGGATGTAGCGAGGGGTCGAGACGTAGCTGGTCGAGGGGCAGCTGGACGATTGGGTGAGGGGAAGCGAGGGCGGTGGAGGGATGGGAAACATGGTGGTCGAATTGATGGAGAGCTGATCAGCAGGGGGGAGAGCCCATGGTGGCGAAGGTTCCAAATCAAGTTGGTAGCGGGGCCATGCTATTGCGGGGATGGCTTGGCGGTGGTTGGGCTCGTGACGTTGGATTGGCGGTTGGCGACGACGAAAGTGACATGAGGGGAAAATAAAGATTTCGTGTGGCCATTGGTCACCCGCGTGTGGTGGAAAATGGGGTAGCGTCGTATTGTGGCAAATATGCTACACTTTGGAAAAACAAAGACGCTTGTTGGCACCGCCATATAATGAACTTCTATTGGAGGCATTTTTTTTTTGGATATAAATCTTTTCCTATTTGGTACTTCCTCAGTCCTAAAAAGGACATCACAGATTTATTTAAGTTCAAATATATTTAGTATATAGATTTATTTAAATTTAGATATCTAGCTTTTCTTTCATTTGAAAAAAATGGGCCATCTAACAGAGATGGTGTTCAACATGGGCCAAACATTCGAAGTGGCGTGTTCAGGACAGCACACAGCAGACACAGCCAGTGGAACCCACCAGGTTTCAACTCGATGGCCCACCCTTCAGTGGCCCAGGACCCTCACTCTGTCTCCCAACGTACTCCGCCCTCTCCATTTCCGAAGTCCCCATCGACCCCTCCTCCGTCAGCTCAGATCTCCCTCCCCCACCGAACCCTAACCAGAGCAGCCAGCCATGGCGATCGCGGCGCGGGCCCTGCGCCGCCTCCAGTTCCACCTCGCCCCCGCGCTCTCCCGCCCCTACTGCGCTGTATCCCCGGCGGCCGCCGCAGCGGCCCCCGCCCCCGCCTCCGCCAAGGTCTCCGACCGCATCGTGCGCGTCCTCGCCATCGACCTGGACGGCGGGCGCCGCGAGGTGGTCGGCCTGGCCGGTCAGACCCTCCTCCGCGCGCTCGCCAACGCGGAGCTCATCGAGCCGGCCTCCCACCGCCTGGACGACATCGACGCCTGCTCCGCCGAGTGCGAGGTCCACATCGCGCAGGAGTGGCTCGAGAAGCTGCCGCCGCCCTCCTACGAGGAGCGCTACGTCCTCACGCGCGCCTCCCGGAACAGGGAGCTCAACAAGCACGCCCGCCTAGGGTGCCAGGTCGTGCTCGGCAAGGAGCACCAGGGGATGGTCGTCGCCCTCCCCGAGCCCAAGCCCTGGGACATCCCGTAATTTGCGCTCCGCGGCGCAGGGCGAAGGTGAGGCTGAAAATCGTGCGGCCCTTCTCAACGCCGGAGCCTTTCCTTCTGGTGCTTTGCCGACATCCGTTCCATGGTACGGATTTGATGAAAGAATAATGAATTTGATGGAGCTGTTTCTCAAACTCTCGTTTCCTTTAGATGTGGAGTGTGTGGATGTTGTAATGTGGAATCCCTTGCAATCACCTCAAATTGTTGTTTGTTTTTGTTTGTACATTTGATTGATGAAATTGTTGGGTGTAGCTCCACACCTATCCTCTGCGAATTGCTATGCCTGTATAATTTTGGTTTCTTTCTCATACTGAATTCTGTGCTTGCATAGTTTCATGGTGAATTCTGTCTACTGTGAATTGCTACAACAGATAATCTCGACCTGCTAGAAACACTTGTTACTGTGTACAAAATGCTGTCAACCCCATCTATGTTCCTAGCTACAACCAGTGCATATGTGGTTACAACTTGCAACTAGCATAAATAGGGTTCAGTAGGTAGTCCTCAAAACCTTTCATTCGGGCGGTTGAATTTAAGGTTATGAGAGTGTGAGTCTTCAGACAGAAAATATTGCATAATAACAGGAAGAAAGCGGAACCTTGTAGGAGCTGTATACTAGATTTTTGTGTAACAGAAGCATGCTGGGTGAATGAATCCAACATTGAACTTTTCCTCAGTTTCATTTATTCTTTCAGTATTTCATTTGTATATCTACAAGCTAAAATAGTGGTAGCCTTGCAATACTAATGCCATCAGTTAGTCGACCAAAATGCTTCAAAAGCAATTCAAGATTGTCGAGCTTCGCATGAGTAAGTTAGGTTTTGACAAAGTGACATCCTGATACCAGAATAGGCCAATACCAGTAAATAATACAGGCCTTTTAAGTGTGCATTTTGTGTGAGAATGTACTGCTTCAGAAGCATAAATAGATCATTCAGAATCTTGAAAAATTGTAGATTGCATCATGTGGTGTTTCTTATTTGATTGAAACGACGGTTGGCGAAAGAACTAGCCTGGGGCGCTTGATTGTTATCTCCCAGATGCTCGGATCAGGTTCTTTGCCATTGGCAATGATTCTCTCGAAACAGGCATATGCCCAGCTATATAAATATAGCAACCACAGGTGAGACCGCTGCTGGGCCAGACAGCACAACGTCCAAAGGAAACAAAAAAGAGAAAAAGAAAAAGAAAAGAAAACAAAGCCGACATTATTTTGGCAATGATTCTCAGGATCGCGCTTTGGTTCCATTTATATTTTGTCAGGGATTTTAATCCAATGCATTATTTTACCTTACATTCTTCGCATTGCCTATTCCTATCCCTGAGTAGTACTAGCTTATAAATAATATCTGCTCGTTTGCCTGCTGCCTGCTTAATGTTAGCGTACCTAGTTTGTAAGTGCCTGAGAATTGGTAGTATTGCACGATGGATGAAATTGTCCTTGCCTGATTTTATTGTTCGAACATCAGAACTCTGAATGGTTTAGCATTGGTGTATCTCATCCATTGTAGCATTTCACATGGACGTAGCTATCTCTGCCTGATATTGTTCACAGATCAGAACAGCAATTGTTTAAGAGTTGGTGTACATCATGCGTCTCTTTGGTTGAAATCTGTCAAATGTACTGATGTTGCAGAAGTCTGTCAAATGTACTGATGTTTTCGAGAAAACGCAAAGGATTGTGTTCCGTTTTATTTCATTGAAAAGATAGAATTTGTTACACGCCTCCTAAGAGGTTCCACATATTAAAAAGCTTGTGACACTAGTGTACATCCCAGGTCGGCCACACATCCCTCAGACCCTTCAACATCCATGGTACTGATGTTGCAGAAGTCTGTCAAATGTACTGATGTTGCAGATTGGAACTACATTTTGGAGTCTAAAAGGAAGAAGCCATAGAAAATGGGAGATTTTGAGTATTCTAATGGAGCACTAACGATTCCAGCTTCATTAACTTAAGTTAATTCACACCATCATCTACTCACAAATGCCCATTTAAAATAAAAACACCTATGACATTCACTTGGTATGGTAACAACATACCAAACGACCGGTCAAACAATGGCAGCAACAGCTAAATACTTAGCAAAAGATAAAAACAACTAAATAACAGTCTGGTGTTGTCAACCAACCAGAATTCCAGAAAAGCTAACTCCCACATAGCAGTCTGGGGTTTATCACGACTTATATAAAAATCCACAACGCAAACAACAACACCACAATGAGGCAATTTCTGGAAGATAAAATAGCTAGACAAGGAACACACGAATTCACGAAGTTGAGTTCAACATCACGACCTTTATAAAAATCCACAACGCAAACAACAACACAACGAGCCAACTTCTGGAAGGTAAAATAGCTAGATAAGGAACAACACGAATTCACGGAGTTCCGTTCAAAATTGTATGGGTTCCAGCTGCTTGAAAGTTCCCAACTTTGCAGTTTAACTAGGCAATTTTGCATCACGTATCTTGCTATTCTTCTTCCTCTGCCTTCTTCTGAAGTTCCACCATCATATTGTCAGCTGCGGAGCACCTCGCCTCATGTGGGGTCGGACAAGGACCACCAGCGATGCTCATTTCAAAATCACCGCATGCAAGATGCACACTGGCTCGGAACATTCCTGAAAAAAAATAGGAAAATGACAAGTGAAAGAGTGCTCGAAAAAATGTGTTAGAACTCTGAAAGAGAGACAATGATAGTCAATCAAGCAGAAGTTACTGGTTATTGCTAATGTGAGCACTAATCAGTTCCTCACAAGTGATTGCAATGCTATGGCTAGAGGTCATCTCTAATAAAACCAACAAGGTGCACACATGTCTTTCGTAACCATCGGCAGAACCCTCACAGTGAATAAATGATAGTCAGGAAGTACGTGGCACAAGACTATTTGTATGGCAGTATTAATTCTTATGCTTATATGGACCCAATGCTTGTCCATGCGAAAAAAGAGATAAAAGTAAATATTTATATATACCATCTGCCACTGAAGGTAATATTGCGTATCTTGGGAGCATCCACTCGCACTTATTGCAGACCTCGTCAAGGGCCTGCATTGACAAGTGTCAATTACAGGTGGCATTTAAAAATTCTAATACATCAGTTCTGCTCGAGGTTTCTTACCTGGCATTTATTGCGTGGCTGGAGTGCCTCCTTCAGTCTCTTCCTCTTACTGCTCATCATTTGGCCACCATCTCCAGAGCAAGAAGGATTGGTAACTTCCATCATGTTTGAGCAGGTTCCCTTATATTTGTCTACTATAGACAGCACTTTGGGTGTCATCTTCCCTTCTGCATAAGGTTTAAACCATGATGAGTACTAAAAATGTGAAACTGATAGAAACACCTTCTTGCCAAATCTTGCCACTTCCGCTAGACGATTTATTTGTCACAGAGGGCGGTGGACGATCCGTCCGCAATGAGGAGTGTGCCACACCACAACTTAGCAGAACTTTTGGAAATGTATGGTTCCTAGCAAAACAGTACCTTTCAAAATTGTCTGAATGTCCATATCACATTGAATACTTCGTTCTTGAAGTATGCATTCCTTGCGAAGCTGAAACAAGAGAGAACAGGATAGTTCACATCAGCTTCTCAACTAGAAAAAAATTATAGGATTCATGCATCATTATGTCTGAAATAAAAGAGAAGACATAACATACAATTTCATCCCGTATTTTCTGAATTGATCGTACTGAATCATACATCTGATCAATATTGTTCTCAGTGACGCCACCTTCATGAAATTGGGAACACATAGGTTAAGAGCTTGGATGACCAATAACCAATAATAAGAAAAACAAGTTGTATTGGGTGGTTTGTCGCAACCTGACTTTCCCGTCACTTCCACATTTTGGCGTTCCAAAGCACCGTTCTTGATTGCAGGATCAACATATCGTGCCTGATACAACAGTTAGCTATTTAAGTTGAAGCAGAGTAAATAAATCACACAGAAACTTGGCCTTCTCATCAAACACAAACTGTTAGCCAAGACTTGCCTAACTTATGGGGGCTATTTGGTCACCAGAAGATGTTATGATCGCTTGATCATAGTGTAGATGAGACAAGGCTTGACACAGAAACTGACCAATGAAAAGGATAACTACTTCTTTCGTTGATTGAGCATGGACAGTGTGGCTCCTCTCTTTAAATAGAGATGACTAGCCCCTAACAGTAGGATTTAGTCTTGACATATCGGTACTTTCTAACAAAAAGGACATTCTTAACTAGTAAGATGCTCTTAATTAATGAATATAATTCCTTATTTGGTAGTATTGGGTTGGCTCGGCTTTCTCCCCTCATCCTAATCCCTACCATAAGAAGTGTGTCCTATCACACTTTCCAAAACATTCACGTAGCAACATGTGGAGCCTACGACAGATGTCCCAAGTCCATGTTACTTATAATAATAATGTCTAGGAAAACACAAACAAATAGAATAAAGCACAACAAACATCACAATAACATTTGTATAGGACAGAATCATAGAGTTTATAGTTATTACCAGGTTATCATATTTTAAAAGTTTACTTCTATAACCATTCAGATGGTGCATTTGATCCTAATGCGTGCTACTACTGTACTCCCTCCGATCCATAATTACTAAATCAGCAACACTTATTATGGATCAGAGGGAGTAGTTTTTCATTACTGACAAGCTGTAATTTAGCTTACCTCTGTCGGAAAGACAATATTGTCACATGCAGAATGCTTCTGTCTTTTGTTCTTGTCCACTTGTTCACCTAAAGTTGATTGTATCAGAACACAACAACGATGATGGATCAGTAATATCGAAATACGGTTAGTATAACTCACCAGAATGTAGGAATATAGGTCCTCCGCTTACTGTTGCTATTGCCAGTAGTTTGGAAGCTTCCGCATCATCAGCATTAAGTGATTCGTTTTCTATTATCGGGCTCTCACCATATGGACCCTCTGCTGCTATAGCCCTGGAGGCTTGAGCTTTTCTAATGCTACTTTTCTTGTGATTGCTGATGCTAGAGTTCTGGTAGCTATTGGCACCAGTTCCTTTCATTGCTCGTTTGTTTTGCTTTGGAGTTGACACTTTTGTAATTTGTTTTCGCATCTTAGACGTGCTATTTTCGTCTTGCTCTTCAAATTTTTCATCTATCACAGAGTGCAATCCATGTAGGGGGTCAACAGGCCATTTCCTGAAACATGTCAAAGTGTTATGACCAATTACCGTCATACCCGACAAGTACTATTGCTAGTTTCACACATAAATAGCTGAGAACAAATGTTATGTTACCTGGCGAGTAGTTCTTGTAAAATCTTCTTATATGGAAGAATGTGATAGTACTCAACTACAGTTGTTGTTTTCGGGAATGGATCATTAATAAATATTGGACCTTTCATACTGTCGAAGAGGAAAAGGTAAAAATTGTTAGTATCGTTGAGAAATAGCAAAAGCTACGATCATAAAACATTGAGAAAAACTTCCTCATTTTAGAGAAAAAAAGGCAACATAAGACATGATTTACGCAATAAGCACGAGCAGAACAACATCCCATATACAGCATTGCCGCCAGAGAAAAAAAAAAGGGGGGGGGGACTATAGCAAAGCAACTTGTACCGACATATTATGCAATAAATGTGTTATTAATAAAACTACACATTTTAAAGGATGTCACATTCCATCAAAATTTACCATACAATGGTCTTATTCAATAAACTAAGGAGTGGCTGATCAAAAGGGATCTAACCTACAATCACAGAACTATCTAGTAGGTAAAAGCAAACCTGTTAATCAACTCTTCTAGAGACATTTCCACAAGTTTGCCCTTCGTGGTTTTCTTATACTCCACAATGAACAACTTGGTAGTCGTCCTTTCTTTACTCAATGAGTATGCCAAAGTTTCGTCGAGAACAAGCAAGTCTGAGCCCTCCATACCTATTAAGACAGTAAGTTTACCATGATGAGCAGCAAACGATGCATAGGTGGATCAAACAGAAAATGCACAGATGATTAACAAAACCAAGTTCATATATCATATACTCCCTCCGTCCAAGAATAGATGTCTTAGGTTTTTAAAATTTTGGATGAATCTATATACTAATTAGTGTCTAGATTCATCTAAATTTTAACAAATTTGAGACATCTATTTTCGGACGGAGGGAGTATTTACACAATCATACTTGTAGAAACATATAAATAGCATTCTCTAGCAAACGATGAGCTGATATTTGTTCATTAGCAGTTGTATTTACTAGTACAGTTTGTAACAGTAACTCATGTAAACCTTTATTTACAAAATTAACAGAAGCTCTGAACCACACTCTTCTTCTTGTTCTTGTCAGTATGTTTGATGACATGAAAAATATATTTGGCAATACTACAAATAACCTGATCCAAGTGGAGGAAACCATGCTAACTCAAAACTGGAAACAACAGATATGGATGTATAAGTTAAGGGATGTAATGATAAAATCCGACCTGTTCTATGCTCCACTTCTAATAATGCTAGTTGTTGAAGCATCAATGGTCCATCCAAAGCACCAACGGTTGTTTTATTTGCTGATTCCTGGCCTGCTGGATAGTTGGTACTGAGTGAAATACCAGCTGCTGCATCATATTCCTTTTCTATGAATGACCAGACACCCTTGGTGTCAGCACTATACTGAATCAAACATTTTGTCCTTGTCGGGTCCAGAAGAAGCACGGCAACTTTCGCTATTGGCCACATTCGCACGTCTGGATAACCTTCAGTTGCACAGAGTTCTGCAGCGATCTCACAGGCTAGTATTGCTTCTTTGTCAGTAACAGATAAGCTCACATCCTTCACAGAATTGTTCTTACGCGCATGGACCATACTCGAGTACGGGAGCAGATCTTCTCCAACAGCGAGAGAAGCGCAGATAAAGAAGCGCTTTGCATCAGCGAAAGCAAGCTGCGGATACCTCTTCCTGTGGTAGTAATTGTACAGAATGATAGCCGCGTGAACCTGCAAACCACACGCCGGTGCGATGAGTTAGCAGCTAACCGGGTATTTATCACAAGCCTTGTATGCGCAGAGGAACACTGTCTAAAATATATCTAAGCAGAAGTAGAATAAGAAACACATTACACTGCACACAAACAAAACACGACAAGGATTTCATGGCTATACTGATGGACATGTCATGAATAATAAAGCAAAATAAACTAATACAGCTATAATGGTAAACTGATAGGGAAAATGTAAGCACGACCTCCAAGTACTGCAATCCAACAGAGCACATATTGCATTGACAGACCAAACGTATATTTAACAATCTCACACAACCCTGTCAATTCCATCCAAAATTCATAGAGAAATTAGAAAGGCGTCGCAAATGTCTACTTGATCTGTAAATAATTTCCTTGGAACTAACGCGCGCTGAACCCTTCTGCTTGAGGTGTACATTTGCACGGCTACTACCAACAATTGTTTCCTCCAATTTTGCAAACAAGCAGCCAGAACTGCCAATTTCCCTGAAAACTGTGAGAAGAGGAACTACCGAGACCTGGCGACTTGCCTTTGCTGCCTAGCGGTGGCTCCACGGCCGTCCAGGCGTACGACACCGTGCTGCCGCCCATCGCTCCGCCTCCAGCCACCCCACTACACGAACGCCGCCGACCGGGAAACGCCGGACCTGCCGCTAAGCAACCGGCTGCCTGGCCGCCGTCGCCGCCGCCATCGTACTATATGAGCGGTGGTCTGTTGCATCGAACCGGCCGCAATGGCTCTCGCCTGGGCCTCGACGATTGGGCCTCGAACGTGCGCGTCAAGGCCCACTACCTGAGCACTAAAGCAACCCACCCCACTACCCCAGTCCACCACCGTGACTACCATTACGGCCCACCACCTCGCCTTCATCTTCCTCCTTCGACCAACGCTTTCGTACTTCCTTACCACTACCGGTGCCCCTCCGCCGGGAATGAAATTGAAACCCCCCGCCCTGTCGCGCGCGGTGGTAGAGCGAGACCGCCCCTACTATATAGCACCGTCGGCCACCAACGAGGACAGATCACAAGTACCCACCGAAAATTAATCTATACGGCGGGCAATTCCCCGCATGGCCGCATCCCTCCCCTCCCAGAAGCCAAAACCGTAAGAAATTCTATTCCGATTCTACCACAAAGATTGACCAGACAGGCCAACCAAAAAAAAAGTCCTAGCTACAGAGTACAGTACAGGCTAGACGGGTAGCAATGCTCACTCACCTGCTGCGCGACGGCGCGCTGCTTCTCCAGCGTCATGTGGCGCTCGTTCTGGGCGGCGCGGCGCGGAAGGACCGGCCTGACCAGGTGCTCCACGAGCAGCTTCACCGCGTCCTCCATGTGCACCACCTCCTCCTCCTCCTCGACCACGGCCTCATTTCGTCCTCCGCCGCCAGGCATACCGCCCTGACAGTGACACAAGTCTCAGCACAAACGAGTCAGTCGCGAGCCCGATATCTAGGGTTTGGGAGTCTGTGCGGGGGCGGCGGCGGTGGCTGGCTGACCCTGCGGTGGGTTGGGGTTTTACGTTTTTGTAGAGGGGGGAGCGGTGGGTGGAGAGAGCTAGAAGTGGAAAGGAACGTGATGCAAAAGTGGAAATGTCGTGAGGGGGGCGAGACGACTGATCCGCCGTCGGTTTGCTCATCCCTCCGCCGTCAATATCCGTGGCCTAGAATGGGCAGGTGTTGAAGAGGGACAGGACAGCTCTTTCCTTTGCTCTGTTTCAGTTAGGAAATGGGACGGGGCAGTTCAAAACAACTACATCCTCCGTCACAAAATAGTTTGTCTTGGATTTATTGAAATTTAGATAAATCTAAACACTATTTAGTATATAGGTTTATTTAAATTTTAAAAAATTATGACATGGAGAAAGTACTAGTTAAAAATACCAGAAGTTGAGTTTTTTTTTTTTCATAGGTACATATACACAGTTAGTTCTCTTTACTTAGAGAAGTTGAGAAAAATTCTAAGAACGTATAAAACATGACAAACATAGAAAATAATATTTCTTTCGATCTAAATTAATTGACTCAGATTTATCTAGATTCGGATGCATCTAGATATGTTTTAGTGCTAGATACATTCGAATCTAATCAAATCCAAGTCAATTAATTTGGAACGAAAAGAGTAGGATAATCAAAACGTAAAATAGTAGTACTACAAAAATGATTGATGAGATTACCAAAGCAAGAGATGATGGTGCTAAGCCCATGCCCGGTGCCACCCGACAAGAATATGGCAGCTTATCATCACAACCTACATCTTCTTCGATTGCCACTCCTTCTGGCGGTTTTGTTCTCATCGGGACTTCATGATTATCACTCTTGGGAGTAACTTGAGACCCTCCAAGAACCGGCGACTTGTCACCATAATATATATCTTCTTTCATAGCCACATCTACTGGCTTTTCATTTGCTATCGAGGTTTTAAGTTGAGCCCCTCTAGGAACACACAACTTGTCACCATAGCATGTATCTTGTTCCGTCGCCACTTCCTTCACGTGTTCATTTTTTAGCGAGGCTTTAACTTGACCCTCCTCGAGAATATCCCCAATTTTAAAATTTCCTTTTGATGCTATGAGCGGGTTTTCATAGGAGCCAGTAGGAAGAAGTGAATAGTTTTGAGCCAATTCCACTGGAGTGATATCCAGGTCCACACAAAGATCAAGCCCTTCGTTCGAATCTACGCGGAACTGAAAGAAACGTTTTGAACAATTTCCTGGCATTTTACAAGATTGACCAAGAGCTTAATTTGTGTGTAGTACTTTCACTAGCTTTAATTATTGATAGTTGCAAGAGAGCTAAGAAACATACCGCTCGAGGCTGCAGTTTGATTTGGTTCCAAAGAACTCATCTCGTTTATGCTTGGTGTTGGATCACGATTGTTAATTGCAACATCATGAGTAACTACAGTGTGGTCAGCTTTCTTCTCACGAGCTATCCTTGTTTTTCGAGTGATGTGAGAAATCTGAGTATTACGCATTTGTTCTTCCTATTTTAAAACAATATGTCTCCCTGATTCATAGGAAAATAGAGGGACAATATAGGAATGTTAAACGTTTCTTTTATAGCATTACCCATTCATTTTATGCAAATGAATGGATAAATGCATAATTAAAATATTTTCTTATATACTCAGCTAAAAAGGTAATACATGACCTTTAAAATATATTTGAATCTCTTCATAGAATTTATACACATATAAAACCAGACCATTTTTTGTGTAATATAATGGCAACCATATTATGTATGGAACCAAAACGCATAAAAGAAATAGTACATCTCACAACCCGACGACCCATTGCTATATACAATCATAACTTCCACCACTGCCTTATGAACATTCTTGATATGTTATGGGGTCCATGCAGGCAATTGATTGCTACACTTGGAGAAATGTAACTAAGGAAAGCTCTAAACTTGAAACTATTTTTAAATGTGTGTACACTCTAGTCTTTGCTAAAGTTATGGTGCACAAAATGGTTACGGACTTTGTTGACAATATACACACCTAAAATTATAAGATGGTATCAGGTATTCCTGCAATTAGCACATAATAGGCTGCATTTTTATATGTTTATGTGAATAATTGTCACTATAAAAATTCATATGGCCAATTGAAAGAAACAAACTTGTCACAATATGTATGATGTGGAACATATACATATCGGATGGCAAGCACTTTATTCAATTCTTCACAATAATTTAAGAAGTAAATCATTTTTCTTTTACAATTGGGATCCAACAAAGGAAAATAACTAATAGACGATATAAATAAATGGCATGACCATAAAAGCAACAAATGTTACAAATGAATCCCCAATTAACCTTTGAACTATTGAACTAAGGAGTAAAATTCACAATAAGCAATACAGTAGTTGAAAGACTTAACAATGGAAATTCAAGATTGGAAACAACTGAATTTCTTCTAAGAATTACCCCGGAGAGTTCATTACAAAATCGAGAACACCATGCCATACCTTTGAATATTTTTATAGTTTCCGATAGCTATGCTTGTGGTCGATATTAGGCGACATGTGATGGTGTTGGAAACCAGAGATGACGAGGTAGATTGGTGGCGTGTATGGTTCCTAGGATTCAGATAACTGACATGATTATCCTTGAGTGTTACTTCGAAGAAGCAATATAATAATAAACATAGTTAAATTGGAACTTTAGATCTAACTATGCATGACTTTTATATGAGAATCACATCCTTTAGAATTCACTAAAAATTGAAAACATGATGGCTTACCTTGAATCCTCGCTTTGGTTCCTTGCAGCGGCTATCGTTGTTATCAGTAGGGAGGAGATACACTAGTTACATGTGGCGGTTGAATGAGAGGCTACCTGGTATATTGATGATGGGTATGGCTGTTGATTCCTAGTAGATATCAAAAACTTGGGATGCCAAGTTCGTATATCGAAGGGTATGGTTAGATATGTTATACTCTAAGGTGTGATTGCGGGATATGTGGTACTTTTCTATGGGGGGTGGGGAGGGTGTTATTGAGATCTTCAGCGCGGTGATGAATCCATGGGAGTGTCAATGGAGGATAAGAAGGACATGAGGGAAAGAGGAGGCGTGGTGTTGCAACATGTGGGGTGGGAGCTGCGCGGCATGCGGGGTAGGGGCGGCGGCGCGACATGTTGGTGGCGGATCGTGATTTTTATAGGGAAGATTCTAGTGGGAAATTGTGATTTTTCTATTTTGATTGCGTTTCCTTCTATTTTTACACCATAAATATGAAGCAAACTTATATTAAGAATTACTATGGATATATGCAGGGAAGAATGTGTGGACGGGATTGCATGATACACACATCCGCTAATGTTGTTAGATAGAAAGCATGTGCCACCCTAGAACTCCACCTAAAAATTTTGAGAGCTCATGCTTCTTCCCTCTCCAACAACCAACACATTGGTGAGTGCATTAGATTTTGGACACCTAATCCAAAATGTAAGTGTTTTGGGTATAAATATTGTCAACAAAGGGGTAATTATAACCCTATGTGGCAGATTGACAAAGTCAATCTAGGTCAACCAAGTCCATGCCATTTGTCATGGTCAAAAAATAAAAATATAAATATAAAAACAGAAATCCAATGAGAAGGTCCAATGAGAGAGAGAGGGAAGGGGAGAGATAGATAGATAGAGAGGGGGTGGTTGGACCAAGATCTGTTAGAGCATCTCCACTCGGAGCCCTAAAGCCCCCTTAAAAGGCTATCGGGGGCGTCGACGGTCGAATTCACTCCTAGCCCGCTCCCAAACTTTTTTGGGAGCCAACATGGATCGTTTTGTTATCCGGTGCCCCAGGCTAAACCCAACCCATGGAGGGGCTAGAGGAGGCGTTAGATGAAGCTGGAAACAACATGGACCAGTCCTGGCAGTGAGATAGACGACCCGTCTCCTGAGCGACATCCCGTCGATGGCCACACAGCAACGAAATTTCTTTCCAAAGTGTTCTCCCGCCATGCCCTTCCCGCCTTTTCCACCGCTTCCCGTCCAGGCTTCTTGCCCTTTTCTCGCTAATTGTAGGCGCGACGGCCATCATCGCCATTGCATATCTACACCCTCCCGCAATCTTTACCGTCAAAACCGTAGCCAAACCCCAGCTGCCGATGGAGCATTTCCTAAAAGATGGGTCCTCCGTCAACTGCTTGTTGGAATTATGCCCTAGAGGCAATAATAAAGATGTTATTATTATAATTCTTGTTTATGATAAAGTTTATATTCCATGCTAGAATTGTATTAAGCGGAAACATTAATACTTGTGTGGTTTGTGAACAACACCGTGTCCCTAGTACGCCTCTATGGACTAGCTCATTGATCAATGATGGTTAAGGTTTCCTAACCATAGACATGAGTTGTCAATTGATAATGATATCATATCATTGGGAGAATGATATGGTGGACAGACCCAAACTAAGCGAAGCAATTAGATCGTGTCATTGTGTTCATCTTTGCGAAGCTTTTCTTATGTCAAATATTGTATTCCTTAGACCATGAGATAATACAACTCCCTGGTATCGGAAGAAAGCTTTGAGGTCATCAAACGTCATCCTATGAGAGGGTGATCATAAAGGTGTCTCTCGGTGATCGGAAAGTATCATTGGGTTGTATGTATCGAGATGGGATTATCCCTCCCAAGTCGGAGAGATATACTTGGGCCCACTCGGTAATCGATATCAACACCGCTTGCAAGCATGTGGTTAAGGAGTTAATCACAAAGTGATATCGGATTACGGAGCAGTAAAGTACTTGCGTGAGCGAGATTAAACTAGGTATGGCGATGATGAATCTCGGGCAAGTAAAATATCGCGACGAAGGGAATATATATATGGGATTGATTGAATCCTGGCATCGTGGTTCATCCGATATGATCATCGATGAATGTGTGGAGTCAATATGGGTGCCCAGACCCGCTGTTGATTATTGATAGAAGATCATATGCGCATACTCTCGAACCCGAGGTCACACATAACGTGTCTCGGCGCTAGGATAGATTGGATAATTGGTTTATGAGTTTTTGTTGAGTCTCGGATGGGATCCGGGATATCACGAGAGGTTCGGAATGGTCCGGAGAATAAGATTCATATAAGGCGGCAGTTTTGGAGTTGAATTGTTAAGGTTAATCGGTATTGTACGGAAGCTTCTAGAACCTTCGGAAGGGGCCAACGTGGTCCCACCTTCCGGGAGGGCATGGGCCTATGAGGGAGTGTCCTGGCCGCATTGGGCCAGGGCACAAGGCCCCATAGGGCCCAGCCGATCCTAGATAAGTTTAAACTCGTTTAAACTAGAGATAGGATTTCTAGATAAGGAGAGTTTAAATCGTTTAAACTAGAGATAGGCTTGGAGGATGGGCAGGGCTGGCGCCCCCTCTATATATAGAGGCTGGTGCGCCCCTCCCAACCACACACCTTCCCCTCCAACCCTAGCCGCCCTGCTGCCCTTCCTCTCTCCCTCCCGACTGTTTGTGGGCGAAGCCCTGCTGCAGAAATTCTCCACCATATACACCACGCCGTCGTGTTGTAGATCCAATCCATCTCTCCACCATACTTGCTGGTCCGAGGAAGGAGGAGACGTCGAGGTGCTGCACGTGTGCATCTCACGGAGGCACCGCCACTTGTGGTGCTAGATCGGATCGGATCGCGAGGAGGAGAAGCGAGTACGACTACATCACCCACGTTAAACGAGCGTTACGCTGTCTTGAATCTTCAAGGGTATGAAGATCTAATCCAATCTCTCTCGTTGTTTGCATCTCCTAGATTAGATCTTGGCTTTCCCTCTGTTCGCTTCCGTAGAAAATTTTGATTTACTATGCTGCGAAACCCTTCACTGCTTTGGGCGGCGGTGCATACTCGTCCATGCCATGAGGCGCATGTGCTCTGCGATGCCCAGTACCCAGTCACTCCGAACTTTTGGTTGCCGAGGGGATGGGTGCTCAGCGCTGGCGGTCTGCCGGTGCCTCCGGTGCCAGTCGGCGCAGCCCTATATGCGGCCATCTTTGTCCACTTTTGGTCCGGCCTCATGCCGGAGGAGAGGGACGACCCCTAGTGGCATCCCGACAGCCACCACAGGTGGACGATCTTTTTTGAACAGCAGTGCGTGGGCCGCATCATCGCCTACGACAACGCTGGCCCACCGTTAGAGAACAACAATCTCGACAGTCGGCGACAATGGTGGAACGCACAAGGCGCACGGTAGCCTGGGTGATCGACTACATCACCGCCGGGAACCACCCGCATCTGGCGATGCCACCGCCACAACCGAATTAAAAGTCCCGTTACAGGCTCCAGGCTTGGGATCCGCGCCGGACCTCCTCCTCGCCCAGCTAGCCGTGGACGCGAGTAGTTCCATCTATTTCTCTTGTTTGTTCAAATTATGTGTAAATTTGTTTGAACTACGTGTGAAATCGTTGTTAATTTTGTATTTTAACGAATTTGTCAATTATTTCAAATGTTTGAACTTTTTGAATGGGGTGCATGGATGAGAGCCCGCGTCCCCCAAATGCATGATCTATCCGGTGCCTCGCCCCACATACGGGCAACAAAAAACAGCCGCGTCGAACGCCATATTAGAAGGGAGGAGGGGGGGGGGAGGGAGGAGGGGGATGCTCTTATACCTCTCCTTTGTATAGCCTGGATGAGGATGCACTGACCTAACCACCACGCGGTTAAAGAGAAGGACACATGTCGACGCATGTTGACAAGTACACACCTAGTTAGAGCACCAAGCGGAAATTTAATCTTCCATCAAAATAGGTTCCAAACTCGAACTTGATTAATGGGACGTAACATATGCATGGCATGCAGCATGGTAGGAGAAGGAGCTTCTCACTCACTTAGTGGAGGTACAAGAGCTACCCTTATAAACAATTCCAATTTTATCCATACATACTACCTCCGTTCACAATTAGATCGCATTCTGGGTTTAGTCAAAGTCAAAAAAAATTAAAATTTGATTAAATATTTAGCAAAAAATAAAAATATCTACGATACAAAACTTATAGTATTGAAATCTTTGTAAGTTATATTTCCATAATATATGCATTTGAAATAATGAATATTTATATATTTTCCTATATTCTTGGTCAAAGTTGACAAAGTTTGACTTTGAAAAATCCTAAAACGCGAAGTAATAAAAAACGGAGGGAGTACTAACAATATAAGACTAAATTTAAGCCTGTCGTCAATCCTAAATGCTTTTACTGTTTACATTATTGGGTTTAGTCATATATCACTTATCGACGGTAGACAAACCACCACTTGTAAGAACAAAAATGAGAGTGATCTTTCACAGGATAAGAATGAGTGTTGCTTTGTGGTTGGGCATGTACATGCGGAGATTCTGATATAGCGGCCCGTGGCGCAATGGAGGTTGAAACACCGATTTTAGCCTCATATCAGAGCAACAGATAGTTGGAGCAACTCTAGCAAATCCCATAAAACAGCCATGGCCCATGAAAATCTGGTGAGTTTGCAGGTCGGATGATTTTTTTCTCACCCAGTAGAACCCGTATACCCGGACGATTTTTTCAGTAAATTTTGAAATAAATTTAGAAACAAATTTATATATCCAGTAAATTTAGACATCTTTTAGTATGAGATGTTTTAGCTTTTATGAAACAAATTTACTAAACCTACACACTAAAAGGTGTCTATATACCTTCATTTTATAAAAGCTAAAACATCTTATATTTTGAAACATAAAAGCTAAAACATCTTATATTTTGAAACGGAGGGAGTATGTACTTGACCCTGCCTGATATTTTTCACGGATGAGAAATTCAAATGGTTAAGAGCTGGTGCAATTCATCCGTTGCTATGGCTGAAGACTTGAAATCGTAGAGCTAGCTGATTGGAACTACTTACGTTACTTATTGAGTACCTGGAAGGATGAAGCCTCCATGTTTGAAGAGAGCACCGGCTGTTATAGCTTCATCAACCTGACATAATTTCACGATATTCCTATAAAACTAACTCAGCTATTCACGATATTCCCTACAACAACAAAAAATCCTAAAGATCAGATATTAAACATACACCAATGACAACAGCTGAACAATACGCAAACATAGCCAACTAGTAGGTCGATAACTTGTGTCTATCCCCATCACAAAGTTGACAGCACAATAATTAAAAACAACATCCGATGTTTCTCATCGCGAACTTAATAAAAATCCTTAACACAAACAACAACACGAGGATTCAACCTCTGCAAGGCAAAGTAGCTAGACAAGGTACCAACACGATTATGTTTCTCACGGGGTTTAATTCAAATGGCTACTGAGGGTTCAACTAGCCGCCTGTTCTCTCGACATTGGGAGTTCAACTAGGCAATTTCGCATCAGGTATGCTGCTGCTATTCTTCCTTTGCCTTCTTCTGAAGC
Source organism: Avena insularis (assembly GCA_023614405.1). Lineage (NCBI taxonomy): Eukaryota > Viridiplantae > Streptophyta > Magnoliopsida > Poales > Poaceae > Avena > Avena insularis. The sequence continues at coordinate 387,429,991 of CM042693.1, read as the reverse complement.
TCCACCATCATATTGGCAGCTGCAGAGAACCTCGCCTCACGTGGAGTCGGACTAGGATCGCCGACGGTTTTCATTTTAAAATCAGGGCATGTAAGATATACACTGGCCTGGAACATTCCTGAACAAAAAACAAACAGGAAATGAATAGTGAACAAGTGCTCGAAACAATGTGTGTGAGAGTTCTGAAATAAAGACGATGATAGTAAATCAAACACATGTTACTGGTTACTGCTAGCTGCAAACGTAATCGGTTCTTCACAAGTGGTTGCAATGCTATGGCTAGAGGTAATCTCTAATAAAGCCTACAAGGCGTACACATGTCTTCAGTAACCATCAAAAGAACCCAATAAACCAAATGTGGTAAACAAACAGGTATGTCTATTGATCTGACACCAAATTTGGCCCAAACATGGCTAGTGTACTACACTGTGTATATTGTCATTGCAATGCACAAAACGTCAGGGAACTGTGGCGACAAACTCCCAATAAATGATAAATCAGAACGTACGTGGCACAAGACCTACTTGTATGATATTCTTAATTCTTATGCTTATACAGTACGGTCCAAGGACCCAATGCTAGTCCATGCAGAAAAATTAAGAGATAAAAAGTAAATATTTATATATACCATCTTCTACTGAAGGTAGTATTGTGTATCTTGGGAGTACCCACTGGCACAGATTGCAGATATCATCAAGCTCCTGCATTGACAAGCATCAAAATTACAGGTGGCATTTAAAATCCTAATGCATCAATTCTGCTCGAGGTCTCTTACCTGGCATTTATTGTGTACAAGGAGTGCCTCCTTCAGTGTCATCCTCTTTGTGCTCATGGTTTGCCTGCCACATCCAGAGCAAGACGAATTCGCAGCACAAATCATATTTGTGCAAGTTCCCTTATATTTGCCTCCTATTGACAGCACTTTGGGTGTCATCTTCCGTTCTGCATAAGGTTTAAACCATGATGAGTACTAAAAATGTGGAACTGATATAGAAACACCTTCTTGCCAAACCTTCACACACTTCCACTGGGCGATTTTCGCCACAAAGTGTGGTGGATATTCGTCCGCAATGAGAAGTGTGCCACACCACAACATAGCACAGAACTTTTGGAAATGTATGGCTCCTAGCAAAACAGTACCATTCAAGATTGTCTGAATGTCCATATCACACTGAATACTCCGTTCTTGAAGTGTGCATTCCTTGTGAAGCTGAAGCAAAGAGAACAGGATGAGTTCACATCAGCTTCTTAACTAGAAAAAAATTATGGGAAACATGCATCGTTTTGTCTGACATAAAAGAGAAGACATAACATACAATTTCATTCCGTGTTTTCTGAATTAACCGTAGTAAACTATAAATCTGATCATTGTTGTCCTCAGTGACACCGCCTTCAATGAAATTGGGAACACGTATGTTAAGGACTTGGATGAAAAATAACTAATAATAAGAAAAACAAGCTGTCTTGGCAGTTTATCGCAACCTGGATTTTCTGTCACTTTGATATTATGGCGGTCCAAAGCACCGTTCATGATTGCAGGATCAACATATGGTGCCTGATACAACAGTTAGTTATTTAAGTTGAAGCAGAGTAAATAAATCACACAGAAACTTGGCCTACTCATCAGATACAACTGTTAGCCAAGACTTGCCTAACTTATGGCAGATATTTGGGTAGCAGAAGATGTTATGATAGCTAGATCATAGTGTAGATGAGACAAGGCTCAAGACAGAATGACCTATGAAAACGATAAATACTTCTTTGAATGATTGGGCATGGACAAAGTAGCAGTAGGATTGAATCCTAACCCATTGATCTTTCCTAACAATAAGGATATTCTTAACTAGTAAGATGCTCTTAATTAATGGGATATTATTGCTTATTTGGTTGGGTTGGATTGGGTCAGCTTTCTCCCCTCACCCTAATCCCTAACACAAGAAGTGTGCTTTATAACACTAACTTACATTCATGTGGCAGCATGACAGATGCCCCAAGTCCATGTTACTTATAATATTAGAGTGTGTAGGAACACACAAACAAATAGAATAAAGCACAACAAACATCACAAAAGCATTTGTATGGACAAGGACAAACCATAAACTTTACAATTATTGTCAGGTCATCATATTTGAAAGTTTACTTCTAATCCCACTTTAGAGGGTGCATGTGGTCCTAATGCACACTACTATTGTAGTTTTTCAGTGCTTACAAGCTGTAATTAAGCTTACCTTTGTAGAAACATCTTGAGGCACATTGCCATCTATAGACTGCTTCTGTGTTTTGCTGTTATCCACTTGTCCACCTAAAGTTGATTGTATCAGAAGACTAGCAACAAAAGATGGATCAGTAATATCTAAATATGGTTAGAATAAATCACCAGATTGTAGGAGTATGGGTCTTCCACTTTTTGATCCTGCTGCTTTTGTATTTATTGACTTAGTCATGAGACCTGAACTTTCGACATCAGGAACAGTAAGTGATTCATTTTCTATTATGGGGCTCTCAGCAACTGGATCCTTTGCTGCTGTAGCCCTGGAGGCTTCAGCTTTTCGTTTGTTACTTTTCTTGCTATTGGCACCAGTTGCTTTTATTGCTCGTTTGTTTTGCTTTGGAGTTGACACTTTCGTAACTTGTTTTTGCATCTTAGAAGGGCTATTCTCGTCTTGCTCTTCCAATTTTTCATCTATCACAGAGTGCAATCCATGTTGGGGAACAGCAGGCCATTTCCTGAAACATGTCAAATGAGTTATGACCAATTACCATCATACCCGGCAAGTTCTATTGCCCTAGTTTCACGCATAAATAGCTTACCTGTGGAGGAGTTCAGATAAAATCTCCTTATATGGAAGAATGTGATAGTACTCAACTACAGGCGTTGTTTTTGGGAACGGATCATTTACAAATACTGGACCGGTCATACTGTCGAAGAGCAAAAACTGAAAAATGTCAGAATCTTCGAGAAATAGCAAAAGCTAACAATCATATAGCATTGAGCAAGACATCCTCATTTTAGAGGAAAATGAAATAAAAATGATTTATGCAATAAGCACAAGCAGAACATCACATATGCATGGAATGCGTTACTGGCTTACCGCCAGAGGGAGAAAAAAGGGAAGAGCTATAACAAAGCAACTTGTACCAACACATTTTAAAGGGTGTCACTTTCAGTCAAGATATAACACAATGCTTTTACTAATAAACTAAGGAGTGGTTGATCAAATGTGAGCTAACCTAAAATCACAGGACTATCTAGTAGGTAAAAGCAAACCTGATAATCAACTCTTCTAGAGACATTTCCACAAGTTTCCCCTTCGTGGTTTTCTTATACTCCAGAATGAACAACTTGGTAGCTGTCCTTTCTTTACTCAATGAGTATGCCAAAGTTTCGTCGAGAATACTCAAGTTTGAGCCCTCCATACCTATTAAGAAAATAAGTTTACCATAATGAGCAGCACGCGATGCATAGGTGGATCAAACAGAAAATGCACAAAATTATTAACAGAATCAAGTTTATATATGAGCCTTATACACTATCATATTTATAGAAACAAATACATATAATTCTATAGCAAACAATGAGCTGCTGTTTGTCCATGACAAGGGAACTAACCATTATAGTGTCCCAAGTTATTTTCAGTCTGCTATTTGATAAAATTAAATCAAGTTTCATATTAACCCTTTGTACACAACCAAAACAAATGAGAGGAACAACCTAAACAAAATTTCTTTGCCTGAGATTAAATAGTTCTACACGTATTAAAAGCAAGTGATAGGTACATTTTGGGGTACATTCTGGGAACATGCACTTGTTCTTGTTTTCTGTAAAGCAGGTTTTGCGACTCAAACTCATTTTTTGGTTCATTAGCAGTTCGAATTTAGCACAGTTTGTAACAGTAACTCATGTAAAACTTTATTTATAGAATTAACAGAAAAGCTCTGAACCACACTCTTCTTCTTTTTATGGTCAGTATGTTTGATGACATGAAAAATATGGTTGGCAATGCTACTAATAGCCTGATCTAAGTGAGGAAATATTGCTAACTCAACACTGGAAACAGCAGATATGGACGTATAAATTAAGGGCTGTAATGATAAAATCCCACCTGTTCTACACTCCACCTCGGATAGTGCTAGTCGTTGAAGCGTTATTGGTCCATCCACAGCACCAAATGTTGTTTTATTTGTCGATTCCTTGCCTGCTGGCTGGTTGGTACTGTGTGAAATACCAGCTGCTGCATCATACTCCTTTTCTATGAATGACCAGACACCCTTGGTTTCAGCACTAAACTGAACCAAACATTTCTTCCTAGTCGTGTCCAGAAGAAGCACAGCAACTTTCGCTATTGGCCACACTGCCACGTCTGGATAGCCCTGACTCTCACTGAGTTCTGCGGCGATCTCACAAGCTTGTATTGCTTCTCTATCAGTGACAGATAAGCTCACATCATTTCCAGAATTGTTCTCACATGCATGGACCATACTCACGTATGGGAGCAAATCTTCTCCAACAGAAAGAGAAGCACACATGAAAAACTGCTTGGCATCAGCGAAAGCAAGATGCGGAAACCTCTTCCTGTGGTAGTAGTTGTACAGAATGATGGCCGCGTGAACCTACAAAACCACACACCAGTGTGATGATTAGCAGCTAACCGGGTATTTATCAGAAGCCTGGTATGCACAGAGAAACACTGTCAGGAATAGAACAAAAGAATACGTAACTTTGCACAGAAACAAAACACGGCGAGCATTTCATGGCTATGCTGAGGGATATTTATTATCACGATACCAAAGGAAAATAAACTAATACAACTAGAATGTTAAAATTGACAGGGAAAATGTAAGCATGACCTGGCGAGTACATGCAGTCCAATAAACCAGGTCATTACATAGGCAAATCAAACATAGATTTAACTATCTTATGCAATCCAATCCAATCGAAATTCATAGATAAATTTGAAAGGTCCACTTGATGGTCAAATAATTTCCTCAGAACTAAAAGCACGCCCAACATGTCTGCTTCAGTTGTACATTTGTACGGTCACTACGAGTACCCCCATCTGAAAAGTAATTTTGACAGATCCCGATTTCTCAAGTAACTGACAGGGTGACAAAAGAACTACAGAAACTAAATAGGCGCTCGCGGCTTGCCTTAATTTGCTGCCTAGCGGCTGCTCCACCGCCGTCCCCATGGTGCCGCCCGTCTCTCCGCCTCCAACCATCCACCTACACGACGCACCAGCTGCCAAGCAACTGGCTGGTTGGCCGCTGCCATCTCCATCGGATGAGAGCGATCTACTTCTTTTTTGTTTGAGGAAAATAAAATAAGGGCTATCTACTCAACAGTGGGCTCCGCATGGCACGGCCGGGATGGTTCTCGGTTGGGCCCTGGCGGATTGGGCCTCCGACGTGCGCATCAAGGCCCACTACCTCACAACTAAGGCAAGAGTCGGTCACCCCACCTCCACCACCATCATGGCCCACCACCTCATCTTCATCTTCCTCCTCCGGCCGACGCTTCCCACCTCCGGGAACGAAGCCACCCCCGATTCCCCGCCGCGGCGCGGTGGTAGACCGAAACGCCCCTACTATATATCTAGCTCCGGTGGTGGGTACGTACGACCGCCACCAGCGACAACAACTGAGACGACCAAGATCCCCCGCAGAAATCAAACTAGCGGAGAGCATTTCCGCGCATCCCTCCCCTCCCAGGTCGAACCTGGACCAAAACCGTGAGGAATTCTACCAATTGTACCACCATTACTTGACCAGACCCGCCCAAGGCCCAACCAAAGAAAAAAAAACCCGAACCGTACGTCCTAGCTACAGAGTACACATCTAGCATAGGAATTAGCAATGCTCACCTGCTGCGCGACGGCGCGCTGCTTCTCCAGCGCCATGTGGCGCTCGTCCTGGGCGGCGCGGCGAGGCAAGACCGGCCTGACCAGGTGCTCCACCAGCAGCATCACCGCGTCCTCCATGTGCACCACCTCCTCCTCGGACACCGCCTCGTTTCCTCCTCCGCCGTCAGACGACATACGGCCCTGGCACAATTACCCACACAAACGAGTCAGCGCAGCTCGATCTCTAGGGTTTGGGACTCTGTGCGGCGGCGGCGGCTGTGTGGCTGGGTGGCTGGCTGGGAGGACCTGCGGTGGGTTGGGGGTTTTCCGTTTTTGTAGAGAGGAGTGGTGGGTGGAGCGAGCTAGAAGAGGAAGGGAACGCGAGGCAAAAGCGGAAAGGGCGTGACTCGTGAGGGGGCGAGACGACCGATCAGCCGTCTGTTTCCTGCCCCTCCGACGGATCGCCGCCGTCCATCGACGTGGCTAGAGTTTTTTTTTTTGACATGACGTGGCTAGAGTTGGCAAGTGTTGAAGAGGGACAGGACAGGACAGCTCTGCTCTGCTCTGTTTCCGTTACAAATTTGCTTTCTCCATCGGATTCCGTTTCTTTACCCCAAACCTGTGAAAGAACTACGGTCCTACTCGTCGAAAATAAGAAAAATGAGAACAACGTGACGATATAGCATAATAGCAGAAATTAGTTACTACTGTACTTAATTACAAAATTGGTTTGATGAGATTACCAAAGCAAGAGACGACGGTGGTAAGCCCACGAGGCGGAGCTCCGTTGCGGCCTGACAAGAATCCAGCACCTTATCATCACCACCTACATCACCTTCTTTCACCGTCACTCTTTCTGGTAGTTGAGACCCTTCACGAGCCGGTGTCTTGACCCCACAATCTTCTTCTTCTTCTTCTTCTTCTTCTTCTTCTTCTTCCGCAATCACTTCCAACGCCTTCTTATTTTCTATCAGGGTATTAGAATGAGCCCCTCCAGCAACAGGCGACTTGTCGCCACAACCTACATCTTCGTTCGTCGCAACTTCTTTCACTTGTTTACCTTTTACCGAGGCTTTAAGTTGAGCATCTTTGAGAACGTCCAAAATTTTAAATGATCCTTTGGATGCTACAAGCGGAGTTTCATCGGAGCCCATATAGTGAGCCCATAATTCCGATGGAGTGGTATCCAGGTCCACACATAGATCAATCCCTTCGTCCGACCGCACGGAGAACTCAAATGATTGTTTGGAACGGTTTCCTAGCATTTTACAAGATTCACCATGAGCTTAGTTTACGCGTAATTTTTTTGTTAGCTCTAGTTATTGATAGTTGCGAGAGTGCTAAGAAACATACCGCTTGGAGCTGCAGTTTGATTTGGTTCCAAAGAAGTCACACCATTTAAGCCTAATGTTTGTCCACCAGGGTTAATTGTAACATCAGAACTAACAACAACGTGGTCAGCTTTCTTGTCACGAGCTACCCTTGAGGTTCTTTTCTTCCGAGGGAAACGAAAAATCTGAATGTTACGCATTTGTGCTTTCTGTTGTTGAAACAATATGCTTCCCTGGTGCATAGAAAATTAGAGGGACAATACATGAATATTAAATGTTTCTTGTATGGCACTACCCATTCGTTTTTATTCAAATCAATGGATAAATGAGTAATTAAAACATTTTCTTATATCCTAACTAAAAAGGGGCTACATGAACTTTGCAATCTATTTGGACCTCTTCCTAGATTTTATACACATACAAAACGAGTCAAAAGTTTGTGTAATGTAATGGCATCCTTATTATGTATGAACTAGAACGCAAATAGTATCAAACGGCATGACCATAAAAGCAAAGGATAATAATAGCTATTATGGCCGATAGAAATAAACATAAAAACAACAATTGTTACAACTAAATCCCCAACTAACATTAGAACTACTAAATCTAGGAGTACAATTCACGGTAGCAATACAATAATGGCAAGACTAAACACCGGAAAATTGAAGATTAGAAACAAATGAATTTATTATCGGGATTACCCGGAGAGTTCAATAGCAAATCGAGAACACCAGGCCATACCTTCGATTATTTGTGTTGTTCCCGATAGATCTGCTTGCGATCAATGCGGAGGAGACCTCAAGGAGTAGTATGATAGTGCCGGAAACCAGGGATAAGTAGGTAGATTGGTGGTGGGTAGGATTTATTGCTAGGAATAAGAAAACCAACATTATAATCCACGAGTGCAACTCAAAAAAGCAATAGAATAATGAAAATAATTAATATTTGAATTTTAGATCTAACTATGCGTGATTTTTCTATGAGAATAACATCCGTTAGTATTCGCTACCAAACTGGAAACATGACGTCCTACCTTGAACTCTTGTGTTTGTTCCTAGCAGCGGATATCGCCGAGATCAGCGTGGAGGAGATATACCAATTACCTGTGGTGAGAATGAGAGGTTACCGCTAGATTGATGCCGGGTATGGTTGCTCATGTGGAGGTTAGGAAGAGTGTTATTGAGGTCTTCAGGGCGGCAGGGAGGCCATGGGAGGGTCAAGGGAGGATAAGATGGGAAGGAGGAGAAGAGAGGCGGAGCGGCGGCGGCGGGGGAGGGGGAGGGGAGGGGAGAGAGGGGGTTGAGGAGTAAGTTGGTGATGGCCCGTGATTTTATAGGGTAGATGTTAGTGGGGAAGCGTGACTTTTGTGTTTTGGTTCTATTTCCTTCTATTCGGTGGTGGGCCGTGATTTTATAGGGTAGATGTTAGTGGGGAAGCGTGACTTTTGTGTTTTGGTTCTATATCCTTCTATTTGGTGGTGGGCCATGATTTTATAGGGTAGATGGTAGTGGGGAAGCGTGGATTTTGTGTTTTGATTCTGTTTTCTTCTATTTTTGTCAACAAAATATGAAAAAAATTGTATTAGGAATAACTTGGATTATATGAAGGGAAGAGTAGTGGAACCATGGAAGTGATTGCATGATACACACATCCACTAATATTATTGGATAAAAAGCATGTGTCACCCTGGCACTCCACCTCAAACTTCTCCGAGCCTATGCTCTTGGTGCGTCTCCAACGACTACTTGTGAGTGCAAGGATCCATGGAGAGACTTTGGACACCTAATCCCAAAATATAAGTATTGTGGGTATGAATATTTTCTACAAGGGCCCCATACGATCCTATGTAGCTGATTGACATAGTCAAGCTTGGTCAATCCAAGTACATGCCACTTTTCATGGTTAAGATATCAAAATATAAAAGGAAAAGGCAATGAGAAGGCATGATACATGCATTTTATACCATCATATTTGCATCATATATTGGTATTTTACATTGTTATTTGCATTGATCTTACATTATTTCCACTCATTTAGATGATTTATGAGACTTCTTTACAAATCCATTGTTTTGGTATTTAATTCCTATGAGGCAGAAAACCTCTCGTTTTGTATTTTGTGTTTGACCTTTAGGTACTCAAATAAATCGAGGAAAAATATCATAGAAGTTTTTCATCGGACAAAAGACCATGGGCACCAGAAGTCAACGAGGGAGGCCATGAGGCCCCAGATGGGCCCCATGGCACGACTTGATACCCTGGATGTGCCATGGGGGCCCACCGACGCCTCGTGGGTTCTCTCGCCTTGGTATTTTTACTAGAACCTCCATATCATGAAAAAAACTATGCCATATTTTTTGACATAGAGACGACGGCGGAGGCCAAAGTCTTCTACTCGATATCCTGCTGGCACAGATGGGCCCCATGGCATGACTTGATATCCTGCTGCTTCGAAGCCTCCAATGAGTTATATCGCCGCCATCGTCTTCACCAAATCCTCCTTGGCATAGGAGGGAGTGTCCATATCACCATCTCCATCTCAAGATTAACTTCATTCCCCTCATAGTTTGTGATAGATCAGAACCCTAAATAAGTTTCCAGTGTTGTGTGTGTTGGAAATATGCCATAGAGACAATAATAAAGTTGTTATTATCATATTTAAATTTTTGTTGGTAAGTGTTTATTCTCCATGTTATAATTGTATTAACCAGAAACTCAAATACATGTGTAGAAATATAAACAGCAAGGTGTGCCTAGTAAGCCTCTACTAGACTAGCTCATTGATTAAGATATGGTTAAGGTTTCCTAACCATGGTGATTTGTCACTTAGTAACAAGGTCATATCATTAGAAGAATGATGTGATGGACAGACCCAAACTAAGCATAGCATTTGATCGTGTCACTAAGTTTAAAATGTTGCAGATTTCTTAATGTCAAGTATCCATTCCTTAAACCATGTGATCATGCCACTCCCTAGTACCATAAGAATACTTTGTGGGCATAAACCGTCATCTTGTAACTAGGTGATCATAAAGGTGACCTTAAGGTATCTCAAAAGGTGCTTCTTGAGTTGCATGAATCAAGACTGGGATTTATCACTCCATGTGACGTAGAGATATCTCTGGGCCCTCTCGGTAACACAACAACATAAAAGCTTGGAAGCATGTGACTAATGTATTTAGTCACGGTGATCCTATATTACGGAATGAGTAAAGATAATTTTCTAGTAATGATATTTGACTAGGTATGGTGATCTTGTATTACCAATGATCGAATCTCGGGCAAGTTGTATATCGCGAGACAAATGGAATTGTATAAGGATTCATTGAATCCTCAACATTGTGGTTCAATCGATAAGAGATCTTCATTGAATGTGTGTGAACTATTATGGGCATCCATGGTCTAACAATTGGTTATTGATTGTAGAGGTGTCTCGAACATGTCCACATTTTCTCGAACCCGTAGGGTCGTACGCTTAACGCTCGATGTCACTAGGGTTTCTATGAGATGGATAGACGGTGTAATTGAATTATGATTTGGAGTCTCGGATGGGATCCCAGATATCATGAGGATCTTCGAAATGGTAAGGAGATAACAAAAACATATCGAAAAAAATATTTTAAGGGTTACCGGGGAAGTTTAGGAATTTTCATTATTGTACCATGGGTTTTAGAAGGTTACAGAGGGTACTCTAGTAGGGCCAACCTATCCTGGACGTCCCACATCGCCCGAGGGGAAGTGCACAGGCCCACATGGGCTAGCACACCTGCTCCCCCAAGTCCCTGATACGTCGGAAACGTATCTATAATTTTTGATGCTCCATGCTTGTTTAGTATCTACTTTGCTTTGCTTGGTCTACACTTTGAGGTGCTTTTTATATGTTTTCTGGTACTAACCTATTAACAAGTTGCCACAGTGCCAGTTTCCTATTTCTACTGTTTTTGGTTTTAGAAAAGTTAGTAAAGAAATATTCTCGGAATTGGACGGGACAAACGTCAAAGTCAATTACTTTCCGTGGGGAACAAGAATCCAGAAGACGAGACGGAGATGCAAGCCAGGGCGTCCAGACCCCCCTAGGCGTGGGTGGGCCCTGCCCCGCGCCTGGGTAGGGTTTGTGGCCCCTGGTCGCCTCCTTGGCCTCCCCTTCGCCTATAAGAAGCTCCCGATGCATAAACCCTAAGGACCCGACCAAATCTCCACGAAACCGTCTGTAGCTGCCGCCACCATCGTCCCTAGATCGGGGGGATCTGAAGTTCTTCTCGACACCCTGCTGGAGGGGAGATCATCCCGGAGGCCTTCTCTCCGGTATGATGAGTGAGTAGTTCCACCTTGGACTATGGGTCCATGTAGTAGCTAGATGGTTGTATCTCCTCCTTTGTGCTTTCATGTATAGATCTTGTGAGCTCTGTTCATGATCAAGATCTAATCTATTTGTAATCATGCATGTTGTGTTTGTGGGGATCCGATGGATATTGAGATTATTATGTTGGTTTGATTAATGGTTTTGTCTTTACGATTCTATCATGTCTGTGTTGTTTGTGATCTTGCATGCTCTTCGTTGTTAGTAGCTATCTTGGCCAAGTAGTTGATAGTGACTCCAAGAGGGATTATTTATGCTCGATAGTGGGTTCATGCCTCTAGTTTCCAAGAGAAGTGACAATAATCTCTTAGGTTGTAGATGTGTTGTTGCTACTAGGGAGAAAACAACGGTCTCTTGTTCATGGAACATGTGGACTGTTTACCTTACACACTTTGCTTAGCGGTTATACATTGCTTGCAACTTAATCTTTGGAGGGGTTGAATGATAACCTGAAGGTGGACTTCTAGTCATAGATGCAGTTGGATGGCGGTCTATGTATATTGTTGTATTGCCCAATCGAATCTCATAGGATCTTTCTGACTAGTAACTGCATTGTTATGCCTTGCTCAGTTCCTGTCAATTGTCCTGCTGTAATTTGTTTACCCTTCATGCCATGTTGTTTATCTAAGGAGAGCACCTCTAGTGAACTATGGACCCAGGTCCAATCTTTACCATTGATACATCTTCCACTGTTACTTGTTTACTTGCAGCAAACCATTACCTTCCACACCATACGTTTAATCCTTTGTTACAGCAAACCGGTGAGCTTGACAACCTCATTGATTTGTTGGGGCAAAGTCTTGAGTTTGTGTTGTGCAGGTCTCCGTGTTGCTTACAACATCTGTGTGGCGTTTTCTTCCTCCTACTGGTTCGGTAACCTCGGTTTCTTACTGAGGGAAACTTGCTGCTGTGCTGCTTCATACCTTGCTCTTGGGGTTTGATATGTCGGAAATGCATCTATAATTTTTGATGCTCCATTCATGTTTTGTATCTACTTTGCTTTGCTTTGTCTATACTTTGAGGTGTTTTTATATCTTTTCTGGAACTAACCTATTAACAAGTTGCCACAGTGCCAGTTGCCTGTTTTCTTCTGTTTTTGGTTCCACAAAGGCAGAAAATCAATATTCTTGGAATTGTACGGGACAAAAGCCAAAGTTATTATTTTTCCCGGAGCAACACAGGACCACGAAGCAGAGCCTAGGGGCCAGGTGGCAAACCCCTAAGGCAGGCAAGCCCTGGAGGCGTCTGGAGGGGGTGTGGGCCCCTTGGACCCCCACCGACCTTGATTCCTACGCCTATAAGAAGCCTTCGACCCAAAAACCCTAGGGAATCGAGAAGAAATCCACGAAAACCTTCATAGCGCCGCCGCCACCGAAGGGGAGATTCGGGGGACAGAAAGTCTCTGTTCCGGCACCCTGCTGGGACGGGGAAGTACCCCTAGAGCCATATCCATCGATCTCCATAGCCATCTTCATCACCATTGCTGATTCCCATGATGAGGAGGGAGTAGTTCTTCCTTAGGGCTAAGGGCTCTAACGGTAGCTATGTGTTCATCTCTCTCTCTTTGCATGATCTTGTGGTCATGAGTTGTAACATCCCAGCATTAGGAACCAACGAAGGGTACATTTAGGAATTTGTGCAATTGCATGCATTCATCTGTAAAAATGTGGGTAAATTTTTCGCCAAATAAAAACTTAAAGTGATCAAAGTTTCTTTCACTCTTTAAGTTTAGGAATAGCCTTGGAGAATGATCGTTATAAACTTTGAAATGATCTTTATGAATTATGTGTTTTGGGAAGTGAAATTTGAATTCAAACTTGAGATTTGGGTTTATATTTTTAAAAGGATTAGGATTATCTGTGAGAATATTATTTAATCAAGAAATAATATTTAGTAACTTAAACTTTAAATAATATAACATAATTGAGTAAATGAATATTTATTTCATATATTTATTCAATGAATAAGTTACAAAATGTAACTTATAAAGAAACAATACATAAGTACCAAAAGCTTTGTATAATATTGACAATTAAATAAATGAATATACATCTCATTTAATCAACTCATCAATAAGTTACAAAATGAAAATTACAAAACTAATAAAGAATCTTTACAAGAGTACAATTACATCTTTATGTATCTAGTACATTTTATTTACAAAAGAATAAAATAAATATTACAAGGGGACTATTCTATAAAGAAAAAGAAAACCTAATCTAAATCTTGAATCTTCAAGTCTTGTACCTGCAAAACAAATCATAAACTAAAAGAAAGAAAATAAAAGATTAGGATGTTTTACTCTCAGTGGTGACAGTGTGATCCATTGTTCAACTTTACATCACTAAGTAAATCTTAGGGGCTAGTTTCACTAATATGAAAGAATTAAATCTTTCATAATTTTTAAGCCATAAGTCAAATAACTCCAAACAGCAAGAGGGACAAGTTTCACTAGACAGGTAACTGTTCCCTGAGCATATCCACAAGGGTGCAGCAGGCACACAAGCAGCACACACACCTAAATGCATGGTGTGTGCTATCAACACATCTACAGCTTCCCACACAAGCAAAACTGATCAGCACAACCGTGGGCAAGCACCACCACATCATTTTCTTGCTCATACACATCAAGCACCAGCAGCCAAACCAAACCAAACCAGACCAAACCAACCACACACTTGATCATCCCACCAAGATGGTGACATAAGGAGGGGGTGGATCAGGTGGATAGCAAGAACAAGATCAAGGACAAGTTCTAGGAGCTGGAAGTAGCAGGAGCTGCATCAGGAGAAGAACCAGATCAGGCTAGCCACACAACTAGCAAGATCAAGCCACAAGATCAGCAAGTTACAACCCCAACAACTCCACTGTTGTAGTGAGTAGTATAAAACCATCACATGATTTATCTATCTAAGTTAGACAAGAATTCATGTGTTGTCTTATATTCAACTTCTCAGAAAAACACCCAAGTGGGGTGAGTCCATCATTGAAGATTTTAAACACTAAAAGCCATCAGAAAACTATACAGATCCAACCAGGATCTCAGAACAACCTCATTGATCCTAGCTATAAAGCCATATCTTAAATTCCAAGAATAAATATAGCTAAGATCTGGAATTCTAGGCACATCTCTTAAACAGGAGTAGCACCTTAGAATTTCTAGATCTTATGGATCTATATAACTTAATAAGCCTACAAATCATTTTTCCCAACTTTGACTCAAGAATTAGTAGCTAGTATCACTACCAGAACAGATCCATGAGGAACAACAAGATAAGGACCTAGTCCCTAAGCCTCAGACCAACATCATAGGCATTGGGGTTTAACGAAAGAAAGTTTCAACTTATCTTTGGTAATAAGCCAATCTTAAGCATAAACAAAATCAAGCCAAGTAGTAGAACCTAGTCTTGTGTGCCATTTTAGGATGGTGTCACAAGAGCAGCTTCTAAACCAAGCAGATTAAGCATCTAGCTTTCACATATAAACTCACAGTCAACTAAGCATCATTTTCCTGGTACCAATCATAGGAATCATTTTCAGGTATATATATACATACATAACATCACTGTAAGAGACCAATTTATCTCAATCTGTATAATCCATAAGCAAACAATTACGTCACAAAGGACTACATCACTCACAAATCATCATCGATAACCAAGTAATGACGGTGGTGAACTTTCAAATCACTAGGATCTCCAAGCGGTGATTCTCTGAGAACACTATCATTTGAACCATATCAAATTAACCAATGGAATCAATCTGATAAGCCACTAGCATCACCAAAGCCAACTATAAGCAATAATTCGTAGCAAACAGTCATTCATCATTCTCAAGGGTTATCACCACTAGATCCAAATCATCATATATATGCTCAATAGAGGGATATGAACCCTAATCAGAACAAGAACCCTAATCAGGATATGAACCCTAATCAGAACATAAGCACTAGGTAGGGGTATCCACTAGCTACACACATAGAGATTCATGGTGATAGGATGAACTAGGATCCACAGAGGTGCAACTTACCCGGGGTCCTCGCTGACGAATTGAAGAGGAAGCAGAAGGGCCGACGTTCTCGCGGCGGCATGGGGAGCACCAGTGGCTGCAACCGCACTACCACGGCGTGGCCACAACACCTACGAACATCGCACACCACCACAGGGAGGGTCAAAGTGGCGGTGTGGCACCCAACCCCAAACCCTAGGGTTCGGGAACGGGGCGAACCTGGCCACCAGAGGGCTCCGAAATCAAATCAAAATGGAGGAGGTGAACCAGCATAGTCGCCAACCTCGCCCTGCACCACGGCAGTGGCTAGGGAGGGCCATGACGGCGGGCATCGCTAGTGGCGGCGCCAACACCCCACGAGGTCGAGGGAGAGGGGAGATGAGAACGAGGGGGAGACAGAGAGAGTGGCCTGAGCGGGCCAGGACCCCTTCGGGGAGCCATTTTGGTTCTGCCCAATTGGGTCAAATCGGCCCAATAAACCCAACATAGCCAGTCCAATCACCTAAAGCAAATTTTAATAATTAAGAAAAGACCAAAATGCCTCTGAATTTAAATAAATTCTAGAAAATAAAATAAAAATCCTAAAATTATAAATCAAATATTGTTGGATTCACAATAATCCAATCTATCTAAATAAATTAAGAAATAAAATTTTAGACATAATTTCTATGAAGAATTTTATAATATATATATATTCCTTATGGAATTTTATAAAATTAAAGAAAGATGATAAAAATAAATAAAAATCACTTTTATTATATACCCATATTGTAGTATTTTAGAAAAATACTAAACAAATAATTTATATATTTTTTGAATTTAAAAGAAAAATGATAATTCTTGAAAGAGTTATTAAATAAGTAAAATTCAAATAAAATGAAAGAAAATAAGGAAAACAATATTCAATAATTATTAATAATTAATATTTATAAATTCTTTACTTACGAAAAAATAATTTATAAGTTAAATAATGGGGGAGAATACACACAAAACTAAATAATGCATTACATTACTTTGCATAATCATTTTGCTTCTTTAAATATTGTCCTTACCGGGCAATAATGATGTTTTGTAGACATAGAAGCTCAAGGTCCAGTGTAAGCATCCGACTTGACTACCTTGCGATCACAAGGCAAGTTCATCACTTGCTCATGTCCTTTGAAGAGTCTTTATCAAAGTATTCGCAAATTGTGTTATCATCTATATTCTAGAGAAAGAAAATATTATTTTCTCAAAATAAATAAATCTTCAGTATCATCCTAAATAATGATATGATGGGGCAATAGAACTTAGTGTTCTATTTGCAACAATAATGATCAGTTAGGAACTTAATAACCATGACATCAGTGATTCTAGTGCCGTATATCACGCGTTAACCATGAGATTTGGAATGGGACAGAGAAGTCAGTTGTATCTTCTTCCTCTCACATGTAGCCAGATGTGCAGGTCGTGGTTGTTATCACTCGTAGAGTGCATAGTAATTGGTAATTCGTAGAGGATATGCAGCATATGGGTGGGAATCCTCAATGTCCCACGATAGTGCTGGCATCTAATGGTCTGTACAAACCATTGCCGTAATTCAATATGTGGGCATGGTGTACACCAAGGAGGCATGCGAGGTCACGGATGGGGCAGTGATTAGCTTGGATCACCTACTAGGCCCCACATCATGGAATTGTGGACGGGAAAATACGCCCGGTTGTGCAACAAGGAGTTGATCTCTCATGGGTAAAGTAACGCACCTCTGCAGAGTGTAAGAATTGTAACTTGTTACTCCCTATTCCGGGAAGGAGCTACGAACGCGGCAGGAAAGGAACTCCATGAAAGTTCTGGTCAACCTATGAAGGCTGATGGTCATAGATTTTCATAATAAAATTAATCTTTGAAGAAAGATTTACAAAAACTGCATAGTGCCAAGGACTTATAGTCCAAGGTGGTAGATAGAGCATCAAACTTCCCACCTTGCATTTAATGAATTTACTGGGTAACGCTGTTACTCACCCTTTCCTTTGATCCCTTGCTTAGACACTGAAGATCCCGAAGACACAACTATGTATGCAGCTGAATGCTAAGAAGATGTGTTCTACGAGGAGCCTGACCTGTCAGGAGGTGTTGAAGGAGTGGATTACGAAATCCTCTATGGTGTCGATGACAACGAGTAAAACTAAGTAACCTAGTTAGTAGTAACCGACGGAGCCGAGCAGCATGAACCATATAGAATAAGCTGCGGAGCTCAACTCCTAGTTGGAGTTGCTACTTTTAAATTCATTGAAACACTTTATATTTTGGTTTGTAAGTTGAATCTTTTGAAGTCTTGAACTTACGGTATTGTAATAATAATAATGTGTGAATGTTTGTAATATGGACCCACAATGTTTACATTTGTACCACTCGAGGATGTGATATTTATAGAGCGGTGTTACGTGAATGTCATGTCAACGACTATAGTGTACTACACATGCAAAGTGGTATCTTTGGGTCACCGCAGTTGGTATCAGAGCAAATTGCTTTGACCTTAGGTTGGAAACCTAGTAAAGGGTATTACCTGTAGGAGTGTGTATCAACGATAAAGAATTCTCTAAAAAAATAATGGGTATTCAAATGAGAATATTCCGTTATATGTTTTAGTGCGATAATTCTTTGTTATGATGCAATATATTATTGGTTACTAATAAAAATATTTTTCTTATATTCAGAGCTATGGCACCAAAGTTTACAAAACAGACTTTGGTAAGGAAAGAGGAGACTCTTGATGATTATCAAGGATCATTCACATACCAACTTCATCAACTTCTAAAGATTTTTAGTTGTCCAACTAGAATTCCAGTGAATACCATAACCTATTATGATGGTCGAATGTTATCCAAGTATCATGTGAGTATCCAACTCCTAGAGGAGCTTGGATTATATCACGATCTACCTATAGGTGAAGGTAGGAGTCACTTAGCATCATATCATGTTGCTGTTGTGGAGGCGATAGCTAGTATCCGGGAGCATAAAGCCAAGGAGTTGGAAGGTAGCACATTTTCTATGATACCTCATGATTCTATAGACTTGGAGCCTGTATCGGATCATCTTACTTTGGTTAAGAAACATCCTAAGTTAGCTTCCAAGTTTATGGATAGATACCGAACACTCGTTGCGTCTTTTTATAAGACACATCAAGTTATTGTCAAAGACAAAAATGACATGTTAGAGGATCTAATGGATCCTGAAAGGAGGAAGCAGTTAGCATTCTAGTTGGAGAAGGAAGCAAGTAGTAGTGCAAAACCTATCTTTAAGGATATACCCATAGATCCTGAATCTTTTACACCATATCCTTATTCACCAAGGCCTGAACCTGTATATGATCCTACTGTGGATATGAGGTATGCAAAGGCCACGGTGGTTCAGAGAGGATGGTTCTGATTTAGGACTTCCTATTGAGAATTCTGATGGTTGGAGAATGGGATCATCTGAAGGATTCCAGGAACACCAGATGTCCATAGATGGTTCTGACAGAAATGTTGGACAATCTAGCTGGATGGGTGCAAGAATTAACCCTAGTAACAGTAGTAGAAATACCATATTCATAGATAATCAGGATGAAGAAGAAGATCCCGAGGAATCATCAACACCTTCTCAAAACCCAGGGAATATACATTATCCTGTGTTTAACTATCTTGCCCAAAGGAGCACCTGGGGAGCAGCAGGATCTGCGTATTCTGTTGGCGACTCAAAGAATGAAGCTAAGGAGATGCAAGTGGGAGATAATGTTGAATATGTTTCTGAAGACTTTTCAGCTGAGCTAGAGGGAGTCAATGCGCTCAGGTTGAGTAATGACTCAAGTCCTGACACTTCAGATACTGATTATGTTCCTTCTGGAAGGCCATTTGTTCCCCAAACTGTGCGACGAATGTCACGTCATCACGGTTGGACATCAGACATGTATGATGAGCGTAGTATTTACTAGAAGCAGGCGGCCATTTAGAAGTATCGGGTACTGTGTATTGCAATCCGAGAAAATAAGGTAGTTAGGTAAATAAGGTAGTGTTGTGATTATACCTATATGGTATATGTTGTAATGACTTTGTATTATTACGATGTTGTAATGTATAATATGTGAAATGCATGTTTGGATTTTATTTGGATTTTATTTGGATTTTCACTTTGTGACTAGTTCTGTGCGTAAAGTTGAGCTTAGAACACATGTGTGCATGATGTAATTATGAGTATTCGCTTTATGTTGCAGGACTAGGGGGTCATGGATACGGGTGTAGAGACCGAATCTGAACAGCAGCGAATGGAACGTGAGGCCAAAGAGAAGGTCGATGCAGATGCAGGAAATTAGGGAACGTTACCACCACCACCAATGAGGCCGTTAATGGAGCAGAACTTTATGCAGTGTATGCAAATGATGCAAGAGACCTAGAACAAGTTTATGGAAGAGTTACTGGGACGAGCTGGGAATCAGAGAGCACCTGAAGGTGGAGGAGTGAGTCTTTCTGACTTCCAGAATGCAAGGCCGTTACTTTTTGCATCAGCTCCTGAACCAATGGATGCAGAAGATTGGCTAGCAAATACTGAAAGAAAGTTAAAGACTATAGGCTGTAATTATGAGGAGAAACTGAGGTATGCAACTCATCTTCTAACAGGACCTGCAACATCATGGTGGGAAAATCAGTTAGCCATGCAACAACCAGGAAGGGAGTACACTTGGTAAGAGTTCAAACAGAGATTCCGTGAATATCATGTTCCGGAAAGTGTTATGGAGTTGAAACAGAGAGAATTTGAGGAGCTTCGGAAGGGATATACTAGTGTTATGAAGTATATTCAGGAGTTTAGTCAACTGTCTCATTATGCTGAGGAAGATGTTAACACAGAAGAGAAGCGGAAGAAGCATTTTCTACATGGGTTAAATCCATTTGTGAGGATGCAGTTAAGGTTGGCTAATAAGCAAACTTATTAGCAGTTGCTGGATGCAGCTATCACTTTTGAAGATGACTACAAGAATGTCCAAGAGGATGGGAGGAAGAGAGCCAAGAAGGAAACCAAGAGAATTCAGGCAAGTAAACCTAAACCCAATCTGGAGTTCAAACCTCGGAACAAGGCCTATGGTAACAATAACAATAACAAGGGCAGTGGTAGAAATCAATCCAATCCTAGGAGGAATGTTATTTGTAACAATTGTGAAATTCCAGGGCATTTTCAGAGGGAATGCAAAAAGCCAGTAGTTATCTGTTACGGTTGTGGTCAGAAGGGGCATATCAAGCCTGAATGTCCGAGCAAACCACCAGGTGGTTGGCCTACCAAGGGAGGAGGACAAGCCAATGGAGGAAATGGATAGCCCAATCGAGGAGGAAATAATGTCAAGAACAACAATGGCAAGAGGAACAAACCTACCGAGAAGCTGAATTGCGCAACCCTAGAGGAGGTGGATAACTCTGAGCATGCAGTGATAGGTACGCTCAATATCCTTACCAATCCCGGCAAAGTTCTATTTGATATTGGTGCAACTACTTCATTTATTTCTAAAGAATTCTGTGATAAATTCGGGATTAGAAGGACAACGTTAGAAAACCCTATGACCGTAGTTACGGTAGGGGAAATGTGATTGTACGCCACATTAAACAAGATCAGGTTATTTCGACCTGTGGTTGTACATACTTTGCAGACCTTTACGTGATTCTTTTGAAGGGAATTGCAGTAGTGCTGGGGATGGACTGGATGATTGAACATGGGGCTTAGATAAATTGTGAGCAGAAAACTGTCTCAATAAAAACTCCAAGTGGAGCAAGAATAGTGTATCAAGCAGATAAGCACAGTCATATCATGGTGGATCTTTAGTTGAACTCAATGAAGGAGGTCAAATTGGAAGATATTCCTATACTAAATGAGTTTCAAGATGTTTTTCCAGCAGAGCTACCTGGAATGCCACCAGATCGGGAGGTAGAGTTCACTATTGTTCCAGGTACAACACCAATAGCTCAAGCACCATACAATATGGGACCAAAAGAATTAAAAGAACTCAAAGAGCAAATTGATGAGTTAGCCAGAAAAGGATTTATTCAGGAAAGTGTATCCCCATGGGGAACACCAGTGATCTTTGTGGATAAAAGGGATGATGGAAGAAGGATGTGTGGAGATTATAGAAATCTGAACAATGTTACCATAAAGAATAAGTATCCTTTACCAAGAATTCAAGATCTGTTTGATCAAGTGAAAGGAGCTAGAGTATTTTCTAAGATCGATCTAAGATCTGGATACCATCAGATAAAAATTAAACTTGAGGATGTTCCAAAGACAGCATTTGTCTCATGATATGGACACCATGAGTATCTGGTAGTACCATTTGGTTTACCAATGCACCAGCAATATTCATGAATCTGATGAACAAAATCTTCATGCCATATTTGGATAAGTTCGTCATAGTTTTCATTGATGATATTCTGATCTATTCCAAGGATAAGGAAGAGCATGCAGATCATTTGAGAATAGCATTGCAAACCCTAAGAGAACATAATCTTTATGCTAAGTTCAGTAAGTGTGAATTCTGGCTAGATGAGGTAGAATTCCTCGGCCATGTGATCAGTAAAGATGGAATTGTTGTAAATCCATCCAGAGTTCAATCAGTTCTAGAGTGGACTGCACCAACCAATGTGAAACAAATTCGAGGTTTCATGGGGATGGTTGGTTATTATCAGAGATTCATTGAAGGTTTCTCCAAAATAGCTGGACCAATAACAAAATTGTTAAGAAAGAATACACCATTCAATTGGGATGAGAAGTGTGAAGCAAGTTTTCAGGAGTTGAAGACCAGGTTAACCACGACTCCAATCTTAGCAGTTCCAGAAATAGGGAAAGACTTTACAGTATACTGTGATGCATCTAAAGAAGGTCTGGGTTGTGTGTTAATGCAAGATAGGAAAGTGATTGCTTATGGTTCAAGACAACTGAAACCACATGAAGTCAACTATCCAACTCATGATTTAGAGTTAGCAGTAGTAGTCTTTGCGCTGAAAGGATGGAGGCATTTTCTTTATGGAGCCAGATGTGAGTTATACACTGATCATAAAAGTCTTAAATATTTCTTCACCCAAAAGGAATTGAATATGAGACAGAAGCGTTGGTTGGAACTAATCAAAGATTATGATTTAACAATCAACTATACTCCAGGAAAAGCAAATGTTGTAGCAGATGCTTTAAGTCATAAAAGTGCATATATTCAGCCTAGCAATCGGGAGCTACCAAAAGAGTTACAGATGGACTTGGAAAGATTAGAGCTTCAATTTATTAGAACAAAGATTCTTGGAGGATTAGCTACTATGCAGGTAGTTGCAGAGTAAGACAGTGATCTTAAGCACGAAATTTTATACATCAAGCAGAAGATCCTTTCATTGCTGAGGAAATTCGGAGGATATCTCAAGGGCAAACATCAGTTTTTCGCCTTGGAGATTATGAGTCTTTATGGTTCCAAGATCAACTTTGTGTTCCAGATGTGATGGAGATTCATGATGTCATACTCAGAGAAGCACATGAAACACCATATTCTATACATCCAGGGAGTACTAAGATGTACATGGATCTGAAAGAATTATTCTGGTGGAATAACATGAAAAGAGACATTGCTAAGTATGTATCAGAATGCCATACTTGCCAAAGGGTGAAGGCTGAACACCAAAGTCCAGCAGGACCATTGCAACCTTTAAAAATTCCTGAATGGAAGTGGGAGGAAATAGGTATGGATTTCATCACAGGATTGCCCATGACACCTAAACGGAAGGATATGATATGGGTGATTTTGGATAGACTCACTAAAAGTGCACATTTTATTCTGGTAAATTAGAAGGATAACGCCGAGAAGTTAGTAGAAGTTTACATTAAAGAAATAGTAAGTAAGCACAGAGTGCCCAAAAAGATCGTAACTGATAGGTGATCAGTATTTACTTCAGCATTTTTGAAGCAATTACATGAAGCACTTGGTTCAAAGTTAGATTTTAGCACAACATATCATCCATAGACAGGGGGTCAAACGGAAAGAACCAGTCAGATACTGGAAGACATCTTAAGGGCCTATGCATTAGATTTCGGAGGTTCGTGGGAAGATCATCTACCATTGGCAGAATTTTCCTACAATAATAGCTATAAGAGTAGTCTAAAGGCAGCTCCATATAAGGTTTTGTATGGAAGGAAATGTAGATCACCAATATGTTTGTATAATCCTGGAAGCAGCAAGGAATTTGCGCCAGACTATTTCAAGGAAAAGCAAGATATCATTGATAAAATCAAGGATAGATTGAAAATAGCTCAAAGCAGACAGAAAAGTTATGCTGATCAAAGTCGAAGATCATGTCATCCTGAAGTAAGAGACATGGTATATTAGAAAGTAAGTCCAATGAAAGGGGTTAAAAGGTTCGAAGTTAAAGGAAAATTGAGTCCAAGATATATCGGGCCATTCAAGATATTGAGTCAGAACATGACTATAGTTATGCTTTAGAGTTACCCTCAAGATTGGATTAAGTTCATAATGTTTTCCATGTGTCACAACTCCGTAAATGTTTGAAGGTTCCGGATGATGCAATCACACATCAAGAGATCAAATTACAAGCAGATCTGACCTATATTGAAAAACCCTATAAAATTTTGGAAGAAAATTGGAAAAGGTTGAGAAACAGGGCCATCAAGTACTACAAGGTACAGTGGGAACATCATCCAGAAAGGGAAGCCACCTGGGAGAAAGAGGATGAATTAAGAAAAGCCTATCCAGAACTATTCAGGTACACTTCACCAAACTTTGGGATGAAGTTTAATTTAAGGGGGTAAGTCTGTAACATCCCAGCATTTAGGAACTAGCGAAGGGTAGATTTAGGAATTTGTGCAATTGCATGCATTCATCTGTAAAAATGTGGGTAAATTTTTCGCCAAATAAAAACTTAAAGTGATCAAAGTTTCTTTCACTCTTTTAGTTTAGGAATAGCCTTGGAGAATGATCGTTATAAACTTTGAAATGATCTTTATGAATTATGTGTTTTGGGAAGTGGAATTTGAATTCAAACTTGAGATTTGGGTTTATATTTTAAAAAGGATTAGGATTATGTGTGAGAAGATTATTAAATCAAGAAATAATATTTAGTAACTCAAACTTTAAATAATATAACATAATTGAGTAAATGAATATTTATTTCATATATTTATTCAATGAATAAGTTACAAAATGTAACTTATAAAGAAACTAAGTACCAAAAGCTTCATATAATATTGACAATTAAATAAATGAATATACATCTCATTTAATCAACTCATCAATAAGTTACAAAATGAAAATTAAAAAACTAATAAAGAATCTTTACAAGAGTATAATTACATCTTTATGTATCTAGTACATTTTATTTACAAAAGAATAAAATAAATATTATAAGGGGACTATTCTATAAAGAAAAAGAAAACCTAATCTAAATCTTGAATCTTCAAGTCTTGTACCTGCAAAACAAATCATAAACTAAAAGAAAGAAAATAAAATATTAGGATGTTTTACTCTCGGTGGTGACAATGTGATGCACTGTTCAATTTTACATCACTGAGTAAATCTTAGGGGCAAGTTTCACCAATATGAAAGAACTAAATCTTTCATAATTTTTAAGCCATAAGTCAAATAACTCCAAACAGCAAGAGGGGCAAGTTTCACCAGACAGGTAAATGTAATCAGATAAAAGCAGCACACACACCTAAATGCATGGTGTGTGTGTTGTCAACACATCTACAGCTGCCCACAGAAGCAAAACTGATTAGCACAGCCGTGGGCAAGCACCACCACATCATTTTCTTGCTCATACACATCAAGCACCAGCAGCCAAACCAAACCAAACCAGACCAAACCAACCACACACTTGATCATCCCACCAAGATGGTGACATAAGGAGGGGGTGGATCAGGTGGATAGCAAGAACAAGATCAAGGACAAGTTCCAGGAGCTGGAAGTAGCAGGAGCAGCATCAGGAGAAGAACCAGATCAGGCTAGCCACACAACCAGCAAGATCAAGCCACAAGATCAGCAAGTTACAACCCCAACAACTCCATTGTTGTGGTGAGTAGTATAAAACCATCACATGATTTATCTATCTAAGTTAGACAAGGATTCATGTGTTGTCTTATATTCAACTTCTTAGAAAACACCCAAGTGGGGTGAGTCCATCATTGAAGATGCTAAACACTAAAAGCCATCAGAAAACTATACAGATCCAACCAGGATCTCAGAACAACCTCATTGATCCTAGCTATAAAGCCATATCTTAAATTCCAAGAATAAATATAGCTAAGATCTGGAATTCTAGGAACATCTCTTAAACAGGAGTAGAACCTTAAAATTTCTAGATCTTATGGATCTATATAACTTAATAAGCCTACAAATCATTTTTCCCAACTTTGACTCAAGAATTAGTAGCTAGTATCACTACCAGAACAGATCCATGAGGAACAACAAGATAAGGACCTAGTCCCTAAGCCTCAGACCAACATCATAGGCATTGGGGTTTAAAGAAAGAAAGTTTCAACTTAACTTTGGTAATAAGCCAATCTTAAGCATAAACAAATCAAGCCAAGTAGTAGAACCTAGTCTTGTGTGCCATTTTAGGATGGTGACACAAGAGCAGCTTGTAAACCAAGCAGATTAAGCATCTAGCTTTCACAGATAAACTCACAGTCAATAAGTATCATTTTCCTGGTACCAATCACAGGAATCATTTTCAGGTATATATATACATACATAACATCACTGTAAGAGACCAATTTATCTCAATCTGTATAATCCATAAGCAAACAATTACAGATACAGTGACTACATCACTCACAAATCACTGTCAATAACCAAGTAATGACAGTGGTGAACTTTCAAATCACTAGGATCTCCAAGCAGTGATTCTACAGTAACACTATCATTTGAACCATATCAAATTAACCAATGGAATCAATCTGATAAGCCACTAGCATCACCAAAGCCAACTATAAGCAATAATTCGTAGCAAACAGTCATTCATCATTCTCAAGGGTTATCACCACTAGATCCAAATCATCATATATATGCTCAACAGAGGGATATGAACCCTAATCAGAACAAGAACCCTAATCAGGATATGAACCCTAATCACAACATAAGCACTAGGCAGGGGTATCCACTAGCTACACACATAGAGATTCATGGTGATAGGATGAACTAGGATCCACAGAGGTGCAACTTACCTGGGGTCCTCGCTGACGAATTGAAGAGGAAGCAGAAGGGCCGACGTTCTCGCGGAGGCATGGGGAGCACCCAGAGGGCGCTGCAACCCGCACCAGCCACGGCGGTGGCCACAACAGCACACGAACATCGCACACCACCATAGGAGGGTCCGTAGCGGCAGTGTCAGCACCCAACCCCAAACCCTAGGGTTCGGGAACGGGGCGAACCTGGACACCAGAGGGCTCCGAAATCAAATCAAAATGGAGGAGGTGAACCAGCATAGTCACCAACCTCGCCTTGCACCACGACAGTGGCCAGGGAGGGCCACGACGGTAGGCATCACCAGCGGCAGCGCCAGCACCCCACAGGGTCGAGGGAGAGGGAAGATGAGAACGAGGGGGAGACAGGGAGAGTGGGATGAGCGGGCCAGGACCCCTTCGGGGATCCATTTTGGTTCTGCCCAATTAGGCCAAAACGGCCCAATAAACCCAACACAGCCAGCCCAATCAGCTAAAGCAAATTTTAATAATTAAGAAAAGACCAAAATGCCCCTGAATTTAAATAAATTCTATAAAATAAAAAAATCCTAAAATTATAAATAAAATATTTTTGGATTCACAATAATCCAATCTATCTAAATAAATTAAGAAATAAAATTTTAGACATATAATTTCTATCAAGAATTTTATAATATATATTGCTTATGGAATTTTATAAAATTAAAGAAAGATGATAAAAATAAATAAAAATCACTTTTATTATATACCCATATTGTAGTATTTTATAAAAATACTAAACAAATAATTTATATATTTTTTGAATTTAAAAGAAAAATGACAATTCTTAAAAGAGTTATTAAATAAGTAAAATTCAAATAAAATGAAAGAAAATAAGGAAAACAATATTCAATAATTATTAATAATTAATATTTAGAAAATCTTTAATTATGAAAAGATTTTTTATATAAGTTAAATAATGGGGGAGAATACACACAAAACTAAATAATGCATTACATTACTTTGCATAATCTTTTTGCTTCTTTAAATATTGTCCTTACCGGGCAATAATGATGTTTTGTAGACATAGAAGCTCAAGGTCTAGTGCTAGCATCCGACTTCACTACCTTGCGATCACAAGGCAAGTTCATCGCTTGCTCATGTCCTTTCAAGAGTCTTTATCAAAGTATTTGCAAATTGTGTGTTATCATCTATATTCTAGAGAAAGAAAATATTATTTTCTCAAAATAAATAAATCTTCAGTATCATCCTAAGTGATGATATGATGGGGCAATAGAACTTAGTGTTCTATTTGCAACAATAATGATCAGTTAGGAACTTAATAACCATGACATCAGTGATTCTAGTGTCGTATATCACGCGTTAACCATGAGATTTGGAATGGGACAGAGAAGTCAGCTGTATCTTCTTCCTCTCGCATGTAGCCGGATGTGCAGGTCGTGGCTGTTATCACTCGTAGAGTGCATAGTAATTGGTAATTCGTAGAGGATATGCAGCATATGGGTGGGAACCCTCAATGTCCCACGATAGTTCTGGCATCTAACGGTCTGTACAAACCATTGCCGTAATTCAGTATGTGGGCATGTTGTACACCAAGGAGGCATGCGAGGTCGCGGATGGGGCAGTGATTAGCTTGGATCACCTACTAGGCCCCACATCATGGAATTGTGGACGGGAAAATACGCCCGGTTGTGCAACAAGGAGTTGATCTCTCATGGGTAAAGTAACGCACCTTTGCAGAGTGTAAGAATTGTAACTTGTTACTCCCTATTCCGGGAAGGAGCTACGAACGCGGCAGGAAAGGAACTCCATGAAAGTTCTGGTCAACCTATGAAGGCTGATGGTCATAGATTTTCATAATAAAATTAATCTTTGAAGAAAGATTTACAAAAACTGCATAGTGCCAAGGACTTATAGTCCAAGGTGGTAGATAGAGCATCAAACTTCCCACCTTGCATTTAATGAATTTACTGGGTAACGCTGTTACTCACCCTTTCCTTTGATCCCTTGCTTAGACACTGAAGATCCCGAAGACACACCTATGTATGCAGCTGAATGCCAAGAAGATGTGTTCTACGAGGAGCCTGACCTGTCAGGAGGTGTTGAAGGAGTGGATTACGAAATCCTCTATGGTGTCGATGACAACGAGTAAAACTAAGTAACCTAGTTAGTAGTAACCGACGAAGCCGAGCAGCATGAACCATATAGAATAAGCTGCGGAGCTCAACTCCTAGTTGGAGTTGCTACTTTTAAATTCCGCTGAAACACTTTATATTTTGGTTTGTAAGTTGAATCTTTTCGAAGTCTTGAACTTCTGGTATTGTAATAATAATAATGTGTGAATGTTTGTAATATGGACCCGCAATGTTTCTGTTGTACCACTCTGAGGGATGTGATATTTATAGAACGGTGTTCTGTGAATGTCATGTCAACGACTATAGTGTACTACACATGCATTGGTATGCTGGGTCACCACAGTTGGTATCAGAGCAAATTGCTTTGACCTTAGGTTGGAAACCTAGTAAAGGGTATTACCTATAGGAGTGTGTAGCAACGATAAAGAATTCTCTAAAAAAATAATGGGTATTCAAATGAGAATATTCCGTTATATGTTTTAGTGCGATAATTCTTTGTTATGATGCAATATATTATTGGTTACTAATAAAAATATTTTTATTATATTCAGAGCTATGGCACCAAAGTTTCCAAAACAGACTTTGGTAAGGAAAGAGGAGACTCTTGATGATTATCAAGGATCATTCACATACCAACTTCATCAACTTCTAAAGATTTTTAGTTGTCCAACTAGAATTCCAGTGAATACCATAACCTATTATGATGGTCGAATGTTATCCAAGTATCATGTGAGTATCCAACTCCCAGAGGAGCTTGGATTATATCATGATCTACCTATAGGTGAAGGTAGGAGTCACTTAGCAGCATATCATGTTGCTGTTGTGGAGGCGATAGCTAATATCCGGGAGCATAAAGCCAAGGAGTTGGAAGGTAGCACATTTTATGTGATACCTCATGATTCTATAGACTCGGAGCCTGTACCGGATCATTTTACTTTGGTTAAGAAACATCCTAAGTTATCTTCCAAGTTTATGGATAGATACCGAACACTCGTTGCGTCTTTTTATAAGACACATCAAGTTATTGTCGAAGACAAAAATGACATGTTAGAGGATCTAACAGATCCTGAAAGGAGGAAGCAGTTAGCATTCTAGTTGGAGAAGGAAGCAAGTAGTAGTGCAAAACCTATCTTTAAGGATATACCCATAGATCCTGAATCTTTTACACCATATCCTTATTCACCAAGGCCTGAACCTATATATGATCCTACTATGGATATGAGGTATGCAGTACCACAGGGTTCAGAGGATGGTTCTGATTCAGAACTTCCTATTGAGAATTCTGATGGTTGGAGAATGGGATCATCTGAAGGATTCCAGGAACACCAGATGTCCATAGATGGTTCTAACAGAAATGTTGGACAATCTGGCTGGATGGGTGCAAGAATTAACCCTAGTAATAGTATTATAAATACTATATTCATAGATAATCAGGATGAAGAAGAAGATCCTGAGGAGAGAGTGTTTGAATCATCAACACCTTCTCAAAACCCAGGGAATATACATTATCCTGTGTTTAACTATCTTTCCCAAAGGAGCACCTGGGGAGCAGCAGGATCTGCGTATTCTGTTGGCGACTCAAGGAATGAAGCTCAGGAGATGCAAGTGGGAGATAATGTTGAATATGTTTCTGAAGACTTTTCAGGTGAGCTAGAGGGAGTCAATGCGCTCAGGTTGAGTAATGACTCAAGTCCTAACACTTCAGATACTGATTATGTTCCTTCTGGAAGGCCATTTGTTCCACAAACTGTGTGACGAACGTCATGTCATAACGGTTGGACATCAGGCATGTATGATGAGCATAGTATTTACTAGAAGCAGGCGGCCATTTAGAAGTATCGGGTACTGTGTATTGCAATCTGAGAAAATAAGGTAGTTAGGTAAATAAGGTAGTGTTGTGATTATACCTATATGGTATATGTTGTAATGACTTTGTATTATTACGATATTGTAATGTATAATATGTGAAATGCATATTTGGATTTTATTTGGATTTTCATTGTGTGACTAGTTCTGTGCGTAAAGTTGAGCTCATAACACATGTGTGCATGATGTAATTATGAGTATTCGCTTTATGTTGCAGGACTAGGGGGTCATGGATACGGGTGTAGAGACGGAATCTGAACAGCAGCGAATGGAACGTGAGTCCAAAGAGAAGGCCGGTGCAGATGCAGGAAATCAGGGAACGTTACCACCACCACCACCGCCAATGAGGCCGTTAATGGAGTAGAACTTTATGCAGTGTATGAAAATGATGCAAGAGACCCAAAACAAGTTTATGGAAGAGTTGCTGGGACGAGCTAGGAATCAGAGAGCACCTGAAGGTGGAGGAGTGAGTCTTTCTGACTTCCAGAATGCAAGGCCGTTACTTTTTGCATCCTTGGAATATGCTTGTCCCAAAATGTTAACTCGGCGGCCTCCTTTCCGTGTCCCCCTTCTATCTGTTGCAATGTTCCAGAAACCTTCACATGCGCGCCTCGGGCTTCCTCACTGTCACCTCCGTGACGTTTGTCTGCCCTTCTGTTGCTCTGCTCCTTGTCCTTTGCGCTTGGCTCTGTCTAGATTTCGCTTAGACAGTGACTAGGGTTTGACTATAGGTACCTCCTTCTCCTGCAAGTTTCATGTTATTCGGTCTTATCTCGCATAACTCGGCTCGGCCTTCATCTGCATACAAGTTAATCAGCCTCATTCGGTCGACATAATTCATATGTCGGCCGAGTAAAGGTGTTACTCATTCTATCTTTGCCATGGCTCTGCTCATCTTGGCCGGATCTTACATGATTCGGCCGACACAATCAGTAATTCGGCTTAAGATGAGGGAGACTCCTTTCGTCTTTCCCCTGTCTTGACCCTATACGGGGTCACCTCCCCCAACATTAGTCCCTGAAGCTGGTGCGGTCCTGCCGGAAACCTCGGCCGGGCCACATCAGTTTCCCGACATACGTCTCTCTTTACTTCCGAGGTATTTCTTAGCCGACGTTATTTATTCGCCACCCTCTTACTCTTTTCATCTTTCTCCCTCTATGGATTACTTTCCACGCTATCCCCCCTTGTTCGAGGTATTTGCGTGGCTTCCTGGGTAAGCCTCGTCCTACATGTACCAATCATCATTGTTTTCTAGTTTTTTGTTCCTCTACAGTGTTTACTGACAAGCTACAGTGTTTACTACGCCCGTCGCGTCGGTGCAGTGACGCCTCGAGTATCGCATCAGCCAGAAGACCCAATCCTATCCTGTGTTGTGTGGTCTTTGGTGTGGTCCACTACTTGAGAACGGTTTCGCCACACACACGATTATGCGGTTATCGTGGCATAGCCACGATCCCACTGCAGCTAACATTACGCGGTTATAAAGAGGGGAGCAGGGCTAGACGATTCACTTTCCCCCCTCGTTTTCCCTTCATCTTCTTCCTCGCACCGCCGCCTCTGTTCGCGTTCTAGTGGTCATGCCATCGTTGTCCTCCTCGATGGTCGCGCTGCTGTTCTCTGGCTCCTGTGACCTCGCCGCAGTGCCCTTGCTCTGGTGCTTCCGCCGATGAGTTTTCCTATAGCACCGCCGCTAGGTCTGCGTGCTAGGCATCTCTCTTGTTTTCCTAGATTCCCCGCAGCGGTTCTTTTTGTTCCACCGTCGCGCTCGTTAGAATCATGACGGGGCCCTGCACTTCTAGGCCTCTCCCTGCCGCTAGTTTTTCCTCTGTCGATTCCTCCGACGAGCCTATGTCTAGCTCCGCTAGCGGTGCTCTCATCGGGGACGATGACTTTGCGTCCGATCCAGAGCGGGGTTCCTGGCAGGGTTCCACCGTTACTCATCGAGAGGTAGAATGGTTAACTAAAACGCGCCGAATTCCCGCCGAGGTAAGCTGTCGCTTGCCCGGCAAAGAATCCTCGCCCGTACTCAACGAGGGCGAGTATGTAGTTTTCATGTCCCACTTCGCTCGTGGATTCGGCCTCCCTCTTAGCGACTTTGCTAGGGGTTTCCTTGATTACTTCGGCCTTCAGCCGCATCACCTGCCGGCCAATGCCATTGCCTCTCTGTCGGCTTTTATCTCGGCTTTAGAGGGGTATTTTGGCCTCTGGCCCTCCGTACATGTTTGGTCCAAATTCTTTCAGATCGGAACTAATGTTGTGCCGGACAAATCTCTTCAACCTTCTGAGAAATCTCTTACCCAATGCGGGGCTGCGTCCATTACACCTTGGAGAAACTCTGAGTTCCCCTATGTCGCTGGCCTCGAGTCTTGTAAGAAATGGCATAGATCATTTTTCTATGTCAAATATACAGGGAAGGAAGATAAGATTCGTCTCCCCACTTTCTCTATCGGTCCCCCTTCCAAGAAGAATTGGAACTACAATCCTAGGAAAATCCATGCTCTTGCCGAGGCATTTGAGATTCGGCTCAAAGAACGGATTCGCGCCGGGCTCCGTGGTGAAGATTTAATGACCGCATTCGTCAGCAGCCGAATCTGCCCTTTTCAGCTTCGCACTCATAAGCTCTGTTATATGAGTGGTCCTCTGGATCCCAACCGAGTATCTACGGTTGAACTCGACGATTATCACATCTATAAGCGCGCTCGGGCTATCTTTAAGACCGATATGCCAAAAGAATGGAAATGGGGATTGAAGCCATTTTCTCGCGGGAATCCCCCTCCTCAGGTAAGTTTAAACACTAGTGTTTTCTTCCGAGTTGCTTTTCTGATTGTTCTTTTATTAATTCTAATTTACTTCTCTCGCAGAGGTTTACGGAGCAGAAGACGGAAGATGCCGAGGTTCTGGCTCTTCCTTGGACTGCTGATCGCAATACCTCGGACACTGGGGAACCTGACTCGGAGGAGTTTGTCCCTAAGTCGGATGTTGCGCCTGTTCGCACACGGAGCAAGACCTCGGCCCATGCGGATGAAGGTGACTTGGACGATGTCCAAATTCTTGAGGTAGTTGTCGCGGTGCCTATCTCTTATGCATTTCCGGCTCCTTCTTTCCCAGCTAACCAAGTTGGTCAGGTGCACGATACCGAACCTCTTGCTTCCGAGGTTCCTGTTGCTTCGAAGAATCGCACCGCCTCGACGGACCCCTCTGGTGCTGCCCCCAAGAAGCGATACAAGAAATCCGCCCAGCATATCCCAAAGCGCAATACCATGCCTGGAGTTACTGGGTAAGTTTATTTCTACCTGTATTTCTTGTTTCTCTCTCTGTTTCCGACTCGGCTTTTATTCCCATGCAGAGCTCCTCTTTCTGCAAAGCCAAGTGGTCCTAGTATGACAAGCCATACTACTCGGCCGTCTTCTCCCCCTCCTCCAGAGGATATTCGGGTTCCCAGTCCTCGTGTTGATTCTCCTCCTGCGCCGACCCATGTAACACCTAAACCAGATGAGCCTATCGCTCCCACGGTTGTTGCCGATGTAACCCCTACGCCGGATCACCCAGTTGAGCATGATGTCTCTCTTGAGACAGCCGAGGTTTCTCCCAATGATCCTTTGATCACTGCAGTTCCAGCTCCTACTCCAATTCCTACCGAGGATACCACCACCTCGGCCCCTTTGGAAACTATAGTCCCTCCTGCCGCCAAGGACGTGGTTCCTGATACTGAAGTTGCTGCCCCCGCCGAAGTCTCTACCAAGGGCAAGAAAGTTGTTGTCACTAAACCCTCGGCATCTCAGAAGGGGCCGACAAGCTCTTCTCAGCCCAGTATTGCTGATGCACTTCGCAAAGGAGTTTCTTCTGCCAAAACCGGTGTCGCCCTTGCCGCCGACACCCAGCTTACTCTTCATAAGAGTCCGGCGGCGACCACAGTTACTCAGCAGACCCGAGGTAAAGTGCTGACCCGTACCGATAGCGGGCATAGCCTCGGCTCACTGGTGGAGTATGCGAACAACTGGAATGCCTGTGATCAGCTTGAGGGCAATCCAAGTAGCCAGCCGTTTCAACTTTCCGACATCAGCAGTCGTCTGCATATGGCTGCTAAAATTGTTCTCGACAGTGATAAGATGAACGAGGTAAGCGCCCTCGTTAATACTTTGTTTATTATACTACATATACACTAGTCCCCGAAGCTTGCAACCGGATGATTTATTGTTCGTTTGGAAGCTTCATATTGTTTTACATGCCTTACATGATTTATTTGGTCTAGACTTATCTTATGTTTGAATATATATAGTCATCTAGATCCGGGTTAATTTTTACTTGATTCGGATCTGTCTTACTTCTGAATATCTAGCCACCTAGATTCGAGTCAAGTTTTACTTGATTCGGATCTGTCTTGCTTTTGAATATCTAGCCACCTAGATTCGAGTCAAGTTTTACTTTCAGATCTGTATTGCTTTTGAATATCTAGCCACCTAGATTCGAGTCAAGTTTTACTTGATTCGGATCTATCTTGCTTTTGAATATCTAGCCACCTAGATTCGAGTCAAGTGTTACTTGATTTGGATCTGTCTTGCTTTTGAATATCTAGCCATCTAGATCCGAGTCAAGTTTTATTTGATTCGGATCTGTCTTACTTTTAAATATCTAGCCACCTAGATTCGAGTCAAGTTTTACTTGATTCAGATCTGTCTTGCTTTTGAATATCTAGCCATCTAGATCCGAGTCAAGTTTTATTTGATTCGGATCGGTCTTACTTTTGAATATCTAGCCACCTAGATTCGAGTCAAGTTTTACTTGATTCGGATCTGTCTATTCTTTATGTAACTTGTGTCCATTTTTCAGGTTGCCCATGATCGTCGGACAGCTGAATTTTAAAGGTTGCTATTTGCACACAAAAAACTTCAAGATAAATATGAGAAGATTGTCCCTGTTGTGAAGAAAACTGGTAAGTTAACCATTCGTGTAACGTTCCTTAACTTCGTAATAGTTTTAGCTGTTCGTGCTAATTAACTTTTTTGCTGGTGCCCAGCTAGTATCAACAACTTGAATACTCGCCTTACCAAGAAAGTTGGCGCTCTTGAAGGTTAGTTACTATTTTTGTTTTTTAATTTGTCGACTTTTTTCCGAGGTAAATATTGGGTTTCTTACAACCTTTCGGCTTTGGTATAGCCGAGTTACAAACACTTGCAGCGTCGCATCAAGAATGCATACCTATGCCTGATATGATGCTGCATTTTTTAGAACAAGCTGCCGCTCATTCGACGCAACTCAAAGAAAAGGATGATGAGATAACTCGGTTACTCGCCGAGGTTGAATCTCTCAAGCTTTCCCAAAAGTCTGAGTTGGAAAAAGTTGATCAGGAATTCTTTGAAGAAAAGAATCGACTAAGTCTGCAGTTGCAGAAAGACAAGGGACTTCTTGATGCTGCCGAGCTAAAAAACCAGGCGATGAGCGAGGAAATTATTCGCTTTGAGAAGAGTAGGGCCGACTGATCCCAGGATCTCCATAAAATGCTGAGTTATATTCATCGTAAGTCTCTGTTCCTCGTCAGCTTATGCTTTTCCTTTGCTCATCTTATCTTATATGGTGCCCTTACTTGTAGATCATTTCCCCGAAGCCAAACCTATGAGCTCCAAGGCTGTGATTTCTGCTCGCGCACGCCAAGGTGTGCTTGTCGCACCGAATCAAGAATATTCTATTGAAGACTTCCTGATTGCGGTTGGCGCTGCTATTGGGCCAATGAAAGTTATGGGAAAGGATCTGGTGCAAGCAGCTATCCGAGCTTATCATGTTCTCTGGCCGAATGACTCAGATATTGATGAGCTGGAAGTGCTTGTGGCGAGGTTAATGGCCTCTCAAACACAACTTAACCTTTGGAGGGAATCTGCTAGAAGAGCTGGTGCTGATATGGCACTTACAGCTGTTTTGTCTTGGTACGAGGATATCTCTCTCGATACTCTGATGAATCTGCGCACTGGCTCTCCTTGGGTTGAGAATCCAGAGTTCGTTGCTCGCCGTCAAGCTCGTGCCTTCCAGCTTATTGAGTATGCTGACGTGCATCATTGGATCGAAGGGCCGAGTTTTCTTCCCAACTCGGCTGACGATGTCGAGGCTGAAGATGCATCAGGTGGTGACTCGGCCAATCAAGATGACCCGGAGGATGATTCAGATAATGCCCATGATTCAAATGACAGCTCGGATGAGGATGACGACGCGTGATCCTCCTCTAAAGGACTTGAAAACTCTCGAGCCCAAGTTGACGTCTCTTAGCAGCCGGGGCTTGCTCCAGAGGTTACTATGGCTTCTGGTGATGCTGAGGTAACCTCTGCTGAATCGCCAACAACCTCGGAGCGCCCAGTTCCTGAAGATACCCTTCTGAAGGAGACCGAGGTCACTCCGCCTGCGTCCGAGATACGCACGCCCGATGCTCCTGACAATGCTACTACCCCTCCTAAGGGTGATTTTGCCTCTGCCGGTGTCTAGGCTCAAAAACTCTTAGTTGTTTTAAGTCCCCGGTATGCCGGGCGTATGATGTCTTTGAAACAATTGTCCGCCTTTTGGTATATTGTGAACCCTTTTGCCTTGTGCCACTGAGGCACTGGTGATGGTAACTGTTGTTAGTTTATCTAAGTGAATCTATTTGAATCACATCTTTGCTTTGTCAAACTTTAATTTCGTAAAGCCGGATCGTATTCTCCCCTATGACCGACTTTTGTTCGGCATCTATGTTGTTTGCCTTATGTAAACTTGGTTGTATAGTTGTTGTTTTCGCAACTTCTACTTGAAGTACAATGCTCTAAGCCCATAGACTGGCATATTACCCTTCCCGAGGTTTCCACTGGTAAAGTGATATAAATAGGGTGCATCCCTTATTACACTTTGACTTGCTGAGGTTGTCATCCTTTAGAAATCGTTATTTGTTTCCTCCTTGTTATTCCTTTGATGATCGAGGCAAGCTTATATTGCATCTTACGAGTTATGATCAACAAATGAGGGGAGTCCCTGAGTTTCTGCCTGAGCTATCGAACTCTTATGTGTATGAAAAAATTAGCGGGTAAGGTAAGTCAGTCCCGAGTTATCACTCGGGTTACGGAAGGTTCACACCTTATCAAAAAATATCGAACGACATGAAGCAGTCCCTGAAGCTATTACTCGGGTCGTTGAAATATAAATCATAATTCAATGCAGAGAACATCATGGGGCAGTCCCCGAGTCACTTCTCAAGGTGCCGAGGTTTAATACATAATTCAAAATAAGAAACAACATGGGGCAGTACCTGAGTCATTGCTCGAGGTGCCGAGGTTTAATACATAATTCAAAATAAGAAATAACATGGTGCAGTCCCCGAGTCACTGCTCAAGGTGCTGAGGTTTAATACTTGCTCGATACTCCGACTTGGTGCGTCACATGGCGGCGTGCAATATATGGCTTCTAAGTGTAGAACGGTCGAAGTAAGGCTATGTTCCATGGTCTTTTTGATTCGTCTCCGGCTTTGTTTGCCTTGTTCTTTTCTGGTGACTGAGCGTCGATCAGGTAATATGCATCATTGTGCAATGCTTTACTCACGATGAATGGTCCTTCCCATGGGGGTGAGAGTTTGTGCATGCCGGCTATGCGTTGCACTAGCCGAAGAACTAAGTCTCCTTCTTTAAAAACTCTCGGATTGACTTTTTTGCTATGATATCATTGATATCTTGCTGATAAATAGCTGATCTTGATAATGCCAATTCCCTTGCTTCCTCCAGCAGATCCACATCGTCTTGCCGCGATACTTCGTTTACCTCGGTCGTTGTGTACTGGATCACTCTTGGCGAGTCATGCATTATGTCGGCTGGAAGCACAACTTCTGCCCCATATACTAGAAAGAATGGGGTATACCCTGTCGACCTATTTGGGGTGGTCCCGAGGCTCCACAATACTGTTGGAAGCTCCTCAATCCAGCATCCTGCCGACCTTTGCAGTGGTTCGATTAGCCGGGGTTTTATTCCTGACAATACCAGTCCATTTGATCTTTCTACTTCCCATTCGATGCCGGGTGAGCCACCGAGGCAACATCTAGTCTTATGTGTTTCTCTTGGCAGAACCTAGCAAAGGCTCCTTCAGCGAAGTTTGTGCCATTATCCGTGATAACATTGTGTGGGTATCCATATCTCAAGATAATATCTTTGAGGAATTTTACCGCTGTGGGTCCGTCACATTTTCTTAGTTTCACTTCGATCCTCTTTGTGAATTTGTCCACCATGACTAGAATATGGGTCATTCCGCCTCGGGCAGGCTTGAACGGACCTACCATATCCAAGCACCACACAGAAAAGGGCCAAGTGATTGGTATTGTTTTTAACTCGGACAAAGGCAGATGTATCTTGCTGGTGTATCTCTGGCAACCATTACATTTTTCTACTAATTCTTTTGCCTCCTTCAGCGCAGTCGGCCAATATAATCCATGCCTAAATGCTTTGGCCACTAGGGCTCTGGACGAGGCGTGATGCCCACATTCTCCCTGATGTATATCCAGGAGTATTTCCTGCCCTTCTGCCGAGTCAACACATCGTTGCAGTACGCTCGTGACACTTCTCTTATACAGCTCATTGTTTATGATTGTGTAGGCTTTTGCTCTTCTCACTATCTGTCTAGCCAGGACCTCATCACCCGGCAAGATTTCCTCTTTAAGGAATGAGAATATGGGTTGTTCCCATGTCGGCTTAACTTTCTCTGGGGAAGTTACATTGTCGATTTCCATATTTTCCACTGACATAACATCTTTGGGCTTTTCCGTGTTCACTCGTGGGTCGGCCGGGTTCACCCTTATAGAATTCGGGTCATATTCTTTGTCAATTTCCATTGGCACATTTCCTTCTATCAGCTCTGCCGAGATACGAATTGACTCGGATTTTGGCGAAGGTGTAATTGATGGTTTTCTCAGGTGTTCCAGGGCAATGCCCCGGGGAATTGATTGCCTAGTTGATCCGAGTTTTGACAGTCTATCTGCAGCGTCATTTTCTTCCCGAGGTATGTGGTGAAACTCGCACCCATCAAAATAACCACTGATTTTTTGCACATGAAACCTATACAGGGCCATATTCGCATCTAGTGCGTCCCAATTCCCTGATACTTGTTGTACTACCAAGTCTGAATCCCCGTAGCACAGAATCCGACGTATGCCGATCTCTTTTGCCATTTTTAATCCATGGACGAGTGCTTCATACTCGGCCACATTGTTTGATGCAGCGAAATGTATCTACAGTACGTATTTCAGCTGATCTTTTTTTGGTGAATTCAATACTATTCCTGCCCCTAGCCCATTTCTTAGCTTGGACCCGTCAAAATGCATTGTCCAGTAATTCGGATCTGGCAATGGGGGCTCATACTGTACCTCGGCCCAATCCACAAAGAAGTCGGCCACTGCCTGAGACTTGATTGCATCTCTCCTATCAAATTGCGGAGCATAAGGTGATAATTCGATTGCCCATTTTGCTATTCGGCCACTTGCATCTTTGTTGCTTAACATCTCGGCTATGGGTGCTTCACAAATCACTTTTATCGGATGTTCTTCAAAATAGTGCTTCAGTTTTTTCGCCGACATGTATACTCCATAAGCCATCTTCTGGTAGTGCGGGTAGTTTTGCTTGGAGGCCGATAACACCTCACTTAGGTAATATACCGGCCTTTGTATGGATTTATCCCCTTCATTCCGCTCCACAACAACTACCGCACTTACGACTCTGTTAGTAGCTGCCACATAGAGTAGCATTGGCTCCTTTGACAATGGAGAAGCCAAAATTGGTGCTGTGACCAACATCTTTTTTAACTCATGAAATGCATTATCGGCCTACGGTGTCCAGATGAATCTATCAGATTTTTTCATCAGTTGGTATAGAGGTAATGCTTTTTCCCCTAGCCGACATATGAACTGACTCAGAGAAGCCAGACATCCTGTAAATTTTTGTACATCGTTCAGACACCTCGGCAATTCCATTCTTTCAACTGCTCGGATCTTAGTTGGATTTGCCTCTATGCCTCAGCTGGACACGAGGAAACCGAGTAATTTTCCAGCCGGCACACCGAAGGTACACTTTTCCGAGTTAAGTATCATTCAGAACCTTCTCAGGTTTGCGAATGTCTGCCGAATATCTTCCAGGAGCATTTTTCTCTCTTTGGTTTTTATAACCACATCGTCTACATACACTTGCACATTCTTTTGTATTTGGTCATGTAGACATTTCTACATGCACATTTGGTATGGTCCTCCTGCATTACGCAGGCCAAATGGCATAGTGCGATAGCAATAAGCCCCGTACGGGGTAATAAACGCAGTCTTTATTTGATCAGTCGGGTTTAACAGTATCTGGTGGAAACCAGAATACGCGTCTACAAATGATAATAGCTCACAACCTGCGGTTGAATATATGACTTGGTCTATCCTAGGTAAAGGAAAAGGATCTTTAGGACACGCCTTATTGAGGTTCGTGTAATCAATGCACATTCGCCATACGATGACTACATTTGGGTCATCCTTTTTCTTTTCTACTAACACCGGATTCGATAGCCAATCCGGGTGAAGTACTTCCATGATGAACCCGGCCGCAAGGAGCCGAGCTATCTCATCCCCTATTATCTTTCTCCTGTCTTCAGCGAAGCGGCGGAGAGGTTGCTTCACCGGCCTTGCCCCTGGCCTTACATGCAAAGAGTGCTCAGCCAACTCCCTCGGCACACCTTGCAGGTCCTGAGTTGACCATGCAAAGATATCCCGATTCTCAAGGAGGAAGTTGGTGAGCTCGCTTTCCTATTTGGCATCTAGGCCAGCACTAATCGTGATGGTGCGCTCTGGGAACTGCTCATCTATCTGGATCTTTTTCGTCTCTTTAGTCGACTAGAAAGATACACTCCCGTGCGGGTTGGCTAATGCCGGCATATTCAGCTATGTCGACTGAGCCAGAGCTGCTACTTCCTAAATCCTTCTTTTTCCCTTGCAATTACCAATGACTCGGCCAGGTTTGACCCGGCTAAAGCACATTCCATTGATTTTCTGTAATCTCTGGTTAGTGTTATTACCCCCTGAGGCCGGGTAACTTCATTTTCAAGTAGGTAATGTGGCAGCTGCTCATGAATTTAGCTAGTGCTGGCCGTCCGAGTAAAGTGTGATAGCAACTTTCTAGGTCAACCACCTCAAACTCCAGATTTTCCGCTCTGCAATTCTCCCTTGTGCCGAATAACACATCTACTCAGACTTACCCAATGGGCTCGCACGAGAGCCCTGGTACTATCCCATGAAATGTGGTCCTTGTGGAATGTAGCATATTCTGTGCTATTCCGAGTTTGTGCATTGTGTCTTTGTACATAATGTTGATACTACTTCCATTATCAATGAGTACCTTTGAGAATTTCACATTAATGCTAGGCTCGACAAATGTCGGATCTAGTACCAGTGCATACGACCTTGGGTTTGGCATTATCTTCGGGTGATCCTTTATGCTCCAGGTTATCTCTTGATCTGACCATGGCACGTATCTTGGTACTGCCGGCATAAATGCATTCACTTCCATATGCCGACGCTGTACGCTCTGTCTATCTTGTTGTTCTGTTGTGAACACACAGTAAGATTGATGATGTTTCCTGTAATCATTACGCCCATTGTTCCTGAGGTTTGCCCTTCCATCTTGATTTTGATTTACTACTTGATGCACTGCATCTCTCCAGTCCGAGTTATCATACCTTGGAGGGGGCGGTGGTAACATTAGCTGTTGTGCATTTGCCCTAGTTACTTGTCACTGCTGCTGTTGATGTGCCTGATGAGAAGGTGCTTGCATGCCTGCCGAGTTTACCATTGCATTTTTCATCCATGCACATTGGTGAGTGGTGTGATTAGCTAGCTTGGCCAGGCTTGGGGTGTGGAACTTACACGGTTGATCCAACATGGATTCAAATGTGTACTTTGGTCTTTCCTGCCATTGCTTCTTCTGTTCTGGTGTCTATTGTCTTTTCCCTTCATTCCTCGGCGTCCATTGCCGAGGACCATTCTTTTTCAGTTGATTGTTTCCATGACTCGGCTGATCCTGTACAACATATGCCACTTGATTGGAAGCATATCTGTAATCCGGCCTGTCTTCCCTTCTTCTACCTCGGTACTCATTGCGCCGCGATGATCCGGCTGCATCCCTGGCATACTGATCTTGGTGTTCTCGATGCTCTGCCGACATTAACTCTGGTTCAGTCAGATCGCCTAAGGCATATGAGTCTGCTATTCTGATGGTTTCTGCTAATGTGGTTGGCATATCTCTCTGCAACCTTTGCCACAGTACGCTTCCGTATCGGAAGCCTTGAGCAAACCAAGCTATTGCTTGAGATTCTATGACCCCTTCACATAAGTTTCTGAGGTTACACCACCGAGTCAAGAATTCCCTATCTGTTTCATTCGGCTTCTGCTTGCACATCGTGAGCTGTTGAGGCCTGTTTGGTCTCTTATAGGTACTGGTGAAATTGCTGACAAACATTTCTTCAAAATCTAACCAACAGTTGATACTACCTGTTGGCAAATTGTTTAGCCATACTCTGGGTGGCCCTTCCAGCATCTGTGGGACGTATCTTACCGCCAATCGTAAGTTTCCGCTAGCTATTTTCACTGTTGTGGCATAGTCAATTAACCAATCTTGTGGTTTTGTGCTCCCATTGTATGTTTTCGTGCCCCTTGCCAATTGAAAGTTCGGCACGGGTGGTTCGCCCATGATCCGAGGTCTGAAACACGCCGGACCAGGTGGACAATGTTCCTACAATAGCTCGGACCGATATAATCTGTCCAGTTTCAGTCTTGCGTCAGTTGACGGCAAGTTTCTATAAATGACCCTCTCTTGTATTCCATAGAGGTTATGCCCACCATGCTCTGCATGCTCCATATCCGAGTAACCATCATTGTATCTATCATTTTCCTGATTATGGTGAGC
This sequence comes from Avena insularis, assembly GCA_023614405.1. Classification (NCBI taxonomy): domain Eukaryota; kingdom Viridiplantae; phylum Streptophyta; class Magnoliopsida; order Poales; family Poaceae; genus Avena; species Avena insularis. Next base: position 387,386,315 of record CM042693.1, on the reverse strand, counting down.
TGGTCTCGCTTCTCGTTCTTGCCGAGGCTCATACCTCGGCTGAGGATCTGGTGGAGGGTTCCTCCTCCCTTCCGCCGGGTTATGGTTCTCATGATTTCCCCTTCCGAGGTTCCCGTGCTCTTTGTTTGCACGGCTGGGGTTTCTATCTCCACTATTACCTTGGCTGCCATTGCCTCTGTTCTCATTGACCTTCCTGGCCATTGCCGGATCATATGAGACGATTTGCTTATTTCTTTTTCCCAAAGTCACCGCCCTATCTTTTCGCGCATTGTTTCTGGGTGAGGATGCTGCTGCCGCAGATAGTGCGGGGGATGCTCCTGCCGAATGAACCATGCGCGAGGCTCCTGGCCTTGCCGGGTCAGCCCTAAGCAATTCCTCATTCTGCTGGTTTGCGATGCGCACCAGCTCATTTACTCTTTCTTGCTGTCTCTGCCGAGCTTCCCCGCTTAATCCTTCCAACTCCAAGGCTGCGGCATTTGCCGCCCTCAGGTTTTTTGCTGGGGTACTATACCTCGGCAAGCCTGGTTCGACTGAATCATCTGGACGAGCCTCATGCTCTTTGTTGATATCATTCATGAGGTTCTTTCCTCTTAATCTCAATTCATCTACCCGCTCAGGGGCCACATCTAGTTTGTTCGCCCTAGCGTACTCTCGCAGGGTCCTATTTAAGGATTCCCGCAAGGCCGACACCTTTTTTGCCTCTACTAGTACTTTCTGTGTAGTTTCTTCTAACTCCGCCTGTGCGTTAGCCGGATCAAGTATCGGCACCACAGGTGTAGTTAGGTTATCTATAGTTTCCTAAAGGATATTTTTTGGCCTCTCCAGAGGTGGCCATCTTACCCTTGCCGCCTTTGGGGTTACCTCCCGCACCTCGGCTGGTGTGGTGGTGGCGGTCGGGCCGAGCTGCTGTGGGTGCCACCACTGGTCTCCTATCGCCGGGTCTCTACTTGGTCCGGCGCCTGCTCCTGCTGCTGGCGCCGCAGCCGTAATCATCACCTCGACGCTACCAACAGGGCGTACTCCACGCGGACTGCTAGCAACACGGAGGGGAGGTTCTCCTGCCTCAATTACTCGGTGCGGATAGACGCGGGATGTGTCGATGCCGACGTAGACCTTGTGCACGCCCAGGTTGATGAAGATACCATTGCGTGGAGGTGCTTTCCTCCTGAAGCTACCAGCGTTATCGCTGACATAGTCCCAGATATCAAATCTCTGGACTAAGCCAGAGACAACCCGCTCGCCAGTGTGGATGAAGTTTCCTGTCCGGATCTTGACTCCAGCTAGCATCAATGCTGGCCCCACGGTGGGCGCCAACTGTCGTGGTGGTGGCACGGCAGATGCCATGGGTAGGCTAAAGTATGGGGCCAATGGATGCTAGAGGGATCCGGGGAGGGAAGATGTATTGATTTCCACACTCAACTATCATGTAAGTAGACCTTTATTCCTCTTCTCAAGAACTACAAGTGCTCCTAGAGCTGTCTCATGGAGAAGAAGAAAACTACTACACGAGCCTTTCGACGTGAAATGAATCGATCCCCTCTCAGGAGCCCGCGTCCCCCCTTATAAAGGGGTTCCTTGGTTCCTTCTAGGGCTGACGTGGCAAGCATATCCTTGGAATATGCTTGTCCCAAGATGGTAACTCGGTGGCCTCCTTTCTGTGTCCCCCTTCTATCGATGGCAATGTTCCAGAAACCTTCACATGCACGCCTCGGGATTCCTCACTGTCACCTCCGTGACGTTTGTCTGCCCTTCTGCTGCTCTGCTCCTTGTCCTTTGCGCTTGGCTCTGTCTAGATTCCTCTTAGCCAGTGACTAGGGTTTGACTATAGGAACCTCCTTCTCCTGCAAGTTTCATGTTATTCGGCCTTATCTCACATAACTCGGCTCGACCTTCACCTTCATACAAGTTAATCAGCCTCATTCGGCCGACATAATTCATATGTTGCCCGAGTAAGGTGTTACTCATTCTATCTTTGCAATGGCTCTGATCATCTCGGCCGGATCTTACATGATTCGGCCAACACAATCAGTAATTCGGCTTAAGATGAGGCAGACTCCTTTCGTCTTTCCCCTGTCTTGACCCTATCCGGGGTCACCCCCAATATGAAGCCCTTCGAACCACCAACGAGTTTTATGATAAGTACCGTGCTTTGAGAATGAAGGTGGATATGCTTCCAGAGGAGAATAACAAGCTCCGTAAGATGCTGGAAGATTTTCTGACCCATGACAAGAGAACACCACCGCCACCGAAGGAGTAATTCATCATCAGGTTTGGCATCCCCCTGGCTTGTTCCAAGCTTGGGGGAGTGCCACGGTATCACCACCATTATCTTTTATCTTTTACCTTTTTTAGTGGATTCATATTTGTGGTAGAGAGGTTATATTATAGTTTGGTTTGCATGTGGAAGTATCTCTCCTTTAGTTGATTATCTATGTATCCCTTGGTGTGAGTGCCTTTACTGGAATATTAATGAGAAGTCTCATCTTTTACTTTTTGCACTTCTTATTTTAGTATGCAATCTCTATTATATGGATCTTGTTGATCAGTATTGGCACCACTTTGGGATCATCAAGTGGATCTAAATTGGTTTTGGCAAACCGAGTTCTGGTCAGTAGCATTACTATGAAAGAGAAAAAGAAAGGAAAAGCTTACAGGTATTTTATATCATTTGTTTTCTTTCTTGTTGGCTCATAAGCTTAGTATTCTTTATTTAAGATTCTTTTGTGTCTTCAAGGAAGATTGCATGTTTGGCTTTATTACTTGTATGTTTGCTTGTTTCTTTCAACTCTCTTGCTTCCTACCCAGCCTTGCTAGCCAAAAACCTGTTTTGAGAAGGCATATTTCTCATGTTTCCAAAATCCTTTGAACCAAAACTTTTGCCACTTGTGTCCACCATATCTACCTAGTAGCTTTTGTTATTCCAAGCAAATTCTCAAGCTTCATCTACCTTTCAAATTAAAAAGTATTTTGTTATGTGAAAACTAGTTAGTAAAGCTCTCGTGAACTTGATGGCACACCTTATTTTCTTGCCCCTAATAGACTTGAACCATTGTGAACATCGAAGTTGTATATGCTTGCATCTATACGTTGGAATTAGCAGAACCGTGTTGTCACGGGGAACGTTTTCAACATTGCACTTGTACTCCGTACACAGTTGATATCGTGCTCTTTTGTCTATGGATGTCAATGGTGTGAAATAAAGAGGGAACTTGTAAGTCCATGGAGTTTGTATCCTGTGTTAGAGAAACGCCTAGGCCGCTAGCCTAAGCCATGCTTAATCATGGTGGAAACTTGCAGCATCACCATAGTGAGTCATCTATGAAGCATCCTCAATAAAAAGCTACACACTTAGTAAATAAAAATATTGATGAGATGCTCATTGTTTGCTTGCCTTGTCATTTTGGTTATGGGAAAGGTCTTGTACCATGTGCAAGGGGTACCCCGTTAGCGGTTCTCAATGATATGAAAATACTTACAATGACAAGAACTTACCTGGGCCCAAAGTTGAGTAGCATGAGGAGTGGCCCTCGTATTCGAGGGACATGAGATTGCCAACTTATATTTCGTCAAGCATATACTCCATCTTTGTTCACTTTAACCTTAATCATCTCAAGATGCTTATGATAGGGGCAATGAAGGCTCAAAGCTAGTAAGTACCATAATCTTTTGGAAGCTCTTTATGACTTGTAATCCCTACTACCCTCTATAAAGGGACCTTTCTTCCACTTCCAAAGTTGAGTCAGTAAACCTATTTCCTCTCTTTCTCCAGCAAGCAGTTGAGTTGTTGTGTTTCAAGCATTCATATTGTGATTTATTCCATCATGTTCTTTATCTTCCTTGATTGCATAAAACTCTTATCTATTGAGTATTACTTTGAAAGCCTTCACTTGTGAAAAACCTTTTTGAGCAAAGAGTGCTCCTGTTTTGAAACTTCTACAAAAAGCTTTTGTGAAACCGTTTGCCAGGTGTTCTCTGACCAAGAACAAGTTTGCCAATTCCAATTATGATTTATCTTTATGCATCTCTATTGTGACTACTGTACTTGGTTACAAGCTAAGTTATATAATAGTGAGTTGCTTTCTTCTATGAGTTGTGCAACGGTAAGTGTGATGCTTCTTGTTCGTATTCTTTTATCGACACTTCACTCCATAAACCTGTGGACATGTTTACTGAGCTCAGTATTCGCTTGGGGACAAGCGAAGTCTAAGCTTGGGGGAGTTGATACGCCCAATTTGGATCACCTTTCTATATCATAATTTACCTCTATTCATTGATATTTGTCTTATTATAAGGTATTAATTATGGCTTTTCATCTGTTTATGAATGTTGGATGATTCTTCGAGGATGGACTGGCGGAGTCTGGATTCTGATGGAAAAGAAGGTGTTCGGGTGCAATTTCGCAAAGATCAGAAAAATACTAGAAAAATATGGAAACATATTATTTTACCAAAAGACGAAGGAAGCCAGAAGGAGGTACGAAGTGGGGCCTCAGAGGGCCCACACCCCCTAGGCGCGGGCCCACCTAACCTCGGGCCTAGGGCAGGTGTGGCCCACCTGACCGGCCTCCAACTCTGCCCCTTTGCCTATATCTTCCCTACGAAACCCTAAGGTTCGAAGAGCGACCACAGATAGATTTCCGCCGCCTCTGGGGGCGGAAAACACCGAGAGAGAAAGATCTCTCTGGCAGACAGATTTCTGCCGGGAGAATTCCTTCCCGGAGAGGGGAGACCATCGCCATCAACACCGTCATCAAGCTAGGCTTCATCGGGATCATTATCATCATCATCCACACCATCATCTCCACCAGCACCATCATCACCACTCCGTCCCGTTGTAACAATTTTGTTGGATATTTCTTTAGTTCTTAGGGGAAACTTTCCCGGTGTTAATTACTATTGTAGTTGATGCTTGTGAGTGGAACCATTGGATTATTGTTTATGTTCAGATTGTTATCCATTATCATATCATCTTTGATCTTGATCCTTATGATGTCCTGTGAGTAGTTCGTTTAGTTCTTGAGGACATGGGAGAAGTCATGTTGTTAGTAGTGAATCTGTGATGAGTTATTATTCAATGGTTTAGTATTTAAGTTGTGGTGCTATTCTTCTAGTGGTGTCATGTGAACGTCGACTACATGACACTTCACCATTTATGGGCCTAGGGTAATGCATTGTGTATTTGGCTACTAATCGTGGGGTTGCCGGAGTGACCGAAACCTGAACCCCCGTTAGGACACCTTTGCACAAGGGAGCGTAGGATCTCAGAGTTTAAGGCTATGGTTAGATTTATATCTTAATTACTTTCCTGTAGTTATGGATGTTTGCAGGGGGTTTAATCACAAGTATGTATTAGTCCTAGGAAGGGCGGTATGTTACCACAGGTTCACCCACACAACACTTACAAACACCAAAGAAGAGTACTCAGCTATTTGAAGCGAAAGCACTTGACAGAATTCCCATGTGTCCTCGAGAACGTTTGGTCCTTATAAGTATTTCCATCGGCTTGTCCTTTGCTAAGAAAGGATTGAGCCACTTGCTCCGCTTGTTCGTTACTCTTGTTACTTGCTCTTTGTTTTTTTGCCTTGTCAGAAAACCACTAAAAATCTGTTTGCTAAGTATTGACAGGGATTTCCTGCTCCATACCACTGTTCAGCACCTTCTGCTCCTCGTTGGGATCAACACTCCTATTTATCGAAAGTACTACGATACACCCCCTATACTTGTGGGCCATCACATGCTCAAGGACTTTATTAGTAAACAAACCACTTTCAATAAGACTATAGAGGAAAAGCTTTTAACTGTTGAGAAAAATATATCCTCTTTGTCTAAAGCTCAAACTTCTTTGGTTAATAAAATGGCTGCTAAACCTGAAACTATGGAAAATACCTTTGCTACTGCTCATGCCATACAAGTTACTATTGATGAAAATGTTAGGTTGTTAGCTCAACTTCATGCTAGGTGGGAAAGGGAAGCTGAAATTGATAGAAATAATAGTGTGTGCACCATCGCCACTAAACCATAAGAAGTCCATATTCCTCCTCCTACAATACCTAAGCCTAATGAGTCTGTTACTAGTGATGCTAAGTTTGATTTTAATATAGATGGTTGCAATATTTCTGAAGTGATTCTGTTCTTGCAAAAGCTTGCTAGAACTCCTGATGCTAGTGATATGCATGTTGCTTTCACCAAACACATTACAGATGCTCTTGTTAAGATTAAGGAAGAGAAGCTAAAACACAAAGCTTCTATTCCTAGGAAAGTAGAAGATAGTTGGGAACCAATTATTAATATACAAGTGAATGACTTTGATCTCAAAGCTTCATGTGATCTTGGTTCTAGTGTCTCTATTATGCCTAGGAAGATTTATGAAATGCTAGATTTGCCACCGTTGGAAGATTGTTATTTGGATGTCCCACTCAATAATAATGCTAAGAAGAAACTCATGGAGAGTATTAATGATGTTCTCATTGTGGTTAACAATGCTTATGTCCCTATTGATTTCTATGTTTTGGATGTTGAATACAATGCTTCCTGTCCTATCACTTCGGGGAGACCTTTTCTTAGAACAGTTGGTGCCATTATTGATATGAAAGAAGGCACCATTAAATATCATTTTCCATTCAAGAAAGGTATTGAAAACTTCCCTATGAGGAGAGAGAAGTTGCTTTTTGCTCCTCCTTTGAAAGCAAGGTTTGATGTTAATGCTTCTTCATTTGAAAATACTTAATTCTTCTTGCTTCTTGTGCCTAACTTAAAGGCGTTAAAGAAAAGTACTTGTTGGGAGATAACCCAAGAGTTTCCTTGAGTCTTGGAATTTATTACTTCTGTAATGGCCTCTCCTTATCCTTTTTGTTTGATTTTTTTTGCCAAGAATGACCTCTAATGAGAGGGAAGTAAGATTTGGGGAGTTGTTGTCCTGAAACAGATTTATGTCCTCCACCAAAAAACATTCATGAGGAGTCTCTGTAACTCGGATTGAGCTCAAACTTTACGAACAAATCCCCCAGTATGTTAGCTAACTTTTGTTAGTTCAACACTTTTTTATTTGAGCAACATAAGATGTTCGAAAAAATTATTTTCTACCTGGTGGTCTGTTTTGACAAATTTGTGCCATTATTTGCATTTGCTTCTTATTGATTCCTTTTTGAGTTCTCTTTAGGTGAATTGAGCTTTTTGAAGGAGTTTCTACAGTAGCTTGTGTTTTTAGTGAAAATCCTTGCTGTTTCAAAGCTTTGCCACAGGTCTAATATCTTTTGAATAAACTAATGTTGCTAATGAAGATTGTGTGAAGTTTTGTATGCAAGAAAAATTTCAGGTGTAGAGAGAGAATGATTCAATGAGATGAAGAATGTACAAAAGCTCAAGCTTGGGGATGCCACCCCGGTGTTACCCCAAGAAATATCCAAGAGGTACACGCGTCAAAGCTTGGGGATGCCCAAGGCATCCCCTTCTTTATCAATAAAAAGCTCAGGTCTGTCTAGACACTTCGTTTTTATTGTTTCATGCACAGTTATGTTGTTCTTGGAGCGTCTTAGTTTTCTTTGATTTGCTTAGTTTGTTTAGTTTGCTTGAGTAGTTTGGACCCCCGTTCTCGCTGTGTTGTTTTACAAATAAGTTGCTTGGTGTTGGAAAGGAGTAGTAAGTTCTTGCTTGAAGTGCAAGAGGAGCTTGCATTGACTGTGACAGACTTTAGCATGACACGCTAGGTGTTGTTTTGACCTTATGTTTAGTGATTATTGATGTAGCATGTCTTGTTCCAAACAATTGGGATTGCTTAGTGTGCCTTGAAAGAATTATGCGTTTTTTAGCATGCAAAAGCATAGTATTGTGGTATTCTCCTTTGATGTTTTTCTTGGGTTGACTTGGCACATGCTCACACCATGTTATGACTATGACAAGTCAACATTATCCTCTATGATCATTTAGTCCTTGACTTGTAGTACCACTCTTTTCTTTGATTAGTAATGCTTTGTTGCACTGCATGATTATGGCCATTATTGCTCTCTTAGTTGGTTGCTCTCAGTCTTTTTCTATCCTACACTTGTATGAGTAAGTTCTACTCATGCTTCCAACTCCCAAGAAACCAAGTTATTCCAAAGTTTCCACTATAAACTCATATGCATGATGTGTTACACCATTCCAAGTATATTCTTGTTTTCAGCTATCTTCCAATTAAAAAACTATTTTGTTATGTGAAAACTTAGTGATTAAAGCCCTCACAAACTTGATGGCACACTTTATATTCTTTGCCCCTAATAAAATTGAACCATTGTGTCATCTTTGTTGTATATGCTTGCACTTATACGTTAGATTTAGCAGAACCATGCTGTCACGGGGAACGTTTTAAACATTCCACTTGTACTTTGTACTTAGTTGATATCATGCTCTTTTGTCTATGGATGTCACCGGTGTGAAATAAAGAGGGAACTTTTAAGTCCATGGAGTTTGTATCCTGTGTTAGAGAAACGCCTGGGCCGCTAGCCTAAGCCATGCCTAATCATGGTGGAAACTTGCAGCATCACCATAGTGACATCTGTGAAGCATTCTTCTTATTAAAAAAGATACACAATGAGAAAAGAGGAAAGAGATAAAAAAGCACCATATTCCCATGGTAAATAAGAAGAATTGCTGAGATGCTCATTGTCTGCTTGCCTTGTCATTTTGGTTATGGTATAGCTCTTGTACCATGTACAAGGGGTACCCCGTTGGCGGTTCTCAATGATATGCAAATACTTACAATGACAAGAACTTACAGGTGACTAAAGTTGAGTAGCATGAGGTGTGGACCTCGTATTCAAGGGACTTGAGATTGCCAACTTATACTTCGTCAAGCATATACTCCATCTTTGTCACTTTAACCTTAGTCACTTCAAGATGCTTATGATAGAGGCAATCAGGGATGAAAGATAACAAGTACCATAATTTTTGGAAGCTCTTTTTGAAACTTGAAATCCCTACTTCCTTTACAAAAAGGCCTTTCTTCCACCACTGTTGAGTCTCCACCTTCTACCTTTAGGCACCATTAAGAGAGCATAGTTGTCATCCTGTCAATTGCCCTACTGTAATTTGTTTACCCTTCATGCCATGTTGTTTATCTAAGGAGAGCACCTCTAGTGAACTATGGACCCCGGTCCAATCTTTACCATTGATACATCTTCCACTATTACTTGTTTACTTGCTGCAAACCATTACCTTCCACACCATACGTTTAATCCTTTGTTAAAGCAAAGCGGTGAGCTTGACAACCTCACTGATTCGTTGGGGCAAAGTCTTGAGTTTGTGTTGTGCAGGTCTCTGCGTTGCTTGCAACACCTGTGCGACGTTTCCTTCCTCCTACTGGTTCGATGACCTTGGTTTCTTACTGAGGGAAACTTGCTGATGTGCTGCTTCATACCTTGCTCTTGGGGTTTCCAAAGAAGCGTCCCACGACAAGTGCTAGGCGCCATCAGTCCCATGCACACGTGTTAAGGGATAAGGGGAAATCCCTTGAAATTAGGGGGCTAACTTGGGAGGGAAGTCTCCCCCTTGGATAACACCCCTAGGGCTTGGAGGAGGGGCCAAGTTGGGCGCCAGACCCTATATAAAGAGGAGGGAGGGGCTGGGGCACAGAACATAGTCCCCTGTTGGTCGTCGCCTCCCTCTGTCCCTCCATACTCCTTCGTATACGTGCAACACTTAGCGAAGCAGTGCAGTTTTTCTCTACCATAATCCACCGCAACGCTATTGTGTTGCATGATCTCATAGGCCTATCTCGCTCACCTTGATGGATCAATAATAGGAGGATAATGCGTTCGTGTTGTATGTGTGCAAGCCTTGGAGGTGTCGTTCGTGTGGTGCTACATTGGATTGATCTGATGAAAGTACGATTACATCGACCATGATCTTTTTGATTGTTAAATGCTTTGGATCTAGAAAGGTATGTGGATCTCATTCCTCTTGTTACTAGCATACTACTAGATTGGATCTTGGGTTTCTTCCGCAATCTTGTAGGATATTTTTTTGTTTTTCATCCAACAAACCCTTCAGTGTGCATGCTTGTGCTAGGTAACTTGTTTTCATTTGGTGGTGAAGTTATATTGTTTTGTATTGTAATCCATATGCCACTAGTCATTATCATGTTCCATCGTTGTGGGTATTTTCAATGTTCCTAAGGGTATAAGATGGATTGACTATGATTTATATATAGTATTCTATGAGTATTTGATGAAGTTTTATGCTTTTATGTGGTTCTATTATGTCAACATAAGAACATCGACTGTGTGTTATTTCACCTATATGGACTCACAGGGCTGCAACTGTAATGAAGACGGTAGGGATAGTGTGAGATGACACAAACCTTGTCTTGATCCTCTGAGTTGCATTAGGAGTGTTTACATGATCAGGGACCCCAAAATGTTAGGCAATTGTTAGAAATTTATGTATTAATGAATCCCTTGATTGTGGATGTAAGTAGATTTGGAACTAATCATTAGGAGTTTATTTATGCACATATGTGTCTGCACCTATTTTAGACTCCGTCCAATGAGAATAAAACTTGACAAGATACTTATCATGCTTTTTGGAATTCTTTCACTAAAAAATACCCTTGTGTGCAACACTTTTTTTGGTAGCACAAGAGAAAAGTATTTGCAAAAGTTGGTTACCTGGCGAATGACCTTTCACGGCACCATTTTAAGGCGGTGGCCAAGTATACCCCATGTCAAACGCAATGCCGGTACATACAAGTGTTGTGGTATAGGTGATACGCAAAGAGCGACACCTTTTTATGTCACACTTGAGCAACAGAGGCACAAATTGTTGAGTCGTTCAATGCAAGTGACGTGAAAAATGGTGGATCATATTGGGACTATTTACACTTTAACACGGTTAAAAAACTATTTACACTTTAAACTCCCTCTGTTTTTTATAGATCTGGAACACAAAATCATATACACCATTCCAGACGGTTTGTAAGTCACGAGGTAGTTCTTGTAAAAATAATGCTATTAATTCTCCAGCTTGTAAATATCCCACGCCCCAACTAAAGCATGATAGAGTGGGGAAGTTTTAGGCATTTCCTTTATGAACCCTTTGAGCAAATGCAACCTAAAAAACTATATGGCTGGACCATCCTTGCTCAAATGTTCCAGAGTTGTCACTCCTCGCTCCCCACTCTCTATATAATAAAGCAAAGCCTAGTCCCACTTCTCACTACAACTCCCCACTGCCTATCCTTATCCGCCGCCCTCCAACTCTCCACCAAAGGCAACATAGAATGAACCCCCAATCTCACCTAGTAATACGGGAACCCCACACACAGGATCTTGCGCGCCCCGAGCCGCGTTGGGTCTTGTGAGGCCCATGAGCCTCCACCATACTCCTATATTAGCGTGTCCGATCTGCATGTTTGTTCGTCTTCCTATCTACATATCTATGCTCGTCTTGGTTTTTAGATCCACCTCTCTGTTCTTGCTTCTCTTAATCATCTCTGTTATCTGTATTGCAGTTTCAACAGAAGTTATCAATGGATGGTGCATGCTCGAAGGCCTTCTCACCACGAAAATCAAATCCGATGTGATGATGTTGGCACACATAGGCTGGCCTGTAGATCTAGCAGCCTGACATGATGCTAATGTCGTACGAAATAGAGAGGTGCTCAAGAACTATGACACTAGATAAGATTTTTTCGTAATTTGGTTTAGTTTTAGTTTTGAAGGTAATACTGCTGAATAGAGAGGGGCTCAAGACCTTCGATGTTATTGACAGAAACTATCTCCAGTTTTGAATAGAGAGGGGCTCAAATTATGTATAATGTGAGTAATGAATAAAGTTTTCTATCTCAATGAACTGGAATTTTTAATTTGATTGGAATTAGCAACCTAATTTGATTACTATTATTGTAATTAATTTATGTATCGTTGATGGTGTACAAAGCACATCATATCCGATAGGTGATACGATAATAAAGTTCTGCCGCCTTCCTTAATATACCAAGACTCATCCTCTATGGTTCCATGGAAGCGCTAGCTTGGCGTATAATGATCCACCGAGAAAAAAAAGTGCCGCCTATCCACTTTCCCTGAAGAAGTTATCCCTGGCGGCTTTTTTGCCACATCAGCGCAAGCGCGGTGATTAGACGTGTGCCTTGACATTTAAAACCCCTAGGGCCCACATGTTGTAGTGTTTTTGCCATAAAATCTATGTCGTCCATCATATAAGTACACACCATAAGCTTGTCCCCTTGTGAAGTAGGGGATCAGACTTTCTCTGAAAGAGCATTAACTTTACTCGCAATTTATTTTGCATTTCATTTACTTTTCAACAAACTATAATACAAAAATTACAAATTTTTGCATCTATAATTGTTTACTTGTTGAATCGTCTAACCAATACTTACAGATCCTCGTGTGTTCAACAATCTTTTCTATTCAAAAGGTACTACAATTGATTCCCAATACTTGTGGGTTATCGAGGCCCAAAAAGAAAGGAGCCCATCCTGAAGAAGGGATGAGAAGGCTTGGTCCACCATAGACCATAACCTAATCCACCATTTACCTTGTAGACCAACATTAATCTCAGCACCCCTCACGTCTAACCTAATCAGCGTAACCTATTGGTCTTTTATCAAGCACTGCTAGCCTATAAAAACAATCCCATGGGCATGCAACCTTCACTCTCACTTGGAATACAAGTTTAGAGGAGAGACTCTCAAGGTATCTAAGAAGAGTTTTTGATAAATGGTAAGATTTCGGAGGACCTCTACAAGGATCGGATCCAACACAAGGGAGGGGGAGTTTCATGGTATCTCCTTTGGCCTTAGACACTAGTCGAAACGCTCCTCTCGCAGCCTCTTCCCACGAGCGACAAACCAATTCAAAAGACATCGCTTGTGTAAATCTTGCAAGAATATTGTGTCATGCCGTTTGGAGATTAGACAAAACTACTCAGTTATTCTGTAACAACAACAATTGCACCGACCTTGGGGAACCCATTCGGTTGTTGAAAACCAACAAAGTTATATCGCGCCACATCATGTAGTTCCGAATGAAGTCGATGCTTCCCCCAAAAAGCAAGAATGTATTAAGTCAATCAAGAAATAAAGGAATTACCTCCGACGCAATGAAGGTGCCAGTTTTGAAGCCATTTATGTTGAAAGAAAGGCCACCTATTTTGACCCGGTCAACTCCCGTGTCCCCCAATGTCGGCTGTGATTAAAGAAGTAAATATCGTAGAGGCACCACCCCACCAAGAAGACGTTGGGGGCCAAAACCTCGCTAATCATGGGAGTGATGAGAGTCTGAATATCCTACCATGCCTTGTTACACCACAAAGTCTCGATAATCTTGCAACAAGCATACAATAGCGAGAACATCGACCTTACGACAATGCAAACCTTACTCGAACCCATTAAATCCTTGGCAAGTAGACTAGAGGAACCCAAAGCGACACCACCTCGATCAGATTCCTAGCATTATTCCACGACAGTCACGCCCAATCAATGAGGAATCACTTGATCGTCATGAAGAGCAAGCGGCCAATTCCAAGGAGGCCATGTCTCGAAAAATATACCTTCGGGATCATTCGTCTCAGGGGATTCATGACTAGCCATGCAGGCGGTCAGTCCAGCGGACTAGGCGGACTGTCCGCTAGGATTAGTTCATGAACAAATTAGGAACTGGTTTTGTTAATAGTAGTTGATCAAGGTCCTAATTTGAAGGACTGGCGGACAGGCTTGGATGTCGAGCGGACGTCCGCTTGCATCCCTAATGACCGATCTCCAAGTCCGTCCAACAATGAGAGTGATCGTCACACTTGCCACAGCCGTCCATGTCACCGGCCACAAAGGCCCTCTTGCAACGCCCTCACCATGGAAGTATGTTTCCCTCACAAGAAGATCGTAGGAGGGATGGAGCAACGTGTAGGAAGCGCATCGGCCTCTACTGGCGGCATATTTAATCTGGGAGGTTAGAAGGCTAAACGTATTCTTGCGTTCTGCACGTGTCTAAGTTGTTAACTGTGTTGCACCGTTAGTACCAGCCACGCCACGGTTACTTTTGAGTACCAATAGTTTCAGAATCCTCATCTTCATCTCAAAAAGAAAAAAGAATCCTCATCTTCCCGTTATCCACCTGAACTAATCCATGTGACAACAAACCAAATACTGGCTGCCTCGTGTTACTGGATCACTGGACATACACGGCCATCCCTTAATTATTTCAACAAACAACAACAAGGGGCGTCATATGTTTCATTTACAATAATACGATTCTATGACAAGTCATAAATGGAGCACAAATTAGAGAGAAAGTGCTAATAGAACAACCCAGCCTCACAGATAGAGAGTAGACTAGTTTCTTGTAAGAACAGGAGTGAAGAAAGAAGGCAAACATAAGACAATATCCTGTTAACCAAGCGCCCAAACCAAACTTCGAGAATTCCAACACAGGGAAACACCGAATCATTTGAGCTCAAAGTTGCCGCCTCAGTGAAAACCAAGAGTGCTGGTCACAACACCTTCAGATATCGAATACATCATCATACATGGCAGATTCTGAGCCCGCGTCATCGAAATCATCCATATCATCAAATTCAGCCTCATCATCATCCGTGACCACATCGAGCAGATCGTCGTACATATCGATCTCGAAATCAGATCCATGGTCGTCCCCGATGCTTCCCATGTAAGCTCGGTACTTGAAATCAGAGATGGGATCATGAGGAAGCTTGAGATCTCTAATTCTAGCACACCTAGATTTCATAGCATCATCAATCCGGAGGTTGAAGCACTGGCGTATGTCTAGGGATTCAAGGTGGGGGCAATGGTCAAGGATTGCCAGCAGTCCATCATTAGTTAGGTTGTTGCCGATCAACTGGAGGTCTTTGAGCTCAGGCATATTGTTAGCAATCCCTAATGCTTCTGTGTCATCATCCGTGCCCTCATAGGCTGCAAACCCCCTTACAACAACATTCCAGCGTTCGTTCAGCCTAAAGGATTTAAGTTGTGGGCAGGCTTTGCCAACTGACTCGCACACACTGCCATACAATGAGCAGAATGTAATATCCAGCTCTTCCAGCTGAGGAAAGCCCTTAATTGCCTCTGCCAGACCTTCATTAGATACGTCATCACACAAGCTGAGTTGAAGGCTCTTCAATAACAACGCCCTGCAATGAAACATGGTAAGTTTCACAATCCAAACATTTATCTATGTCAAATCAAAATATGATTTCTAATCTCACAATAAGAAATATCAAAACATGTTTCCTAAACTCACAACAAGAAATATCACATGAACAAAAGGAACTGGTTGAAATAACCATGTGAAAGTAAAACATCATACGCTGTTACATTAAAAATAATCTCCAGAAAAGTCTATAATGCCAGTCAAATGCAAATGAACTTCAACATGCAATTCTAAAATAAATACCATGTGACTTGATACTGTGTGTCTGTGTCTGTGTCTGAACTCTACATATCACATCTAGTCAAACAATGAGAAGGGGACAGCGAACCATGCTTCTGGCAGAAATCAAACTTGGTATTTCCAGCAAATTCTAACAATAAGAGTAGAATTAGTTTATTTCAATGCATCAAAGAACACACAACAAAAATAAAATACCAATTCTGAGTAGCACCATATTTATCTAGCAAACAGATGATCACAAGAATATAAAGTTATGAACAACTTACAGGTTTTACTTCAGAGAGGGGATATAACAGTTGCATTAGCATAACAGAGAGTAGCTATGACAGGTACATATTATCCTTTCGTTGCATTGTTGTTGATTGATATTTAGTACTACATGATACAGATTAACACCGGATGGAATGAAAAGCACATTCAGTCTGGTCCTTCAATTTTTTTATGTAGTAAATGTTATAGAGGAGGCCCTGACAGTAGAATAAATATGAACCAGAATTCGAGTACATGAGGACTCAAACCCATTTGGTGGGCCAACCAAACATTTAATTATCTTTATCAAATGTGCAGGCACATTAAGACATTCAACCTTAAGTACATCAGTTATTTTGGAAAGATTCTGATGGACTGAAGAAATTGGATAACAATGTGACAGTTCCTGAGGTTGTGAGTTTCTGGATTATCTAAATGCGAGAAACAAATATGGAAGATAAGAGATACTTGAAGATGCATGAACCAGAAATAGTTACCAGAAGATTAACAGAGAAACATCTGAAACTACCAAAGGAAGGAATTGGCTGAAATGCATCAATAAAAGATCTGTATGAGCCAATCATGTGGTGAAACTACCTACCTTTAGGAGATGACAGCCAGCAGAAAAGAGCACATAAAAGTCACTCAATTACACCACAGCAGCAAAGAGTCAACATACAGCTTTATTTTTAAGTGTTGCTTTTACACACCAGTTAATACAGAAGGAAGGACACATGGCACCCCTATACTATCGACTGCTCAAGAACATTCAGTAACATATACGGTTAGTTAACAATGCAGCTCAGACCGTCAACGTGATTATTTTGTTCACGAATACAATGGTTTGAGTGTGTTGGTTAGACTTCACCTTTACGGCTAGTAAATCATCAGGAGAATATAGTTTGTTGGAAACCAATCAAAAAAAAATTCAGGTGGCCTTTTCCCCTGTAAAGTCTCCACGTTGGCACTCACCAATCCTTTTATTTTTTAGTGAAAGATCCCCATATTCTATCCAAATAGCACACTGACACCCCCACTCTGACCAGCTACATAAATCCTATCTTGGTTGAGTTAAGTCTGAACAGGCCAATTCTCTCAGGGATAAGAAAACCTTCATTATGCTACCCTGTATACATGTTATGTGTTGCTTCACTGTCTGTCCAAGCTACAGGCTTAGATAGAATTTAGCAAGGTACATTGAGCCACACAAAGATGTAGCACTAGTAACATGCAATATGTTCCAAGCATCTTGCTGTTGAGTCCTGTTTTGCTCTATACAATTTTATTATGTTACTAACATGTTTTTGGTACTAAAATTAATTATCAGGAAAAAGTCTCTTTATGTATTTTATACTGATCTGGGGCCGATTTAACCACTCTAAGGCTGTAAAGCATCCCATTTGATCCTAACCGATTCAACAATCATCACTTATACAATTTGGGAAGTTTTATTGTAAAAAGTTCATTTCCATGGATGAATCCCTATAACTGTCCATATGCCAGCTCTTCTTGTTGACATAATTCCAAGTCTGATGGTTCACATCAGAAGGCATTATAGGGTAAATTGGAGGTTCAGATGGAGAACATGACCAACAATTCGGACAAGAAACGCAAAATGGCTGTCGAATCTGACTGCAGAGAGGTCAATTTCCACGCAAGAGTGAGCCTATATCGCAGACTAATTTGCAATTAAGAATACGTATTTGGTCTACAGAACCGTAATTAACGGAAATACAGTTGGGGATTGACATGTAATAGGGAAGCGAGAGCTGTTGCGACCTTTCGGAGATGTAGCGGAGGAGGCCGTCGGTGACGAAGGTGTCGGCCCAGAAGGCTTCCAGGGTGCCAGCGGCGCGGTCGACGGCGGCGCGCGCCATCGCCTCGGCCTCCTCGGTCTCCAGGAGGTCTCCGTGGACGGTCATGTCCACACGGCGCCACAGCGTGGAGTCGTTGTCGACAAGCCGGCGCCACGCGCGGCACACCAGCACGGCTCGCGTGAGGAGCTCGGCCACGTCCAGCTTCCCGAGCACTGCGGAGAGCGCATCTGACGGCATCTCGGCCCAGTCGCGGCTCTCCACCTCCTCCTCCTCCATGGGTGCGGCGATGAGGTAGAGCTAGGGTTTGCCAGAAGGGGGAGAAGCGAGTGTTGGGGAATGGGGATGGAGTTGGGGTAGGAGATGCGTCACACACTTCCCGCTATACACGATGTTCACTTGTCCTAATTGCCCACCGCAGGCTTGAAACGAGTCCGCCTTTGAATTACTGTAGCTAAACCATCAACCATTAACTTACATGAACCCGCTGGGATACCAGCTGCACAAATCAGAGCACACATCGAAGCAAGAGAAGATAACAAAGGTGAAAAAACCAAGCCAATCTAAATGAAGCACAAAACAAAAGAAGATAGATTGATCTAAGTGAAGGAGGCCACGGGGACGACGTCAAAAATGTGCAATCCAACGGACCTCCACCGTACCATCAACGCCACTATATCATGAAATAACCTGGCGGGATTTCTGAATCCAAAGGAGGGTGCCTGCAACAGCGCCTTCAAGAAGGTGAACGAAGTTCAAAGACGTCGCGTTGTCGGCACAGACAGTGGTTCTGCAAAGCCTTTGCCAAACCCCAAAGCACCAACCCTAGAGCATGACCTAACAATCACCATTCGCCAACATCATTAGGAAGAAAACATCAATATCAACAGTGGCCCGGCGTCATCCATGACAACTCCCTCCCCCAAGGCTCTGGACGAGCACCGAAACCAAAGGAACCACCGCGTAAAAGCAGCCATGCCAACACTGATTGATAATTGTGACGATGGAGAGCGATTGAAAGGTGATTCGAAAGCCACAAAAATCAAGATGGGGCGGAGAGGTAGAATGCGGCAAAAAGGTGAAAAAGGAGGGGTCTTCATGGCTACATATTCAACAAAGTCAACGACAACCCGAAATATTGTCATTGCCAGTAATGGCCAATGCCTTGCGCGACTTTCATTGAGGCCCGTCCAGAAACCAGCCGCCAGCGGCCACCATGAGGATGCGGAGAAGATGGAGCTGGACGTCGCCTCTGACCTACCAACCCGAGGAGCTCAGTGCTCCAACCCCAACTGGAAGCACCAGCAGCACGCACGCCAAATCGGACACCCACCCCCAGGCGACCTGGCCTAATCCAGATCTAGACGTCGCCCCAACAACTCTAGATCTAACAGCCTTAGGGTGAGAGCCCTAGAGCAGTGTCGTTGGATTGATGACGAGTACACCATAGGGGGTCCTAAGAGCATTGAGAAGGATGGGGTGTGAGCCGTACGGTGTTTCGAGGATGGTGAGCACACAAGTTTAGCCAGGTTCAGATCTGACAGCGGTGATCGGATCCTACTCCTGCTAGCAACCCAGTAATATATCGACAGAGCCAGATGTTACAGTGGATTACAAGAGAGGTTCGTCTGTGCGAGTTATGAACTTATGATTGTGGTATGCCCTAAAAGCTTGCCCTAGGACGACTTATATAGTCATCCGTCCATACAAGAGATACCTATCTGGTTACGATACAGAGTCGGTATTAAGTACACATTGGGCTATAAGTAAGACTACAGGCCTAAGTCGGTAAGTCTTTTGGGCCTTGGTGTAGCCAAAAGTGACTCTGTCTTCTTTCCCTGACTGGGCCACCCGTGGAGCAAAGCTCTAACCCTTAGTGGGCCACCCTGGTCAGCGAGTCTTGTTGGTATACCCAGAAAGTATATCCCCAACAAGCAGCACCAGAAGACCATATGTCGCCAACTACCGGAGAGGCAACACTCGCTCTTGATGGCAGGATGCCTGGCCTAGCTCGCCCATCAGATCCACCCACGGATCTAAGAGAACCCTTGCACCCGAGCGAAGGTGAGCTCCAGGCGACATGATAGTGGTGTCCGACGAACTAGCGTGGCATAGCCAGGGGTCCGGTGATTGAGGAGGAAGGGAGACGACAGAGCAGGGCACGCATGCCCAAGGAGGAGGAGGGGGAGGGGAATGGCTTGAACATGTGGCGGGTGACTGTGTGTGTTGTGTGTGTGTGCGTGGGGTGGGGGGGTTGGGGTGGGGGGGCTACCAACACAGGTAGTAAGAGAAACTTACCGTCAAATTTTGGATTTGTAAGGGCTGAATCAAAATATGCTTTATATGTGATGACAGAGGTAGCACATGCGGTAGTATTATGCCCCTCGCTTCCCTTTAGATGTTAGCCTACAACGAGAGGTTACAATTTTTTTGACAAATAGTGCATTACTAGAAATTCATCAGCGCATAGCACCATCATAGACCAATAATATTGATGTCTAGTAGTAGATATTTAAGAGACGAGTGGTCATTGACATACGGGTACACGAACGCAGCTCCCTACACATGCCTGGCCTGCGAAAAGTACCCATAGACTTCAATTCCGAGTTCCGACCACAACACATGATAAAACATATCTCCTGAATTGAGAATCCCCACAGTTTTCAACCTGATCGAGTGATGAAATTCTAGTTCTTACGTTGATAGCTTGACCTTTTTTGAACAATGGGTTGCAAACTCGTCGCTGTCCCCTTGTATCCCTGCAAAATCCAAAGTAAATCTAAAGTTAAATCTATGTAACATCTGACATCTCAAATCTAACAAGTATGTGCGTGTCTGCCAGCATTACTGAAAGACGGATCAAATGCCGAACAGCTGCGGCGTGAAAAATTGAGCAACCAAAATAATGTGGCATTAGGAAATCATTTCAAAATGTTAACACCGAGTACTAAGGTTGCGTAATGAATGAATCGAGAGGTACATATGCATAGATAATGGACGGTCCTACAAAGAGGAAAAGATCCAACAAGGAGAAGAAAATAGAGGATTAGACTTCAAGGACAACTTGATGGCGAAAGAACGAAGCTATATTTTAATTTTAAAATGGAGGAAAATGATTTACATCATCCCATTAACTAAGGAGAGTTCACAAGAGTTAGCCTGATCATAGTGGAAGTAACTTAGCTAGTAACATGCATATACATGCATGCCAAATAAGCAAATTGATGACATGACATTGATAGTTAATAAAAAAAGGTAGTAATTTAGCTAGTTATCCTAACATCACACATATCAAGGTAGTAACATAAACTAGTAACATGTGGATGTTACTAGTCTAAGTTAATTAGTACTATGACCAGCCTAAACAAGACAAATGTCAACAAGGCCAAGACAAAAAGAAATATCATTCTCCTAGCATAATAGTAGAACTCAAACGTTGGGCTCACTACTGCATAGTGGTTCTTTGCCGTGGGTGGGCTCAGTACCGTCTGCAGCCGTCAGCTCTTCCCCGACCGACAAGTGCACCTATGGGGCTGCAGGTCCCACCTCGTTACCGTGATGAAAACCTATGTCGTATGTCCTTGTGGCCTTTGCCGTGTGGTTTTTTTTTTGCCGTGTTTCCTTCTTGACTCATTGTCATGTGGTTTTCTTTGCCGTGGTTCTTTTTCAGAACTCTGTCGTGCTACTGAGCTTTGCTTTGTGCTTTCTAGGATACACACGGCAGTGTATTTCTTTGCCGTGTTCCGGGCCATTTGGCACACGGTAAAGCCTGGATTACACAATAACGACATTTTTTCATGTAGTGACTCCGGTCAAGACATATACTACGTACTAGAGAGGTAAAAGCAAAGGCAGCCATGTTACACGCGCCATATTATTTAAGAACGTAAGATTAAGAGCTTCAAGTTACCTGTTGTGTTTTTGAAGTATTTGGAGAAGACGGCTGGAATTCGGGGCACGTTAGAAAAACTATCTTTCAGCTCCATATCATAACCATGGTATGGTTGGTCATTGACATACGGGGTACACGAACGCAGCTCGGCATGCTCCATGTCAACCACGATGACCCACGCCTTCCCATGTTGGCAATAAACCGCGACCGTGTGTCTGTCACGTGTGCGTGTGTGGGTCTGCAGCTTACCGCATCGTAGCGTACAGGATCTAGGATTTGCATGCAGTAGGAGTGCCGTTGTGTTCCGTTGGTGGCAGCCGGGTCGTGCGCGTGTGTGCACGCCGTGCGCGCGGTGCATGCGGATCAGCGGCAGTAGTGGGCAGGGCTGGAGTAGACGCTCAGTAAGCCCGACTATAAATACCTCTGTACTGCTAGCGTGTGTGTTAGTTCGAGCTGAGAAAAGCTGTATGTGCAGCAAGGTGTTCGTCGCCAGAAAATACTCGTGTGTCTCTTGTTGTTAGTTTCTTCCACCTCCGTCCGTGAGAGAGCTAGCTAGGCTAGGCTAGCGCTGTCATTTGGTATCAGAGCGAGGTGATGGCGTTGGTTCCGCACGGTGGCGCTGGGGAGCGCGGTGCCGCTCTCCTGTCCGGTGCTCACCGGCGATAACTACACCATCTGGACGATCAAGGTCGAGGCGAACCTCGACGCACAGGGGCTGTGGGAGACAGTGGTCCCGGCGGAGGACGCGGCTGCGGCGGTCATCGCGAAGAAGGACAAGCCGGCGAGGGCATACCTCCTTAGAGGCCTCGCGGAGGACATCCTGCTGCAGGTGTCATCGAAGAAGACGGCGGCGGAGGTGTGGGTGAGCCTCAAGGCGCGGTTCGTCGGCACGGATCGCGTGAGGGCGGCTCGGCTGTCCACGCTCCGCGGCGACTTCGATCGGCTGGTCATGGCGGACGGCGAGGCGCTGGACGTGTATGCAGGGAAGATCAGCGGCATGGCGGCTAAGTACGCGAGCCTCGGCGCGACGCTCGACGACGCCGAGATGGTGAAGAAGCTGCTGGACACGGTGCCTGACGACCTGTACACGGCGGTGGCCGGCATCGAGCAGTTCTGCGACGTCGAGACGGTGTGCTTTGATGAAGTGCTCGGGCGGTTGAAGGCGCTCCAGGAACGGTCGGCACGGCGCAATGTGGCTCTTGGCGGCGAGCGTCGTGAGGACCAGCTGCTGCTCACGGCGGACCAGTGGGAGGCACGACGCAGTCAGCGCGGTGGCGACCACAACCACGACGACGACGGCGGGAGCAGCGTGGCAATGGGCGCGAGGAGGCGGCGCGGCATGTGCTACAACTGCGGCGTTCGTGGCCACTTCTCCCGTGACTGCCCGGAGCCGAAGAAGGAGAAGGCGCTCCTCGCAGGCGTCGACGACGAGCCGACACTCCTATAGGTCTCGGTTTAGGGGGAGATTGTTGGCAATAAACCGCGACCGTGTGTCTGTCACGTGTGCGTGTGTGGGTCTGCAGCTTACCGCATCGTAGCGTACAGGATCTAGGATCTGCATGCAGTAGGAGTGCCGTTGTGTTCCGTTGGTGGCAGCCGCGTCGTGCGCGTGTGTGCGCGCCGTGCGCCCGGTGCATGCGGATCAGCGGCAGTAGTGGGCAGGGCTGGAGTAGACGCTCAGTAAGCCCGACTATAAATACCTCTGTACTGCTAGCGTGTGTGTTAGAGCATGTCTAACGGGCATCTTAAATTTCTACCTCGTAAAACTCGAGTACAGGACCCTGTACTCGATTTTGCACTGAAATTCCCCACTGATTTTATCGCCCGTCTAGCAGACCCCGTATCCGAGCCCCGTATATTTAAAATTTAAATTTCGCGCGAGATAAAAGCAGATTGTTCATAGATAGGCTTCGATTCATCATAGATACAGGCAAAATTGCGCGATCTAGCGGTAGATCGCGACTTGTTAAGCTAACCCTAATCTAAAACTGCACAAAAGAACCTCGCCGGAGACCTCCTTGTCAGAGAGGTTGTCATGCCGCGGCAAGACGCCTAGTCATCTTCGATGACGATGACGGCGGCGGCGGCAGCCTCCGCCTTCTTCATCTCCTCGACGGCGGCGATGGCGAGCGCCTCCTCCTACTTATCCGCCGCTTGCGGCCTCCGCTGAGGCCTCGACCGCTTGCAGGAAGAGGGGATCCTCCCCCTCCTCCGCCTCCTCCGGGTGGCCGCCCACGGGCGCCGAGCCCCTCCTCCCAATTGGGAGCGTGCCTGGAGCGCCACGCCGCGAGATTGGCGCGGTCCATCTCCCATTGTGCCCGCACTTTAATTTGTCGCCGGTCATCAGCGGCAACAAGGGTCGATGTTGAAGGAGCACCCGCCGGGCGCTGAAGTCGACGGCGATCGCGGCATCATCCCCGCCACCGACCCATTTCAGACGCGGCGGCTGTGGCCAGATAGCTTGCGAGAGGACCCACGCTTCCTCGGCGTGAGCTTTCGTGGCAGCGCTATCGTGGGAGGAGCTCGTGGCTTGGCGGCAGCTCATGGCGGCGGCGGCGTGGATTCGTGAACGGAGCGGCTGAAATTGCTCGCCGGAGTTGGGCTGCGCGCGGCGGAGCTAGGGTTGTGAGTGAGGGGTTGGACCCTCACTCGCACCCTCACCTTGTACTTATACGGGGCCGGGTGGGTGATTTGCCCCGCCCCGTATCCGAGCGATACGGGCCGGCCTGTTTACGGGGCGTGCTAGGCGGGCCAAAACACCGGCACCCCGTATCTCGCCGGAAATTTACGGGGTGCCGGCTGTTTACGAGGCCTGTTAGACTTGCTCTTAGTTCGAGCTGAGAAAAGCTGTATGTGCAGCAAGGTGTTCGTCGCCAGAAAATACTCGTGTGTCTCTTGTTGTTAGTTTCTTCCACCTCCATCCGTGAGAGAGCTAGCTAGGCTAGGCTAGCGCTGTCAGGAACTCCTTCTCTCTTAGCAGGCACCACAGGATATCTGGGTCATCAACAGCGATGACAGGGAACTCCGGCAGACGGCGCCGAGGTATGCCCTGGTCTTGATGGTAGCTGGGGTGCGCCCAAAGCTTATCCAGGTCGATCGCACGGTGTACCTCCCAGTTGAAGTCGCCGCCATCCGTAGTCGTGTTGAAAGTCCAGATGGTGATTTTGGGGCCGGAGTTTGGGGGAGGATCTTCTGGGACTCTCTCATGACAGTCGTCATCGGTGTCATGGTGGCCTCTCGTCTCCTGCCATTCGTTATCGATGTGAACGAAGCGCATCATGCCGCGGCTGACGGACAAGCTTCGGTATCTGTCCGGGCACATCCTTCCGGCGGCGCTGCGCACCTTGTCGGAGTACTGTTTCCCAGGGAGAGGCATGAAGCGGATCACCGGGGCGGAGATCTTCGAGAAGTCGGATAGCAGGACGCCGCTGAGGTAGTCGACCCAGCAGAGGAAACAGCCGTCGAAGGGGGCCACGGTGCTGGTGATCCAGCGGACGGGGAACTGGCCGCCATCGCTCGGCCGAGGGACGGGCTCCGTGAAGACTCTCCAATGGCTCTCGGACGCGGAGGAGAAGACGCAGAGGTGGGTATTCTTGTCGTTGCCTCTGCTGCTTGCCTCGAAAACGATGAGGTCAGCCAGGACGTAGTGGTCTGTTTTCCCGGGGAGCCTCAGGATGCCGATGGCTAATTCGTTCCTCAAGAACTTGCCGATGCCCTTGGGCTTAGGCCCGGCGAAGCGCGGGAGGCGCGGCAACGAGGGGCAAGGACCGGCGGCACTGTAGACGAACAGATCGTGTGGCTCCTTCCAGTAGCAAGATGGGGATGGCGACGCGAAGGAGGAGGAGGTCCTTGTCGGTTGCCAGGACGTAGGAGTGGACGGGATGTCTGGGGTCGGAGTCGGGCGACTCGGTTGGGTCTCTCGGCCAGTGGAGGTCGAGGTAAGAGATCCTGGGAGGAGCCGCGAGGGTGAAGGAGAAGTAGCCGGAGTCGCCGCTGGACGTGTCGACTGCGACGGCGGTGGTCTCGTCGACTTTGTTTTTCAGAGCCTCGTCGACAGCGGCAGGGTCGTCGGCGTAGTAGTAGATGCGGCAGGTGTGGTCGAGCATCACCCAATCAGGGAGGACGACGGCAGCCTCCTCCGGCTTGGGCACAATGTTGGCCATTGGCCTTCCCGATGGGCGATGGGGAATCGACCGACCCTAAAAAATCACGGTCACGGGCCAACGATTGAGGGGAATAGCGACCGATAGATAGGACGGGTGCAGGGCAATCTGTAACCGGGCGCTGCCAGGGCTAAATTCCGCTGGCACGCTTGGCACCACTGTGGTCCCAGGCCTGGCATTGTTAATCGCCTTGGGCCAACCTCGCAAGATATCATACCTGAATCTCAGGGCGTCTTTTTGCTGAAATAATGATTATGCGCGTCTCTATATTAAGTTGACAAGAGCACCGTAGAATGACTACAACATTACACTTGTCTTTCAACGTACAACACACTCTTAGACTGGTCATAGTGGAGAGTAACATAGACTAGTAACATGTATAAGTTACTAGTCCATGTTACTACCTTCATAGTGGGTAGTAACTTGTGACTAGTATCATGCAAGATTTTATTTATTAGCATGTAGACTTATATTACCTTGGGGTGTGTGATGTTATGGTAACATAAGCTAGTTACCACAAGACTCTCTTTCATCATTTAATGACATGCCACACCACCAAAATGCCTACCTATGTTACTTCCACTATGATCAGCCTTACAACACCGATAACTAACTCGTCTTGCCCAACCTCCAGCCAAAAATGGCGAGGAGGCGGGCCATGAGCCTCTAGACCGCGTCAGAGCCAACACCAAACACAACCATTTCACGACCAATCTCCCAAGTTGCCCATACCATACCACTGCATGCACCTATAAGATGAAACGAGCGAGTGACAGGGTCTAGCCAAACATGGGAAGAAGTCGACAAGAGAGTGTTGGCAATGACGTACATTGTACCCGAAGACTCAGACCTTGAGTAGTAGCCAACACCAGCGAGGCCACCATCTCCGAGTGCCATATTGGGGACACCCCTCGCAGCCTAAGCATCGCCTTCATGAAGGTAAACAACATGGTTGCGCCGCCGCTGCCCGATCCGACAAGGCATACCTATGGTTTCCCCTGGCATCGAGGGGATGAACTTCAGGAACATGATCATGCCTCCAAGGAGGAAATGGCACCCACACGCGTCACCCTAGTCAGCATCAGAAGCACCAAGCAGGGTTTCCACCCGGGACAATGACCGCCCCCGGCGAGATAGAGACACACATGAAGGTGCTGACCTGAACAACCACCGTAGGAAGCAGCTGGTTGCCAATGGAGGAACGCGAAGCCCACCACACCGCCGCAGCCACCCAAATGCACCAGAAATGAGACCGAGATGGTCTCATCCAAGCAGCTGGGTCGATGTTGTCACGGGAGCAACAACTTCGTCCACCACCGTCGTAGGAGGAGGACCACCTAGAAGCCACCCCTCCATGGATCCAGAGCCGATCCGGTGTGACCTGGGGGAAAGTCCTGCATGAGCCCCACCTTCGCCATGCCTCGTCAGCTCCACATCGCCATCTGCATCGTCCCTTCCCATGCACAGCCTCCGGTCCCTAGCTGGGTGGCCTCCCTCCAAACCGTCGCGCTAGTAGCTGAACGGGACTAGGTCCCCACCACACCTTCACCGATGCCGCACGACTTTGTTCGGCGGCTGCCTTGGGGGCGTCTAGGGGTGGCGACGACGAGGAGTTAGGATTCGCCCCTTGTCTCCTAGAGGAGGCGATGCGCGGAGCGGTTCATATTTTCCTAGAAGAATGATTATTGAAAATGCCCTGGTAGCTTTTCAATTGTCCACTCGATCTAAAAAGGAACCAAAGGCAGAGTCAATTGTTGTGCTTACCAATTACTTACGAAAGGTCTCGATCAGTTTGATTGGGGGCATCTCAAGCTAGCCCTAATTTGTTTTTCTTGAGCGGAGAAATGGATAAACTGGGTGATGACTTGCATTACCCAGTGAGCTACTATGTCAGGCTCGAATATGAGTACATTCGTTGTAACTCCTGCTTCCACTGTGTCAAACTTTGTGTGGACTCTAGAATAAATTTTGCTGATAAGATGAAGCAGCAAGAAGCTGTCCTTGTTCATTGCGAAACCAAGCAACTAGGTTTCTCGTTTCTATGTTTTCTTTCTTGTTTCTATGTTTATTATGAATCAAAGAGGCTAGTACCGTGTCATCTCTGCCTTAGTATGTCTTTAGGACAAAGCAATGTTCTCAAGATCAATATATGCGATGCCTTTTTCTGCCAACTCATTCTCTTTCTTATTAGCACATTGCTCTCGACTTCTCTTTTACAATGACAACATCGAAATCATCATCACTTGAGTCACTTCCATGATCTTGCCCACAAAACTCCTTCCACTAATACCATGGTTCATTGTACTCCAAATATGAAACCAATTCAAATATTTTGACCCAACTATTCATAATTCTCTTCAATGGGTGCCACAATTATGACTTGTAAGAATATGCACCATTCTTTGAAAATTGTAAGAATTAGAGCCACGGTCTTGAAAAAAATGCAAATGAATCTCCTTGTATGTTTAAAACTTATCTAGCATCTTCATCACATATGCATCATCTATTGGCTCAACCATGAAGTTCACATTGGTCCCTTCATTCTGAAGTACATGGTGTCTGAAGGGTTGAAACTTAATTCCCTCATCTTCTCTTTTATTTACATCTAAAAAAAGTTATCTCCTAGTCAACCAGCTCTGTCTCTGGGTTTCCACATCCACGATCATGAAAAATGTAACTAACACTCCACACAGCGAATGCCATATGAAATTTGCACAAGAACCAACAACGAGTGGTTATTGTTCTAATTACTCTATAGGTACATGTAAACAAATGCATGAACTATTATATTGATGGTGTAATTACCATTGAGAATATCAATCTACAAACAATGCATGCATTTTGCCACTTTTAGAATCAATTTCTCTAAGCTAAAAAAATGTGATGGGGTGATTTCCATTGACACTTCAAATTTACCACAATCACATTTTGCCTATCTCTTTTAGAACCAATTTGCTCTATGCACTATAACTTTAAAACCAAACCATGTGAATACGAAGTGTTAACAATCATGAAGTGGTCCTGATGAATACAAAGTGCAGATTCCTTATGGTTACTAAATAATGTTAGCCTAGCATATCACAATAACATGCATGCTACCATTTTCACATTAAAAAAAGTACAAAAGAGTGATTGTGAATTTTTTAAATCTCTTCTAAATATTTTTTACTTTGTATTGTGAAGAAATGTGCTTTTGTGAAAGAACATGAAAATCATGCCAAATCATTGTGATCACCAAAAAATCGTAATCTACTTTGTATATATTGGCATAATCCATCCCAATTACTAAACCCTGAACTTGGTTCATAATACCATATGGCTTTTCAAAGAGGCTTTATTAGTACTTAGTACTAGGTTCCCAAGAAGTGAAGAACAACCAACAACCACTCGCATGACTATAGGGTGGCATAATTTCAAAAAGTGCAATCGCAATATCATCTAACAAATACACACTAAGGTTTTAAAGTCAAATTTAAGCCTACAAGGGATGTTTCAAAATTGTCAGTGACAATACTATAACATCTATGTCTCATGTGAGATTTCAACGACATCCTTGATTAGTGTACTAGCCCAAGTCCCGAGCATTAGGCCAATGCGACCGTAAGATCATTGGTATGCCACGATTAGGCTGCAAAAGTGGAACCAACACTAAATGAAATCTACTCAGCTCTAAACCAGGGGAAAACAAGTGAAGGGAAGAAACAATCTTACGGAGTGTGGTCTCATGCGCATGCAATCACCATCGGGAGTCGATCGCCATCAGGTAGGAGGCAGGATGATGAGTGGGGTGCGGCGGAATTGGTGTAGTGGATGTGGAGCGGCTCGCTAAATGGGGTAAGTACCGTTAAAAGGTCAAAGTGGGGGTGCAAAATACCAGAAGCCAGTACTAAATGATCAGATGGTAGACTAAGGACAATGAAGCAACCCAATATTATAAGAACATTATCAACCAACAAGAAATATTGTATTTTTTGCCAGATAATTTGTGTGTTCATTCTCATCAGAAAATTGATAGTATAGCTGTAACATTATGAAGTTTCCAAATAACAATCTGGTTTATCACGACCTTTATAAAATCCACAACATGAAAACAACGTGAGAACTCAACCTATAGAAGGTATAATAGCTAGACAAGGTACCATAACGATTTTGTTTTTCACAGTGTTTGGTTCTAAGTTGTACTTAAAATTCCCAGATTCCAAACTTTAATTAGGCATTTTGGCGCAGGTAATGGCAAAGGGTTCCCCTGCCTTCTTGTGAAGGTTCATCATCATATTGGCTTCTGCAGAGTATCTCTCCTCGTGTTGGGTAAGACGAGAATTCTCATGTCAAAATAAGGACGTGTAAGATGTACACTGATTTGGTATATTCCTGAAAAAATAGGAGGCTAACGATAAAGTGATCGAAACAATATGTGGGAGGTCAAAAGAGAGCGTAGATGATAGCAATCAAACTTTTTTTTACAAATGGTGATTTATATTACTCAATCACCCATCTTACAATCCTTCATACATAGTATAGATAGTCCTGGCTTCAGTTCGACCCATCTTAGCTAGAGCATCACTCATAGAATTCTGCTCATGTCTAATACTCTCTACCTTAGACCCTACTCTCTCATATAACAAACGACTAATCTCCTTCAGCATAAACATAACCTCCAATCTATCATTTTTTTGTAGACTTGATCATAGCAACAGCCTTCGAGGGCTAGGGCACAACCCTCTCTACATGCCGCAACCTCCGCCATAAGGGACGATGAGTAGTTGGGCAAAAACCGCCAGGAGGAAAATGATCACACTAGTGTTATCACTGAGAATCATCCCTGCACCGCCTAACATGACTCCTTGCTAAATCCATCTACATTAAGCTTCAACCATCCTGTAGGTGGCAGCGACCAACGTGTGGCTAGGGCAGGGGCGCCCGAGCTCTTACAACCACCTTTGTAGACTCTGATATGGCCATGGGATCAGCAATTGCCTTTCCTTAATGCAATCATCTAGATCCTCCATAACATTAGTTACTGATTATTGGTAGCTGTAGACCTATTCAGCTCTTGACAAGTGTTTGCAATGCAATGGCTAGAGGTGATCTCTCATAAAGCCTACATGTGACCGAACCCTGACGCTAAATAAATCTAACAATTCAATAGAACACGACACATGGTAAATATGAAAGAACACTATAGAGCGAGGATGAAATGAGACGAAAATAAACCAGAGAGGCATTAGGATAAATAGAAAGAGGGTGAGTGTCAGGAATATAATATATCTCACAACCCTTTCTATTAGTTCGGACTTTTAGTTTAGACGACTAGTGCATGCAATTCAATATGATATCAGAGCTAGAGGTTTTGAGTTCAAATCCTGACGAACCGTAGTATTAAAATAAATATCCACATACACCCTAAATCCACGTCCTAGGGCCCATGATGAAAAAATCCACCAACCTAGATGTGAGGGGGAGTGTCAAAAATATAATATATCGCACAACCCTTTTGATCAGTTCGGACTTTTGGTTAGTGCATGCAATTCAATATGCTACCCTCCCAAAGGAGCCCTTAGCAGAGCGGGCATGTCAAGCACCTCCCGCCGCATGCAAACCACCCCCGCTCAGCCCCCATCTCTCCCCGCCGCCCACAACCTCTACCGTACCATCTCCTTTTCTTAGTCAATAATCTTCATCAACCTCCTCGTCAAGTCTGGTGTGGCGGAGAATCCGGAATACGCGGGGATGGGCGATGGCGTGAAAAGCATTGACCAATCTGGAGAAGGCGAAGGAAGCAAGGGTGATGGCGATGGAGCTCCGGTAAGGGATGGGGTTGGGGAAACTGGTTACAAGTATATGCAAACATCGGAGAAAATAGTATTTAGAGAACCTAAGGACGTTTTCCATCGCGAGTAAAGGGAAAAAATGCTCTCCAGGTTGAAGACCCATAACATATGCGTACCTAGAAATGTAGGTAATAAATCCGTCTTGATATAACATATATCTTCTTCCATTGCTACATCTTCATAAGAGTGCCACCAAGAGCTCAAAGGAGGTGACACATAACTTCATGAGAGAACTTGAACAATACTCGACATAGCGAGATAGTTGGGATTTTCTATGTTCAATTTGACTTGATTGTGAAAAGTGTAACTACAGTTTATTGCACTTTGCAGGAAAGTGTTGGGTGAAAAGTGTAACTTGCACTTTTTAGACAGTAGATCTAGCATAAGACATCAAACAAGAGACAACATAGCAAGGCAGCAGGATCGCATCAGCCGACAACAACCACAATACGCCCGCCTGAAGAGCATAGTGAACCCCAACTAGAATCACAGGCACATGGGAAGCAAACGCGAGGGCGAACGAGGCACGAGCTAGCCAAAAAAGCCATACCCCCACGTACTCAATCAGAATGCAAGGAAATTCACACGAGAACGTCAAGTGAATCACGAGGATACCATGTTGGAAGCGGTGGCCATGTTGGTATCTTGCGTCAAGTGAATCACGAGGAGACTGCCAAGTACTACTCCTAGATACGCTCCACTGTCGTTCCTTTGTTCATGACGCAAACTGGCAGCACCAACCGCCTTCCTCGGCCTTTGGTTGCTGCCCCGGCATCGGTGGCGGAAGGTGACGGCCGAACTGGAGACAAGGTTCATCTTAGAGTCCAACAATACATGACTAAAGTGATCAATCAAGAGAAAACTACCAATGGGATTGACCTAACCTTGAGGCTCTAGGATCAGGTCTTGGGATGGTATTGTCACCTCCATATTTAAATTGTTTTGTCATGGTTGAATTGTCTCTCTTTTATGATTGATATTGGAATTGCCTATAAGATTCGTTTTCTTAAACTAGATCTAGACTTCATCGTATTGCCTATTACATTTCAAGAAAAATATTGTTTAAGGTGAATAAGATCAAGACATTCAAACAACACCACCAAGAACTCGAAGAAAGGTGACACATTAACTTCATGAGAGAACTCGGACAAATGTCTGACATAGTAAGGTAGTTGGGATTTTCTTATGTTTAAGTCAATTATGGAAAGTGTAACTATAGTTTCTTGCTATTTCCAGAAAAGTGTTGGGTGAAAAGTGTAGCTTGCACTTTTTAGACATTGGATTAGGCATAAGAACTCGAACATATGAGTCCGCATTGTGAGGTAGAAGGGATTGCAGCAGCCGACGGCAACCACAAGACATACGCCCCGCAGAGCACGGTGAGCCCCCGCTAGAACGATAGCCACATGGGAAGCAAACGCAAAGGCGAAGGACTCCTGAACGAGGCCCTGGAAGAGCGAGCACATCAAGCAGCGGAGTGCATCCTACCACACAAAGACTACCCGCCGCACGCAGACCACCCGCCATTTCTTGAAACATGTCAAGTGTTATGACCAATTACCATCATGCTCGACAAGTTGTATTGTCCTAGTTTTAGGTATAAATAGCTGAGAGCAAATCTTATCTTACATGTGGAGGAGTTCAAAAAATATACATATATGGGAGAATGTGATAGTACACAACTACACTTTCTTGCTCTTTCTAGAAAAGTGTTAGGTGAAAACTGTAACTTGCACTTTTAACACATTGGCTTAGATATAAGAACTCGAACAAGAGTCTGCATAGCGAGGTAGCAGGTATTGCAGTAGCCGACGGCAACCACAAGACACCTGCCCCACAAAGCAAAGTGAGGCCCCACTAGATCGACGACCACATGAGAAGCAAACGCGAGGGTGGAGGAGCGGGCACGTTAAGCAGCCGGTTGATGGCTATTGTGAAGCCTGTTGGGAACCCCAAGAGAAAGGTGTGAGGCAGCACAATAACAAGTTTTCCCTCAGTAAGAAACCGAGTTTATCGAACCAGTAGGAGGAAGGAAACGTCACACAGGTGTTGCAAGCAACGCGGAGACCTGCACAACACAAACTCAAGACTTTGCCCCAACAAATCGGTGAGCTTGTGAAGCTCATCGGTTTGCTGTAACAAAGGATTAAACGTATGGCGTGGAAGGTAATGGTTTGCAGCAAGTAAACAAGTAACAGTAGAAGATGTATCAATGGTAAAGATTGAACCGGGGTCCATAGTTCACTAGAGGTGCTCTCCTTAGATAAACAACATGGCTACAGCAGGACAATTGACAGGAACTAAGCAAGGCATAACAATGCAATACCAGACAAAAAGATCCTATGAGATTCGATAGGGAAATACAACAATATACATATACCGCCATCCAACTGCATCTATGACTAGAAGTCCACCTTCAGGTTATCATCCGAACCCCCTCTAGTATTAAGTTGCAAGCAACAGACAACTGCTTTAAGCAAAGTGTGTAAGGTAAACAATCCACTTGTTCCATGAACAAGAGACCGTTGTTTTCTCCCTAGTAGCAACAACACATCTACAACCGAAGAGATTTCTGTCACTTCCCTTGGAAACTAGAAGCATAAATACCCCCTCTTGGAGTCACTAGCAACTACTTGGCCAAGATAGCTACTAACAACGGAGAGCATGCAAGATCACAAACAACACAAACATGATTGAATCATAAAGACAAAACCATTAATCAATCTGACATAGTAATATCAATATCCATCGGATCCCCGCAAACACAACATGCATGATTACAAATAGATTAGATCTTGATCATGAACGGAGCTCACAAGATCTATACATGAAAGCACAAAGGAGGAGATACAACCATCTAGCTACTACATGGACCCATAGTCCAAGGTAGAACTACTCAAAGATCATACGGAGAAGGCCTCGGGATGATCTCCCTCGGCAGTGGGAAGAACTTCAGATCCCCCAATCTAGGGACAACGGTGGCGGCATCTACAGAAGGTTTCGTGGAATATTAATCGGGTCCTTAGGGTTTCTGTATCGGGGGCTTCTTATAGGCGAAGAGGCGAGGTCGGGAGGCGACTAGGGGGCCCACACCCTGCCCATACACGGGTCCACCCTAGCCCACGCCTAGGGGGGTGTGGTGGCCCTCTGGCACCTCTCCGTCCCCCCTTATGGCTTTGTGACGCCAACAATAAAATATTGATTTTGGATTTTGTCCCTTCCAATTCCGAGAATATTGATTTTCTGCCTTTCTGGAACCAAAAACAGAAGAGAAAACAGGCAACAGACACCGTGGCAACTTGTTAATAGGTTAGTTCCAGAAAAGATATAAAAACACCTCAAAGTGTAAACAAAATAAAGCAAAGTAGATACTAAACAAGCATGGAGCATCAAAAATTATAGATACTTCCGACGTATCACCGGTGAGCGCATCCTCCGCACGTGAACATCCCACTGCACGTAGAACACCCGTCGCCCAGTCTTCGTCTCTCTTCATAGCCTACAACCACTACCGCATTCTCCTTCTCTTGGTCAATCCTTGTTGACCTCATCAAGCCTGCTAAGGAGAATCTGAAATACACGGGGAAAGACGATGGCGTGAAGGGCATTGGCTAATGGGGAGAAGGCGGGAGGTGGTAGGGGTGGTGGAGGTGGAGCTTAGGTGAGGCATGAGGTTGAGGGAACCAGTTGCAAAAATGCGAACATCAGAAAACAGTGTTTATAGACACTGACGACCACATTTGCCATCACGAGTGAAGATAGCAGACGATCTCCAGGTGAAACAACCCATTGCATATGTGTACCTAGCAATGTATGTAGTAAATCTGTTTTAATCTTACATTGCTACATCTTCCACATACTCATTTTTTATTGGCATTCATGTTACACTACTAGGAGTAAGTTGAGCACCTCCATGGTTTGAAAAGTTGTCACCATGAGCTATATCTTCTTGCATATCCACTTCTTCAACATCTTCAATTTGGGTAAAGGGTTTAAACTTGAGTCCCTTCAAGAACGGATGCCTTGTAACCATAACATATAACGTCTTTCATTGTCACTTCTATTGGTTGTTCTTTTTCTATTGGGGCTTCAAGTTGAGCCTCTTCAGTAAAATTAACATTTTCAAGCATTCCTTGGATGTTACACATGTATTTTATCTAGACTTAATTCTTGGTGATGTGCTCTCACCCCCGCGCCCGTCGCCGATGATACGCCCAATTTGCATCACCTTTCTATATGATAATTTACCTCTATTTATTGACATTTGTCTTATTATGAGGTATTACTTATGGCTTTTCATCTGTTTATGCATGTTGGATGATTCTTGGAGGATGTACTGCCGGAGTCTGGATTTTGATGGAAAAGAAGGCGTTTCGGTGGAATTTTGCGAAGATCAGAAAAATTCTAGAAAAATATGGAAACATATTATTTTCCCAGAAGACGAAGGAAGCCAGAAGGAGGAGCGAAGAGGGGCCGCAGGGGGCCCACACCACCCTAAGCGCGGGCCCACCTGATCCCGCGCCTAGGGCAGGTGTGGCCCACCTGCCCGGCCTTCGACTCCGCCCCTTCGCCTATATCTTCCCTACGGAACCCTAAGCCCAGGGGAGCGAGCACAGATAGATTTCCGCTGCCTCTGGGGGCGGAAAACACCGAGAGAGAAAGATCTCTCCGGCAGACAGATTTCTGCAGGGGGATTCCTTCTCGGAGAGGGAAGATCGTCGCCATCAACACCGTCATCAAGCTAGGCTTCATCGGGATCATCATCATCATCCACACCATCATCTCCACCAGCACCATCATCACCACTCCGTCCCGCTGTAAACAATTGTGTTGGATATTGCTTTAGTTCTTAGGGGAAACTTTTCCGGTGTTTATTACTATTGTAGTTGATGCTTGTGAGTGGAACCATTGGATTATTGTTTATGTTCAGATTGTTATCCATTATCATATCATCTTTGATCTTGATCCATATGATGTCTTGTGAGTAGTTCGTTTAGTTCTTGAGGACATGGGAGAAGTCATGTTGTTATTAGTGGATTTGTGTTGAATTATTATTCAATGGTTTAGTATTTAAGTTGTGGTGCTATTCTTCTAGTGGTGTCATGTGAACGTTGACTACATGATAATTCACCATTTATGGGCCTAGGGGAATGCATTGTGTATTTGGATACTAATTGTGGGGTTGCCGGAGTGACAGAAACCTGAACCCCCATTAGGACACCTTTGCACAAGGGAGCGTAGAATCTCAGAGTTTAAGGTTGTGGTTAGATTTATAACTTAATTACTTTCCTGTAGTTACGGATGTTTACAGGGGTTTTAATCACAAGTATGTATTAGTCCAAGTACGGTCGGTACATTAGCACAGGTTCACCCACACAACACTTACAACACCAGAGAAGAGTACTCAGCTATTTGAAGCGAAAGCACTTGATAGAATTCACTTGTGTCCTCGAGAACGTTTGGTCCTTATAAGTATTTCCACCGGCTTGTTCTTTGCTAAGGAAGGATTGGGCCACTTGCTCCGTTTGTTCGTTACCTTTGTTACTTGCTCTTTGTTTTGTTGCCTTATCATAAAACCACTAAAAATCCATTTTCTAAGTATTCACAGGGATTTCCTGCTCCATACCACTGTTCAGCACCTTCTGCTCCTCGTTGGGATCAACACTCATATTTATCGAAAGTACTACGATACACCCCTATACTTGTGGGTCATCAACACTATTTTCTGGCGCCGTTGCCGGGGAATGAAGCGCTATTGAAGAGTGGAACTGGTAAGGGAAACTTTTACTGTGAATATTGCTTTTGTGACTACTTGTTACTTTGTTTCCAATATGGATAACCCACTTGGTTTTCTGTTTGGGAAAACTACTACCACTGCTAGGGTAGTAGATGAACCACCAGCTGTTGAGATAGATCCTTTTAAGATACCTACAAGTATTGTTAATCGTGTTATGGATAATTATTATTTGGGGGATGGAACTGTCCATCCTGGTGATCATTTTCTCTTTATCCATGAATTATGCGGGTTGTTTAAGTGTGCAGGTATCACAACTGAATAGGTGAATGAGAAGTTACTCTCCATATCCTTGAAAGGGAGAGCTGAAGAATGGTATAAGCTGCTGAAGAATGGACAATCCATG
Source organism: Avena insularis (assembly GCA_023614405.1). Lineage (NCBI taxonomy): Eukaryota > Viridiplantae > Streptophyta > Magnoliopsida > Poales > Poaceae > Avena > Avena insularis. The sequence continues at coordinate 387,348,826 of CM042693.1, read as the reverse complement.
GAATGGGAGGAGATGGCATCTCTCTTTTACACTAAATTTTATACTCCCAGTGAGATTCATAAGGATAGAAATCTTATACATAACTTTTGGCCTCTTGATGGAGAGAGTACAACTCAAGCTTGGGGGAGATTGAAGTTACTAATGCTTAAATGTCCTATTCATGAACTTCCTAACAATATTATTCTCAATAACTTTTATGCTAGGTTTCTCTTCATGATAAAGATTTACTAGATGCTTCTTGTGCTGGATCATTCACACGTATGAAGGAAGAGGCTAAATGGGATCTCTTAGACCGTATTCAAGAGAACACTGAAGCTTGGGAGAATGACAAAGGAAGAAAGTCAGGTATAAACTATGATTATGAATGCATTAAATCTTTTATGGGAACTGATGACTTCCGTGATATTAGCAATGAGTTTGGCCTTGATCCTCAAGTTCTTATAAGATGTTTTAATGCCTTTGCCTCTTACATAGAAATTCCCCAAAAGAAGTGGAATAAGTACCATGCTCCTTATAAAGATGTTGTTAATCATGCTCCCGTTAGAAGTACTCAAGTTTGTACTACTAATCATATTGTGCCTGAACCTCATGTTGAGAAAATGCCTTTACTAGCTAAGGTAAAGGAGTATTCTATGATTATTAGTGCAAATAAAAAAGGTACAAAGAAAACTGTGGAGCCTGGTAAGCATTTGAGTGATGAGTCTGTGGTAGCTATTGTGAAAGATCTTGTCACTAGAAATATAGAGGATGAGAATATTGCCTTCTGTGAAGACGCTACTAATATTGTCTCTCATCCTAGTAAGGCTAGAAAAGCTAGTGTTCCTGTGCTTTCTGTTAAAATTGGTGATCATTGCTACTATGGTTTATGTGATATTGGTGCTAGTTCTAGTGCTATTCCTTATGAGCTTTATAGGGAAATTATGCATGAGATTGGTCCTTGTGAGCTTGAAGACATCGATGTGGTTATTCACCTTGCTAATAAGGAGACCATTTTCCCCATTGGCATTGTAAGAGATGTGGAGGTTCTCTGCGGTAAGATTAAGTATCCTGCTGATTTTCTAGTGCTTAATTCAACAGCTAGGAAAACTTGTCCTATCATTTTTGGTAGACCTTTCTTGAACACTTGTGGAGCTATTATTGATTGTAGGAAGTAAAAAGTTCTAACTAAGTTTGATGGAGATTCTTATGAGTTTAAATTTTCCAAATTTGCTAAAACTCCTTGTGAAAACAGCTTGCCTAAAGATTTCAGGATGGAACAACTTGCTTCTATTGATCCGGTTTATGACCTTGGACCTCTTTTTGGTGACTGTAAGTATGCTTCTTCTGATAAAGTTGTTCCCAGTGACAGTTATATTGTCAAGTTTATTCAAAGTGCTACTAAAAGTTATTATGAGAGGGGGGAAACATGGTTTTATGCACCTCAATAATGTTAAGTTTCCCCGTTTTATGTTGAAAGCTTTGAAGTTGCATCTATTTTGTCTTCCTATGCTAGTGGATTTTTGTTTCAACAATTTGTTTTCTCATGATACCCCATGCATAGGAAATGGGTTAGACTCAAGTGTGTTGGTTATTTGCTTCTTGATGCTCTCTTTCATTTCAAATATATATCTCCTTTGTGAGCATCTTTGAAAGTTTCAAGCCTAACTTAAAGGCATTAAAGAAAAGTACTTGTTGGGAGATAACCCAAGAGTTTTATCGAGTCTTGGAAGTTATTACCTCAGTAATAACCACTCCTTATCCTTTTTGTTTTGGTTTTTGTGTCAAGTTCAACTACTTTTGTGAAGTAGAGGAGTTGTGAAAAGTGGCTGTCCTGGGACAGATTTTTGTGTTGTATTGTAAAAATTCGTGAGGAAGCTCAGTACGTCGGATGGAGCTGAATTTTTCCGATCTTGTTCTCCAATTTGTTACCCAACTTTCATCAGTTCTGCACTTTTTGATTTGAGCAACAGAAGGTCTTCGAAAAAAATCAATTTTTACCTGCTGGTCTGTTTTGACAGATTTCTGCCATCGTTTGCATTTGCCTCTTACAGAAGCTTTTGTTTTGATGGATTTTCAGTTGAAGTGTGTACCTAAAGGTTTATTGTTTTTGCTTACACTAATGTTGTCATTGAGTTTGTGCAAGGGTTTTGTAAGAAGGAAATTTTCAGGAGAAAGAGAAAAGGAATCTGCAGAGTTCGTCTTTGATTAGGTAAAAGTGGTGAAAACAGAAGGTTCATGAAACCCCAATCTTTTTATATTTTTGATGTTTTTAATACATAAGGAAGACTACGAGATGAAATTGAAGAGAAACCGGAGTCTGGGTTGGACAAACCCACCCTAGGTGTGGGCCCAGCCTGGTCGCGCCTGGAGGGGGTTTGACACCCTCGAACTCCGTTTCCGCCTCTTTTCCGTGTCAGAACCTTCCTTGTGTATTGAAACTTCGTAATATATAACCCCCGGGTCCCTCGAGGTTCGTGCATCGTGTTCTCATCGTGTTTTCGTTTCAATCTGTTTCTGTCAGGAAATCTTCTAAGGTTAAAGCACCATGGCCTCTGCCAACGACAAAGGCAAGGAGTCCAAGGAAGAGGAACCTCAAGATCCCAAGGAGGAGGAGATTCTTGTTGGGGATGAAGAGGACATGGAGGAGGACCAGCAACCGGACACTCGTGCTACCGTCACAAGAATTGATTTGGTGGCACGACCTACTAAGCTTAAGAGGACAGCACGGATGTCTACAAGAGGGATAACTCCGCGTCATATCCTTGCTCCACGCACACTTCCTCCTAGTACTCCTTTTTCTAATTGTGCAGGGAAGAAACACTCTAATACGGAAGAATGGAGAAAGAATAACAAGGACTGGGATCCTCGGTCCGAGTTGATCATGAGCTGCATTGAGCATAATTCGGAGTTAATTCGTACTCTGACCTTCGATATGGAGGATTTGAAGAAACTTATTGAAGAGCTTATCAAGAGAACACCACCACCACCGAAGGAGTAATTTGTCATCAAGTTTGGCATCCCCTTGGCTTGTTCCAAGCTTGGGGGAGTGCCGCGGTATCGCCACCATTATCTTTTATCTTTTACCTTTTTAGTGGATTCATATCTGTGGTAGAGAGGTTATCTTATAGTTTGGTTTGCATGTGGAAGTATCTCTCCTTTAGTTGATTATCTATGTATCCCTTGGTGTGAGTGCCTTTATTGGAATATTAATGAGAAGTCTCATCTTTTACTTTTTGCACTTCTTATTTTAGTTTGCAATCTCTATTATATGATGGATCTTGTTGATCAGTATTGGCATCACTTTGGGAGCATCAAGTGGATCTAAATTGGTTTTGGAAAACCGAGTTCTGGTCAGTAGCAATACATTTTGATGTTTGAAAGAAAAGAGAAAAAAAGGCTTACATGTATTTTGTATCATTTGTTTTCTTTCTTATTGGCTCATAAGCTTAGTATTCTTTATTTAAGATCTTTTGTGTATTCAAGGAAGATTTGCATGTTTGGCTTTATTACTTGTATGCTTGCTTGTTTCTTTCAACTCTCTTTCTTGCTTTCTAGCCTTGCTAGACAAAAACCTGTTTTGAGAAGGCATACTTCTCATGTTTCCAATCCCTTTGAACCAAAACTTTTGCCACTTGTGTCCACCATATCTACCTATTAGCTATTGCTATTCCAAGAAAATTCTCAAGCTTCATCTATCTTTCGAATTAAAAAGTATTTTGTTATGTGAAAACTAGTTAGTAAAGCTCTCACGAACTTGATGGCACGCCTTATTTTCTTGCCCCTAATAGACCTGAACCATTGTGCCATCAAAGTTGTATATGCTTGCATCTATACAGGAATTAGCAGAACTGTGTTGTCAGGGGGAACGTTTTCAACATTGCACTTGTACTCTGTACATAGTTGATATCATGCTCTTCTGTCTATGGATGTCAACGGTGTGAAATAAAGAGGGAACTTGTAAGTCCATGGAGTTTGTATCCTGTGTTAGAGAAACGCCTGGGCCGCTAGCCTAAGCCATGCCTAATCATTATGGAAACTTGCAGCATCACCATTCTGAGCTATCTATGAAGCATCCTCAATAAAAAGCTATGCACATAGTAAATAAAAAGATCGCTGAGATGCTCATTGTCTGCTTGCCTTGTCATTTTGGTTATGGGAAAGCTCCTGTACCATGTGCAAGGGTACCACATGGCGGTTCTCAATGATATGCAAATATTTACAATGACAAGAACTTACCTGTGACCAAAGTTGAGTAGCATGAGGAGTGGCCCTCATATTCAAGGGACATGAGATTGCCAACTTATATTTCGTCAAGCATATACTCCATCTTTGTGCACTTTAACCTTAATCATCTCAAGATTCCTATGATAGGGGCAATGAGGGCTCAAATCTAGTAAGTACCATAATCTTTTGGAAGCTCTTTATGACTTGTAATCCCTGCTTCCCTTTATAAAGGGACCTTTCTCCCACTTCCAAGTTTGAGTCAGTAAACCTACTTCCTCTTTATCTCCAGCAAGCATTTGAGTTGTTGTGTTTCAAGCATTCATATGGTGATTTATTCAATCATGTTGTTTATCTTCCTTGTTTGCACAAAACTCTTATCTATTGAGTATTACTTTGAAAGCCTTCACTTGTGAAAAACCTTTTTGAACAAAGAGTGCTCCTGTTTTGAAACTTCTACAAAAAGCTTTTGTGAAACCGTTTGCCAGGTGTTCTCTGACCAAGAACAAGTTTGCCAATTCCAATTATGATTTATCTTTATGCATCTCTATTGTGACTACTGTACTTGGTTACAAGCTAAGTTATATAATAGTGAGTTGCTTTCTTCTATGAGTTGTGCAACGGTAAGTGTGATGCTTCTTGTTCGTATTCTTTTATCGACACTTCACTCCATAAACCTGTGGACATGTTTACTGAGCTCAGTATTCGCTTGGGGACAAGCGAAGTCTAAGCTTGGGGGAGTTGATACGCCCAATTTGGATCACCTTTCTATATCATAATTTACCTCTATTCATTGATATTTGTCTTATTATAAGGTATTAATTATGGCTTTTCATCTGTTTATGAATGTTGGATGATTCTTCGAGGATGGACTGCCGGAGTCTGGATTCTGATGGAAAAGAAGGTGTTCGGGTGCAATTTCGCAAAGATCAGAAAAATACCAGAAAAATATGGAAACATATTATTTTACCACAAGACGAAGGAAGCCAGAAGGAGGTACGAAGTGGGGCCTCAGAGGGCCCACACCCCCTAGGCGCGGGCCCACCTGACCTCGCGCCTAGGGCAGGTGTGGCCCACCTGCCCGGCCTCCGACTCCGCCCCTTCGCCTATATCTTCCCTACGGAACCCTAAGCCTAGGGGAGCGACCACAGATAGATTTCCGCCGCCTCTGGGGGGCGGAAAACACCGAGAGAGAAAGATCTGTCCGGCAGACAGATTTCTGCCGGGGGAATTCCTTCCCGGAGAGGGAAGATCGTCGCCATCAACACCGTCATCAAGCTAGGCTTCATTGGGATCATCATCATCATCATCCACACCATCATCTCCCCCAGCACCATCATCACCACTCCGTAGCGCTATAACAATTGTGTTGGATATTGCTTTAGTTCTTAGGGGAAACTTTCCCGGTGTTTATTACTATTGTAGTTGATGCTTGTGAGTGGAACCATTGGATTATTGTTTATGTTAAGATTGTTATCCATTATCATATCAACTTTGATCTTCATCCATATGATGTCTTGTGAGTAGTTCATTTAGTTCTTGAGGACATGGGAGAAGTCATGTTGTTATTAGTGGATTTGTGTTGAGTTATTATTCAATGGTTTAGTATTTAAGTTGTGGTGCTATTCTTCTAGTGGTGTCATGTGAACATCGACTACATGATACTTCACCATTTATGGGCCTATGGGAATGCATTGTGTATTTGGCTACTAATTTTGGGGTTGTCGGAGTGACAGAAACCTGAACACCCGTTAGGACACCTTTGCACAAGGGAGCATAGGATCTTAGAGTTTAAGGCTGTGGTTAGATATATATCTTAATTACTTTCCTGTAGTTACGGATGTTTGCAGGGGGTTTAATCACAAGTATGTATTAGTCCAAGTATGGTCAGTACATTAGCACAGGTTTACCCACACAACACTTACAACACCTGAGAATAGTACTCGGCTATTTGAAGCGAAAGCACTTGACAGAATTCCCATGTGTCCTCGAGAACATTTGGTCCTTATAAGTATTTCCACTAGCTTGTCCTTTGCTAAGAAAGGATTGGGCCACTTGCTCCGTTTGTTCGTTACCTTTGTTACTTGCTCTTTGTTTTGTTGCCTTATCATAAAACCACTAAAAATCTGTTTGCTAAGTATTCATAGGGATTTCCTGCTCCATACCACTGTTCAGCACCTTCTGCTCCTCGTTGGGATCGACACTCCTATTTATCGAAAGTACTACGATACACCCCCTATACTTGTGGGTCATCAGCCGACACCTCGTTATTGTTGCAAGCATCCGTGATGAGGAGATACTAACATCATCTCCGGCTTCCAGCAAAAAGGTGCAAGAGCTTTTCCGCGAGTTTAAGTGCATGTACTGTTCGCGCACGTTCCTGGCCATGGGCAGGCGGGGTTTTCACCAAAAGGTGCTTCAGGAGAACAACAAGGTGAAGAAAGGCCACCAGAAGCAGATGTAGCGTTGTCGTCTCGCCCCTGCTGGGTCACAGGTGCGCGTCCTGTCGGCTTTTTCGCATGTCCCCGGCCTAGGCAGTGCTTACTTTGAACCCCACACGGATTTGTTCAACTCGTATCCCACGCGCATCCACATCTTCCCTTGCTTGGCTTGCTCTAGCATCGGGTCTTTCTTCGCTGACACATGTGTCCTTGTTCCCACTCAACATTTCTCGGCGGAGACTAGAGGTGGATGGTTGGAAGTGGTGGCCAAGTTGGAATCTTGCATCAAGTGAATCATGAGGAGACTACCAGGTACTACTTTTGGCTATGCTACACTGTCATGACTTTGTTCGTGTCACGAACTAGCATCATCAGTGGAATTTGGTTGACGACCCAGCACCGGTGGTGGAAGGTGACATCCGGACTAGACAAGGGGTTCATGCTAGAGTCCAGCAAGACATGAGTAAAGTGATCAATCAGAAGGAGACTACCGATGGGTTGACCTAACCTTGAGGCTCTAGGACCGGGTCTTGGGTTGGTTTTGTCACCTTCAGATTTAAATTGTGATGTCAAGGTTGAATTGTCTCTTTTTTGAATGATATTGGAATTGTGTGTGAGATTCATTTTCTTAAACTAGATTTGGACTTTATTGTATTAGCTAATTATCAAAATGTTTGATAATTACAATTCAAAAAACATCTAGTTTCAGGTGAACAACAAAATCAAGACACTCGTCAAACATCACCAAGAACTGAAAGAAAAGTGACACATTAACTTTATGAGAGAACTAGAACAAGAGTTTAACATAGCAAGATAGTTGGGATTTTCTTATGTTTAAGTAGATTATGGAAAGTGTAACCACAGTTTCTTGCTCTTTCCATAAAAGTGTTAGGTGAAAAGTGTAACTTGCAAATTTTATACATTGGCTTAGGCATAAGAAATCGAACAAGAGTGTGCATAACGAGGTAGCAGGGATTGCAGCAGTCAATGGCAACCACAAGACACCTGCCACGCATAGCAAAGTGATCCCCCACTAGAACGATGACCACATGAGAAGAAATGTGAAGGCGGAGGCCTCCTTGAGGAGGCCTTGGCAAAGTGGGAACAACAAGCAGCCGGTGAGCGCATCCGCCGCACGCATAACACCCGCCGCTTGGTCTCCATCTCTCTTCATCACCTACAACCACTACCACATCCTCCTTTTCTTGGTCAATCCTCGTTCACCCAATCAAGCCCGCTACAGAGAATCCGAAATACATGGGGAAGGACGATGGCGTGAATGGCATTGTCCAATGGGGAGAAGGCGGGAGGTGGTAGGGGTGGTGGCGGTGGAGCTAGAGTGAGGCAAGGGGTTGGGGGAACCATTCAAAAAAAGAAAAAATAGTGTTTACAGACACTAATGACCGCATTTGCCATCACGAGTAAAGAGAGCAAACAATCTCCAGGTGAAATAACCCATATCATATATGTACCTAGCAATGTATGTAGTAAATCTGTTTTAATCTTCCATTGCTACATCTTCCACATACTCATTTTTCATTGGGATTCATGTTACGCTACTAGGAGTAAGTTGAGCACCTCCATGGTTTGACAAATTTTCACCACCAGCTATCTTCTTGCATCTCCACTTCTTCAACATGTTCCATTTGAATAAAGGGTGTAAACTTGAGCCCCTTCAAAAACTGGCGCCTTGTCACCATAACATATAACATCTTTGATTGTCACTTCTTTTGGTTGCTCTTTTTCTATGGGGGCTTCAAGTTGAGCCTCTTCAGGAAAATCAAAATTTTCAAGCATTCCTTGGATGTTACACATGGATTTTTTAGACCTAATTAATGCTCATGTGCCCTCACCCCCACACCCGCCGCCGACACCTTGTTGTTGTCACAAGCATCCATGATGAGGAGAGACCAGCGCTACCTCCGGCTTCTAGAAAAAATGCACAAGAGATTGTCGGTGAGTTGAAGTGCATGTACTATTCGCATATGTTCACGGCCTTGCGGGGGCGGTGTTTTTACCTGAAGGTGCATCTAGAGAACAAGAAGGTGAAGAAAGGCCACCAGAAGCAGAAGCAACGCCATTGTCTTGCCCTGCTAGGTTGCAGGTGCGCGTCTCGTCGTCTTTTCGCATGTCCCTATCCTATGCATTGCATAATTCAAATACCACACGGAGTTGTTCAACTCGTATCCCACGTGTATGCACAACTTCCCTAGCTTGGCCCGCTCTGGCATCGGTCCTTTCTTCGCCGACATCGGTGTCCTTGTTCCCACTCAACCGTCCTCAGCGGAGACTAGAGGTGGAGGATTAGAAGTGGTAGCCAAGTTGGAATCTTGTGTCAAGTGAATCACGAGGAGACTACCAGGTACTACTTTTGGCTATGCTCCACCGTCGTTCTTTTGTCCGTGTCACAAACTAGCAGCATGGTGGCATTTGGTTGCCGCCCGAGCACTGGTGGCGGAAGGTGACATCTGGACTGGAGATAGGGTTCATCTTAGAGTCTAGCAAGACATGAGTAAAGTGATCAATCAGGAGGACACTACCGATGGGTTGACCTAACCTTGAGGCTCTAGGACTGGGTCTTGGGTTGATTTTTTCACCTCCATATTTAAATTGTTTTGTCAAGGTTGGATTGTCTCTCTTTTTTGAATGATATTGGAATTGTCTGTGAGATTCGTTTTCCTAAACTAGATCTGGAATTCATCGTATTGGCTAATTATCAAAATGTTTGATAATACCATTTCAAAAATAATCTCGTTTCAGGTGAATAGCAAGATCAAGACACTCGTCCAACATCAGCAAGAACTCAAATAAAATTGACAATTAACTTCATGAGAGAATTCAAACAAAAATCTGACATAGCAAGGTAGTTGGGATTTCCTTATGTTTAAGTAAATTATGGAAAGTGTAACTACAGTTACTTATCTTTTCAGAAAAGTGTAACTTGCACTTTTTAGACATTGGCTTAGGAATAAGAACTTGAACAAGAGTCTGCATAGCGAGGTAGCAGGCATTGCAGCAGCCGACGGCAACCACAAGATACCAACCCTACTGAGCAAAGTGAGCTCCCACTAGAACTATGACCACATGAGAAGCAAATACAAAGGCCTCCTGAAGGAGGACTTGGTAGAGTGGGCACGTTAAGTAGCCAGTGAGCGCATATGCCACACACAGACATCCTGTTGCACGCAGAACACCCGCCGCTCGGTCTCTGTCTCTCTTCATCGCCTACAACCACTACCACATCCTCCTAATCTTGGTCAATACTCGTTCACCTCATCAAGCCTTCTATGGAGAATTCTAAATACGCGGGGAAGGACGATGGCATGAAGGGCATTGGCCAATGGGGAGAAGGCGGTAGGTGGTTCGGGTGGTGGCGATGGAGCTCAGGTGAGGCAAGGGTTGGGGAAACCAGTCACAAAAATGCTAAAATAAAAAAACAATGTGTACAGACACTAACGGCCAAATTTGCCATTAAGAGTGAAGAGATAAAATGATCTCCATGTGAAATAACCCATAACATATATGTACCTGGCAATGTATGTAGTAAATCCGTTTTAATCTTACATTGCTACATCTTCACATAGTTCTTGTTACACTACTAGGAGTAAGTTGAGAACCTCCATGGTCTGACAAATTGTCACCACGAGCTATATCTTATTGCATATCCACTTCTTCAACATGTTCCATTTGGATAAAGGGTTTAAACTTGAGCCCCTTCAAGAACTGACACCTTGTCACCATAACATATAACATCTTCCGTTGTCACTTCTTTTGGTTGTTCTTTTTCTATTGGGGCTTCAAGTTGAGCCTCTTCAGGAAAATCAACATTTTTAAGCATTTCTTGGATGTTACACATGGATTTTTTAGACTTAATTAATGCTCATGTGCCCTCACCCCCCGCGCCTGCCGCCGACACCTCGTTTTTGTCACAAGTATCCATGAAAGGGAGAGACCAGCGTTGTCTCCGACTTCCAACAAAAAGGTGCAAGATATTGTCGGTGAGTTCAAGTGCATGTACTGTTTGCGCACGTTCCCGGCCTCACGGGGCCGGGGGTTTTACCAGAAGGTGCATTAGGAGAACAAGAAGGTGAAGAAAGGCCGCCAGAAGCAGAAGCAGCACCATCGTCTCGCCCCACTAGGTCGCAGGTGTGCGTCTCGTCGTCTTTTTCGCATGTCCTTGTCCTATGCATCACTTACTTCAAATCCCAAATGGAGTTGTTAAACTCGTATCCCACGTGCATGCACAACTTCCCTAGCTTGGCCCACTCTAGCATCAGGCCTTTCTTCGCCGACATCGGCGTCCTTGTTCCCACTCAATCCTCCTCGGCGGAGACTAGAGGTGGAGGGTTAGAAGTGGTGGCCAAGTTGAAATCTTGTGTCAAGTGAATCACGAGGAGACTACCAGGTATTACTTTTGGCTATGCTGCACCGTTGTGCCTTTGCTCGTGTCACAAACTGGCAGCATCCGTGGCATTTGGTTGCCGCCCGAGCATTGGTGGCGGAAGGTGACGTCTGGACTGGAGATAGGGTTCATCTTAGAGTCTAGCAAGACATGAGTAAAGTGATTAATCAGGAGGAGACTACCGATGGGTTGACCTAACCTTTAGGCTCTAGGATCGGGTCTTGCGCTGGTTTTTTCACCTCCAGATTTAAATTGTTTCGTCAAGGTTGAATTCTGGCTCTTTTTTGAATAATATTGGAATTGTCTATAAGATTCGTTTTGTTAAACTAGATCTGGGCTTCATCGTATTGGCTAATTATCAAAATGTTTGATAATACCATTTCTAAAAACATCTTGTTTCAGATGAACAACAAGATCAAGACACTAGTCCAACATCAGCAAGAACTCAAAGAAAAGTGACAAATTAACTTCATGAGAGAATTCGAACAAGAATCTGACATAGCAAGGTAGTTAGGATTTTATTATGTTTAAGTATATTATGGAAAGTGTAACTATAGTTTCTTGCTCTTTTCAGAAAAGTGTGACTTGCACTTTTTAGAAATTGGCTTAGGCATAAGAAATTGAGCAAGAGTCTACATAGCGAGGTAAGGGATTGCAGCAGCCAACAACAACCACATGATACTTGCCCTACAACGCAAAGTGAGCTCCCACTAGAACTACGATCACATGGTAAGCAAATGCGAAGGCCTCATGAAGGAGGACTTGGTAGAGTGGGAACGTTAAGTAGCCGGTGAGCGCATACGCTGCACAAAGAACACCCGCCGCTCGGTCTCCGTCTCTCTTCATCGCCTAAAACCACTATCACATCCTCCTTCTCTTGGTCAATCCTTGTTCACCTCATTAAGCCTGCTATGGATAATCCGAAATACATGGGGAAGGATGATGGCATGAAGGGCATTGGACAATGGGGAGAAGGCGGGAGGTGGTAGGGGTGGTGGTGGTGGAGCTCAGGTGAGGCAAGGGTTGGGGAACTAGTCACAAAAAAGCAAAAATCGAATTTTTTTGCCATCATGAGTGAAGCGAGAAAACGATCTCCAGGTGAAATAACCCATAGCATATATGTACCTAGCAATGTATGAAGTAAATCTATTTTAATCTTCCATTGCTACATCTTCCACATACTCATTTTCATTGGGATTCATGTTACACTACTAGGAGTAAGTTGAGCACCTCCATGGTCTGACAAAATTTCACCACGAGCTATATCTTGTTGCATATCCACTTCTTCAACATGTTCCATATGGATAAAGGGTTTAAACTTGAGCCCCTTCAAGAACCGATGCCTTGTCACCATAACATATAACGTCTTCCGTTGTCACTTATTTCTGTTGTTCTTTTTCTATTGGGGCTTCAAGTTGAGCCTCTTCACGAAAATCAACATTTTCAAGCACTTCTTGGATGTTACACATATATTTTTTAGACTTAATTAATTCTCATGTGCCCTCACCCCCGCGCCTGCCGCCGACACCTTGTTGATGTCATAAGTAGCCATGACGAGGAGAGACCAGCGCTGTCTTCGGCTTCCAGCAAAAAGGTGCAAGATATTGTCACTGAGTTCAAGTGCATGTACTGTTTGTGCATGTTCCCGGCCTCGCGGGCTGGGCTTTTTACCAGAAGGTGCATTAAGAGACCAAGAAGGTGAATAAAGGCCGCTAGAAGAAGAAGCAACGCCATCGTCTCGCCCCGCTAGGTCGCATATGTGCGTCTCATCGTCTTTTCCATATGTCCCTGAACTATGCATCGCTTACTTTAAATCACACACGGAGTTGTTCAAATCGTATTCCACGCGCATACACAACTTCCCTAGCTGGCCCACTCTGGCATCGGGCCTTTCTTCGCCGACACCGGTGTCCTTGTTCCCACTCAACCGTCCTCGGTGGAGACTGGAGGTGGAGGGCTAGAAGTGGTGGCCAAGTTGGAATCTTGTATCAAGTGAATCACGAGGAGACTACCAGGTACTAATTTTGGCTATGCTGCACCGTCGTGCCTTTGTTTGTCTCACAAACTAGAAGCATCGGTGGCATTTGGTTGCTGCCCATCACCGGTGGCGGAAGGTGACGTCCGGACTGGAGATGGGGTTCATCTTAGAGTCCATTAAGACATGAGTAAAGTGATCAATCAGGAGCATACTACCGATGACCTAACCGTGAGGCTCTAGGACTGGGGTCTTGGGTTGGTTTTGTCACCTCCAGATTTAAATTTTTCGTCAAGGTTGAATTGTCGTTCTTTTTTGAATGATATTGGAACTGTTTATAATATTCATTTTCTTAAACTAGATCTAGACTTCATCGTTTTGGCTAATTATCAAAATATTTGATAATTACAGTTCAAAAAACATCTCTTTTCAGGTGAACAACAAGATCAAGACACTCGTCCAACATCGCCAAAAACTCAAAGTAAAGTGACACATTAACTTCATGAGAGAACTCGAACAAGATTCTGACTAGGAAGGTAGTTGGGATTTTCATATGTTTAAGTAGATTATGGAAAGTGTAACTACGGTTTCTTGCTTTTTCCTGAAAAGTGTTAGGTGAAAAGTGTAACTTGCACTTTTAGACATTGGCTTAGGCATAACAACTCGAACAAGAGTCTACATAGCGAGGTAGCAGGGATTGCAACAGCCGACAACAACCACAACATACCTGCCCCACAAAGAAAAGTGAGCCCCCACTAGAACAATGACCACAGGAGAAGAAAACGCGAAGGCGGAGGCCTCCTTTCGGAGGCCTTGTTGGAGCGGGTACGTCAAGCAGCCGGTGAGCGCATCCGCTGCATGCCGCTCGGTCTTTGTCTCTCTTCGTCGCCTACAACTACTACCACATCCTCACTCTCTTGGTCAACTCTCATCGACCACCTCATCAAGCCTGCCGTGGAGAATCTATTGGGGCTTCAAGTTGAGGCCCTTCAGGAAAATCAACATTTTCAAGCATTCCCTTGGATATTACACATGGATTTTATTTTAGACTTATTTATCGCTCATGTTCCCTCACCCCCATACCCGCTACCGACACCTCGCTGTTGTCGCAAGCCATCTTTGACGAGGAGAGACCAATGTCGTCACTGGCTTCTAGAAAAAAGGTGCAAGAGATTATCCATGAGTTCAAGTTGGAATACTGTTCGCGCACGATCCCAGCTGCTTGGGGCAGGCCTGTCACCAGAAGGTGCACCGGGAGAACAAGAAGGCAAACAAAGGCCATCAGAAGCATCAGCATCATCATCATCATCGTATCGCTCCCGCTGGGTCATAGGTGCACATATCGTTGTATTTTTCACGTTTCCTTGGCCTAGTCAGCACTTACTTTGACTTCAACATGGAGATGTTCAACTCGATCGTATACCATGAACATGCACAACTTTCCTAGCCTGGCCCGCTCTGGCATCGGGCCTTTCTTTGCCGGCACCACCATCCTTGCTCCCGCTCAATCATCCTCGGCGGCGACTGGAGGTGGAGGTCAGGTTGGAAGCGGTGGCCATATTGGAATCAAGTGAATCACGAGGAGACTGCCTCTAGTACTACTCTTGTCTATGCTCCACCGTCGTACCTTTGTTCGTGTCGCAAAGTAGCAGCACCGGCAACATTTGGTTGCCACCCCATCACCGACGGCGGAAGGTGACGGAGAGGTAGGCTCATCAGAATAGTCCAAACCGGTGGTAGTCGCTGACGAAACCGGAGCATGCGATTTCCCCAACCACGCATCGTCCTTGGTCATTGGTGTCCCTCCGCAGAGGGGAATCAATGGAGTAGGCCGAAAGCCCAGATCCCTTCGCAGATCCGGAGTGAGGAAGGCATGCCGTCGGCGCTAGCCCCGAGGCTAGTAAGGTCGAAACCGGGACACGAGCCTGCTTGAGGTGCCAGCCGTTTGGTAGGTGGTCGTTGGGGCAGTATAGACAAAAATAACCTAAAATCAAAAGGATTTCACAAAATGACCCATCTGGAAAACTATTTTCCTGGACTAACCCTTTGGGTAACTTCTAACAGCTAGGCGCTATGCTCTGAGGTGTAGCGCCTATCGACAGCGCGCTTATGCTCGAGGTGTAGCGCCTATATCGCAGCGCCACACTCGACTTAGAGTTTTCCCCTGCCAGCCGGGCGTCCTGCACACGGCCGGGCTGGAAGGGGGCCTAGCGCCTAGCTGAAAGGCGCTACACTGTAGAGTGTAGCGCCTAGTCATAGGTTAATGCCAAAGGTTAATGCCAGTGAAATAGTTTTTCAGATGGGTCATTTCGTGAAATTCTTTTGATTTTAGGTTATTTTTGTCCATACTGCCGGACGTTGGCCCTCGGAAGTGGATCGCTGAACTCTGTGAACATGCGGGCCACCTCCACCTAGACAGACACACTGCTCGAAGGGGGATGCAGGCCGGTGGCGGAGGATGACCCGACCTCGTGGTAATTGCGGCTAGGTCTAAACTAGTGGGGTGTAGAGCGGTCACACTATGGTTTGGGTAGGGTTTGTGGTTGACTTGGAGTGGACTAGACTGGATATGATGGGGACGACACGGTCCCCATAAAAAAGGCCAGGGTTCGTTGCCTTTGGTCGCTGATGAGCAGGCCCGAGGAGGACACCCACTGACACATGGGCGACCTGCAGCTGACGCATTCCTAGTCCAAAGTTGGGCTATAAATGGGGGCCTGTCAGATAGATCTACGACTGTTGTGCGTTTGTGACACCCGTTGGGGTCCTCCTTATGTCCGAGCCACTACAGGAAAAAAATTCTACGCCGACGGCCACGTCATGCTTCTGACATAACGCCAAATTGCCATCAAGAGTTGTGCCGACAAGGCGTCGGCGTAGCCCCTCGGCGTCGTCCTCGTCAAGACTCAAGTGGCCGTCGACATCACCTCCCCTCGGCACGCGTCTTCCAACGGACCTCGTGTCGATCAACGGCCGTTGGCTAACGGTTCAGCTCGAGGCTGACGGCCAGGCCGTCGGCATAGCCTAAATTATTTTTTTTAATTTTTTAATTTTTTATTTTATTTTATTTTATTTTTTTAAATCTTTCAATTATTTGACTCCTTAATCTCCCGCTTTAATCATTTTAACACTATTTATAGTTAATAATTGATTAAATTGCAGTCTTAGTCAAAGTTCATGTTCGGTCACCCATCCTAGCACTATTCCAGCTCTAGCACGCTTAACTTCCTCATTCCTTCAGAATCTCTTCCCGCAAAGCAATTTACTCATTGTTGTCAATACTAGGATATCATTCCTATTAACTCTTGTATCATCATGTCATATGGTTGTATTTTTTGAAATTACAAGCAATTATTTAAATAAACAACAATGAATAACTAAAAATATTATTGAATTCAAATAAAAATATAATGATTTTATTTTTTTTTGTATTTTTATTTAATATGGAATAATTAATATCTTTAAATCTGTAAATCGGAATTCGGCAAATAATATGTCTAAATTGATTAGAAAAATGAGAGAAATCCAAATATGATATCAATATCAACTTATAACAAACTATGTCGTGACTCTTATCATAATTTCATTTGCCCGTTTAAAACAGCACGCATAAAGATTCTTATCTTGGGACTAAGACTCGCTAAACTTGAAGTGGATATATGATGAAACAACATATTTTGAACCTAAAAATGATTTTTGTAAAAAATCACGGGCATCCGATCATGTACCTGTAGTTCATATCTGACCCACTTCCTACCGATTCAGTAGAAATTTGTCTTTTTCATCAGGGATAGACGGAAATGTTTGAGATCCCCCTGTTATGACATTATCCATGTAAGGTGGTCTAGTATTTTTGAAAAATGTGACGGTAACATTTTGAATTAGCCATTTGGTGGTTGCTTCACAAACCGTCCGTTTTTTGCACTCGGTAAATGGAAAACGGCTTTTTGGTACGACGAAAAGGAAAACTTCCTCCTGAAACATTGTTCGCCATCCAATGATGCATACTTATGCACAATATGGACACATTATCACAAACTATGCCTTTATTCTAGCCATAATATTGGTCATTTGACCCAAAAGCCAAGAAACCTCGAACGAGATAGGTCATTTCGTGAAGGTTTTTTTGAGACATAATCAATATACCAAGTTTGATATTTTTCCTTCTAACTATGTCACATAATATGACACCACGCGAAGGTTTCATGTTGTTTGGATCGTTTTTGAATTTATAATGCCCGTTTTAAACCATAGTTATACTTTGTCGAAGGGTGGGCATGAAGATTCTTAGCTCGGGGCTGAGACTCGCTAAACTTGAAGTGGATCTATGATGAAACAACATATTTTGAACCTAAAAATGATTTTTGTAAAAAATCATGAGCATCCGATCATGTACATGTAGTTCATATCTGACCCACTTCCTACCGATTCGGCAGGAATTTGTCTTTTCACTGAGGATAGACGGAAATGTTTGAGATCCCCCTGTTATGACATTATCCATGTAAGGTGGTCTAGTATTTTTGAAAAATGTGATGGTAGCATTTTGAATTAGCCATTTGGTGGTTGCTTCACAAAACCGTCCGTTTTTTGCACTCGGTAAATGGAAAACGGTTTTTTGGTGCGACGAAAAGGAAAACTTCCTCCTGAAACATTGTTCACCATCCCATGATGCATACTTATGCACAATATGGACACATTATCACAAACTATGCCTTCATTCTAGCCATAACATTGGTCATTTGACCCAAAAGCCAAGAAACCTCGAACGAGATAGGTCATTTCGTGAAGGTTTTTTTGAGACATAATCAATATACCAAGTTTGATATTTTTCCTTCTAACTATGTCACATAATATGACACCACGCGAAGGTTTCATGTTGTTTGGATCGTTTTTGAATTTATAATGCCCGTTTTAAACCGTCGTTATACTTTGTCGAAGGGTGGGCATGAAGATTCTTAGGGGGCTGAGACTCGCTAAACTTGAAGTGGATCTATGATGAAACAACATATTTTGAACCTAAAAATGATTTTTGTAAAAAATCATGAGCATCCGATCATGTACATGTAGTTCATATCTGACCCACTTCCTACCGATTCGGCAGGAATTTGTCTTTTCACTGGATAGACGGAAATGTTTGAGATCCCCCTGTTATGACATTATCCATGTAAGGTGGTCTAGTATTTTTGAAAAATATGACGGTAGCATTTTGAATGAGCCATTTGGTGGTTGCTTCACAAAACCGTCCGTTTTTTGCACTCGGTAAATGGAAAACGGCTTTTTGGTGCGACGAAAAGGAAAACTTCCTCCTGAAATATTGTTCGTCATTCCATGATGCATACTTATGCATAATATGAATACATTATCACAAACTATGCCTTCATTCTAGCCATAACATTGGTCATTTGACTCAAAAGCCAAGAAACCTCGAACGAGATAGGTCATTTCGTGAAGGTTTTTTTAAGACATAATCATTATACCAAGTTTGATATTTTTCCTTCTAACTATGTCACATAATATGACACCACGCGAAGGTTTCATATTGTTTGGATCGTTTTTGAATTTATAATGCCCGTTTTAAACCATCGTTATACTTTGTCTAATGGTGGGCATGAAGATTCTTAGCTCGGGGTTGAGACTCGCTAAACTTGAAGTGGATCTATGATGAAACAACATATTTTGAACCTAAAAATGATTTTTGTAAAAAATCATGAGCATCCGATCATGTACCTGTAGTTCATATCTGACCCACTTCCTACCGATTCGGCAGGAATTTGTCTTTTTCACCAGGGATAGACGGAAATGTTTGAGATCCCCCTGTTATGACATTATCCATTTAAGGTGGTCTAGTATTTTTGAAAAATGTGATGGTAGCATTTTGAATTAGCCATTTGGTGGTTGCTTCACAAAACCGTCCGTTTTTTGCACTCGGTAAATGGAAAACGGTTTTTTGGTGCGACGAAAAGGAAAACTTCCTCCTGAAACATTGTTCACCATCCCATGATGCATACTTATGCACAATATGGACACATTATCACAAACTATGCCTTCATTCTAGCCATAACATTGGTCATTTGACCCAAAAGCCAAGAAACCTCGAACGAGATAGGTCATTTCGTGAAGGTTTTTTTGAGACATAATCAATATACCAAGTTTGATATTTTTCCTTCTAACTATGTCACATAATATGACACCACGCGAAGGTTTCATGTTGTTTGGATCGTTTTTGAATTTATAATGCCCGTTTTAAACCGTCGTTATACTTTGTCGAAGGGTGGGCATGAAGATTCTTAGCTCGGGGCTGAGACTCGCTAAACTTGAAGTGGATCTATGATGAAACAACATATTTTGAACCTAAAAATGATTTTTGTAAAAAATCATGAGCATCCGATCATGTACATGTAGTTCATATCTGACCCACTTCCTACCGATTCGGCAGGAATTTGTCTTTTTCACCAGGGATAGACGGAAATGTTTGAGATCCCCCTGTTATGACATTATCCATGTAAGGTGGTCTAGTATTTTTGAAAAATATGACGGTAGCATTTTGAATGAGCCATTTGGTGGTTGCTTCACAAAACCGTCCGTTTTTTGCACTCGGTAAATGGAAAACGGTTTTTTGGTGCGACGAAAAGGAAAACTTCCTCCTGAAACATTGTTCACCATCCCATGATGCATACTTATGCACAATATGGACACATTATCACAAACTATGCCTTCATTCTAGCCATAACATTGGTCATTTGACCCAAAAGCCAAGAAACCTCGAACGAGATAGGTCATTTCGTGAAGGTTTTTTTGAGACATAATCAATATACCAAGTTTGATATTTTTCCTTCTAACTATGTCACATAATATGACACCACGCGAAGGTTTCATGTTGTTTGGATCGTTTTTGAATTTATAATGCCCGTTTTAAACCGTCGTTATACTTTGTCGAAGGGTGGGCATGAAGATTCTTAGCTCGGGGCTGAGACTCGCTAAACTTGAAGTGGATCTATGATGAAACAACATATTTTGAACCTAAAAATGATTTTTGTAAAAAATCATGAGCATCCGATCATGTACATGTAGTTCATATCTGACCCACTTCCTACCGATTCGGCAGGAATTTGTCTTTTTCACCAGGGATAGACGGAAATGTTTGAGATCCCCCTGTTATGACATTATCCATGTAAGGTGGTCTAGTATTTTTGAAAAATATGACGGTAGCATTTTGAATGAGCCATTTGGTGGTTGCTTCACAAAACCGTCCGTTTTTTGCACTCGGTAAATGGAAAACGGCTTTTTGGTGCGACGAAAAGGAAAACTTCCTCCTGAAATATTGTTCGTCATTCCATGATGCATACTTATGCATAATATGAATACATTATCACAAACTATGCCTTCATTCTAGCCATAACATTGGTCATTTGACTCAAAAGCCAAGAAACCTCGAACGAGATAGGTCATTTCGTGAAGGTTTTTTTAAGACATAATCATTATACCAAGTTTGATATTTTTCCTTCTAACTATGTCACATAATATGACACCACGCGAAGGTTTCATATTGTTTGGATCGTTTTTGAATTTATAATGCCCGTTTTAAACCATCGTTATACTTTGTCTAATGGTGGGCATGAAGATTCTTAGCTCGGGGTTGAGACTCGCTAAACTTGAAGTGGATCTATGATGAAACAACATATTTTGAACCTAAAAATGATTTTTGTAAAAAATCATGAGCATCCGATCATGTACCTGTAGTTCATATCTGACCCACTTCCTACCGATTCGGCAGGAATTTGTCTTTTCACCGTGGATAAGCGAAATGTTTGAGATCCCCCTGTTATGACATTATCCATTTAAGGTGGTCTAGTATTTTTGAAAAATGTGATGGTAGCATTTTGAATTAGCCATTTGGTGGTTGCTTCACAAAACCGTCCGTTTTTTGCACTCGGTAAATGGAAAACGGTTTTTTGGTGCGACGAAAAGGAAAACTTCCTCCTGAAACATTGTTCACCATCCCATGATGCATACTTATGCACAATATGGACACATTATCACAAACTATGCCTTCATTCTAGCCATAACATTGGTCATTTGACCCAAAAGCCAAGAAACCTCGAACGAGATAGGTCATTTCGTGAAGGTTTTTTTGAGACATAATCAATATACCAAGTTTGATATTTTTCCTTCTAACTATGTCACATAATATGACACCACGCGAAGGTTTCATGTTGTTTGGATCGTTTTTGAATTTATAATGCCCGTTTTAAACCATCGTTATACTTTGTCGAAGGGTGGGCATGAAGATTCTTAGCTCGGGGCTGAGACTCGCTAAACTTGAAGTGGATCTATGATGAAACAACATATTTTGAACCTAAAAATGATTTTTGTAAAAAATCATGAGCATCCGATCATGTACCTGTAGTTCATATCTGACCCACTTCCTACCGATTCGGCAGGAATTTGTCTTTTTCACCAGGGATAGACGGAAATGTTTGAGATCCCCCTGTTATGACATTATCCATGTAAGGTGGTCTAGTATTTTTGAAAAATATGACGGTAGCATTTTGAATGAGCCATTTGGTGGTTGCTTCACAAAACCGTCCGTTTTTTGCACTCGGTAAATGGAAAACGGCTTTTTGGTGCGACGAAAAGGAAAACTTCCTCCTGAAACATTGTTCGCCATCCCATGATGCATACTTATGCACAATATGGACACATTATCACAAACTATGCCTTCATTCTAGCCATAACATTGGTCATTTGACCCAAAAGCCAAGAAACCTCGAACGAGATAGGTCATTTCGTGAAGGTTTTTTGAGACATAATCAATATACCAAGTTTGATATTTTTCCTTCTAACTATGTCACATAATATGACACCACACGAAAGTTTCATGTTGTTTGGATCGTTTTGAATTTATAATGCCCGTTTTAAACCGTCGTTATACTTTGTCAAGAAGGGTGGGCATGAAGATTCTTAGCTCGGCTGAGACTCGCTAAACTTGAAGTGGATCTATGATGAAACAACATATTTTGAACCTAAAATGATTTTGTAAAAATCATGAGCATCCGATCATGTACATGTAGTTCATATCGACCCACTTCCTCTGGATTCGGCAGAATTTGTCTTTTCACCGTGGATAGCGAAATGTTTGAGATCCCCCTGTTATGACATTATCCATGTAAGGTGGTCTAGTATTTTTGAAAAATATGAGGGTAGCATTTTGAATGAGCCATTTGGTGGTTGCTTCACAAAACCGTAGTTTTTGCACTCGGTAAATGGAAAAGCGGCTTTTTGGTGCGACGAAAGGAAAACTTCCTCCTGAAATATTGTTCGTCATTCCATGATGCATACTTATGCATAATATGAATACATTATCACAAACTATGCCTTCATTCTAGCCATAACATTGGTCATTTGACTCAAAAGCCAAGAAACCTCGAACGAGATAGGTCATTTCGTGAAGGTTTTTTTAAGACATAATCATTATACCAAGTTTGATATTTTTCCTTCTAACTATGTCACATAATATGACACCACGCGAAGGTTTCATATTGTTTGGATCGTTTTTGAATTTATAATGCCCGTTTTAAACCATCGTTATACTTTGTCTAATGGTGGGCATGAAGATTCTTAGCTCGGGGTTGAGACTCGCTAAACTTAAAGTGGATCTATGATGAAACAACATATTTTGAACCTAAAAATGATTTTTGTAAAAAATCATGAGCATCCGATCATGTACCTGTAGTTCATATCTGACCCACTTCCTACCGATTCGGCAGGAATTTGTCTTTTCACCGAGGATGAGCGGAAATGTTTGAGATCCCCCTGTTATGACATTATCCATTTAAGGTGGTCTAGTATTTTTGAAAAATGTGATGGTAGCATTTTGAATTAGCCATTTGGTGGTTGCTTCACAAAACCGTCCGTTTTTTGCACTCGGTAAATGGAAAACGGCTTTTTGATGCGACGAAAAGGAAAACTTCCTCCTGAAACATTGTTCGCCATCCCATGATGCATACTTATGCACAATATGGACACATTATCACAAACTATGCCTTCATTCTAGCCATAACATTGGTCATTTGACCCAAAAGCCAAGAAACCTCGAACGAGATAGGTCATTTCGTGAAGGTTTTTTTGAGACATAATCAATATACCAAGTTTGATATTTTTCCTTCTAACTATGTCACATAATATGACACCACGCGAAGGTTTCATGTTGTTTGGATCGTTTTTGAATTTATAATGCCCGTTTTAAACCGTCGTTATACTTTGTCGAAGGGTGGGCATGAAGATTCTTAGCTCGGCTGAGACTTCGCTAAACTTGAAGTGGATCTATGATGAAACAACATATTTTGAACCTAAAAATGATTTTTGTAAAAAATCATGAGCATCCGATCATGTACATGTAGTTCATATCTGACCCACTTCCTACCGATTCGGCAGGAATTTGTCTTTTTCACGAGGATGAGGAAATGTTTGAGATCCCCTGTTATGACATTATCCATGTAAGGTGGTCTAGTATTTTTGAAAAATATGACGGTAGCATTTTGAATGAGCCATTTGGTGGTTGCTTCACAAAACCGTCCGTTTTTTGCACTCGGTAAATGGAAAACGGCTTTTTGGTGCGACGAAAAGGAAAACTTCCTCCTGAAATATTGTTCGTCATTCCATGATGCATACTTATGCATAATATGAATACATTATCACAAACTATGCCTTCATTCTAGCCATAACATTGGTCATTTGACTCAAAAGCCAAGAAACCTCGAACGAGATAGGTCATTTCGTGAAGGTTTTTTTAAGACATAATCATTATACCAAGTTTGATATTTTTCCTTCTAACTATGTCACATAATATGACACCACGCGAAGGTTTCATATTGTTTGGATCGTTTTTGAATTTATAATGCCCGTTTTAAACCATCGTTATACTTTGTCTAATGGTGGGCATGAAGATTCTTAGCTCGGGGTTGAGACTCGCTAAACTTGAAGTGGATCTATGATGAAACAACATATTTTGAACCTAAAAATGATTTTTGTAAAAAATCATGAGCATCCGATCATGTACCTGTAGTTCATATCTGACCCACTTCCTACCGATTCGGCAGGAATTTGTCTTTTTCACCAGGGATAGACGGAAATGTTTGAGATCCCCCTGTTATGACATTATCCATTTAAGGTGGTCTAGTATTTTTGAAAAATGTGATGGTAGCATTTTGAATTAGCCATTTGGTGGTTGCTTCACAAAACCGTCCGTTTTTTGCACTCGGTAAATGGAAAACGGTTTTTTGGTGCGACGAAAAGGAAAACTTCCTCCTGAAACATTGTTCACCATCCCATGATGCATACTTATGCACAATATGGACACATTATCACAAACTATGCCTTTATTCTAGCCATAACATTGGTCATTTGACCCAAAAGCCAAGAAACCTCGAACGAGATAGGTCATTTCGTAAAGGTTTTTTTGAGACATAATCAATATACCAAGTTTGATATTTTTCCTGCTAACTATGTCACATAATATGACACCACGCGAAGGTTTCATGTTGTTTGGATCGTTTTTGAATTTATAATGCCCGTTTTAAACCATCGTTATACTTTGTCGAAGGGTGGGCATGAAGATTCTTAGCTCGGGGCTGAGACTCGCTAAACTTAAAGTGGATCTATGATGAAACAACATATTTTGAACATAAAAATGATTTTTGTAAAACATCATGAGTATCCGATCATGTACATTTAGGTCATATCTGACCCACTTCCTACCGATTCGGCAGGAATTTGTCTTTTTCACCAGGGATAGACGGAAATGTTTGAGATCCCCCTGTTATGACATTATCCATGTAAGGTGGTCTAGTATTTTTGAAAAATGTGACGGTAGCATTTTGAATTAGCCATTTGGTGGTTGCTTCACAAAACCGTCCGTTTTTTGCACTCGGTAAATGGAAAACGGCTTTTTGATGCGACGAAAAGGAAAACTTCCTCCTGAAACATTGTTCGCCATCCCATGATGCATACTTATGCACAATATGGACATATTATCACAAACTATGCCTTCATTCTAGCCATAACATTGGTCATTTGACCCAAAAGCCAAGAAACCTCGAACGAGATAGGTCATTTCGTGAAGGTTTTTTTGAGACATAATCAATATACCAAGTTTGATATTTTTCCTTCTAACTATGTCACATAATATGACACCACGCGAAGGTTTCATGTTGTTTGGATCGTTTTTGAATTTATAATGCCCGTTTTAAACCGTCGTTATACTTTGTCGAAGGGTGGGCATGAAGATTCTTAGCTCGGGGCTGAGACTCGCTAAACTTGAAGTGGATCTATGATGAAACAACATATTTTGAACCTAAAAATGATTTTTGTAAAAAATCATGAGCATCCGATCATGTACATGTAGTTCATATCTGACCCACTTCCTACCGATTCGACAGGAATTTGTCTTTTCACGAGGATGAGCGAAATGTTTGAGACCCCCCTGTTATGACATTATCCATGTAAGGTGGTCTAGTATTTTTGAAAAATATGACGGTAGCATTTTGAATGAGCCATTTGGTGGTTGCTTCACAAAACCGTCCGTTTTTTGCACTCGGTAAATGGAAACGGCTTTTTGTGCGACGAAAAGGAAAACTTCCTCCTGAAATATTGTTCGTCATTCCATGATGCATACTTATGCATAATATGAATACATTATCACAAACTATGCCTTCATTCTAGCCATAACATTGGTCATTTGACTCAAAAGCCAAGAAACCTCGAACGAGATAGGTCATTTCGTGAAGGTTTTTTTAAGACATAATCATTATACCAAGTTTGATATTTTTCCTTCTAACTATGTCACATAATATGACACCACGCGAAGGTTTCATATTGTTTGGATCGTTTTTGAATTTATAATGCCCGTTTTAAACCATCGTTATACTTTGTCTAATGGTGGGCATGAAGATTCTTAGCTCGGGGTTGAGACTCGCTAAACTTGAAGTGGATCTATGATGAAACAACATATTTTGAACCTAAAAATGATTTTTGTAAAAAATCATGAGCATCCGATCATGTACATGTAGTTCATATCTGACCCACTTCCTACCGATTCGGCAGGAATTTGTCTTTTTCACCACGGATAGACGAAAATGTTTGAGATCCCCCTGTTATGACATTATCCATGTAAGGTGGTCTAGTATTTTTGAAAAATGCGACGGTAGCATTT
The DNA here is from genome assembly GCA_023614405.1 of Avena insularis. Lineage (NCBI taxonomy): Eukaryota > Viridiplantae > Streptophyta > Magnoliopsida > Poales > Poaceae > Avena > Avena insularis. Next base: position 387,322,598 of record CM042693.1, on the reverse strand, counting down.
TGAATTAGCCATTTGGTGGTTGCTTCACAAAACCGTCCGTTTTTTGCACTCGGTAAATGGAAAACGGCTTTTTGGTGCGACGAAAAGGAAAACTTCCTCCTGAAACATTGTTCGCCATCCCATGATGCATACTTATGCATAATATGGACACATTATCACAAACTATGCCTTCATTCTAGCCATAACATTGGTCATTTGACCCAAAAGCCAAGAAACCTCGAACGAGATAGGTCATTTCGTGAAGGTTTTTTTGAGACATAATCAATATACCAAGTTTGATATTTTTCCATCTAACTATGTCACATAATATGACACCACGCGAAGGTTTCATGTTGTTTGGATCGTTTTTGAATTTATAATGCCCGTCTTAAACTATATATAATGTTTTATATTTCACTTAATTTTTGTTTATAAATGTGTAATATTTGAGTGTAGATAGATAGATTTTTTTTCTGCAAATTTTGATATATTATTTGTATTTTTCTGAATTAGAATGATTTAGTTATGATTTTTCAAAAAATAATGAAAAAGGAAAAAAAATCTGGAGGCCTATGCCGACGGCCTGGCCGTCGGCACAGACCAATCAAAAAGTTTTAAAGAGCTGTGCCGACGGCCAGGCCGTCGGCACAGCTTGGCTGCCTAACGCCGTTTCCGTCATCGTGTTTAAATTGGGGCTACGCCGAGGGCTATATCTACACCGAGGGCCACCGTCGGCACAGACCTCGCTACTACGCCGACGGCCACATTACGCCGAGGGCTACCCTCGGCGTAGTCATCTACGCCGACGGCCGTATCTATGCCGACGGCCGGGCTGGTCGGCTGGCCAGGAAGGCAGCTAAGCCGACGGTCCCGTCCTTTGGCCGTCGGCGTAGACGGCCGGCCGTCGACGTCTTAGTTCTTTCCTGTAGTGAGCAGACAGAAGTGGACATGCCGTATCCGTTTATGGGGTGTTGTTGGAGTTTCCCTTATATCTCATTTAGTAGTATATTCGATTGGGTCGGCTTTCCCCTCATCTAATCCCTAACACCAGAAGTGTGTATCACACTATTCAAAACATTCAGGTGGCAACATGTTGCAGCCTACAAGGCTATGACAGATGTCCCAATACTTATGGTAATAGAGTGAGTAGGAAAACACAAGCAAATAGAATAAAGCACAACGGGCATCACAATAACATTTGTATCGATAATGACGGAATAATAAAATTTATAGTTATTACGAGGTCATCATATTTGAAACTTTACTTCTATAACCATTTTAGCCACATGTGATCCTAATGCGAGCTACTATTGTAGCTTTTCAATACTTACAAGCTGTAATTAATAGCTTACCTGTGTAGGAAAGACATCTTGGGGCATATTGCGACATATAGACTGCTTCTGTGTTTTGTCCTTGTCCACCTAAAGTTGATTGTATCAGAACACAAATAACAAATGACGAGTCAATAATATCCAAATAGGGTTAGAATGAATCATCGGATTGTAGGATTATAGGTCCTGCGCTTACTGCTGCTGTTACTTTTGTATTTATTGACTTAGCCACAAGTTTTGAAATTTCTGAATCAGCAACAATAAATGATCTGTTTTCTACTATGGGGCAGTCGCCATCTGGACCCTCTGCTTCTGTAGCCCTGGAGGCTTCAGGCATTTTTATTGTTGTTTTTCTTGTGCTTGCTGATGCTGGAGTTCTGGTTGCTACCGGCACCAGTTGCTTCTATTGCTCGTCTGTTTTACTTTGGAGTTGACATGTTTGTAATTCGTTTTCGCATCTTGGATGTGCTATTCATGTCTCGCTGTTCCAAATTTTCTCTATATCATGGAATGCAATGCATATGGCATGATTGTTTGTTTAGTGAGGAGTCATCAGGCCATTTCTTGAAACATGTCAAGTGTTATGACCAATTACCATCATGCTTGACAAGTTCTATTGTCCTAGTTTCAGGCATAAATAGCTGAGAACAAATCCTATGTTACCTGTGGAGGAGTTCAAAAAAAATCTCCATATATGGGAGAATGTGATAGTACACAACTGCATATGATTGGGAAAGGATCATTTCAAATACCGGAGCAGTCATACTGTCAAACAGGAAAAACTGAAAAAATGTCAATATCGTCGAGAAACTGCAATAGCTAACAATCATACAGCATTAAGCAAAACATCCTCATTTTAGAGGAAAAGGAGGAACAAAAATAAACATGATTTACATAATAATCACCATCACACCTGCATCACATATACATGGAATGCATTGCCACTAGAGGACAAAACTGAAGGCAATTAATGTGTTACTAAGCAAGCTACACGTTTTAAACGGCACTACTTTCCATCAAAATGTACCATACAATGGTCTTATTTAATAAACTAAGGACAAGTTGATTAAAGGGATGTAAACTACAATATAGAACTATCTAGTATGTAAGAGAAACCTGGTAATCAGATCTTCTAGAGACATTTCAACAAGGTTTGCTTATACTCAACGATGAACAACTTGGTAGTAGTCTTTTCTTTAATGAGAATGCCAAACTCTCGTTGAGAACACGGAAGTCTGAGCCCTCCATACCTATTAAGATGATAAGTACCATAATGAGCTGCCAACGATGCATATGTGGATCAATCAGAAAATGCACATATTATTAGCAAAATCGAGTTCATAGATCACACTTTTACACAATCATACACTACAGGGCAGCAGCACGCCGAGGGCAAAGCGTCGGCGTGGCTAAAATGCCCTCGGTATGGTGCCGACGGCTGCCTCAGTAGCCTCCTCGGCAAAGGGCTCCCTCGGCGGAGCACATAGAGGCCGTCGGCGTATCAAAATACCGTCGGCGTATGCTACGCCGAGGGCAATAGCGGCCGTCGGCATAGCTTGTCGACAGGTTGAAAAAAAAAATTTATTTTTATTTTTTTTCTCAATTTTTGAATCTTTGAATTGTTTGACTCGTTAATCTCTTACTTTTAACATTTTTAACACTAATTACACTTAATATTTAATTAAATTGCAGTCTTGATCGAACTTTCCGGCCGGTCACCCATCCTAATACTACTCCAGCTCCAGCACGCTTAACTTCCACGTTCCTTCAGAATCTGTTTCCAGCAAAGTAATTTATATATTGTTGTCAATACTATGATATCAACCCTATTAACTCTTATATCAACATGTCACATGTTTGTATTTTTTGAAATTGCAAACAATTATTTAAGTAAACATTAATTAATAAGTAAAAATATTATTGTATTCAAATAAAAATATAATAATTTTACTTTTTTGTATTTTTCTATTTGATATGGAATAATTAATATCTTTAAATCTGTAAATCGGAATTTAACAAATAATATGTCTAAATTGATTAGAAAAATTAGAGGAATCCAAATATGATATCCATATCAACTAATCACAAACCCTCAATTTTTGAATTATCTATTTGGTGGTTGCTTTAGAAAATTCCCTTTTTACGCTCGGATAATGAAAAATGGCTTTTTGGTGCGATGAAAAGGAAAACTTGGATTGAATATTTGATAAAATAGCATATTGTGAACCTAAAAATGATTTTTCTAAAAAAACATGAGCATCGGATCATGTACATGTAGTTCATATCTGACCCACTTCCTACCGATTCGGCAGGAATTTGTCTTTTTCACCAGAGATGGACGGAAAGGTTTCAGATCTCCCTTTTGGGATATTGTCCATATAAGGTGGTATAGTATTTTTGTAAAATGTGGTGGTAGCATTTTAAATTAGCCATTTGGTGGTTGCTTCACAAAATCGTCCGTTTTTTGTGCTCGGAAAATGGGAAATGGCTTTTTGGTACGACGAAAAGGAAAACTTCCTCCTACAACATTGTTCGCCATCCCATGATGTATGTGTATGCACAATATGGGCATATTATCACAAACTATGCCTTGATTCTAGCCATAACATTGGTCATTTGACCCGAAAGCCAAGAAACCTCGAATGAGATAGGTCATTTTGTGAAGGTTTTTTGACACATAATCAATATATCAAGTTTAATATTTTACTTATAACTATTTCACATAATATGACACCACGCGAAGGTTTCGCATTGTTTCGATCATTTTTGAATTTTTTATGCCCGTTTTAAACTATCGTCAAACTTTGTCGAACGACGGGCATAAAGATTCTTAGCTCGGGGCCGAGCCTCGCTAAAATTGCATTGTATCTTTGATAAAATAGCATATTGTGAACCTAAAAATGATTTTTTAAAAAAAAACATGAGCATCGGATCATGTACATGTAGTTCATATCTGACCCACTTCCTACCGATTCGGCAGGAATTTGTCTTTTTCACCAGAGGTGGACGAAAAGGTTTCGGATCCCCCTTTTGGGACATTGTCCATATAAGGTGGTATAGTATTTTTGTAAAATGTGGTGGTAGCATTTTAAATTAGCCATTTGGTGGTTGCTTCACAAAATCGTCCGTTTTTTGTGTTCGGAAAATAGGAAATGGCTTTTTGGTACGACGAAAAGGGAAACTTCCTCCTGCAACATTGTTCGCCATTCCATGATGCATGTGTATGCACAATATGGGCACATTATCACAAACTATGCCTTGATTCTAGCCATAACATTAGTCATTTGACTCGAAAGCCAAGAAACCTCGAATGAGATAGGTCATTTTGTGAAGGTTTTTTTGAGACATAATCAATATATCAAGTTTAATATTTTTACTTATAATTATGTCACATAATATGACACCACGCGAAGGTTTCGCATTGTTTCGATCGTTTTTGAATTTTTTATGCCCGTTTTAAACTATCGTCAAACTTTGTCGAACGACGGGCATGAAGATTCTTAGCTCGGGGCCGAGCCTCGCTAAACTTGCATTGGATATTTGATAAAATAGCATATTATGAACCTAAAAATGATTTTTGTAAAAAAACATGAGCATCGGATCATGTACCTGTAGTTCATATCTGACTCACTTCCTACCGATTCGGCAGGAATTTGTCTTTTTCACCAAAGGTGGACGGAAAGGTTTCGGATCCCTCTGTTAGGACTTTGTCCATATAAGGTGCTCTATTATTTTTTGTAAAATGTGGTGGTAGTATTTTGAATTAGCCATTTGGTGGTTGCTTCATAAAACTGTCCGTTTTTATGATCGGAAAATGGAAAATACCTTTTTGGTGCGACAAAAAGAAAAACTTCCTCCTGCAACATTGTTCGCCATCCTATGATGCACATGTATACACAATATGGGCACATTATCACAAACTATGCCTTAATTCTAGCCATAACATTGATCATTTGACCCGAAAGCCAAGAAACCTCGAATGAGATTGTTCATTTTGTGAAGGTTTCTTTGAGACATAAGCAATGAGATTGTTCATTTTGTGAAGGTTTCACATTGTTTCGATCATCTTTGAATTTTTTATGCCCGTTTTAAACTATATATAATGTTTTATGTTTTACTTAATTTTTATTTACAAATGTGTAATATTTGAGTGTAGATAGATAGGTCTTATTTTTCTGCAAATTTTGATATATTATTTGTATTTTTACAAATTAGAATGATTTAGTTATGATTTTTCAAAGTTTAATGAGATAAAATAAAAAATAGCTACGCTGAGGGTAGCCGTCGGCGTATGCTACGCCGAGGGCAGCCGTCGGCGTAGCATAGGATATGCCGAGGGCAATTCTACGCCGACGGCTGCTTGGCGGAGCTGGCCTAGACGTGGGCTACGCCGACGGCCCCGACGTTTGGCCGTCGGCGTAGCTTCCCATTCCTGTAGTGATAGTTACATAACCATGCAAATAGTGTTCTCTAGCAAACAATCAGCTGCTATCTGCTCATATACAGGGAAATTAACTATTATAATGTCCGAGGTTATTTTCAATCTGCTAGTTGATAAAAGTAAATCAAGTTTCGATTATTATCAACTTCTACACAACCAAAACAAATGAGAGGAACTGGGTCACAACAAATAACAAATAAATTTTCTTTGCTAATGTTTTGACCTGAAACAAAATGGCTTTACACTAGTTAAAAGCAAGTGAGAGGTACATTTTTGGGGTACACTCTGGGACCATGCACTTGTTCTTAGGTCGTTTTCTATAAAGCAAGTGTACAACCCGAGCTCGTTTTTTAGATTCATTAGCAGTTCGAATTTAGGAAAATTTGGAACAGAAACTCATGTAAACCTTTATGTACAAAATTAACATAAACCCCACCCCCACCACCACACACACACATACACATACACCATCCGTGACAGTATCGGCTTCACCAGGTGATCCCTCAACTTCTTCACCGTGTCCTCCGTGTGTTCCAGCGCCTCCACCACATCATCTCCTCCTCAACGTATGCCAAATACCACCCTGATACAATTCCTTGTGCATCCACGCAAATGAGTCAGCTCAGCATCTCGCCAGGCAATCTCTAGGGTTTGGGAATTAGTATAGTGTCGGCATCTAGGTGTCTGCGTGAATTGCATAGTTGGGATTTTCGTATGTTTATTGTGAAAAGTGTAACTACAGTTCATTGCACTTTCTAGAGAAGTGCTCGGTGAAAAGTGTAACTTGCACTTTTACGGCTTAGGCATAAGAACACAACAAGAGTCGGCATAGAAAGGTAGCAAGATCCCAGCAGCTGATGGCAACCACGAGACGCTTGTCTGCAGAGCACGGTGACCCTGGACTAAAACGACATGTATGGGGGAAGCAAGCGCGAAGGCGAACACGACGCGAGCTGGCCACCAAAGCCAGATCCCCGGGGCATGCAACAAGAATGCAAGGAAATTCACGCGAGAATGGTGGTGGCTCCGGCACTCTTCCGGGACTGGCCTGATCACCAGTCCACCCAATTAAGAAATAGAAGCATCGTACACAGACGCCAACACGATGCAACACTAAGATACGGGCGCCTGCTGCGCAGCAGCGGCGACATAGGAAAGTCGTGCGACACCAATGCGGGAGCGATGAAGGACCGGAGGAGGGGTAGGCGCTTGGTGCTATAGGCTTTTGGTTGGGTTTTAATCCTGATTCTTCTTTGTTCTAAATCGGGGTTTGGGTTTTCGATGGTGGGAGAGGCTTCGGTTTCGCACCGTGTCGCCTATGTGGAGACCTCGAGAATGAGGGAGGGAGCAGGCGGTACTAGTAACTAGCGTGTGCATCCCAGTGACAGCGTGCTAGGGCTTGGGGTGGGGTGGTTCCCGTTCATCGCCTAAGAGGCCAACGGTAGTGGGATCTAGATAGAAAGTGAACTATAGAGCGAGGATGAAATGAAACGAAAAGAAAAGAAACCAGAGAGGAAGAAGGGTATATGGGACCAAGAGAAAGTGAACTATAGACCAAGAGAATGTGAACTATGGGATCCACTGTGTTGAAGTATGATCCAAATTCATTAAGGAGGCTTACTTTTGACGAGCGGAGCGAGACCCGTCGCCGGAGGCTTGAGCCGAACATGGCTAATCCTGGTAAAGAACATTAGAAGGATGTTTAGGGGTTTTTTAAGTACCTTCTTGGCACTTTCAATGCTTGTTTAAAGTTTGACAGGATAAGTGAGAGACTCGTTGGCTATGTGGATTTAGATTTTGCTGCCAATTTAGAAAAGAGAAGATCCCTCACAGGTTATGTGTTTAATATTGGTGGTTGTCTTGTTAGCTGGAAGGATACGTTGCAGGATGTTGTTGCATAATCTACTACTAAAGCTAAATACATGGCTATTGCTGAAGCTTGCAAAGAACCCGTTTGGTTTAAATGTTTGTTTGCTGAGCTTTGTGGAGATGATTCTTGCATTACTTTGTTTTGTGACAGTCAAAGTGTCATATACCTTACAAAATATCATATGTTACATGAGAGAACTAATCACATTGATATAAAGTACCATTTTGTTAGAGACATTGTTGCTCAAGGTAAACTAAATGTATGCAAGATCAACACTCATGATAATCCTGCTGATATGATGACAAAACTTGTTCTTGTTGCTAAGTTTAACTGATTAGCCCAAGTGGCTATTGGCGCCGAAAGTATTTGCTTTGTTTGTTCAGGGAGATGGTTGTTGTTCATGCTATAAGAAGGAATTTGTCTCAAGGTGGAGTTTTTTGAAGTATGATCCAAATTCATTAAGGAGGCTAACTTCTAATGAGCGGAGCGAGACCCATCGCTGGAGGCTGGGATAAGTTGAAGACCTATGTTTCTACCGCTATATATACCTTTTGTAAGCCGCCGGTTAGGATAAGTTGTATCTATAAAAAATCTCTGACATTTGTAAACACTCCTCAATATAGTGAAGTTTCGTTGGCTGCCGTCCGTGATTTTTCCTCTCTTTGTTGGAGAGGTTTTTTCACGTTAAATATGTGTCCCCTTGCTGTGATTTCTATTTCGGTCTTTATTATTTACTTGCATGCGGACCACACCCCCCCCTCGGTCCCCATCTCTCTCCGCCACCCACAACCACTACCATCTTCTTCTCTTGGTCATTCCTCATTAACCTCCTTGTCAAGCCTGGTGTGGTGGAGAATCTGGAATACGTGGGGATGGGCGATGGTGTGAAGAGCATTGACTAGTCGGGAGAAGGTGGAGGCAGCAATGGCGGCGATGGAGCTCCGCACGCACAAGGTTGGGAAAATCGGTTACAAGTATATGTGAACATCAGAGAAAACAATGTTTAGATAACCTAAGGATGTTTGTCATCGCGAGTAAAGGGAGCAGATGCTCTCTAGGTTGAACGACCCATAACATATGTGTACCTACCAACGTAGGTATCTTCTTTATTGCTACATCTTCATTAGAGCGCCAACCAAGAGCTCAAAGGAAGGTGACACATAACTTCATGGGAGAACTCGAACAAGAGTCAACATAGCGAGGTAGTTGGGATTTTTTATGTTCAAGTCGACTTGATTATGAAAAGTGTAACTAAAGTTTATTGCACTTTCTAGGAAAGTGTAGGGTGAAAAGTGTAACTTTCACTTTTAGACACTAGCTCTGGCATAAGACCTAGAGTCAACATAGCAAGGCAACATGGATTGCAGCAGTCGATGACAACCACGGGACGCCCACCTGCAAAGCACAGTGAGCCGTGACTAGAAAGACGACCAAATGTGAAGCAAACACGAGGGAAAACGAGGCACGAGCTGGTACTCTTGGGTATGCAACCAGAATGCAAGGAAATTCACATGAGAACATTGGCGGCGCTGGTACTCTTCCGAGACCAAGCTGGTCACTAGGCCACCCGAATGAGAAAGACCATCGTCAGATATATAGACACCAACACAACGCAACACTAGGATAGAGCGAGGAGCCCGATGTGCAACGTCATCAACACAGGAAAGTTGAGGGACACCAAGTTGTGGGGTGTAGACATGAAAGAGAAAAGTAGAGGTTGGACGAAACGAAAATAAAATAGAGAGATGCTGGGGTAAATATAAAGTGAAGTAGTGAACTCACATGTCTAGAGGCAGTTGACGAAGGCGGAGGCCTCCTGAAGGCGGCCCATGCAGAGAAGGCACGTCAAGTAGTCGATGAGCGCATCCTGCCGCACACTGTTCGGTGAGGCACGAGGTTGGGGGAACGGGTTACAAATATATGTGAACGGCAGAGAAAACAATGTTTAGAGAACCTAAAATACGCGTTTGAAGTCGTGAGCAAATGGACCTCAAGTCAAACAAACCATAGCATATACATACCAGCATCATAGTTAGTAAAATCTGTGTTGATATAACATATATCTTCTTCCGTTGCTACATGTTCCACCGACTCATTTTTCATTGGGGATGCATGTGTCACTGCTAGGAGTAAGTTGAGCTCTTCCATGGTCACGACGAGTTGTATCTCCTTGCATCTCCACTTCTTCAATATGTTCAATTTGGATAAGGGCTTTAAGTTGAGCCCCTTCAAGAACTGACACCTTGTCACATAACATATATCTTCTCCAATGTCTCTTCTTCCGGTTGTTCATTTTCTATTGGGGCTTCAAGTTGAGCCCCTTCATGAACATCCACATTTTCAAGCATTCCTTGGAATGTTACACATGGGTTTTATGTGAGACTTAATTCAGGTCCACAACAACATCAAGACACTCGTCCCACGTCACCAAGAGCTCAAAGGAAGGTGCCATATAACTTAATGGGAAAACTCGAACAAGAGTCGACATAGCGAGTTAGCAAGGGTCGCATCCGTCGACAGCAACCACGAGACGCCTTCCTGGAGAGCACGGTATCGATTGCAAGAAGATCTATCGGGAACAACACAAATATTTGAAGGTACGGGCTGGTGTTCCCGATTTGGTATTCAACTCTCCGGGTAATCCCCGCAAGAAATTCAGTTGTTTCTAATCTTAATTTCTAGTGTTAAGTCTTTCCACTATTTTATTTCTACCGTGAATTGCACTAGATTTAGTAGTTCCAAGATTAGTTGGGGATTTAGTTGTAACAATTGTTGCTTTTATGGCCATGTCGTTTATTTCTATCGGTTATTTTAGATATTATTATCCTTGTAGGGAGGAACTCGGTAAAACATCATCGTCTCCGCATGCCTCAGTTATCTGTATCCCCGAGCCCTTTACTTATGCACTTTACATTGTGATAGCCTTCATGATTGAAGTAGTCTATCTTGCTATCACCTTGTTGCTTGTCTTGCTTAGCATAAGTTGTTGGTGCACATAGGTGGACCATAGTATATATACGCTTTGTCCTTGACAAAATAAAACGCTAGTTTTATTCCGCCTTTGTTAAGCCCATCTCGTAAAAAAATTATCCACCTATTCACACCCCTCTAGGCGGCATCCGGTGATCTTTCAGTCTCATAAATCATCTAAATAAGTGGAAATAATGCGAGATCAACGTAAATAACAATGTAAAATACCAATATATGATGCAAATATGATGATTAAAAATCCATGTATCAGACCTTCTCATGGCCTTTTTATTTTGATCGACAGAAATAGAAGGAAATAGAATTAGAACACAAAAGGCATGCTTCCCAACTACCATCTACCCTATAAAAAGCATGGCCCACCACCAACTTACTCCTCAACCCCTCCCTCCCCCTCCCCCCACAGCCGCGCTGCCTCTCTTCCCATCCTTCCCTTCTTATCCTCCCTTGACCTTCCCATGGCCTCCTTGCTGCCCTGGAGACCTCGGCAACACTCTTCCTAACCTCCACATGAGCAACCATACTCGTCATCAATCTAGCGTTAATCTCCTCCACGCTGATCTCGACGATATCCGCTGCTAGGAACCAACACGAGAGTTCAAGGTTGGATGTCATGTTTCCAATTTGGTAGTGAATACTAAAGGATGTTATTCTCATAAGAAAATCATGCATAATTATATCTAACATTCAAATATTAATTATGTTAATTATTCTATTGCTTTTTATGGGTTGCACTCATGGACTATAATGTTAGTTTTATTATTCATAGCAATATATGCTACCAACCACCAATCTACCTACTCATCCCTGGTTTCCGGCAACATCATACTACTCCTTGAGGTCTCCTCGGTATCGATTCCAAGAAGATCTATCGAGAACAACACAAATATTTGAAGGTACGGCCTGGTGTTCCTGACTTGGTATTCAACTCTCTGGGTAATCCCCGGAAGAAATTCAATTGTATCTAATCTTCAATTTTTAGTGTTCAGTCTTTCCACAATTTTATTTCTACCGTGAATTGCACTAGATTTAGTAGTTCCAATATTAGTTGGGGATTTAGTTGTAACAATTGTTGCTTTTATGGCCATGTCGTTCATTTCTATTGGTTATTTTTGATATTATTATCCTTGTAGGGAGGAACTCGGTAAAACATCGTCGTCTCCGCGTGCCTTTGTTATCTGTATACCCGAGCTCTTTACTTATGCACTTTAGATTGTGATAACCTTCATGCTTGAAGTAATATATCTTGCTATCGCCTTTTTTCTTGTCTTGCTTAGCATAAGTTGTTGGTGCACATAGGTGAACCATAGTATATATAGGCTTTGTGCTTGACAAAATAAAACGCTAGTTTTATTAATCCCATCCGTCTATTCACCCCCCTCTAGGCGGCATCCGTGATCTTTCATTCTCATAAATCATCTAAATAACTGGAAATAATGCAATATCAACGTAAATAACAATTTAAAATTCCAATATATGATGCAAATATGATAATAAAAAATCCATGTACCAGGCCTTCTCATTGCCTTTTTCTTTTATATTTTGATATCTTAACCATGAAAAGTGGCATGTACTTGGATTGACCAAGCTTGACTATGTCAATCATCTACACAGGATCATATGGGACCCTTGTAGAAAATATTCATACCCACAATGCTTATATTTTGAGATTATGTGTCCAAAGTCTCTCCATGAGCGTCACCTACATGGATCTTTGCACTCAAAAGTAGTCATTGGAGACGCACCAAGAGCATAGACTCTAATAAGTTTGAGGTGGAGTGCGAGGGTTACACATGCTTTATATCCAATAATATTAGTCGATGTGTGTATTACACAATCACTTCCACGGTTCCAACACTCTTCCCATCATATAATCCAAGTTACTCCTAATACAAATTTTCTTCATATTTTACCGACGGAAATAGAAGGAAACATAATTAGAACACAAAAGGCATGCTTCCCAACTACCATCTACCCTATAAAAATCATGGCCCACCACCAACTTACTCCTCAACACCTCCCTTCCCGTGCCGTGCCGCGCTGCCTCTCTTCCCCTCCTTCCTTTCTTATCCTCCCTTGACCCTCCCATGGCCTCCTTGCTGCCCTGGAGACCTCAGCAACACTCTTCCTAACCTCCACATGAGAAACCATACCCGTCATCAATATAGCGGTAACCTATCATTCTCACCAAAGGTAATTGGTATATCTCCTCCATGCTGATCTCGAAGACATCCGCTGCTAGGAACCAGCACGAGAGTTCAACGTAGGTTGTCATGTTGCCAATTTGGTAGTGAATACTAAAGGATTTTATTATCATAGGAAAATCATGCATAATTATATCTAACATTCAAATATTAATTATATTCATTATTCTATTGCTTTTTATGGGTTGCACTCATGGACTATAATGTTAGTTTTCTTATTCCTAGCAATATATCCTACCAACCACCAATCTACCTACTCATCCCTAGTTTCCGGCACCATCATACTACTCCTGGAGGTCTCCTCGGTATCGATCGCAAGAAGATCTATGGGGAACAACACAAATATTTGAAGGTATGGCCTGGTGTTCCCGATTTGGTATTCAACTCTCTTGCTAATCCCCGCAAGAAATTCAATTGTTTCTAATCTGCAATTTCTAGTGTAAAGTCTTTCCTCTATTTTATTTCTACCGTGAATTGCACTAGATTTAGTTGTTCCAAGATTAGTTGGGGATTTAGTTGTAACAATTGTTGCTTTTATGGCCATGTCGTTCATTTCTATTGGTTATTTTAGATATTATTATCCTTGTTGGGAGGAAGACGGTAAAACTTCATCGTCTCTCCGTGCCTCTGTTATCTGTATACCCGAGCCCTTTACTTATGCACTTTACATTGTGATAGCCTTCATACTTGAAGTAATCTATCTTGATATCACCTTTTTGCTTGTCTTGCTTAGCATAAGTTTTTGGTGCACATAGGTGAACCATAGTATATATAGGCTTTGTGCTTGACAAAATAAAACGCTAGTTTTATTTCGCCTTTATTAAGCCCATCTCGTAAAAAAATTATCCGCCTATTCACCCCCCCGCTCTACGCGGTTTCCGTGATCTTTCATTCTCATAAATCATCTAAATAAGTAGAAATAATGCAAGATCAACATAAATAATTATGTAAAATACCAATATATGATGCAAATATGATGATAAAAAATCCATGTATCAGGCCCTCTCATTGCCTTTTTCTTTTATATTTTGATATCTTAACCATGAAAAGTGGCATGTACTTGGATTGACCAAGCTTGACTATTTCAATCATCTACATAGGATCATATGGGACCCTTATAGAAAATATTCATACCCACAATGCTTATATTTGGTATTATGTGTCCAAAGTCTCTCCATGAGTGTCACCTACATGGATCTTTGCACTCAAAAGTAGTAGTTGGATACACACCAAGAGCATAGGCTCTAATAAGTTTGAGGTGGAGTGCTAGGGTGACACATGCTTTATATCAAATAATAGTCGATGTGTGTATTATGCAATCACTTCCACGGTTCTAACACTCTTCCCTTCATATAATCCAAGTTACTCCTAATACAATTTTTCTTCATATTTTTCTGACAAAAATAGAAGAAAACAGAATTAGAACACAAAAGGCACGCTTCCCAACTACCATCTACCCTATAAAAATCATGGCCCACCACCAACTTACTCCTCAAACCCTCCCTACCCCCCCACCCGCTGCCGCGCTGCCTATCTTCCCCTCCTTCCCTTCTTATCCTCCCTTGACCCTCCCATGGCCTCCTCGCTACCCTAGAGACCTCAGCAACACTCTTCCTAAACTCCACATGAGCAACCATACCCGTCATCAATCTAGCGGTAACCTATCATTCTCACCAAAGGTAATTGGTATATCTCCTCAAAGCTGATCTCGACGATATCCGCTGCTAGGAACCAACACGAGAGTTCAAGGTAGGATGTCATGTTGCCAATTTGGTAGTGAATACTAAAGGATGTCATTCTCATAGAAAAATGACGCATAATTAGATCTAACATTGAAATATTAATTATCTTCATTATTCTATTGCTTTTTATGGGTTGCACTCATGGACTATAATGTTAGTTTTCTTATTCCTAGCAATATATCCTACTAACCACCAATCTACCTACTCATCCCTGGTTTCCGGCACCATCATACTACTCCTTGAGGTCTCGTCGGTATCGATCGCTAGCAGATCTATCGGGAACAACACAAATATTTGAAGGTACGACCTGGTGTTCCCGATTTGGTATTCAACTCCCCGGGTAATCCCCACAAGAAATTCAATTGTTTCTAATCTTCAATTTCTAGTGTTAAGTCTTTCCACTATTTTATTTCTACCGTGAATTGCACTAGATTTAGTAGTTACAAGATTAGCTGGGGATTTAGTTGTAACAATTGTTGCTTTTATGGCCATGTCGTATATTTCTATTGATTATTTTAGATATTATTATCCTTGTAGGGAGGAACTCGGTAAAACATCGTCGTCTCCGCGTGCCTCAGTTATCTGTATACCCGAGCCCTTTACTTATGCACTTTACATTATGATAGTCTTCATTCTTGAAGTAATCTATCTTGCTATCACCTTGTTGCTTGTCTTGATTAGCATAAGTTGTTGATGCACATAGGTGAACCATAGTATATATAGGATTTGTGCTTGAAAAAATAAAACGCTAGTGTTATTCCGCCTTTGTTAAGCCCATCTCGTAAAAAAATTATCCGCCTATTCACCCCCCTCTAGGTGGCATCAGTTATCTTTCAGTCACATAAATCATCTAAATAAGTGGAAATAATGCAAGATCAACGTAAATAACAATGTAAAATACCAATATATGATGCAAATATGATGATAAAAAATCCATATATCAGGCCTTCTCATTGCCTTTCTATTTTATATTTTGATATCTTAACCATGAAAACTGGCCTGTACTTGGATTGACCAAGCTTCACTATGCCAATCATCTACATAGGATCATATGGGGCCCTTGTAGAAAATATTCATACCCACAATGCTTATATTTTTGGATTTTGTGTCCAAAATCTCTCCATGAGCGTCACCTACATGGATCTTTGCACTCACAAGTAGTCGTTGGAGACGCACCAAGAGCATAGGCTCTAATAAGTTTGAGGTGGAGTGCCAGGGTGACACATGCTTTATATCCAATAATATTATTCGATGTGTGTATTACGCAATCACTTCCACGGTTCCAACACTCTTCCCTTCATATAATCCAAGTTACTCCTAATACATATTTTCTTCATTTTTCCGACAGAAATAGAAGGAAACAGAATTAGAACACAAAAGGCATGCTTCACAACTACCATCTACCCTATAGAAATCATGGCCCACCACCAACTTACTCCTCAACCCCTCCCTCCCCCACTCCCCCTACCGTCGCGCTTCCTCTCTTCCCCTCCTTTCCTTCTTATCCTCCCTTGACCCTCCCATGGCCTCCTCGCTGCCCTGGAGACCTCAGCAAGACTCTTCCTAACCTCCACATGAGCAACCATACCGTCATAAATCTAGCGGTAACCTATCATTATCACCAAAGGTAATTGGTATATCTCCTCCACGCTGATCTCGACGATATCTGCTGCTAGGAACCAACACGAGAGTTCAAGATAGGATGTCATGTTGCCGATTTGGTAGTGAATACTAAAGGATGTTATTCTCATAGAAAAATCACGCATAATTAGATCTAACATTCAAATATTAATTACCTTCATTATTCTATTGCTTTTTATGGGTTGCACTCATGGACTATAATGTTAG
Organism: Avena insularis; assembly: GCA_023614405.1. Taxonomy (NCBI): domain Eukaryota; kingdom Viridiplantae; phylum Streptophyta; class Magnoliopsida; order Poales; family Poaceae; genus Avena; species Avena insularis. The sequence continues at coordinate 387,306,195 of CM042693.1, read as the reverse complement.
TTTTCTTATTCCTAGCAATATATCCTACCAACCACCAATCTACCTACTCATCCCTGGTTTCCGGCACCATCATACTACTCCTTGAGGCCTCCTCGGTATTGATCGCAAGCAGATCTATCGGGAACAACACAAATATTTGAAGGTACGGCCCGGTGTTCCTGATTTGGTATTCAACTCTCTGGGTAATACCTGCAAGAAATTCAATTGTTTCTAATCTTCAATTTCTAGTGTTAAGTCTTTCCACTATTTTATTTCTACCATTAATTGCACTAGATTTAGTAGTTTCAAGATTAGTTGGAGATTTAGTTGTAACAATTGTTACTTTTATGGCCATGTTGTTTATTTCTATCGGTTATTTTAGATATTATTATCCTTTGCTTTTATGGTGATATCATTTGATACTATTTGTGTTTGGTGCATACATAATAAGTATATCATTACATTGCACAAACTTTTGGCTCATTTTGTTTGTGTATAAAATCTAGGAAGAGGTCCAAATAGATTGCAAAGTCCATGTAGCCCCCTTTTTTAGTTGGGATATAAAAAAATATTTAAATTACTCATTAATCCATTGATTTGAATAAAAAAGAATGGTAGTGCCATTTAATATTCCTATATTGTCCCTCTATTTTCCTATGCATCAGGGAGGCATATTGTTTCAACAATAGAAAGGACAAATGCGTAACATTCGGATTCCCCATGTTCCTCGAAAGAAAAGAACCTCAAGGGTAGCTCGTGACAAGAAATCTGACCGCATTTTAGTTAGTCCTGATGGTACAATTAACCCTCATGGAGAAACATCAATCTTAAATGATATGACTTCTTTGGAACCAAATCAAGCTATAGCTCCAAGCGGTATGTTTCTTAGCACTCTTGCAACTATCATTAACTAAATCTAATGGAAATGTTACGCATGAATTAAGCTTATATTCAATCTTGTATAATGCTAGGAAATTGTTCGAAACATTTCTTTGAGTTCTCTATGCGGTCGGAGAAAGGGCTTGATCTATGTGTGGACCTGGATACCACTCCATCGGAATTATGGGCTCATAACCGTTCACTTGTTCATACCGGATCTGATGAAAATACGCTTATAGCATCCAAAGGATCATTTACTATTCTGGATATTCTCAAAGATGCTCAACTTAAAGCCTTGGTAAAAAATAAACAAGTGAAAGAAGTTGCGATGAACGAGAATGTAGGTTGTGGCGACAAGTCGCCTGTTGCTAGAGGGGCTCAGCTTAATACCCAGATAGAAACTAAAAAGCCGTTGGAAGTGGTTGCGGAATAAGATGTAGATTGTGGTGGCAAGTCACCGGTTCGTGGAGGGTCTCAACTGCCGAAAAGAATGACAGTGGTAGAAGATGATGTAGGTTGTGATGATAAGCTTCCGGATTCTTTTCAAGCAGCAACGGAGTTCCGCCTCATGGGCTTATCAGCACCGTCTCTTGCTTCGGTAATCTCATCAAACCATTTTTGTAATTAAGTAATTAAATTTATGCTATATCGTCATGTTGTTCTCATTTTCCTTTTTTAAACGAGTCGGACCATGTCTAGTGTAGTTTTGCCACAGGTCCAGGGTATCAGGGATTTTAGCAGCCGACGGCAACCACAAGACACCTGCCCCGCAGAGCATGGTGAGCCCCCACAAGAACGACGGCCACAGGGGAAGCAAACACGAAGGTGAGGGCTTCCTGAAGGAGGCCCTGGCAAAGCAGGCACGGCAAGCAGCCGGTGAGCGCATCTAGCCACATGCGCACCACCCGCCACTCGGTCTCCGTCTCTCTTCGTTTCCTACAACCACTACGACATCCTCATCGGCCTCCTTTTTAAGCCTGCTGTAGAGAATCCGAAATACATGGGGAAGGACGATGGCATGAAGAGCATTGGCCAATGGGTAAAAGTTAGTAGGTGGTAGGGACGATGGCGGTTGAGCTCAGGTGAGGCACGGGGTTGGGGCAACCAGTTACAAAAAAGTGCAAACATTGCAGAAAATGTTGTTTACAGACACTAACCGTCCGTGTTTGCCATTGCGAGTAAAGAGAGCAGATGGTCTCCAGGTCAAACAACCCATATCATATGTGTACCTAACAATGAAGGTAGTAAATATGTCTTAATCTTCCATTGCTACATACTCATTTTTATTGTGGTTCATGTTTGACACTACTAGGAGTAAGTTGAGCCCCTCCATGGTCTGACACATTGTCACCATGAGCTATATCTTCTTCCATCTCTAGTTCTTCAACATGTTTTGGATAAGGGTTTAAAGTTGGGCCCCTTCAAGAACTAAAACCTTTTCACCATAACATATATCTTCTTCCATGTCACTTCTTACGGTTGTTCATTTTCTATTGGGGCTTCAAGTTGACCCCTTTAGGAACATCAAATTTTCAAGCATTCCATTGGATGTTACACATGGTTTTATTTTAGGCTTAATTCTACCACATGTGCCCTCACCCTCGTGCCCGCCACCGACACCTCTCTACTGTTGCTGGTCATTAGTGATGAGGACAGACTCATGCCGTCACAACTACAAGCAAAAAGGTGCAAGATATGGCCCCTGAGTTCAAGTGCACTTACTATTTGCACACGTCCATGGTGCACTAGGAGAATAAGAAGGCGAACAAATGCCGCAATAAGTAGAAGAAGAACCGTCATATCGCTCCCGCTGGGTCTCAGGTGTGTGTCGCATTGTATTTTTTGCATGTCCCTGACCTAGGCAGCGCTTACTTCGACTTCCACACGCAGTTGTTCAACTCATATCCCACGCGCATGTACAATTTCCCTAGCTCGCCCCGCCCTGGCATTGGGCCTTTCTTCACCGGCACCGGCATCCTAGCTCCCTCTCATATGTCCTCAGCGGCGACTAGAGGTGGAGGTCAAATTGGATGCAGTGGCCATGTTGGAATCTTGCATCAAGTGAATCACGAGGAGACTGCCAAGTACTACTCCTGGATACTCTCCAACATCGTGCCTTTGTTCCTGTCACAAATTGGTAGCACCAGCGGCCTTCCTTAGCCTTTGGTTGCCGCCTCGACACGTGGAGGATGGTGATGGCCGGACTAGAGACAGGGTTCATATTAGAGTCAATCAATACATGGCAAAAGTTACAATCAGGAGGAGACAACTAATGGTATTTACCTAACCTTGAGGCTCTAGGATCATGTCTTGTGTTGGTTTTGTCACCTCCAGATTTAAATTGTTTTGTCAAGGTTGAATTGTGTCTCTTTTTTATTGATAATGGAATTTTATGCAAGATTTGTTTTCTTAAACTATATATGGACTTCATTGTATTGGCTATTACATTACAAAAAAATCTCATTTAAACTGAACAACAAGATCAAGGCACCCGTCCAAAACCACCATGAACTCAAAGAAAGGTGACACATTAACTTCATGACAAAACTCGAACAAGAGTCTGGCATAGCAAGGTATATAGTTGGGATTTTTTGTATTTAAGTCTATTATATGGAAAGTGTAACTACAGCTTCTTGATATTTAGAGATAAGTGTTGGGTCAAAAGTGTAACATGCACTTTTTAGACATTGGCTTAGGCATAAAACTCGAACAAGAGGCTACATAGTGAGGTAGCAGGGATTGCAGTAGCCGACGACAACCACAAGACACCCGCCCCACAAAGCACGGTGAGTCCCCAACGCATCCCGCTGGTACCTTGCTGCTGTCGCTAGCAATCTGTGCCGAGGAGAGCCTATAGCCATGACTAACGTGCAGAAAAAAGATGGAAGAGATGGCCCCTAAGTTCATGTGCAAGTACTATCCGTGCATGTTCGCGGCCTCACGGGGGCTCACCAAAAGTTGCACCTCTTGACGTACTTTTCACAGGTGCGCCTCTTGACGTACTTTTCACATGTCCTCGGCCTGGGTAGTGCTTATGTCGTCTTTCACACGTAGTTGTTCAACTCGTATCCCATGCACATGCACAACTTCCCTATCTCGGTCTACTCTAGCACCGGGCATTTCTGCGCTGGCACAAGCGTCTTGCTCCAGCTCAACCGTCTTTGGCGGCAACTGGAGGTGGAGGTCAGGTTGGAACCAATGGACATGTTGGGATTTTCGTCCAGTGAATCACGAGGAGACTAGAAAGTACTAATCCTTGCTATGCTCCATCGTCGTGCCTTTGATCATGTCACAAAATGGCAGTATCAGTGGCCTTCCTCAGCTTTTGGTTGCCACCTTGGCACTGGTGGCGGAAGGTGACGGACGGATTGTACACGGGGTTCATTTGAGTCCAGCAATACATGAATAAACTGGTAAATCATGGGGAGACTACTGATGGGATTGACCTAACCTTGACGATCTAGGACCAGGTCTTGGGTTGGTTTTTTTACCTCCAGATTTAAATTGTTTCGTCAAGGTTGAATTGTCTCTCTTTTCGGATTGATGCTCGTTTAAGGTGTACAACAAGATCAAGACACTCGTCCAACAACACCACCAAGAACTCAAAGAAAGGTGACACATTAACTTCATGACAAAACTCGAACAAGAGTATGATATAGAAAGGAAGTTGGGATTTTCCTATATGTTAAAGTCGATTATCAAAAGTGTAACTACAGTTTCTTGCTCTTTCCAAAAAAGTGTTGGGTGAAAAGTGTAACTTGCACGTTTTAGACATTGGCTTATGTTTAAGTAGATTATCAAAAGTGTAACTATAGTTTCTTGCTCTTTGTAGATAAGTTTTGCATGAAAAGTGTAACTTGCACTTCTTACCCATTGGCTTAGGCATAAGAACTCAAACAAGAGTTTGCATAGCGAGGTAGAAGGGATTACAGCTGCCACCAGCAACCACAATACACATGCCCCGCAGAGCACGAGCCCCCAATAGAACAATGCTCACATGGGAAGCAACACACGAAGGCTAGGGCTTCCCCAAGGAGGCCCTAGCAGAGCATGCACGTCAATTAGCCGGTGAGTGCATCCCGCTGACAACTCACTATTGTTGCTGGCCATCAGTGACGAGGAGAGCCTAGGGCCATCACCGGCTTCCAGCAAAAAGGTGCAAGAGATGGCCCCTGAATTCAAGTGCCCATACTGGTCAAACACGCTCCCGGATGCGCGAGGGAGGGTCTGTCACCAAAAGGTGCACTATGAGAACAAGAAGGGGAACAAAGGCCGTCAGAAGTAGAAGTTGAACCATCGTCTCGCTCCCGCTTGGTCATAGGTGTGCATCTCTACATCTTTTTCACATGTCCCCGGCCTAGGCAGCGCTTAATTCGACTTCCACACGAAGTTGTTCAACTCATATCCCACGTACATGCACAACTTCCCTAGCTTGCTTGGCTTTGGCATCGGGCCTTTCTTTGCCGACACCAGTGGCAGAAGGTGACGACCGGACTGGACACGAGGTTCATCTTAGAGTTCAGAAATACATGACTAAAGTGATCAATCAGGAGGAGACTACCGATAGTATTGACCTAACCTTGAGGCTTTAGGATCAGGTCTTCGGTTGGTTTTGTCACCTCGAGATTTAAATTGTTTCGTCAAGGTTGAATTATCTATTTTTTATTGATATTGGAATTGTATGTAAGTTTCTATTTCTTAAACTACATATGGACATAGTATTGGCAATTACATTTTGAAAAAAATCTCATTTAAGGAGAACAACAAGATCAAGACACTCGTCCAACACCACCAAGAACTCAAAGAAAGTTGATACAATAACATCATGAGAGTACTCAATCAAGAGTATGTGTTTTTTCTATGTTTAAGTCAATTATCGAAAGTGTAATTAAAGTTTCTTGGTCTTCCTAGAAAAGTGTCGGGTGAAAAGTGTAACTTTCACTTTTTACAAATTGGCTTATGTTTAAATCGATTTTTGAAAGTGTAAATACAATTTCTTTCTCTTTCTAGAGAAGTGTTGGGTGAAAAGTGTAACTTGCACTTTTTATACATTGGCTTAGACATAAGAACTCGAATAGGAGTCTGCGTATAGAGGTAGCAGGGATTATAGTAGCCGATTTGCACCCACAAGAAAGTGCGGAAAACATGGCGGGAAGCGATGGAAAATGGCGGGAAATATCTTTAGTCCCGGTTAGTGGCTCGGTTAGAGGGAAAGGCGGGAAAACAAACGGTTAATAGTTTGACTAGTTAGAATAATTATTTTATAAAACAGAAAATGGATTTGAATTACCCATTGTTCAAAAAATATGCCGAATCAACGATTAATAGGCCGATTAATCGCTACTAGGGACCTGACCATGTCGATTAGCACTAATCATTTGTGTTTATCGTTTAGACTGATTAATAGGTCTGCTACTCAGATTACTAGGTATGTTCCCGATTAACCACTATACTTGGCCTAAAAAGTTGCAAAATTATCAACACATATTGCCCATCCATCCGCTAGCCCGCCCCAATGAAGTAGGTTTTGCGAAGCTCCCACTTGATCCCTGCCTCCAGGAGATCGACTTCCGCCATCACCAACCAGTTTCTTGTCGTTGTTGACCAGTTCCTCGTAGTTGCTGACCAGGCCTCAGATACAAGAGCTCGAGTGCCTTGAGGATCACATTCAGGAGTTTAAGGCTTCCTTTAATAGGGTGGATGCTTGAGGTCCAAGAGGATTTATACGCGTTTTAGGTGCTATTTTTTGTAGGATGCACCGATTAATAGCCGGCCGATTAAATCAGTTAATCGTCCGAATTCCGATTAATCGCTACTCCCAAGCCAACTGAGTAGTTAACGATTACCGATTTCCTTACCATTGTAATTACCTATTCAAATTCAAGCACTTTTTATGTTGAAAGTTTGGTGAGATTCAAAAATATGCAAAATATAATAGTTAATGCATTTTTAAATTGATAATGGCAAAATGGTTAATAGTTTTACTAGTTAAAATTATTATTTTGTAAAAAAGAAAATGGATTTGGATTACTTATTCAAACTCAAGCACTTTTTATGTTGAAAGTTTAGGGAGATTCAAAAATATGCAAAAATATAATTGTTAATGCATTTTTAAATTAATAATGGCAAAATGGTTAATAGTTTGACTAGTTAAAATGATTATTTCATAAAACAGAAAATGGATTTGGGTTACTTATTCAAATTCAAGCACTTTTTATGTTGAAAGTTTTCTCAAATTCATAAGTATACAAAAAATGTATAATTCAAATGTTTAAAATATATAAATTCAAAATTTTGGAAAAAAAAAACCAGCACAGCGCGTGCTGGTTTTGGCCCAGCGCACGAAAATTTAGGCCTTTAATCCCAGCCCAACTCATCGGTCGGGACTAAAGGGGTGGGCAGCGCGCGGGTGCCGAAAAGTCACATCCCCCTTTAGTCCTGCTGTGTTGCACCAGTCGAGACTAGTGGCCCTCCTTTAGTCCCGGCTGGTACCATGCACCGGGACTAGAGGGGGTATTTATTGCGGCCTCCTTCACCGGTGCATTCCACGCACTGGAACTTGGAGGCAATCGACGCACGCGACGCTGCTAGGCTGCCAAAATCTCGCCGACCAACCCGCCACCGCGCCCCTCCGCGTCGGCCGCCACTGCTGCGCCTACCGCCACCTCCTGCAGCGGTAATTTTAATTAATATAATTTTATATTAATTAGTATTCTATATTAGGTAATTAATTAGTTGGTAATTTTGATAGGTAAAACGTTGATAGAAATAGTATTGGTATATAGTAGATAAATATAGTTGATAGAAATTAATTAGTTGGTAATAGTTATATAGGTATATAGTTGATAATTATTGTATAGAAATAGTTGATAAATATTGTATAGAAATAGTTGGTAAATATTGTATAGTTGATTATTATAATTGATAGAAATAAAATTATATATAAATATTGTATAGTTGATAAATATTGTATAGTTGATAATTATATAGGTATATAGTTGATAAATATTATATAGGTATATAGAAATAATATTATAGACATAATATTGTATACAAATATTATTTGTATAGAAATAATATTATATAGAAATATTATTTGTATAGAAATAATATTATATAGAAATAATATTTTAGAAATAATATTGTATAGAAATAATATTATATAGAAATATTATTTGTATAGAAATATGTATATAGAAATATTTTGTATGGGAATATTATTGCATTTAAATATTATTTTGCATAGAAATAATTATTTCATATAAAACATTATTGCATTTAAATATTTCTATAGAAATATTTGTATAGAAATATTTGTGTATAGAAATATTTTTTTGCTATGTTCAAATATTGTGTGCATTTTGCAATAATATTTTGTGCATCCCGCATTTTGCAGAAACTATGGATCCACCTAGTCTAATCCGTAGAGACTCAACACAAGAAGAAATTCTCGAGGATATAATCCATGACGCTGATCCATCTAAATCTCCCTCGAGGTATCTGAACCCATCCGGTAAGGGAGAGGAGGTCGACCAAAGAGAGGGAGAAGTCGTCGGCTCCGATGATGGAGGAGCCGACAACTCCGATGATGGAGAAGCCCATGGACCCTTAACGAGGACCGGCGAGGTATATATATGATGTCCAATGATCACTAGATGTTCGGGAGTAGTTATATATACCAAGTTGTATATATATTATATTGACGAATGTTTCTTCTCTTAGGTATCCACATCGAGCAAAAATTCCAAGCGAGGCCCGGCCAAAAAGTTGGATGCGTGTAAGAATTATACAATTACGGTATTAGCACTGGGTGAACCGTTGGAACTCAAAAAGGCTACAACTGTATTTAAACAACAATGCGGAGTCATGGTTAGGGATCGCATCCCGATCATTGTTAGATAGTGGCATAAGCACAAAGAGTCGGAAGAGAGTGAGTATGTCGCCGAAAGGTACAAAGAGGGTCTTTGGAATGACCTCATGGCACATTTCATGCCGCCAAAATGTGAGAGTGATGTCAAGACAGCTGCATTGAGGAGGAAAATCAAGCAGTGGGCTCTTAAGAAGATGGCGAACTATTCCGGAACTGGAAGAAAGCATTATGGCTAAAGTATCAGAAGGACAAGAAAACTCCAAAATTCGAAGGCTATCTAACAAAGCAGTAGCGTTACTGAGATGCATTTGTGAAGTACAAGAAGTCAGAAGATGCTCAGAATAAGTCAGAAAAAACAAGATAAATGCTGCGAAAAAGAAATATCACCATCGCCTGGGGCCAGGGGCTACGCGACTGTCATGCCAAAGTGGTAAAAAGAGAAAGAGCTATGCGATAAAGGGATCATTCCAGAACCAATTCGCGAAGAATGGGATTTGAGGGCAAGAAATTGGTTCCTTGGACATGGGAGTGAGTATGCCGAACTTACAGGGGACCTTGTTTGCAGTGCTGGGATTAGGGTACCCAGGAAGTCATGGCTGAAAGTGGTGAAAGAAATTAAAGACGGGAAAACAAAGTTCCATCCCGATAGAGAGAATGACTTGCTGACAAAGGTCCTCGGGAATTATGAACACGGAGGACGAGTACGAGGCCTTGGCCCTATTTATACGTGGGAGATTAAAGACGGGAAAACAAAGTTCCATCCCGATGGAGAGAATGACTTGCTGACAAAGGTCCTCGGGAATTATGAACACGGAGGACGAGTACGAGGCCTTGGCCCTATTTATATGTGGGAGATTGGGTTACCCAAAGACCAAGGTACTTATAGAAGCCGAGCGAGAGCAAAGCAGCGATGTGAGGAGGAGGAGGGAGACAGGTTCAACCAGTTGCTAGCAAGAATTGACAAGCAACATCAGCAGATTGACGAACTTAGAGGAGTAGCACGCCTGCAAGATTCTGCACTCGATATTACCGCCAACCCATCGCAACGGAGAAGCAGTGTGGATGAATCGGAGGTCCCGGCTCATGATGCACGGATGATAGATGGCGGTCCCGGCAACCCCGTGGATGGAATCAAGGAGCAGATATCTTGTGAGCTCCATCAGAATGTGAAGAACATATCCATGAAAGTGGCGGTCGGATGTGCTTTACCTTGTCCACCTGACGCATGCTGGCATGGCCGTGAGATTCTAGCTGGCTATGCTAAAGTCGGCGTGGATCAAATTGTAACAGGGTGGGACACAATGGAGCTTGACATCCTTGGACCTAAAGATGAGAGGACACTCAGAAAAGTACTAGGTGGTATCATTCTATAGGACAAGAACAACATCAAGATTCCAGGCTCGGCGCCAAGGCTAACACCGCCTCCGAATCATCGCAGGTCACCTTTACCTCCATCACCTCCAAGAAGCCCACCCCATGACTACGAACACCATAGCGCGAGTCCATCTCGATCTCCGCCATAGGGTCAGCTGTCTTCGCCGCAGGATCAGTCCTCTAAGGACAATAAGTGGAAGCATGCCCCGTCGATGAGTACTAACCAACACAGCATCCCAAAACAAAAAAATGTCCCCCCAATAGTACCTCATAAGCATTGTAAACACCCGGATTTTTAATCCCAGATGCCTGTTATGCCATACATCGCAATCCCAGGATTACCATTTTTGCGAGACATAACAGATTTGGATACCACAGTACATCATCCATTACAAACCATACATAAGGTCTTACACAAATAAGGATGTCATGATCCAGTTCTTAATACAACTCAAGCAACGGAAATACGTAATAATAAAGGTAGCGTAGGCGAAGCTCCATCTTCGGGGTCACAGGCAATGCTGACGATGGGAGATGATCCTAGTTGTCGCAACCTTCCTGCGGTCCATCATCCTGGTACTCCTCTTCATAGTCTGGCCACGGGAATAGCCAGGGACAAAGCCATGAGTACTCTTTAAGTACTCGCAAGCTAATACCAACAGTTAAGGGGGGTTTTTGTAGTAGGACACTAAGCTCTAGGGTTGTTTTGCAAAAAGCCAGATTTACCTCTACTAAGTTCAGAAGCGAAGAAAGCTACTTGAAGTTTTATAACACCTAAGTGGGAACTTGTATTTCATATCACAACTCTGTTGTGGTCAAGTCAAAGTCTCAATTCATTTCACAAGTCATTTTGAAAACATCTGATGGGGGAACAGTATGGCCACTCCAACTGTCCATAACCGCGGACGCGGCTATTCGAATAGTTTGACACTCTGCAGAGATTGTACACTTTCACCACAACATTTGATACATCAGTCAGGAACAAATCCTGAATTCACCATACTCAGTATGCGGATAATCAATCCTAACCTTTCAATTACACACCCTAGTATATGCACCTCTCCTGTGAGTTTGGCCTCCCAACCATGACCAACTATCATCTTAGGTACTGCATAGGTGGACAATCTTCACAAGGTAGCCTCAGCTCAGACCTTGGCCGCGAGGGAACCCATACTAAGGTATATAAGTTTCGAGTCAAGCCCTACCCAATTTTCGGGTATTGTGGTTGTACGGTAAAATTGGAATGGTATCGCATCCAGACAACCATCATTTATAAAGGGCTAAGGCTCATGCCTTAACATTTTCATCATCCAAATCATCTGGTGTTCGGAAACACATGTCAAAACATTTCAGTAGAATGACTCATCATTCCAAGGTTTTTATAACCATTTTCACCAAGTATTCCCATCTAAAGTTGATCAAGTTTTATGCTTAGCACTAGCATCTACAAGTGAGGTAAGTACTAATGAGGGGTGGTAAACAAGTGGAGATTAATTGAGTTCAATCTCATGCTTTAGGATGATATCAAGATTTTCTAGCTTAGGACAAATTTAATGCTCTTTATGCAACCTTCAATTATCTTTCTAGTATCTACAAGTCACTTGAGTAAACTCTAAGAGAAAGCTTTGATAAAGAAATAAAGTATAAAGCTTGCAAGTAAAACTAGGATTGGGTATCATCAAATGTGTCCAACCAAGCATGATTAGTGCATTGCATAGGTTATCTAACTTTCATAATTGCAAGTGTTAGCTTGCAAGGTTTCAAGTATTGGCTTGCCTTGAGTAGAGTAGTGGTTGAAGTTCTCCTCGGCTTCTTCTTCGTAGTATCCTCCTTCCTCCTCGTATCCTTGGTCGGTACTAGCGTCTATAAATAAATACGAGGTACACAATCACCAAACAATACTTAACTATTTGCAATCATCACACCAAGGTGTTCTATAGATGATCTAGCATCATCACTTAACATTACAAGATTAAGGCATTTGTCTTATTCATTTTAATTTGAGAAAAGTAATTTCTACTCATTGAAAAACTAATTAAGATTTAATATTCTCCAAACCAAACATGGGATCATGTTGACACATGTCATCACCACATATTTCAGTATATGGGAATGTGATTTAAAGTGGTGTCATAATTTAATAAGGTTTAACCTTTTATTTTAAATAAATAAAGTGACTAGAAATGCCTATGTGGCATTCTTTTATTACTTGAACATTATTTCTGTAAGTAAACCCATATGTTTTTATATATTCTGAAAGGTATGATCAAATGTGATTTTTTAGAGTTGGAATCAACTCAAAAGGTATTATGGTAGAAATTTGAAAAATGTTTGAATGCAGAAAATCTTCTGACTTGTTATTTTTACCAAGGGTGATCTACAGATCCAAATGGTTTGAATCCAACGGGCTTGGATTAAGCCTTTCAGTACCTTTCTAACAAAATTGGTTTCCTGCAATTTGGTTCACTGAATCGAGCTGGGTTGATTTTTGAAACTAGGTACAGAACTGAGTTTGAATGAAAATAGAAAAGGCTAAATTCAAACGGTTGGGCTGCGCGGGAGAGTTTAATGGGCCGGCCCAGCGTCACTCCTCAGCGCGGGGCTCAGCTGACAGGAGGGTTCCACCCGTCAGTGGCTCATAACACGCGAAGCGGTACGGGGTTGTGTGGTTCGTTGGATTAGAAGGGTGATCGACAGCTGAGGGTCGCCGTCGACCATGAACATGTCACCGGCGAGCTCGAACCCTAGCGGCTCAGTGGGGGTCGTGGGAGGATCACCGGGGCTCAGGCGAGGGTCGGTGATGGGGGCGAACGACGAAGTCGACGACAGCGATTCTCCTAGCACCGGCAGCTCCTCCTGGGGTGGATCCAATCGACAGCGCCTCTCCTCCTATGCAGCGGCAAACTCCGGTGAAGTTCCGGCCACCTGGTGCTCGCCTTGCTCCGGGGAAGGGTGTGGGATGTTTCTGAGAGAGAGGGGAACGAACCGGTGTGAAGAAATCGAGCGGGGGAGGCCTCTATTTATAGTGGCGAGAGGGAACCGACGGGCACGGGCTGAGCTCATCGTGGTCAACGGCACAGAGGGCTACTAGCATGGGCGACGGTAGGGGGCGGTGCTGTGCTCCCTGGCGAAGCTCAACAGCGTGGTGGCGAGGCGTGGGGCGGTGCTGATCGGTCAGAATGCTTCGGCGCTCTGAGTGGGTCCGACGGAGGTTTTGATGGTGCACAGCGCGCGTGGTTCGCGCGGCGGCGAACGACCATGTCTGCGGGGTTGCTGGGGTGGTGGTGATCACGCGTGCACGCGGCGAGGGCGACGCGCGGTCAGTGGGCGTGTGTCGAGGGTGGCGCTCTGGCGCGCTCTCGGCATGCTCTCAGAGAAGTTTGGCATGAGCGCTCCGTTTGGTCCAGTGGCTGGCAGGGCTCAAGCGCTGGATAGGGGGTGGTGGTGGACGGTGGCGTGCGTCCTAGACATGGTGTTTAGGCTTGGTGCTTTCTCTGGCTAGCTAGCCATGGTCGGCTTGCAAGGGTTCCTTCGGGTTGGCATGGCATGGTGCAATGGGTAGGGGCTAGGGGTGGTCAAGGCACTGGGGGAGACAAGTGTGATCAATGGTGAACAATGTTTATCCAAACTACTGCTCAAAATAGTGAAGTTTGGCCAATTTGATTTTTTGTCTCCAAGTGTTCGATGAAATGGCCGCAAGAAATTTATTTTTGAATTTTGAAAAGATTTTTGGTGGGTGTGCTAGGCATGTGTTGAGGATTCTGTGGGTGCTTGGGTTTTGAAAATTGAGCTTGTTTGAGTGGTTTTTGAAATAGTCGGATCTTCCCATATGAGATAGATTCAATTTTAAACTGTCATTTAGACTGAACATTTGAATGTTTTTGGATGATCATAAAGTGGGACTTGGTACCTTATTATGAGTACTATCAAGGGGTGCAAACATCCATACATGTTTCTGTTGAGTTTTGAAAATTAGAGATAGCCAAAGTAGGCATGGGAGTTAATTTGGCCAAAGTGACTATTCACTTAATTTATTCATTTTGAGTTGTTTGTCTTTGGGAAAAGTTTGGGGATTGTTTAGATGATGTTTATTTCACCTAAGAATCATTTTACAAGCAAAGAAACACATAATCATGGCAATTCAAAAGAATCCAAATTTTGAATACACACACATATGAATGCTTTCATATTTTTAGTTGGGAAAGTTTTTGTTAACCCTAATTTTGATGATTAGAGTTTGATGATCCAAGTTTTATATTTTTTGGATGTTACAAACCTTCCCCCCTTAAACAAAATCTCGTCCCGAGATTTGAAAAAGGACGAAAAATATTACCTAGGATTTGAAGAGATCGGGAAACTCCGTCCTGATGTGATCTTCGCGCTCCCAGGTAGCTTCCTCTTATGTGTGGTTGCTCCACTAAATCTTGAGAAACTTGATGCTTCGGGTTCTGGTAGTTCTGAAAGATTCTTCCAAAATACGGATGGGCACCTCGGGATAGGTCAGGTCATCGTTGATCTCTATGGTCCGGTGATCAATGTTCTTGAACACTTCAGTCTTCTCCGGAACTTCGAGGCACTTGTGAAGTAATGAGATATGGAACACATTGTGCACGGCTGACATCTCTTTGGGCAGTTCCAATTGATATGACACTTCTCCTCGATGGTTCAGAATCTTGAAGGGGCCAATATATCTGGGGGCTAACATTCCCTTTAGTTGGAAACGCTGAATTCCCTTCAATGGAGACACTTTCAGGTACACAAAATCTCCGATGTTAAAAGCGAGGTCTCGACATCTCTTGTCGGTGTAACTCTTCTGTCTGGACTGGGCTGTCTTGAGGTGCTCACGAATCTTGTGAACCTTCTCCTCTGCTTCTCATAGGATGTCGGGTCCGAAAATCTGACTCTCTCCTACTTCCAACCAGTTCAAAGGGGTGCGACACTTCCTTCCATACATGAATTCAAATGGGGCCATTTGCAAACTAGCCTAATAACTGTTGTTGTATGAAAATTCTGCAAACGGAAGACAGTCTTCCCATTTAGATCCATACTCTAACACACATGCTCTCAACATGTCTTCGAGTATTTGATTTACTCGCTCTGTTTGTCCATCGGTCTGAGGGTGATAAGCGGTGCTGAAATCTAGTCGGGTCCCTAAGCCTTCTTGGACTTTCTTCTAGAATCTCGAGGTAAACTGAGTTCCTCGATCCGATACGATGTTCTTGGGGACTCCGTGCAAACTGACGATTCTAGCGATGTATAACTCCGCTAGCTTCGAACTTTGATATGTGGTCTTGACTGGTAAGAAATGGGCGACTTTGGACAATCTGTCCACTATGACCCAGATAGAGTCATTTCCCCTACTAGAAGTAGGCAATCCGGTGATAAAGTCCATTCCAACGGAATCCCATTTCCATTCCATAATCTGCAATGGTTGCAGCAATCCAGCGGGTCTTTGATGTCCCGCCTTGACTCTCTGACATATATCACACTTGGCGATAGAGCTTCCGATTTCTCTCTTCATCTTATGCCACCAAAATTGCTCCTTTAAATCTTGATACATCTTCGTTCCTCCGGGGTGGATAGAATAAAGAGTATCATGGGATTCCTTCAGAATAACTTCTTTCAACTCAGAATCTGCTGGTACACAAAGGCATCCTTTGTACCACAGAACCCCTTCTTCGTCTTCCGTGAATCCGGGTACTTTGCCTGTACCGATACGACGCTTGATTCCGTCGATACTAGCATTTCCTTTCTGTGCCTCTTTGATCTGGCTGATCAAAGTGGGTTGAAGTTCTATGCTAGCCAAAAATCCTTCACTCACTAATTCCATCCGGAAATCTTCCATCTCCTTGTGCAAACTTGGTTGCTCCTTCAAAATCATGGAGTTCAAGCGGCACGACAATCTGCTAAGGGCATCTGCTACCACGTTGGCTTTACCGGGGTGATAGTGAATGTCCAGGTCATAATCCTTGATTAGCTCAATCCATCTTCTCTGCCTCATATTCAGCTCCTTCTGAGTGAATATATACTTCAGGCTCTTGTGATCTGAATAAATCTCACAACGGTTTCCCATCAGGTAATGCCACCATGTCTTCAGGGCTAGAACTACGGCTGCAAGTTCGAGGTCATGGGTTGGGTAGTTTTGTTCATGCTGCTTCAGTTGTCGAGATAGATAAGATATCACTTTTCCTCCTTGCATTAGCACACATCCAAGACCGACCTTGGATGCATCACAATACACGTCAAAGGGCTTCGTGATATCCGGCATGATTAAGATTGGGGCTGAAATCAATCTTCTCTTGAGTTCTTGAAAACTCGCCTCACATTTGTCCGTCCATTCAAACTTCTTGTCCTTCTTAAGCAATTGAGTCATGGGTCTGGCGATACTTGAGAATCCTTCTACGAACTTGCGGTAATATCCCGCCAATCCGAGAAATGCACGAACTTGGGTTTGAGTGGTTGGGGCTTGCCAATCTTCGACATCTTTCACCTTTGCAGGGTCCACGGCAATTCCTCCGGCTGATACAATGTGGCCGAGGAATCCTATCTCCTATAACCAGAATTCACATTTGCTAAACTTGGCATACAACTTATGCTCTCTAAGGGTTCCAAGAATGGCCCTTAGGTGTAGCTCATGTTCTTCTTCTGATTTGGAATAAATCAGAATGTCATCGATGAAAACAATGATAAACTTATCCAGGAAGTCCATAAAAATCTTATTCATGAGATTCATGAAATAAGAAGGGGCATTGGTTAATCCAAAAGACATGACAGTATACTCGTATAATCCATATCTGGTGGTAAAGGCAGTCTTGGGAATATCCTCTGCGCGAATCTTGAGTTGATGATAGCCAGTTCTAAGATCAATCTTAGAAAACACTTTGGCACCGATCAACTGATCAAACAAAACTTCTATCTTGGGCAATGGGTACTTGTTCTTGATAGTGACATCATTCAACTTCCGATAATCCGTACACAAACGGTTACCTCCATCTTTCTTGTCCACAAACAAAATAGGTGATCTCCATGGTGACGCACTTGGTTGAATCAGTCCAATTTCCAGCATGGCATCCAGTTGCTTCTTCAGTTCAGCTAATTCAGATGGGTTCATACTATAAGGTCTCTGGGCTATGGGTCCTGTTCCAGCGATTAGTTCAATGATAAACTCGATATCTCGATCTAGGGGCATACCGGGCAAAACATCTGGAAATACATCGGGGTATTCACAGACTATCTGGACTTGGTCAATGGTAGGTTGGGCTATACTCTTGTTGCACTTGAATTGACGAGGTAAGGTTTCAGATACATGCTCGACTGATATTCCGGCTGTACTAGTCATGGTTATGGCTTTCTTGGCACAGTCAATAAATCCTTTATGTTTGGACATCCAATCCATTTCTAGTACTACTTCCAAACCTTTAGTTCTGAGTACTATCAGATTAGCATAAAAATCTATGCCATGGATTCGGATAGGGATGGCTTTGCAAATTTTTCTAGCTTTGGTGGTTGAACGGGGATTTGAACAATCATAACATGCTTCAGTTTGGTTGGTTGAATCTTACTAGTGCATAAAAATTCTTCGGTGACAAATGAATGCGATGCACCAGAATCAAACAACACTCTAGCAAGTACTGAATTAACAGAAAACATACCCAGCACGACGTCTAGCGCTTCCTGGGCTTCTTCAGCATGCATGAGAAAAAGACGGCCGTTGCGGTTGAGAGAATTCCCTGGGGCAAACCTTCTTCCGGGCTGAACACGACGCTGCTGCTGAGCTGGGGCATTTGCATTGGGGGCTGCGGCATTCTTCTTGGGGCACTCATTGGAGTAGTGACCCTTATTTCCACAGTCATAACAAGTCACTTGCGACTTGTCCTTAGTTGCAACAGGCACAGCATTGCTTCCAGTCCTCGGGGCAGTGTTGGTGTTAGTGGCAGCATTGTTGTTGTTGAACTTGGGTGGTGCACGGTTGAAATTGCCAGAGTTGCCGGGGTTGTTGTGATTTCCTCCAGGCCTTGGGTTTCCACGGTTGGGATAGGTCGGACGGTTCATCGGGGGTCTGTTGGTTCTCGGGGCAAATCCTGAAGATGGGTTGGGGCGATACTTTGGGGTATGATGGTGTCACATCCCAAGATTTTCCAAATCTTGTAATGTGAAAAATAAATAAACAAAATAAATTATTGTTGAAAATCAGGGTGAAAAGAAACTTTTGTTTCTAAAAGGAAACTTAAAATCCCATCTTGAACAAACTTTGGTAAAAGTTTGAATCCAACAAAAATCCCAATCAACAGAAATGCATTCCTCAATGAATGTATCTGGAAATTTAAACACTTGGAAAATAAATCCAAATCCTAAACCCTAGTGGAATAAAATAATTTCCAAGTTATCTCCAAGCTTATGGATTTGATCCATATAAAATTTTGTCAACAAACATTCACAAATGATCAAGAAAGACAAATAGAAATATTATAAACCCATAGAAATTGGTTTCACTTAATTTGGAACCATAAATAAAAACTTATGAATATAATAAGATAAGGAATTGAATTCCCAAAGCTAATAAAGCACCTACCTATAAATCCATACCAAATGGTGAGCAAATGATCCTAAAGGGAATTAAAAATATAAAAAAATATTAAACAAGGTTTTACAAATTGGAATCACCAAGTTTGGAACTATAAATAAAAAGATATGGATTTTATAAGATGGAGAAAGAAATATTAATAAAATAAAATAATTAAAGACCAAATCAAATCTTGTCCTAACCCTTAAACAAGTGGAATAAGCTATAATCCAAATCCAAATAAAATATTGGATAAAGAATGGACAAAATAAAATAAAATGACTTAAACCAAATCCTATTGGAATAAAGACAAATCCAAATTTTAAATGATTAATAAAACTTATTAAAAACTTTTCCAAATAATTCAAGATGAATTATTTGACACCCTTTTAAGTAAACAAAACTTACTGAAAGGTTTTGGAAGAATTTAGAAGTCAAATGGAAATTAAAGACATTATCAAATCCTATTTTGATTTAAAACAAGGGCCTTTTTTTTAATTAAAAAGACCCCAAAAGGAACAAAATTATATTCTAAAATTGACTTCAGGGTATAATACTAATCAGTATTTAAACCCACACAAAATTTGGCAAGGTTTTGAATTCAAATGAATGTTTGAATTGACCAAACAAAATCAAAACAGAAAAATCAAGTGAGAGAAAGAAAAGCATTCAGAACAAAAAAAGGGAAGCAAAGCAGCCCAACCCGGCAGACCCAGTCCAGGCCCAGCAAGCCCACCTATCCCCCTCCCCCGAAACGTTTTTCCTCACCATAGACCTAACCCGCAAAGACGCTGACCAGTGGACCCCATTCCCTCTCTTTCTCTCTCGCTGCCAGACGACCCCACCGCCACCTCACCATCGTCTTCACCCCGCCCCTCACCTCGCCGAACGTTGCAGACGTTTAAGGATCGAATCAATTCACGTTATTGCCGTTGTTACACCTTGCCATGACCACGCCCATTTAATCGCCTCTGCCTCCTCTCCCTTTCCCCTCTGTCGCCTCACCCAAGCGCGCCCCCAGGCCTAATTTTCCTGTACCACACTTTGTTCGACGAGCTCCGAGAAATCCGCAGCTCCTCGCCTCCTCGAGCACATGGACGTGACCCCCAAGCCCTGGCGCATCTCCCAGTGGCATTAGCTCGCTCGCGCACGCCCCGGAACCTCGGCAACGACGACGCCCTCTCGCCACCGTCCACTGCCTCTACTCTGGCGAGTGCCCCTGGTAACTTCTGACCGCCCCATCCCCTCTGACCGATGCTCACGTATTCGCCTATCTCGTATGCATCTAACTGCATGGTTTGTTTGGTCTGGCGTGACCCGTACCTTCGCCTCCGATGACAAACAGAGGAGCCCGACGCTAGGAGCATCTCCGGCGAGCAATCAACATCGACTCCGTGCGCCCCTGACCATCCTGCGGCCACCTTGAGCATCCCCGCGACCCAGCGAACCCGGTGAGCTTATTCCCCATTGCCCTTGCTTCATGATTAGCCGGAGCACCACCGTCTGAACCCATCGCCACCGCTCGCCGTTGCTAGCGCCGCCAAACCATGACCAGACGCTTAGAGTCGTTAGATGCAGATCCAAAGGACAGGATAGAAACTAGACGAAGAGGTAAGTAGCACCTCTGCACCGTGCGATGTAACTTAAATCCAACGGCCTACAGCACGTGATCCAGACAAAACGGTATCAGCGAGTAAGAACACGACACGTGGCTCAGACTTCGTTTTAAAAACAAAAACTTCCCTATTAGAAGTTCAATTTTGTAAAATCCATAACTTTCAAACCACACGTCCAAATTTTGCAAACTTTATATCAATGGATTCAGCAATACAAGCCCTAGCCAACCATGCCCTTTGTTTAGTAAAATGCTTCTGGTAAAATGTTTGTTTTTGCAGAAACTTGTGTATGCTTGTTTAGGATATAAAATTTATTCCAAAATGATTTTGAGGATAAAATCTTTGGCAAATGGTTTGTTTTGAACCTACTGACCTTAGGAATCAATTGGTGGTTTCAAAAATGTATTTGGTGAAACAAAAGAATGAATCTTAGTTTTAAACCATTTCTAGTCAAATAAAAATATGGTTTAATTGCTAAAAATGATTTTGGAGGAAAACCTTTGAGAAATGTTTGGAAATAAACTCTCTGACCCTAAACACAAGGTTTTGTGGTTTCAAAACTTACTTTATGAAACCTATAGAAGGTTGCCTTATTAAAAACATTTCTTCACCACATAAAATAATGACTTGGTTTAAAAATGGTTTAGGAAGTGAAATCATTTGCAAATGACTTTGCCACTTTATAAAATGATCATTAGGTGTTTTCAAATGTTTATGAACCATTAGAAACCACTTTTACAAATAAAAAATCTTTAGCATGCTTGCATGCATTGTTTTGTTATTATTATTTCATGTGATGAATTGCTTGAATGGTAGATTGAACTATTGTTTGCTTGACTGAATTGTAGTGACTTGAAGTGTGTGAACATTGCAAAGATCAAGGAGTGAACTTATACCCTCTACCAAAAAGGCAAGTGATGCTTCATACTTTTGCCCCATTATTTTCACTATGCATTAGTGATAGTTTCTAAGTAGGACTTGCATGGAATTTTGCTAAGTATAAACTATGCTATGGGAAATCCTAGTAGATGAAACCTTAGTAGAATTTTCCTAAGTTAAGGTTCCTACTACTATCATGCTTAGCTTAGCTAATAGAAAACAAGGGTGGAATATACATTCAAGCTATGGAAAAATTTCTAAGTCTGAGGACTTATGTTTTGTTTAATAAAACAACTAAGTGAATGAATCACCTGGGTGGAATGGAAGGAATGGTTTGTGTTGAGTGGTTCACAAGGCCCATTTCTATGGTTTACCTTGTGTATCTCACTTGTGGATGGCCACCCAGGAACAAAGAGATTTGAGATGTCAAATGTTGAGAAGCTTCAAGTGCAGCCACTTGGCATTATGGGCTCTGCCTGGATCGTATAGGTTGCAATAACTTAGCCAAATGGACAGTTGGTGGTAGGGGAATGATTGGTTGGAACGCGTCCATTTTGTTCTAAGGGAAGGCTTCTGAAAGATCTTGTCTCGATGCATGTCGAGTCTTGTGGGGAAAGTGCACCACCTCTCGAGAGAATAAAATCTAAGTACTTAGCCGTGTCCCCGGCAATGGAAAATTTGAGCATCAAGACATGGAAGCTATCAACAATCTCCTCATCCCAATTTCTAAGTTAAAAACTTGTGGTTGAACAAGGGTTAAAGGATCTTCAATCAAGGATTGGTAGATGCCTTGGGTGATTTTTGCTAAAAAAAACTTAGTGTTTTTAAAATGATAAGGAAAATCTATTTTGAGCAAAGCAAGCCTAAGCTCCACTTAGCCAAATGCATATAGATGATAGATACCACTATACTACCATAGTATCACTTGCCAATACAATTCAAATGTATTGACCCTTGTGGCTGTAACTTTTTATGTTGCAGGTTTGTTTGTTGTTAGTGAAGTGTGTTGATTAGGATTACAAGCCTACAACCAACATGATTGCCTGTGGCACTTTGAAGATGAAGGACTCCATGCTATATAGTTGTTTCTGCTGCATTGTAATGAGATAGCCAAATGAGATATGTAAGATGTAATGAATTATTTTATTCCTGGTTATAAAGTTGTATTATGACCTTTGTTTCTTGATATTACATCTTAACTGTGGATGCTAGCTATTGATCCAGGGACTAGCATTGTAAACACAGGGATCTCTACTTTATTAAAGGTTGGGAACTCTACAGATGGTATCAGAGCATTGTGTTGCCTGTAGGATTTGTAAACCTAGGATTGGACAAAACCCCTTAGAAAAATAGGAGTTGTATTTGTTCCAAAAACTTATTTACAAACAATCTTGTAAACTCTTTTCTCAACCATTTTTGTATTGATTCTACATCTCTTCTAATTCAAAATTTATGGACAAAGCCTACCCCATGGACAAAGACTTCACCATGAGCAAAGGACTTCATCAACTCTAATGACTTCAACATCTTCAAAGGACTTCAACCTTGGATATCACTAAGGACTACAAGTGAGACAAGAAATATTTCTCAATACTTGAAGACTAAGAAATACAACTTAGAAGGAATCATCATCACCTTTGAAGTTTTGTGATCAAGATTCAAGAAATTCTCCGAAGATACAAAGATCTTGTTCAAGAAGAATCAACCAAGAAGGAAGGAAAGACCTCAAGTGAACCATATAGATGGACCACCATATTTAGTTTAAGTCAAACCCACCAACTTATGTGGTGTAACAAAATATTTTTGGTTGCCTAAAAATATGCTTGAAACTTGTTGTTGAGTGGAATGTTTGTTTGTGATTGCTTGCACATTACTTGAGTGAATTGTGATGTGTGTGATTAGAGTTATTTCCTTAGAAATCTTTTGCCCATTCTAATCCAAATCCAACCCAAACAGATGACTTCTCCAAGAGACTCCAACATCAAGATTGATGACAACAAAAACAACCAAGAGGACAACATGAGAGAACTCATAGTAACCCAAACCCAGTTGAACCAAGTGACGGCTCAATTTATAGCCAACACCAGTGAGGTAGATCCAACCATGCAAAGGTTTTTGGAAACCCAAACCCAATTGTTGCATAAGGTGACAAATCAAATGATCAACATGGGAGACAACTCTTCCAAAGGAGTTTGTGACAACAAGGATGACAAAGATGTTATTTTAGAAGGAACCCAAGCTTGCAATATTTGTGGAGACAAGGATCACACTTCCAAGGAGCATGAAGATCAATGCCCCAACTGTGAAGAGAAACATCCAATTGACCAATGCCCCACATCCCAAGCTACTTGTTATTTATGTGAAGGAAATAATCATGTCCCTATCCAATGCCCCATCTATTCCATAGTTGAACAAAGGAAACAAGGTGGAGTGCAACAACTGATTACAGACTATCATGAGAGAGCCAAGTCTACCAAGAAGGATGAGGACAAAGGAAAATCTCCACTTGTACCTCCATGCAATATGACCCAATTTAAAGGACCAAAGAGGAGACATATTCATTATCCAAGGAGTAATAGAAAGTCAAGGAGATCAGTAAACATTCCTTCCTATGAGATAACATATGAAGAACATGAACTAGAAGCACTCCTAGATTTGGAGAAACCCAAGAAAAAGAAGGACAAAAGCTATGTGCAATGTGGTCATTGCAAAGAAGTGGGACACTATGCCAGTGAATGTCCAGAGAAGAATAAGTATAAGGAGATTAGCCAAGTGTGGTGCAACAACTGCAAAAAGCTAGGCCATTATGTAGCAACTTGTCCACAGAAGTTACGTGATGAACTCAATCTTATCACATGTTACAACTGTGGTAATCAAGGACATTATGCAAGCAACTGTCCAGAAAAGATGAAGCACAAGATAAACAAGCCTATGAAGGATCTCAGCCTTGTCACATGTTTCAAGTGTGGAAACAAAGGACACTATGCAGATGTTTGCCCAGAGAGATTTCAACAAGATCCCAAGCAAGCCAAGATGTAATTTAGTTGGAAAAATTTTAAGGGTGGTAGTACCCTAGTTGCTTTGAGCCAACTTGTAACCCCTAGCCTCCCCAAATCTCGGGACGAGATTTATTTTAAGGGTGGTAGCCTGTCACATCCCAAGATTTTCCAAATCTTGTAATGTGAAAAATAAATAAACAAAATAAATTATTGTTGAAAATCAGGGTGAAAAGAAACTTTTGTTTCTAAAAGGAAACTTAAAATCCCATCTTGAACAAACTTTGGTAAAAGTTTGAATCCAACAAAAATCCCAATCAACAGAAATGCATTCCTCAATGAATGTATCTGGAAATTTAAACACTTGGAAAATAAATCCAAATCCTAAACCCTAGTGGAATAAAATAATTTCCAAGTTATCTCCAAGCTTATGGATTTGATCCATATAAAATTTTATCAACAAACATTCACAAATGATCAAGAAAGACAAATAGAAATATTATAAGACCATAGAAATTGGTTTCACTTAATTTGGAACCATAAATAAAAACTTATGAATATAATAAGTTAAGGATTTGAATTCCCAAAGCTAATAAAGCACCTGCCTATAAATCCATACCAAATGGTGATAAAATGATCCTAAAGGGAATTAAAAAGATAAACAAATATTAAACAAGGTTTTACAAATTGGAATCACCAAGTTTGGAACTATAAATAAAAAGATATGGATTTTATAAGATGAAGAAAGAAATATTAATAAAAAAAATATTTAAAGACCAAATCAAATCTTGTCCTAACACTTAAACAAGTGGAATAAGCTATAATCCAAATCCAAATAAAATATTGGATAAAGAATGGACAAAATAAAATAAAATGACTTAAACCAAATCCTATTGGAATAAAGACAAATCCAAATTTTAAATGATTAATAAAACTTATTAAAAACTTTTCCAAATAATTCAAGATGAATTATTTGACACCCTTTTAAGTAAACAAAACTTACTGAAAGGTTTTGGAAGAATTTAGAAGTCAAATGGAAATTAAAGACATTATCAAATCCTATTTTGATTTAAAACAAGGGCCTTTTTTATTAATTAAAAAGACCCCAAAAGGAACAAAATTATATTCTAAAATTGACTTCAGGGTATAATACTAATAAGTATTTAAACCCACACAAAATTTGGCAAGGTTTTGAATTCAAATGAATGTTTGAATTGACCAAACAAAATCAAAACAGAAAAATCAAGTGAGAAAAAGAAAAGCATTCAGAACAAAAAAAAGGGAAACAAAGCAGCCCAACCCGGCAGACCCAGTCCAGGCCCAGCAAGCCCACCTATCCCCCTCCCCCGAAACGTTTTTCCTCACCACAGACCTAACCCGCAAAGACGCTGACCGGTGGACCCCATTCCCTCTCTTTCTCTCTCGCTGCCAGACGACCCCACCGCCACCTCACCATCGTCTTCACCCCGCTGACCCCGCCCCTCACCTCGCCGAACGTTGCAGACGTTTAAGGATCAAATCAATTCAGGTTATTGCCGCTGTTACACCTCGCCGTGACCATGCCCATTTAATCGCCTCTGCCTCCTCTCCCTTTCCCCTCTGTCGCCTCACCCAAGCGCGCCCCCAGGCCGCCCAATTTTCCCCTGTACCACACACTGTTCCGACGAGCTCCGCGAGGAAATCCGGCAGCTCCACATTGACCCTCGCCTCCTCGAGCACATGGACTTGACCCCCAAGCCCTGGCGCATCTCCCAGTGGCATTAGCTCTCTCGCGCATGCCCCAGAACCTCGGCAACGACGACGCCCTCTCGCCACCGTCCACTGCCTCTACTCCGGCGAGTGCCCCTGGTAACTTCTGACCGCCCCATCCCCTCTGACCGATGCTCACGTATTCTCCTATCCTGTACGCATCTAACTGCATGGTTTGTTTGGTCTGGCGTGACCCGTACCTTCGCCTCCGATGACGAACAGAGGAGCCCGACACCAGGAGCATCTCCGGCGAGCAATCAACATCGACTCCGTGCGCCCCTGACCATCCTGCGGCCACCTTGAGCATCCCCGCGACCCAGCGAACCCGGTGAGCTTATTCCCCATTGCCCTTGCTTCATGTATTAGCCGGAGCACCACCGTCTGAACCCATCGCCGCCGCTCGCCGTTGCTAGCGCCGCCAAACCATGACCAGACGCTTAGAGCCGTTAGATGCAGATCCAAAGGACAGGATAGAAACTAGACGAAGAGGTAAGTAGCACCTCTGCACCGTGCGATGTAACTTAAATCCAACGGCCTACAGCACGTGATCCAGACAAAACGGTATCAGCGAGTAAGAACACGACACGTGGCTCAGACTTCGTTTTAAAAACAAAAACTTCCCTATTAGAAGTTCAATTTTGTAAAATCCATAACTTTCAAACCACACGTCCAAATTTTGCAAACTTTATATCAATGGATTCAGCAATACAAGCCCTTGCCAACCATGCCCTTTGTTTAGTAAAATGCTTCTGGTAAAATGTTTGTTTTTGCAGAAACTTGTGTATGCTTGTTTAGGATATAAAATTTATTCCAAAATGATTTTGAGGATAAAATCTTTGGCAAATGGTTTGTTTTGAACCTACTGAACTTAGGAATCAATTGGTGGTTTCAAAAATGTATTTGGTGAAACCAAAGAATGAATCTTAGTTTTAAACCATTTCTAGTCAAATAAAAATATGGTTTAATTGCTAAAAATGATTTTGGAGGAAAACCTTTGGGAAATGTTTGGAAATAAACTCTCTGACCCTAAACACAAGGTTTTGTGGTTTGAAAACTTATTTTATGAAACCTATAGAAGGTTGCCTTATTAAAAACATTTCTTCACCACATAAAATAATGACTTGGTTTAAAAATGGTTTAGGAAGTGAAATCATTTGCAAATGACTTTGCCACTTTATAAAATGATCATTAGGTGTTTTCAAATGTTTATGAACCATTAGAAACCACTTTTACAAATAAAAAATCTTTAGCATGCTTGCATGCATTGTTTTGTTATTATTATTTCATGTGATGAATTGCTTGAATGGTAGATTGAACTATTGTTTGCTTGATTGAATTGTAGTGAATTGAAGTGTGTGAACATTGCAAAGATCAAGGAGTGAACTTATACCCTCTACCAAAAAGGCAAGTGATGCTTCATACTTTTGCCCCATTATTTTCACTATGCATTAGTGATAGTTTCTAAGTAGGACTTGCATGGAATTTTGCTAAGTATAAACTATGCTATGGGAAATCCTAGTAGATGAAACCTTAGTAGAATTTTCCTAAGTTAAGATTCCTACTACTATCATGCTTAGCTTATCTAATAGAAAACAAGGGTGGAATATACATTCAAGCTATGGAAAAATTTCTAAGTCTGAGGACTTATGTTTTGTTTAATAAAACAACTAAGTGAATGAATCACCTGGGTGGAATGGAAGGAATTGTTTGTGTTGAGTGGTTCACAAGGCCCATTTCTATGGTTTACCTTGTGTATCTCACTTGTGGATGGCCACCCAGGAACAAAGAGATTTGATATGTCAAATGTTGAGAAGCTTCAAGTGCAGCCACTTGGCATTATGGGCTCTGCCTGGATCGTATAGGTTGCAATAACTTAGCTAAATGGACAGTTGGTGGTAGGGGAATGATAGGTTGGAACGCGTCCATTTTGTTCTAAGGGAAGGCTTTTGAAAGATCTTGTCTCGATGCATGTCGAGTCTTGTGGGGAAAGTGCACCACCTCTCGAGAGAGTAAAATCTAAGTACTTAGCCGTGTCCCCGGCAATGGACAATTTGAGCATCAAGACATGGAAGCTATCAAGAATCTCCTCATCCCAATTTTGAAGTTAAAAACTTGTGGTTGAACAAGGGTTAAAGGATCTTCAATCAAGGATTGGTAGATGCCTTGGGTTATTTTTGCTAAAAAAAATTTAGTGTTTTTAAAATGATAAGGAAAATCTATTTTGAGCAAAGAAGTCCTAAGCTCCACTTACCCAAATGCATATAGATGATAGATACCACTATACTACCATAGTATCACTTGCCAATACAATTCAAATGTATTGACCCTTGTGGCTGTAACTTTTTATGTTGTAGATTTGTTTGTTGTTAGTGAAGTGTGTTGATTAGGATTACAAGCCTACAACCAACATGATTGCCTGTGGCACTTTGAAGATGAAGGACTCCATGCTATATAGTTGTTTCTGCTGCATTGTAATGAGATAGCCAAATGAGCTATGTAAGATGTAATGAATTATTTTATTCCTGGTTATAAAGTTGTATTATGACCTTTGTTTCTTGATATTACATCTTAACTGTGGATGCTAGCTATTAATCCAGGGACTAGCATTGTAAACACAGGGATCTCTACTTTATTAAAGGTTGGGAACTCTACAGATGGGTTCCTGGCTGATGCATCATGCGGCGCTTGCGGTTCTCATTGGCTTGGTTGATCTTTCCTTCCATCTGAATGGCAGAGTCGATGAGGGCTTCAATATCAGCAAAGGGGATATTGACCAACACAGTCTGCATCTCATCATGCAAACCATTCAGGAATCTTTCTTTCTTCTTGGCTTTAGTGCCGATCTCATCTGAGGCATACCTAGCTAATGACAAGAATTTGTCACGGTATTCCACTACGGTCATCCTTCCTTCCTTCAGTTCTCTGAATTCATCTCTCATTCTCTTGATCAAACCTGGTGGCACATGGGTTCTGCTGAACTTGGCCTTGAATTCCTCCCAGGTCATCATATGTCCTCCGGTCATTGCACGAATGCTGTTTCACCATGCTCTTGCATCTCCGGCTAGATAGTGGGTGGCGAACAGAACTTTCTCATTGGCTTCCACTCCTGCGACTTCCAGATTGTTTTCCATGGTTTGTAGCCAATCATCTGCATCCAGGGGCTCTTCTGACTTAGTGAAAATAGGTGGGTTGGTGTTCTGGAAATTCTTGAGCTTAAATCCATGGTTGTCCTGATTTCCTTGGCCTTGATTGTTGTGGGCCAGCTGAGCTATCTGCTGAAGGGTGGCTAAGTTGGCTTGACGTTCTGCTCTTTCAGCTTCGCAGTCGGAAACCAACATTTTTAGGATCTGCAACATCGGGTCCGGGGATGAACCACTTCCTCCGTGAGGCATCTGAAGATTGAGATAAATCATGAGAAAAGAGGGAAATTTCTAAGGTTCCGGGACTTTGAAAAGTTTTTAAAGTTTGACTCGGATTTTTTTAGCAACTTGCTTTTCATTCATAGCACACGATACAACACACACCACAACAAAAGGGAAACAGATTGTTATAAGAACCATTCTAGAAACTACGATACAGTGGGACCGAATACAACTCACTACGCTAGTGCTCTAGTGCTACTACTCCTCGGAGTCGGTGTAATCGTCATCCTCATCGTCATCGATGAAGGCAAAATCATCCTCATCGGTGAAGAATTCATGGCCTGATCCTCCAGAAAATCATCATCATCGCTGAGATAGGAGTAGGGGTCTCCACGAAGATCTTCTCCGGCATTCTCCCTTTCCTCCAGCTGCATGTCTCTCTCATGGATGGTCTCCTCCAAATCCGACATACGGTCGCGAAGATGAGCAATGATGCGCTCCTTCTTGTCGAGCTGGCGGCAACGAGACTTGCGATTCTTCGCTAGCATGGCGATGGTCTGATCCTTCGTCTTGATGATGGCAGACTTGTGGTTGGAGTAATCACGGGCATTGTCCAACTCCTGCTAACGATCATACATCATGAAGCTAAGGTGGTCCAACTGATTCTTCAGCTCGGGGTGATGTGGGGCTTCCAGTGGCTGTCCCATAGCATCACGCCTCGGGTAAAACTCAAAGCGGGTACCCTTGATCTGATTGATACTCTGCCCACACAGACGAGCAAGAGCTTCCTGCATGGCCCTGGCAAGTCCATCTAGCCAGTTGTTTTTCTCTTAAGGTGAACTGAATTCCCTCGGCAGTGGGAGATTCAATCTTTCCTCAGAGACTTGCAACAATTAGACACTGCAGATCTTCTCCTCCTTGATCATTGAGCTGAGCTCCAAAGAACTCAGGGTGCGGACGCTCCAGAAGTTCCGAAAGCTGGTCCAAGTCACGCTCAAAGATGAGTTCTCCTCCATTCCCCAACTGATAAAACTTGATGTACTTCACGTCCATCTATAAGAATATAGGATGAGTAAGTTAGTAGAGTGATCAAGTGTGTCAAATTTTATGTATTTTGCAAGAGTTTTTGAGGAACATGAATTTTTATGAAAGAAACAAAGTGATAAGAATGGGAATAAGTTTTTGTAAATATTTGCTTCCTTTGGTTTTGAAACTAAGTTTTTGATTCAAACGTCCAGTCTAACTAGGGTCTCCTATGGTCAGGATGGCTCTGATACCAACTTATCAACACCCGTATTTTTAATCCCAGATGCCAGTTATGCCATACATCGCAATCCTAGGATTGCCATTTTTGCGAGACATAACAGATTTGGATACCACAGTACATCATCCATTACAAACCATACATAAGATCTTACACAAATAAGGATCTCATGATCCAGTTCTTAATACAACTCAAGCAACGGAAATACGTAATAATAAAGGTAGCGTAGGCGAAGCTCTATCTTCGGGGTCACAGGCAATGCTGACGATGGGAGATGATCCTAGTTGTCGCAACCTTCCTGCGGTCCATCATCCTGGTACTCCTCTTCATAGTCTGGCCACGGGAATAGCCAGGGATAAAGCCATGAGTACTCTTTAAGTACTCGCAAGCTAATACCAACAGTTAAGGGGGGTTTTGTAGTAGGACACTAAGCTCTAGGGTTGTTTTGCAAAAAAACAGATTTACCTCTACTAAGTTCAGAAGCGAAGAAAGCTAGTTGAAGTTTTATAACACCTAAGTGGGAACTTGTATTTCATATCACAACTCTGTTGTGGTCAAGTCAAAGTCTCAATTCATTTCACAAGTCATTTTGAAAACATCTGACGAGGGAACAGTATGGCCACTCCAACTTTCCATAACCGCAGACGCGGCTATTCGAATAGTTTGACACTCTGCAGAGATTGTACACTTTCACCACAACATTCGATACATCCGTCAGGAACAAATCTTGAATTCACCAGACTCAGTATGCGGATAATCAATCCTAACCTTTCAATTACACACCCTAGTATATGCACCTCTCCTATGAGTTTGGCCTCCCAACCATGACCAACTGTCATCTTGGGTACTGCACAGGTGGACAATCTTCACAAGGTAGCCTCAGCTTAGACCTTGGCCGCGAGGGAACCCATAGTAAGGTATATAAGTTTCCAGTCAAGCCCTACCCAATTTTTGGGTATTGTGGTTGTACGGTAAAATTGGAATGGTATCGCATCCACACAACCATCATTTATAAAGGGCTAAGGCTCATGCCTTAACATTTTCATCAACCAAATCATCTGGTGTTCGGAAACACATGTCAAAACATTTCAGTAGAATGACTCATCATTCCAAGGTTTTCATAACCATTTTCACCAAGTATTCCCATCTAAAGTTGATCAAGTTTTATGCTTAGCACTAGCATCTACAAGTGAGGTAAGTACTAATGAGGGGTGGTAAACAAGTGCAGATTAATTGAGTTCAATCTCATGCTTTAGGATGATATCAAGATTTTCTAGCTTAGGACAAACTTAATGCTCTTTATGCAACCTTCAATTATCTTTCTAGTACTACAAGTCACTTGAGTAAACTCTAAGAGAAAGCTTTGTTAAAGAAATAAAGTATAAAGCTTGCAAGTAAAACTAGGATTGGGTATCATCAAATGTGTCCAACCAAGCATGCTTAGTGCATTGCATAGGTTATCTAACTTTCATAATTGCAAGTGTTAGCTTGCAAGGTTTCAAATATTGGGTTGCCTTGAGCAGAGCAGTGGTTGAAGTTCTCCTCGGCTTCTTCTTCATAGTATCATCCTTCCTCCTCGTATCCTTTGTCGGTACTAGCGTCTATAAATAAATACGAGGTACACAATCACCAAACAATACTTAACTATTTGCAATCATCACACCAAGGTGTTCTATAGATGATCTAGCATCATCACTTAACATTACAAGATTAAGGCATTTGTCTTATTCATTTTAATTTGAGAAACTTAATTTCTACTCATTAAAAAACTAATTAAGATTTAATATTCTCCAAACAAAACATGTGATCATGTTGACACATGTCATCACCACATATTTCAGTATATGGGAACGTGATTTAAAGTGGTGTCACAACTTAATAAGGTTTAACCTTTTATTTTAAATAAATAAAGTGACTAAAAATGCCTATGTGGCATTCTTTTATTACTTGAACATAAGTAAACCCATATGTTTTTATATATTCTGAAAGGTATGATCAAATGTGATTTTTGAGAGTTGGAATCAACTCAAAAGCTATTATGGTAGAAATTTGAAAAATGTTTAAATGCAGAAAAGCTTCTGACTTGTTATTTTTACCAAGGGTGATCTACAGATCCAAATGGTTTGAATCCAACGGGCTTGGATTAAGCCTTTCAGTACCTTTCTAACAAAATTGGTTTCATGCAATTTGGTTCACTGAATCGAGCTGGGTTGATTTTTGAAACTAGGTACAGAACTGAGTTTGAATGAAAATAGAAAAAGCTAAATTCAAACGGTTGGGCTGCGCGGGAGAGTTTAATGGGCCGGCCCAGCGTCACTCCGCAACGCGGGGCTCAGCTGACAGGGGGTTTGAAAGTACCGACATGATACGACTAGAGGGGGGTGAATAGGCGTCTACCCAATTTTAATTTGTTTCTCACTTTTAGGCTCAACAAGAAAGGAAGTTATCTAGAGATGCAACTAAGTGAACAACCTAAATGCAAGAAAACAAACACCAACAACAAAAACAGTAAATAGCAAGGAGTAAAGGAAGGGAACGAAGTAACCGGAGAGGAGACACGGAGATGTAATTCCCATAGTTCACTCCCAAGGAGCTACGTCTACGTTGGAGAGGTGTCGGGGCCACACAAGGTCACCCGAGCGCCACAAAGGCCTCACCTTCTTCTCCGGTGAGCTCCCCCACAAAGGAGGCCTCACAATCCACTAACCGGTGACCTTGAAGGCGCCAACCGAAACCTTTACACCGAGGTTGAGGGGGAGGCTCCACAACTCAATTGGAGACCCTCAACGACACCTCGAAGCTTTACAACGCACGCCTTAGCTCCGAGGATGCCCTACACCGTCTAGGGTTCCAAGAAACCCAAGAGCAACAAGATCCACAAAGGATGGGTGGGGAAATCAAATCTTCTTAGGTGGAAGTGTAGATCTAGGTCACCTCCCTCACCTCTCAAAAGATCAAGTCATTTGAGTGGCTAGAGAGAGAGATCTAGTGAGGTGAAGCTCAACCATTAATGGAGGAGAGAGAAAAATTCGAGAGAAAGTGGGAGGAAGAAGAGGGGTGCCTTAAATAGGCCCCCTCGCGCTGAACCGTTACAGCCCCTGTGACCTCACCGGAAGTTCCGGTGAGAGGCCGGAAGTTCCGCCCAGCCTGGCTCCAACGGTCATCAGACCATTGACGCCCGCTCCAGAAGCGCAACCGGAAGTTCCGGTCAAAACAGACCGGAAGTTCCGGTGAACTTCCGAAGAAAGTTCCGACCAAGTTCCGGCAAATAGAACGCTTCAAAACAGAAGGTTACTGAGCCGCCACCGGAACCTGGGGAGGAACAAGGGGCGGAACTTATGGGTCGTGAAGCGAATCTGACCGGAAGTTCCGGCTTCTGGCGGAAGTTCCGTTCAGGAACTTTTGGCAGGACAAGTTCCGATGCAAGTTCCGGCCCAAGTTCTGGTAAATAGAACTCTTCAAACAGAAGGTTACTGATTCACCATCGGAACTTGGGGCGGAACTAGCGTCGGAACAAGGTGTAGAACAGCCCGCAGAAAAAGTTTGAGCGGAACTTCCGGCCTAGGCCGGAAGTTCCGGTGAGACACAAAAGGCTCCAACAGAACAGGAACACGCTCTCTCACGGGATAATGGGATGGCTGTGGCGGTGCATATAGGTTTGTGCAAGAACAAGTGATTTCCCACAGCCTTCCAAAATGGACCCCCTCGTAATCGTACGGTGACCTAAAAACAATAACCGGAGAAAAACTAGGAGAAGACTAAAAGGCCACCGTCTTCATGAGATCCCAAGAGAGCATCCACCACTATAGAAGGAGACATCAACAATGTTTCCCCTAAAACTCAAGCGCACAATTAAAACACAGTTGGGATTATCATTAACACCAAAAAAAAGATATCATGAGAAGATATAGTCCTTTCAGGGTTCCACCCGTCAGTGGCTCATAACACACGAAGCGGTACAGGGCTGTGTGGTTCGTTGGATTAGAAGGGTGATCGACGGCTGAGGGTCGTCGTCGACGATGAACATGTCACGGGCGACCTCGAACCCTAGCGGCTCAGTGGGGGTCGTGGGAGGCTCACCGGGGCTCAGGCGAGGGTCAGCGATGGGGGCGAACGACGAAGTCGACGATGGTGATTCTCCTGGCATCGGCAGCTCCTCCTGGGGCGGCTCCAATTGACGGCGCCTCTCCTCCTCTGCAGCGGCGAACTCCGGTGAAATTCCGGCCACCTGGTGCTCGTCGTGCTCCGGGGAAGGGTGTGGGATGTTTCTGAGAGAGAGAGGGGAACGAACTGGTGTGAAGAAATCGAGCGGGAGAGGCCTCTATTTATAGTGGCGAGAGGCTCCAACTACCAATTGCAAAAATAGCACAAGTGCAAGATACAAGAAAGGATAGAGATCATACCGGAACCAACCAACTGTGGTGGAGACAAAAGGAGTAATAATAACAATAAGAGCAAGGAGGCTCCACCACCATATGCATATGCCCATAAGATGACAACAAGATACCACACGCACGGCATTGCATAAGATAACACATAGTCTCGAACATAACAAGGTCCACAATCACACATAAGTTCACGGACATAAAGTCACAAGCACACAAATAAAACTAGAGAGTTCGCGAGCAAGAAAAGATCAAAGGCAAGAACAGGCTCGCGACTCAACCCATGCAAATCCCGTAGACAACCTAATAGACATCTTTCTCCCCCTTTGGCATCGAGACACCAAAAAGGAAGAGAAGATCAAGCTACTCGTCCCAGACACGAGAGGGAGAAGGGGCAGACTCAAGGACCCAAGGACCCCACTCAGGCGGACCAGTGACCTCCTCCTCAGACTCATCCTCGGACCAGTTGCAGTTGTCGCGAATCCAATCCTCCTTGGGAACAGTGACAGAGCTAGTGACCGGTGAGCAAGGAATGTTGAGGGCTGCCATGATGGCCTTCTGGCGCTGAACATTGTGACGCTGATCAACATAAGCATGATACTCGCGGTCCTGCAGAAAGCAGAAAGTTTTCTTCACTTTCCCAAGCAGCTTCTTTTTCTTCTTGAGTACGAGGCTTTTGGTGCTTACTCACACGAAGCTTTTTCTCTTCATGAATGGTGATGTTGTCTTGAGGAAAGGAGTTGTCAGTCGTCTCAAGCCACTTGTGATTGATGAGAGTCTGTATGTAAGGAGCATAGATGCAGGAGCGCTTTTCAATGAGAGCCGCCCACATCTCTGAGTAGATGAAGTGCATAATATCCATTGACCTGTCAGTGTCCCGGCGAAGATAAGTCTGATGCATGAGGTCAACCTGATAGCCATGAAACTGATCAAAGTTGCCAGCCTTGGGAGAGATGGTGTTCAAGTACACCCTGCGCATGATGTCAAAAACTGGCAGCAGATGATTCACATTGCCAATAGTTCCCCACCCTTCAATGTAGAGAGGCTCTAGGACCTCAGGATCAGCAGCTTCAGGACCATGAACACGCCAACCATTTGCCCCGCGGCCAGGCTGAATGGGATAGCCAAGAAGCTCAGCAAACTCAGACCAAGTGGCGGTAAGAAACACGTCCCTGGTCATCCACTTCAACACACCTTGATGAGGGCGCATGCGAATAAACAGAGTTGAGTAAAACTGAGCAATAGCAGTCACATCAAAGTTCTGAAGGTGCTCCATGAGGGGAACCAGCCCAAACTTCTGGCAAATATCAAGAGCCTCGCCAAAGTAAGTTTGCTTCTCTTCCATGTGAGTCACATTGATGTACTTTTGAGGAGCAACCACGAACCTCTTCTTCGATGCATAAATTTCTTCATATATCTGTTCCTGACGGCAGGTGTGGAAGTGAGGGTCCAAGCAAAGACGATCACGAGGCACGAGGTAGGGATCCGCAGCCCTGAATGCAGAGTAAGCTTTCTGAGACCACTTGGAAATCTTGGCTTTGGTCATGTCTGGCCCAGCAGCAGTGGCCTTCTGAGCAAGAGCAGGCCTCTTCCTGCGGCAGAAGAATGAAGCGAAAGACGGCAGCCTTCTGACGAGTAGTCTGAGTGGTCGGACGCACAACCTCAACATCTTCTTCATCAATCTCAGGAGGAATGTCAGAGGATGGTCGGCGGGCACGCTTGCCTTGACGGGTATCTTCTTGCCCTGAGAAGAAAGCACAAGGGTAGGGAAGGAAGGTGGGATAAGTGCACAAGTTCGGAAGAGGAAACAAAAGAAATAGATTGGAAAAATACAAACAGAAAAAATTGCATTGTCGCCGGAACTTCCGCTGAATCGCCGGAACTTCCGCTGAATCGTCGGAACTTCCGGTGAAAAATGGTCCACCGAAAGTTCCGGTCGTGGCTCACCGGAAGTTCCGGTGAGGCCACGAACTGACGGTTCCAAACAGGAGTTCACTAGATCTAGGTCTAAAAGCCACAAGTGCAAAGATTTTTCAAGGATGTATTGGACCAATCTACTCTAGCATGATACCCTAGGCCTACCAAGATCTGCCAACAAGTTCTAGCCAAAGAACTAGCCTAGACAAGGTGTGCCCTAACTCAAGCCATGGTGAGAGCAAGATCTCCATTAATGGAGGGAGTTGAGGGCAAATACCGGAGTCCATGGCGGGAGATCGAGGTGGGGAAGGATCCCACGGAGCAGATCTGTGGAGGAGAGGTTGGAGACGAAGGGGCCGGAGCACCTTCGTGGAGAGGTCCTGGCCGGCGGCTGCTCCAAATAGAGGATGGGTCTTGGGGGAAAAAGGAAGAAGATCCCGTTTTCCCCCAGGGCCCACCTTATATAGGACAGGGAGCACCACCAAAAGTTCCGGTGGACCGGAACTTCCGGGTCAGACTGACCGGAAGTTCTGCTGGCGCCAGGAAGACCATCTCAGGTTAGGAAGATAACGAGGAAGAACTTGTGCAGGGAATAGAGAGGGCTTGAGGTAAGGAAAGGCTTAGGATAGAGAGCTCAAACTGTGAAGAACCAAAACCAACAAAAACTAAGAAAAACGAATAAAAACGGGTCAAAGACACAAATAAAAATGGGTCGGTGGCCGAGGCCACCTTATATAAGAGTAAATGGCTTGACACCGCGAAGATATATCTTGGGTTCATTACCAACACTCATCATGAAGCTCAAATGGTCTCCTTTAGAGACTATAGAGTATGAAAACTTTAATGTGCGCATAATAGGGATAGCGTTTGTTCATAAGAGGAACTACACTCCCCCTAAATCCATGCCTACATCCAAACAAGATACACATTGAGACGCAGGTAGGTGTGCAAGGTACTCAAGCAACATTGCTTGAATCAATGATATTTAGCTCATGCCTTAACTCTCGGAACCTTGCTTCATCAAGAGGCTTCGTGAAAAGATCCGCAAGGTTTGCCTTGGTGGAAACATACTCCAAAGAAATGTCTCCTCTAGCAACATGGTCCCGAATGAAATGATGACGAATCTCATTGTGCTTGGTCCGGTTGTGTTGCACGGGATTGTGAGCAATAGCAATGGCACTCTCATTGTCGCAAAGAAGAGGCACCTTGACAAAAGATAGTCCAAGATCCTTCAAAGTTTGCTTCATCCATAGCAATTGAGCACAGCAGATTGCTGCAGAGATGTACTCAGCTTCGGCAGTGGACATAGACACACAGTTTTGCTTCTTCGAGGACCAACAAACCAAAGATCTTCCGAGAAACTGACAAGCTCTGGAGGTTGACTTTCTTCCCACTTTGTCACCAGCCCAGTCCGAGTTCGTGTAACCAATGAGATCAAAGCTGGCTCCCTTGGGGTACCACAACCCAAAGTTTGGGGTATGAACTAAATATCGAAAGATTCTCTTGACCGCCACCATGTGACTTTCCTTTGGTGCGGCTTGAAATCTTGCACACATGCCCACACTCAACATAATATCCGGTCGGGATGCACAAAGATAGAGCAAAGAACCAATCATCGATCGATAGAGTTTTTGATCCACCTCCTTACCCTTGGGATCGAGATCAAGATTAACCTTAGTTGGCATGGGAGTCTTGGCACCTTTGACTTGATCAAACTTGAACTTCTTGAGCATGTCTTGGATGTACTTGGCTTGGTTGATGAAAGTCCCTTTCCTCAATTGCTTGACTTCAAACCCAAGGAAAAACTTCAACTCCCCCATCATGGACATCTCGAAGCGATCGGTCATGAGCTTGGCAAAATCCTCATTAAAAGTTTTGTTAATAGACCCAAAGATAATGTCATCAACATAGATTTGGCATACGAACAA
Source organism: Avena insularis (assembly GCA_023614405.1). NCBI lineage: Eukaryota > Viridiplantae > Streptophyta > Magnoliopsida > Poales > Poaceae > Avena > Avena insularis. Next base: position 387,267,434 of record CM042693.1, on the reverse strand, counting down.
GTGGCCTCCAACTTTCTTAGTAAAAAGAGTGGGATCGATGAGGCCCACTTCGAAGCCACGGTCTAACAAGAGCTCCCTAAGGCAATCATACCACGCACGTGGGGCTTGCTTGAGGCCATAGAGTGCCTTATTGAGCTTGTAGACATGGTTCGGAAAAAGTGGATCCTCAAAACCCGGAGGTTGCTTGACGTATACCAACTCTTTCAAAGGACCATTAAGAAAAGCACTCTTAACATCCATTTGATGCAATTTAAAATTATGATGGGTAGCGAAGGAAAGAAGCATACGAATGGATTCAAGGCGAGGAACGGGGGCGTAAGTCTCACCGTAGTCGATGCCCTCAACTTGTGAGTATCCTTGGGCAACTAACCTTGCCTTGTTGTGCACGACAATTCCATTCGCATCACACTTGTTCTTGAAGACCCACTTGGTTCCAATGACGTTTTGACAGTCTTTGGGCCGCTCAACCAATGTCCAAACATTGTTCCTCTTGAAGTTGTGAAGTTCTTCGTTCATAGCATCAAGCCAATCATCATCTTCAAGAGCTTCGAAGACTTTCTGTGGTCCCACAAGAGAGATAAATGCATGGTGAGAGCAAAAGGAAGCTAGTTGCCTCCTAGTAGTGGAACCTTTATTGAAATCTCCATAGACATTATCAAGGATATGGCCATCCTGACCATGCTTGGCGAGACGATAGGCTTGACGGCGGGCTTGTGCTTCAACTCGAGATTCTTGAGCTACCACTTGGTCATTTCCACCAATTGAGCCGCCGCCTTGACTATAAGCACGAACACGAGGGTCATCTTCATCAATTTCCACTTCAGGGGAGTCATCACTTGGAGAGGATCCTTGAGGATCATTGACTTGCTCTTGATCTCGACGAGCTTGACCTTGGGGAGAAGCCCCATCTTGGGGAGGTTGATGAGGTTGATGAAGAGCTTGTCCGTGGGATGTGCCTTAAGGAGGAGCCCCATCGTGGGGAGGTTGATGTTATTGATGAAGAGCTTGTTCTTTGGAGCTTGGAGAGTCATGAGTATGAGAAGCTTCGGAAGAGCTTGAGGGAGCTTGTGCCAAGAAATTAGGTCCTTGAGGTGCAAGATGATCTTGTGAGAGTGAGGGCTCCACTTGAGTAGAGCTTGTTCCTTCTCCTTCGTCCATAAGGGGATCCTCAATGGGGAGGTGGAAACCCACACCCATTCTTCCTATGGCCTTGGGAGGAATTTCATCACTTGGATCACAAACACCATCTTGCCTAACAAGAGACTCATGATTTTCATCAAACTTCACGTTGCTCGTCTCTTCAACTCTTCCATTGGCTTTGTTGTAGACTCTATAAGGATCGGACTGATTTGAGTAGCCAACGAAAATTCCTTCTTGAGCCTTGGATTCAAACTTGGACAACCGAACTCCTTTCTTGAGAATGTAGCACTTGCAACCAAACACCCGAAAGTAGCTAACATTAGGCTTTTTCCCGGTGAGAAGTTCATAGGGGGTCTTGTTCTTTTTCTTGCGGAGATAAAGCCGGTTGGTTGCATGGCAAGCGGTGGAGATGTCCTCGGCCCAAAAGTTGTATGGAGACTTGAACTCAGCTAGCATAGACCTAGCCGCATCCATCAAAGTGCGATTCTTCCTTTTGGCAACTCCGTTTTGTTGAGGCGTGTAGGGAGTGGAGTATTGATGCTTGATTCCTTCATCACTGAGAAACTCATCCAAGGTATAGTTTTTGAACTCGGTGCCATTGTCACTTCGAATTGAGAGAATAGTTGCATTGTGCTTCCGTTGAACCTCATTAGAAAAGTTAATGACGGTTTGTTGAGTCTCACTCTTGTACTTGAAAAAGAACACCCAAGTGTACCTTGAGAAATCATCCATAATAACCAAGCAATACTTCTTGCCTCCAAGGCTATCATGAGAGGGAGGACCAAAGAGATCCATATGCAAGATCTCTAAACACCTCTCGGTAGTGATTTGATTGAGCGCTTTCTGAGGAGTTTCATGCATCTTCCCTTCAATACAAGCCCTGCAAACACGATCTTTGGCAAAAGAAACATCGTTAATTCCAAGGATGTGGCCCTCGGAGTGAAGTCTTTGCAAAGTCCTCATGTTGACATGGGCTAGGTGGCGATGCCACAACCAGCCCTTGTCGGCTTTAGCATAGAGACATAGAGCATGAGGAGTAGTGGTCCCTGAAAAGTCCACCACATACAAGTCATGTTCTACATATCCTACAAAAGCCACCTTGAGAGACTTGCTCCACATGAGGACCACGGAATGAGAATTAAAGAAAGAAGAAAGACCCATAAGAGCAAGAGCACGAACTGAGAGTAAGTCGTAGCCAAGAGTTTTGACAAGAATGACGTCAACCAAGGATACATCCGGGGTTACCACCACTTTGCCAAAACCCAAAACCTGAGAGCTTGTTTTGTCACCGTAGGAGACCATGGTGTTGGCAATATTGGGCCTCAATTCGGTCATGATAGACTTGCTTCCGGTCATATGACTCGTGGCACCACTATCAAGCACCCATTTTGATCCGCCGGAAGCATAGTCCTACAAGAAAATCAAGCCTTGGTTTTAGGTACCCATTTTGCAATGGGTCCCCTTTTGTTAGTGACAAGAACCTTTGGCACCCAAATGGCCCAATGATAATCATGCGTGTAAGACGTTCCCACGTATCTATCATATACATGACCATCATAAGATTTGCAAAGAATATAAGAGGGATTGTTCTTTCCGACAAAGTTGTCACTTTGCAAGAGGGTTAGGCCATGTGGTACCCCTTGGGCCATGCCCTTGTTCTTTTTCTTCTTCTTTTTCTTCTTCTTCTTCTTAGTCTTGGCAAGTTGATCCTTCAACACCTTGACTTCCTCTATGAGATGCTCATGCTTGCAACAAGGGTTAGGAGAGCTAGACAAGTCTATAATTTGCACAGCGGAAGACTTAGAGAGATCACAAGTTAATTGAGTTTGAAGTTGTTCATGAGCTTCAAAAAGATTTGAGAATTTACTCTCCAAGGCTTTGTGTTCCTCTTTGAGTTTCTCAAGATCCTTTTGAGTCCCATCATGACCACCCACAAACTCAGAATTTTCTTTCTTGAGAACCTTAATCAAAGCAAGAGGATGGTCACGTTCTTTAATCGTAGAGCTCAAAGTGTTGTTATGATCATCTACAAGCTTAGACACATTTTCTTCAAGATTAATTCTCATATTTTGTTCATCCTCAAGACTTTGAGTGAGAGAGGCAATTTCATCGGCAGCATCTCTTTCATTTTTACTTAGCAAGTCAAGAAGTTCTTCCTTTTCATCTAAGGCATCTCTAGCATTGTCAAGTTGTGCAAGTAAGGACTCAAAGCAGTTTTTAGTTTCTTCATCTAAGGTAGCAACAAATTCACACATGTCAATCATCTCTTTCTTCACCTCTAGACCAACAAGATCAAGAGAGGAAGGCTCACTAGAGATAGGTTGAGGAGTGGGTTTCAATGTTACCTCGGTGGCCTTGGCCATGAAGCACTTTTGGTTGGAGGAGATGACATTTTCATTTGGCGAGTCGAAGAGGGATAGACGTGGAGTTGAGGTAGTGGCAATAGCAGCAACCCCCACAATCTCTCCACCATGAACTTCATCATCATCATCTTCATTCGTGCCCGAAAGATATTCTTCATGGACCACAATTGCTCGTTCCTTGTTAGTGACGTTCTTGACGGCGTAGTTTTTGTTCAAGGGATGAGGAGGTCTTGACTTGATCTTGCGAATGAGACGACCACCATTGTCTTCATGGTTCTCAAAGGGACACTTGGCCACGAAGTGACTCTTGTCGTTGCAATTGTAACACGACCTTGCTTTGGGAGACTTGTTGGGTGAGTTGAATCTTGAGTTGTCCCTTGATCTTGACTCGAATCCGGACTTGTTCCAAAAGGCCCTTGAAGCGAGAGCAAGATGTTCGTTGAAGGCACATTTGAGATACTCTTGAGACCACTCACTTGATGTATCATCATCATCAACTTCAATAGCCTTGGCCTTCAAAGCAAGATTCACTTTGGTTGACCCAATAGCTCTAGCTCGAGCGGACTCCGCATTCTTCTTGGCAATAGTCATGGCAATAACTTCACTCAAGACTTCTTGGGAGGTCATTAAGTGAAAGTTGGTTCTTCCCTTGATAGAGTTGAGATTTTGTTCTTAAAATGGGAGGAGAGCTTGAATGAACTTCCTCTTCATAAACTTATCATCAACATAGTGAGCCCCAAGGTCCCTCATAGTGGAACAAAGGACCTTAAGGCGCCTATACATGTCTTCGGGGGTCTCATCATCTTGCATTGCGAAACCATCGCACTCGTTGTTGATCTCATCAAACTTGGAGCTTTGGATGCTAGCATTCCCAACAAAGAGCTCGGTGAGTTGATCCCAAGCTTCCTTCGCGGTGTCAAATTGGCGAATGTGAGCAAAATCCTTTGGAGTCAAGGCCTTTTGAATCATTCCCAAAGCTGTGGCATTGAGTTGCTTGTCCACCACTTCACCTCGTGTCAACTTCTTTGGGTCATATGGAGAGAATCCATCCTCCACAATCCTCATTAACTCAATAGATGAGCTGGAAATATGTGAGCGCATTAGATATTGCCAATTGGCGAAATTAGAAGTATCTAGCATGGGTGGTGCTCCTTGAGGTATAATGTGTGGCATGGGGATGGGTAGATCCGGAATGTACTTCGGCGGTGGGGGTACCGCCGAGTAGTCCTTTCCTCCATTTTCCTCTTTGGAAGTTGGGTTCTCGGGCTCCTCAATGTTCTCACTTGGAACCTTGGTAGAGGTTTGAGCAACAATACCAAGTCCCACGTGAGTGGTGGCATCCGTGGGAGTTACCCCAGGGGCGGACACCATAACGGTGGGAGGAACCTCGTTGGATTGGGGGGTGTCAATAGAAACCATGGGGTTTGGCTTGAGAGACTTCAAGAGAGTCATCATTTCCTCGAACTTGCACATCATGGATGACTCCAATTGCTTGAGGTCATCCATAGTGGACAAGTTCTTGGATTTTTCGGTTTCACCACCCCCTTCGTCGGCCATAGTCTCTTAGGCGGTAAAGCCCGAAATAAGAGCCTTGGCTCTAATACCAATTGAAAGTACCGACTTGATACGACTAGAGGGGGTGAATATGCGTCTACCCAATTTTAATTTGTTTCTCACTTTTAGGCTCAACGAGAAAGGAAGTTATCTAGAGATGCAACTAAGTGAACAACCTAAATGCAAGAAAACAAACACCAACAACAAAAACAGTAAATAGCAAGGAGTAAAGGAAGGGAACGAAGTAACCGGAGAGGAGACACGGAGATGTAATTCCCGTAGTTCACTCCCAAGGAGCTACGTCTACGTTGGAGAGGTGTCGGGGCCACACAAGGTCACCCGAGCGCCACAAAGGCCTCACCTTCTTCTCCGGTGAGCTCCCCCACAAAGGAGGCCTCACAATCCACTAACCGGTGACCTTGAAGGCGCCAACCGAAACCTTTACACCAAGGTTGAGGGGGAGGCTCCACAACTGAATTGGAGACCCTCAACGACACCTCGAAGCTTTACAACGCACGCCTTAGCTCCGAGGATGCCCTACACCGTCTAGGGTTCCAAGAAACCCAAGAGCAACAAGATCCACAAAGGATGGGTGGGGAAATCAAATCTTCTTAGGTGGAAGTGTAGATCTAGGTCACCTCCCTCACCTCTCAAAAGATCAAGTCATTTGAGTGGCTAGAGAGAGAGATCTAGTGAGGTGAAGCTCAAGCATTAATGGAGGAGAGAGAAAAATTCGAGAGAAAGTGGGAGGAAGAAGAGGGGTGCCTTAAATAGGCCCCCTCGGCGCTGAACCATTACAGCCCCCGCGACCTTACCGGAAGTTCCGGTGAGAGGCCGGAAGTTCCGCCCAGCCTGGCTCCAACGGTCATCAGACCGTTGACACCCGCTCCAGAAGCGCAACCGGAAGTTCCGGTCAAAACAGACCGGAAGTTCCGGTGAACTTCCGAAGCAAGTTCCGACCAAGTTCCGGCAAATAGAACGCTTCAAAACAGAAGGTTACTGAGCCGCCACCGGAACCTGGGGCGGAACAAGGGGCGGAACTTATGGGTCGCGAAGCGAATCTGACCGGAAGTTCCGGCTTCTGGCGGAAGTTCCGCTCAGGAACTTTTGGCAGAGTTCGGAGATGAGTTCCAAGTTCGCAAATAGAACTCTTGAATGAAGGTTACTGATTCACCATCGGAACTTGGGCGGAACTAGCGTCGGAACAAGGTGTAGAACAGCCCAGAAAAAGTTTGATGAACTTCCTAGGAGAAGTTCCAGTGAAAAGGCTCCAACAGAATAGGAACACACTCTCTCACGGGATAATGGGATGGCTGTGGCGGTGCATATAGGTTTGTGCAAGAACAAGTGATTTCCCACAGCCTTCCAAAATGGACCCCCTCTTAATAGTACGGTGACCTAAAAACAATAACCGGAGAAAAACTAGGAGAAGACTAAAAGGCCACTGTCTTCATGAGATCCCAAGAGAGCATCCACCACTATAGAAGGAGACATCAACAACGTTTCCCCTGAAACTCAAGCGCACAATTAAAACACAGTTGGGATTATCATTAACACCAAAAAAAGATATCATGAGAAGATATAGTCCTTTCAGGGTTCCACCCGTCAGTGGCTCATAACACACGAAGCGGTACAGGGATGTGTGGTTCGTTGGATTAGAAGTGTGATCGACGGATGAGGGTCGTCGTCGACGATGAACATGTCACGGGCGAGCTCGAACCCTAGCAGCTCAGTGGGGGTCGTGGGAGGCTCACCGGGGCTCAGGCGAGGGTCGGCGATAGGGGCGAACGACGAAGTCGATGACGGCGATTCTCCTAGCACCGGCTCCAATCGACGGCGCCTCTCCTCCTCTGCAGCGGAGAACTCCGCTGAAATTCCGGCCACCTGGTGCTCGCCGTGCTCCGGGGAAGGGTGTGGGATGTTTCTGAGAGAGAGAGGGGAACGAACTGGTGTGAAGAAATCGAGCGGGAGAGGCCTCTATTTATAGTGGCGAGAGGGAACCGACGGACACGGGCTGCGCTCGTCGTGGTCGACGGCACAGAGGGCTACTGGCATGGGCGACGGTAGGGACGGTGCTGTGCTCCCTAGCGAAGCTCAACGGCATGGTGGCGAGGCGTGGGGCGGTGCTGATCGGTCGGAACGCTTCGACGCTCTAAGCGGGTCCGACGGAGGTTCTGATGGCGCACAGCGCGCGTCCGCGCGACGGCGAACGGGCGTGTTTGCGGGGTTGCTGGGGTGTTGGTGATCACGCGTGCACGCTGCGAGGGCGGTGCGCGGTCTGTGGGCGTGTGTCGAGGGTGGCGCTCTGGCGCGCTCTCAGCATGCTCTCAGAGAATTTTGGCATGAGCGCTCCGTGTGGTCCAGTGGCTGGCAGGTCTCAAGCGCTAGACAGGGGGTGGCGGTGGACGGTGGCGTGCGTCCTAGACATGGTGTTTAGGCTTGGTGCTTGCTTTGGCTAGCTAGTCATGGTCGGCTGGCAAGGGTTCCTTCGGGTTGGCATGGCATGGTGCAATGGGTAGGGGCTAGGGGTGGTCAAGGCACTGGTTGGCATTGGGGGAGACAAGTGTGATCAATGGTGAACAATGCTTAGCCAAACTACTGCTCAAAACAGTGAAGTTTGGCCAATTTGATTTTCTGTCTCCAAGTGTTTAATGAAATGGCCCCAAGAAATTTATTTTTGAATTTTGAAAAGATTTTTGGTGGGTGTTCTAGGCATGTGTTGAGGATTCTGTGGGTGCTTGGGTTTTGAAAATTGAGCTTGTTTGAGTGGTTTTTGAAATAGTGGGATCTTCCCATATGAGATAGATTCAATTTTAAACTGTCATTTAGACTGATCATTTGAATGTTTTTGGATGATCACAAAGTGGGCCTTGGTACCTTATTATGAGTACTATCAAGGGGTGCAAAGATCCATATATGTTTCTGTTGAGTTTTGAAAATTATAGATAGCCAAAGTAGGCATAGGAGTTAATTTGGCCAAAGTGACCATTCATTTAATTTATTCATTTTGAGTTATCTGTCTTTGGGAAAAGTTTGGGGATTGTTTAGATGATGTTTATTTCACCTAAGAATCATTTTACAAGAAAAGAAACACAGAATCATGGCAATTCAAAAGAATCCATATTTTGAATACACACACATATGAATGCTTTCATATTTTTAGTTGGGAAATTTTTTGTTAACCCTAATTTTGATGATTAGAGTTTGATGATCCAAGTTTTATATTTTTGGGATGTTACAAGAATCTTCCCGTCAGACCTTATGATCACACTGATGAGGAAACCACAGTGATCGCAAAGGCCGAATATGATGCGCATTTTCAAAAGAAGAAACCCGAGCCCGCTCTAGTATACACCGAGAAATAAAAAGCGTATGCACTTGATTTTATGAACACAAAATTGCAATATGAGTTTCACCATAAGCCAGATGACTGTCTACGCACGTTTCAGAAGGAAGTGACGAAGAGCAAATCAAGTAGAAGTGCAAGCGGGAGCAAATCAAGTAAAACTGGAAGCGGTAAAATATCAGATGTTACCCAACTTGGACAACAAGCCAAACAATCGATCCAACCCCTCAAGGTGTTATCTGAAAACGTTCCCCAGGGACGGGAATAGCCAATAGATATGGAAGCAGTTGCGCAGTTGGCGGCCGCTATGAATGTGACTTTTGTTGAATTGTTAGGTTTCCAAGACGACAAGTTACCCAAGGCTGATGTAGCCGCTAGATATGTCCCAAGGATGGATTTGGTCAGCAAAGAGAAGTTGCGAGAACTTCCAACACAAATGCGGAATCTCCACCAATGGTACCTGAGATTCGTAAAGCAGGACAGAACAATGATCATAACAAAAGTCCCACAGGAGTACTACTTCCGACCCGAGCAGATCCATGTTGAGTTTTCAGAACTCTTCCAGTTATACAATTTCTACGATCTCGACAAATCTATCATGAGTTGCTATTGTCTGTAAGTTGTTGAATTCAGTTCTTCCAGTTGTTCAGTTTATTGCATGTAATTATCCTTATTATATCCTTTTGTACTCTATTATGCAGAATAAAGATGTTGGAATATAAAAGAAAAAATGTCTATGGTGTTGGGTTCATTGACTCAGATAAAATACATATACATACGGTAACGGAGAAACCCTAGGAGACGGCGAATAGCCTTCTAAGGTTTCTAACGGAGCAACATTTCTGTGACCACATATTGTTTCTTTACAACTTCAAGTGAGGATCTTACTCTGTTGTACACACTCACTTTTTCTTACTCGATGTTAAGTGCAATTGATGAGTTACTGACGTATATATATAAACGTATGCAGGTATCACTAGATTCTGCTAGATATTCAATTTAATAATGGAATAGTTGAAGTCTTTGACTCATTAAAGAAAGACATGGAAGAGTTTTGCAGCATGCAAGACATGCACCAGAGGTAATTTTAATCATTCGCACTATATCGGTCTCTATTCGTTGATTTCTTACATATCAGGTAATAATGAATAACTCATTCATTCATTTTATTTGCCGGGCAGGGTTTGGAAGAGTTTCAAGACTGCAACATTTGGTTACTTTAGTAAGAAGTTGAAGTTTACTCCTGTCTTGGTAAGTAGTACGTGATATGTCCACGTATCTTTTTACTTCTAGTTTCAATACAATTATGATGCTAGATTATTATTTTGATTGAATTCTATCCTCGTAAAGTACGTGAGGCAGCCACAGGGGACGAATCTATGTGGATTCTACGTTTGCAAGTTCATTCGCATGTTTACCTTCGAGCGCAAAGATTCTAGCGTCGACGTAAGCCATATATTTACAATTTTATTTTATTACCATCACTTTTTTTACCATAATTGATATTGATCTCCTTTCTTATATAGTTCGAGGCCATGAGGGAAAGCTACTACCACATCAACGCCTACTAGGAATTGCAGAGGAGATGGCGAGATTTTTTATGAAAGAGTTGATAGACGACAACAGAGAATTTAGTGTAAATAGGCGCTTTTGATGATCCCAGCCGTGTAATCGAATAGACGGGCTCTAGTCCCGATAACTGTGATCTCATAAGACAAGTTATCTTATATATGCACGAATGTGTACGGTGTGGTAGCATAGAAATATTAGGAAACTATTTTAAAAATGAAAAAAAATACAAAATGAATTCTCTGCAGCGACAGAGAAAGATCCCAAACTACTACCGCGACAGAAAATCAAAAAAGAAATAAATAAAATGAATTCTCTGTCGGGACAGAGAAATCGCCGAAAATACTGTCGCGACAAAGAACCATTTGTCACGACCCATAACACCAACCGGGACAAATGGGAGTGCACCCCTTGCGCCCTGATGGTCACGTGAAGGACCATTTGTCCCGGTTGATAAATGGGCCGAGACTATTGCTCGGGCCTCTAGTCTCATATGTCTAGTCTCGATTTTAAAACCGGGACTAGAGACCCTTACGGGTCGGGACTAGAGGGGCTTCTTCACTAGTGAAACTGCTAACATTTACCACTAAACCGCAATTGACCTCCACACTACTAAGTCCAGGACTACAACTCAGAAAAGGATGCAACACAACAATGAAAAGACTTATTAATGGATCTTCAATATTTGACAATGTGTGACTTTCTTGTGAGGATCACATCCTGAGTTCACTGCCAATTCGAGAGCACCATGCCATCTATTAAAATATTACTATTGGTCCTGGCGGCTATAGTCAGGGTCAACCTATGGAATATACTCAAGGGACCAGTACGAAGGTTTTGGGAGCCAGAGATAAGCAGCTAAATAAATGGCTACAGAATCCATGAGTAAGAAACCTAAGATGATAGTCTATGAGATACGATAGGACCAATACGAGGGTTGTGAAAACTAGAGATTAACATGTAGACTGACGATGGGTATGGTTGCGGAAACCTAGGAATTAGAAACCATACACGACAACTTGACGTATAAAAAGATTGATCTAGATGATGAAGGGTCAAGGGACAATGATAAGAGCATCTCTAAAAGAGCCCGTAAATAGCAAACCGTAAACGTCCGAGTTTCGTACGCTGAATTCGTGATTACTTGCTTTGCGGGAGGCGGCGCCAAGCAGTGCCTGTAAAACTTAAACTGAATAATTTGAATTTGCAAATAGAGGAAGAACATCCTTCGCGACAAAATTTAGAGGACGAACACCGCGGATTTTAGTTCGATTTCAGTTCAGAGACGAGCATAATTTACATACTAATTCTAAACAAAAGCAGACGGCGCATAATTTACATACATTTTACACAAAATGCGGCTCCCCGAGCCTTGCGCGTCGCCGGATGGTGGCGGAGACGGTGCCGCCACTCTAGTCGAGGTGGATCACCGGAGGCTCCTCCGCCTCCTGGCGCCAGAGGCGTTCCATCTCGCGCTCGATGATCCGGAGAGCTTCGGCAAGCTTCCTCTCCTCCGTGTCGACGGAGCACTAGTGCGCGCGCTGCTCCGCCTCGACGGAGTCCACGAAATCGTGTGGGACCACCGACCGCCGTCGCTCTCGTCGGAGATGTCGCTCTCTCCGGGCATCACGTAATCGCGATACCCAAAAGAGCTTGAGCTCGACGGAGACGGCGGGCATGGCCGCGACAAGCCCGTCTCCGACGCGGTTCCCCTGTACCATGCGGGGGCGTAAGGGAGGAGCGACTCCGGCATGTGTGGTGAATGCACCCACCGGAGAACGGCGCGCTTCTTGGTGCCGACGGTGCGGCTGCGGGCAAGCTCCTCATCGGTCTTGAGGAGCTGGCCGTGCGAGCCGATGCGGCGCTTCCTCGACGAGCTCTCGGGACGCATGGCGGCGAGCCGAAGCGTTTGGTGGTGGCAGCATAGGGAATGGTGGTGGTGGTGGTGAGCTGGATTTGATCGCTAGAGAGGTTGCCGGCGGCAGCGGAGAGGGAGAGGGATAGGGTTTCGCTCGGGCCGCCCTCTCCGACCGCTAGATATGCTGGTCGCATCGTGCGTTTAACGGGCCACCAAAAAACATTTACGGCCCGGGTGAGGTATACGGGCTCTGATCTGTGCCAAAAACTGAGCGCGGCCCGTATTTCGCCGGAAAACTTCAGTTTTGATCCCTTTTACGGGTACTGCTAGAGATGCTCTAAGAGAAAGAGCGGCAGAATGGGAGGGGTAAGTTGATGGTGGGCCATGTTGGTGATTTTTATAGGGAAGACACCAGTGGGGAAGTGTGCCTATAGCACGTGGAATGAACATTCTAATTATATTCTTCTTCTTCATATGCCAAGTTATGGAGAAAGTTTCATAGAGACAGACTTGGAAGATATGCATGAGGGTAGTGTTAGGTATCCCAAGAAATGCACATCCCATGACGTTACTAAAAAAATGTGTCACCACGGAACACAATAGAAACTAGAATCCCAAGATCAATTCTAAAGATAAAACAAAGACATGCAGAAAAACACAAACTATATTCACCTAGGTTTATCTTAATCAGAACCTATTAAAGTTGTTCACAACAATTTTAAGAAAGAATCCACTTTAGCATTTACCATTAGGATTGCAGCTAATGAGACCAATGTAATACCAAATGGAAATAATGTTGAGCCCATAAAGCGCCAACTTTAATCAATAAAATTCACATCAATCATCTAAACTACTAAATGGTATGACTTAACAATGAAACTTCAAAACTTGACAATGCATAACTTTCTTGTGCGGATAATCCTTAAGAATTCAGTGTTATATATACCTAAGATGTGCACTTGCTTGTGAGGATAATCCTTGAGGATGTAAACTGAACTCTACCTTTTCAATGAAATGAAACATGAAGGTCCTTCGCGTTCTATCGGAAAAAAAAGAAGTCACTACTATATTGAGAACATCATAGCATATCTTTGAATATTGTTATTGTCTCTAGGGTTCTATAGTCAAGATCGGGGTAGAGGTGACACGCTAGGGACCATTTTGAGGGTTGTAGGAACTAGATATGACTTGGTAGATTGGCAACGATCTTGGCTGCAGAGTCCTAGGAATGAGAAGCCTAATGCGATAAACTAGGAGTACAAACTAGTGGAAACAATGCAACAGTGGAAAGAATTAATGACAAAAGAGGATTTGGCAATGAATGAATATATTATGAGGATCACATCCTTCAGAATTCACCACCAAATCGAGACCATCAACTTTTGTTATGGTTCTTGAGATGGCCGGAAAGATTGATAATGGGTATGTGTTAGATATTTAACACCCCTTATTCACATCCAATATGAATATAAACTGATTAAAGACTTTCCTTCACGCCCGACGTGGGCGTGGATAAATGATTGGGTGAAATGCATGCACCAAGACTTGAACCCAAGACCTTAGCTCTGGTACTATATTAGATGTTTGTACCAACAAACTATTCCAAAAGATCGATTTGATAGAAAGTAGAGATATAATAAACTTAACACCTCCATCACATCCGGCGTGGATATGGATTCATCAATAATATGGTTATTTCAGGAATTAGAAACTTGACACATGGACTCAATGTACAAAAGGGTAGGTCTAGATGGAGACGTACTATCAATAAAGAGCTAAATACATCACTAGTCCTAAAAGTTGTCCACCAGGTGCACAGGTCCCAATTGTTGTAAAATAGGATAAAGTAGTCCCAAAAGTTGTCAACCGGTGTACTAGTGCATCGGTTGACAACTTTTAGGACTACTTCATCCCATTTTGCAACAATTGAGACCAAAGTGCACCTGGTGAACAACTTTTAGGACTAGTGATGTATTTAGCTCATCAATAAATGATGACGAGGGATGGAGGGGAACAAAGGGGAGCGTTTAGTTTCTAATGGACATTGTTGGTGATTTTTATGAGGAATAAAAGGAATGTGCGTTCTGGTTCTCTTTTTCTTCTATTTTATGCAAAGACTAATTTGGAAGTTCTGTAACTAGAGATGCAAATCCCTGGAATAAAATTTGTGTCCACGTAGATCACGATAGAAAATACAATCTCAAGATTAAAGTTAAGGAGAAAATAATGGCTTGAAAAAGCTCTACAGGAATCGAAACCACCCAATGCACGCTCAAACGACAAAACAGGGGTAGGCAGAGGACATGCTTCCACATGGATATATTTATGTGATTAATTATCAATGCAAATCATCAATTGGAATGTCTGAAAATACCAAATGGACACGTCATCGTCATGTACGTTCAGTGGACAAGTATTCTGTTAAAATGTTCACAATTTATTTAAGGAAGAATCCATTTTAGCATTTTTTTTCCATTAGGATACCAACAAACATAATAAGGGCATGTTCAATGCGGGCGCTAAGCCCTGGACCCTAGGATAATATTCCTGGGCGATTGACAGTTCCGACTTCTATTCCTGGCACGGTAAGACCACGACGCAAAGTAAAGCGGCGACAGTTTGGCCTTTTTTTTTCTCCTAGACGAGGCAAAGCCTGGAGGGATCATGCGCAGCAGCCGGGCAGTTTAGCGCCGCTGATTAGCATCTTCCGTTGAAAGCTCGAGCGCTTAGGAAAACAATTTGATTTTATGCTATTTTTTTCCCACCTTAAGCATCTGTGTTAGCGTCGAGCAATGTACCTGACCAGACCTAAGGACGCGTACATCGCAGCTGCTAACGAAGGCGCTAGGGATTAGATTTCCGGCCGTTACGTTATATTCCCTGTGAATGCCGGGATTCTGCCTAGCCTCGGCGAAAGAAGGAGTGTCGGACGCGCTCCGGTGAAAAACGTCTCGCCCAGCAAGAGAAAAATGGTATTTAGCGTCCCAAATTAGCGCCCTCGGTTGCAGGTTTAGACGCTTATCTGTTTAATTTATGATAATTAATTAGTTTTGTCTATTTAAGCGCCCACCTAAGAAGCCAGCGTTAAACATGCCCTAACATATCAGGTTGAAATAAAAGATGAGACCATAGAAGCACCACTTTCATCCAAAAAAGCGATGTCTCCGGTCTTCTTCATTCTTCACCAATTCTACTATACTAGAAAGAATACGTGATCTATCAATAATCACTTCTTCATTTGACTACAATTCGGTTGACAGCAAACCTGAACTCCTAAAGAATCAACCATCTTATCAGCATAAGAGAAGAAATTTTGGAGCAGGGGCAGACCGTATCACCGTGAGCGTCTCCGGAGGTATTTGCTGTCCCTGCTGCTGCACGCCGTTGGCGACGCTCAGGGCAGGAATGCCGCTGACGCCGGGATTCGGCAGCCAGAGCCTGCCACACCTCCCTGCTCTCGCTAGGGTCTGGAAGGCCAGAGCCGGAGGGAGCCGCGGAGTGGGATGGTGAGCAACGGTAGCGTCGACCTTTCGTCCACAGGCGGTGGCAGTCGGCTCCGATGGTGGCGAGAGAGTGCGGCCGTGCGGGAGGGGAGGTGCTATTAGCCGCCTTTAGCGGTGCGACCGCGACGCCCCGCATGCAACCTCGTGTCGTGGGCCGTGGCCCACCACAGTATCCTCTTCTTTCCACCTCTCACGGCGATGACAAGGTCCCGGTCGGTCGGCCTACCATCCCTCTAAACCCCGACCTGCATCCTAGCCCTAAGTCCGGTCGCCGGCGACATCTCCGAACCCTAACCCTAAGTTGTCGGCGGGACACCCATCCACCCCCATCGTTAAGGTTCTTCCTCGCCTCCTCCGGTGATGCCACGGCCAACCACGTTGTCCCCGTCTCCGGCAAGGTCCTAGCCTCACCTCCGCCAGGGCGTCATGGCCAGCCTCATCGTCCCCGTCATCAGTGAGGTTGGGTGGGCGTGGTTGTCTTCCTCCTCTAGCTGGGCCAGACCACGACCATCCACGCGAAGGAGAGGGTGTGCGACGCTGGCAACTCGTGCCGCGTTAGGCGGCAATTAGCATTTGCCGTACGGGACGGATTCGGCAGTGAGGAATACTTTTGGGCCATGGCCAGGTCAGGAGTGGAGGCCTAGTTGTGGAACTCCTCTTGCGCTACGGTATTATGGGCCAGCAAAGAATCCCAGGGCGGGCGGACCATCCGTCCCTTTGTCTAAACAAAAAGCCGCCCCCTGCTAGACTGACAGCGTGTGTGTGTGTGTGTATGGAATATGGATGCAGATTGCGAGGAACTTCTGGGAGTTCACCTCGGAAGAAGCAACACAGAAATAGCAAGATTAGCAACGGAACTCCAGGTCTGACAATGTATGATTGTTTTGTGAGGATAGTATACTTCAGATTAATAATACGCAGAGCACAATGCAGTACAAATTCGTAGAGTACAAGGTAAATGATGCGTTACTTCGATGACTTTTCATGTGTATGAACCATAACAGATTTATAACTGTTTAACAAGAGAAGTAACTCGAAGTAACACATTCACACAACTGAAACAAGACATTGTTGCATAATGTCACTGATCGAGTAAAATTAGTACACATGTTGCACAATGCCAGGATCACATAAAGGTTTCTCATACACTTTCAACCTGTTCGATTGAGTTTAAATCGCGCTGCTAAAAACTATCTCCAGCCAAATTTTCGGAGATGTCTAAGAAGAAAGAGTGGTCTGGTACCATGACCAATAGTTTATCCGCAGGGGGTCACATCTCTGCAGGATCGAGCAGACAGCTATCGCAAGATCAGCATGTCCCGCTCCAGGATCAGGATTATTTATTGCTTCGATCCTTCCCTTGAGTTCATCCGAAGGCTGCAGACCCAAGCGGAGAAGATCGAGCAGCAATCCCAGAGCAAAGACACATGCTGAATCATTGTTCAGGACCTTGAGGCAGACATCAGAAATGCGGTCATCAGCCACCAGCAAGTTATTATCGCCCTTATATAGACCCCTGAGGTATCTCCAGGAGCTTTCGTTTTGAGGGTTCGCCATAATAGCCTCAACTGTGTAATCTACTTCTGAGTCACGCATTGCCACAAGACCCCCAAGAATTGGGGATTGTGTTACCACAAGGTATCTCTGTTCCAAGAAAAACATTTAACATACTTCAGTATATGTGGAAGCTATGACCTAAATTAGTCAGAAGGCGCTTCCAAGGAAGGAATTGGAGAAATTAACATATAAAACTGAAACCAGTTCTAAAAATAGATACATGGTGAATTAACAAAAAAATATAGGAAAGAATGGACGAGTAAATGACCTGATTCCAAGCAGAGTTATTGAAGACATCTTCCTCAAGCAGCTGGTTGCAGTACTGCAATTCACTCTCCCATCCACCCAATGCTTGAAGAACCCACTGCAGCAATTATAGCAAATCGATTACATTATTATAACCTAGATTCTCTTGATACTACACGGCATTGCTTAGTACAGTAGCCAAGTGTGAAGTAGTGAGCTTAAAGTATATAACAATACTAAACTTGCACTGAACATCAAAACGAGATATTGCATACCTGCCTATGGGACCAAGCATGGTAATTTTTAGAATCGCTGTCAAGTATCTTCCTTGTAAATTCATGTTCGCTAGTTGCAACTTCTGGTCCTAATTTCTCAGCAAGCCATCTCTTGTGATGCCTGAAGAGAAAAATCATCCCTGGAGGGTTAGTTTGGATTTTTCCACAAAACAAAAGAGGAACGAGTTTGAATTATGAAAGGTTAAACATGATTTAAGTTCATGAAACTTACCAGACTTGGTAATTTTTGTGATTGCACTCAGCAATTCGGTCTACGAAAATAATTTCTTGCAGCAAATCAGCATCCAGTGCCTCTAGAACAACACGCCTGAAATGCCAGACCTATCAAGCAAAACAGAGCTCACTGAGTCAACACAAATGCCCACTAAAAGGATTGATCCGCAGTGCTGTGTCAAAAGGAAATCCACGGCACTAGCTACTACAAAACAACAGCAAACTCTACACGCTGGAACTTTCCAGTCCAAACCATACTCCAATCGCATTCCCCTGTCTCTCATACACCAGACCGGAGGCCACAAAACTCGAATCGCTAAAAGAGGAAGTCAAGATCCTGTTCCTAAATCTGGCTGCATCATTCTTTTGAAAACAACGTAGCTCCATTGCCCTCCATAACCTGCTCGACTATCCACCTACCTACTGCAGTGCTGCTCATACAACTAATTTGAAGCCTCATCTGCTAGTACAATTTAGTGGATCAGGAATTGTTTCCGTCACATCCAGTTAGCATCAGCATCATAGTTCAAGCAATCCCCCAAACAATCGAACAACCACGGTACACAGTTCGACAGCTCCCTCCCACACAACAAATTCACTCCACGGCGACGAAACGACCTTTACAATTCCAATCCAGTCCCAGTACGAATGTGAAGAGAAGGAGAACTGGAACAGTCTTACAGTGTAGTTGCCGGGGTTGAGGCCGATGGCCTCGGCGGTGAGGCGGAGCGCGCGGGGGCTGCGCTCGCCGGCGGCGTAGAGGGCGCGGAAGTAGTCCATGACCTCGCGGAAGTCGTCGCGGTAGGCGATGGCGACCACGGGGCAGGGCCCGTCGCCCTGCGGCAGCGGCGTCACGTCCGCCAGCTCCGGCCGCCGGCTCGGCGGCACCCACTCCTCGCCGCCCTCCTCCTCCTCTCCCGACGACGACATGGGTGGACCGCCGAGCGCTCGTGTGGAACAGAGATCTGGTTCTCCTTGCCTTTTTTTCTCCCCGTTCGTGGGTATGGTATGGTACTGGATACGGGTTTGGCACGCGAGTCCGGAGTTTTCCGTGCCTTTTCCGGTTTGGGTACTCTGCCTCGCGATCTGACTCCAAATTGGAACCAGAATCGTTTCCCGCTATTTATAGAAGGTGGACTCCACGGATGCTATACAAATTCTTCACACTATTTTTGAATGAAAGATCCAATAGAGAGCTGGCTTTTCTTGTTATAAGGAGGAGAAGATGTCTACATTAACCACCTATAAGTGGAGAAACAAATAACTGGGTGAAAATGGCATATTAGTCAATCTAGCAAAGGCTCCCCAAAATGGTCTCCGGCAAGACGCCGAGAGTCCCGCGATCTGCAAATAACAAAAGTGATCTCCTTCGTCTGCATGATCTTATAGTTGAAGACATGGCGATTGCGTTCAAGCCAATTTTCTAAGACACCGGGATATGATAGAGTTTAGATCTTGAGGGTTGGTGACGAGCCGGTTGGAAGATGGCGTGCCATAGCTGAAGTGGAGATGGAACCGGTGCCAAGTACGCCAGATCAAGGACGACACATCCTTCCTAGTGAGAAACCCGAACCTGAAACAAGAGAGCGATGGAGTAGAAAGACAGGATGTGCATAGAGGTCTCAAAATCTCCACATACACATGGCAAAGTAGTTTTTTGGCCATGCCGTACGCATCGGGTAGGGCGCACCAAAGTCGGTCCCATAGCCTAGAGGGGAGTCCAAGACATCTTGGCACCTTTCCACCATAGCAAGTGCCATCATCTTACAGCCTGACCTTGCCTAAGAAGAATGACCCCCCCCCCCCCCTCTTCACGAAGAGATCTTGAAGCTAACTTTTGGGTTTTGATGCCGTTTAAAGAGAGCTATATGGCGACAAAGGTCCAGACTGACTTGGATTAAAGCTTGTCAAGGTTTGTCATCATGAATACCATCTTATGTCATTCTTATGATTTGGGAGTAAGGAGTTACATCATTATATCTATTGGTGTCATTCATCATTCATGTGATCATTGTTGCGGCTTTGTTATCCCGAGAAGTCAATTTTATATGGTCGATATTCATCTATCCCTAGGCATAGCCGGTCCCAAGCCCGGGTGAAGGAGGAGGGTTGTGATAGGCTTGGCGAGCCAACGTAAAAACTAGCCATCCCTATGGATATGAAACCCACTAGAAACTCGTTGGGGCGTAACCCTCTCAGCGACGCGTCGCATCGGAACCCGGGTGTGGTGTTAAATGAGCAAGGGCCGGGTCGTCACTCCCTTAGTGACGTGCCACATCGAAACCTGGGTGTGGTGTTAAATGAGCAAGGGCCGGGTCGTCACTCCCTTAGTGGCGTGCTACATCTTCGCCTGGGTGTAGTGACAAGTGAGCAAGGGTCTTCGCATTCCACTCGACGGATGCGAAGGGCAAGGAAGCTAGCCGAGGAATACAAGTTTCGGGTGGGTAGTTGGAACGTAGGATCCCTAACAGGGAAGCTAAGAGAGTTGGTGGATGCAGCGATTAGGAGGCATGTAAATATCCCTTGTGTCCAAGAGACTAAATGAACGGGTCAGAAGGCTAAAGAAGTAGAGAACACCGGCTTCAAGCTTTGGTATTCGGGTTCAGTTAGTAATAGAAATGACATTGGCATCTTGTTAGATAAGAGCCTCAAGGATGGAGTGGTGGACGTTAGGAGGAAGGGAGACAGGTTAATCCTAGTCAAGGTAGTCGTAGGAGACCTTGTCTTGAATGTCATCAATGTTTATGTCCCACAAATTGGGCTCGACATGGGCATTAAGAGGCAATTCTGGGAGGACCTTGAGGGCTTGGTTAGTAGCATGCCCACAAATAAGAAGCTCTTCATAGGAGGAGATCTCAATGGCCATGTGGGTACATCTAACACGGGGTTTGAGGGGGTGCACGGGGGCTTTGGTTTGGGCGATAGAAATCAGGAGGGTAATGACATTTTAGATTTTGCAGTAGCCTACAATCTGTTGGTGGCTAACACCCTCTTCAGAAAGAGGCTATCTTATCTAGTAACTTTTAGTAGCGCCCAACATACTAGCCAGATTGACTTTGTCCTTACTAGGAGGATGGATAGGCGAGCTTGTTTGGACTGCAGGGTGATACCTGGAGAGTGTGTTGTGGTGCAACATAAGCTTGTGGTGGCCCTTTTTAGATTCCACACACGTGTTGTAAGGAACAAATGTGCCCAAATCACAAGAACAAAATGGTGGAAACTTAAAGGGGAAGCCCAACAAACCTTCAAGGAGAGGATGGTAGCAGAAGGGTCGTGGAATGAAGATGGAGATGCATAGAGCATGTGGATGAAGATGGCGACGCAAATTCGAAAGGTGTCTAGGGAGGTGCTTGGGGTGGCGAAAGGCAAGAAAAAGGAGCCTAAGGACACGTGGTGGTGGAATGAGGAGGTCCAAAAGGCTATCAAGGAGAAGGAGTGCTACAAGACTTGGTATCAAGATAGAAGCACAAGCAACACGGAGAAGTATAAAGAAGCCAAAAAGAACGCAAAGCGAGCGGTGAGTGGAGCTAGAGGGAAGGCCTATGATGAGCTATATGAGAAACTAGGAACAAAGGAGGAAAAATGGGCGTCTACAAGATGGCGAAAATCCGCGAGAGGAAAACAAGGTATCTCAACCAAGTGAAGTGCATCAAGGACGGGGCTGATCGAGTTCTAGTGAAAGACGAGGAGATCAAGAAGCGTTGGAGAGACTACTTTGACATGATGTTCAATGATGGGAGTGAGAGCATTATGCCCGAGCTAGATGATTCCTTTGACGACACCAACAGGTGGTTCGTCTGGAGGATCCAACAGACTAAGGTTAAGGAAGCCCTGAAAAGGATGAAAGGAGGGAAGGCCATGGGTCCCGACGATGTTCCCATTGAAGTGTGGAGATGTCTTGGAGACATGGCGATAGTTTGGCTAACTAAAATTTTCAACCACATTTTTCGGTCAAACAAGATGTCCGAGAGTGGAGGAAAAGTAAATTAGTACCCATCTTCAAGAATAAGGGAGATATCCAAAAGTGTACTAATTATAGAGGAATTAAGCTTATGAGCCATACTATGAAGCTTTGGGAGAGAGTGATTGAGCATCGCTTGAGGAGAGTGACGAATGTCACTAAAAATCAATTTAACTTTATGTCTGGGAGATCAACTACAAAGGCTATTTTCTTGCTTCGCCAGCTTATGGAGAGATATAGGGAGCAGAAGAGGGACCTACGTATGGTTTTCATTGACTTGGAGAAGGAATATGAAAAGATACCAAGGATAGTCATGTGGTGGGCGCTAGAGAAACACAAGGTCCCACCAAAGTACATATCCCTCGTCAAAGATATGTACACTAATGTTGTGACAAGTGTTCGGGTTGGAGATAGTGAGACCGGCACCTTCCCAATTACTATAGTACTACATCAAGGTTCAACTTTGATCCCATACATTTTTGACTTGGTGATGGATGAGGTCACTAAGGACATACAAGGAGATATTCCTTGGTGTATGCTTTTTGTTGATGATGTGGTACTGGTGGATGAGAGTAGGGAGAGTGTCAATAGGAAACTGGAGCTGTGGAGGAAAACCTTAGAATCCAAGGGTTTTAGAGTTAGTAGGACAAATATTGAGTATATGTGGTGCGACTTTAGCGGCGATAGATGCAAGGACGAAGGGGTTAGTCTAGGAGGTCAAGTGGTGCCATGTGACACCCCAAGGTTCCAATCTCCAACCTTTGTCATGATTTGTGCATTTCTTATCTTCATCATGCATGCATCATATTTATTTGTTGGCATTTGATTTGGTTCTTGATATATTTGTATTTGGCTTTTACTAAATTGCTATAATGCCCAATTGGAGTTGAGGGCATCTCTCTTTATCTCCTTCCTTCAACTAACATGTTAACAATCTCATTATCATATCTCTATTATATATGTGGGTGTCTTATTGGATTATTCGTATTTTTAAATCTTGCCCATGTATTCATCTACACATGATCCACTCTCCTTTTATTTGCATTTGGCTTATTGTTATATTCGTGCTCTCTTTCCTCTTATTCCTTGTGGATCTTTCTCTCTTTGTTTTTCTTATGTGTGTATACCCATATACACATAATGACTCTCTTTTTATCTCCTTTTAAAACTCTATCCTGTTACACCTATTTAACACGCCCCGTATATCTATCTAAAGTCTCTCTTTTATTTTCTACAACTATATCTATCCCTTTTGTCTACCTTTTTAATCTTTCAAAAGGCCCCGTTTTAATCTCTAATCATTTTTAAACTTTCAAGAACTTCTGTTCAAATCCTAGCCTAAATTCCTAATCTATTCTACACCTAATCTCTCTCAGCTAGCTACCCATCACATGTCTAACCTAGCAGCGTGCACCTGCTGCTACCTCTCTCTGAATAAACCAAGCAAAGCCACACCTATTCTTTTTCCCATCCCCTTCCGCAAGCAAAGCTCAAGCCGCTGCCGCTGCCGCCACCGCGCCATGGCCTCCTCGCTGCGGTCGATACCCATCTAGACGTGCCATTCTCCGCCGTTCTCCCTTCTACCCGGCGCAGCAAAGACGTCCAGGACGCCGGAGCTGCAAGACACGGACACCGCTGCCGCTAATCGCCGTCGCCTCGCCATTCTGCCATCGCGCCTCACCGTCGAGCCATCTTCGAGGCCGACCTCTCCTACCTTTTTCCCTATTCTCTGTACTTCCCTTGCCTTTCTCCTCCACCGCTGCGTCATTTTGGCCGTGTTCGAACGTCTTTGGTGACAGAAAAGATGAAGAACACACATACCCTCTGTCAGGCTAGTTCACCTTAATTTTTGCCGCCGCCTCCTTTGCTCCTTTGCGAAAACTTCCTGAAGTAAACTTGTTCTCCAACATCCCAGCTTTCCAACGCAATAAACGGTGCTCGTTTTGGATCTCTACAGACGAATAAATCTTCAATAGAAAACAAGAAAATAATATGTTCTTCTGAATTTTTCGACAACACAAACTAAATCCATGTTACTCATCAACGATTTCAGACCCGCTCATTGCTCCTATGAATAAACTTCCTTCTGCAAAGTTGTAGAACTTTTCTAGATCTACAATTTTCATTTTTACGGAAACTTCAAAATCCTTGCAGATTTGTCGCCATCGTCGTCCAAAGTCAAGAAAATATTTTCTGTTTCTAGAAAGTTAACTGAACCTGTTCTGAAAACCTACGTTTTCTGGCGCATCTGTTACTCTTTTGAAAAATCTTTCTCACCAAAGTTGTAGATCTTCGCGAGATCTACAACTTTCGTTTTTACGGAATCCTCAAATTCTTCACCATTTTATCGCCATCGTCATCTGAAGTCAGGTCGATTTCAATTCAAAACCCCAGATCGGATCTACGGTCCGTGAAGTTTTTCTAAAAAAAAAACCTAACCATCTTCTGATCTTAAACCAGAGTCCTCCCCTGGGCTGATATGATGGGCTGGCCCGTCTTACTCTTCCAGACCGTGCGGCAGATAACAGTGACACTGGCCCAGTTCTTCACAGCAGTCCACCTATTATTTTTTTCTGTCTATTTTTTATTATTTCAATTAATGCAAATTCCTTCAAATCTAACAAACTTTCAAACAATTTTGAATTTGCAAATATTTTCAACATGAAAAGTAAATGATTTTTTGAGATGAATAAAATGGCTTAAGTGGAATTTTGCAGAAATACCCCCAACTATTACAACTTAGACATTTTTGCCCTTTTGGCCTTAAAAATGCAATTCAATAACTTTTAATCCGTAATTCCAAATTCTACAAATAATATGTCTAAATCGATCATATCGATGACACGAAACCAACCGTGGTATCCATTTGTTCTTTCGCATCATGCATCATTGAACCTTAATAAAATTCGCACCCGAACACCTAAGTAATATGTGGCTGATTTACCTTATTGCTATATTTTTGTCCTCGGCCACTTAAACTTGAATCATTAAACATATCGCATCATATACTGCCATGATACATTATTGATTGCATCGCATCGTTCATGTGTTGATCGCGTTATTTCCTTTTTATGTATGGCATTTGGTTCTTATCGGTAGAAGGCGAGCCCGACGAGTACCAGCAGGAGTTTGAGCAGTGCGAGTACCCTCTCGAGTTTGTACCGACTCCTTCCTTTGAGCAGTCAGGCGAGCACCTCACCCCCTTCTACCTATTTTTGCAATTATAGTCTTTACTTCCTTCTGTTGAACTATTGATATCCTTAATGTCGATGCTTTAGTACCGTACCTTTATTTTACCTGCTCTACTATATTGCTTTGGTTATCCTACTGCCTTGTTTGTTTAGATAGCTTTGACCTTGCGAGTCGTAGGCTTGCTTAGCTTTGCTCTCATACAGGTGAAACTTGTATTCTGGATAATGTTGTTATAAATATTAATCTGATGTTGTTGGTAAATGGCTTCACCTAATGATAAAGCCCGGGCAGTGACCACCTTTGGAGACTGCTTGAGTCGACCAAGGACCCGTTCGTTCTACGATACCAGTTCTGAGTTGATTGCGCTAACCAAACGCGGGGGCCTCTGGGATCCCCCCTCAACTACCGGCGCTATTCGTATATCCAGGGGGTTACAAAATTGGTTTCCATTTGGTGCATATGCATAATATGTCATCGGACATGGGTTGAGTTTTGATATAATTTTGGTGGATTGCCATGGCTTGCATTGCATAAATTGGGATACCGTGTCGGAGGTGGGATGGAGCTCTACAAGTTATCTTCCAATCATCGATCGACCGTAGACTCAAACGCTGTGCCACCTAGAGAATCAGTTGTACCTCTTGTGTGGGTCAAACTCAGTAGGTGATGCCCCTGGATGTGCGCGTAGTTATGGGATAGTTCTTGTTGTGAGACTTGGACGACACGCCTATTTGTGTTTTAGTGCTTGAAGGGTCGAACATGCGTTTGGGTACAGTAGTGCACCCCTGCAGGGTAAATCTTTTCGAGAAGCCGTGTGTCCATGGTTATGGACGCCTCAGGAGTACAGTGTCATGATCATAGGCAACGCCACTAATACCTTGCTGTAATAAAATGACTAGTAATTAGTCTTATCAATTAAACAACTGCTTAACTAAAATTGCAACGTGTGTGTTCTGTGGGACTACTTCCTCGACTGGTTTTCGAGGGGGAAAGCCTCGGATGGGTTATGCCTGGAGTTATCTTAATGTTGTCGTTTAGCGCCATCTTATCCTGCTCTAATAGACGATGTTGTAGCGTGTCTCTATAAGTTAGTCAGTTGCAAGCATTGCCGCCGCTAAGTACACCATATACCCCTTGTAGGCGAGGACCGCTGAATTCTAGTCTCGCCGTGTACTGGCCTCAGTACTGACGCTCTTGTTTTCTTTATGTTCTTTCGCTTTGGGTTCATTCCCGCTGTACAAGTACGTGTGATCAGGTGGATGAGTCTTGTTCTTACTACGTCGATTACGCTGATGATGACTACTACAAGCAGTAGCTGGGATCCTACCAGGAAGTCCTGAGACGTGTGGGCATGGGGCTCACTTGCTTATTTCTTGGCATCTTATGCCTATTTGGATTTTATCTGTACTCGGATGTTATATCACGTTTTCCGCTTGATGTATGATGTATTGTTGGGACCGTGGTCCTCTGTGTGCTACCTATCTATAAACATATATGTTTGGATCTTGTTGCCCATATTCCCTTTCTTTGTACATGGCGTTCTCTGATATGGGATTGTATGTCGCCGACGTACATACTCACTTGTGTACGTTGAGGCGCGATTACCGGGACGGTGCATGCTCACTCTAGAAGCTATAATCTTATAGTGGGGTTATACCGGCTAGAGGTTTAGGCGTGTCGGATGGTTGGGCTCTACAAGTTGGTGTAACATCCCAAAAATACCAAACTTAGATTATCAAACACTAATCACCAAGATTAGGGTCAACAAAAACTTTTCTAAGTAAACCCATGAAGGCATGCATATGTGTATGCATAGTTTTTGAATTTCTTTAAAACCACTTTGTTTGTGTGATCCATTGCTTGTAAAATGTTTCTTAGGTGAAATAAACATCATCTAAAACATTTCCCATACTTTTCCTTAAGACAAGTAAATCAAAACAAATATATTAAGTAAATGGTCATTTTGACCAATTTAACTCCCATGCCTACTTTGGCTGTCTCAAACTTTCAAAACCTAACAAAAACTTTTCTGGATCTTTGCACCCCTTGAATGTACTCATAACAGAGTATCAAGGTCCACTTTGTGATCATCCAGAAACTTTCAAATGCATAGTTTAAATGACAATTCAAAATTGAATCTTCTTCATATGGGAAGATCCCACTTTTCCAAAACCCACTCAAACAAGCTCAACTTTCAAAACCCAAGCATCTGCAGACTCACCAGAACCAATCTAGCAAACTCACCAAAATTCATTTCAAAATTCAAAACTTGATTTCATGCGGCCATTTTATCACACAGGTTGCAGACACAAATAAAACAAAACAACAAACATTATAGTGTACAGTGATTCTGGCCTAACTTGTTCCCTAGTTAGCTCACACACACCTCAGTAGATCATCTAGAAAGACTAGCCCAACACTAGCACCCCTGTGAGCTTGCCATTGCCATTAATGGTGAACAGCCGAGCCACCCCATGTCACCTCATTGTGGACAGCAAGCTAGGAGCAGCAGCAAGCCTAGCCAGCATATGCAGGGAGGCAGCCCGTCCACGCCCTTTGCATGTCCCACCATGGCGTTGCCAAGCCCTGGACCACGCGCACAAGCCACGCCCAGACCATGCCGAGCGTGCGCTAGAGCGCCACCTGCGACCAGCGTCCACAGACCGCGCGTCGCCCTCGCCGCGTGCACACACGATCACCACCGACCCAGGACACCGCCAGACATCCCCGTTTGCCGCCCCGTGCCATACAACCACCGCCCGCCGTCGAAGACGCCGCCTCTGCCGCGCAGAGCACCGCCCGTTCCAGACCAAACCACACCGCCCCATGCCTCGCGACCATGTCGTTGAGCATCGCCAGGAGACACAGCACCGTCTCCTACCCTTGCCCATGCCATTAGCCGCCTGTAACGTCGCCCCCAACGAGCTCATCTTGCGCCCCGACGGTCCCCTCGCTCGACTATAAATAGAGGCCACCCCCGCATGATTTCTTCACACCATCTCACTCCCCTCTCCCCACTGACCGTGCCACACCATTCTCAGAGCAAGGCGAGCACCACATCGCCGGAATTTCACCAGAGCCCGCCGCCTCTGGAGAAGAAAGGAGCCAGTGATTGGAGCCGCCCCAGGAGAAGCCACCGGTACTAGGAGGTTCGCCGTCGTCGACTTCGTCGTTCGCCCGCCTCGCCGACCCTGCCCGGTGAGCCCCAGCACCCCCACTGGCGCTTAGGTTTCGTTCTCGCCGGAGCTATCTCGCGTCGACGATGACCCCCAGCCGTTGGATTAGAACTCGATCGAACGATCCACATTGCCCCATACCGCTTCGCCCAGCCCCGTGTCACTGACGAGTGGGGACACCCACTTAAGCAGCCCGCGGGAGCACTGCGCTTAGCAGGCCAGCCCGTTAGAATTTCCCGCGCAACCCAGCAATTCAAATTAAGCCTTTTCTTTTTAAATTCAAACACACTTCTGTACCCAACTTCAAAAATCAACCCAGATCGATTCAGTGTACCAAATTGGATGAAACCAATTTTGTTGGAAAGGTCTGTGAATGCTTAATCCAAGCCCGTTGGATTCAAGTCATTTGGATCTGTAGATCACCCATAGTAAAAATAACAAGGCAGAAGCTTTTCTGCATTCAAACATTTTTCAAATTTAAACCATAAAAGCTTTTGAGTTGATTCCAACTCTCAAAAATCACATTTAACCATACCTTTCAGAATATATAAAAAATATAGGTTTACTTGTAGAAATAATGTTCAAGTAATAAAAGAATGCTTCATAAGCATTTCTAGCCACTTTAATTAATTAAAATAAAAGGGTAAAACCTTATTAAATTGTGACACCACTTTAAATCACATTCCCATGGACTACAATATGTGGTGATGACATGTGTCAACATGATCCCATGTTTAGTTTGGAGAATATTAAATCTTAAGTAGTTTCTCAATAAGTAGAAATTACTTTTCTAAAATAAAAAGATTTAAACCAAGCCTTAACCTTGTAATGTTAGAGATGATGCTAGATCATCTATAGGACCCTTGTGTGTGATGATTGCAAGTAGTTAAGTATTGTTTGGTGATTGTGTACCTCGTATTTATTCATAGACGCTAGTACCGACCAAGGGTACGAGGAGGAAGGAGGATACTACGAAGAGGAAGCCGAGGAGAACTTCAACCACTGCTCTGCACAAGGCAAGCTTATATTGACATCGATGCAAGCCTTACTAGTCATGTTGACCCATGCAAGCTAACACTTGCAAGATACCCTACTGATGCCACAAACCCATACTTGTGATATGAATACTATATGCCTTAAGCATATGTGATCATACCCACTTGCTAAACCAATCCTAGTTTTATGGCAAGCTTCTTACTTTTTTTCTTTATCAAAACTTACTTAGAGTTTACTTAAGATATTGGTAGATACTAGAAAGATATGTGAAGATTGCATCAAGAGCATAAAATTTGGCCTAAGCTAGAAACCTTGATATCAGCCTAAGATATAAGGTTAGACTTAGTGAAACTCCACTAGTTACCACCCCTCATTAGTACTACCCCCACCTGTAGATGCTAGTGATAAGCATAAAACTTGATCACCTTTAGATGGGAATACTTGGTGGAAAAATGGTTATGAAAACCTTGGAATGATGGATCATTCTATTGAAATGTTTTGGACATGTGTTTCCAAACACTTGATGATTTTGGTGATGAAAATGTTGAGGCATGAGCCTTAGCCCTTTATAAAACTGATGGTTGTCTGGATGCGATACCATTCCAATTTTATCGTACAACCACAATACCCAAATATTGGGTAGGGCTTGACTGGAAACTTATATACCTTAGTATTAGTTCCCTCACGGCTAAGGTCTGAGCTGAGGCTACCTTGTGAAGATTGTCCACCTGTGCAGTACCCAAGATGACAGTGGTCATGGTTGGGAGGCCAAACTCACAGGAGAGGTGCTGATACTAGGGAGTGTAATTGAAAGGTTAGGATTGATTATCCGCATACTGAGTATGGTGAATTCAGGATTTGTTCCTGACGGATGTATCGAATGTTGTGGTGAAAGTGTACAATCTCTGTAGAGTGTCAAACTATTCGAATAGCCGCGTCATGATTATGGATGATTGGAGTGGCCATCTTGTTCCCCGTCGGACCTTTTAAAATGACTTGTGAAATGAATTGCGACTTTGACTTGACCTATGAGTTGTGACCTGAATTACAAGATCCCACTTAGGAGTTATAAAATTGTGACTAGCTTTGGAACTTAGTAAAGATAAACCTGGCTTTTTGCAAAACAACCCTAGAGCCTAGTGTCCTATTATCCAAAACCCCCCTTTTCTTGTTAGTATTAGTTTGCGAGTACTTAAAGAGTACTCATGGCTTTGTCCCTGGCTATTCCCATGGCGGACTATGAAGAAGAGTACCTCAAGATGGACCCGGGAAAGGTTCGACAACTAGGATCATCTCCCATCGTCGGCATTGCTGTGACCTCGAAGATGGAGCTTCGCCTACGCTACCGTTATTACTACGTATTCCGCTGCTTGATGTTGTATTAAGAACTGGATCATGAGATCCCTATTTGTGTAAGAACTTATGTATCGTTGTAATGGATGAAGTACTATGGTATCCAATTCTGTTATGTCTACAAAATGGTAATCACAGGATTGCGATGTATGGCATAACAGGCATCTAGGATTGAAAAATCCGGGTGTTGACAAGTTGGTATCAGAGCCATCCTGACCATAAGAGACCCTAGTTAGATTGGACGTTGAACCAAAAACTTAGTTTCAAAAACCAAAGAAAACAAATATTTACAAAAACCTATTCTCATTCTTATCTCTTTAATTCTTTCATAAAACTTCATGTTCCTCAAAAACCCTTGCAAAATAGATAAAATTTTGACACACTTGATCACTCTGCTAATCTACTCATCCTCTATTTTTATAGATGGACGTGAAGTACAGCAAGTTTTATCAACTTGGGAATGGAGGAGACCTTATCTTTGAGAGGATCTGGATCAGCTTTGGAACTTACAGTGCGTCCACACCCAAGTTCTTGAGCTCACTCAATGATCAAGGAGGAGAAGATCTGCGGTGGCTAATTGTTGCAAGTCTCAGGAAAGATTGAACCTCCCACAGCGGAGGAATTCAATTTACCTTGAGGAAAACAAGCGGCTCGATGGACTTGCTGAGCAATGCAGGAAGCTCTTTCCCGTCTGTGGGCGAGCATCAATCAGATCAAGGGTACTCGCTTTGAGTTTTTCCCAAGACGTGATGCAAATGGACAACCACTAGAAGCCCCATACCACCCCGAGCTGAAGACTCAATTGGACCACCTTAGCTTCATGATGTATGACCGTCAGCAGGAGTTGGACAACTACCGTGACTATTGCAACCACACGTCTGCCATCATCAAGACGAAGGATCAGACCATCGCCATGCTATCAAAGGATCGCAAGTCTCGCCGCCGTCAGCTCGACAAGAAGGAGCGCATTATTGCCCGTCTTCGCCATCGCATCTCATCTCTGGAAGAGACCATCCACGAGAGAGACATGCAGTTGGAGGAAAGGGAGAATGCTGGAGAAGATCTTCGTGGAGACCCTTACTCCTATCTCAGCGATGACGATGATTTTCTGGAGGATCAGGCCATGGACTTCTTCACCGATGAGGATGATTTCGCCTTCATCGATGATGCGGAAGATGATGAAGCCACAGACTCCGAGCAGTAGTAGAACTGAGCACTAGCGTAGTGAGTAGTAGTCGGTCCCACTGTATCGTAGTTTCCAGAATGGTTCTTCAAACCATCTGTTTTTCCTTGTTGTGGTGTGTGTTGTACTGTGTGCTATGATTGAATGAAAAAGCAAGTTGCTAGAAAAGCCTGAGTAAAACTCTAAAAACTTTTCAAAGACCCAAAACCTTAGAAATTTCCCTCTTTTCTCATGATCTATATCAATCTTCAGATGCCACGTGGAGGAAGTGGTTCAGCCCCGGACCCGATGTTGCAGATCCTGCAAATGTTGACTTCGATCATGGGTTGAAAGAGCGCGTCAAGCCAACCTAGCCACTCTGCAACAGATAGCCTAGCTAGCCCACAACCACCAAGGCCATGGACATCAAGACAACCACGGATCTAAGCTCAAGAATTTCCAGAATACCAACCCACCCGTTTTCACCAAGTCAGAAGAACCCCTAGACGCCGATGATTGGCTGCAAACCATGGAAAATAACTTAGAAGTATCCGGAGTAGAAGCCAACGAGAAAGTCTTGTTCGCCACCCATTATCTAGCCGGAGATGCCAGGGCATGGTGGAACAGTGTGCGTGCAATGACCAGAGGCCAAATGATGACCTGGGAGGAATTCAAGGTCAAGTTTAGCAGAACCCATGTGCCACCAGGTTTGATCAAGAGAATGAGAGACGAGTTCAGAGAATTGAAGCAAGGAAGGATGACTGTAGTGGAATACCGTGACAAATTTTTGTCATTAGCTAGGTATGCCCCGGACGAGATAGACACCGAAGCCAAGAAGAAAGAAAGAAAGATTCTGAATGGTCGCATGACGAGATGCGAGGTGTTGTTAGTCAATATCCCCTTTGTTGATATTGAAGCCCTTGTCGATTCAGCCATCCAGATGGAAGGAAAGATCAACCAGGCCAATGAGAACCGCAAGCGTCGCATGATGCATCAACCCGGAACCCATCAGACCCCAAAGTATCGCCCCAACCCATCTCCAGGATTTGCCCCAAGAACCAACAGACCCCCTATGACCCGTCCGACCTATCCCAACCGTGGAAACCCTAGACCCGGAGGAAATCACAACAACCCCGGCAACTCTAGCAATTTCACCCATGCCCAACCCAAGTTCAACACCAACAATGCTACCACCAACCCCAACACTGCCCCGAGGACTGGAAGCAATGCTGTGCCTGTCGCAGCCAAGGACAAGTCACAAGTGACCTGTTATGACTGTGGAAATAAAGGCCACTACTCCAATGAGTGCCCCAACAAGAAGAATGCTACAGCCCCCAACGCCAATGTCCCAGCTCAGCAGCAGCGTCGTGTCCAACCAGGGAGAAGATTTGCCCCAGGGAATTCACTCAACCGCAATGGCCGTCTTTTTCTCATGCATGCTGAAGAAGCTCAGGAAGCGCCAGACGTCGTGCTGGGTATGTTTTCTGTTAATTTAGTACTTGTAAGAGTGTTGTTTGATTCTGGTGCATCGCATTCATTTGTCACCGAAGAATTTGCCTGCACTAGTAAAATTCAACCAACCAAACTGAAGCATGTGATGATTGTACAAATTCCCGGATCAACCACCAAGGCTAGGCAAATTTGCAAAGCCGTCCCTATCCGAATCCATGGCATAGATTTTTATGCTAACCTAATAGTACTCGGAACTAAAGGTTTGGAAGTAGTACTAGGAATGGATTGGATGTCCAAGCATAAAGGATTGATTGACTGTGCCAAGAAAGCCATCACCATGACCGATCACCGCCGGAATATCAGTCGAGCATATATCTGAAACCTTACCTCGCCAATTCAAGTGTAACAAGAGTCTAGCCCAACCTACCATTGACCAAGTTCGGATAGTCTGCGAATACCCCGATGTATTTCCAAATGTTTTGCCTGGTATGCCCCCAGATCGGGATATCGAGTTTATCATCGAACTAATCCCCGAAACAGGACCCATAGCCCAGAGACCCTATAGTATGAACCTGTCAGAACTGGAAGAACTGAAGAAGCAACTAGATTCCATGTTGGAAATCGGATTGATTCAACCAAGTACGTCCCCATGGAGATCACCTGTCTTGTTTGTGGACAAGAAGGATGGAGGTAACCGTCTGTGTACGGATTATCGGAAGTTGAATGATGTCACCATCAAGAACAAGTATCCCTTGCCCAAGATAGAAGATTTGTTTGATCAGTTGACCGGAGCCCAGGTGTTTTCTAAGATTGATCTTAGAACTGGCTATCATCAACTCAAAATTCGTGCAGAGGATATCCCAAAGACAGCCTTTACCACCAGATATGGATTGTATGAGTATACAGTCATGTCTTTTGGATTAACCAATGCCCCCGCTTATTTCATGAACCTCATGAATAAGATTTTTATGGACTTCCTGGATAAGTTTGTCGTTGTTTTCATCGATGATATTCTGATTTATTCCAAATCAGAAGAAGAACATGAGCTACACCTAAGGACCATTCTTGGAACCCTTAGAGAGCATCAGTTGTATGCAAAGTTTAGCAAATGTGAATTTTGGTTACAGGAAGTAGGATTCCTCGGTCACATTGTATCAGCCGGAGGAATTGCCATTGACCCTGCCAAAGTAAAAGATGTTGAAGATTGGCAAGCCCCAACCACTCAAACCGAAGTTCGTGCTTTTCTTGGATTGGCGGGATATTACCGCAAATTCGTAGAAGGATTCTCGAGTATCGCCCGACCCATGACCCAATTGCTGAAGAAGGACAAGAAGTTTGAATGGACCGACAAGTGTGAAGCGAGTTTTCAAGAACTCAAGAGGAGATTGATTTCAGCCCCAATCCTGATTATGCCAGATATCACGAAGCCCTTCGATGTGTATTGTGACGCATCCAAGATTGGTCTCGGATGTGTGCTAATGCAAGAAGGCAAAGTTATATCTTATCTATCGCGACAATTGAAGCAACACGAATAAAATTACCCAACTCATGACCTCGAACTCGCAGCCGTAGTTCTAGCCCTGAAAACACGGAGACATTACCTGATGGGAAACCATTGTGAGATTTATTCGGATCACAAGAGCCTAAAGTATATATTCACTCAGAAGGAGCTGAATATGAGGCAGAGAAGATGGATTGAACTAATCAAGTATTACGACCTGGACATTCACTATCACCCCGAAAAGCCAATGTGGTAGCCGATGCCCTTAGCAGATTGCCGTGCCGCTTGAACTCCATGATTTTAAAGGAGCAACCAAGTTTGCACAAAGAGATGGAAGATTTTCGAATGGAATTAGTAAGTGAAGGATTTTTGGCTAGCATAGAACTTCAGCCCACTTTGATCAGTCAGATTAAAGAGGCGCAGAAAGGAAATGCTAGTATCGACGGAATCAAGCGTCATATCGGTACAGGCAAAGTACCCGGATTCACCGAGGACGAAGAAGGAGTTTTGTGGTACAAAGGACGCCTTTGTGTACCATCAGATTCTGAGTTGAAAGAAGTTATCTTGAAGGAGGCTCATGATACTCTTTATTCTATCCATCCCGGAGGAACTAAGATGTATCAAGATTTGAAAGATCAATTTTGGTGGCATAAGATGAAGAGAGAAATCGGAAGCTATATCGCCAAGTGTGATATATGTCACGAGTCAAGGCAGGACATCAAAGACCCATTTGGATAGTTGCAACCTTTGCAAATTCCGGAATGGAAATGGGATTCTGAGGAATGGACTTTATCCTTTGGACTACCTACTTCTAGTAGGGGAAATGACTCTATTTGGGTCATAGTGGACAGATTGTCCAAAGTAGCCCATTTCTTGCCGTCAAAACCACCTATCAGAGTTTGAAGCTAGCGGAGTTATACATCTCTAGAATAGTTAGTTTGCACGGAGTCCCCAAGAACATAGTATCGGATCGAGGAACTCAGTTTACCTCGAGATTCTGGAAGAAAGTCCAAGAAGGTTTAGGAACCCGCCTAGATTTCAAGATCTGCGTATCACCCTCGGACCGATGGACAAGCGGGCGGGTAAACCAAATACTCGAAGATATGCTTAGGCGTGTACTAGAATATGGATCCAAATGGGAAGGTATGCCGTTTGCAGAATTTTCCTACAACAATAGTTACCAAGCCAGTTTGCAAATGGCCCCATTTGAATTCATGTACGGAAGAAAGTGTCGCACCCCTTTGAACTGGTCGGAAGTAGGAGAGAGTCAGATTTTAGGACCCAACATCCTCCGAGAAGCAGAAGAGAAGGTTCACAAGATTCGTGAGCACCTCCAGTGTCGTGGGAATGGTCACGGCAGATGCCGCACTGGCGTGTAGTAGAACGAGGGCAAGGCGGCCATCATGGAAGCGAGATGAGGGCGGAGACACGGGTTTTACCTGGTTCGCCCCCAGGGTAAATACCTACTCCTCGCTAGATTGTATTATGAAGGTGGTACAATGGGCTCAGCGGCACAGGCGTCAGTCGTGGGGAAATATGATGGAACGTTTTTACGCTTGATGGAGGTTTATATAGGCTCACCTCCCCTAGGGTTTACATATCTCAACCAATTCAGTTAAAGCTTCGATACTCGTTTAACCTAATCTGACTGGGCCTATCTACTACTTTGGGCCTTCACTTCTAGTCGCTTGGTTCCTCATTGGCTTCAATCCGATCGCCGTCTTGTAGCCCACTCGCTAAGTCTTGGGCCTGTCGGAAGCGCCTGCTGGGTATACCCGGTAGGCATATCCCCATCGATAGTCCCGAGGCCGCCGCCGATTTGGCGAGGTGGGCTGGGCGATCGAGCATCTGGTGCTGAGTAGACATCCATCGAATCAACGGCGGGCTCTGTATAAAGGAAAAACTAATCACACTACCGCAGCTTTGGCGAGTCGGTGGCTCTTGTCATAGTGGTTGGGTCGTGAGCCGAGTGGCTGAAGTTGAACCGTTAAACATGGTCAAACTAGCCGTTGGAGTTAATCCAACGGTAATTTTAGCATAATCATCGCGATAGCGGTTCCCTGATTTGGCGGGTAGCAACCGCTATATAAGAGGAATGGCTAGCGATCGAGAGGACCACCGTCTCACCATTTCGTCCATTGCGCACCTTTCGCCTCCCTCACTTGACCCAGCCAACCGAAATCCTCCAAGCCCCACAAATCTTTCCGCCATGGCCCTCTCCACGAACCTTGGGGCGATCGAAATGCACTAGAAATGGCGGCTTCCTTGAGGAGGCCAGGATTCTGCAAGCCGGCTGCTGGCGCATCCCCGCGGCCGGAGAGGTGACTCCAAACCCGCGAGAGAGGGAGTTCATCTGCTTCACCAGTCATCTCGAACGGGGGCTAGGGTTCCCCACGTCCCTATTCTTTCGGTGCTTCTGCTCCTACTACGGGATCCAGCCATCGGATCTGGGCCCCCATAGCGTCGAGCAGCTCGCCATCTTTGTGGCGTTCGCGAGTGCTACTTGCTGCTGCCTACTTCCCTCTTTGGCAAGATCTGTTCCATGGACGGATCAGCGCGAGGAGGCAGGCGGCCCAATGCTCGCCGGGTGGCCTAACCTTCGGTGAAGTCGAAGGCCTCATTCTTCGACTGATGCTGCCCGCCAAGGCAACAGCGGCGGAAAAAGTCGTGGTTCTACGTTGCGAAGCGACTCCGGAAGCGAGACGGCGATTCCATGGTACTCCGCCCGATCGGTCCGAGCGCCGCCTTCAAATCGGCAAGCTTCCGGCGACCAGCGGATGGTCGTCGACGAGATGCTTCAGACCATCCGCGGTCTAAAGAAGAAGTGCCTCCAACGATAAACACAGCCTGGCTGGCTCGGGCGGCGACTTCGTCCGCTGGCGGCGAGCACTACATGTACCGATACACGCCGGGGCGACCGACAAAGGCTAGCCTGGCGAGTGGAGGCTCGACGACTACATGCCCTTAAGAAAATCACCCAAGCGGTGTACTTGGGCGCTCAAGCTGGGGTCGCCCCTATCTGGCTGGCGCTCAGCTAACGGTAATCACTTCGTATCATTCGCGATGTCCTTTTGCGATCGTGGTCATACTAACTTCAACTTGCCTTTGTTGCAGCTGTTCCAAGTGGTGGAAGGTGGCTCCGCCCCGGATGGCGAATTGAGCTCGTCCGTCAAGACATGGAATTCGCCCGCTAGGAGCGACAAGCGGCAATGACAGCGAATCCGAGGAGAAGCCGCCCGCTCGCAAGACCCACGGCAACGTCGGTATGAGCTCGGCGAGCAAGAGCCTCGGCGCCATGATGATGAAGAAGAACTTCCGGAGACGACCTCGCGCCGCCAAGCTACTCCGTCAAAGAAGAAGAGGAAGGAGAAGGAGGCGAAGGCCCCTCCAACAAGGAAGACGAAACCGACGAGGCCGGCCTCGCCACCACACTCGGCAAGCAATTCCGACGCCCCTAGCCCGGCCAAGGATGAGGCGCCCGCCCGATGGTCATGGACACGGCCACCATCGAGGTGCCTCAGGCGTCGATGCCTCCGCCATTCGCCCGGTCTCGGGGCTGGGGGAAACTCGACGCGACTTCGCCTCGCAGGAAGCTCTGTCGAAGAATTCTGAGGCTCTGGTCACAGCTTCGACAACGAAGAAGCCGTCCGTGTCTTGGGCACGTGACGTCCTGGACATGGGGCTCAGCCGCCGACTGGGCCCTGAGCTGGAGAAGCCAGCCGGCCTCCGTACGGGGTTGCGCTTCATTCCGGTCGCCAAGTGAGTGCACTCGCCTTCCTTTGTCTCCCATAATCATTGAATTATCTTGCTTATATGATCAATGTACAGGACCGGAGTGAAGAAGATGGGCCACCCAACCGTGGCTAAGGTGCTGTCCGTTGTCAGCGAGGAGGATTCTTCCTGCAAGAGGAAGGCGGACGGTCATCGTCCCGCGGATGGCGGCAAGAAGGCCAAGGTGACGCCGTCGTCACGATTTCGACGACACGGCGGCCGCGCCGGCTGGTCTCCTGTGAGGCGGCGCGTCCATGAAGGAGGCGCTCCGTTGCACAACGGAGCGAGCCGACGACCTCCTTTGGGCGGTGCCTCTATCGCCACCTTCCCGCTTCATGACCAAGGCGGCCGGCGGTGGAACCGCCGAGCCACGCTCCAGAGCCGCCGACGCTGAAGTCGACCAGCGCCGTGGGCATACGCCAGCTCTCCTCGCGTCGTGGACGCGATATAACTCCGGCATGCTTGGCGCAGCCATCCGGTACATCCGGTCCCGAGATCAGGTCGGTGCTGCGGCCTGATTATTTAGTGTCTTATATTCACTTATCGCATCCGGTCCTCGATGCGCTTTTCGCTGAATTTCAGCGGGTGGGCGCAAAATTCTTTGAGTACCGGTCTCGATGCGCTTTTCGCTGAATTTCAGCGGGGGGGCACTTAAGAATTTCTTTGATTGCCAGTCCCCGAGTGCGCTTTTCGCTGAATTTAAGCGGGTGGGCACTTTAGGAGTTCTTTGATTGACCTTTTGGTGATGTGCGAGTGCGCAACTTGAATCGCCGGCCGATTGGCGGCGGACGCGGAAAAGGCGGCCATCGTCCGAGGCGAACGAAGGGCTTGGCTGTTGCCGAAGGCGAGAAGCTTCGCCGAGGCTTGTCCCCACTAGTGAATTAAGCGGCAGCGCAATCGGCTTTGAGTTCGGCGAACAACGGATCGCCGACCTCGGCGCCAGTGCAGGAAGGCGAAGGAAAAGCGAGCTCAGCCGATGGGCGAGCCAAGGCCGCCATTGCAGCCGCCGAAGAGGATCGCAGAGTGTCGAAAGTCCTTATTGCTGGGCTTCAGGACGACCATACGTCGCTTCAATGCTTCATCACGGATCTCGCCCGCCCGTTGATTGGTAAGTGCGTCTACCTCTTTCAGTAGTTGTGCCATTTGTGGTATCCGTCGTATTCATTATTGTCTTCTACTCGCAGGTCGCATCATCGACAGCGCGGAAGAAGCAAGCACGTTCAACGCGCGGCAGTGTGTGAGCACGCTTGTCGATTCGGCAACGTTGTCGGCGACGTGCATCTGTGCCTATCTCCAGGAGATATCGCCCACGGAAGTGATTCCCAGCGACCTCGTTGAGGTGTGGAGGTATTTGGAGAAGGCGCCCGCGGTTGTTGAGTTCATGACGCGGTCGGTGTTTCGGCGCGGGGCGGCAACGGCGCTTAGTCTTGGACTTGCCCACTTCCCCGAGGACTTCGACATCGACGACGTGACGAGTGGCTACCATCGTCGACGGTGGCG
Source organism: Avena insularis (assembly GCA_023614405.1). NCBI lineage: Eukaryota > Viridiplantae > Streptophyta > Magnoliopsida > Poales > Poaceae > Avena > Avena insularis. Next base: position 387,227,725 of record CM042693.1, on the reverse strand, counting down.
ATGGAGCTTTCGAGGTCCTCAAGTTGCAAGACCGCCGCCAAGTACTCGGGCGTGTCTTGGCGATGGGCGACCTCCTTCCGCGTGCAGAGACGGTCGTCGTGTCTGGCAACCCGAGCCGCCGCATCGTGATTTCAAGGTTGAGCAACCCTTCCTGGCGATGGCGGGTGAGCGGCGACGTATCCGTCGAACCCGTACACGCCGTTCATCCGCAATCGCCGTGGAGTTGGCGAGTCGTCGTCTAAGCATGTAGAATAGGATAGTTTGCCTTGTGGCGTTAGCAGCAGTTCTTCCATGCGGGCATATTTTGTAATGCGAGACAATGCAACATGCTATCGAATGAGATGTCGTGTCTATTTTGGTATTTGTCAAGTGTTTGTGATTGTTGTTTGAACGAGTCCCCGAGCGCGTCCGCCCTTTTATGGGGTTTACCTCGTATGTGATGTGTTTGTTGTCTTTGTGTGTTTTATTATTGTGGTCGACTACTTGGGACTCGAAGAGCGATCGCTAAGCGACTCCTTGAACGTCTGTGCCGCGTTTTCCCGTCTTGCGAACGAGGTCGGGTGGCGAGTCCCCAGCGTGGTACTTGGCTGTTCGAGCACGACTCGAGGTGAGTGAGGACTTGGCGCGTTAGTTTGTGCGCGTCACTCCTGCCTGGCCCGTGGGGTCGATCGCGTGGCAGTCTGGGCATGCTCTCCTACTTGGCGTTTTCCGGACGCTCGAGGTGAACTGGTCCGCAGTCCCGGCGTGGTACTTAGCCGTTCGAGTTGCTTTGTCGAGGATGCGGAGGACCGTGGTCGCTGTAGAAGCGTGGCGATAGTCTTGGTTCGTAGAACCGATCGAGCTAAGCGACTCAATGGGGCTCGGGTAGGCGTTTTTCATGGACGATGCAAGACTGAGGTGACTCGGTGCTCTTGCACCGCACTACTTAGCCGTGCCGATCGCTGTACCAAAGGTTGACTTCTGCGGTTAGCGTGTTCTGTTATTACGAGTCACGAGTGGCACAAGACACGGAGTAGGTGCAATTTGCGGTAACCGTTTCTTTTTTATTTCGAGCGATGGAGAGTACATATGTGGGGTTCTAGGCGAGAACTTCCGTAGGAGGTTTACATTCCATGGTCGCTGACGTCGAGTTCGCCGTCCCGCGGACGTCGGTGAGGTAGTAGGCATCGTTGCAAGTACGGCCGATGGCGAATGGTCCCTCCATGGAGGGAAAGCTTGTGCATGCCCTTCTTGTCTGGATGAGACGCAGCACCAGGTCGCCTTCTTGGAAGGTGCGAGTTCTCACCCGCCGGCCCGTGATAGCGGCGGATTCCTTTGTTGGTAGATGGCGGTCTTGGCGAAACTGGTCGCGTGCCTCGTCGAGTTGATCGACTCCATCCTGTCATGCGAGTTCGCTTCCGTGTAGTGGGCGACCCTTGGCGAGTCGTGCTCAAGGTCGGTGGGCATGACTGCCTCGGCCGTACACCATGAAGAAGGGGTGAATCCTGTCGACACTGTTGGCCGAGGTGCGGATTCCCGGATGACGGAGGGTAGCTCCTCGACCCGGCACCGCGATGCGCCGAGTGGTACTTGTCGGAGTCAGCCGTGGAGGATGCTTTGGTTGGCCCGTTCCGCTGGCCGTTGGATTCGGGTGGGCGACTAGCGAGGTCGAGCGAATGTGGTGCTCTTCACAGAATTCGCCATGGCTCCTTTGGCGAAGTTGGTGCCGTTGTGATGATCTTTGTTGGGGAACCCGTGGCGATATATGAGTTCGCGTAGGAATTTCGTGGCGGTCTTCCGTCGCATTTCGGGCTTGGCCTCCACCCACTTTGTGAATTTGTCATCGCGACTAGGAGGTGGGTGTAACGGAGGGAGCCTTCTTGAAGGGCCCACCATGTCCATGCCCCATACGGCGAATGGCGGTGATGGGGATTGTTTTGGCCGAGCTCGGCACGCGTCGTCTGGTTGGCGTGCCGGCACCGTGCACCGCTGGGCGATGTCGACAGCGTCGGCGTGTCTGATGGGCGAGTAGAATCCATGTCGCATAGCCTTGGCGTCGAGAAGCGGCGCCGGCGTGGTGGCCGATCACCGGAGTGGATGTCGTGGAGGATCTTGCGTCCGTCGGCGGGTTGGACGCAGCGTTGGAACACGCCGGTGACATCGCTTGTGGAGGAGCTCACCGTCGATGATGGCGTGGGACTTGCATCGACAGGCGATCATTCGAGCTTCGTCTCGCGGCAAGGTGCGGCTTCGTAGGCGATGTAGGGCTTGGTCGGTCGTCGGCTCGTTGACGAAGTGCGACCAGGGCTGCTACGGTTGGGCGGGACTCCGATGTCGATCTCCCTTGGGGAGAGGCGGTAAGCTTGGTGATCGTGTCGAGGAAGGCGGCCGGGTGGTGCGAAGTCGAGCCGACCCGATGTGAGAGGCGTCGGCCTCCTCGTTCTTCCGCTGTCGATCCACTCGACGGAGTAGCTCGTGAAGTGTCGCCAGATTGTCCATCGCTTGGCGATGCGCCGCCATGGTGGGGAGGCGGCGTCGCAGTGCGGTGACTTGTCCTGCGACGAGGTCGGAGTCGCCGTAGCAGCGTAGGCGGTTGACATTCATCTCCCTGGCGGCCCTCATGCCGTGTAGTAAGGCCTCGTACTCGGCCATGTTGTTTGTGCAGGGTGTGAAGTCCAGGCAGAGAACATAGCGGAGCTTGTCGCCCTTCGGAGAAGTTAACACGATCCCTGCGCCTGCGCCGTCCGCGTTCTTGGTGCCGTCAAAGTGCAGGCTCGATGGTGGAGGTATGGCAGCTTCTCGGCTCGGGCTTCTTCGATCGGCGATGAAGTCCATTAGGGCTTGCGACTTGATCGCTCTTCGTGGCTCGTATTTGATGTTGTGGACACCGATCTCGACGGCCCACTTGGCGACTCGCCCGGTCGCCTCACGGTTGCGGATGATGTCCTGCAACGGTGCGGAGGAGACGACCGTGATCGGGTGCTCCTGGAAGTAGTGCGGCAGGCGTCGGCGTGCTCACGACCGCGTATACCAGCTTCTGGTACTGCGGGTACCGCTGGCGCGACTCGGTGAGGACCTCGCTGATGTAGTAGACCGGTCGCTGTACTAGGCGCTCATTTCCTTCCTCCGGTCGCTCGATGATCATGATCAGCCGACGACGCTCGGAAGCGCGGACGTGAACTAGCATGGGTTCTTTGTCGACCGGTGCGGCGGTAGCACCTTCTTGAGGTCGCGGGCGTCGTCTGCCTCCTTGTCCCACTGGAATGTGGGGTTCTTGCGCATCAGGCGATATAGAGGCATTGCCTTCTCGCCCAAGCGGGGGATGAAGCGACTGAGAGCCGCTACTCGCCCGGCCAGCTTCTGAACGTCGCGCAAGCACTCGGGTTTGCCGAGTCGGGCGATCGTGTCGATCTTGGTGGGGTTCGCCTCGATCCCGCGCTTGGAGACGACGTAGCCCAGTAGCTGCCCTACGGGTACACCGAAGGTGCATTTGCCTGGGTTGAGCTTTATCTTGTATTTTCTCAAGTTGGCGAACGTTTCCGCCAGGTCGGCGAGTAGGTCGCCCTGGCGAGCGGACTTTACGACCACGTCGTCGATGTAGACGTGGATGTTGCGGCCAATTTGGCTCGCAAGGCATTCTTGCATGCACCGCTGGTAGGTTGCCCCGGCGTTCTTGAGGCCGAAGGTCATGGCGGTGTAGCAGAAGGCTCCGAATGGCGTGATGAACGCCGTCTTCTCCTCGTCCGTGACAGCCATTTTGATCTGGTTGTAACCAGAGTAGGCGTCGAGGAAACACAGCGACTCCGAGCCCGTGGTGGAATCGATTATCTGGTCGATCCGCGGGAGGACAAACTGCTCCTTTGGGCGGCTGTTCAGTTTGTGTAGTCGATACACATCCTCGGTCCCATTTTCTTCTCGACCAGGACTGGGTTTGCCAGCCACTTGAGTATTTGATCGGCGGATGAAGCTGCAGCGAGTAGACGCTGCACCTCTTCGGCGATTGCTCGGCGGCGCTCTTCATTGAAGGGTCGCAGCGGCTTGATGTCGCACTTTGGGGTCGGCGTTTAGCTTGTGCTCGGAGCTCCACAGGGACACCGGGCATGTCAGAGGGCTTCCATGCGAAGATGTCCCTGTTCTCATGGAGGAACTCGATGAGCACGCCTTCCTATGCCGGGCTCATGCCCGCCCCGATCGTCACCGTCTGGCTGGAGTCGCCTGGGACCAGCTCGGCCAGATGGTGTGCGTGGTGGACTCAAAGGTTGAGGTGTTTGCGCCCGAGTTGGCCTTCTTGAGTATGGTGGGGTCGTCGTTGTTGACCCTCGCGTGTTGGCGAGTTCATCCGTGGTTGGTCTCCGCGCGATGACGGCGTCGTGAGCTCGGCGCCTTTGGCCTCACACCGGCGTCCATGTCGGGTCGCCGTTGATGGTGATAGCGCCGACGGCCCGGGAGCTTCATCGCGTTATGCAGCGTGGTGGGGCGCTGCCATGAACTTGGCGAACGCCTGGCGCCGCAGGACGCAATGGTAGGGGCTGTCGAATGGCACGAGCTCGAAGACGATCCGCTCGGTGCGGAAGTTTGCTGGTGTGCCGAAGGTGACTGGCAGCGTGACCTTGCCGATCGGGTACGCCTTCCGACCGGGGACGATGCCGTGGAACATGGTGTGGGTCGTCTCGATCATCGACTACGGGAGCCGCAGCCGCTGAAGGTGTCAGTGCAGGATGTTGATGGAGCTTCCGCCATCAATGTCTTGGGGAGCGATGATCTCCGACCTTGGCTTGACCACCGGGCGACTCGACTGGGTACTCGATGCGTGGCGAGTGGTCTTGTCGACTCGGTGATGGGCTGCTCCGACCAGTTGAGGAACTGGGGGCGTCCACAGGCCACCGCGTTAATGACGGCGGCGGCGATGACCTTCTTCTCGCTTCGTGTTGAAGCCCGTGAAGGTGTGGAGCGAGCCGCCACTTTGCGAATTTTCCGCCGTTTGGCGGGTCATTGTCGGGTCCTCCGTGCTCGTGCCTTCTCGATCTCCCACGAGGGTGTGGCGGTCGGCGGTGGTGTGCGTGGCGGGCTTTCCTTCCCTGCTATGAAACGCACATGGTTGGTTAAGGAGAGCCGCGGGGTCGAACCTTGGCTTGGCCTTGTAGTTGCCGCCGTCGCGGCGTTGTCCTCCGTCGCGGCGGAAGCTCTTGGGCTCGCGTTGCGCATGCCCGGCGTTGGCGACGAAGTCGACTCGCCCGTCACTGTGGCGCTTTCCGGTGAGGCGAGTGTTGCTGTAGCGCAGGTCGGACCGTCGTCCGCTGTCGTTGCCGCTCGTGCGGCGTTGACCTCCTGACTCGTCATCAGTTTCCTGGTTTGGATCTTCCTCCGTGTACCGTTTGGTGATCTCGAGGAGGTCGAGGATGTTGTCGAGTGTGCGAGAGTGTCGCTTGAGCTTGGCGACCAGGGGCTCGTATCGGCACGAGGTCTTGAAGCAATGGATCGCGGTGTCCGGGTGGATGCCGACCGCGTTGTACCAAAGTTCTTGCCACCGTTGGACCCAGTTGCGGGTCGACTCGCGGGGTCCCTGGACGCATCGCTCTAGGTCCTCGATAGTGGTGGCGCGGGTGTAGGAGCACTCGAAGTGCCTGACGAAAGCGTCGCGCATCTCTTCCCAGGAGTCTACACGTCACGAGGGAGGTGTTGATCCATTTGCCGCGTCCCTCCATCATCAAGGGAGGTAGCAGGCGGCGATGGAGTCGGTGTGGCCTGCGATCCCCATTGCCATGAGGTATGTGTCGAGCCAGACAGCGGGGTCGTACGAGGGATCGTACTTTTCTATCTCCTTCGGCGCTTTAAAGTTTGGCGGGTACTTCTCGCCTCGGATCATCGGTCCGAAGCACTTGGGGCCAAGTCGACTGAGCGACCCCATGGGCTCGCCGTCGCGGCGAGTGGTTAGGGTGTGCCGCAGGTCGTCGGGCTGGCGTGCGCGCCAGCTTTGGTTGTTGATGATGTGGGTGCGGGCGTCGATGGGCTGACCGTTGGCGGCACGAGGTTGGTCGCGGCCTGGGGTCGTTAGTGGAGAGTGTCGCGTTCGGGTCGGTGTTGGAGCTGCAGTGGCTCCGGTGGTGGGCGATTGAGTGTGTTTACGCCATTGGGCGGCCGCCTGCTTCCCAAAGAATGCGGTATACTCGACCTTGTAGTCGGCGCCGCTCTTTGCTGCTCGATGGCCTTTGCGGCAGGGCCACGGCGTATTGGATCTGAGAGGCGCGTCGCCGGTGGCCGTGATCTTTGTCGGCTGCTGCCACGAGGTTGTCCATAGGGGTGGAGAACGGTGGGAGGCCGTTGGCGTCTCGCTCCGTGAGGAGACTACTATCCGTGGCTGGTCCACAGGGGTGTGCGGTTGGGTGGGCGGGCGCCATCGCCGTCGACCTGGCGGTCGGCGCTTCCTCTGGTGGCGCGTTCTCGCAGATCGCGCTTCGCCACGCTGTGGCGGGTCATTTTCGTCGTCGAAGTTCAGCGCCCTGAGCGGTGGGGTTCGGCGCGACCTGATCCGCTATTGGTGGTAGCGCGATAGCTCTGCGCCGTCACCTGCCGAGGCGAAATTTCGCTCGGCTTGCTCCTTGCGCACTGCCTCCGCTAGTTTCAGGCGGAGTTCCTCGACCTCCGTCACCGTGGCGTTAGGAGGGATTGGGGTGGAGAATGGATCCTCCGGCGGATCGGTGTCGGTCGCCATGTAGGTCGCAGCGTGGCGGCCGGTTCCGTCACGAAGGTCGGCGAGTTCTCCAACCCGAGTCGAATTCAAGATCCCGAGGATGGAGGGTCGAAGTCTCCCGTTGGAGACCTGAGTAATGGAGCCAGCGGGTGAAGCAGCGGTGATGGACCGGCGAGTGACGCCCCGGGTCAGTCGGCGTCGTCGTTGAGGCCGCGTCTTCCTTGGCTGCTGAGTTTTCGCCACGCTGTGGGCCGAATTGTACTCGGAGGCGAGGCGATGGATCGTGCAGATCTGGCTTTCGGAGAGCCGATCGCGTGGCGGCGACTCGCGGATGCGAGCCGAGTCCTCCGAGATGATGACGTCGGTGAGGCCGACGAAGAGGCTGATCGTGCCGATCGGCAGGATCTGTTGTCTTGCGGCGTGATGCGCGCCCGGGACGTAGCTGCTCGGCAAGATTTGGAGCATCTCGCCGATCGCCATCATCCAGACAGCCCAATCCTGACAGAAGAGTTACGCCGACAAGAGACGTCGAGACCTCGCCTTCAACATAGGAGATTTTGTTTATCTGAAAGTGTCACCATTGAAGGGAATGCAGCGTTTCCAACTCAAGGGAAAGTTAGCCCCCAGATATATCGGACCTTTCAAAATTCTGAACCGTCGAGGAGAAGTATCATATCAACTGGAGCTACCAGAAGAGATGTCAGCTGTGCACAATGTGTTCCATATCTCGTTACTTCGCAAGTGTCTCGAAGTCCCCGAGAAGACCGAAGTATTCAAGAATATCGATCACCGGACCATAGAGATCAACGATGACCTAACCTATCCCGAAGTACCCATCCTATATTGGAAGAAGCCTTTCGAACTACCAGAACCCGAAGCATCAAGTTTCTCAAGATTCAGTGGAGCAACCACATAGAAGAGGAAGCTACCTGGGAACGCGAAGATCACATCAGGACGGAGTTTCCCAATCTCTTCAAATCCTAGGTAATCTTTTCGTCCTTTTTCAAATCTCGGGACGAGATTTTGTTTAAGGGGGGAAGGTTTGTAACATCCCAAAAATACCAAACTTAGATTATCAAACACAAATCACCAAGATTAGGGTCAACAAAAACTTTTCTAAGTAAACCCATGAAGGCATGCATATGTGTATGCATAGTTTTTGAATTTCTTTAAAACCACTTTGTTTGTGTGATCCATTGCTTGTAAAATGTTTCTTAGGTGAAATAAACATCATCTAAAACATTTCCCACACTTTTCCTTAAGACAAGTAAATCAAAACAAATATATTAAGTAAATGGTCATTTTGACCAATTTAACTCCCATGCCTACTTTGGCTGTCTCAAACTTTCAAAACCTAACAGAAACTTTTCTGGATCTTTGCACCCCTTGAATGTACTCATAATAGAGTATCAAGGCCCACTTTGTGATCATCCAGAAACTTTCAAATGCATAGTTTAAATGACAATTCAAAATTGAATCTTCTTCATATGGGAAGATCCCACTTTTCCAAAACCCACTCAAACAAGCTCAACTTTTAAAACCCAAGCATCTGCAGACTCACCAGAACCAATCTAGCAAACTCACCAAAATTCATTTAAAAATTCAAAACTTGATTTCATGCGGCCATTTTATCACACAGGTTGCAGACACAAATCAAACAAAACAACAAACACTATAGTGTGCAGTGATTACGCCTAACTTGTTCCCTAGTTAGCTCACACACACCTCAGTAGATCATCTAGAAAGATTAGCCCAACACTAGCACCCATGTGAGCTTGCCATTGCCATTAATGGTGAACAGCCGAGCCACCCCATGTCACCCTATTGTGGACAGCAAGCTAGGAGCAGCAGCAAGCCTAGCCAAGCATGTGGGGAGGCGACCACCGTCCACGCCATCCTTGTGTCCCAGCCACAGCGTTGCCAAGCCTGGACCACGCGCACAAGCCACGCCAGACCATGCAGGCGTGCGCCAGAGCGCCACCCGCGACCAGCATCCACGACACGCGCCGCCCTCGCCCGCACACACGATCACCACCGACCTAGGACCCCTCCAGACACTCCCGTTTGCCGCCCCGTGCCATACAACCACCGCCCGCCGTCGAAGACGCCGCCTCTGCCGCGCAGAGCACCGCCCGTTCCAGACCAAACCACACCGCGCCATGCCTCGCGACCATGTCGTTGAGCATCGCCAGGAGACACCGCACACCGTCCCCTACCCTTGCCCATGCCATTAGCCGCTCGCGTTCGACGAGCTCACCTGCGCCCGCGGTCGGTCCCTCGCTCGACTATAAATAGAGGCCACCCCATACGATTTCTTCACACCATCTCACTCCCCTCTCCCCTGACCGTGCCACACCATTCTCGAGCAAGCGAGCACCACATCGCGAATTTCACGGCCCGCCTCTGGAGAAGAAAGGAGCCAGCGATTGGAGCCGCCCAGGAGAAGCCACGGTGCAGGAGGTTCGCCGTCATCGACTTTGTTGTTAGCCGCCTCGCCGACCCTCGCCGTGCCCGGTGAGCCCCAGCACCCCCACTGGCCGTGCTAGGTTTCGTTCTCACGAGCTGTCTCGCGTCGACGATGACCCCCAGTTGGATTAGAACTCGATCGAGCGATCCACATTGCCATACCGCTTGCCCAGCCCGTGTCACGACGAGTGGGGACACCCACTTAAGCCCAGCTGGAGCACTGCGCTTAGCAAGCCCGTTAGAATTTCCGCAGCGGAAATTCAAATTAAGCCTTTTCTTTTTAAATTCAAACACACTTCTGTACCCAACTTCAAAAATCAACCCAGATCGATTCAGTGCACCAAATTGGATGAAACCAATTTTGTTGGAAAGGTCTGTGAATGCTTAATCCAAGCCCGTTGGATTCAAGTCATTTGGATCTGTATATCACCCATAGTAAAAATAACAAGGCAGAAGATTTTCTGCATTCAAACATTTTTCAAATTTAAACCATAAAAGCTTTAGAGTTGATTCCAACTCTCAAAAATCACATTTAACCATACCTTTCAGAATATATAAAAAAATATAGGTTTACTTGCAGAAATAATGTTCAAGTAATAAAAGAATGCTTCATAAGCATTTCTAGCCACTTTAATTAATTAAAATAAAAGGGTAAAACCTTATTAAATTGTGACACCACTTTAAATCACATTCCCATGGACTACAATATGTGGTGATGACATGTGTCAACATGATCCCATGTTTAGTTTGGAGAATATTAAATCTTAAGTAGTTTCTCAATAAGTAGAAATTACTTTTCTAAAATAAAAAGATTTAAACCAAGCCTTAACCTTGTAATGTTAGAGATGATGCTAGATCATCTATAGGACCCTTGTGTGTGATGATTGCAAGTAGTTAAGTATTGTTTGGTGATTGTGTACCTCGTATTTATTCATAGACGCTAGTACCAACCAAGGGTACGAGGAGGAAGGAGGATACTACGAAGAGGAAGCCAAGGAGAACTTCAACCACTGCTCTGCACAAGGCAAGCTTATATTGACATTGATGCAAGCCTTACTAGTCAAGTTGACCCATGCAAGCTAACACTTGCAAGATACCCTACTGATGCCACAAACCCATACTTGTGATATGAATACTATATGCCTTAAGCGTATGTGATCATACCCACTTGCTAAACCAATCCTAGTTTTATGGCAAGCTTCTTACTTTTTTATCTTTATCAAAACTTACTTAGAGTTTACTTAAGATATTGGTAGATACTAGAAAGATATGTGAAGATTGCATCAAGAGCATAAAATTTGGCCTAAGCTAGAAACCTTGATATCAGCCTAAGATATAAGGTTAGACTTAGTGAAACTCCACTAGTTACCACCCCTCATTAGTACTACCCCCACCTGTAGATGCTAGTGCTAAGCATAAAACTTGATCAACTTTAGATGGGAATACTTGGTGGAAAAATGGTTATGAAAACCTTGGAATGATGGATCATTCTATTGAAATGTTTTGGACATGTGTTTCCAAACACTTGATGATTTTGGTGATGAAAATGTTGAGGCATGAGCCTTAGCCCTTTATAAAACTGATGGTTATGCGGATGCGATACCATTCCAATTTTATCGACAACCACAATACCGAATATTGGGTAGGGCTTGGTGGAAACTTATATACCTTAGTATTAGTTCCCTCACGGCCAAGGTTTGTGAGGCTACCTTGTGAAGATTGTCCACATGCGTACCCAAGATGGCGGTGTTCATGGTTGGGAGGCCAAACTCACGGAGAGGTGTTGATACTAGGGAGTGTAATTGAAAGGTTAGGATTGATTATCCGCATACTGAGTATGGTGAATTCAGGATTTGTTCCTGACGGATGTATCGAATGTTGTGGTGAAAGTGTACAATCTCTGCAGAGTGTCAAACTATTCGAATAGCCGCGTCATGATTATGGACAGATTAGAGGCCATACTGTTCCCCCCTCAGACCTTTTATAATGACTTGTGAAATGAATTGCGACTTTGACTTGACCACAACAGAGTTGTGACCTGAATTACAAGATCCCACTTAGGAGTTATAAAATTGTGACTAGCTTTGGAACTTAGTAAAGATAAACCTGGCTTTTTGCAAAACAACCCTAGAGCCTAGTGTCCTATTATCCAAAAAAAACCTTTTCTTGTTAGTATTAGTTTGCGAGTACTTAAAGAGTACTCATGGCTTTGTCCCTGGCTATTCCCATGGCCAGACTATGAAGAAGAGTACCTCGAAGATGGACCCCAGGAAGGTTACGACAACTAGGATAATCTCCCATCGTCAGCATTGCCTGTGACCCCGAAGATGGAGCTTCGCCTACGCTACCGTTATTACTACGTATTCCGCTGCTTGATGTTGTATTAAGAACTGGATCATGAGATCCCTATTTGTGTAAGAACTTATGTATCGTTTTAATGGATGAAGTACTATGGTATCCAATTCTGTTATGTCTCGCAAAAATGGTAATCCTGGGATTGCGATGTATGGCATAACAGGCATCTAGGATTGAAAAATCCAGGTGTTGACAGTTGGTATCAGAGCATGGTCGACCTGCTAGGATCCCTTGCAGCGGACGTTGCTGAGTCTAGAAAAATACATTGGTAGCTATATATTAGGGAAAAACTAATCGGAGAGTAGGACTTCTTGCTCTTTATTTCTTTTCCCACCCTCCCACCCTTTTTCTGGTAAGGAAGTGCAACATTTTATCTATTCTCATCATCTTCTTTAGGTTCGAACGTCTTCGGCTATCCGTAGTATCGTCGTAAGTTTTATCGTTTGTGTCAGAGTAAAGTTGCTTTAAATCAAAAACCTTTGAATATTCAATTCTGTTGTTCTTTTGAATCCGTTGAAACCTCAAAATCCTGATTTTATTCAAATTGTTTTCATCAACTCCATCTGTTTTGATCAAAAGTTTTAAACCTTTCGGCTTGTTGGCATGGTCTTGCTGACTTGTTCTTTGCTACCAACGCGTGAAACGGAAGTTTTACTTCGTCTTCAGTTCTCTTCCAATACATGCATAACTTAAGTTATTTTGGACTCTCGCGATTGTAATGTTTTAGTATAGCTATATGACACTTATCATGAGTGAAATATGTGAACGTATCAAATCTAATCTGCTGAAATACATAACTTGGGTCGTTCCGGCACTCGTAATTGTAATTTGGTTTTTATAGCAATATGACACTTGTAATGGGTGAAATATGGTGAATGCTATTATCTAATTCTACATGTTACTTGTGGTTAATTCTTACGTACTTTAATTGTAACTTGATGATATCTATGGCTCAGTCTTGTTCTAATTGTATCTCTTCTTGCATTTATGTTGGATTTTATTATCCTGAACATGTGCTAACTCGTGTCTTGATGATTTTCATCAGGATGCCTCGAGGGAGAGAAGAATCTCCTCCACCACCACCTCCAAACCCTCAGTTGGCTGAAGCGATGTTAACAATGTCAAACCTGTTGGGACAGCTTGTTCGTGGTCAGCAGCAGACTGAGGCCCGCTTTGCTCAGTACGACTTTGTTCAAAGGGTGACTCTCAGGGATTTTCTCACTCTCAACCCGAAGAACTTTGACACTCCTAAGTTTCCTCTCGATGCGGACGACTGGCTCCGTGGTATCAACCTCACTCTGGTTAATGCTAAAGTGGCTGAAGAAGACAAAGTGTCTTTTGCTTCCTATATGCTTACTGGTGAATCAGCAGCCTGGTGGGAAACTATGGAGAATGCCAGGGACCCAAATGTTCCTTTCTCTTGGGCAGAATTCCAGAAATTGTTCTGTGATCATCACATTCCTCAAGGTTAATTGGACAGGATCAAAGAAGAGTTCATGAAGTTGACTCAGGGCTCCAACAATGTTTTGACTTATAGCAAGTAATTCACTCTCTTGGCTCGCTATGCTGGTGATGAAATATCAACTGATGAAAAGAAGCAAGCTCGCTTCAGAAATGGTCTTGAGCCTTCAATCAAGTTCAGCTTAAACCTCACCACTTGCAAGAACTTTGAAGAGTTGGTCAATATGGCAATCAAGGCTGAAACTGGCAGACGTGAGTATGAAAGAACCCTGAAACACGCTCGTGAGTTAGGCTCAGCTACTCACTCTGGCCCGCCTCAAAGGCGCCGTGTCTACCAGCAGGAAGCTCCCCAACCTGCTAGGACCTCCTATCAACAAATGCAACCACGGGCTGCTCCTCGTCCTCATATGATTCAGCAAAGGCCTCCTCAGGGTTATATCAGGCAGGGCGCTCAGCCACAACAGCAATGGCAAAGATGCTGCCTTCGGTGCTCCTTAGAGGCCATATGCACCTCGGCATATCACTTGCTTCAAGTGTGGAGAACCTGGTCACAAATCTCCAGCGTGTCCCAATCAAGAGAAGCTTCCTCCACCTTCCCCTCTCTAGGCTTCCAAAGCCATGGTGAGAGTCCCTCCTCCGCAGCAAAGGCCTTCAACAGTAACAATAGGCCTACTCAAACAAATGTCATGGTGAACAATGTGATGGCAGAAGAAGCAGAGCAGGCGCCTGATGTTGTCATTAGTACACTACCTGTGAACTCTACTCCTGCAAAAGTTCTTTTTGATACTGGTGCATCTCATTCGTTTGTTTCGCAAAATTTTGCACAAATGCATGAACTTCCATTGGAAATTCTTCAAATGAACCTTTGGGTTAAATCTCCCGGTGCCAAGATGATGTCCTCTATGATGAGTTATGGGAATCAAATTCTCATTGGCGGTCGTCAATTCCTTGCTGATCTAATTGTCCTTGGTCCATCTGACATTGATGTCATTCTAGGCATGGATTGGCTCAAAGCTAATGGTGCAACTATCGACTGTGTGAACAAGTCGGTATCTCTTTCACATCCAAGTGGCCACATAATCTATTCTCCAAATGCAACTCCTTCAACACAAGTCTTTGCTCTCAATGCTAATTCTTTGCCAACACTGGAAAATGTACCTGTGGTGTGTGAATTTCCAGATGTGTTTCCAGAAGAATTGCCAGGCATGCCACCTGATCGGGCCGTTGAATTCGTGATCGAATTGGAACCCGGAACAACTCCAATTTCGAAACGTCCATATAAGATGGGTTCTAATGAAATGGCCGAGCTCAAGAAGCAACTTGATGAACTTGAAAGTAGAGGCCATATCCAGCATAGCACTTCTTCGTGGGGAAGTCCCACCATCTTTGTCAAGAAGAAAGATAAAACTGATCGTCTAGTTGTTGACTATCGTGGTCTTAATGCAAAGACAATCAAGAATAAGTATCCTCTCCCTCGCATCACAGACCTCTTTGATCAGCACGCTGGAGCAAAAGTATTCTCTAAGCTTGATTTGAGAAGTGGATACCACCAAATAAACATCCGCAAGGAGGATATTCCAAAAACATCTTTCACCACCAGATACGGCTTGTATGAGTACACCGTAATGTCCTTTGGCCTCACCAATGCTCCTGTAACTTTCTCTCGCCTCATGAACTCGGTTTTCATGGAATACCTTGATAAGTTCGTGGTGGTATATCTCGATGACATTCTTGTTTACTCCAAGTTGAGGGAAGAACATGAAGAACACCTTCGGCTTATTCTCTCCAAGCTCCGAGAGCATCGCTTGTATGCTAAGTTCTCTAAGTGTGAATTTTGGCTTTCTGAAGTGGTTTATCTGGGCCATGTCATTTCTGATAAAGGGATTGCAACCAATCCGGAAACAATAAAGTCAATTGTGGATTGGATTCCTCCTAAAAATGTCAAGGAAGTCCGAAGCTTCCTCGGTTTGGCAAGTTATTGTCGCCGATTTGTTGAGAACTTCTCGAAGATAGCAAAACCTCTTTCTGAGCTTCTCAAGAAGGATATGAAATTCCTTTGGTCTCCATATTGTCAAGAAAGTTTTGAAACTTTGAATAAAAAGCTCACCTCAGCTCCTATTATGACTCCTCCAGATACATCCAAGCCTTTCCAGATATTCTGTGATGCTTCCATTCAAGGTCTTGGTGTTGTTCTGATGCAAGAAAGAAAAGTCGTGGCTTATGCATCTCGACAGTTGCAACCACATGAGATAAACTATCCTACTCATGATCTCGAGCTTGCAGCAGTTGTTCATGCATTGAAAACGTGGAGACACTACTTGCTTGGAAACCGTTGTGAAATCTTCACAGATCACAAGAGTCTCAAGTACATTTTCACTCAGCCTGATCTAAACATGCGACAAAGAAGATGGATGTAAACCATCTCAGACTTTGATGTCTCAGTTGACTACACTCTAGGGAAGGCTAATGTGATGGCTGATGCCCTTAGTTGAAAAGTATATTGCAATAAACTCATGGTAAAGGAAAGCAATAAGCATATCTTCAAAGAAATTCAGCTGTACAATCTTGAGATTGGTCCTCAAGGGCATCTTGCAAATCTATGCTTGGCTCCTAACCTTGAAGAGAAAATTCGTGAGGCCCAGTTGACTGATGCTATGGTCCTCAAAGTCAAGAAAAATCTGGAATTGGGTGTTCCCAAGTACAAATCTTATTCCATTGATGCTAATGGCACTCTCAGATTCGAAGGGCGCATTGTTGTACCAAAAGTGCAAGCACTCAAGAACCTAATTCTCAAAGAAGCTCATGAAACTTTGCTTGCTATTCACCCTGGTAGCTCAAAGATGTACCATGATATCAAACTTTACTATTGGTGGACGCGCATGAAGCGTGAAATTGCCAAGTATGTTGCCGAGTGTGATGTTTGCAGAAGAGTGAAAGCAGAACATCAGAGAGCCGCTGGTCTCCTTCAGCCTCTCCAAATTCCTGAGTGGAAGTGGGATAAAATTGAGATGGATTTTATCACCGGATTTCGGAAATCTCAGAAGGGCAACAATGCCATCTTTGTGGTGATTGATCGCTTCTCAAAAGTGGCCCACTTCTTGCCTGTCAAAGAGACTATTACAGCTAGTCAATTGGCAGAACTCTATGTTGCGAGGATTGTAAGCCTCCATGGTGTTCCTAAAGAAATCACATCTGATCGTGGAAGCTTGTTTACTTCCAGATTCTGGGAATCCTTTCAGCAGTACATGGGAACTAATATCAAGTTCAGCATTGCGTATCACCCTCAGTCTCAAGGACAAGTGGAAAGAGTAAATCAAATTCTTGAAGATATGCTTAGAGCTTGTGTCATCTCTTTTGGCATGAAATGGGAAGAATGCCTTCCTTTTGCTGAATTCTCTTATAACAACAGTCATCAATCAAGTCTGCACATGTCACCATTTGAAGTTCTTTATGGCCGCAAGTGTCGTACTCCTCTCTACTGGTCAGAAACTGGTGAAAGGAAAATCTTGAGAAATAAAGATCCTCTAGATCCTGAAATGTGTTCGGATATCATTAAAGAGGCAGAAGAAAAGTGTCAGATTGTTCGCGATAACTTGAAAATTGCTCAAAATCGACAGAAAGCCTACTATGATGGAAAGCACCATGATATGGTGTACAAAGTGGGTGATCTTGCTTATCTCCGTGTGACCCCGATGAGAGGCACACACCGCTTTGGTATCAAAGGGAAGCTTGCCCTGCGATACATCGGTCCCTTCAAGGTTCTCTCAAGATCAGGTCCTCTTGCTTATGTCTTGGAGTTGCCTGAGAATCTCAAAAATGTTCATCCCACCTTCCATGTCTCTCAGTTGAGGCAATGCTTCAAGGATCCCAGTAGAGCCGTGGATCATTCCTCTATTAAGCTCAAGGAAGACCTTTCTTACCATGAGCATCCTATTCACATTCTTGATGAGGCTGAATGAAAGACAAGAAACAAAACCATCAAGTTCTTCAAAGTTCAATGGTCACATCACTCCGATAAAGAAGCAACTTGCGAGCGCGAAGATCTCTTGAGGTCCGAGTACCCCACTCTTTTCTCCTCTTCTTAGAATCTCGGGATGCGATTCCTTCAAGGAGGGGCGTGTTGTGACACCCCAAGGTTCCAATCCCCAACCTTTGTCATGATTTGTGCATTTCTTATCTTCATCATGCATGCATCATATTTATTTGTTGGCATTTGATTTGGTTCTTGATATATTTGTATTTGGTTTTTACTAAATTGCTATAATGCCCAATTGGAGTTGAGGGCATATCTCTTTATCTCCTTCCTTCTATTAACATGTTAACAATCTCATTATCATATCTCTATTATATATGTGGGTGTCTTGTTGGGTTATTCGTATTTTTAAATCTTTCCCATGTATTCATCTACACATGATCCACTCTCCCTTTTATTTGCATTTGGCTTATTGTTATATCCGTGCTCTCTTTACTCTTATTCCTTGTGGATCTTTCTCTCTTTGTTTTTCTTATGTGTGTATACCCATATACACATAATGACTCTCTTTTTATCTCCTTTTAAAACTCTATCATGTTACACCTATTTAACACACCCCGTATATCTATCTAAAGTCTCTCTTTTATTTCCTACAACTATATCTATCCCTTTTGTCTACCTTTTTAATCTTTCAAAAGACCCCGTTTTAATCTCTAACCATTTTTAAACTTCCAAGAACTTCTGTTTAAATCCTAGCCTAAATTCCTAATATATTCTACACCTAATCTCTCTCAGCTAGCTACCCATCACATGTCTAACCTAGCAGCGTGCACCTGCTGCTGCATCTCTCTGAATAAAGCAAGCAAAGTCACACCTATTCTTTTTCCTATCCCCTTCCGCAAGCAAAGCTCAAGCCGCCGCCGCCACCGCGCCATGGCCTCCTCGCTGCGGTCGATACCCATCTAGACGTGCCATTCGCCGCCGTTCTCCCTTCTACCCGGCGCAGCAAAGACGTCCAGGGCGCCGGAGCTGCAAGACACGGACACTGCTGCCGCTGATCGCCGTCGCCTCGCCGTTCTGCCGTCGCGCCTCACCGTCGAGCCATCTCCGACCCCCCCCCCACTGTGAGGCCGACCTCTCCTACATTTTTCCCTCTTCTCGGTACTTCCCTTTCCTTTATCCTCCGTCGATGCGTCGTGCCGCGCTCGCCGCCGCCGCCCCTGGAACGTGCTGGCTGACAGACAGCAGTAGCAGAAGTAACACACGTATCCTCTGTCAGGCTAGTTCTCCTTAATTTTTGCCGCCGCCTCCTTTGCTCCTTTGTGAAAACTTCCTGAAGTAAACTTGTTCTCCAACATCCCAGCTTTCCAACACAATAAACGGTGCTCGTTTTGGATCTCTACAGACGAAGAAATCTTCATTCGAAAACAAGAAAATAATTTGTTCTTCTGAATTTTTCGACAGCGCAAACTGAATCCGTGCTGCTCATCAACGATTTCAGACCCGCTCTTTGCTACTATGAAGAAACTTCCTTCTGCAAAGTTGTAGAACTTTTCTAGATCTACAATTTTCATTTTTATGGAAACTTCAAAATCCTTGCAGATTTGTCGCCATCGTCGTCCAAAGTCAAGACAATATTTTATGTTTCTAGAAAGTTAACTGAACCTGTTCTGAAAACCTACGTTTTCTGGCGCATTTGTTACTCTTTTGGAAAATCTTTCTTCACCAAAGTTGTAGATCTTCGCGAGATCTACAACTTTCATTTTTACGGAATCCTCAAATTCTTCACCGTTTCATCGCCATCGTCATCTGAAGTCAGGTAGATTTCCATTCAAAACCCCAGATCGTATCTACGGTCCGTGAAGTTTTTCTAAAAAAAACCCTGACCATCTTCTGATCTTAAACCGGAGTCCTCCCCTGGGCTGATATGATGGGCTGGCCCGTCTTACTCTTCCAGACCGTGTGGCAGATAACAGTGACACTGGCCCAGTTCTTCACAGCGGCCCACCTCTTTTTTTTCTGTCTATTTTTTTATTATTTCAATTAATGCAAATTCCTTCAAATCTAACTAACTTTCAAACAATTTTGAATTTGCAAATATTTTCAACATGAAAAGTAAATGATTTTCTGAGATGAATAAAATGGCTTAAGTCGAATTTTGCAGAAATACCCCCAACTATTACAACTTTGACATTTTTGCCTTTTTGGCCTTAAAAATACAATTCAATAACTTTTAATCCGTAATTCCAAATTCTACAAATAATATATCTAAATTGATCATATCAACGACACGAAACCAACCGTGGTATCCATTTGTTCTTTCGCATCATGCATCATTGAACCTTAATAAAATTCGCACCCGAACACCTAAGTAATATGTGGCTGATTTACCTTATTGCTATACTTTTGTCCTCGGCCACTTAAACTTGAATCATTAAACATATCGCATCATATACTGCCATGATACATTATTGATTGCATCGCATCGTTCATGTGTTGATCGCGTTATTTCCTTTTTATGTATGGCATTTGGTTCTTATCGGTAGAAGGCGAGCCCGACGAGTACCAGCAGGAGTTTGAGCACTGCGAGTACCCTCTCGAGTTTGTACCGACTCCTTCCTTTGAGCAGTCAGGCGAGCACCTCACCCCCTTCTACCTATTTTTGCAATTATAGTCTTTACTTCCTTCTATTGAACTATTGCTATCCTTAATGTCGATGGTTTAGTACCGTACATTTATTTTACCTGCTCTACTATATTGCCTTGGTTATCCTATTGCCTTGTTTGTTTAGCTAGCTTTGATTTTGCGAGTCGTAGGCTTGCTTAGCTTTGCTCTCATACAGGTGGAACTTGTATTCTGGATAATGTTGTTATAAATATTAATCTGATGTTGTTGGTAAATGGCTTCACCTAATGATAAGGTCCCGGCAGTGACCACCTTTCGGGACTGCTTGAGTCGACCTAGGACCCGTTCGTTCTATGATACCAGTTCTGAGTTGATTGCGCTAACCAAATGTGGGGGCCTCTGGGATCCCCCCTCAACTACCGGCGTTATTCGTATATCCAGGGGTTACAAAATTGGTTTTCCATTTGGTGCATATGCATAATATGTCCTCGGACATGGGTTGAGTTTTGATATAATTTTGGTGGATTGCCATGGCTTGCATTGCATAAATTGGGATACCGTGTCGGAGGTGGGATGAAGCTCTACAAGTTATCTTCCGATCATCGACCGACCGTAGCCTTAAACACGGTGCCACCTGGAGAATCAGTTGTACCTCTTGTGTGGGTCAAACTCAGTAGGTGATGCCCCTGGATGTGCGCGTAGTTATGGGATAGTTCTTGTTATGAGACTTGGACGGCACGCCTATTTGTATTTTAGTGCTTGAAGGGTCGAACATGCATTTGGGTACAGTTGTGCACCCCTGCAGGGTAAATCTTTTCGAGAAGCCGTGTGTCCACGGTTATGGACGCCTCAGGAGTACAGTGTCATGATCATAGGCAATGCCACTAATACCTTGTTGTAATAAAATGACTAGTAATTAGTCTTATCAATTAAACATCTGCTTAACTAAAATTGCAACGTGTGTGTTCTGTGGGACTACTTCCTCGACTGGTTTTCGAGGGGGAAAGCCTCGGATGGGTTATGCCTGGAGTTATCTTAATGTTGTCGTTTAGCGCCCTCTTATCCTGCTCTAATAGACGATATTGTAGCATGTCTCTATAAGTTAGTCAGCTGCAAGCATTGCCGCCGCTAAGTACACCATATACCCCTTGTAGGCGAGGACCGCTGAATTCTAGTCTCGCCATGTACTGGCCTCAGTACTGACGCACTTGTTTTCTTTATGTTCTTTCGCTTTGGGTTCATTCCCGCTGTACAAGTACGTGTGATCAGGTGGATGAGTCTTGTTCTTACTACGTCGATTACGCTGATGATGACTACTACGAGCAGTAGCTGGGATCCTACCAGGAAGTCCTGGGACGTGTGGGCATGGGGCTCACTTGCTTATTTCTTGGCATCTTATGCCTATTTGGATCTTATTCGTACTCGGATGTTATATCATATTTTCCGCTTGATGTATGATGTATTGTTGGGACCATGGTCCTCTGTGTGCTACCTATCTATAAACATATATGTTTGGATCTTGTTGCCCATATTTCTTTTCTTTGTACATGGCGTTCTCTGATATGTGCTTGTATGTCGCCGACGTACATACTCACTTGTGTACGTTGAGGCGCGATTACCGGGACGGCGTGTGCTCACTCTAGAAGCTATAATCTTGTAGTGGGGTTATACCGGCTAGAGGTTTAGGCGCGTCGGATGGTTGGGCTCTACATGCCCAAGAGGGACACTTTTTGATACTTGGGATGAATGCTTCAAAGCAATGGTGGTATCGATGAGGATGTTAGCCGCAGGATCATGGCAGGGTGGATGAAGTGGCGTCAAGCATCCGGAATCCTATGTGACAAGAAGGTCCCACAAAAGCTAAAAGGTAAGTTTTATAGGACGGCAATCAGACCTGCCATGCTTTATGGAGCAGAATGTTGGCCCACTAAGAAGCAATACATCCAACAAATGAGTGTCGTCGAGATGCGTATGCTAAGGTGGATGTTTGGCCACATAAGAAAAGACCGGATCAGGAATGAAGTGATACGCGAGAAGGTAGGGGTGGCGCCAATCAAAGAGAAGCTTGTCCAACACAGATTAAGGTGGTTTGGACATGTCCAACGAAGGCCACCAGAAGCACCGGTCAACAGTGGGATTTTAAGGGGTTTTGATAATACAAAGAGGGGTAGTGGACGACCAAAGATAACAGGGGAGAAGGCGGTCAAAAGGGATATGAAAGAGTGGAATGTCCCTAGTGATAGGGCTGCATGGAAATCAGCAATCCATGTGCATGAACCTTGATTTACTTCGTTTGTTCGTTGTTCTTGTTCTTTTTTTACTTGCCTTTTTTCACTAGTTCTTCTTTGACTTGCACTTTTTACTGCTTTTTGCTTGACTTGCACTTTTCTCTAGTTTCCGTTTGAGTTTTATATCTAGCCTATCGCAAGTTGATTGGGACTAAAGGCTTTATTGTTGTTGTTGATTCATCTAGTTTTATTAATTCCTATAATAGAATCATCCAAGTTATCTCACTTCCGATTCATCGAGCATGTGTAGATTCATCATTCTATCAATCAGTCAGTCATATGCTTCTTGTCCTCCGGTTTCCATTGGTATGTATAGTTGGATCGAGTTTGGATCCTCTATATACTCATTGTTGATGCGCCTTCACTCTGTTGTTCCTCTTGTAGCCTTCTCGCTACTCTTCTCATGTCACAACTTCTGACCCATGGTTTTCTATCGCCATCTTCTCGATCTTTGGACAAGTTGGTACTTATTGGCTCACCGAGTGAAATGGATCATATGGGCACCTAGAGGGGGGTGAATAGGTGCTAACCAATTTTTAATACGTTTTTAATTTTAGGCATGACACAAAGTAAATTCTCTAGATATGCAACTACAAGAATTTCCCTATATGCAACCCTAACTACTAAGCACGTAAAGAGAGGAGCGAGGAAACCGTAGTGGAGCACGCACAGACACAGGGATTTGTTTTACCGTAGTTCCTTCCTTGTTAAGGGAAGTACATCTGCGTTGGAGGGGTGGGTGGTTCTAAGACCACCACGCCATAATAGGCCTCACCCTATTCTCCGATGGATGTCGCCACGAGAGGCCTGATCCACCTTCTCCACTATTGGATCCCTTCGAGGCGGGAACCGAGCCTTTTACAACACTATCGGGGCACACACCCACAACCGAATTGGGGGCTCCCGAGATGACAACAAGATGCCACAAGAACAAGGTTTATCAATATAAACAAAAACAAGGATCTAGGTATTTGAAAGAAATACTTGATCGGTGGTTCTCCAAATGAATGGAGAGGAGATGAAGCGCTTGATTGCTGATGATGAAGATCGAGTTATCCTCCTTATATTCCCCAAGGGACGGGGCCTTTGGGTGGATCTAGGTGGAGCTCTCTTGGATGAAGGTTGCAGATTAGATCTCGTCTTTTTCGAATGAATCGAGAGCGCTGGCAGGAGGGGGAAGGCTGGCTTAAATACCCCCTCCCCAGATCTGGCCGTTGAACAACTTTGGGGGCGGATTATCCGCCCCCTTGGGAAAACTCCGCCCCAAGGGCGGATTTTCCGGGGGAAACTCCGCCCCCTCTCTGGGCTGGCGGCCGCGTGACTTGGTGAAGATCTTGGGGGGCGGATAATCCGGCCCCCTCCTGGGGCGGATTATCCGGCCAGGCCGGAAAGTCCGGCCAACACTCCGCCCCCTCTCTGGGGCTTGCGCCTTGGAGGTGAGCAAGGGCGGATCCGCCCCGAGGGCGGATTATTCGACGGCTGGAAAATCCGCCAAAACTCCGCCTCTTCCGCTTGCGCTGCTAGGAAGAGGGAAGGGCGGATTATCCGCCCCTGGTGGGGGCGGATTATCCGCCCTCCAAAGGCAGAATCCTTCTCCCTTTTTTCTCAGAGAGAGCTGCAACACTTCAACACACATCAAATAATCCTTGATATTGTTATCTAACACACAAAACACTAAGGATTATAAAATGTTCTTTCACCGAGCCCCTACCTCTTCTCGACATGAAATTTAGTGACCAAATCGTGTGTCCAATCATCACTTCATATTGTGGTGGGTTGGACAGAACTCTTTATAACGCTACTCCAAAGGTTAATTCAGTGACAGATCTGGGCCCGTTTGGGCTTCAGATGGGTCTGGGTGGGTCAGGGCGGGTCTGGCTCAAGTTATGCTTTCGGCTGGTTGGAGAAGGGACTACTAGGGCTAGGTGGCGGTGTCGGCGGCGTGCCTGCTGTAGCATAGAGGCGGCGGCTTTACGGGCCCGATCTAGGCCCGTTCAAGCCTGTTTGGGTCGGATGTGCCTCTGTTATTGTGTCTGGTCGGCTACTACCGCAAGGCGGGGGAGGTTGGTCCCTCCCGCGAGGTTGCGGTGCTGCCGCCCCTCGCCTCTTGTGGTTTCTCCTCTCATCCTGGCAGGCCTCGTGTCGACGGCCACAATGAGACGACGATGATGGCAACAAAACTGTGTTGGCGTGTGTGGGTGGGCGACAAGTCTGGTGGAGCGCGACGTATCGACCGAGGTGGTGGTTTTTTTGGGGTCAGGAGAAATCCTTGTCGTCTTGTCCGGCACCGATGCGATGACACCTGCGGATGCCACCTTCCTTCCTCGGTCGGGTGTACCTCTTCCCTACTTCCATGCGTGTGGGGGAAATCCCTAGGATAAGTCCGCGCAACATCGTTGTCAACGTCGTATTTCTTTTTGAAGGTGTTGCTTGATACACAATGACTCAAAGCGCTAGGAGTGGGGTGGGACAACTCTAGAGGGCGCAGTGGTTAAGGGTCATCTTCGTCTCGTTGATCTGCCCAATTTTGGCATTTATTTCTCTTTCCTTTCTCTTTCTTTTCTTTTGGGCTGAATTGTGCTGCTGTCCGGCAATATCGTTAGTTGTACTGTGGTTGCTATATTAATATAGTTAATATAGTGAGGCAAAAGCCTATTTCAAGAAAATAATTGGCAGATAATAGAGAAAATTAGAGAAATTTGGCCAGCACCTCTACCGTAGCGGCAGAAGAAGAGATAAAGATGAGCTTGCTTTTGCCTGTTGAGTGAGCCTCTGGCCAGGGAATCTATTTTGATAGGAGTAAAATAATTAGGAGATAACAGAGTCAACTAATTGGACAAACTTCTAGGGGAATCTTATAATTTCTTAATATCAAAAGTTTTTTTGTGGGGA
The DNA here is from genome assembly GCA_023614405.1 of Avena insularis. Classification (NCBI taxonomy): domain Eukaryota; kingdom Viridiplantae; phylum Streptophyta; class Magnoliopsida; order Poales; family Poaceae; genus Avena; species Avena insularis. Next base: position 387,202,995 of record CM042693.1, on the reverse strand, counting down.
TATCCAAACTTGACCATTATGTACGTTCTATATGAAGCCGTGTCAGGCTGTCGGGTGCCAGTTCCCAAAACTAGATCACTAAAACGACGACAAATCGACGGCAATGTTTATTCCAAGTTTAGCAAAGCAAAGCAAAATAAATGTTACTACAACAACGAAAGAAGCAGCCACTGAGGCAGATGATCGACACAACAGCAAATGACAAAAGAGAAAAGAAGAAAACACTCAGAAAGAGAGCCCTGATCCTCGGAGCTTCTCTCGGACAACGAGATCCAACTTTTCACCCATCTCCAGGCTCATGTGGTTGGCCCAGTCCCCTGTTACCCCCTTCCTAAAGAATGCAGAATTAGGCATGTAAAAGTTCCCATGATCAACACCACCAGCCTGGTTAACCGGAAGGCCGGTGAGCGTCTCGAAGCTGCACAGCCGCACCACCTCCCGGGGCACACCGGAGCTCTCCTCCTCCTCGCTGAACGGGGCGCCGAGGAACCCCGCGAGCTTCCTCACGGCTCGCACCGGGTCCGCCATGATCTCTTCGTACTTGAGGAAGAGCACCTTGTCCGGCCTCGCCAGACTCTCCTTCCAGTACTCGAGGCAGTGGTCCCAGAACGGGCCGCACTCCGAGACGCCCTCGCAGAACATGGCCAGAGCTTCCTCCAGCTCCATGTGGTATCCGTCTACTTTCCTCTCGAAATGCCACCTGGACACCAGGGCGTCCTTGGGGTCTCGGCACAGGTACACGATCCGGCACCGGCACCCGTCGCCGGAGCTCATCTCATGCGGGAGCAGCGAGAACAGTGGCAGATGTGTGGCCAGAAGCCTAGGAGAAGGTAGTGCGTCCACATGCGCATGGCCTAAGATGTGCGGATCGGGCATCTCGATGAACTGCACCAGGTGCTGAGGGTGGCGGGTGAGGAGGGGGTGGTCGGCGAAGCTGAGGCGGGCACGGTGGGTGATGGAGAAGGCGAGGGCCTTGAGCCAGGTGGTGCCGCACTTGGGCTGCGTCACGAGGATGATGTCGTCGGCGCGGGGACGGAAGGTGTCCTGGACGCGCAGGGTCTCCGAGAGGACATGAGGTCTGTGCCAGTACTTGTTGTACTGGATGAGTGGTGTCGACCACCCCTCTCTCGTTGGGAGTGTGGAGATGAAATCTTTGGGGCGGATGGATCTGGATGGAACGGCGTCTTCAGGCCTGGTGGTGGTGGCACTCTTCTCTCTCTTTGATGGCATGGCTGCTTTGCGCCCTTCTTACTCATCGAGGTAGGAAGGGCTCTTATATAGAGAACTAGAGGAGGCTCTGCTCGGGTAATGGTTGTCCATTACTCCTTTCTTTTCCCAAACGGTACTCTTCTCATTCTCCTTGGCAACTAGCAAGCTAACCAGCTTCCGCGCTACAATCTGTGGACGCAATTTGGATGGCATAGCAGATATATAATTCCTATTTCCCAGTGCGTCTTAACTGGGCATAACTTTTTGATAATTGTACTCGTAGTCCAAATTCCAAAGTCAAGCCTCCGAGCTAATCACACTTTGCACACATGAGTCTATCAGAAAAGTATAATTAGCCTTACTCCATTAGCATAGTAGGCACCTCACACACACGTGCACACAAGAATAAGAAAAAAAAGTCATTGAAAGTAGACCTAGCCAAACAGCGGTGAACAGAAAGCACAACACCACCAAAGGGGAACTATATGCCGATGAGGATGTGCACATGTTTGGCTGCTAGGGAAGTGTGGCGTCTTGCTGTCAATCTAGTCACCAGAGGGAACCCATGTCCTGTCCCTGGTCAAACAAGAGATGCCTACTTTTGTAGGCCGAAGATAGCTCACCCTAGAGCTCGAGCCGGCAAACGTTGCACCCCGCCGAGATGAGCACATCACCATCGCATATGGCATCGCCTTCAGGAGCGTCAACGCCATCGCACTACCGCCGATGAAGAGACAAACAATGGAATCCAAGATGACACCTTTAAGAAGGAAACAACATCGAAAGTTTCACCGCCACACCCATTCCGAGGGAGTCAAGGGTTTTCGCTCAGAGGAAGGATAGGGATGTAGACGTGATGGCACCTTTAGAAAGGGAAGGACGCCCATGGACATCACCGAAGGTGGCCCCAACAACATCTGGCGGGTTTTCATCCCGGCGAGAATTTCACATCAGAAACTGAGGGTGTGTTTGGTAGGTCGGGTCACCCCAACAAGTGTTTCCCACCTGAGACAAGCTGAGTTGAGATACGTTGAGTTGAGATTTTGTGTTTGTTTGGTAGCCTGTATCTGTTGAGAAAGTTTGGGTCCAGATGTTGTTTGGTTCAGAAATCTGCATTCAGATATGCTGAGCCCTAAATTTTTCACAAAAGTCCCCAAAGAGCAAAACAAAAAGCAATCGGGTCCTACAATGGTAGAGGCGGCGCATCCTGCTGGGCGGGCGCGACCGCTGCGGTGGGAGCCGGGCGTGGTGGGCATATGAGGTGCCCTGGTGGTGCCGGTGCTCGCCGAGGAGAGAAGGGGCGGCGCCGGAATCGAGGAGGTGTGGAGCTCGTCAAGGGGCGGCCTGGTCCGAAGCTCGCCGGTGGATTTACTCGTCGGCCTGGGAGGAGGACCGGCCTAGCCTGGGAGGAGCACCGGACTGGGCACCAGGAGGAGGGCTGCCTGGCTCAAGGACAGATCTCGCTGCTGCTGGCCGGGCCGAGGCGCTGGCTGGGCGGGTCCGAGGGACGCTGGCGGCGGTGCTCCTTCTCGGGTCTGGGGATGGAGAAAACGAGGAAAGAATCGTGTGCGGGGGGGGGGGGGGGGGCTCTACAGTGTTTTGCGGGATGGATTCAACCGAGCTCATCTCAGAAGCTCGATTTGAGCTTCCCATCTCGACCTGGCTGAGTGCTTGTTTTCGTATGAGGTCGGCACTGCCGCGTTGAGCCAAGCCGGGCTAACAAACAACAAATAGTCGATATATCTCGGTTGAGATGAGAATATCTGGGTTCCCCCAGGCTACCAAACACACCCTGAATGTGGCTAGTCAGCCGAGATCAGCTGCGGACGCAAGTAGAGCCTAGTGGGGGGCACTCAAATTTGAAATTTCAAGAGGATTTAATCAAAATTTCAGTGAAAATTACTCAAGTTTGTTAAATTTATGCAAGCTCTGCCCCCACTCTAAAAAAAATTCTAGGTCCGCCCCTGGCCAAGGTGGTTGGTGAGCCACGCTAGAGCGCCATAACATCTTCACCTAGGGAACTCTGATATGCAACAGCATCTCCACTAGCCTACCCAGGAGGCCGATCCGAACGCCGAATTTCGGTCCGGAAACTGGCAAATCGGCCAGTATCAAGGACCTTTTTCGGCGGGATTTCGCCATTTTGTCCGGGCTACCCAGGCGAACCTGGTTTCGCACGCTGGAACGCCGGACTCAGCAATCGGCGAAAAATCAACGCGCGTGGACCCGCTGAAGTCAAGGATTTGCCGAGTCGTCATTATTCGGAACCACGCGGCGATCACGGCAATAATCGCCTGTCGCGGCCACGTTGCCGCCGATTTATGGCGCCACCGTCGCCGTCCCGACTCCCGCGACGGACCGACGGTCACTAACTTCCCGTCGTTTCCACTTTCCCGCCCTCGCCGCTACACCCCTCCCGCCCTCGCCACGCACCTCAGCCTTTATAAGCCGTACGCCTCGCCGGAGATCTTCGCATTCTCTCGCTGCTTCCTCCACCCACAAGCCCAACTCCGGCGAGCTCTCACCTCTCCCCTTTCTCTCACCATGGGCGAACGCTACCCCGGCGACGCTATGGCGAACGGCTTCGGCCGGCGCACCCTCCAAACTTGGGAGGCGCGCATGCTGTACGAGGCGGGGTACATGGCGCCGCCGGACACGCGGATGCCGCCGGGGTGGACGCTGAGCGCCGGCGGCATCCCAATCCCGCCGGGGCCGACGCCGGAGGAGTTGCCATATGATGTACAGGAGTACATCGCCGGCATGGACAACCCCGGCGAAGCCGTGAGCACCGACGACCTCGTCTACTAGGCACACTTCTTCGAGGAGCGGCGCCATTAGGAGCTCGCCCGCCACGAGGGGGCGTCGACCGAGTCACGCCGCGCGCAAGAACTCGGCAGGGCGCCGACGTTGGTGGAGTGCGCCGGGGCGGACGCTCGCCGTCGTGCTGGACCACATCAACCGCGGGAACACACCGCGGCTGAGCTTCCCGCGCAACCCGCCGTCGGCGGCCAGGACGGGCAGGCGTGCACCATCGGCGAACTGGGCGCCGAGGAGGATGGCGAGCATGAGCTCGTCCTCCTCCGCTTCGGCGTCGCACTCATCCGGCAGCGCGCCGCTGCGCACGCCGACGGCGGTGAAGCGGTTACCTGATGCGCCACCGCCCGCGGACACGCCCGGTATCGCTATCCGCGAGCCGTCTACGCCTACGCCGCCAACAGTTACGCGCCGCACGCCCCAAGACGGAAGGGTCGGCGCCGCCGCCGAGGACGCCATCACAAGATGGTGTTGGAGCGATCGCTCAAGCGCCGCCCGCTGTCGCGCCGACGCCGCATTGCCGAGCCCTCTCACGGACATCCTCGAATGGTCCAGAGGGATCGGAGAAGGCGGAACATCAAGATCTCGGCCTCAAGAAGAAGCGAGCAGCCGCCTGACGTCGGGCCTGGCTGGTCGGCTTCGCCTACCGTGGCGCCCGTTATGCGTCTGACGACGACGACGACGCACCCTCCTACACGCCATGGAGGTGCGGCGACCCTGGCCAGAGCAGCTCCCGCCAGAACAAGCCGTCGAGCGACGACGACAACGACGGCAACGGCGAGGATGACATGACGACCTCGATTACAGTGGCGTTCTCAAAGAACCGGCATGTAGAACGGCGAAGGCACCGGCGGCGCCTTTTTAAGTTTAGTTTTTATTACTAGTTTCGTTTAAATTTGATGTAATCCGCCTATATTTCGTCCAACTTAATGAAAATCGCCTTAGTTTGACGAATTTTAGCCGAACTTGGGGACTCGGCCTGGATACGCGGATGGGTGAATAGGCGTACCCAGGCCGAAAACAAGTTCAATCTAGCCAAAAAATGGACCAAATTTCGCCCTGGGTTCGGCCAACGAGTAGAGATGTTCTAACATCAACACCGTGATGTAGCTTGACTTAAAAAAGTCTTAAACCTTGGGACGGAGAGAGAGTAAGTCATAAAAGAGTGATTTGTTTCATATCATCCCTTTGCAACAAGGCCTTGCGCGAGTACGGGCCGGCCCAGGTGCTTGCTTCCGTACGCCGGCTGTACGGTTGGCATGGGATTTGCCACGCAAGAAGTGGCGCCTGCGCGCCGACTCCGAAACCAGCGGCCAGCCACGGGGTCCTCCTCCACCGGTGGCTATCCCTTTGCCTCCCACCTCCCCGCGCACGCGCGCAGCAACACGCGCGAGATCAATTCTTTCGAGCCGCGAGGGAGGGGGAAGGGGGTGCGCGTGCGCGTGCGCGTGCGGCGGGAGACAGGCGAGCTCCCGCGGCGTCAGGTCGGAGGCGCCATGGGTGGCTGCTACTCTGTCATCGCGGCCTCTAGGATGCTGCAGATGCAACGGAGGCGCACTGCCGCCACCATCCTCCCCGCGCCGACCAGCGACGGCGAGCCCGGCCGCTGCTCCCCCGACAACGGCTCCGATAGCAAGAAGAAGCGCAAGCAGGGGAAATGGAGGAGGAGCGCGCCCATCCTCGGGGAGGCCGACCAGTGCGGCCCGTCGGCGTCGGGGGATTGCTTCGCGAAGCGGTACCGGCTGGGCGCGGAGGTGGGGCGCGGGGAGTTCGGGGTGACGAGGCGCTGCGAGTGCGTGGCCACCGGGGAGGCCCTGGCGTGCAAGACGATCCGCCGGAAGCGGCTGCGCCGGCGCGCCGACGCCGAGGACGTGCGGCGGGAGGTGGAGATCCTGCGGCGCATGTCCGGGCTGGAGGGCGGCGAGGCCGTGCCGGTGGTGCGGCTCCGGGAGGCCTGCGAGGACACCAAGGGCGTGCACCTGGTCATGGAGCTCTGCGAGGGCGGCGAGCTCTTCGACCGCATCTTCGCCCGCAGCCACTACACCGAGCGCGCCGCCGCCAAGATCGGCCGCACCATCGCCCAGGTCGTGCAGCTCTTCCACGACAACGGGGTCGTGCACAGGGACCTCAAGCCCGAGAACTTCCTCTTCGCCAACAAGTCCGAGGAATCGCCGCTCAAGGCCATAGACTTCGGCCTCTCCGTCTACTTCAAGCCTGGGGAGCGGTTCACCGAGGTGGTCGGCAGCGGGATCTACATGGCGCCGGAGGTGCTCATGAGGAGCTACGGCCCAGAGGCGGACGTCTGGAGCGCCGGCATCATCTTCTACATCCTCCTCTGTGGAGTCCCTCCTTTCTGGGGAGGTGCATACATGCCTTTGCTTTTGCTCCCTTGATTCTTCATCCTCTCTTCCTCCTGTTTCCAGCTTTGATGTGATCTCCGTGCACCATTCCATCGAGCGCAGACACCGACGAGCGAATCGCGGAGTCGATAATCCGGGGTGAAATCAACTTCGAGAGGGAGCCCAAGGTCTCCAACACTGCAAAGGACCTTGTCAAGAAGATGCTTGATCCGGATCCTTCTACCCGGTTGACCGCTAAGCAAGTCTTTGGTAATGACTACCTTAATCTGATGAAATTTCAACTTCACAGACAGACCAAAGAAACATAATGTGCATTCATCATCATCATCCACATGATAGAAATTTGATATGAACTTTCTTGTTTCTTAATATTATTGCAAAGTGGGCAAGTCTAGCGAATAATGTTATGCACTGAACTAAGAGGATTAATCTCTCCTCCTACAAAACAGAGCATCCGTGGCTCAAGAACGCCGACAAGGCTCCAAATGTGTCGCTCGGAGCGCTTGTTCGATCCAGGCTTAAGCAATTCTCATCCATGAACAAGTTCAAAAAGAAGGCGCTTGGAGTAAGTTGTACAGAACTGGGTGACACCCTTCTTAATTTTCTTCCATTGCAATACTCTTCAGTATGAATAATTTCGCAATGATTAATGAAGATCGTTGCCAAGAGTCTACCGGTGGAGGAGATCGACAACTACACTCAGATGTTCCACACAATGGACAAGGACAAGGACGGAACTTTGACGCTTGAGGAGCTCAAGGAGGGCATGCGCATAAATGGTCATCCTGTTCCAGACACAGAGATACAAATGCTGTTAGAAGCTGTGAGTGCCTATGATATATGCACTTCGATAGCACAACCTTTTAGTGCTGTTATATGTCAAAAAGTAGTTAAGGTGACTGGAATAACGGAAGCCAGATTAAAACAAATCAAATGGAAGCTGAACAAAGATAGTGAAAAATATTATGGGAAATCTAGATAAATGCTATTGCAAAGTACTCGATTCTGAGATATGCGGCTACAAAGTTCTACATTTGAAACTGCTACTGCTAACTAGTTGTAATTGTTTCAGATGACATTGTGGGGCACAAAAAGATGAATATGTGCCACTTTCGTTCTTTAGAAGGGGTATTTTCTTCTATTTAAAGGGGTATTTTGTTTATAATGGGATTTGAACAACCTTAACAAATCAGCAGTACCTTTTTTCAAAAGAAAAGTGGAACTTCCTAGGGAATATCACATAATCGAGTACTTGGCAGTGGAATATATCCAACTTCCCCAATTTTGACACGAGTCCAGATGCAATTGGAACCAAGCATTACTCACGAGCCTATATTATGTTCTAACTTGCTTTCTTCCTTTTCTAGGGTGACATAGATGGAAATGGCACATTAGACTGTGAGGAGTTTGTGACAGTCTTACTTCACATCAAAAAGATGAGTAATGAAGAGTACCTACCGAAAGCTTTCAAATACTTTGACAAAGATGGCAATGGATATATTGAAATGGAGGAGCTAATGGAGGCTTTAGGTGATGGTGAGCTAGGCCCTGATGAGGAAGTGGTCAAAGACATTATACGTGATGTTGACACGGATAAGGTTAGTCCACAAAACAAATTAATCAAAACATTTGTTTTTAGTAGAATTTGTTTTTTTAGCGGAAATAATCGAAACATTTGATCACATGATGCTGATGTACCACACTGTATTTAAACCGATGGTTTTGAATCCTGAACTGTAGACAGCATTTATCCATTTCAAATGAATTCAAGGTGATTTTTAGATTGGCTGGATCGTTTACCCAAACTCCTCCTGAAATCATAGACAACCTGTATCCATTTCTAATAAATTCAACATAGTTTTAGGCTGGCTGGATCCTTTGCCCTAAAGCCCGAACCAGGCCAAAAAAAAGAAGACCAAGTTTCAAGCTGTTTCCAGTGAAAAGAGGACCTCGGGAAACTATCCCTTTTCCCTCTTTGTTTTCGTGAAGCGCAAACTAATGTTTGACAAAAAGAAATTATTACACCTCGAAAGAAGCGTAAATCAACAACAATCCTCATAATTTGCTGAAATGTCAGCACAGTTTACCTAGTTCTAGTGTAACAAGAAACCCATGAACCAACCGTAACTTAACTGTTGCTGTCATGCATGGGATTTTCCAATCCCGTATACGCAAAAACATTCTCTTATAGCATAACTGATATTTCATATGTATATGCAACAGGATGGCCGCATTAGCTATGAGGAGTTCGAAGTGATGATGAAATCTGGATCAGATTGGAGGAACGCTTCACGGCAGTTCTCAAAAGCAAATTTCAGCAGCCTCAGTCACAAGCTGTGCCAATGACCTTTATGTAACAGAAGGATCCAAGCAGCAGTTGCCCACTGAGTGCATCGACTAGAAATAAGGCATCAGTAGATCTACTGGGTTTGGACGACATCAGGGTGAAAGGATAGTCCATGACCCAGTTGCGTGGATGACAAAATTTCTCAAGCAGAAGAAGCAAACCGTACGACATCGCCCTTTGTACTAAAACCAATTTCACACCTAGGATACATACTAATACTTAGGTACTGACAGATGTAAGGGAAGAACGAGCATGCAACTCACTTCCCAAATTTTGACATTTTACTACTGTGTCAAAATTTAAAAGAAATTGAATCCAGTAGACACAAAATGGATCTACATTGTGAATTGCCAAAAGGAGCATGGAATTTTTCATCCACTATACTTTGTGCAATAAACTGATACGTGGCATGCAGAGTTGCGATGAGCTCAAATGAGAATTGAGAAGTTCAGAAGAAAACTGACAGTTAAAAATCAAGGCACACATAAATTAGGGTAACTGACTCCCTTTGGAAGCTAAGGTAAATTGTGTTGATATGTTATGAAGGTCTCTGTCCAAAAACATAAGGACCTATATGTAAGTACATAAATTCACATTCAGAACTAGCTTTCAAGGCATGAAATATCAGTCCTAATTTGAGACTATGTTGCAGGCATAAAAATATGTGGTGATGCTGAACCGTACAAGCAATTTATTAACGAAAAGTAAATTTACCACAATATTCATCCTTACCTGAAAATCTATTTTCTATGGAGAAAGGTGTGAAGTCCACTCTTCCAGGATTACCAAGAATCATATCCGTGACCATTTCAGCAGTACCTAGTGACTGAAGTAAAATTGGCACAGGAAGAATATCAATTCTCGTTACTTTTTAAAAAGGGAAATGCTAGTTAAATTTATCTCCACAGTTAAGAATTTCAGAAATTCACTTCTGATATATGTTCCCTTTAGCAAAATCATAAATGTCAAATTGTTCAAAAAATTCCAAAAAGATATCCGTGTGTGCATCTCCACATTTTATGTGCTCAAGTAAAGTTTCGCGAAAAACCTATATTTTTTATGGCTGTGTGAAAAAGAAAAAAATATGTGTCGTGATAAGCCTTATTTTAGCACCGAATTTTGTCTTTTTAAACAGACCACACAAAAATTCGATTTTTCGTGAAAACGACTGTGTGCACACCCAAGAGCCAAAACACCACGTCCGTTGTATTCATAGCAACGGCATACATATTCTGAGAGTGACCAAGGCATACCACAGTTTCAGCGATTTCCTTATGCTGAAAGAAAAATACTTTAAATAGAATGCTACATATATTTATCTAAATAAAAACTGGTAAATATGTTCTGTTACGTAAAGTGTGTACTCTAGTCTAGATAAGAAGTGTGTACTCATTAATATTAGGATTCAAACTTCCGCTATGCCTCTGCAGATATGAACAATGTTTTGAGCTACTTGTAGGTAGATTTGTTCAGAGTGCCAATATTAGCAAGTAAATAACAAATAGAAGTGTCCTTTATCGAAAAAGCTCTAAGTAGACTGTGCTTGATCACGCACAATAACAAAATGCTTTAGGCTTTAGGTTTCTGGTGGTCGAAATTCACCACTGTCTGCATCGCAGTAAAGCTTCATTCTGCGCTCTAGATAGCACTGGCATTCATGATTTACAGCTTATGTATATGGAAACTCAAAAGGCAAAGATCAACACTGTAGTACAAATGGCACAAAAGAAAGCAGCACACTGGGACAATGCCCAGGAATGGGGGTTGTGGTTGGGCTATCTATGCTGTAACTCCTGTTGTCCAGGAGCCTGGGGATGTCTTATGCTCAACTGCTTAACTAAATAGAAAGCACAAAGAAGGAAAATATTAACTGAAGAAGGTTCAGTTCACTTACCAAAGCAAGTCCACTTCCTTCATGTCCTGTTGCAATCAAAACATTTGACAGATCCGGAACAAAGCCAATAACTGGCTTCCCATCAGGCACTGAAATAGATGAGTCATTTCTTTCCGTTAGTATAAAAAAGACTGCAAAGTTAACGATATCACAAACGATCGTTTGAGGTTATATCATTTTATATTTCCGCGTTGTTCAAACAGAAAAGGCCCTTACTATATGGGCGGTGCCCTATTCTTATTTCTTTACTCTCATCAATATCAAGATGAACATTGTTGAGGGCAGGGAAGAATTTCCCTGCACGGTCCCATATACTCTTCAATATTGATTTATCAACCTCCCTCGAAAATCCTTTAAACTCTCGGCTGCTTCCTGTAAAAATAGGAATGTGGTGATCAAGGATTTAACTTTTTCTAATATAGCTGACAAAAAGTTGAAAGGAAAAGATATTCTTGTCAGAATCAGAAAATCCTTTACTCAGAAAAAACTTGCTCTGCTCATCCAAAGACTTATTTCAGGAACTTTGTAAAGAGGCTGGCAAAGGTGGAACAAAAGAATAGGTTCGAATTCTGTAGATTACCTAGAACTAAATGCCCCTTTGTATTTAATGTTGCGGTCATTGATATGGATGAGGCGTCATGCTCATCTTCGTTGGATTTTGAAGACAAAGGTAAGCTATTTGAGTTGTCACCCTGATGGTCAACATATCCTAGCTCCATTATGCCATGATTCAGCTTAAGCTTGTCAAATTTCTCCAACACAAGCAGATGACCCTGAAATGGGTAATGTAAACATCACACTGCTTATGTTGTTAGATGTTGGAACAATCAGTTCTTGGATGCAACACAGAAAGGACCAACATGTGAATACTATATTAGATAAGAAATGCAGTCAACAATTTGGCGTAGTTTACTGTTAGCTAGAGTGAGTATGTCATTTCTGTAGGCTAGTTTCGAGTGTTGGGTGCATGCCTAGTATACGCAAATAGTGTGTTGCAAGAATGTTATTTACAAAGCAGGTAGAAACTGATTTGATATCAGAAAGAAGATAGGAAAGTACACATTAGTGTCACTGTAAGTGCTGCATGACAGAGATTCCTCAAGTATATCTCAAGTCTCGACTAAATAAAAACAAGCATGGAAACAAAAACATAAAGAGCAGATGTTATTGTCTCAGTCCAGTTTATTTGTACTTACCATAACAGGGAGCAATTGATGATTTTTACTACGAGAGAGCCAAGATGATTTTAATGAAAAGATTTGCATATAAAAATTTAACCAACGATATTTTAAATACCACTTACCTTCCGTGGCTTTACAGGAATATCCAGCGTAGAATTTGGTCCTAGGAAACTATGCAATAAAGATCGAGTCCAAGCACCAGAAGCAACTACAACGGCTTTTCTTCCATATAAGATGTTCTTAGAAGTTTGGACACCTTTGACTCTTCCAGTAACCTCTGATCTGTGTAAAATAAAACCAAAATCAATAACGCAGAAAAAATGGAAATGGCTTTGGGATGACTGAGAAAGCATCCTAACAGATAAGTAGACAACATCATCGTCAAGCTAATCACAGAAGCTACATTTCTGCAATTCCAGTAGAGAATGGTAGCTGTAGTGCTCTTGTGTTAACCAACAAAAGCTGTCCAAAAAGAAGAGACCTTCATACCTTATCAATGACATGGCAGGATCATTGTAGAGCGCCATATATCTCCCTTTTGGGGAAAATGAGCTATTGGTCTAAATGTAAGAAAGCTAACAGTTAGAGATGTGAGAGATTCTTCTAATTGCACTTATTATAGATCAAAGTGTTATAGAGAAGAAACCTTTTCAATCAAAGACACGGCCTGGAAGGCGTCAATTTGGCGGTCTTCAGGTAAGAACATAGCACCGCCATCGTTTCCGACACTGAGTGCAGGTTCCAATGCATGCAGTGAAGAGGCGGACAGGCACTCTGCATTTATGCCTGCCTGAGACAGGACCTTTGTCTTCTCCTCCAGTGTAGCCAGCTCTCCAGAGGTTCTTCCAACTAATAAGCTTCCTTAACAAACATTTCACGTTCTATTCAGTCTGTTGCCGTGGCTGAGAAACGAGAAATAAATAACACGCCACGGAGCACATACAGTGATACAGTGTATTCGTTAAACAAGCATAGTCATTTCAAGCACCGTATACATATGTGCAGCTGTACATAGCATCAGAAAGTCCAGAGTCTAGAGTAGCCTTAGTTAATTTAGTCTTCAAAGACAAATTAATGTACTAACCACAGGAGATGCCATTAACTTTTACTGGAGTACTACTATTTCCAAGCAAGTTATACTGCTATTCCACTAATTTACAGTCATAGGATGGTAGTTGTTACTAGCATTTGAGGGGGAGAAGCTAATCTGCAATTCCATCACAAATTCACAGCGAGTCAACGACTTATCGATCACTGTCACATGGTCATGGATTTACCTGTCTTCATCCATCCGAGACTGTCACGCGCGCCGCCGCCACCGAGGCCGTCCATCTCGGCCGCGAGCTCCTCCCACAGCTGCTTGCTCCGCACCGCCAGCTCCCACGTGTCGCTCCCGGGCGTCCGGTGCGACATCCACACGTACCCCTGCCCTGCGGCGGAAGCACCGAACGCGAATAAGGACCCTACGGGATGCGTACCCGAGATACGAGAACGCGAGGAGGGGAGGAGTACCTGCGCCGGTGGCGCCGGAGCACGGGACGGCGGCGTCGGCGACGGCGACGGAGAGCGGGGTGTGGAGGAGGAGGTGGCGGGCGATGGAGAGGCCGACGATCCCGGCTCCCACGACCACCACGTCGTGGTGGGAGGTGGAGGCGGGGGCGGAGGGATGGGATCGGAGGGCCGGGAGCGGGTGGTGCCGCCGCCGGGGGCCGCGGAGGGAGAGCCGGTGGGCGCGGGAGGACGGGGAGCCGGAGGAGAAGGGCATGGGGCTGGGGTTTGTGGCGGAGGAGAAGGCGACGGCGTCCATGATCGGAAGCGGGGGGGAGAGGCGATCAGGCGTGGAACTGAACTGCCGGAGGTGGTGAGCTCGAAGAGTGGTGAGGTAGGTGGAAAGAGACGACGGAGAGAGCGGCAGCAGGTCAATGGTCTTTTGTTTTGTAATAACGAGATGCTGACGTGGCGTCTCCTGGCCCCACGATCCAGTCAGAGTGGGCCGTATCTACGTTGGGCCTCCATATGATTCTTCGTACTAGTATAGTTCACATCAATTTCGGATTCCAGAACAACTTAGTTGGATTATTTTGAAAAGAAAAGGAGGTAAGAGATAAAGTGACCACGTTAGACAGAGATAATTACCAGTCGCTACAATATCTGGTAAATCTACACGGTCAAATATTCAATAATTGCACCTCATAATTCGTAAAACAAAATGTGCTTTGAGCACAATATAGTGGATTTTGTTGCAGAAAATTCATCCGCCACATCAAACCTTCTACAATATTATTTTTTGTAACCATAAGTTGTAGCAAATATTCTTGCATCAGACACCGCAAAAGAAAAAGAAAGAGTACTCCTATATACTACTACCAGCTAATGCCAAGACTCCCCCCAGCTAATATTGTGTCCATTGCTACCTGTACATCGGCGCATCGATCCTCTATAGGAGCTCCGTTTCATGTCCATGGCACCAGAATGCCTGGACGACCTAACTAGCAACCGGACTTGCTATACAAATTCTGGTGAGGAGCCTCTGCATTGCCCCTATCTATCATCAATTTCTAAGCGCCTATCGCGACCTCCGACCATCGCAGGTATCTGCGAAAATGGGTCGACTAAATGCGCATCAGCAGCGCTCACAAGGCCAGCCGCATATAGCTGAATGCTAACGGGATGTTCTTGCCGCCTTATTCCTGCCCGGCCTGCCTCTCGCGGATGGTTTCTTGCCGTTGGCACCGGCGTTATCGTTCGATCTTCTCTTTGACGTCGACTGGCCCGCACCACGCACGTCCTCCAACCCTGCTTCCAGTGCTTGAACAAGGTTCTCAAAGTAGGTGCGGGTTACACTGTAACAAAAAGTTTAGCTTAGCCACTGTTATTTAAAATTAGCTTAGATATCATATTAATTGATATGGAACTCGTGCGGTACAGAATGGCAAGTAAAATCCGGCATTTCAAGGATACAGTGAGCCTTCGCAGGATGTCGGTACATGGCATCATCAAACACGTACTTCAGTGAAATGAAAAGGAACAAAGAGGTATGGAACAGCAGCATTGACCTAAACACCCAATCAAAATGCTTTGCAGGTTACATAACTCCTACTTGGTCACATGATTCGACCTTTGCTCCGAACGGTCAACCAATCATAAACATGAAATTCAAATCAAGCAGAAAAAATGGCCAGTAAGCAGCTAAATTGTGATTTTGACAGGATAACATAGATCACAAGAAAGACTAAACTACCACAAATTATACTTTATGGAACTGCATGTCTAGTGATAAAGACTAAACTACCACACATTATACTTTATGGAACTGCATGTCTAGTGATAAAGACATCTCGACAATACCTTGTTAAACCAGCAAGTTTCACACGAAATTCGCTGAAGTCTTGCAATGAAGGAAGTTTGGTTTTATCAGCTTTAGGTAAAAACTCATGAATATCCTTCTCGGCACATTTATGGAGACGCTCCAAACCAGACTCAGCTTCACCTACAAAATATCCAGATTTATGGTGCCAAGCACACGATAGATCTTAAGTTGAAAGGAAAATTTGATCTACCTTGAAGGTACACAAAAAATTCACTCTTGGCTTCATCATCAAGATAATACCCGTAAGCATATGTCCATTTCAGCACTCTTCTGCATTCTACAATCTGTCGCATTGAAGGGTGAGAGGGTAGGTGCGTCAGGAAATGAAGGACTTGTTAAAGTACAGGGTCAGTTCACGGCATTATAAAAAATATATAATTTAACCTGTGACCAAGCTTCAGGTATGAATTTTAGTTGGGTCTCTGGAATTCCAAGAACGTCACTTAACTTGGCAAGCTAAAGTGAGAATAAATAGTCAGGCACAACTATGATTAAACTTGTACAAGGAAAAAAGAAGACTTGAAGGAGTGGTAACCGTCCATCCTCTTCAGTTAATTTTGCTATTAATTGAACACAATAAAAACAGATTTGTGCACTGACATAAAATAGTGCAATACAACTTTTTAAGACCGAGTATGCATGGCACAATGTAAGGTTTTAAATACTTACATTTTCACTTTCGAACTTTTGCATATCTGCTTGTGCCTTCTGCCTCGACTGTCAACAAAGACCAGTAAAGTAAGAACCCAAGGCATTATACACGAAAAACTCGTGCCCATACTTCACATTTCACACGATTCATGCTTTGTAGTAAACACGTAGAGAAATAAAATAAACCATGATGGCTGACAGGAAATGTATAATCACAAGAGGTCAGAAGAAAGGAAATAATCGATTTGGTAAGGAGACGAGAGATGGATCTCATACTTTCAACTTTCAAGCTGAGATAAAAAAAAATTGATCCTGAGATTCTTAACATTATTAATGCAACAAAAATTTATTTGGGCTAGTTTTTCGGGAAACTAATATCTCCAAAAAACAAACTTAATGGGCAACAGAGTTAGACACGTCACACATGTTTGAATAATAGTAATAAGGAAAAAGTCAACTCTCCACCACTGGACTCTGAGCAAAGTCTCAACTTTCAACCAGTTAGTGTAACATGTCAAGCTGTTAACTTGCTAATAATAAAGGGGGTATTAAAATGACATGTGGGCTCCAGTGCTGACTAGCACTCTGTTAACAATGAGGATCCAATCTAGGAGGTGCAGTGAATGGTTTGTTAGTCAGTCCTTGGATAAAGTTCAAGGGTTGAAAATGAGTGCTTGTCTATAATAAAACAGGACAATGTACTCATGAATGCCCTAAGAAAGAACGCTGTACTTTAGCTAAACAATGGCAAGCATTCAGAATTCCAGATAATGGTATGACTGCAACAGGATGCTGAAGAACATACCGTTTGATTGGATGCCCAGCGCTCATAATAATGTGTGTATCTCACAAGTGAGTTTTTAGCCCGTTCTCTCTGTGCTTCAGCTTCATCATACTAAAAGAAAAGAAAATGAAAAAAAAATAAACAGGTAAACTGACAACAAAATGCAGAGTCAAGGAACCACATAATTGATTAACATGCAATAGCAAGCTACTCATGGGATCAAACCCAAGAATGTGAATTTTCCTCAATACACAGAACAATGTCCAAAGGAGAACATACTATGCCTTGCTTCTTTGCTGATTCATAGCGATTGCAAGCATAATTGCCGCCTGTGGTCGTACTTCCGTGTTCTGACCACGGACCTAGACACAACCTGTGGTCATGTAAGAGCATCAGATCAAAGAAATCACATAACTTCAAAGCAAAATATCCACGACTCAGCAGCAAAACAGAGAGTACGCAAACAAATAAGCTCAGGTGATGAGAGCGTACCAGCAAAATTGAAAATTACAAGGAGGACGGCACGTCATATGCATGCACCCTTGATTCTTCTCTATTGGTTTTTTGCATTTAGGACAGGGCTTTGAATTAGCTATTATCCTGAAAAATGAATCCCTTCAGAGATTGTTTTGATGCTTCCTTATGTATGCAGAAATTACCAAGTATTACACACCAGTATTAACAAACTGCATATTTTAGTCCTCCACTTGCATTAAGCGAGTCACGAGATGTTCTAACGAGTAACAAGACTGGATGCCTTTGACTGCCCACATATCACTTTCACTGTTGTGCCAAGCAAGGGTGCGGGTAACAGATGAGCAAACATCTACAACCTGGACTAGCAGGACTAAAGTGATTAGCTTAATGCACCACTAAGACTAAAATGTTCATTTTCAAGTACCGGGACCTAGGAGGCAACACACTTTCATAGGTTCAAGAATCAAGACACCCAATAAAACACTAGCACTAACTGAAATATCTTATGGAAACAAGAAACTATGTGTTGTAACAAACCAATTCACATTCTCAGATTCTGCACTGTTCTTTAATATCCATTTTGAGACAGTCTCGCAGCTAACTGGTCGATGAGTTTCCTCTGTACACTGCATATATTTGGAAAGGTAGAATTGTAAAACAATTTTTTTGAGTAGTAATATAGATCCAACCAGATACTGTAAAAGCTCAAACCAAAATAAAATACCGACATTCCAGCAGAAGCTGAATCTGCACATGCATGAGACATCATAGTTCTCATCACCAAGAAACTCCACCGCACAGGTACAATCAGGAGCTGGACACCATTTTATCTGATAATTAACATAATATCACAATAAAATTCCAGAATCCACAGAATGGAAATGAAATAAAATAAACTCTTAAATTACACTCTCTTTAAATTAAGCGGTAGCCCACAAACAAGACAAGTGCTGGGCTAGTTCAAGGAATTACCTTCCTGCTATCTTCAATGTATGAATGTAACAATAATTGTTTGTACTTTACTTTATCCTCATCTTTAGCCAATCTATTAATGGTCTCTTCAAGAACCATGGCAGTACAAGATGGCTCAGGGCACCGCAGTGCCAAACATCCTGCACCATCATTTATTGAAGCACTAATGTACCCTGCAATAATTAACTTACTTTAGCATTACAAATTCTATAGTTCACTACAAAAAAGGAAAACACAAAATATCAGAAGTGAGAATATGAAGCATAGCAGCGCGAGGGGGAGGGGGAGCATTTGCATTTATGTCGACAAACATAACTATCCCTATTCAGGCCTCTTTGGAAGAAAAAATTTATATATCTTCTGGGTAAAATCTAGAAGGTAGAACTTCAATCCTCGGACTCCTGTTACCTAGTAACCTATGTTAGGTAGGCTTTGCCACAATATTAAGATTGCAGCATGCTTTCCCACTACGTCAAAGTAACAGATTGCACACAGGCAAAATGCTTAGCAGGCTGCCTAAATGAGATTACACACAGACAAAATGCTTAGCAGGCTACCTAAATGAGATTACACACAGGCAAAATGCTTAGAAGGCTGCCTAAATGAGTGTGACATGCACAAACATGTGCCTGCTTACATGTACCAACATCACAAGTACAGACATCGGTATGGATATTTACGGTCTTATTTGAGATTTTCCTAACAGGGCTAGAAAGGAGGGATGGGGAAGTGGATCCAAGATCAATGAGATTCCTCATCCCTGACAGGTGTACAGACTTACAACTGCATAGGGCTGATGGTTGTGCAAAATCCCCTGTTTAAACCTTATATGCATTTATCTACTGTTTATATTATTAACATTAATCAAGTTGGTTATGCTCAGAGGAGGAGAGAGAGACCTTCCCAACATTCATGGCAGTAGAAGTGACCACAACTAGCAGAACTCAGTTCACTTGGGGAATATCCATCAAAACATATTCCACAAGTTAGCTGCAACCAAAGGAACCATCAGAACTAAAACATGCAGCTAAGTCACTGATTTAACCAGATATGACACCAGCTGATAAGAAATGCTACCTTTTGGCAATCAGGACGAATAACCCCATTTGCAGGCAAGCCAACAGAATTACGGACACGTTCTTCATCTGCGAACCACTCGTCACTCAACTTGCTAATATTCCTGAACAAAATCAAGTTTGAAAAACCTACCATTTTAGTTCACAGGTCTTCCAACTTCGCATCAATTTTAGAAAGAATCTTATATGCATGTAACATAGTTTACATTGAAAAATGCTTATAATGTCCACTAAATCTAGTAAACCTCGTGAACTTTTCATGTTCATCACCACAGAACCAGAACAAAATCAGAAATAACATGTACTGGAACATTGTGACTTCATTTCATGTATCGAACATGGCAAGCTACATATAATTTTCGGCAACAGAACTGACCATTTGTATTGTCGAAGGAGGATGCAAGCTGATCCTCTTGGAATTGAAAATACTGAAGACACCCGTCTTATGCCTTCCTCTTGCCGCTCATGTATATCTTTTTCAGTTAAGATGACATATCTCTGTTTGTAGTGAACAAGAAGACAGGATCTTTGAGTGGCTTTTATAACTAATATGAGAAGACGACAGAACAGAAAAGGAAAATAATAAGCATGCAGGAAAAAACCATCCACAGGCATATCTCTTGATCTAACGGAATAGTTCTATCAAAAATAACGCCACTTGCAGAGCCTCGAAACCTAGCAGCTGATAAATACACTTGCAATCCCCAATATTTAAAAGCAGTAAGTGACTAAAAAGAAACTATGGCTACACAAATTGACAAAACATCTTGCTTTCTAAGCTTCATGGTGAATGTATCCTTATAGGAAACCGAGGGTCGTGACATTTTTGGCAGGTTCACTACGCACGTGGCGACAAAACTAACAACGGATCTCTATGCTTAACAACGAGCGACCTAGAACTGGCCAAAGCAACTTGTGCTTGGACCACTAGGCCCGGAAAACGCTGAACACCTATCCCTGATCGCAAACGTCAAGTTCCGACAAAATGCAGCCTGAAACAGCTAACTGATGTTGGCCTGAAACAACTAATTGCTGTTCACTATCCATTTATTCGCCACAAATAGAGGCCATTTCTCGCGCCATCGCGGCTGAAACCTGCCGCGCAATGGGGAAGCCGTCCGAACTCCCGCCATCACACGTGTTCTCACTAGGTCTACCCACGACAAGGTACAGAGTAAAAGGGCTTATAAATTCTAAAGCCCTTTGGCCAGAACCGACCAAGATCAAAACCGCAGCCTTTCTTCCGCGGCAAGAACCCCAAGAAGGCCCCTGGATTAGGCACCTGGAGCACGGGACGCCGCCGCATTTATTGAAGCCTCCGCCGAACCCCGAGATTCCGCTAGAAGAATACCGCGCGGCTACCCCGCATTCGCGTCATGGAACGATGCAAGAAGACGGTACCAGGGGAGCGCGAGGGACCGGCCGCGCTTACCTTCTCGCGCATCGAGGCGACCTCCTCGCGGACCTCGTAGTCATCGCGGCCGCAGTCGGATTCCTCCTCGCCGCTCCCGTAGCCGCCGACGCCGCCGCTGCTCTCCCCGTCGCTGCTGATGTAGATGATCTCCGAGTCGCTGGCGCCCCGCAGCTCGTCGTCGGAGTCCATCGCGGGCGGGCGGGGATCCGGACGGGAGCGGGGGCGATCGGGGGTGGGGTGCGGGATTGGGGTTTTGGGGTGATGGGGAAGGAGGGGAGGGGGAGGGGGAGAGGGACGGGGGTCTTCCTTGCTCGAGTCAAGCCGACGGCAGAATGTGATGGGGAGTTCCGGGTTCGTGCGATGCGAGCGTGTCTCGTACGTGGCGTGTGGGCCCAGCGTTTGGGGGAAAAGGGCGAGGTGAATCTATCCATGACAGCGATCCCGGGCGGTAATTCCGGGGTTTGCCGTTAATGATCCCCGGCTTTTGTTCGTAGTGGTGGCTGAGGTGAAATGGAAGGACTATTTGGAAAGGTAAACGATACAGATCCTCCGGGGATCAAACTTACCGATCCCTCGGGTCATCCTGCGCATGGAGGCCTCTGTGTTTTTTCTATAAGGCCGTAACTGTCTCCACCTCACGTTTTTTATCCTTTTCGTAACTCCTCATCTTACGCCTCTGTTTTTTCACGCACCGCCGCCTCCTCCTGCTGCTGGCGCCGCCGCCCGCCGCCACCAAGACCAGCACCTCCCCTCCTCTCACCGTCCAGGCTGAAGCCCCCGACGCCGCCTCGCTCCTCGCGCCTCCGATTCCTAGCGCCACGTCAGATCCGGCTCCTACCAGATCGTGATGTATAGATGACGAGGCGGTCGTCGAGGCGCCGCCACATCTTGGCCACTCGCCGTGGAGGCGTCGCCGCTGGATGGTGGGGCCGACCGCAGAGCTCGCCGAAATCGTATGGGCTGTGTCGTGACTGCTGCCGACCTCGGCCGCAGCCCATGGCAAAGTCGGGTGATTTTCTTGCCGCACACCTTCGAGAGAACGGCGCTTGCTCACAGCACCGACGTTGTTCCCCACGAAGCCGGCTATGCTACCCATGGCGAGACGGAGTTGCTCCGGCGGCGACCGTTGATACCATGAGCCTTGCGTTGCTCCGAGACGATACATCTATAGGTTTTGTTATCTACTGTGTCTAGAGTTGCTACATATGGTGACCGATAATGCTACATTAGGTCGATGATGTTGCTATCGATGACAACGACTTTTGTTATCTTTTTGGGGACAAGGGGGAAGTTGATTTTGCTACATATTCATTTATAATTTGCTATGTACTCAATTCGATTTTGCTTCTCCAAATGCTATCATATTTTTTTATAAATTCTCGCTACAAATTCCGGTTGGTGCCCCGATGATGCTCCAGGGAACTTAGACTTTTTGCTACACTGATATAAATTATTTGCTACAATTATTCTCCGGTTTTGCTACATTAGCACAATTCTTTTGCTACATAGTTTCTGACGAAAATTCGACGAGAGTCTCCGGCGAGATCTACCAGCGAAAGCCTATGGCGAGGTCGGATATGCTACATTAGCATAACTTTTTTGCTACGCGGTCGCCACCGAGGTCTCGGGCGAAATCTTCGGCAAGGTCTAGTTTGTTTTTCTATTTTTTTGGGCCGAATCGTTTTCTGCTACATGTAACAAAAAGGAATTATTTATAGCAAAAGCGGGATTTTAGAGATTTTTAGGGACACGTGTCAGGAGGAGGACCCAGGGGATTTTGGGGAATTATCCCCCGGAGGACGCGTAGTACGCCCCATTTGGAAAGCAATCATACTAAGTTAGCGAGGAGGACTTTGCACGAGGTTGAAATCATAAAGTGGTTTGCCCTGGATATAAATCTGGCAATGGTTGTGGGTTGACCAGGTGAAATAGTTTGGTTCCTTGCTCTGGGTTTAATCGATGGAAAATGATACCGTACCCCTGGGGGATCGCGTCGTTCCGATCCCCCGGGTCATTTCGTTCGCGTGCGTGGGACTGCTACGGAACTGCTAGCTGCTAGCTGCGTTTTTCATTGACTTCTCTTATTCTTATCTTCTTCCAGCCACGAACTGCTAGCAGCATCGCCCCAAAACGCTTGTCCGCCCAGTCTGCTCCGCTGCGTGCGCCGCCGCGCCGGCGCTAGGCTGCTCCGTTTGCTGCTAGCAGGTCGCGTCGCCGCCGGGTCCTGCAGGTCTCGCCGCCGCCGCTTGCCTGCGCAGTCGCGGCCGCCACGCCACCCGCCCACCGCAGTCTCGCCTGGCCACACGCCACCCGCCTACTGCTCGCTCCACCTCACCATAGACCATGTCCTCGAGGAAGCCTCGCGAGCTCGCCCGTCGCCGGCTCTACTCCTGCAAGCACAACCACGCCGCCACATGAGGAGGTATCGCCGGTGAGGTCGCCTGCCGTGCCACTGGCTTAGTGCCCTACGTGCTCGCCTGCCGCCCTGCCCCGCCGGTTTCCTGCTAGGATGTCTTCGTGAGGTCTCCGGTGAGAGTTGCTACAAGCATAGGAGTCGTTTGCTACCACTGTTCTATAGTTTCGCTACAACCGATCTGTAGTTCTGCTACACTGTCTTCGGTGGGTCTCCGGCGATGTCGCCATCGAATTGCTATATTATGATAATATTTTTGCTATAACTATTCCATGTTTTTGCTACAATAGTCCAATGTTTTTGCTACGAGGTGTTCGGCAAAGTCTGCCGGCGATTTCTCCAGCGAGGTCGTTCCTTTTGCTACATTACCAAAAAAAATTGCTACCACTGTTTTGCTACAATAGCGTAACATTTTTGCTACTCGGTCTTCGATGAGGTCTACCGGCGAAAGCCTTCGGCGAGTCTCCGGTGAGGTCAGGTTTGCTATTTTAGCACAACTTTTTTGCTACACGGTCGTCCGCGAGGTCTCCGGCGAAATCTCCGGTGAGATCCGGTTTGTTTTTCTATTTTCTAGAGCGGGGCAAATATAGCAAAAGCGGGATTTTTGATTTAAAAAAAGACACGTGGTTGGCTAGGGACCCGGAAGATAAAAGCACAGATCCCCCGTGGGACGCGTAGGGCTGCCCGTATGGTTAGGTATGGGTCTAAGCAATTCGGTCGCAAACAGTTAACAACTTAAGTCCATAACCAGTTCTTCGGAACGGTTCCTCGCATCTGACTATTGCGGCTTTACCCGTTGATACTCCAGCAACACATCCACGGTGCACCTCTGTTCCAGCTTCGTCGTCAGTCGTCACCGGCTCTTCTTACGCACACGCCACCCGTCCGGCAGCTTGTCGACAACTTCAGCGCGATGTACTTCTGGTGACCTTCACATGCAACGCCTCCACGCCGCCCTTCAATGACGCTGCCGCCACCGCCCTCCTGCTTCTCCGGTGAGCGGGCGCCTCTCCATGGACACGCGACACTCGTGACTCGTCTGTCTCTAAGCAAACGACATTCTCTTTCCTGTCATCGTACTCCGAGCCGTACCCCGCAAGCTGGCGCAGGCTGGTACTCCACGCGCCGAGCCGTACCCCGCAAGCTGGTGCAGGCTGGTACTCTGCATCCATGACGTTGTCTCCTCCGCCGCGACTACACCGTCGGAGTGTAGACACATGCAGCGGCTGCTCTTCCTCCATCATGGAGTAGCTTCTCACTCCGTACGCCGCCACGAAGTCCTCGATGAATGCCGGCCGCGCGCCGACCGCCGACGTGGTGAGCCGGAGAAGAGCCGACTTCGCCTTGCTGGTCGGCGGGCTTCTTCCTGTCCGGGTCGCGGCAAGGATAGAAGAGGTTGGTGGAGCAGGTGCCGCACCGCAGGTCGTGCTCGCGACGGAGAAAACGGCGGCCGACAGTGGTGCCTTGTCGGCGACGTCGCTTGTGCTCAGTCGCGGAAACGGTAAGCCGCGCCGACTCTCGCGCTCTGGCCGGTACCTCCATGACGGCAAGCCGCGGGGAGCAGCTTGGCCATTTTTAGCAGTGTTGCCATGACGATGCAGAGCTGCAGCTGCGGTAGCATGACGAGCTTTTCTGTAGGGATAGCCGGGCGGGAGACGTGGTCCATTCATCATTGGATGAGTTCGCTGCTGGTGTCTAGCAGGGCTCGACATGTCCTTGACTCCTTGCATGCTTGTTGCTTCGGTGGCACCCATTTGATCGAATGGTTCTGAACCCATTTCCACAAACGGTTTTAACCAGTGTTGAAGATTTGGTTTAGTTTGGTTTGGGTGAAAAGTAGAGCGGGTTTGGTTTCAGTTCGGCTGACGTACACATTAGATGGGTTTAGTTTAGATTCGGGTGGCAAATTTGCTAGCATGAGTTTGGTTGAGGTATGGTTTAGTTGTCAAACCATTCTCAGGTTTACCTGGATATGTGTGTGGTGATTTTGATGAAATCCTCCAAACAAATAAACATTTCGGTGCGAAGGATACCGAGGAATGGCAAATGCGAGGGTTTTAGGGAGGTAGCGGATGACTGTGAATTCACAAATTTGGGGTGTACCATCTACATGGGATAATAGACAATTAGCCGATCCAAAGTTCCTATAATTGTATGTTGGCATGGTGATCAAACATGTGCGGACTCCTTGCTCTGATCACTATGTTACTTGGCATTAAGATTCATCAGCCGACTGACATTAATGAGACATAACTGAAGAGGTGTTTCTGCTACGAAGATGCTTCCCACAAAGAAAGAACATTGAGCTAGGCCTGGAGGGGCTTGTTGCACGAATGTTGCTTTAATGGTTATGCTAGCCAAGCCGTCAAGTTGGGCGACTTGGAAGTTTGGGGACCTCGAGAAGAGGATCAATAAGGGCAAAGAGCTCCAAAACGTGCAGGAATATGCTCTATACCAGGGACATCAGAAAGTGAGAAAGTTCCTCCTAGGTAATTGGCGGATCTCTTACATAAAGGAGGAGATCACAACGAGAAATCGGTAGCAGGTCGGTTGGCTTAAAGATGAAAACTGCAACGCCATGTTTTTCCATGCTTGTGCTTCGGCCAGGAAGGCACAAAATCGTATCAAAGCGCTAAGGTGGAGTGATGGAGTTATTTGCATGAAGAAGAGTGATATTGATACATAGATACAATAAGTCTTCTCAAATTGTTATTGGACATAGGAGGATTTGAATTTGAATGTGGTGTTGAATAATGTGCCTGAAAACATAACAACCGCGATGAATGAGAGGCTTCGTAAACCTTTTTATGGAGGATGAAGTGGAGAAAACTTTGGTTGGAATGGGATAATTAAATTTCTCGATTATGTACTAATGTTTTTTATGCGTGATTTTACCAGAGACACTGGTCACTCATTGGTAAAGATGTGATAGCCGCGGTGCTAAGCTTCCTAGAAGCGGGACATCTTTCTCAGATTATTAATTGCATGGTAACTATACCAAGAGTTAAATTTGGATATCATTCTGTTTATGCCAATTTATGCAATGTGCTATATAAAATATGTTCAAAGGTGTTGGCAAACTGACTCAAGGGATTTTTTATGAAGTTATAGCTGAGGGGCAAAGCGTATGGACCTAGTATTTCATCTTGCGCTTGAGGCATGTTTTTCCTTCAATTATTATTCGGGATTGCCTCTATTTAAAAGTGGCACCCCATCTCCATTCATCAACAAACTAGCTATTGAATAGAGTGAAGAGGGAATGCAAAACCAAGGCCTATTCAATTCAAAATAAGTAGTATTGTCTTCGATCGAAAACTTGCATATGCATTTGTTCCAGGAAGATTAATCACTGAAAATGTATCTCTTGTTTATGAGTGCATTCATTGAACAAGGAGGAAGAAGGGAAACAAGGGTCATGTATTGTTAAAATAGATATGATGAAGGCCTATGATTGAGTGAAATGGCTATATTTACAAGGAAATCAGGGGGAAAATTGGTACTAAGGGATGAATTTCTTTAATTGTGAAGTGTGTTTCAACAGTGAGCTTCTAGGTTAAAGTTACATGAACTTTATTTCCATCCTTATGTTGGTATCAAGGGATTAGGCATGGGGACCCTATATCGGAATATTTATTTCACTTGTGTAGGGAAATTTGTCATGTATGTTGAGGAACTATGATGGAGGATGGATTGATCGTTGTATAAAAGTGAGTTTCAGGGCACCTCCGACATACACATTTGCTTTTCGCAAATGATTGTATGGTTCTATGCATGCACTTTGCAAAAGTACCATCCATGTGAATGAGATTGTGTAAAACTATAGGCTTGGCTCGAGCTAAAAGCCTAAAAGTGCAAATAAGCAGAAGAGTTCCATATATTCCATCCATAACTGTGATAGTTAAATCAAAGATGAAATCAGAGGAGCCTTCCAAACTGATAGGAAAGCATTGACAAAGAAATATCTCGGACTTCCCACAACTTATGGGCATGTCACCTAAGATCATGTCGCTCATTTGAAAGAGAGGGCACAATCTAAAGTTCAGGGGTGGTGTGAAAAGAATATGTCTTATGTAGTAGAAGAGGTGATTATTAAAGTAGTGATTCAAATTTTGTCGGCCTATTTTATCAATAGTTTTAAACTCACAACAGGCGTGTGCAAGAAGATCATGATTTTCACGTCCAAGTTTTGATGGGCTGGATCATTGGATAAAAAAAGGGATGCATAGACAGTCCTAGGAAAAATCAGCAACTAGGTCTTAGAGACCTAGAAACTTTTAATGATATTATGTTAGCAGAAGAGACATGGAGATTGTTTGAGTGTCTGGCCAATCTACGTGTAAAGGAAGGTACTATCCTAAAGGGGGCTTGCTCTTGGTTGGGTTCCCTCAAGCGGCTAGCGATGTCAAAAGAAAAATAGGTGCTAAAATAGGGCATTATGAGAAGAATTGGAGATGCCAATACATCTGATATTTGGCACGAAAATTGGATATATGGGACTCTCTCAGACAAACCAAGCGGTGGACGTCTGATAAACCAAACCAGTTTCATTTGATAGATTTTGTTTTTTTTGTGTACCTTCAAATGCCAAGAATTTTATTGATATTTTGCACGCTTGAAAGATTCATCATCAAATACATCTATAGTTGTCCAACGGGCCGAGCGGGGCCTTACACGGCCAAACACGTGCCTAGCCTAGCCCAACACACATGGGCCACGCCATCCCATCACAAGGGTCTCGAATCCGAGATCAAAGAGGGTGCGTTCGATGCTGCTGCTCAAGGGAAGAAGAGAGTTGCACACTACACAAAGGTTGAAGGTACAATTTTGTGCCATGCTTGGGCGCATGCGGGGATTGATGCGATTTCTGCCACGGATCAAACTGGCAAACGTTATTGGCAACGCATTGAAGATAAGTTTTTCAAGCTAATGCCTAGGATGCGCCAGCCGATGTATCGTTCCTACCGATCCCTACAAGGCCGGTGGGATGTGATCAAGGTAGCATGTAGTCGTTGAAGCGCAGCAATGGACCAAGTGACGCTGAATCCTCCAACTGGTTCAACTATAGATCAATATGTGAGTTCATCTTTATTACCTTGTGTTGTGACCATTACTTGTGTATTCATCTTTGTTTTACGATTGTAGGAAGGATTTGCCGACTTAAGGTATAAAGACATGGACGACAGTAAGGGCAAAATCTTTGCATATAAACAATGCTATGATGTTCTCCAACATCTTCCCAAGTGGCGATTGAGGGACCAAGAAGCACCACCGAAAAAGTGCATTGGTTCAAATAGATGATAGTGATGATGACAAAGAAAAAAAATGACAAGCCCGAGGGGAACAAGAAAGCCAAGGAAAGGATCAAGCATGAAGCCGAGGCTTCATTGTTGAGGGATAAATTTGATCAAATGATGAAGTCAAAGGAGGCTATGACAATGAAGACATTGGAGGTCAAGCTTCTCATGACGGAGAAGAAGAAAGAGGCCAAGCTTGCAAAGGTGGAAGCCATGCGAGAAGAAGAAAGGCTCAAGACCGAGTTGGAGGAGATGAAGATCAATTTGAAGAAGGTCAAGGCAATGAAGGAGCTCTTGGCTGAAGAGAGGGAGATCATGATGATGTCCACAAAGGACATGAACGAGCAATGGTTGGAGTGGTGGAAGGAGACCCCGCCGAGATCATGGAGAGAAGAAGGCTAGCTCGTCGAGGCAGTGTTGCAGCGGCTACTCAAGGAGGTGTTGATGGAGGTGTCTCCGTTGAGCTCGGTGGTCACGATGCTTGATGCTCCCATGCCTGTTTGGTTTAATGTTTTGTGTCACTAACATTGATAAACATTAACAGCGATTTGATGTAATCGTCGAGCTCGGTGATCACGATGCAAGAACATCTCTATTTTATAGCATTCATAATTCATAAAACCCTGTTTATATTCCGTTTTACAGTTCTGTTTTACGGGATCTGTTCCGCGCACATGTTTTGTCGACCGCAAACAAGTTGTTTACAGTGGCCTGTAAACACGTTTATTGTTCCACATTTTAAGGGGTCTATCAGTGATGCTCTTATCTTTCGACAAGATCAGTGTTTGTCAAGCCAGGCCATTTATTCTCTTGCGATTCTCAACACCCAAACAGCGGTTAACTATCTGGAAGAGTGATTTGGAAGTAGATCATGGTTAAAAAGATCGCTTGTTTTAGATCACGAAGTACAAAAGGATAATAATGGACCTATCGGCCGGATTCGCCATACGATGAAATCTCATTCGAGCCAACTTATGTTTACCTTTCATTTATGATGGAAGGTAAACATATGTTTTAGTTCTGTTTTTGTTTTGACATGCAAAGAGATGTAAGTGAAAAGGTAAAGAGTGGCGTTCAAGTTCAACAACAACTAAACCCGGCGGCCACCGCCGACTCAACGACACGCCAAGCTTACAGCCAGCAGAAGCAAAAAGAGACGGCATGATGATCGTTTACTCTCCTCGTTCGACCGAAAGACCTCACATGGTGCCGCTAATCGCCGCCGCTGCTGGCGCCGGCCGGAGGGGGCAAGACCTCCGGCCGGCAGACCTTCACGCAGTCGGCCTCCTTCCCGAAGCAAGGGCTCTCGGGCGTCGACAGACAGCAGAAGCACCAACTCTTGCTGTCGAGGCCATCAGCTGCGACGCAGATACTCTTCACGCACTTCCCTGGCAGCGGTTTGAGCATCTCGCGCCCGGTCTGGCCATCGCCGCCGCCGCCGCCGCCGTCTAGCTCACGGCCACCTTTGGACAGGAGGATACATATTATTAGCTTCTTAAATCATACTACGATGGAATTCTTCGATTGATGAAGAAGCATGTGTGTTATGCTACTTACAGTGCGCCGAGAAGGCGTGGCATCCGAGGAGGACCACGAGGAGCAAGGTCAGCGCCGCCGTCTTGCATCTGACGATCATCTGGCTGCCGGATCCGTAGGACATCGTGTGCGTCTTCTCGATATATTGTACTATGTATTCTCTGCTACCGCTGCTAGATCGACCAACACAAGTGCGCTTGATCGAGTATCGCCTTGTGCTAGTATTTATAGATCATCCGAGAGGTAGATAAAAGGGATGTTCAAATTAGTGGGCGCTCGTTATAGCTATAACTATAAAATATCCAGCATTAAAAGGACGCGATCTATTTTGATTTTGCTAAAATATGATGAGATTTTATCGTATCAATATATGGTACTCTTGCTAAAAGTACTACTCTTCTTATCCATATTAATTGTCATTTAATTGAGTGTATCTAGCCTCTTCGTCTCGGTGGTGGAGGAACCTGTAATAGTGGGAGTTAACATTGTCATTCCATCCACTGGTCACGGTATTTTGTCTGGGTGGAGGCTCAATATTTTATAGAAGACTGTAAAATAGGCTAAATAAATAATAAAAAACCTCTCGCCGGCGAAAGGTCGTGGTCATCACGCTTCAAGGTTCCAGGGCCAGTGGAGACGAAGCGGACCGGCAAGAAGGACGGAACACTAGATGGGTTTTAGCTAGCTCGTCCCAATCGGCCGTCTCCTTGGCTACTACGTACTGGTTCGGTCTGTTTCTATAAAAGTATGAGTACTTACTTCGTGTTAGCTAGTACTCCCTCTGTTTCATAATATAAAATGTTTTAACTTTATAAAAAAAGTGTATCTAGACCTTTTTTAGTACGTAGGTTCGTCGGAGGAACCTAGGAACCTACACACACTAAAAGAGGTCTAGATACATTCTTTTCACTAAGCTAAAACATCTTATATTACGAAATGGAGGGAGTATGCCTTGATTAAGAGCATCTCTAATAACTGCCCTATAATAGTCCAAGTTTTTGCAGCGTGGGTTAGAAACGCATGGATCTAGAGCCCGACCCAAGGACGCACGCGCCGCTCTCGGGGGAGGCGCACGGGCAGAACCCTAAGCCGTCGTCCCCGACTCTTCCTCTCGCCTCTCCCCCGCCGCCACCGGAGGATGCCGGCGGGCAAAGCCCGGCCGGCCTATGGTGGAGGCCGGGATGCTTCCTCGCGTGGTGGCCTCTCCCCGCAGGGAGCCCCTTGGACGCTTGAAGGTTGTCGCCTCGACGGTGATCTGATGGCGGCGGGGTCTGGAAGCCGGGGCGACAGCCTCGGGATTTTATGGTGGTTCTTCCTCGGCGGATGGCGGCGCGGGTCGTATCTACTGTGAGGGGCGCGGTCCTAGGGTTTCTCTCACGCCAAGACGAAGATCTACCTTCAGCATGTTCTCATTGATCTGGTGGCAATGTCGTGTTACGGAAGGCTCCGCCAGTGAACTCTCATTGAAGATTCATGCCTGCAGATTGCTGGAAAGGATGGGATTCGATCGCACGCAACCGATGCTGACCGTTTGATTTTAGAAGGAGCGAGGCAAAGCTCTGTAGTCTGTTGCCATCGTGGAACATGTCTTTAGTTCCATGGTAAAGTCAGCATGCGGAGAATGTCATGGAAGTCAAGATTTTTGGACTAGCTATGGTGGGTCGAGTCCTGGTGGCGATGAGGAATCGTCTTGGTAATTTGTGAATTGTAGCAGCGGGAGCAGAAACACAGGAGGAGTTCACAGACTTACCTTGCAGGATGAAAATTCAAGATCTGGCTTTTGGTTGTGTCTGTCAATAACCTTGTTGAAGGCATTGTTTTGTGAGCGGAGACTTTCTCTAGGGTGAAAACCTATGATCTTTGACCGGGTGACAACGGTGCTTGTGCTCTATTTCCTTCTTGAAGGCGTCGCTATTGGAGATGTTGGACTTCTGGTGTTGTTCTGGTGGGGTTAGTGTCGCTGCTACTACGGATCTTATCGCTTTAGTGGAACTTTTCTTTTTGTAATTCTTCTTCTTTTTTTCGGTTCTGTGCATCCGTATTATCAATAGGATAATGCGTTGATGCAGAGGCCGGGTATAATTGGTATCGCCGCGATATTAATATATGCTCCTTTCCAAAAAAAATAGTCCAAGTTTTGTAAAAACTGATTAATAGGCAGTAGAGGTCAAAACAAGGTCTCCAATGGCTACCCTATACCTATTTGGTGTTGCAATTTTTTTGTGACTGCCCCAAATTTTGGCACCTTTTGGTACAAATTTTGCAACAGTCGTGCGCTGTCCCAAATCCACGCCCCATGCGCGCGCAACCCATTTGCCACTCTTAAACTTTATTTCGTCTCCCGTTGTTGCCATCTACATCTCCCCACACCGTCGTTAGCACAAATCGACTGCCATCAGCCTCCCCCGACATCGGCCAGCCTCGTTGCCACCGCCTAGATTTGGGCCCTCCACCGTGGTCGACTATGTCTATCCGTTGGTCCCCCTCCGCCGGTTCCAGCGCTGCAGAGGTGTCACGTGGCCC
Source organism: Avena insularis (assembly GCA_023614405.1). Taxonomy (NCBI): domain Eukaryota; kingdom Viridiplantae; phylum Streptophyta; class Magnoliopsida; order Poales; family Poaceae; genus Avena; species Avena insularis. Next base: position 387,170,680 of record CM042693.1, on the reverse strand, counting down.
CATCTTGGCTCACACCGTCTACCAAGCTTCGGACGGCTACGGTTCGGCTGCTGTAGATTCACGGACATCTGAGCTAGGGTGCCTCATTACTACCACATGCCCCTCTTCGACGACCAAACTGCCACAATTTGATGAACTATTTATGTTGTCATGTTATAATTAAGTACTCCCTTCGTTTCAAAATATAAGATGTTTAGCTTTTTTGAAACATGTGTATCTAGACGTCTTTTAGTGTGTAGATTCACTTATTTTGTTTTGAATCTACATACTATAACACGTTTAGATACATGCATTTCTGAGAAAGACTAAAACATTTTATATTTCAGAAACAGAGGGAGTATTATTTAAGTTTTATTTGTTTACTATCATTTGAGATCGAGTTTATATGTTTGGGCCATATCCCTCCACATGGAGGTGTGTTGGCAGCCCAACATCAACCCATGAAAGTCTAACACGTTTCGATCGTCGATCGATGTTCGTATCCAACGGCTGAGGTGCTCCTTGGGAGAGGAGTAGAAAAGAAACCCTAGCCACCCTTGGTGGCTGTGTGACTCAATCTGTGTGTAAGACACGCTGTGAGAGTGTGTGTGAGCTGAGCAAGAGAGAGGGTGAGAAAACACACAAGAACACCACAACCTAGTGAGAAGACAGGAAGAAGGAGAGGTGATTTTTGTCCAGATTTTTGAGATCTGACCAATCAATCTTCAAGCTGGTGTTTGAAGGCTCAAACGTCCTTGGATTGGCTCCAAACTTGGTGAGCTTCTTCCTTGCTTTGAGTACTTCGATCTGGTTAACTGGTTTGAGATTTGGTTAAGTGTAGCATCAGATTTGGAAGCGGTTTAGTCAGTTTCGACTGCTGCAGTTTTAGCACAGAGCAGTTTTGGTAGACGAACAGTTTGGGCAGGTTCGATTGGCCTGAACTTTGGCATGTATATTGGGTACTCGTATGTCAGCTTGTTTACCAAATTTGGTGCTGATTGGATCTGCGGTTTAAGAGCAGTTTGCTGATTACCGAAGGGGACAGAAACTGAGATACTCTGTTTTTTGTAATCTTTCTCTCAAGTGGTTGTAGTTGTTGTTGTCGGTTGGCAACGTTCTAAGTGTGTTGTATATCTTTAGATGTTCTAGAGAAGACTCTGTACCCTGGTTGCTCATAGTGAAGCTTGGTGGACCGGTTGGTTCGCACCCGTGGTTTTTTCCTTCTCACCTTGAGAAGGTTTTTTCATATAAATTCTTGTGTCACCGATGTATGTGCTTATTGTTTTATTTCCACTGTATATATGTTGCTTAAAACTATTCTCGGGTTTCACCACAAGCGGCGGGGTTGTGGTATCTTCCCCCAACAATATTCATATGTATGTAAACATGAGATGAAATAGAGGTTGCGACACGGTAGCCGTGCCCTATTATAGGTCAACCGCTGCGACAGCAATGCTGCAAAATGCAGCATCCTGTAAAGCAATGGCCTTGTCTGTGCCCTCTATCTCAAAAGCTGCTGCCCTATAATCAAAATATAGTTCCCTACTATAGGACAGCTATTAGAGATGCTCTAGTTTTAGATAGACATGGCAAAAACCCGGACCACTAATTTTTAATCTTTTGCCAAGATTATTTTTTTAGTCAGGCCATTTATTCTCTTCCGATTCTCAACAGGTTAACCAACAGTGATTTGGATCACGGTACGATTGATAATATAATGGAACTCTCTGCTGGCTTCACCATATATATGATGAGATCTTATTCCAGCCACAACTTATGATTATAGGGGAATAAAGGAGATTGTTTTGTTTTGTTTTGTTTTGTTTTGACATGCAAAGAGATGTAAGTGAAAGGTAAAGAGAGGAGATCATCAAACAGCTAAACACGCCGCCACCGCCGACTCAACGACACGCCGCAGTTACAACCAGCAGAAGCACAAAGACGACCGGCATGATCTCTTATTCTCCACGATCGTTGGATCGAAGCATGACACCACTAATCGCCGCCGCTGCCGCTGCCGTTGCCGCCGCCGGATGGGGCGGCGACCACGGCAGCACCTGCGGCCGGCAGACCTTGACGCAGTCGGCCTCGTTCTTGAAGCAAGGGTTCTCGGGCGTCGACAGACAGCAGAAGCAGCTAATGATGGTGTCGAGGCTATCCTGAGTGCATCTTTTGTTCACGCACTTCCCTGGCAGCGGTTTGAGCATCTTGATGCCGCCGCGCCCGGTCTGGCCGTCGCCGGCGCCGGCGCCGCCGCCGTCTAGCTCACGGCCGCCTGCACACGACGGAACGGACGCCGGCAGGACGCGTGTTAATTAATAACTGGCTTCGTAATAAATCGTACTGCCATGGAATTACAGTGCGCGGAGAAGGCGTGGCATCCGAGGAGGACCACGAGGAGCGAGGCCAGCGCCGCCGTCTTGCCTCTGATCGCCTGGCTGCCGGATCCGTAGGACATCGTGCACGTGTTCTCGATATTGTGCTACTACTAGATCGACGAACACGAGTGCGCTTGATCCGCTTGTGCTATCTCTATATAGATCGAGAGGTACGTAAAAGGGATTTTCCAATTAGTGGCCGCGCTCGGTATGGTAAAATATCCAGCATTAAGAGCATGCGATCCTTTTTGTATATTTGCTAAAATATGAGGAGATTTTATCTCAGCAGTATATGGTAGTGTATATGAATGAATGAATGAATGTTTTTAGGAATGGACTATTTGCAGAGCGGAGCCATTTATCCAACCTTCTTCTCGATTTTCTTTTCTCTCTAGCAACAAACCTTAGACTATGATACGATAATTTCACATAAACTCGTTGTGACAAGAGCTTCAAACCTTAATTAGGAGATGCAAAGCGGGATCCCGCATATCCCACAAAACACATGGATTAATATAAAATGTACTAACGAACCGGTACGGGACCAAGAAGAGAGAGTCTCTCCCAGGAGGCGGCGGCAAACCCATCTAGGGTTCCTTCCCTCCGCCGTCCCGTCTCCGGCGGCCTTAGGCCTTGGAGGCGTGGCGGACCACGGCCTCTCGTCGGCGGAAGGTCTCAGTGTTTAGTTCGAACTATTTTCAGTGTCTTTTTCAGTATGTTGAGGCGGCGGCTACTTCCTAAAGTCAGAATAAGGTACTCCCCGCCCTACCCTTGTTCCGGTGGTGTGTCTAGCATCGACGGAGGGCGCGTGGAGTCATGTGTCCGGCGGATCCCATGGGATCTGGTCTTTTTCGTTGGTGTATTTTGAGGTCAGTATCTTCCGATCTATGTTGGTCATCTTTGCGATGGTTGCTGCTCTGGTGTGCTGGTTCTTTTGGGCCTTAGCACGACGACTTCTCGTCTGTCTACTACGACAAGCTTTGCCCGGCTCCGATGATGGAGGGGCGAGGACGGCGGCGCGCCTTCGGCTTGTGCCAGTGTTTGTAGTTGTCGCTAGGTGGTTCATTGACCTATTTGTATTTTTTATTACTTTTAGGACTATTTGTACTGCTGTTGATGATTATTAATAGATCGGTGGAATTTCGTAAAAAAAATATATAAAATGTACTAAAGGCCTCCATCCTTTTTTTAACTCTACATCCAGGTATTGCACTAAAGTCTAGTCCCGCACCCTGCCCCGCTTGCAACCCTACTACTTCCTTGGTCCCAAAATAGATTTCTCAACATTTGAATGAATTTAGACAATATTTAGTATATAGATTTATCTAATTTTTAACAAACTTGTAACATCTATTTTGAGACAGAGGGGATACATTTGTCAGATATCTTTTTAAGATCTAGTTTTTTTTTTTGCATAAAACTTTGTTTTTTGACTTGGAACTTCTCAATTCCATTACTTTGGCACAGCATACACGCTGGCCACCACAATTCTTACATCATTAGGTACAGTTTCTGGCCATAACTGCCGGCTCATACTCAGACTAGTCCCAAAAGCAGCTAGCATATGTGCAACTTTATTACATGATCTAGGCGCATGCGCCACCTTAAACGAGATGAAATTTAGACTAATGAAGCAACGCATGTCACGAAAGAGGATTTCTTGAGACGATAAATCATACTCCCTCCATTCCATATTAGGTTGCGTATAATTTTGCGTGCTAGTCAAACTATATAAAGTTTGACCAAGATTATACAAAATAATATAAATTTGTATGATATAAAATTTATATAATATGAAAGTATACATCAAGTCAATTTTTGATATAAAATTGACTTGGTCAAACTTTGTATAATTTGACTAGCACGCAAAATTATACGCAACCTAATATGGGATGGAGGGAGTACTACTCCGGGTGTTGTAGGATTCCTTGAGGATTCGCTGATTCCTTGAGATAGTACTCCGGGTGTTGTAGGACACGTGCAAGAATCAGCTGAGTCCGTCTCCATCTGTACATGCCCCATTCCCCAGTCCGTTGCCGCCTGCAGCGCCTCCCAGCCGGCAATCGCTTCTGTTTGCAGAGCACTAGCGGTAAAAGTAATGTGGCCTGCTCCCGATCCTCTGCCTTCGCTTCACGTACTCCCTCCATTCACAATTAGATTATATTCTAGGTTTAGTCAAAGTCAAACTTTTTGAAGTTTGACCAAATATTTAGCAAAAAATAAAAATATCTACGATGTAAAACTAATAGTGTTAGAATCTTTGCAAGTAATATTTTTATAATATATGCATTTGAAATAATGAATGTTGATATATTTTTCTATATTTTTAGTCAAAGTTGACAAAGTTTGACTTAAAAAACCTAGAATGCGAAGTAATAAAAAACGGAGGGAGTATGACAAACCCTCATCCTCCTTGTCTTGTGTCAGAACTGAAGGCCCCATCAATATTCAGGGCATGTTTGATTCAAAGGATTTTCAAAGGAATTCTATAGGATTCCAAACCATAGGATTTTTTCCAATGGAATGTGTTTGAATCAAAAGAATAAATCCTACAAAATTCCTATGCATTGCTTTCCTATACTACAATCCTAAAAATCCTATGTGTCTATGACAACTATGACATATACCTAAACCCTATAAAATTTCCTGTGTTTTTCCTGAGGTGCAATCAAACAGCTTATCTTATCGATTCTTGCATTTTTCATTCCTGTAGAATTCTAAGTGTCATGCCATTCTATTTCTACACTTTTCCCATTCCTGTGTTTTATAAATCCTTTGAATCAAACAAGCCCTCACTCTATGCCAGTCATCGATTGGTTTCTGCCATTTTTGGGCGGGGGAGGGAGCCTTCGGTACTGTCTGTTTGCTACAGAGTTCAAGGCACTCTCCAGCCCAGAGTTTGGCTTGTATCAGGGCTTCCCCAGTTTTTTTTCGAAAAGGGGAGTAAAACCCCGGCCTCTACGTTCTCAGTCGATGCACACAGTTTTTTTTCGAAAAGGGATGCTTGTATCAGCCCTTCCCCAGTTGACAGCTGTTTCCCTTCTTTGTTTACTTTATTTCTTTGTAACCACCATCTCCACAGCATCCTTGAGGTCTAGTTAACCAACGGCATTGCACAATTACTTGCGGCGGACTAGGCATGAGATTCCCAAAATATCCAAGAAAAATGAAGGAACTAAAACTGTACACAACCCTACACGCACACATACACGCCGGCATCACGACAAGCGGCTCGAGCGTATCAGATTAAGCAGCGTGTAGATAAGGGGGTCCAGGAATGGTGAAAATGACAGCATCTAGTGGCATTGCACGTTAACTTGCGAGGCGTCATACGACCTTACCAAAATAGTCATAAAAAACCGCCCTAGAACTGCCTGTACAAAGCCTACACACATTCCACCATCACTGCAAGCGGCCGAAGCGGCGACAAATCAGGAGTGCGGCCATGAACACTCGGACAACTGAACAGAGCCCTGCCAAATAAGCACCGCATAGGCGAGGCGAGGCGAGGGGTCCATGAGCTTTGACATGACGAAAATGGCAACGTTTAGCGGCTGTAATCTCCGCTCTCGGATCTCCTGTAGTGAGCACGGTCACCATGCCTCCGGCGGCCATCGTCCCGACTATTGCCGCCGTCATCGTGTGTCCACTTGTCGTGATGCTGCCTCTGCTCCCTATGAGATCGGCAAGGGCTGCGGCCAGCTTCAGCAGAGGTTCTTCCTCTTCTGACACTGCCATCCTCCCTGCCAGGAGACAACTCTCCCGGCTCTCGGCTCCTCTTCCGCTTGTGATGCCCGCCGTGATCTTTGGTAGGGCTTCTCTCCCTACTATGGCTGCTGATATCTCCAGCCTCTCGGTTTCTTCTTCGCTTGTGATGATCAGCGTCATCTTCAGGCTCTCGGCTTCTTCGCTTGCGATGATCAGTGTCATCTTCACTTGGGTTTCTCTGCCTTCTACGGCTGCTGGTTTCTCTATGCTCTCGGCTTCTCTGCTTCCGATGATGATCGTCATCATCTTCTGCGGTGCTTACATGCCTATCATAGCTACTGATATCTCCCTGCTCTCGGCGGCTTTTGCGATGGTCGCTGCCATCTTCAGCCGGGCTTCTCTGCCTACTGTGATGGCTGGCCTCCCTGTAAGTAGACGATCTTATCCTCGTCTGCGATTCCTCCCTGTGGTCACGGCTGCTTTTGCGCCTGCGGGGGCTGCCTTCGTCTTCAGTTGGACTTCTCTGCCTTCTGTAGGTGCTATCAGACCTATCTTTGGATCTCCTCCTAGGAGGTGGCGACTCTTCCCTCTCAGTATCGCCGCCTCTGCGTCTTGGTGGTGGAGGAACCTGTAATAGTGGGAATTAACAGTGTCATTTCATTCCATGGCAGTAAGCACACAAGGAATAACCAAACCATGCCCCAGCTACAATACACACAAATGCAGATGCAACAAATATTATGGGAGAGCAGACTGAATCAAATTCAGTCCTCTTTGTCAGCACACACAAATGCAACTGTTAACATACCAGTGTTCCTCCCTGCCATTGCTCATGTGGGTTCAGTAGTGGATATTCAGGATATAAGCACATATTCCAAATTCCCCTCTACATTTGTTCAGGATTTCTTCCTAATCTTTGAAGCCAATAACCGCCAAGTTTCCAAATTCCCCTCTACATTTGTAATTATTTGTATTAAACATTGCCTCTGGAAAGACTATTAGTTTGCACTTATTCTGACCATTTAAAATGCAGAATGCAACATTCTAACAGGATGAAATCCTAGAGCATATCAGTGGTAATACCTCATGCACATACCCCCCCCCCCCCCTAGCAGTCATGGTAAAATTGACAGAGGTCACGAAATTACCTGAAAACGTGTCATATACCGACCCTCAGGTGGTGGTGGGATCCCAAGCTTTTTCAGTTCATCATAAGGAATAGGCCGCCTACATTTTACAGAAAGTACATAATGTCACTGTAGGTCTAAAACTCCAAAGTGCAATTCTCCCAACTGTGACGACTCCTGTAGTAAGAAATACTGAAGTACTATAACGAACGTTTGGGTTCATACAAGGGAGCACGAAATGGCCTCTCTCGACCCCCAAACCGAAGCTGGCCAGATTCTTTCTTTCCTCCAAGCCCTCCTCCTATAGAAAGACAATTGAAATTAGTATGAAGATCAGCTCAAATACTCTGTCTGAGTTCGACATCATACTTCAGCAAGGAACATACCTAGCCTCCTTGGTATCCATCCAGGCATAAGCTGCTGCCTGTAGTAGTCTACAATGACTTCACTGCCATCGATAATGGAATGGTGTGCATCCTTCAGGGAAAAGAGGCAGTATGAATAGTTTCCTCTTAGAACTTAAGTATACCTAGAACGCAACAGGAAACAAAGAGGCAAAAGGACATAAAAAATTATACAGTTGATACCTCGTAGGCACGACGCATCTCTTTGTCTGTTTCATACTCCACAAATGCATAGCCACGAGAAGCACCAGTAACTGCAAATGAAATAGCACGATCAGTAAAACTGAAGTTGCAAAAAAAGCAAAAGCAAATGAAACGCGGTAATCGCCGTGTACTGATAAGGATTGCTAAAGAGCAGCTCGCGTGAGATGATCTGAAGATTAATGCTACACTGTCCTAGATAACTAATCAAAACTCCCCATTTTAACTTATCAGAAAGTAGAACACTGTTCCACTTGTATTATCGGCGCCACAAAGAACACTCCAACTTGCATCGAGATAAACTGTACTGGTTTTATTTTCACTAGCACAATAGCATCATGCATTTCATGCTGTACAGAAGCAAAGTTCGCAAATCAAGCTATTCTCGACTGACGCTGCTAGAATTCAAAGAGTAAAGTAGTTAGCTCACCGATGTCCCGCACCAGCCGCATGCTCTTGACCTTCCCGTACCTGCCCATCGCCTGCTCGACACGCCGAATCCACAGAACAGTTCAGACCATCATCAGAAAGGAAAGGATACAACCAAATCAGCACAGAGGCGCAAGCGAGAGAGGCGCACCTTCCGGAGCGTCTCGTCGTCGGTGAGGCGGGAGAGGTGCCCGACGAACACCGTGCAGTAGGGGTCGCCGGCGGCCTTGGGGTCCCCGAACGGGTCATCTGCAGAAGAAGAAAGGGAGACGCGAGGCCAAGTGAGTGAGCTGGGCGTGCAGATGGGAGAGCGGGGAGGGACGGAGAGCACGCACAGAGGCCGGCGGTGGAGCAGAGGAGGGCGCGGAGGACGGCGTTGTCGTGGGGGGCGACGTCCGTGCCGTCGATGCTGCCCGCCTGGATCGGGTGGTACTTGTCCGCGTAGAACACCGCGCCGGCGCTCCCGCCGCCGACGCCGGCTCTCATCTCGCCTCCGCCGACGCCGCCGACAACTGCTGACCAACCCGGGCCGCCTCGTAAAAAAGCCGCCGCTGCCGCCGGCGGAGAGAGAGCTGGGCCCGCGGCTGCTCAGGGGAGCAGGGAAGAGAAAAGAGATTGGGCCGGGTCGGGCCGGACCGGCAGGTTGGCTTGACCGGTGCAACAGTATAGTCTACCATGGCAGATTCTTCTTGCGATGGTCTAGACTATCTACAGGGTGTATCTTCTTTGCCGGGATCATCTACCTAGAGACACATTATGGCGCACACTATACAACGATAAAAGCCGTCGAATTCATACAACTTACACATGCATTGCGCTATTATCTCACTGGCATGTACTGCACTATCATCTTGTAGGCATCATAACACATGAATTCTGCAGGATAATTCAACTCATTTACGCAAGTTCATTGCAAAATGTAAATTTCTCTGCAATCCCTACGAGGCCAACCGCAGTAGTACACACTGTGTCCAGGTTTCTGACATAATTCAGAGAAGGCAAAGCAGATAACAATAATGGACAAGCATGAAGCAAACATTTCTCACGTCTCACACAAGCTTCAGGTCTCAACAGATTACAGTCGGTGGGTGTACTGTTAGCTCAAAATCACAATGGCAAACCCAGAAATGTCAAGGGATGATCTACTTACAAGCTTACGACCTTCCCAAGTTCAGAACACGATTACTGAGGGTGAGGTGATCACCAACAAAACACATCTTGCGCATCACTCGCCAAAAACACAGTAAATCCTGTCGCTGAACTCGGTAAAGCAAGGGGTAGTACTCTCAATATACTGTAAAACAACTCACGCATAAGGACAGACCAAGGCACGCAGCTTAGCACTCTTTTTTACATCAATGTTGAACCAAGTATGTCAGGCGCCTGAAGCCGTTGTATCTGGAGCAGCGGCTGGCGGAGGTTGAGGTTTGTGCTGAAGAAGGGGAGAGAGCGCCTTGACGACGATGCTCATGCTGGGTCTGAACTCGGATTCGTACTGCACGCAGAGCGCTGCCACAGCAGCAAGCTGCAATCAACAAGAAGAAAACCATTCAGTGTTTCGGAGCTGTTTCTTAGCTAGTGACGGTGTAAGAGAGGGAAGAAGAGAGGCAGACCTTGGCAACGCCTTTTGGGGGATAATCACCCTTCAACCTTGGGTCAATACATTGTTTAACTGTATCCTCAGTCAAACGAGGTGTTGCCTGTGTCCACAGAGAGTAGTAGCGACCAGTCAGAAATATGCAAATCAGCTTATGCACCTTAGAATAGTTTGTTATTTAACGATATTACAAGAGCCCAACGTGACACGAAATGTAGTAAGCAACCTGAACTGGTGGGCATAGATCAGGAATAACATCAAATTTATGTAAGTTCTGACCATTTTTTCTATGTTCATTCACTTAACATTGATGTGCAAGGCTTGGTCTTAAACTCTGAAGTTCAAATCGTTGTGGTCGCCAGTTTTATGCCCTACATCCTTGTTGCTAATGCATGTTTTCCTCGTTTTGTTTAGAACAATTTTACAAAACAAGTAGTAGTTCTCTTCACCCTTAAGTTGTACTCCCTCCGTCCATAAATAACTGACATGGATTTGTCAAAATTCGAATGTATCTATACACTAAAACATGTCTAGATACATTCGAATCTAGACAAATCCAAGTCACTTATTTCTGGACTGAGGGAGTAGCTGGCAAACTACTCATATACTGAACAGTCTAGTATTGTGAGATTGTTATGAACCAAATACTTACCCATGTAACTAGACTCTGCTGACCTCTAGGCATTGTATGATCTACCGGTTTCCTTCCTGTTAGAAGCTCTAAAAGAACAACTCCAAAGCTATATACATCACTTTTCTGAGTTAGCTGGCCAGTCATGGCATACCTGCATTGTCAATAAAGGGCACTTCTTAAATGAAGCAATAGTGCAAAGTAATAATTAATAAAATGTGGTCCAATATATTACTCCCTCCGTCTCAAAATAGATGTCTCAAATTTGTCAAAATTTAGATGAATCTAGACATTATTTAGTATATAGATTCTTTTAAAATTTGAAAAATCTAAGACATCTATTTTGGGACGGAGGGAGTAGTAAAGAATAGGTGGAACTACTGCAAATTCATTCAAACATAAACCTGTTTTAGAAATAACAGTCTTGTTTAGCTATAGACTTGTGAATATCATCACAATAATACTACCAGTCTCACAAATACCTTAAATGAAAGCGAGTAAGTATGTTCTTCTAACAATAATTAGGGGGGGGGGGGGTGTCTAGCAGAAAGGAACAACTAATCTGCAAATACATATACTGTTCAAGTATTCAAGTTGAGTAATTACTCGGGAGCATGATAGCCGAAGGTTCCAAGGACACGGGTGGAATGCAAACGAGCAGCCATATCAGGAGACTGGTTTGAAAGATTAAAATCTGCAACTTTCGCTCTGTAGTCCTCAAACAGAAGGACGTTGCTAGAACGTATGTCCCGATGGACGATGGAAGGTTGAACCTTCTCATGAAGATATGCTAGCCCTTTAGCAGCATCTATAGCAATTTTGACCCGCTGCAACCAGTCAAGTGCTGGGCCAGGTTGTGCACCAGGGACACCTTTCCTTCCTTGTTTATGATTAAAAGCAGAAAAAGAAATCAGATCAGACCACTCTCCTATATGAATTGCTTCGATCAAGAGGAGCTAATGAAGAAATAGGCTACATAATGTTAGCGAGCGTACCATGCAAAATATCATGTAGGGAACCCATTGTAGCAAATTCATAGGCCACCAGTCGTTGATTTCCTTCCACACAGTAGCCAAGCATTTCCACAAAATTTTCATGCTTCAATCTCGACACAATTGAGAGCTACAACCAAAAGAGGAAAATTAGTTCAAGAATTGAAGGTTGTAGGTAATATAAACATATCAGATTAAAGCTATCATAACTAGAAAAAGCTGCATAGTACTTAGCACTATACCTGTGTCAAAAATTCGTTATCAGGCTCAGGGTCTGCTGAAGTATCAAGCTTTTTAACAGCAATATGTTTTCCGCTGTCTAGAGTAGCGTAATACACTCTCCCGTATGATCCTTCGCCGATCAAAGCTTTTGACCCAAAATTGTCGGTCTTTTCTTTCAGTTCATCAAGTGACATTTCAGGTATTTCAATGGGAGGAGGTGTTTTTGTTGGATCACTTTTGGAAGCAAACCCATTTTCTGTTAACCATGTGTGTACAAACAACTTAGGCCCAAGCAACAAAAACACAACAGGAGAACAGATGATAAACAGAAAGCAATAAGGAATTCAGGATTGCATGACACAGTCCCTTATGATGGGCAGAATAAATAAAATATAAATATTTAAAACCATGGCATAATGTTACATGGTTCAGCTGATAGTAAAGATAATCTGAAGAGGTGTTGACGATACTGAGAATGCACTATCTTGCAGTAAACTGTAATATAAGTTGTAAAATTAACATCATAGGTCCATTTGGGTGCTCATGCTTAACTTGTTATATATCAACCACCAGAAGTGGATGTTATGACTCTGGAGAACCCAGAACAACTATGTTTAAAGCTAGCAAGTAAAATTGAAGTTCCTACAAGAGTTCCAAACCCATTGCTGGGTGGTATTATGAGTCTAGAACATAGGCTTCAAATTAACCGGACTAGAATATTTACACTAGACAGCAAAATAATAGGACACGGTATGGAGGAGTGGTACCTTCTTTCTCATCTGGGCTGGAAGGAAACTCATGTTCATGTTCACGATACGAAGCATGAAACTGAGTGCAGCAAAACCACCGGCGCATAATGGCCCCCTTTTAGCTCTTCCTGTCTATATACCTCTGATTCCTAAGGAAAAGGGAGGAAACACGAGAACAATTTTGGCATCAGTACAGATGTTTGCTGAGGATAGTAATCTCAATCAGGACAGCGATAGCCATCATGGAAAACATTCCAGCGAGAAAAAACTACCGCATAAGATTGGCGGCCCGCATGAATGCATCATGGAGCAACGATTACATCTGCGCCGGCTAGGAAACGGAGGCGGGGTTTGCATCCAGTTCTATCAACCAACCATGCAAGCGACCTATCATTGTCCTGTTCTGTTTTTTAGAGCTTATTTGTTTGACCCGGCTCAGTTCAATTCCTGGCTCCGCCACTGATTTGCGATACGCATGATGAGCTGTAACTTGTATATGTCAGTCCTAAACTCCTAATGATAAGTTTGGTCATGTGTTGTTTTGGTTTCAGACCAAGCGTAGACTCAGTGCACAAGACAAGGATGCCTGCATAAGCAGTAGTACTACCGTAAGTAACACACTGCTTGTGTTGTCCTTCTCAATTCCTGCCATAAGCTAAGATGAACCGGTACCGAAGCAAATTCAGTTACTGCGAGTCTGAACTGATCAACTGAAAAGCAGAGAATGTAGGCGGACTACAGGCTTCCCCGAACCGCAAAAACCACGGCACCAAGTTTGTACAGCCTAGAGCAGCAGAGACGCAAATTAGGGGCGGCGCCTCCCCATCGCAAGCGCCAAGCAGCAGCAGCAGCACCTGAAGGCACCGTCGCGTGAGCAAGACCCCCAATTCCGCGCTGACCCCGCGGCCTGTCCACGGTTCACGCCGGACGGTTAACCCCCGCCGCTCGCCCGCCCAGCGGAGTTCTGCCTGTGTGCGTACACACACCCAATTCAGGCCAGAATCGAGCGCCATCCGGAAGGGAATCCCCGGAAGGCGGCGACCTGGAGCAGCATCTCAGACCGATACGAGCCGTCCGCACGACGCCGCCGCGGCAGAAAATTCTGCGGAAGCGTGCTCGCAGGAGCGCCGGGTCTGCGCGTCCCCACAGAGGCACAGACACCGGCGCGTGGAAGGAGGAGCTGAAGGAAGAAGGGAGGGGGGGACTAGAAGCGTCACCTGCGAGGGGTCAACCCGGGCGGTCACCCACGAGTAGTCGTCGCCCCCGATCCGCGATCGAGCTGCGCCTCCGGTACCCTCCGGTGGCGGCGAGGAGGAGGAGAAGCGGGGCCGGCGAGGAGCTGGCAGGCAGGAGGCGGAGGACAGCGAACGATCCGGTCCCTCCTCTGGTGGTGGTGGTGGTCGTGTGGGGAAGGGGAGGGGAGGGGTTTAATTCGTTTCCGTCGCTGGGTGGCGTGGCGTGGCAGGCAGGACCGGGGGCCTGGGGAACGGGAGGAGACGACGAGGCGAGGCCGAGTTGACAGCAGTCATCGCGCTACAGAGAGAGACAGCGGGGACGCCGCTGTGCTGGCTGTCGCGCTAGCTAAGCCGAGGCTGGTCCTGCCGTGCCGTCCTAGCAACTGCTACTACCTGCCCGCCCGCCCGCCCGCGCACCGGTCGCCACCGTATCAATACCCGCACCGTGCGCCGCCGCCGCCGCGCGCCACCACTTTCGGTGCGGTGCGGTGCGGGTTTGGTTCGCTTTGTCCCTCTAGCTAAGCTAGCTAGCTCGCGTGCGCGTGCGCGTGCGCGTCGCCTGTTGCTGCGACCGCAAGCATTCCCTGCCTTTGGGGGCCACCGTCCCGGCCGTGCTGTAGTACGTGTTCGCCCGTCAAGTTCGCCGCGTGGGAGTTGGCCAAGACTTCAGTTTTGGGGCAGACAGCGGCAGCTCGGGTTGATGATCACTGGATTAGGACTGATCGGACTTAAAGATGATTTTTAGTCAATGCTGTACGTGCTTTGGAGCTCTGGAGATGGTTAGGAGAGACATGTCTGCCACCCGGAATTTCCTGCTTCCTCCTAGCACCAACGATCGGTCTCTCTTTATTTGCGGAAATCCGAATATCATGTTTACAAGTTAAAAAAAATTGTACTTCCTCCAATCCAAATAATTCTAGATACATCCGAATCTAGATAAATTTAAATCAATTAATTTGGATCGAAGAGAGTACTATACTTATGATTTGGGTGGCTGAAAACTAGCAAATCCATATGATTTTTCATGTACTTAATGATGTATCCGATAAAAATATTTTCATGTACTTAACGTGTAATCCAATTTAAAATATTTTTTCTACTCCGAGCTACACGTAAATGATCCGAGGGGACAAAAAGGAGATTTGGATGAACTACACGTATTTTCAAAACTTATACTCCCTCTGATCCATGTTACTTGTCGTTAGATACATCTATTTTAGTGACAAGTAATATGGATCGGAGGGAATAAGGTTTATCATATTTTGTCGTCTCATGTAGCTATATCAGAATTCAAAGAATATATAGTGTCGGGATACCACGGGCTTATTGGATACGCATCGCTCACTGTTTTCTACAGATTTTTTGTTAAAACATGTAATTGTGTTTCTCGAATCTTTTTTAAAACAAATAGATCACCGGAGCTCGTGAGGCAATCAAAAGAGAGTTTTTAATGTGTTTACGCGCTACTATTACCATCTAAAGGAAGATGCCCCGATCGAACATATAAATCTTTTATTTCCAGCAAGCAGGACAAACATTCGTTTTTGTTTGCTTCGGTTGGCTTTTGCCGGTTAGTTTGTGCCGAAGCGTGTCTTTTGCTTGTTGCTGCAGCCACAAGTATCCGTCCCTTTGGGGCGTTCGCCGCGTGGGAGTTGGCAGATCGGAGCTCGATGGGGTGGATGATAGTTGGAACTGGATGGTTAGTCAGCGGTGTACTACTCCCTCCGTTTCAAAATATAAGGTGTTTTAACTTTGTGAAGAATGTATTTAGATTTGTTTTATTATATAGATTTATTCAACTTTAGGATAAATTTAAACACTAAAAAAATCTAGATTCATTTTTTTTATAAACCTAAAACATTTTATATTTTGAAACGGAGGAAATACTTTGCAAGAATATGTTACGTAGCGCCGGAAGGAAGATGCCGAGAGCATATTACCATGACTGGGTCAATGAGAAGCTAGCTCTAGCTTCCCAGCCACAGCTGGTCCTCTCCCAGTACTTTGGACGACATGGTGTATAATAGGCAACATATACTCCGTACATAGGAATTGTAGAGAGAGAAAAATACACTATGCACAACAAGGAGGTTCAGCAAATGAAATGGATGACAGATAGCGATCGAGCAGGACTGCACGTCTGCACTGCGCTGGGTCGTACTGTACTACTTCGCAGTCATCAATAATCAGCACCCATCCAGCAGAAATATAAGCAATAATCCATATGATTTAATCCGAATAATAAACTGATAAAACATGATTATACAAACGGTACTAAAACTAATTATGCAGATCAACAAAGTAGATGAACAGATTACATCTATAAGAGATAAACCCATCACATCTACAGCAAACGCTAGAACAAAGAACTCTAGCATAATCCAAAAAAGACAGTTAAGGATCACATACAGTGTAGGCTGAATAGCAGCCGCAGTGGTTGCAGCAGCGCCGCACATGTTGAAGTTGTCGAAGAGGTCGCCGACGTCCGGAAAGAAGTCGTCGTTCAGGAACTCGTCGTCGGACGACGTCGTGGTTGCCAGTAGTCGCACTTAAGCGCTCCAAAACTGACGCCTCACCCGCATGAGTTCACGAGGCGGGGTTCCGGAGGCCTACTGTGCTGATCTGCGGTGCACGCCGCAAGCCGGGATGAGGAAGACGAAAGCGGCGACGCAAGATTCTGAAGGTAGGCGCGTGTGTGGATTGATTCGGTGCCGATTAGGTTTAGCCCGGACGCTTATATAGTGCAGGTTAGGAAGATCGTGAGATCAGCCCACGTCCGAGTCGGTAACAGCCACGTCCATAAAAACTAGAAACGGCTGTAATTAACGCGTTTGTTAATGACTCATAATCAGTTTTCCCAACCAGCAAAATAAAGCTCGCTCGGCCGAGATTCCATAACCAGCGTCGCTGTAGGCGTCAGCGTCGGCGAGGCGTGGCGTGACGGGAGGAGTCTTGTGAGGGCTACTCTTCTTGTCACACCTTAGTGAGTGGTGCAACACTCTACTATATAAGGTGGTCCAACTCCCCTTCAACTAGCAATGTAGGACTAAACTTTAGCACCACTACACAGCCATATGCTGCCATATACAAGTAGGCCAAAGAGAATTTCAGAATTTGTCTAATGGGCCAACAGCCCAAAACTCACCAAATTCCAATAATCCCCCACAAAGTCTCATTGGCACATCACAACACTTTTCTTTAAGAACATTTTTTATATACCGGTGTGTAGTGGATACTGTTAAGTTGAACTTCCACGTTAAACTTGTTGGAATTATGCCCTAGAGGCAATAATAAAGATGTTATTATTATAATTCTTGTTCATGATAAAGTTTATATTCCATGCTAGAATTGTATTAAGCGGAAACATTAATACTTGTGTGGTTTGTGAACAACACCGTGTCCCTAGTACGCCTCTATGGACTAGCTCATTGATCAATGATGGTTAAGGTTTCCTAACCATAGACATGAGTTGTCAATTGATAATGAGATCATATCATTGGGAGTATGATATGGTGGACAGACCCAAACTAAGCGAAGCAATTAGATCGTGTCATTGTGTTCATCTTTGCAAAGCTTTTCCTATGTCAAATATTGTATTCCTTAGACCATGAGATAATACAACTCCCTGATATCGGAAGAAAGCTTTGAGGTCATCAAACGTCATCCTATGAGAGGGTGATCATAAAGGTGTCTCTCAGGTGATCGGAAAGTATCATTGGGTTGTATGTATCGAGATGGAATTTGTCCCTCCCAAGTCGGAGAGATATACTTCGGGCCCACTCGGTAATCGATATCAACACCGCTTGCAATCATGTGGTTAAGGAGTTAATCACAAAGTGATATCGGATTACGGAACGAGTAAAGTGCTTGCTGTGAACGAGATTGAACTAGGTATGACGATACTGATGATCGAATCTCGGGCAAGTAAAATATCGCGAGACGAAGGGAATATATACATGGGATTGATTGAATCCTGGCATCGTGGTTCATCCGATATGATCATCGATGAATGTGTGGGAGTCAATATGGGTGCCCAGACCCCGCTGTTGATTATTGATAGAAGATCATGTCTGCATATTCTCGAACCCGCAGGGTCACACACTTAACGTGTCTCGACGCTAGGTTAGATTGGATACTTGGTTTATGAATTTTTGTTCGGAGTCTCGGATGGGATCCGGGACATCACGAGAGGTTCCGGAGTGGTCCGGAGAATAAGATTCATATAAGGCAGTGCAGTTTTTGGAGTTCGGATTGTTCCGGATTAATCGGTATTGTACCGGAAGCTTCTAGAACCTTCCGGAAGGGGGCCAACGTGGTCCCACCTTCCGGGGGAGGGCATGGGCCTATGAGGGAGTTTCTTGGCGCATTGGGCCAGGCACAAGGCCCCATAGGGCCCAGCCGATCCTAGATAAGTTTAAACTCGTTTAAACTAGAGATAGGATTTCTAGATAAGGAGAGTTTAAATTGTTTAAACTAGAGATAGGCTTGAAGGATGGGCAGGGCTGGCGCACCCCCCTCTATATATAGGGGCTGGTGCCCCCACCCACCACACACCTTCCTCCAAACCCTAGTAGCCTGCTGCCCTCCTCTCTCCCTCCCATTTGTTTGTAGGCGAAGCCTGCAGCGAAATTCTCCACCATATACACCGCGTCGTGTTGTAGATCCAATCTATCTCTCCACCCTACTTGCTGGTCCGAGGAAGGAGGAGGCGTCGAGTGCTGCGTGTGCATCTCACGGAGGCACCGCCACTTGTGGTGCTAGATCGGATCGGATCGCGAGGAGGAGAAGCGATGCGACTACATCACCCACGTTAATTTAACGTTCCATGTCTGAATCTTCAAGGGTATGAAGATCTAATCCAATCTCTCTCGTTGTTTGCATCTCCTAGATTAGATCTTGGCTTTCCTTCTGTTCGCTCAGAAAATTTTGATTTACTATGCGAAACCCTTGATGGTATCGAGCTAGATCTATGCGTAGATGTGTTTCACGAGTAGAACGCAACATGGCTGTTGCGGGCGTTGATGTTTTCTGTTGCAAGCCTCTTGTTTTTGTTCTTCTTATGACACGGGATAGTGAGATTGAAGCGGTCCAGGCCAACCTTACGTGACGCCGATTCGCGAGACCGGCTCCGCGACTTGACGTGGCTTGTACCATACATGCGGTGGTGGATGTCGGTTTCTCTCACTATAGTTGTCATGGGATTAACACCGAGTTTGGCAACCATAATATCATCGTTGTGGCTTTCCGTAGGTAAGAATCGTTCTTAGCATCTACTCCCATAAGCCACGTAAAACATGCAACAACAAAGTAGAGGCGTCTAACTTGTTTTTGCAGGAGTGTTTTCGTGATATGGTATGGCCCAAGATGTGATGTGTATATTGTATGCGATGATCATGTTTTGTAATGTTTCACGACTTGCATGTCGATGAGTACACAACCGGCAGAACCATATGGTTGTCTTTATAATTGTGTATGACCTGCGAGTCAACTTCTTATACGCCATGTAATAGCTTTACTTTATCGCTAAGTAGTTAGCAATAGTTGTAGTTGCTATTCGTGGTGGAGGCAATCATGGTGGAGTGATGGAGATCATGCCGGAACACACAAGATGGAGATCATTGCGAAGATTGGCTATACCATGTCACATAAAGTTATATGCATGTGATGTTTATCCTTTTATGTATCTTATTATGCTTAGATCGCGGTAGCATTATAAGATGATTCCTCACTTAAAGATCAAGATAAAACTGTGTTCTCCCCATGTATGCACCATTGCGAAAGTTAAATCGTGTCCAAGCATCACGTGATGATCGGGTGCTATAGACTCTCACGCTCACATACAACGGGTGCAAGCCAGTTTTGCACCTTGAAATACTTGGGTTTGACTTGACGAGCCTAGCATGTAGACATGGCCTCGGAACACATGAACCGAAAGGTTAAGCACGAGTCATATGAATGATATGATCGACGCCGTTGTCCACCATTGAAACCACATCTCTTCTCGTGATGATCGGATTAGGTGTGGTGAATTTGGATCGTGTTCACTAAACAACTTGAGGGATGTTGAATTTAGTGGGAGTTCATCTAGTAATTTGATTAAGTTGAACTATTTATCATGAACATAGTCTAAATTGTACTTGCAAATACTGTAGATCACATGGCCAAGTCCAACTTCAACTTCAACGTTTTTGCTGAGAAAGAAAAGCTTAGAAACAATGGGTCTAACTTCACCAACGGTTCCAATCTAAGAATCATTCTCATGCGGACAAAGGACTATGTCCTTGGGAAAGCGTTAGGTGACCCCCTGAATCAAGCTGCCATGATGAGAAAGCTGTCTATCGGCAAAGATGATTATGGTGTGATTAAGAGCACCATGTTGTTTGCTATGGAACCGGAACTTCAAAATCGTTTTGAAAACTATCCCGGGCCCTTTGAGATTCTCGAAGAGTTGAAAACCATGTTTCAAACTCAGGCCCGTTCTGAGAGATATGAGATCTCTGAGAAGTTCTTTAACTGCAAGATGGAGGAAGGGAGTTCCGTTAGTGAGCACGCTATTAAGATGCCGGGCTACACTCAACGCCTTGAGCAACTGGACTGCAAGATTCCAGAGGAGCTCAAGATTGACAGGGTTCTACAATCACTCCCTCCCAGCTACAAAAGTTTTGTAGTGACTCACAATCAGATTGGTTCCACTGATACGATCACCGAGCTCTTCGCAAAGCTGAAGGCTGCGGAGGTGGACATCAAGAAGGATAATCATGTGTTGATGGTCAACAAGCCCTCCTTTAAGAAAGGTAAGGGTGCAAGGAAGCCCTTCAAGAAAGGCGGCGGCAAGCGCGTTGCCCCTGCTGAGAAGAAGCTCAGGTCTGGTCCCAAGCCGGAAACTGAGTGCTTCTATTGCAAGGACAAGGGTCCTTTGGTGCAACTGTCCAAGTACTTAGCGGACAAGAAGGTGGCACCATCAAAGGTATATTTGATATACATGTTATTGATGTTTTCCTTACTAGCCCTCGTTGTAGTGCCCGGGTATTTGATACGGTTCGGTTGCTAATATTTGTAACTCGAAGCAGGAGCTGCGGAATAGCGGCGGCTTGCAAGGATGAGGTGACGATGGCGTTGTAGCGGATCAAGAGTTGATGTGATGGCCGTCGGCACGCTCTCCTTAGTTTTACCTTCGGGATTAGTTTTAAACCTTAATAAATGTTATTATGTGCCTGCGTTGAGCATGAACATTATTTTTGGATCGTGTTTATTGCAAGACGGTTATTCATTTAAATCGGAGAATAATGGTTGTTCTATTTATATGAGTAACATCTTTTATGGTCATGCACCTCTTGTGAATGGTTTATTTCTTCTAAATCTTGAAAGGGATGAAACACACATCCATAACATTGAGGCTAAGAGATGCAAAGTAGATAGTGATAATACTACTTATTTGTGGCTTGTCGTCTAGGTCATATTGGTGTAAAGCGCATGAAGAAACTCCATTCGATGGACTTTTGGAGTCTCTTGATATTGAATCATTTGACACATGAACCATGCCTCATGGGCAAGATGATCAAAACCCGTTCTCGGTATGATGGAGCGAGCAACGGACTTGTTGGAAATCATACATACCGATGTATGCGGACCGATGAGTGTTTAAGACGGTGGATATCGCTACTTTCTCACTTTTACCGATGACTTAAGTAGATATGGGTATATCTATTTAATGAAACATAAATCTGAAACGTTTGAAAAGTTCAAAGAATTTCAGAATGAAGTGGAGAACCATCATAACAAAAGATTAAGTTTCTACGATCCGATCGTGGGCGAATATTTGAGTTATGATTTTCTCACGCATCTCAAAGCAAGTGGAATCGTTTCACAACTCACGCCACCCTAACACCACAGCAATGGTGTGTCTGAACGCGGAATCGAACCCTATTAGATATGGTCCGATCGATGATGTCTCTTCTTGATTTGCCGTTATCATTTTGGGGTTATGCATTAGAAACGCTGCGTTCACTTTAAATAGGGCTCCATCTAAATCCGTTGAGACGACACCGTATGAACTGTGGTTTGGTGCTAAACCTAAGTTGTCGTTTCTTAAAGTTTGGGGATCTGAAGCTTACGTCAAGAAGTTGATGCGGACAAGCTCGAACCCAAAGCGGAGAAATGCGTCTTCATAGGATACCCTAAGGAAATTATTGGGTATACCTTCTATCACGAACCCAAGGCAAAGTGTTTCTCGAAGAACGGTTCCTTTCTTGAGAAGGAGTTTCTCTCGAAAGAAGTGAGTGGGAGGAAAGTAGAGCTAGACGAGGTTATTGAACCTTCTCTTGAATTGGAGAGTAGCGCAGACCTGAAATTGTTCGATGTCGCTGCACCAACGATAGAGGAAGCTAATGACAAGGATCATGAAGCTTGGACGATCTGCTCTTGAACGTCGCAGGTCGACAAGGTCGCGTGCCCTCTGAGTGGTCGGGCAACCTGTCTTGACTGTCTTGTTAGTAGAAGACGGTGAACCTCGAACTATGAGGAAGCGATGATGAGCCGGACTACGAGAAATGGCTAGAAGCCATGAAATCCAATTGGGATCCATGGCGAAAACCAAGTATGGACTTTGGTGGACCCTCCTAGCGAGAAAGGCGTTGAGTGCAAATGGATCTTCAAGAAGAAAGCGGACGCGGATGGTAATGTTATAAATCTATAAAGCACGGCTTGTTGCGAAAGGTTTTCGACAAGTTCAAGGTGTTGACTACGATGAGACTTTCTCTCCCGTGGCGATGTTTAAGTCCATTCGGATTTTATTAGCAATTGCTGCATTTCATGATTATGAAATATGGCAAATGGATGTCAAGATCGCTTTCCTCAATGGCAACATTGATGAAGAGTTGTATATGATGCAACCGAAGGTTTTGTCGATCCTAAGGATCTTGATAAAGTATGCAAACTTCAGCGTTCCATTTATGGATCAAGCAAGCGTCTCGGAGTTGGAACCTTCGTTTTGATCAAGTGATCAAGAGCTTTGGATTTGTTCCAAATTGCTCTAAGCTTGCATCTACAAGAAAGTGAGTGGGAGCTCGGTGGCGTTTACGGTACTATATGTGGATGACATATTGATTATTGGAAATGACATCAACATGCTTAACTATGTGAAGAGTTATATGAACAAGTGTTTTTCAATGAAAGACCTAGGTGAATCTGCTTATATATTGGGCATCAAAATATATAGAGATAGACAAAGACTCATGATAGCTTTAAGCCAAAGTACATACCTAGACAAAGTTCTGAAAAGGTTCGAATGGATAAGGCATTGAAAGGTTCAATGCCTATGTTGTCGAGTAAGATATTGAGCAAGGCTCGGTGTCCATTCTGATAAATGATAGGGAAGCTATGAGCAAAGTGCCTTATGCCTCTACCATAGGTTCCATCATGTATGCCATCTTGTGTACTAGACCGGATGTGTCCAATGCTCTTAGTTTGACGAGATATCAAAGTGATCCGAGTAGAACCTTTGGACAGCCGTGAAGAACATCCTAAGGTACTTAAATAGGACTAAAGAAATGTTCTTAGTCTATGGGGTGATGAACACTCGTCGTAAAGGTTACGTCGATGCTAGTTTAAAGACAAGGATGATTCTAAATCTCGATGGGATACGTGTATATTTTGAATGGAGGAGCTGTGAGTGGAGAAGCTGCAAGCAAAGCGTGATCGCGGGATCTGATGAGAAGCGGAATACATGACTGCTGCAGAAGCATCAAGTGAAGGAGTTTGGATCAGAAACTTCATCACTGAGCTTGGCGTGGTTCCAAGTGCATTGGACCCACCGGAAGGAAGAATATGTTACGTAGCGCCGGAAGGAAGATGCCGAGAGCATATTACCATGACTGGGTCAATGAGAAGCTAGCTCTAGCTTCCCCACAATTGGTCCTCTCGATGCTTTGGACGACATGGTGTATAATAGGCAACATATACTCCGTACATAGAAATTGTAGAGAAAAATACACTATGCACAACAAGGAGGTTCACAAATGAAATGGATGATGAGATAGCGATCGAGCAGATCGCACTCTGACTGCGTCTTGTCAGACTACTTCGCAGTCATCAATAATCAGCACCCATCCAGCAGAGATATAAGGAATAATCCATATGATTTAATCCGAGTAATAAACTGATAAAACATGATTATACAGACGGTACTAAAACCAATTATGCAGATCAACAAAGTAGATAAACAGATTACATCTATAGGAGATAAACCTATCACATCTACAGCAAACGCTAGAACAGAGAACTCTAGCATAATCCGAAAAAGACAGTTAAGGATCACATACAGTGTAGGCTGAATAGCAGCGCAGATGGTTGCAGCCGCCGCACATGTTGAAGTTGTCGAAGAGGTCGCGACGTCCGGAAGAAGTCGCCGTTCAGGAACTCGTCGTCGGACGACGTCGTGGTTGCCGAGTCGCACTTAAGCGCCCCCAAAACCTGATCGCCCCTCACCCGTACAGTTCACGAGAGGCGGGTTCCGGAGGCTCATCGTCTGATTCGGTGCACGCCGCAAGCCGGGATGAGACGAAAAGCGCGCGCAAGATTCTGAAGGTAGGCGCGTGTGTGGATTGATTCGGTGCCGATTAGGTTTAGCCCGGACGCTTATATAGTGCAGGTTAGGAAGATCGTGGGCTCAGCCCACGTCCGAGTGGGTAACAGCCACGTCCATAAAAACTGGAAATGGCTGTAATTAACGCGTTTGTTAATGACTCATAATTAGTTTTCCCAACCAGCAAAATAAAGCTCGGCTCGATGAGATTCCCTAACCAGCGTCGCTGCTGTCGAGCGTCGGTGAGGCGAGGCGGGCGGCGTCGGAGGAGTGCGCGGGGGCTACTCTTCTTGTCACACCTTAGTGAGTGGTGCAACACTCTACTATATAAGGTGGTCCAACTCCCCTTCAACTAGCAATGTGGGACTAAACTTTAGCACCACTACACAGCCATATGCTGCCATATACAAGTAGGCCAAAGAGAATTTCAGAATTTGTCTAATGGGGCAACAGCCCAAAACTCACCAAATTCCAATAATCCCCCACAAAGTCTCATTGGCACATCACAACACTTTTCTTTAAGAACATTTTTTTATATACCGGTGTGTAGTGGATACTGTTAAGTTGAACTTCCACGTTAAACTTGTTGGAATTATGCCCTAGAGGCAATAATAAAGATGTTATTATTATAATTCTTGTTCATGATAAAGTTTATATTCCATGCTAGAATTGTATTAAGCGGAAACATTAATACTTGTGTGGTTTGTGAACAACACCGTGTCCCTAGTACGCCTCTATGGACTAGCTCATTGATCAATGATGGTTAAGGTTTCCTAACTATAGACATGAGTTGTCAATTGATAATGAGATCATATCATTGGGAGTATGATATGGTGATGTACCCAAACTAAGCGAAGCAATTAGATCGTGTCATTGTGTTCATCTTTGCAAAGCTTTTCCTATGTCAAATA
Source organism: Avena insularis (assembly GCA_023614405.1). NCBI lineage: Eukaryota > Viridiplantae > Streptophyta > Magnoliopsida > Poales > Poaceae > Avena > Avena insularis. The sequence goes on along the minus strand of CM042693.1, from coordinate 387,145,535 downwards.
TTGTATTCCTTAGACCATGAGATAATACAACTCCCTGGTATCGGAAGAAAGCTTTGAGGTCATCAAACGTCATCCTATGAGAGGGTGATCATAAAGGTGTCTCTCAGGTGATCGGAAAGTATCTGTTGGGTTGTATGTATCGAGATGGAATTTGTCCCTCCCAAGTCGGAGAGATATACTTCGGGCCCACTCGGTAATCGATATCAACACCGCTTGCAAGCATGTGGTTAAGGAGTTAATCACAAAGTGATATCGGATTACGGAACGAGTAAAGTGCTTGCTGTGAACGAGATTGAACTAGGTATGACGATACCGACGATCGAATCTCGGGCAAGTAAAATATCGCGAGACGAAGGGAATATATATATGGGATTGATTGAATCCTGGCATCGTGGTTCATCCGATATGATCATCGATGAATGTGTGGGAGTCAATATGGGTGCCCAGACCCCGCTGTTGATTATTGATAGAAGACCATGTCTGCATATTCTCGAACCCGCAGGGTCACACACTTAACGTGTCTCGACGCTAGGTTAGATTGGATACTTGGTTTATGAATTTTTGTTCGGAGTCTCGGATGGGATCCGGGACATCACGAGAGGTTCCGGAGTGGTCCGGAGAATAAGATTCATATAAGGCAGTGCAGTTTTTGGAGTTCGGAATTGTTCCGGATTAATCGGTATTGTACCGGAAGATTCTAGAACCTTCCGGAAGGGGGCCAACATGGTCCCATCTTCCGGGAGGGGGCATGGACCTATGAGGGAGTGTCCTGGCCGCATTGGGCCAGGGGCACAAGGCCCCATAGGGCCCAACCGATCCTAGATAAGTTTAAACTCGTTTAAACTAGAGATATGATTTCTAGATAAGGGAGAGTTTAAATTGTTTAAACTAGAGATAGGCTTGGAGGATGGGCAAGGGCTGGCCGCACCCCCCCTCTATATATAGAGGGATGGTGCGCCCCCTCCCCACCCACCACACACCTTCCTCCAAACCCTAGTAGCCCTGCTGCCCTCCTCTCTCCCTCCCGACTGTTTGTAGGCGAAGCCCTGCGGCAGAAATTCTCCACCATATACACCGCGCCGTCGTGTTGTAGATCCAATCTATCTCTCCACCCTACTTGCTGGTCCGAGGAAGGAGGAGACGTCGAGGTGCTGCACGTGTGCATCTCACGGAGGCACCGCCACTTGTGGTGCTAGATCGGATCGGATCGCGAGGAGGAGAAGCGAGTACGACTACATCACCCACGTTCCGATTTAACGTTCCATTGCGAATCTTCAAGGGTATGAAGATCTAATCCAATCTCTCTCGTTGTTTGCATCTCCTAGATTAGATCTTGGCTTTCCTTCTGTTCGCTTACGTAGAAAATTTTGATTTACTATGATGCGAAACCCTTCAAAACTTCATGTTACGCTAGCTAGCAACTTGAATAGTGGACTATGCCTTAAACTATAAGTTTTCTGCGCGCTAGTTTCACACAAAATCTAGACCGGTACAGGGCTACCGTCGGCTTCCCCGCGGTTTGGAGCTTATGCGTCATACTCCAGGGCCTTTCATGAGTTTATTAGAGAGCACCCAACTCTCACGGACTGCAACGTTTGACAGTCAGACTCATATAGGTGTGTTCCTCAAGAGATGTTCTGCAGGACAACATCTCCGCTTATAAAAAGCCACTTGGAACACATTAAGATAAATATCAACCTGCCATGCAGATTAAGAGAGTATTGCATCTTTATGGAGATGTAAATATAATATGGGGATACTCTCCTCTCAGGTGACCAACAACTTGTCTCCCATCTCTAATTCACGGGATCTCCGGTCACATAGAGTGGGTTGCCACTGGGATCAACTCATAGCATGGGTCTCAAACCCATCTCCCTCGATGCATTATCTATCACATTGTGTGATAAACCCTTTGTAAAGGGATCTGCCAGATTCTTAGATGTTTGGATATAATCCAACGCAATAACATCGGAGTTTCTCAGTTTCCTGACAGATTTCAATCTCCTCTTCACATGTCTTGATGACTTCATATTATCCTTAGAACTGTTTACTTTGACGATCACAGTTTGATTATCACAGTTTATCGGGATGGCGGGTATTGGTTTTTCAACCACAGGTAAGTCCATCAAGAGCTCACGAAGCCACTCTGCTTCAACAGTGGTTGTGTCTAATGCTGTGAGTTCTGCTTCCATTGTTGACCTCGTTAAGATGGTCTGCTTGCAAGACTTCCAGGAAACAGCGCCACCACCAAGTGTAAACAAATAACCACTTGTGGCCTTAATCTCATCAGCATCAGATATCCAGTTTGAATCACTATAACCCTCAAGTACCCGTGGATACCCAGTATAGTGAATACCATAACTCGCGGTGCCTTTCAAATAGCGCAAAACTCTTTCAAGAGCATGCCAATGATCATCTCCAGGATTTGACACAAATCGACTCAGTTTGCTTATAGCAAAGGAGATGTCAGGTCTAGTAGCGCTGGCTAAATACATGAGCGAGCCAATAATTTGAGAATATCTCAATTGATCTTTAGCAGTCCTTCGATTCTTTTGAAGTAGCACACTCGGATCATAAGGCGTTGGAGAAGAATTGCAGTCGCTATACCCGAAGCGACTCAATATCTTTTCCACATAGTGAGACTGAAGCAATGTAATCCCACCATTGTCATCCTTTAGTAGCTTGATGTTTAAAATTACATCAGCCACTCCCAAGTCCTTCATCTCAAAGCAACGAGATAGGAACTCTTTGACCTCCTCAATAACAGTGAGGTTGGTCCCAAATATCAATATGTCATCAACGTAGAGACACATAATAACTCCCTCGCCCCCACCATGGCGATAGTACACACATTTGTCAGCTTTATTTACAATAAAGCCTTCAGCAGTTAAAGTTCTTTCAAACTTCTTGTGCCACTGCTTAGGAGCTTGCTTAAGACCATACAAAGACTTCACTAACCTACACACCTTTCCTTCTTGACCATCTACTACAAATTCGTCAGTCTGCTCCATATAAATTTCCTCATCTAGCTCTCCATTTAGAAAAGTTGTCTTAACGTCCATTTGATGAACGAGAAGACCATGTGAGGCAGCCAAGAAAAGTAGTACTCTAATAGTGGTCAATCTGGCTACATGTGAGTAGGTATCGAAGAAGTCTTCACCTTCCTTTTAGGTATAACCCTTAGCCACAAGACGTGCCTTGTACTTTTCAATAGTACCATCAGGTCTAAGATTTTTCTTGAACACCCATTTATATCCTACAGGTTTACACCCATAAGGACGATCAGTGATTTCCCAAGTACCATTAGCTAAGATGGAGTCCATCTCGCTTCGAACAGCTTCCTTCCAGTAGTCAGCATCTTGAGATGCATAGGCTTCTAAAATAGAAGTGGGAGTATCATCCACAAGGTACACAATGAAATCATCACCAAATGACTTTGCAGTCCTTTGTCTCTTGCTCCTTTTGGGAGCTTCATTGTCATCCTCCATAGGATCATCAGAGTGTTCTATCGGCATAGTGGGTTCAGGAATTATAGAAAATTCCTGACTAGATGAACTAGTCATCTCCTGATTTGATGAGCTAGACATACCTTTCATAGGAAAGATGTCCTCAAAGAAAGTCGCATCATTCGACTCCATAATTGTACCAACATGCATGTCGGATACCTCATATTTTACTATCAAAAATCTATAGCCAATGCTATGAAAAGCATATCCCAAAAAAACACAATCAACGGTTTTTGGTCCAAGCTTTCGCTTCTTGGGTATTGGAATATTGACTTTCGCCAAACAACTCCAAGTTCGTAAGTAAGAGAGTTTAAGCCTTTTCTTTTCCCATTCCTCAAATGGATTCATGGTTTTATCCTTTACAGGAACACGGTTTAGGACATGATACGTAGTCATTAGCGCCTCCCCCCACCATTTCTTGGAAAGACCCGATGTATCTAACATGGTGTTAACCAAATCAGTTAGAGTGCGGTTCTTCCTTTCGGCCACCCCATTTGACTGAGGTGAGTAGGGAGGCATCCTCTCATGTATAATACCATGTTCCATACATAATAAATCAAATTCGTTTGAAAAGTACTCTCCACCATGATCCGACCTTAGCCGCTTGATTTTAAGATCAAGTTGGTTTTCTTCCTCAGCTTTATAGATTTTGAAGTAGTTCAAAGCTTCATCTTTAGATTTCAGAAGATAAACATAGCAGTATCTAGTGGAGTCATCAATCAACGTCATAAAGTATCTTTTTCCACCTTTTGTCAACACACCATTCATCTCACAAAGATCTGAATGTATAAGTTCTAGCGGTGCTAAGTTTCTCGGTTCCGCAGCCGTATGAGACTTGCAGGGTTGCTTTGCTTGCACACAAACTTGGCACTTAGAACCTTTGACAGTGGTAAATTTCGGGATTAAACTCATATTGGCTAGCCGCGTCATGCAACCAAAGTTAATATGACAGAGTCGTGAATGCCAAATATTAGACTCATTATCATTGCAAACATGATTAATAACTTTAGTACATGAGTCTGACAAAGACAAGCGGAACAGACCTCCGCACTCATAACCTTTTCCAACAAATTGTACATACTTAGAAATTACAACTTTATTGGACTCAAAAACCAACTTAAAGTCATCTCGACATAAAAGCGATCCGCTGACGAGATTCTTATTGATGGAGGGAACGTGCTGCACATTTTTCAGCTGTACGGTTTTCCCCGAAGTAAACTTCAGATTTACCGTACGAACACCATGAACAGAAGCACGTGAGCCGTTTCCCATCAGCACAGAAGAGGTCCTTGAGACCTGATAGGAGGAAAATATGGAAATATCAGAACATACATGTGTATTAGCACCGGTGTCTATCCACCAATCAGGAGAATGCCATACTGAAAGGATAGTAGATAAAATACCGTACCCATCATCCTTCATCTCAGTATCACTAATAACAACATTCGCGGTCTTGCCGTTGTTCCCATGTTGACGCTTGTCAACGCGATTAGGGCAGCTAGGAGCCCAATGATCAGGATCACCATAGACATGGCAAGAGCCTTTCCTCTTATCATTTTTCTTCTTGAAGTTGGTTGAGTGCGTGGCCTTGTTCTTGCCATCAAACTTTACCTTTCCTTCAGTTTTGTTCTTATTCTTGAACTTGTGGGATTGGAAGTTTTTTCTCTGCACTAAATTGGCAGTAGAACCTCCCTCAAGTCCTCGAGCGGTTTTGCCCTTTGCTCTCGCCTTCTCTTCCACATGAAGAGACCCAATGAGATCCGTAACGGAAAACTCTTGTCTCTTATGTTTCAGAGAAGTAGCAAAGTTCCTCCACGAAGGAGGAAGCTTGGCAATAATGCCACCAGCCTCAAATTTGTCCGGTAAGGAACACTTGAACTGCTCAAGTTCTTTGGCAAGTTATTGTATCTCATGAGCTTGCTCAACGACGGAGTGCTCATCAACCATCCTATAGTTATAGAATTGCTCCATGACATACAGCTCAGTGCCAGCGTCCGAGACCCTAAACTTGGCCTCGAGCGCTTCCCACGCGTCCTTGCCATTATCAAATGACATATAAGGGTCAACAATGTTGTCCCCAAGAACACTGAACAAAGCTGCCATAAACATGGTATCGGCTTTCTTAAAGTTCGCTTCCTGCTCAGCAGAAAGATCTCCTTTAGGCTTGCCAAGAGTGGCGCTATAACAGTTTAGGTTTTCAAACCAGAGAACTGCTCTCTTGTGCCATCTCTTATAGTTCATGCCATCAAAAGGAGGCGGCCTAGTAGCCGCGGCTACACTAGTAGAATTCAGTTGCCTATTATCAGGTTTTTGGATTGTTGGAAATATAAGCAATAATCCATATGATTTAATCCGTATAATAAACTAATAAAACATGATCATACAAACGGTACTAAAACCAATTATGCAGATCAACAAAGTAGATGAACAGATTACATCTATAGGAGATAAACCTATCACATCTACAACAAACGCTAGAACAGAGAACTATAGCATAATCCGAAAAAGACAGTTAAGAATCACGTACAGTGTAGGCTGAATAGCAGCCGCAACGGTTGTAGCAGCGCTGCCCATGTTGAAGTTGTCGAAGAGATCGCCGACGTCCGGGAAGAAGTCGTCGGAGGACGTCGTGGTTGCGAGTAGTCGTGCTTAAGCGCTCCCTAAAAATCTGATCGCCCCTCACCCGTACAGGTTCACGAGAGGCGGGGTTTCGGAGGCCTACTGTCTCGATCTGCGGTGCATGCCGCAAGCCGGGATGAGGAAGACGAAAGCCGCGGCGCAAGGTTCTGGAGGTAGGCGCGTGTGTGGATTGATTCGGTGCCGATTAGGTTTAGCCCGGACGCTTATATAGTGCAGGTTAGGAAGATCGTGGGCTCAGCCCACATCCGAGTCGGTAACAGCCACGTCCATAAAAACTGGAAACGGCTGTAATTAACGCGTCCGTTAATGAATCATAATCAGTTTTCCCAACCAACAAAATAAAGCTCGGCTCGGCGAGATTCCCGCAACCCGCCACCCGCGGCACGCGCGCCGTGGCATGGCGAGGCGAGGCGGGCGGCGTCGGAGGAGGAGTGCGCGAGGGCTACTTTTCTTGTCACACCTTAGTGAGTGGTACAACACTCTACTATATAAGGTGGTCCAACTCTCCTTCAACTAGCAATGTGGGACTAAACTTTAGCACCACTACACAGCCATATGCTGCCATATACAAGTGGGCCAAAGAGAATTTCAGAATTTGTCTAATGGGCCAATAGCCCAAAACTCACCAAATTCCAACAATCCTCCATAAAGTCTCATTAGCACATCACAACACTTTTCTTTCAGAACATTGTTTTATATACCGGTGTGTAGTGGAGACTGTTAAGTTGAACTTCCATGTTAAACTTCATATTACGCTAGCTAGCAACTTGAATAGTGGACTATGCCTTGAACTACAAGTTTTCTGCGCGCTAGTTTCACACAAAATCTAGACCAGATGCAGGCTACCGTCGCTTCTCCATGTTTGGAGCTTATGCGTCATACTCCAGGGCCTTTCATGAGTTTATTAGAGAGCACCCAACTCTTACGGACTGCGACGTTTGACAGTCAGGCTCATAGTTCTTGTAGTTTTTGTCTGGGTGGGGCACTTTTTGTGGGACCAGTGAACCAAAGCACCCGGTATTCTTCGGATGGTTGATGCCGATAGAAGGCGACAAGATGGCAGTAGCAATGCCACTGAAGTTGAGGCATCCATAGCGGAGCGCACTTGCGGGTGACCGGGTTGCAGATGAAGTAGCTGTGTTTCTCGGAGGCGATGAGGAGACCATCAAGGACACCATGGAGTGTACCATTGTGGGAATACTGGAGGACGGGGCAGAGTTGTTGCTGGCCGGTGGTGTTATGCGGGACGAAGAAGCGGGCGTCCTGCTTGTTGAGGTCTTGACCGAAGGAGTGACGGAGGATTGGGAGCAAGGGCTGGCGGCGGTGGTGGTCCAGCGTGAACTTGTGGGGTGGTGGCAGTGTGCCAGCGCTTGCGGACGACGCGGCAGCGGAGGATGTCCTTGGGGCGACAAACGAACGAGGATCTCTTGGACGACGATCGACTCGGGAAGGTCGTCGAGGATGGTCGCGCCTCCGCTGCCTGTCATGGTGGCTGACTGGCTGCCGCCTGCTGGTTCTCTGTCAGATCAGATCCGATTCGGGAAACTACACGGCCGGAGGCGAGATGGTTTCACTGGAGGATATTCGAGAGACGATGGTGTGCTATGGCGCCGGCGTTGCAAACGTACCCGTGGCGGTCATACCATATTCCGACGTCTCTGTAGTCTGGACACATGAAGAAACAAACGATAGATAGACATGGAGAAAAAATCAATTCCAATGTGGTGGACCTGGGACGGCCGATTTGGGAGACGAATTTGTTTACATGTGTCGAGGAAGATCTCCGGCGGCAACTCGTTGTGATCCTGCGAGAGCAGAGGATGGAAATTGAAGTGTCGGCCTGGGGAGGGTTGGAGCACCGCCTAGGGTTGCATTGGGTACTCGCACAGGGTTCAGACTGTGTTTCTACCATCTAGCTTCCTGGCAATTTTTTATTCAGCTGATACAACCCCATAATGCATAGTACTCCCTTAGTTGCAATGAATAAGGGTTATAAATTTAGTAAAAAATTAACGGCTTGTAAGTTTGACTAATATTTTGGACAAAAATAGAAACATTTACGATATACCATACCGCCATAAAATATATCCCTATTATGTGTCTATTCTATATCTTAGAAGATGATCTATTTTGTATATATTTGGTCAAACTTAGTAAGGTTTGAGTTTTGACTAAATTTATAAATCTTATTCATTGGAATGGAAGTAGTATCATACTTTCAAAATTTAATTATTGTAGTATCTTAATGAAAATTAATGTATATAAGATGTATTTGCCATTAAATTTCCTAGTTCTATGTGCTACGATGTACAAAATGTGTTTGCAATTATGATACCAATGAAAAAGCAACCAACATTCAACCGCTCATCTAGTTGTTGTGGGCGGTCGTTGCCTTCCCAAAACCTCTTGAGCGGCCAAGTCGATTCATGAAACATGATCGATGATTTGATTGTACACCAATGAACAACTAATGTTCCTCATCTCGTGGATAAGTTGACTAAGAGATTGGATCCTTGGCAAGGGAGGCTAATGTTTTTTGCAGCCATATTGACTTTGTCCAATGATTGTTTGGACAACATACCAGTGTTTCTTTTGCCTTTTTTATCTCTTGGGGAAGGGAGTTCTGCTGGTATGGATAAAGTAAGGGACAAATTCTTCTGGGAAGGTTGATTACAAGCTTTCAAGTACCATATGATGAAGTGAGAGAGTGTGTGTAGACCTAAAGACTATGGGGTTTAGGTTTATTGAATACCAGATTGATGAATATCTCTTTGCTATTTAAATGGATTTGGTAACTTTTTAATTGGTCTGCTGATAAATCCTAGAGTCAGATTCTGCAAAAGAAGTACTTGAAACAAGGTGAATATTTTTGAGGAATGAATCTAGTGGCTCACAATTTTTGAATGGTCTTGAAAAACTTAAACGGTGGTTCAAGTAGGGAGTTATCCATGTGGTGGGTGATGGTAAACATACTAGATTTTGGAATGATGTATGGATTCGAAATATTTCTCTAAAAAATAGATTCCCTGTTTTGTTCCGGGCTTCAAATCCTGACTCTTCCATATTTGACAATTATGACTTGATTTTACATGCCTGGGACACTGACTTTAAAAGATATTTTGAAAGAAATGAGATGGTGATATGGGAGGCTGTGATGGATCTGATTCAATTTACTTTTCTTACTAGCCAACAAGACAGGGAAAGGTGGGCTTTTCAAAAAAAGGGAGCTTTTTCTGTAAAATCTATGTATAGATGGCTTGCATACGGGAAGATCCTACCTTGAAGAGTTTGTGGAAATTGAAAACTCCTTTAAAAATTAGGTTCTTTGTTTGGCAAGTTATACATGATCGTTTACCTACAAGGGAGCAAGTCTTGCATAGAAAAGGACCTACCGATGGCAAATGCCTCCTGTGTAGTGACTTAGAATCTCTTGACCATCTTATGGTTCTTTGTTTCCGCTGTTGTTTTTGTTTGACCGGTAGTTTGGGATATTCTTCTCTACCGTGCTATTCCTCAAACCATTTTGGAAATTCTGTCTCTGACCAAATATGGGAGTGACTCTTCTATTTGTTTTACTTGGATTGATCTTTTAGCTATTATGTGGTCCTGGACCATACTTGGGTTATTTCTTCCTTTAATAGTAGCATATACTTGGGGACACCGCGTTGCAAAAGTTGATGGACTGGGTGGTATTGCAGTGTAGAAGAAATATCAGGGCTTCAGGAGGAGAAGATGAGTCTGTTATTTTGATCTTATGTGGGAGTTGTGTGTCTGTTTACTCTGTTTTTCTCTTATGTGGGAGCTATGCTGACATCTTTGTTAAGAACTTTTTGTGGGCTTATCAGTTATAGATCTTTTGCCTTGTGTTGGGCTGGTAGTTAAACTTGTGGTCGCTTTGCGGATGTGCTTTGTTTTTTGTGTTGCTAAGGCAACCTGGTGCTTTTCTTGTTAAACTGGATTTGTCCCTAGCAGGGCCATCGTGCCTTTCATCTAAAAACTTGATGGCACACCAGATACCAGGAAGGAGGGCAAGCTTGGTCCGTACGTAGGATGGGTCAGTCCAACGACTATAATAAGGTGGTCCTCAACCTGGAGAACAAATCAGGCAAAGTAAATACCCGGAATATCCAGAGTATTCTGTAGCTGACTAGTTCTTCTTTAGCTTTGTCTAGGGTCTTTACTATAATACTACTTAGCGGGGCATATGCCTATTAAAAATTAACTAAATTTGCTTATAATTTAAGGAAATATCCAAATTCTGTGAATTTATACTAGATCTGCCACTATTTGTCCCTACTCAAAATTTTATTTGGTCGGACTTGGTTTTGGTGTAATTGAGTATGAAATTGAATTCTAAATATAAAATAATGACATGACACTCTCATACGCATTTTGCGCTCAGTTATAACTATCTTGGTACACTAATAAATACCATAGCCAAAATATAGATCTTGTGAATTGAGCTTGGTGTAACCTAGTAGAATGTTCTTGATTACACAACTAGCTCATGAATTGCATCCATGGTTGTCTGTTAAAATTCTCACATTTACTACCTATCTATCATGTAAGGAAAATGATAATGTGCTCATTGTTGCGCAATACTTATATGTGCATGGTGGAGTATATAGTGGCAATATTTATTTCCGGTTCCATTAGGTCATGATTATTGGTGAAATGGGTTCTTGGCATGATAAGTTCCTAACCTTTTGACAACGCTTTGTTATGTCCTAAAATGTGGATGTTGTTTCTCAAAAAGTTTGATTATGATCCGAGCATATTTGAACTACATCCTAGAAGAAGTTCAAATCTCTTCCAAACATCAATAATTTTTGTGTTATTTTGGTGATAAATTGATTTCATAGTGGTCCAGATTTTTGGTTACTATATCATGATGCTTTATAAACATTAGTTTATTTTTCATTGGTTGTTAGCTACTGGAATCATTTTTAAGGGATGATTAAATTAAACCTTACCTGAATAATGGGCTTGTCCTCCACTCCACTCTCGCCCATCTAGAAATAGATATGCATCATGATGAAAAGTCTAGAGAATGTAATTATGTTTTCAAGTCCAACTTTGTTAATATCCAACAATGTTAGATTTTTTCTTTATATGTCCTTATGTCCAACACATACATGAGGGATTCCAAATGTGATTCTAGAGCCAATGAATTCCGATAGTATCCCAATCTCCATTTTACATGGCATTCCGAAAGGTCTTCAATCCGATGCTAATTGTTTATTGGTTGAACTTATTTGTGACAGGCATCTACTTATGACATGAATATAGTAAACTATTTCTTGTTTGGGCATCTATCATAAATTTTAATGAAGTGGTAACTAGCACAAGATTTATTAATTTTAAAATATTTATTCATAACATTTTCTATGACTAGTATGTTCTTAAAATCCATATATATGTCTTATCATTCATCTGATATGTCGGTACCAGATATTTACTCTTTGAGATGAACTACAACTTCATGATAAGCTAATTCTTGTATAGAAAAACTGATTTTGATATTTTGAGTTTCCTCACATATTACCCAATTTCTCAATTGTTGACATATGACTCCATTGCAGGTAGAGTGGAAGACTTGGTTGGATTTGGTCCTAAAACTGAAGAACTAGATGGTAGAGGAAATGGCGGTCTACCTTACTATGACATATGGATGACAAGATTTCCTCAATTCGTTGCACTAAATAAACATTAGTAATGATCTAAACCTAGAAATGGTGGGATTTCCACTACAATGGTCGCAATATCTAAGTATTTTTTAAAAAAACTGGAAAAGTATTTCCATAATTTTGATGTGGTATATATTGTGTAGTATGACTATGGTATATGTTGGGTTGCTACTTTTAAAAAAAAGTCTGGACAGGATAAATTTTAAACAAGTTTACACGAAAAAAGTACCGATATCCATTATATCCTATTAATATATTATGAAACTATATTTCATGATAAGATATAGTTATACTAATTTGATAGTCCACCTGTCTCAAATGTAAGACACACAAAATTCTGCACTGTTTTTAAAAGCACCACTTTGAAAAATAATATATAGAAAAATATATGCATTGAGCTCGTATAAACGGTGTATATTTGTATTTTTCTTGCAAAACGCTTTTATGTCATATGTACTTGTATTAATTTAAGATACGTACTATAAGTAGAAATCATAGTCAAAATTGTGGGTAACACCACAAGACAAGTGGTCTTATGTACATGCACATCCCGATCTAGAAAAATCTGAGTCAATTAATTTGGATCGGAGGGATTAGTAAAAACTTCGTCCCAAGCCTACCACAGAACTTGCTTCGTTTTGTCAGAAGTTTTTTTTATCTTAATAATTGAAGACCAATAAAAGAATCAAGTGCAATTTTGATTCCGAGCGAGTTGACCAGGAAATTCCAAATGCATGCATCTCTACTATTCATGTTCCTTCTGACGATCATTTCTGCATTTCCATCCAACTTCTAACTCCTATATGATGTTTGCCTGAAATTATCTCATACTACTATATATACTGTATTGTTTATCTCTTGCAGCACCAGGATTCATATGGCCTCAAATGTGCAGTTTCTTGCTCATGTGCTCGCGCTACATCTGCGCATCGCATCCTCCTCCTTACAGTGTGCCTAAGCGAGCAAGAGCACTGACTACCACGTCTCAGAGCCGCCATTGCCAGTCCGTGCTCTCCCTGGCCACGCGAAGCGCCATTGCCAGTCCGAGTTAGCCTGTCCGCCACAACCTCACTCTGTTTCGATCTTGACCGTGCCAGGCCTGTTCCGGACACGAGTCGATTGAGCGGCCAGTGAGTCATTCGCTTGGCCTGGAGGTCATCTCCCTCGAGCAGCTCATTGATAGCTAGCTATACGCCTCCAAGAATGTTCGAAATAAACCAATGCAGCGGTAGGTTCAGTAGTTTTAGAGTTTCAGTTAGCCGTTTCTTTTTTGTAAGAGTTTTAGGCTCAAGTTTCTAACAAGCTTGTAGCGTGTACACGGTCCCTTCGTGGGATGGGATGGGATGGCACGGGCATTGCAGTCGTTGTAGCTCGAATAAAAGTGAAGTTGTGCGCGGCGCAAACTCTCTCTTTGTCTGTCTCTCGTTTTCTTCGAACATAGACCTGGAACTCCGAGGAAGGAATGGACTGACACTGCTCCATCGAGATGAAACCACGACGATGCACTCGTTTATCATGTGGACGGCCAAGGTTCAGACAGCAATGCATTTCGACTCAGCTGAGAAGCTCAGGGCTCTAGTGGCATGTCTTCTACCCGCAGCCGCAGCAGCAGGGCCGGGTTTAGGGTTTTACCGAGGCGTGTCAATGGCGTGCTCTGCATCGTACTTCTGTCGGCCACCCTCGCCGCGCTGCTCAGCCAGCTGCGCTACCAGGAGTCTCCATTGCCATGCTCGGTGTTCAGGCTCTCGGTAAGGCATCCCGCTGGTCACCGGCAATCCTGCAATGGCCACCTTGGGCGACGTTGCCACGGCGCTGTCGTTGTTTTCTGGCCAAGCTCCCTAATACATGTTCGGCCAGGCAGTGAAGGCCATCATCAGCCTCTGCGCGCTCGTCCTCACGCTGTGTCTCGGGCAGAAGGTGCGGCAGTTGAGGGACCGAGCGATGGCAGGGTGTTGGTCTACCACTACGGCATCCACCTGACCATCTTCATGTTCATTCTCGCGCTGAACAGGACACAGCCGTAACAGGGGAGCAGCAGGTCAGCTGATGCAGGATCTGTTCTTGCTCCCCCAGGTGATCCACAACGTCAACTGCAGGCCACTCAAGGGAAGCTTCTACGTCGGCATCACTGTCTGCGTGCGCGCCTGCTGCCGCGCTAGTCAGGCGAGCAGCAGTCCATGGATGCCACCAGCCGTGGGCGATTCTTTGCCAAAGCCGGTGGTGTGACGATACCGGCCGCTGGCCGCTGTCGGGCAAGCCAGAGCAGAAGAAGCTGCACACATCTTCTCAGCACTTTCTTCCAAGCGTCCTGATTACCCTGGTCCGCATTCAAAACCCTCAAGAACACCAGCTGGGCCTATGTTTTAATCCCATACATCTGTGATGGCTCCAGATGAGTGCTATATATAGTTGTTGTACATCAATAACACTAGACTGCTCGAATGCCTTCACCTTCAACTGGTAAATCCATCAAAATGCCTCTTTACGTGCACAGCAGCATCTCAAAATATCCGATCAATTCTTGCTGCTGTGTGGATCAGGTGTGCTAATAAAGGTCTCCTCGCCTCTTGTTCATCAAACAGGATAGATTGATCTGAGATTGTTAGAGGAATATCAGTAAACCAAATGCCACAAGTCAACCCTGCAAGCTCTTAGAAAGCAAAAAAAAAAAAAATCTAGCAAAGATCACATAGCCCCACATGATTCAGCATAAGCTGCAAGAACAATGTTATGTCCCCGTCGCCTCAGGATATGATCGCCGCCATGGCAAGACCACAACAGCACAGAAAAAGGGGAAAAGAAAGCAGGAAAGGAGATGATCAACTGGAGAGAACAACTGTCGCTTTTCGTCACTTGAGAAAGACTGAGGGGCAGTGTAGCTTACATCAGTCTAATTAAGCCATTGTTGGGCCCACTTGTCACTTCCATTAGTACACAGCAGAATGCAATCCACACGGATCCAGTATCTGGGCCAGATCATCATCAGCAAGCCGCCAACTGTGGCGCCGATTTACTCTGTTCCTGGCCTGTTGCTGACACTGTATCCAGTCATGCCCGCACTGTATCCCTTCATGACAAATAGCTTAGGGAAAGAGTATATATGCTGTAAGCCACATCTGGCATTTTAAGATGCAGAATTCCAAATGATAAGATTGCACTCCACTAGAATAGATTCAGCTCTGACCTGGATTAGATGAACTTTAGCGCTGTTTACAGCTGGTCCGCGAACAATCTAGAGGGACCATAGGCAGCAGAGAGCGTTAGCAATGTGGCATGCATGGCGAGAGTTCATCCACACGGGTCAGGTGTAGGTAGTTTGCAGTGCAGGGGAGTTCCTTGTTGCCTTTTCCCCTGCGGTTGTCATGCAAGAACTTTCAGCAATTCTTCTCTGCCTTTCTGCTAGCAAGAGATGCCCATCTGATCTGCAAGACTGTACCTTTATTCCAACACGATTGTGACATGCTGAGTATATTCCCTATGCATACAAAAAAAAGTAGGTTGTGATCTCACCGTATATTAGCATGTCCCCACCAAAATTTGTACCAATACACGTGCAAAAGTAGTTATCTAAATGTCAAAAACAGTTCGTACCACGGGAAGAGCTTCCTTGATGCCAAAGGTGGACGTGGCCCCCCTTTCTTTGTTGACAAGTCTCTTTGGAAAACAATAATTTGCACCACTTAAATATTGACAAAGAAAAATATACTTGGTTGAGTGTCCTTTTCTTAGCCCGTTTCCCTCAATCTTTTTTCCTCGAGCTCTTGGAACTACGTGCAATTATGTTTTCCTGGAAGACCTATGGTACCCTTTACCACATGCTTTCTTTCAGGCCCCATTTGCATATGAAGGGATTGGGTAGCAATTTTTGAGACTTAACTTGTTTCTGCAAAGTGTCTCCTGTATACCAATAGGTCTAATATTGTCTCGCATGCGTCCTGACCAGAAAAGGTGAAAGAAATGGCTTAGCGCAGTACGGAGCACTTATTCTGAAGTTGATGCGGAAGTAAAGGATACAAAATGTAGCAGCCAGTGGTCCTCACCTTTTATTACCAGCTGAAAATACAAAATCTGCATGGATTCTTCATGGTGCTCCTTATTATCTGATACTGATGTTTATGTGGAGAGCCGAGACAGCTGCATGCGGTATTCTTGCAGGTACTGGTACAGTTTGGATGTAAGCTCCTCCGTAGAGTGATAGCACCAATCTCAACTTGAACCAGGAGATGCTCGTCTGGTTCCTGTTTGGGTAAGAATGATTCTGTACAGCTGTGTATTCTGTGCACAAGGAAAGAAGTAGCTAAACATGACTACATGATGATGGTATAACATACATTAAACAGCTATCTTACATGGACATAAATATATATTAAACCATGTAGGAATAGCACAGATTAACATCGACATGGTAAGAAAATATACTAGTGGATAAAATATCAAACTGCGGTGAAGTCCTGTGCGATTACCACCTCTGGCAGAAGTATCTACTGAGTAATTTGTCGTACACCCCAAAAGTGCAGTGAGCAGATGTTATGATGTAGTTAAGGAATTATTTTTCTCCTAAACATATGCACATTAAAATTTTGTCCTTGTCGGAGCTCAAAAAGGATGTCATCTTGTCTTGTACAAGAATCGCATTAGACTCATGGTCACCAGAAAACGTCTTAATTTATCAAGCAGCTGAAGCATTGAACTTTTCATTAAGATAATTGAGCAATGGAAGTGGTCAATACAGGTTTACCAAACCAATTATACTAGATTCTGCAATTGGTTAAAACACAATGAGAAAAGCTGGAGATGAGTGAAGGACCAGTTCTCCCAAGCAAAAGCATCCAAGTATCAATCATAACAGTTGCCACTATCGACCACCTTGTCCTCCTGATCAAGACTTGCCAGTTGCTACATTCTCTGGCTAGTAGATAACCAACAATACAGCGAAGAACTAACCAGACTCACAAAGTCAAGCAGGCTACTCATGATATCCCAATATAGGAACTTTTAGCTTACCTAATCTGGTTATATGATGTCAAAGTCAAAGGAGGTCCAAGCTTACTGAAAATGAATCACAATAAGACAACCTGCTCTTCTCAAGAACACAAGGATAGCCACAACATGCTAGTTTAATTGCAAATATTTGAAGTTTTGAACACCTATCTTGTCTTTCATGAAGCCTCGGTACGTGACTCACTCAGCTAGCATATAAGAGATAAAAGCACATAAACAAGGGTCTTGTAGGACAGGTCCTGCGAATAGTTATCCCATCGAGGGTGAAGGGCGAAGTACTAGATACTCCCATTGCCGTCAAGGGAAAGCATAAAAGATGAAAGAAGATTGCTAATGACCTGTTTCTACCTCCCCGGGTTTCATACTCTTCCATTCTGATGTTGATCAAAATATTCTTTCTACAACTGAGTGCTCACCACTCACAGAAGTATCGTTGAACATGAAATGACTCGCAGCAAACCTTTGTCCTAGCCCACGCAAGGCGCCATGCAGGGGAGGCTAATTCTTGGAGCTTTAAGCATACCTCCAGATCTTTGGAGAATATATGCAGGAACAACTGACCACAGAAACCATTCACAAAGATCATACAGCCACAACTACAACTAGGCCATCTGGAGGTTGATAGGCGCTCGACATTTCCATGTAATAGAGAAGCAACTATAGGTAAAATAATATGATATGAAAAGTTAGATTCCATTTGCTCATAGTGCACAATGGAATGTTGAGAACATAAAGGAGGATGCCTCGCTCCTGATATAAATCTACGTCGAACTACACTGCTCTTCCACACAGAAATTTTCTGGCTAGCCCTTCCACCACATTGAATATTTCCCACCCTTAGTCGCCACGACCAAGGCGTCAGTAAAATTCTCTCATACAGTCTTCAGTTCAGTAATTATACTGAGTTATGTCGCGGGGCAGGGATCCTTTGGCATTGAGCCAGGTAATTGGTGATGTGTTGGATCCTTTCGTAAAGTCAGCTACCATGAGGATTAATTATGGTGAGAAGGAGATTACAAATGGCACTGGGTTAAGAGCATCTGCTGTGCTCAATGCACCACAGGTTGAGATTGAAGGTCGTGACCGGACGAAGCTCTACACACTTGTAAGTGATGCAATAAATTGTAGGATCATGATCTGTATAGTGTACAATGTTTTCCAGGCATTGTGTTAACATAACCTTTCATTTGAAAAACAGCTTCAACTAAGAGATAACTCTCATGTACAAAGAGGTAATGCCTTGAATATAATCAGATAAATTCTCAGCGACTCATGTATAACACATACTGTTATATATAAGTTCCTTACTCAAAAGGAACCTACATTTTAAAGAAACTTAAGCACAAATACAGGTTATTGTAGAAATCCAAAGTGATATTTTATAACAAAAAACACCATAGATATAGGTTATACAGAATATTTCTGTGAGAAAAAATTAGACCACCACCCCAGATAGTATTTGTTGCTTATGCAAAGAGGATCACCTAATAACCTGTTGGTGATGATCAAGTACATCGATGGTACATGATTTTTAGCATATGCACCCGCACCCTATCTTGTTTGTACAGTACAGTATAAGAATATTGGCTGGGATGAGACCCTGAGCCGTCTGCTTTGCTTAAAGGTGGAGTTTGAAGCTCTCTAGTATTAAAGTTGCATAGTTGCTGCTATGAACATCCTCTAGTCGACCGAAAAGACAGAGCTACACAGATAAATTAGTTAGAATGTCTGGAATATTCAACACCCAATCACCAGTCTGAACCTACTATGGAAAAGTACATAAATGGCCCCCTCACCTCTCTTGCTCTCTTTATTTTCCTCTTTTCTTTTCTTTTCTTTTCTTTTGCTTTGTAGAGTTGTGTCCTAATTCTTCTATTAGGCATGCAACTGCCCGTTTATATAAATTTAAATGCTAAGATAAAGAACTTACCTCTTATAAGGTCATGGTGGATCCTGATGCGCCAAGTCCAAGCAAACCAGAATACCGGGAATATCTGCATTGGTGAGCTTATTGTATTTATTACACAAGTATTTTATACATACTCTAATAAACTCTTGGTAATGAAAATTTCTTAAAAAAACTATGAGCACTACTTGCCACATTCTTTATATGTTTATAGTTCAAGGACCCCTTACTTAGATAACCTGCAGGATTGGAATGCAGCCCTCTCGAAAAAGGAGGGGGGTGTTTCTTTTCCATACATCAACAGCTGAAGAACACTTGTTCTATATGCTATTGGGTAAGAAAATACAGTTTCTGCGCTAACCTAATTCCTTTCTAGCACCATAATTCCCTTAAGCTAAGTCTCATTGTTCAGATTGTCATTCTTACCAACTTCCATTAGTTCTCAAATTGATAATATCCGGTAACTTGGAAATTAGATAAACAATAGTGTGGCTTTTTAATCATCTTAACAATTTCTAGTCTCTAGGCAAATATTTTAGCCCTTTATAACTTCAAGGACTTTTACGAACAAATGCACGTGATGTAACTGAAACTGGCATTTAATATGCATTTGATCTAAATAATACAGTTAGGGAAAATATAAGCAATGTAAGGCTGCCATGCAATGCTTACAAAGGGACTCTTCAACAGACCAAAGTGGTGGCACTATGCCACTATGCTTATTGGTTTTTTGAAACGACTGATGCTTACTGGTAGAAGATATACTCCTATTGCTTAAACAGCATTTATTCATATTAAACACAGTTATGGTTTTTGTTTATAAACCATAATAAACTGCAGATTTTTTTAGTTTACGAACGTTAATATTTTGTGGTGAAAAATATGTAGAAGCTAAAAGCTAGCAGCAAATTTTAGGAAACTTGCCTATCACAAAATAATGTAGAATTTGGCATCAATCAGTATCCCATAGAATGGTCTAATAAAACATGTTGGCTATTTGCAACACCAAGTTGTTAGTTTGAATGATTCATAAAGTTCTCTCTAGCTACTTACTATCAAGAATTTGGCAATAAATATATGTAAAAATACCATATAAATGATAGTTTAATCTGATCTGTGTTTAGTTTGAATGATTCATAAAGTTCTCTCTAGCTACTTACTATCAAGAATTTGGCAATAAATATATGTAAAAATACCATATAAATGATAGTTTAATCTGATCTGTGTTTGCGCAACTCAATAATGAAGATTTCTGTTAATAACATGATTTACCATTTAATAGGTTATTTTGCATCATATATGAGCAGTTCTGTTGCAGATCAAAGATCTAAAGGTGGCGTCTTGCTTATTTTTCTTCTTGATTGTTTTGTACAGGTTGGTGACAGACATCCCAGAGGCAACAGATGCACGTTTTGGTGGGTAACACCTTACATAACCTCTAATAATTGAATAATTATACATGACATACGCAGATCGGTGAACTTATTCAATTGTCAACAGTGCCAATGTAATAAGCAGTTAGAAAAGTTTATGTCAAATGGAAAACCAAATAATGATAGAGATGGGAATAAGTAGTTATGGCAACACAGCTATTGCCGATGCAACATGTTCCATAAAAACATTGTTGTAAACTACGCATATACATGTAATTCTTTGATGGAATAATCAAGAAAACCTTTTTTTTTTTGCTACAAAATGATGTTTGCATAGATTTTGAAGATGATAAGTAACATATTTACAGTGCGCATGGTGCCTTAGTTTGTGTAGCCAGCAGGCATTATAGAGTTTAAGGTACAATCTGTAAAGTGTGTTTACCTATGCAAGAACTCGTATTTATGTGAAACCTGTTAAGGAATCAGTTATTTCAAAGAAAATGCTAGGGAATCAGAAAATTCAAGAGAGCACATCACTTCTTATAGTTCTAAGCCTGCATCCATGCTTAGTATTCCCAGAAGAATAAAAAAATTGAAGGGAAGATATCCACAAGGATTTTAGAAAATCAATGCATCTACTGAACTAAAGAATATGATCAAGTCAATAGTTGTTCAAGACTTCAAGTCATCACAAACTGATTTCAATGTGTGCTGCATACACTATTAGTCACTGACATCTGCATATCAGATTGATCTAACAAGTTACCGTACCATATGCTGAGATTCTTTGTCTTTACTTAGGCATTTTGGTTATATATCCATATACTTCTCATCTTTCTGGATTTAAGGTGACACTGCAGCAACTGAGAAGAATAAAAACTAGGTAGTTTTCAAGTAAAATTTATGATTCCCGTGCTGAACACTAAACTACACAGAAATATTTCAAGTGCACATACTTGTGAATCAAATGCAAAGCACGTTAGAGAGAGGGGGGTGGACCCTGCCCTAATATGTGACTGCACCTGTTTTGGATGCAGGTTAAGCAGTTGGACGGTTGTTGTCTGCCCAACAGCGCCCCAAGTTGAGTATCTGAAACCGTGTAACTTTTTGTGGGACCCACTTGTTGATATTTGTGAATGTGGCGAGACTTCAACTGGAAATCAAGTTGATGGACAAGTGTCACCTGTTTCACTGCTAGACAGCATATAATGTTTGAGCAACGGTATCTTCTGTGAGGTCCACAGAAATACAAGATACACCTACATTCCAAATTTATGAGACATACTTCAGATTTTTCAAACAAGCTAACTTCCATTTCCAACTAAAATAAAAAACTAAATATCTCGCTTAAAATACCAAGCTGTACAGTTGTCACAGTGCATAATATCCTATAAAAGATGCTGCCTACTAGCACTAGCGCACTGGTATTCATTAGCACATAGTTATGGCTATCAGAAAACACTAAAATGTCCCCCAGAAAAAATACCAGCACTATGTCTTAGCCACATTACTAAATAGCAGCCAAATATATCTTAGTAATACATGGACCAAATGTTAGACTAACCTATTTATCTGGCTTGGGCTAGTAGATAGATATATTTTTCTACTATTCAATCACGAGCTAGTTTTAAAATTTTAAGCAGACGTTAAAATATTTTGAATGGATTAAACAGAAATGCCATAGCATGCCCTGCCTAATGCATTTACTAATTTGAGGGAATTGTCACAATTAGTGATAGGCTATCAAATTATCTATGTCCCTTTTTCATAAGCTCACAATGGAAAATTTTCACCTACATATAATCTATCTTCAACTTCAACAGATATGCATTCTGAAGGTACATGGTATTTACCTTGCCACGATACTTCTGTTGCAGAGACCCATAGTAGATATACTTAGGTATAGTATATAACTTTGAGATAAGGTAAATAAATAAGGCAATACAGGGCTGAGCAGTAATGCACAGAACTACAGGAAATATCTATGTCAAGTATAGTCCAAAATAGTTAGAACAGTGACAGTCTGTAATGTCAAATGGTGAAATCTATCCTCCACCTTTACAAAAATTGAGTCATTGCGAAGCAAGTCTAATATAGAATACACAATGTTTCAGGCAATGAAATAGTTCCCTACGAAGCTCCACGGCCACCAGCCGGAATTCATCGGCTTGTTTTTGTGCTATTCAAACAGGAAGCACGGCAGACAGTTTATGCACCAGGATGGCGGCCCAATTTTAACATCAGAGACTTCTCAGCATTCTACAATCTCGGACCACCAGTTGCTGCACTATTCTTCAACTGCCAAAAGGAGAGTGGTGTTGGTGGCAGAAGGTACATATTTTGGATTAATTTTCTGGATTAACCCCGATACCAGTTCTGAACAGATTCATTTTCTGGATTAATAGGTTCCAAGGACCAAGCTGAAGGACGGATGCAGAAGATATCTAAAACAAAGCAGTACCACTCATGATTTAGAAACTATATAGTCCACAAAAAGTTATTGACAGACCATATAACATCAGTAGGCAATCAAGTAGTCCAGACATTTGATTCATCTGATATGAAACAAAGTAGCATTGGAGTTCTCATACGTCATATGTCTAAATAAATCAAGAAATATAATAATATACTATATAATGTCCATATTATCAGTTGTGAGCAGAGCAGAAGTATGATCGGATAACTCAGTTGCTAATGACAATAGTCTTGTTTTTCCTTATCTGTTTAATGAGTGTGGATATAAACTTTTCAGCTCAAAAAAAAGTGTGGACATAAACCTGATCAATCAAAGTCTGAACTCCGAAGTACTACCAGTACCTCTGTACTGAAATATAAGACGTTTTGTTAGGCTATTTTAGCTTACGAAAACATCTTATATTTTGGAACGGAGGTTGTACATACTAAAATTATCAAGATAGTGTACAGATCAAAGTCATCAGACTAAACTGCTTGATCTCACTGAGGTCATAAGAGCCAATCTGAGTGCATTTGCTAAAGATATGTGCGCACAAATAGCACCATCTGGCCACGTTTCCCAGGCAGCTAAACTCCATTTAGTTATGATCTGCGGCGCAAGGCAACAATGCGTCTATGGGATTTAAGCGCGAACCAAAGAAATTCCGCATTTGAGGTGCGAAAGCGGTCATCATCCGTTATGCAGCAATAATACTGAACTGCTAGCACAGATACGAACATGCCAGTGAAACCTAGAGAAGCAGCGAATATCACGGAATCGTGAGATCACGGGAGGGGGTATCGGGACAGAGGCATTACCGTTTACGCGGTCCGGCGATCCGGCCGACCGAGACGGACGCATTTTCAAAAATTTGACCGCTCGTCGGGCTCCCTGGCGCTGGGGAAGGGGAGCAGGGGAGAGAGAGCGCGTGTGACTGTAGTATCCATTCTCCTCGCTCCGACACCGGCGCCGCCTCCCGTATCTGGGGTTTGGTGGAGGGGGGAGGGGAGACGGTGGAGGACGTCATCAGCGAAGTCCGGCGCCGACGACAAGATGGGACTCACTACGGAAGGAGTGGATCGGGCCTAGCCTCTGGGACATAACAGGCCAGGCCAGGCCTGGCTGGGCAGAAATTGCATAACGAGACTATGATTAACACACTGGGATAGGGGCCAACCAGTATCGTCTGTACATCAAAAAAATCCTTTTATGTCTCATTATTTTCTTACACAAAAGGAACATACTATTTATATTGTAGAGATACACTCGATCTCTGCAACAAAAAAGTATCCTAAATACATTATAGATACACACAACCCCACAATAAAAAAATAAAAAAATAAAGATCTAGTTGCAGTGATCAAAACATTGTATCTGTAACACAAAACCACCACCAAGACAGACCCAGAGTCTAAATTCTTCAAAACAACGCCTCCAAAAATAAAACAGTGCACACTTGTCATCATTGTCCGATCATAGATCTTTGGTTTTCACCCTGAAGAAAGTTTACATTTTCAAAACAATATATTTAACAAGGTCGTTGTCAGGCATAACCAATTAAGATCAGACTTTGGATTTTCACCCTGAAAGACTCTGTACTCCATGTTGTTGCCCGCTTGCTGATCCCGCTGCTACAAGTTAAGAAACACCAAGAAAAGTTCTTATTGACATGGTTATACCCTACGGATACACGACATCAGCATACCTGGTCCAGCTCAAGGAAGGCCAACGAGAATATATGCGGCCCATGAAGATTTTCGGGTGGCCCAAGCCCATGATGTCTTCGGATCATTGAAGAGCAAGACTAGAATAGATAGAATATTCAAAGGGGCAAACCTAAATCTGTAACCGACTCGGTCTGTGTCCGGGGCCTGCATACCTCTATATAAAGACGAGGAGGGCACCTCTCATACCACCGCATACACACCTCCACGCCAGATTACATCTGCGCACCCATGTAACTTTCGGTTCCGCCGTAATCAAGAGCAGACAAGCAGGAGTAGGGTTTTCCTTGGGGCTGAACACAGGTAAATCTCGTGTCCCAGTTTGCTTATGCATTAACTGTTCATGATCTCCAAAGACCCCATCTTCTCCAAAATCCAAGCTCATAACAATGGATATTGATGAGATTAAACCTCGTAAATTGGCGCCGTCTGTGGGAACTGGGGGCGCTGATTGTGCGATCGTGACGGTCCCAACCAAAGCGATCTACAATTCCTCGCGACAGAGAGGCATCTCCTCTTCGGCGCTTTCGACTTCACCGCCCACTCGCCAGCCACCCTGAAGGACTTCGAGCCCGTTGGCGACGGGCTCGAGATCCTGTTCGGAAGCTTCTGCTTCCAGGTGGGACAGACCGGCACTCTCCGCCTCCTAGAGCGGGTGCCACTGCCATCGATCAGGCCCGCCTCATGGGCTCCGCATCTCGTGCTACGCACGTCAACATCGACAAATGAGTCATACGACAGCAGCTACTGCAAATCAGATCTGTGCGATCCTCCATCGGATGAAGGAACCTACGGTTCCGAATCCGAAAGCTGCGGCAGCAGCAATCCGACATACGGACGCTACCAATGCGCCGTGGTCATCCAAAGCAACGTGGAGCAACAACCACCAGGTTCGGGTGCTCACGTACCGCCACCCAACCCGCAGGGTAGAAACGGCGAAAACAGGAGAAACCAATCCTCCCCCGCCCAAGGAGGATGACCCTAAGGCCAATCGGGTAATCCACCTCAGCGAGGAAGGATGGAACCAAGCACGCAAAGCCATGGCGGGCAACAAGATCCTGCCTGTGGGTGCCTCACGGGACCTACTGATGGCATACCACCTGCTCCTCATCGAAGAGCACAAAAAGCAGGTGAAGATGCAAGAAGTGCTCGACAAATGCAAGCAAGCGGCTTCGAAGTCTAGCGCGCAGCGAGCTGCACTCTCCGCCGTTGGCGGCTCCAGCTCGCATGGCAACAACGCCAACAAGCATCGTTCTCGCGTAGAGAACATGGATCCCGCTGCACGTCGCGAAGTGACCCGAACCCTCAACACGTCCTTCATGGAGATGGACGCCAACGGCAACGTCATCCCGAAGACGCCGCAAGCTGCGATTATGGCAGCCACCACATACCTTGCGTCGCATCCACCTCCGGTGGGGGACCCAAAAAGGGCCATGCACAACTCCACACTAGCCGGACTCGGACTCGTTGGAGCTGCGCTCCACGGAGAAGCTCCTGCGGAGCCGAAAAAGAAGGTTGCGGTCAGATTCAACCGCAGCCCCACACCCTCATCCGACGAGGAGGAACACGACCTACCTCGACAACACAAGAGCTCACGACGTCCCAGCTGCGACTACGACGCTCGAAGCGAACTCACTCAACGCAAGATCGACAAGGCACGCGCCAAGTGCTTGTGCTCATCCGAATCCGAAGAGGATGACGATGAAGGAGAACTCTGCGAAGCTCGATGCTTCAGCAGATCTGTTTGGCGGACGCGGATGCCGAGGAACTTCAAGCTTCCTTCGGACACTCCGAAGTTTGACGGCACACAGGACCCTAAGGCGTGGCTCAGCGACCACCTGTCGTCCGTCAAACTGCACGGCGGCAACAAAAACACCGCCCTACAATGCCTTCAGCTGCAGCTGACTGGCGCAACCCGGATCTGGCTCAGCAGCCTATCCTAGGGATCCATCCGAAGCTGGGAAGAACTGGCGTACAGTTTCATCCGAAACTTCAAGGGCACCAGCAAGAGGCTAGCCTTGATCGAAGAGCTGTCGGCCTGCACCCAACGAACGGGCGAATCCATTCGCTCGTATATACTATGATGGTCCAACATCAAGAACTCCGCGGCACACATCTCTGAGGAGAGAACAATTGACGCCTTCAAGGATGGCGTCAAACGCCAGGACTTCAAGGAAGAACTTGGGGCATCAAGCCCAAGACACTCGACCACCTCATGGACATCGCCAATAGGTGGGCAGATGGCGAGGACTCCATCCACCAAGCACATTCGAAGGAGGAAGATGACTACGGCTGCCGACGTGAGCGCCGTAGCAAGCAAATATCGCGCGTATACGATGATCGCGACGGACCCGACATGGTCGCGACTGCCTACGCCGACCGTCAGATGTTAAAGCAACCGCAATGCAAGCGGATCATCGGAAACAACTTCCGCGATGGAGGACGCCCAACGCAAACGTGGCAACGCCGCGGCCACGATGATGAGTGTAACATCCCAAAAATATTAAACTTGGATCATCAAATGCTAATCATCAAAATTAGGGTTAACAAAAACATTCCCAACTAAAAATATGAAAGCATTCAAATGTGTGTGTATTCAAAATTTGGATTCTTTTGAATTGCCATGGTTTTGTGTTTCTTAGCTTGTAAAATGATTCTTAGGTGAAATAAACATCATCTAAACAATCCCCAAACTTTTCCCAAAGACAAACAACTCAAAATAAATAAATGAAATGAATGGTCATTTTGCCAAATTAAATCTCATGCCTACTTTGGCTATCCCTAGTTTTCAAAACTTAATAGAAACATTTGTGGATCTTTGCACCCCTTGTTAGTACTCATAATAAGGTACCAAGGTCCACTTTGTGATCATCCAAAAACATTCAAATACTAAGTTTAAATGACAGTTTAAAATTGAATCTATCTCATATGGGAAGATCCCACCATTTCAAAAACCACTCAAACAACCTCAATTTTCAAAACCCAAGCACTCATAGAATCCTCAGCACGTGCCTAGCACACCCACCAAAAATCTTTTCAAAATTCAAAAGTAAGTTTCTTGCGGCCATTTCATTAAACACCTTGCAGATTCAAATCAAACAAACAGCAAACACTATTTTGAGCAATGATTTGGCCAACCTTGTCTCCTCTCTAGCTCATAGCAAACATCTAGTAGATCATCTAGCTTAATTGTAAACCTCTAGCACCACTGTGAGCTTGCCTTGCCATCAATGGTGAGCAGGCCGAGCCTCACCATGTCACCTCAGTGTGGACAGCAAGATAGAAGAAGAACTAGCTGTGCTCACCTTGTCTAGCATGCTGCCCATGCCTCACCGCCCCCTCTTGACCAGCCCTAGCTCGAAGACAGAGGCAGGAACCGCCAGGAACGTCGTGCCCGCGCTGCTGTCGACCATGCTGACGCGCACCACCGTGCACACACCGTTCCCACTCAACCCGACCACCTCGAGCCCTTGCCTCCCGCCAGCATGAACCCCACCATCCCAGGAGACCACTAGACATGATCGTTTCCTCGCCCGTACCCCGTAGCCACCGCTCGCCGTCGAAGACGCCGCCTCTGCCGCGCAGAGCACCGCACGTTCCCGACCGATTTCCACCGCCCCTAAGCGCGCATTCAAGATCTAGAGCATCGCCAGGAGACCGCGCGTCGATCGCCAACCTCAGCCTTGCCTCTAGTAGCCCGTAGCCATGTCGCCACCGTCGCCTGCCCAACCCTATCGGTCTCGCCGTCGAGCCTATAAAAGAAGGCCACCCCTAGCCGTTTGAAGCACACCATTCCACTCCCCTCACCTCACTGATCGTTCCACCCTCTAACCGGAGCACGAGGAGCAGCAGCTCGCTGTTATTGCGCCGGAGCAGGCCGCCTCTGGAGAAGAAGGGGGCCGTTGATTTCGACCACCCCCGGAGTTGCCTCGGCCGTCCCTGAGCTCGCCGTCGACCACTCGTTCGTTTGCCCGCCTCGCCGTCGTCGTTGGAGCCCTGGTATGCCCCCTATGCAACCTCACTGAGCCGCTAGGGTTCGAGCTCGCCGTTGACATGTTCATCGTCGACGACGATCCTCAGCCGTCGATCTCCCTTCTAATCCAATGACCCACACATCCCCGTACCGCTTCGCGTGTTATGAGCCACTGACTGGTGGAACCCCCTGTCAGCTGAGCCCCGTGCTGCAGAGTGACACTGGGCCGGCCCATTAACCTCTCCCGCGCGACCCAACCGTTTGAATTTAGATTTTTCTATTTTAATTCAAACACAGTTTTGTACCTATATTCAAAAATCAACCCATCTCGATTTAGTGAACCAAAATACATGAAACCAAATTTGTTAGAAAGGTACTGAAATGCTTAATCCAAGCCCGTTGGATTCAAATCATTTGGATCTGTAGATCAACCTTGGTAAAAATAACAAGTCAGAAGCTTTTCTGCATTCAAACATTTTTCAAAATTCAACCATAATAGCTTTTGAGTTGATTCCAACTCTCAAAAATCACATTTGATCATACCTTTCAGAATATATAAAAACATTTGGATTTACTTACAGAAATAATGTTCAAGTAATAAAAGAATGCCACATAGGCATTTCTAGTCACTTTATTTAATTAAAATAAAAAGGTTAAACCTTATTAAATGTTGACACCACTTTAAATCACATTTCCATGTACTGAAATATGTGGTGATGACATGTGTCAACATGATCCCATGTTTGAGTTGGAGAATATTAAATCTTAAGTAGTTTTTCAATGAGTATAAATTACTCTTCTCAAATTAAAATAAATAAGACAAATGCTTTAATCTTGTAATGATAGGTGATGATGCTAGATCATCTATAGTACCCCTTTGTGTGGTGATTGAAAATAGTTAAGTATTGTTTGGTGATTGTGTACCTCGTATTTATTTATGGACGCTAGTACCGACCAAGGATACGAGGAGGAAGGGGGATACTATGAGGAGGAAGCCGAGGAGAACTTCAACCACTGCTCTGCACAAGGCAAGCCTTACTAACCAAGTTGACCTATGCAAGCTAACACTTGCAACCTAGCAAGTTTATACCACTACCTTAGCAAGCCAAACCATGCAGGTTTTACTTGCAAGCTTATACCACTTGATAAACCATCCTAGTTTTACTTACAAGCTTTCTACTTTATTTCTTTATCAAAGCTTTTCTTAGAGTTTACTTAAGTGACTTGTAGATTTTAGAAAGATAACTGAAGCATTAAATTTGGCCTAAGTAGATAACTGATGTCATCCTAAGGCATGATATTGAACTTAATTAATCTCCACTTGTTTACCACCCCTCATTAGTATTTACCCACTTGTAGATGCTAGTGCTAAGCATAAAAACTTTATCAACTCTAGATGGGAATACTTTAAGAAAATGGTTATGAAAACCTTGGAATGATGAGTCATTCTACTGAAATGTTTTGACACGTGTTTCCGAACACCAGATGATTTTGATGATGAAAATGTTGAGGCATGAGCCTTAGCCCTTTATAAAACTGATGGTTGTGTGGATGCGATACCATTCCAATTTTACTGTACAACCACAATACCCGAAAATTGGGTAGGGCTTGACTGGAAACTTATATACTTTAGTATGGGTTCCCTCACGGCCAAGGTCTGAGATGAGGCTACCTTGTGAAGATTGTCCACCTGTGCAGTACCCAAGATGACAGTTGGTCATGGTTGGGAGGCCAAACATACAGGAGAGGTGCCTATACTAGGGCATGCAATTGAAAGGTTAGGATTGATTATCCGCATACTGAGTATGGTGAATTCAGGATTTGTTCCTGATGGATTATCGAATGTTGTGGTGAAAATGTACAATCTCTGCAGAGTGTCAAACTATTCGAATAGCCACGTCCGCAGTTATGGACAGTTGGAGTGGCCATACTGTTCCCCCGTTAGATGTTTTCAAAATGACTTGTGAAATGAATTGAGACTTTGACTTGACCACAACAAAGTCGTGATATGAAATTCAAGTTTCCACTTAGGTGTTATAAAACTTTCAACTAGTTTTATTTGCTTCTGAACTTAGTAGAGGTAAATCTGGCATTTTGCAAAACAACCCTAGAGCTTAGTGTCCTGTTTGCGAGTACTTAAAGAGTACTCATGGCTTTGTCCCTGGATATTCCCGTGGCCAGACCATGAAGAGGAGTACCAGTATGATGGACCACAGGAAGGTTACGACAACTAGGATTATCTCTCATCGTCAGCATTGCCTGTGACACCAAAGATGGAGCTTCGCCTATGCTACCTTTATTATTATGTTATTCCGCTGCTTGAGTTGTATTAAGAACTGGATCATGAGATCCTTATTTGTGTAAGACCTTATGTATGGTTTTTAATGGATGATGTACTATGATATCCAAATCTGTTATGTCTCGCAAAAATGGTAATCCTAGGATTGGATGTATGGCATAATAGGCATCTAGGATTAAAAATCCGGGTGTTGACAAGTTGGTATCAGAGCCATCCTGACCATAGGAGACCCTAGTTAGACTGGACGTTTAAATCAAAAAAAACTTAGTTTCAAAACCAAAGGAAGCAAGTATTTACAAAAACTTATTCCCTTTCTTATCACTTTGATTCTTTCATGAAAATTCATGTTCCTCAAAAACTCTTGCAAAATACATAAAATTTGACACACTTGAACACTCTACTAACTTACTCATCCTATATTCTTATAGATGGATGTGAAGTACAGCAAGTTTTATCAGTTGGGGAATGGAGGAGACCTCATCTTTGAGCGTGACCTGGACCAGCTTTCGGAACATCTAGAGCGTCCGCACCCCGAGTTCTTCGGAGCTCAGCTCAATGATCAGGAAGGATAAGATCGGCAGTGGCTAGTTGTTGCAAGTCTCAGAGGAAAGATTGAACCTCCCACTGCAGAAGGAATTCAGTTCACCTTAAGAGAGAACAACTGACTCGATGGACTTGCCAGGGCCATGCAGGAAGCTCTTGCCTGTCTATGTGGGCAGAGTATCAATCAGATCAAGGGTACACGGGGTGAGTTTTGTCTAAGGCGTGATGCTATGGGACAGCCACTGGAAGCCCCATACCACCACGAGCTGAAGACTCAAATAGACCACCTTAGCTTCATGATGTATGATCGTCAGCAGGAACTGGACAATGCCCATGACTACTCCAACCACAAGTCCGCCATCATCAAGACGAAGGATCAGACCATCGCCATGCTAGCGAAGGACCACAAGTCTCGCCGTCGTCATCTCGACAAGAAGGAGCGCATCATTGCCCGTCTTCGCCATCGTAACTCGGATTTGGAGGAGACCATTCATGAGAGAGACATGCAGTTGGAGGAAAGGGAGAATGCCAGATAAGATCTTCGTGGAGACCCCTACTCTTATCTCAGCGATGATGATGATTTTCTGGAGGATCAGGCCATGGACTTCTTCACCGATGAGGAGGATTTCGCCTTCATCGATGACGATGAGGATGATGAGGATGATGATTACACCGACTCCGAGGAGGAGTAGCACTTGAGCACTAGCGTAGTGAGTTGTATTCGGTCCCACTGTATCGTAGTTTCTAGAATGGTTCTTAAAACCATCTGTTTTCCTTTGTTGTGGTGTGTGTTGTATCGTGTGCTATGAATGAATGAATGAAAAGCAAGTTGCTAGAAAATCTGAGTCAAAGTTTAAAACTTTTCAAAGTCCCTGAACCTTAGAAATTTCCCTCTTTTCTCATGATCTATCTCAATCTTCAGATGCCTCGCGGAGGAAGTGGTTCATCCCCGAACCCAATGTTGCAGATCCTGCAAATGTTGGTTTCTGACCGAAGCTGAAAGAGCCGAACGTCAAGCCAACTTAGCCACCCTTCAGCACATAGCTCAGATGGCCAACAATAATCAAGGCCAAGGAAATCAGGACAACCATGGATCTAAGCTCAAGAATTTCTAGAACACCAACCCACCTGTTTTCACTAAGTCAGGAGAGCCCCTAGATGCAGATGATTGGCTGCAAACCATGGAAAACAATCTGGAAGTCGTCGAAGTGGAAGCTAACGAGAAAGTTCTGTTCGCCACCCACTATCTAGCCGAAGATGCAAGAGCATGGTGGAACAGCGTCTGCAATGACCGAGGATGATGATGACACAGGAGGAATTCAAGGTCAAGTTCAGCAGAACCCATGTGCCACCGGGTTTAATCAAGAGGATGAGAGATGAATTCAGAGAGATGAAGCAGGGAAGGATGACCGTAGTGGAATACCGTGACAAATTCTTGTCATTCGCTAGGTATGCCCCGGATGAGATCGACACCGAAACCAAGAAGAAAGAAAGATTCTTGAATGGTCTGCATGATGAGATGCAGACGGTGTTGGTCAATATCCCCTTTGATGATATTGAAGCCCTCGTCGACTCTGCCATTCAGATGGAAGGAAAGATCAACCAAGACAATGAGAACCGTAAGCGTCGCATGATGCATCAACTAGGAACCCATCATACCCCAAAGTATCGCCCCAACCCATCTTCAGGATTTGCCCCAAGAACCAACAGACCCCCGATGAACCGTCCGACCTATCCCAACCGTGGAAACCCAAGGCCCGGAGGAAACCATAACAACCCCGGCAACTCTAGCAATTTCAACCGTGCACCACCCAAGTTCAATAACAACAACGCTACCGCCAACACCAACACCGCCCCGAGGACTGGAAGCAATGTTGTGCCTATTGCAGGAAAGGACAAGTCGCAAGTGACTTGTTATGACTGTGGAAATAAGGGTCACTACTCCATTGAGTGTCCCAAGAAGAATGTCCCAGCCCCCAATGCAAATGCCCCAGCTCAGCAGCAGCGTCATGTTCATCCTGGAAGAAGGTTCGCCCCAGGGAACTCACTCAACCACAACGACCGTCTTTTTCTCATGCATGCTGAAGAAGCCCAGGAAGCGCCAGATGTCGTGCTGGGTATGTTTTCTGTTAATTCAAAACTTACAAGAGTGTTTTTTGATTCTGGTGCATCGCACTCATTTGTCACCGAAGAATTTGCATGCACTAGTAAGATTCAACCAACCAAACTGAAGCATGTTATGATTGTTCAAATCCCCGGTTCAACCACCAAAGCTAGGCAAATTTGCAAAGTTGTCCCTATCCGAATCCATGGCATAGATTTTTATGCTAATCTGATAGTACTCAGAACTAAAGGTTTGGAAGTAGTACTAGGAATGGATTGTATGTCCAAACATAAAGGATTAATTGACTGTGCCAAGAAAGCCATAACCATGACCAGTACAGCTGGAGTATCAGTCGAGCATGTATCTGAAACCTTACCTCGTCAATTCAAATGCAACAAGAGTATAGCCCAACCTACCATTGACCAAGTCCGGATAATCTGTGAATACCCCGATGTATTTCCAGATGTTTTGCCTAGTATGCCCCTAGATCGGGATGTCGAGTTTATCATCGAACTAATCCCCAGAACAGGACCCATAGCCCAGAGACCATATAGTATGAACCCTTCTGAACTAGCAGAACTGAAGAAGCAACTGGATGCCATGTTGGAAATTGGATTGATTCAACCAAGTGCGTCACCATGGAGATCACCTGTATTGTTTGTGGACAAAAAGGATGGAGGTAACCATTTGTGTACGGATTATCGGAAGTTGAATGATGTCACTATCAAGAATAAATACCCATTGCCAAAGATAGAAGATTTGTTTGACCAGTTGACCGGTGCCAAAGTGTTTTCTAAGATTGATCTTAGAACTGGCTATCATCAACTCAAGATTCGCGCAGAGGATATCCCCAAGACTGCCTTTACCACCAGATATGGATTATACGAGTATACTGTCATGTATTTTGGATTAACCAATGCCCCCGCTTATTTCATGAATCTCATGAATAAGATTTTTATGGAATTCCTGGATAAGTTTGTCGTTGTTTTCATCGATGACATTCTGATTTATTCCAAATCAGAAGAAGAACATGAGCTACACCTAAGGACCATTCTTGGAACCCTTAGATAGCATCAGTTGTATGCCAAGTTTAGCAAATGTGAATTATGGTTACAGGAGGTAGGATTCCTCGGCCGCATTGTATCAGCCGGAGGAATTGTCGTTGACCCTGCAAAGGTGAAAGATGTCGAAGATTGGCAAGCCCCAACCACCCAAACCCAAGTTCGTGCATTTCTCGGATTGGCGGGATACTACCACAAGTTCATAGAAGGATTCTCGAGTATCGCCAGACCCATGACCCAATTGATGAAGAAGGACAAGAAGTTTGAATGGACGGACAAATGTGAAGCGAGTTTTCAAGAACTCAAGAGGAGATTGATTTCAGCCCCAATCTTAATCATGCCAGATATCACGAAGCCCTTTGACGTGTATTGTGACGCATCCAAGATCGGCCTCGGATGTGTGCTAATGCAAGAAGGCAAAGTTATATCCTATCTATCCCGACAACTGAAACAACATGAGCAAAACTATCCAACCCATGACCTCGAGCTCGCAGTTGTAGTTCTAGCCCTGAAGACATGGAGGCATTACTTGATGGGAAATCGTTGTGAGATTTATTCGGATCACAAGAGCCTGAAGTATATATTCACTCAGAAGGAGCTGAATATGAGACAGAGAAGATGGATTGAGCTAATCAAGGATTACGATCTGGACATTCACTATCACCCCGGTAAATCCAATGTGGTAGCAGATGCCCTTAGCAGATTGCCGTGCCGCTTGAACTCCATGATTTTGAAGGAGCAACCAAGTCTACACAAAGAGATGGAAGATTTCCGAATGGAATTAGTGAGTGAAGGATTTTTGGCTAGCATAGAACTTCAACCCACTTTGATCAGCCAGATCAAGGAGGCGCAGAAAGAAAATGCTATTATCGAAGGAATCAAGCGTCGTATCGGTACAGACAAGGTACCCGGATTCACCGAAGACGAAGAAGGAGTTCTGTGGTACAAAGGACGCCTTTGTGTACCAGCAGATTCTGAGTTGAAAGAAGTTATTCTCAAGGAAGCTCATGATACTCTTTATTCTATCCACCCCAGAGGAACGAAGATGTATCAAGATTTGAAGGAGCAATTTTGGTGGCATAAGATGAAGAGAGAAATCGGAAGCTATATCGCCAAGTGTATATATGTCAGAGAGTCAAGGCGGGACATCAAAGACCCGCTGGATTGTTGCAACCATTGCAGATTCCGGAATGGAAATGGGATTCCGTTGGAATGGACTTTATCACCGGATTGCCTACTTCTAGTAGGGGAAATGACTCTATCCAGGTCATAGTGGACATATTATCCAAAGTCGCCCATTTCTTACTAGTCAAGACCACCTATCATAGTTCGAAGCTAGCGGAGTTATACATCGCTAGAATCGTCAGTTTGCACGGAGTCCCCAAGAACATCGTCTCGGATCGAGGAACTTAGTTTACCTCGAGATTCTGGAAGAAAGTCCAAGAAGGTTTAGGAACCTGACTAGATTTTAGCACCGCTTATCACCCTCAGACCGACAGACAAACAGAGCGAGTAAATCAAATACTCGAAGATATGTTGAGAGCATGTGTGTTAGAGTATGGATCTAAATGGGAAGACTATCTGCCGTTCGCAGAATTTTCATACAACAACAGTTATCAAGCTAGTTTGCAAATGGCCCCATTTGAATTCATGTATGGAAGGAAGTGTCGCACCCCTTTGAACTGGTCGGAAGTAGGAGAGAGTCAGATTTTCGGACCCGACAT
The DNA here is from genome assembly GCA_023614405.1 of Avena insularis. Lineage (NCBI taxonomy): Eukaryota > Viridiplantae > Streptophyta > Magnoliopsida > Poales > Poaceae > Avena > Avena insularis. The sequence goes on along the minus strand of CM042693.1, from coordinate 387,109,539 downwards.
CCTACAAGAAGTAGAAGAGAAAGTTCACAAGATTCGTGAGCACCTCAAGACGGCTCAGTCAAGGCAGAAGAGTTACACCGACAAGAGACGTCGAGACCTCGCCTTCAACATCAGAGATTTCGTGTATCTGAAAGTGTCGCCCTTGAAGGGAATGCAGCGTTTCCATCTCAAGAGAAAGTTAGCCCCCAGATATATCGGCCCCTTCAAGATTCTGAACCGTCGAGGAGAAGTGTCGTATCAATTGGAACTGCCAGAAGAGATGTCAGCAGTGCACAATGTGTTCCATATCTCATTACTTCGTAAATGCCTCGAAATTCCGGAAAAGACTGAAGTGTTCAAGAACATTGATCATCGGACCATAGAGATCAACGATGACCTGACCTATCCCGAAGTACCCATCTGTATTTTTGAAGAAGCTTTCAGAACTACCAGGACCTGAAGCATCAAGTTTCTCAAGATTCAGTGGAGCAACCACACAGAAGAAGAAGCTACCTGGGAGCACGAAGATCACATCAGGACAGAGTTTCCCGATCTCTTCAAATCCTTGGTAATCTTTTTCGTCCTTTTTCAAATCTCGGACGAGATTTTGTTCAAGGGGGGAAGGTTTGTAACATCCCAAAAATATTAAACTTGGATCATCAAATGCTAATCATCAAAATTAGGGTTAACAAAAACTTTCCCAACTAAAAATATGAAAGCATTCATATGTGTGTGTATTCAAAATTTGGATTCTTTTGAATTGCCATGGTTCTGTGTTTCTTTGCTTGTAAAATGATTCTTAGGTGAAATAAACATCATCTAAACAATCCCCAAACTTTTCCCAAAGACAAACAACTCAAAATAAACAAATGAAGTGAATGGTCATTTTTGCCAAATTAACTCTCATGCCTACTTTGGCTATCCCTAGTTTTCAAAACTTAACAGAAACATTTGTTGATCTTTGCACCCCTTGTTAGTACTCATAATAAGGTACCAAGGCCCACTTTGTGATCATCCAAAAACATTCAAATACTAACTTTAGATGACAGTTTAAAATTGAATCTATCTCATATGGGAAGATCCCACAATTTCAAAAACCACTCAAACAAGCTCAATTTTCAAAACCTAAGCACCCACAGAATCCTCAGCACGTGCCTAGCACACCCACCAAAAATCTTTTCAAAATTCAAAAGTAAGTTTCTTGCGGCCATTTCATCAAACACCTTGCAGATTCAAATCAAACAAACAACAAACACTATTTTGAGCAGTGATTTGGCCAACCTTGTCTCCTCTCTAGCTCACAACAAACATCTAGTAGATCATCTAGCTTAATTGTAAACCTCTAGCACCACTGTGAGCTTGCCTTGCCATCAATGGTGAGCAGGCCGAGCCTCACCATGTCACCTCAGTGTGGACAGCAAGATAGAAGAAGAACTAGTTGTGCTCACCTTGTCTAGCATGCTGCCCATGCCTCATCGCCCCCTCTTGACCAGCACTAGATCGAAGACAGAGGCAGGAACCGCCAGGAACGTCGTGCCCGCACCGCTGTCGACCATGCCGACACGCACCACCATGCATGCACCGCTTCCCACCTCGAGCCCTTGCCTTGCCGCCTTGACATGAACCCCACCATCCCAGGAGACCACTAGACATGATCGTTTCCTCGCCCGTACCCCGTAGCCACCGCTCGCCGTCGAAGACGCCGCCTCTACCGCACAAAGCACCGCACGTTCCCGACCGATTGCCACCGCCCCTAAGCGCGCATTCAAGCGCTAGAACATCGCCAGGAGACCGCGCGTCGATCGCCAACCTCAGCCATGCCTCTAGCAGCCCGTAGCCATGTCGCCACTGTCGCCTGCCCCTCCCCTATAAAAGGAGGCCACCCCCAGCCGTTTGAAGCACACCATTCCACTCCCCTCACCTCAATGATCGTTCCACCCTCTAGCCAGAGCACGAGGAGCAGCAGCTCGCCGGAATTGCGCCAGAGCAGGCCGCCTCTAGAGAAGAAGGGGGCGTTGATTTCGACCACCCCCGGAGCTGCCTCGACCGTCCCTGAGCTCGCCGTCGACCACTCGTTCGTTTGCTCGCCTCGCCGTCATCGCTGGAGCCCTAGTATGCCCCCTATGCACCCCCACTGAGCCGCTAGGGTTCGAGCTCGCCGGTGATATGTTCATCGTCGATGACAATCCCCAGCCGTCGATCTCCATTCTAATCCAACGACCCACACAACCCCGTAATGCTTCATGTGTTATGAGCCACTGACTAGTGGAACCCCCCTTTCAGCTGAGCCCCACACTGCGGAGTGACACTGGGCCGACCCATTAACCTCTCCTGCGCGACCCAACCGTTTGAATTTAGATTTTTCTATTTTAATTCAAACACAGTTCTTTACCTATATTCAAAAATCAACCCAGCTCGATCAGTAAACCAAAATGCATGAAACCAATTTTGTTAGAAAGGTACTGAAATGCTTAATCCAAGCCCGTTGGATTCAAATCATTTGGATCTGTAGATCAACTTTGGTAAAAATAACAAGTCAGAAGCTTTTCTGCATTCAAACATTTTTCAAAATTCAACTATAATAGCTTTTGAGTTGATTCCAACTCTCAAAAATCACATTTGATCATACCTTTCAGAATATATAAAAACATTTGTGTTTACTTATAGAAATAATTTTAAATTAATAAAAGAATGCCACATAGGCATTTCTAGTCACTTTATTAATTAAAATAAAAAGGTTAAACCTTATTAAATTGTGACACCACTTTAAATCACATTCCCATGTACTGAAATATGTGGTGATGACATGTGTCAACATGATCCCATGTTTGAGTTGGAGAATATTAAATCTTAAGTAGTTTTTCAATGAGTATAAATTACTTTTCTCAAATTAAAATAAATAAGACAAATGCTTTAATCTTGTAATGATAGGTGATGATGCTAGATCATCTATAGTACCCCTTTGTGTGGTGATTGAAAATAGTTAAGTATTGTTTGGTGATTGTGTACCTCGTATTTATTTATGGATGCTAGTACCGACCAAGGATACGAGGAGGAAGGGGGATACTATGAGGAGGAAGCCGAGGAGAACTTCAACCACTGCTCTGCACAAGGCAATCCTTACTAACCAAGTTGACCTATGCAAGCTAACACTTGCAACCTAGCAAGTTTATACCACTACCTTAGCAAGCCAAACCATGCAGGTTTTACTTGCAAGCTTATACCACTTGATAAACCATCCTAGTTTTACTTACAAGCTTTCTACTTTATTTATTTATCAAAGCTTTTCTTAGAGTTTACTTAAGTGACTTGTAGATTTTAGAAAGATAACTGAAGGTTGCATAAAGAGCATTAAATTTGGCCTAAGTAGATAACTGATGTCATCCTAAGGCATGATATTGAACTTAATTAATCTCCACTTGTTTACCACCCCTCATTAGTATTTACCCACTTGTAGATGCTAGTGCTAAGCATAAAAACTTGATCAACTCTAGATGGGAATACTTTAAGAAAATGGTTATGAAAACCTTGGAATGATGAGTCATTCTACTGAAATGTTTTGACACGTGTTTCCGAACACCAGATGATTTTGATGATGAAAATGTTGAGGCATGAGCCTTAGCCCTTTATAAAACTGATGGTTGTCTGGATGCGATATCATTCCAATTTTACCGTACAACCACAATACCCGAAAATTGGGTAGGGCTTGACTGGAAACTTATATATTTTAGTATGGGTTCCCTCATGGCCAAGGTCTGAGCTGAGGTGTTATAAAACTTTCAACTAGTTTTATTTGCTTCTGAACTTAGTAGAGGTAAATCTGGCATTTTGCAAAACAACCCTAGAGCTTAGTGTCCTGTTTGCGAGTACTTAAAGAGTACTCATGGCTTTGTCCCTGGATATTCCCGTGGCCAGACCATGAAGAGGAGTACCAGTATGATGGACCACAGGAAGGTTACGACAACTAGGATCATCTCCCATCGTCAGCATTGCCTGTGACACCGAAGATGGAGCTTCGCCTACGCTACCTTTATTATTATGTTATTCCGCTGCTTGAGTTGTATTAAGAACTGGATCATGAGATCCTTATTTGTGTAAGACCTTATGTATGGTTTGTAATGGATGATGTACTGTGATATCCAAATTTGTTATGTCTCACAAAAATGGTAATCTTGGGATTGCGATGTATGGCATAACAGGCATCTAGGATTAAAAATCTAGGTGTTGACAATGAGCCCTCGGCATACGACAAATTGTCGGGCCCCTGCACCATCCACTTCTACATCGACAAGCAGGATGGCAAAAAGAAGGCCAACCACATGCTCAAAGACTGTCGCGAGTTCCAGAAACTCAGTGAGAGCATGTCCCAGATGAGACAAAGAGCCCCAAATCACGGGTGCGCACGCACTCAAGACCAGGTGACATCACCCATGGAGGTCCTCCACCACCACCTGTGGGACCTTCGAATCACCTGATTGCACCCGCGCAGAACAACGGTGGAAACGGGTACCCCACGCCGAAAGGGTCATTGATGATCCAAAAGGGGCGCCCAACAAACAGGGTGCAAAAGAAAATCACCCGCCAAGTTAGTTTGGATGTGACCGCTCCACCCGCCATCCCTGAGTACCTTAGCGGTTCAGAGTCCTGCATCACGTTCAACCGTTCGGATCACCCCCGCTAGATCCCTTGCCCAGGTCATGCTGCCCTGGTTCTCGAGGCGCAGATCGGAGGGTTCAAGATGAGCCGCGTCTTCATGGACGGTGGCAGTGGCATCAATCTGATGTTCGCTAGCACCTTAGCAGCAATGCAGATCCTGCTGTGCAGCCTAGAACAATCCGACACAATGTTCCACGGTATCGTCCTAGGGAAGGGCATATTCCCCCTGGGAAAGATATGGCTCGACGTCATCTTTGGCAAGCCCGATAACTTTCGGTTCGAGCGACTCGAGTTCGAAGTGGTGGATTGGCCATCACAATACCATGCCATCCTCGGGCGCGTGACATTCGCACGATTCCTGGCAGTACTGCACTATGCGTACCTGCTACTCAAGATGCCAGGACCTAGGGGCGTCATCACGATCCATGGGAGCTCCACCCGATCGGATCACTACGACAGGGACTTCAACAGAATCTCCCAGTCATTCAGCATGCAGGAGGAGCTCATAAGGCTCCGAGAGGTGACAGACAACGGGGCACCCCCAGTCTCAAGGCAGAACGCACCTGACATGTCATTCGACTCAACAGTCAACACGAAGAAGGTGCAGGTCCACTCGACGGATGCCTCCAAGACAGCGCTTATCGCCAACTACCTCTGCCACATAGGAAAGCGTGCTCATTGAATTCCTCCGTGAGCACTGGGAAAACTTCGCCTGGTGTCCCGTGGACATGCCAGGAGTTCCCAGGGAATTCGCCGAGCATGCACTCAATGTGTTCCCAGATGCCAAGCCCATGAAACAATCCATCCGACGATTGTCCGAGCCACGGTCCGAAGCCATCGGAGTCGAAGTCAATAGACTGCTCGATGGTGATTTCATCAGAGAGATCAAGGAAAGCGAGTGGCTGGCCAACACCGTGATGGTCCCTAAAAAGGACACGGACATCCCGCGGATGTGTGTGGACTTCACAACGCTGAACAAGCACTGCCCGAAGGATCACTTCCCTCTTCCTCGGATCGATTAGATCATCGATTCGACTGCAGGATGCGAGAAGCTCTCCTTCCTTGATGCCTACTCAGGCTACAATCAGATTCGACTGAAGGTCGAAGACCAGGAGAAAACGACATTCATTACGCCGTTCGGGGTGTTCTGCTACAACAAAATGCACTTTGGGCTGAAGAACGCAGGTGCCACGTACCAGCGGTGCATGCATGCATGCACGAAAAGCCGATCGATGTGCCTAACATCTGACGACATAGTAATCAAAACAAGGGAGGCCAAGACACTGATCGACGATCTCCACGAGACATTCGACAACCTTGATCGATACAAGATCAAGCTGAACCCAGAAAAGTGCGCTTTTGGCATCCCATCTGGCCAACTGCTTGGCTACTTCATCTCCCAGCAAGGGATTGAGGCGAACCCGAAGAAAATCCGGGCCATAATGGCCATAGAGAAAATGAAGAACCTCAAAGGTGTCCAACAGCTAGCTGGACGCATCGCGGCGTTGAGCAGATTCATCAGCCGCATGGGTGAGAAGGCCCTGCCTTTCTACCAGCTGCTACGCAAAGCAGACAAATTCGAGTGGACGCCTGAAGCGGACGACGCATTCGAAGATCTGAAGTGGCTGCTCTCCACCTCGCCCGTCCTGGTCACGCCAAAGGAACGCGAGCCCCTACTGCTATACATAGTAGCCACACATCAAGTGGTAAGCACCGTGCTCGTGGTCGAACGACCCGAAGATGGCAAGACCCACGGGGTCCAACGCCCTATATATTATCTCAGCGAGGTATTGACACCGACAAAACAGAGGTACCCTCACTACCAGAATGCCTATGGCGTGTTCATGATGGCTCGTCGGCTGAGCCACTACTTCTAGGAGCATCAGGTGACGGTCGTCAATGAGGCACGCCTAAACAACATCCTGAACAACCCGGAGGCCACAGGACGCGTGGCCTTGTGGGGCATCGAGTTGTCCCCTCTAGACATAGTCTACGAGAAGCGCCATGCGATCAATTCCCAGGTCCTCCCGGACTTCCTCGTCCACTGGATGGAACTACAGCTGCCGGACACCCCGGACATGACACAGTCATGGACGGTGCACTTCGATGGCTCCAAACACGAGGCTGGAGCAGGGGCCGGAGTCATACTGACATCCCTGCAGGGCGACAAGATGAAGTACGTCCTCCTGATGAAATTTTGAGCTTCCAACAACGAAGCCGAATACGAGGCCCTCATCCACGACATGAGGATGGCCAAGATCTGCGGCTCAATGCGCCTGGTCATCTATGGTGACTCGAACCTCGTCGTCCAATAGATGATGAACGAGTGCGACGCGCACGCCGCCAACATGATCGCGTACCGCGCGCTCTACAATTCACTCGAAGGAGACTTTGACGGCTGCAAGCTTTGGCACGTTGGAAGAGAAAGCAACGAAGAAGCCGACAGACTCGCCAACATCGGCTCCACCTGCGCATGGGTGCCACGAGGTGTGTTCCTCGAGCAGATCTGCGTGCCATCCATAAAAAAGAAATTCCCCAAGGGATCACCCGAAGAGGCGGAGCACTCGGGGGCTGCGCTACCCAAAGGACAGGAAGGACCCGAAAAGCTCGACACAGAGGTCGCAGTGGTCAACCTGATGCAGGTCATGGCAATCTAAGAAACATGGACCTGTAGTACTGCGGTACCGATAAGCAGGAACACGATGACCCGACAGATGCCCGGTGCATATCTTGCCGGTCCAAGGCCTTCACCATCATCAATGGCGAGTTGTACAAGCGCAACATTTCGGGTGTGCTCCAAAGGTGTGTCACCATAGGTGACGGCAAAACTATCCTCCAAGACATCCATGAGGGCATCTGCGGCCATCACGCGGGCATCCGCGCCCTCGTCGCCAAAGCTCTACGAGCTGGGTTCCACTAGCCAACGGCCATGAACGATGCCAAGGACATCGTCCGAAGGTGCAATAGGTGCTAGAGGTTCGGGGACAAACCACACACACCAGGATCAGAGCTCAGGCCCATACCCCTGGCCTGGCCCTTCGCCCAATGGGGTCTCGACATGATCGGCAAACTGCCCAAGTCCTCAAAAGGAGGCCACGTCTACCTCCTGGTTGCAGTCGAAAAGTTCACCAAGTGGATCGAAGCCATGCCCGTTACCAACCAAAATGGTAAAACGGCCGTGAAGTTCTTTCAATCCATAGTCTACAGGTTCGGCGTGTTGCACATCATCATCACCGACAATGGGTCGAACTTCATCTCCAAAGAATTCCAGGACTTTTGCGAAGGCCTCGGGATCAACATATCATACGCCTCCGTGGCGCACCCGCAAACCAACGGGCAGGTCGAAAAGGCCAACGGCCTCGTCGGCAGCGGCATCAAGAAGCGCCTACTGATCCCACTCGAGCGGCTCGCGGGAGCATGGGCAGAAGAGATACCCTCCGTCCTCTGGAACCTGCGCACAATGCCAAACATCTCAACTGGCTACACGCCCTTCTTCATGGTGCATGGAGCCAAAGCCGTGCTTCCTGCAGAGGTACGCCATAAGGCCCCGCGGGTCGTCGCCTACAGCGAAGCCGAATCGACGGCCGCACTTGAAGACGCCATCGATACACTCGATGAGGCACGTGACATCGCCATGGCTCGATCGGCGGTCTATCAGCAGAGCGTCCCAACTATCACAGTCGTCGGTTGCGCCCAAGGTCCTTCGACGAAGGAGACCTCGTCTTACGACTCAAGCAAGAGCGGCCGAAGGGCTCGAGTCACCCTGGGAAGGACCCTACGTCGTCACCGAAGTCATCCCAGGTGGCGCCTACCGCCTCAAGCACGTGGAGTCTGGAGTTGCATACTCCAACCCATGGAACGTCGCACAACTACGACGCTTCTACCCCTAGCTATCCCCCTTACTTTCAATAAGGCTATTCAGCCAAGGATACTCAGCCGAACAATGTACCTCCACATTACGATATGAATAAAGCTAAGTGTATCGCCCTAAAATTTATCTTTTTCTCGCATTCCTTTATGCTACAAACACACTCGGGGGCTCCCCCTCACCTCACGACTACGTCGACTGAGGATAACGCATGTACACCTGAGTAGCTGATCATGTCAGGCTAACGAAAAGGGCATGCATACCACCAAGCACAACATGCTAAAAACAATGAACCTTTACAACAAAGGGCACAATACGCCCAGTAAAAAATATACAAATTTTACATCTATCTTTTTACATGTCCTACATATTCTGAAGGATCACCTGTGCAGGGTGCTCAAAGAGATCTACAACTTCCTCGGCATACTGCCTCACAGCCGCATAATGCGGGTGCATGTCCCATAGGCCACCATCTGGTCGAGGGGGCGGCCCCGCCGCCACAGCCACAAGACTCACGTCATGGTGATGCAGCCGCACAAGGGAAAAAGTGGCCTTCACCCCCGCAACTAACTAGTACCACACCAGCTCCCTGACATGACGCACATCTCGAAACTTCGCCAGCAAGCCCCAGAGAGTCGATGGCGCTTCATCAAGGGGAAACATGACATGCAGAATCGACGCCAAGGAAGTCTTCACCTGCCGCAACACCTGTGACACTTGGTGAGCATGATCCTGCACAGTCGCAAGGACCATGGCACGGCCGCGATCCATCCAGAAAAAGCCACCGGCCTCCATATCTTGTTGGGTCAGGCAATTGATCCGAACTGCAATACGCTCTTTATCCTCCCTTGAAACAAGGTTAGCACCTGCAACAACTACAAAGTAAGATGGCCCACCAACAGGCGCATCCGAAAATGAGCATCAGCTCGAAGAAACTTACACTGCAGCTGCTCGGCCAATTGCCGCAGCTCCCCCATCAGATATTCCTCTCTGGCGGTGCCCCGCTCCACCTTGGATTTCCAAACGTCTGCGTGGCCTCGGATGCCAAACAACTCCTTCTCAAGGCTGTGGACGTGGTCACGAAGAAAAACAAGTTGCGACGCATCATCCAAGGATGGTCGCGTCTGCGGAGGAGACGAAGTATTGACAGTGTCATCACCCGAAGGTCCCTAAAGGAAAACAGACAAGGATATGAACAACACACAATTGAAGAACCGCACGAAGGCTCATTATATACAACAAAAAGCCACTGCGTGGCACAAGAAGTGTTCATCAAGACATTACAACAAAAGTAGGAAACAACTACCCTAAAACTAGAACGACAAAGCCTAAGCATCCTAAGTGGCCTCGGAGCCAGAGCGTCTGCCCTTGACCTCCTTCTGCTGCTTCGCTGCATACTCCGCTAGAAGGTCAATAAGCTTTGGCCAGTAACGCTTGCAGCGAGCAGTGAAGAGAGCGAAGGCTAACTTGGAACCGTCGGCAGCAGTTGGCATCTAGGAGGTGACCTGGTGAAGATCCAGCTCCGCTCCAGACGCCATGGCCATGGCTAGGCCCATGGAAGCTCCGATGCCTTTCTGCTTGCGCTTGTAGGTCGTAGGCGCATCCGCGAACAGCGCATCTGCCAACAAGTCGACATCCTCAAGGGCAACACCCTTGGGAACGAGCTCCTTGTAGAAGCGCCCGAGGACCTCCTTGGCTTTGGCAAGAGAGCCAACCACAATACTGCAGCGGTCTTCGACCGCCGCAGTAGCATCATCCAAAGCACTACCGTGCTCTAGGGCACCGCGGTTGAACTCAATGCCTGCGGCATCTAGAGAAATGGAAAAAGCACAGTAAGAATCGAAGAAAAGCACATAGACAAGGCAGCCGAAACAAAACACATAGGCGAAATCACTTACCCAAAATAGCTTTGGTAGCAGCCATCAGCTTCTCGGCAACCTCCTTCTCGCGGAAGCCGCGGCGGTAGCGAGCTGCTGCTCGTGTTCCGTAGCTTCATGCTACAGGCGCTCCTTGGCCGCATCTGCATCAGCAAGCTCCCGCTCGAGGCGCTCCTTTGCCCCGACGGCATCTTCGGCCTTTTTCTCCGCTTGCCCAATGCTCTTTTTGAGAGCATGAAGTTCGCGGAGGGCAGTGTTATTATCATCTGCGAAAAGCCAAGGAACGTACATGAGCTCAAACAAGCTAGCAAGCAGACAAAAAATAGAAGATTAGTTATGGACGTACCTTGAAGCTGCCGCAGGCTGGCCTCTAACACCAGGTGCTGCTTCACCAGCTGGTTCACACCTTGCACAAAAGGCTGCAAGAAGAAACAACTTATCAAACCAAGGGCTCGGGGGCTGCGCCCAAGAAACGAGCAAAAGATCAAGCATATGAAAAACGCTCGGGGGATCCCCCCGAGACACACAAAAAATAAGCAAAGATCAACATATCACACAAAAATACGGCTCGGGGGATCCCCCACAGGAAGAGAGAACACACTTACATTCTCAGACTGAGACTCTGAAGGTCCGTCTATAGTCTTCTGGGAGACGATCACCTGAGCCTCCTGCGGAGAGGGGTTCGGAGCGGCGCCCCTAGAGGTGGCCACCGTCTGAGAGGGAGGAGGCGTCATCTTCGACTCCCCCACCATCTCATGAGTGACATTGCTAAAAGAGCCCTCAGAGGAGTGGCTACAAAGGAAAACACCAGTCAAAGACAAGCAAACAACAAGAAAAGGTAGCAAAAATCATCCGAAGGAACTTACGAGTCCATATCGCTCAAGTTAAAAACAGGCAAGGCCCTCTTGCCCTTCTTATCTTCCTTCTTCTCTTCCTTCTTCCAGCCGGCTGCGCGCCATTTCTGACCCCAGCACGGCCAGAATGGGGGAGGAAGAGGCACCATCACCTCCACTGCGATGGACAAGGCACTGCGGGTCCCTAGGAGTTGGAGGAGTCGAGGCATCTGAAGATTCGCTCGAGCTCCGTGCCCACTTTCGGGTTTGCCCCTCGCTCGCCTCGCGGGCTTCCTCAGTCGGTGACTGCGCCGGCGGAAGCTCGGACATGGAGTCCACGATTTCATTGTCCGGCGCATCCGAAAACCGTTCGGGTAGAGGGGGTACCATGCTAGGTACCTTGAACTCCTGCACAATGAAGACAAACTTTCAGAAAAAATAATTGCAAAGGAAACGCACTCGAAAATCTCACTACACGCACGTCCCAGATCTACACCTGCGTAACGGGCCAAGAAGCACTGAACAGAGGGGTCCGCGACTTCCCTTGAAGGTCCTCGTTGGCCTTGTACTTTAGCAGAGGCCGAAGGACTGTCAAGGTCCCCCTTGGAGAGCTCCTCAGACGCCACTCTCGTTAGGTCGTGGCAGCCAGAATAAAGAAACATCGGGTGCGTCCTAGCCTGGAGTGGCTGCACCCGACGTTTGAGGAAGGTGCGGATGATATCCACACCATTCACCTCCTTCTCTGGAATCACCTGGAGGTCCTCCACCCGATGATAGAGCTCCACTATCTCCTCCACCTCACCCTCCAGGATATGGTTCTTCCAGGATCTCTTCGGCTGGATTTTCTGGGTGGAGTCGAAAGGGGCAAAGCCAAAGTTTTGCCCGTCCACTATAGAGTCACGGATATAAAACCACTTCCTCCGCCAGTTCTGGACGGACTCGTACATAGAGAAAGAGAAGAAAAGAGCAGTAGATCGAAGAGAAATGACGCATCCGCCAATCGGATAAACTCTGTCGGAGCCGGATTGCCTCTTCACGAAATAGAGCTTCCAGAAGAGGCCAAAGTGCGGCTCAATGCCAAGCCAGCACTCGGAAAATGCAACAAAGCAAGCGATGTGAAGAAGAGAATTGGGGGAAAGATGGTGGAGTTGAATGCCATAGAAGAACAACAGCCCACGAAGAAAGTCGTGGATTGGAAAAGAAAGGCCACGAATAATGAAGGCAATGAACATCACCTGAAACCATGCAGGAGGACGGGGAAATACCTCATCGCCGGGGATCTTGATGGCCTACTTGTCCCGCGGGATTAAACCCCACTCACAAAGCTTGCGCAGGTCGCCCTCACGCTTCTCTGTGCGCCGCCACCCACCATCGGTGACACAAATGGCGGTGATGCCCTTCTTGTCGCCAGCAGCAGCACTGGTGGAGGTATTTTTCGGTTTCCCCATGGCAGCGCGATGACAGCGGCGGTGCGAGCGCAGGAAGGATGAGGGGAATGATCGGAGAACTTCCAGCGCGCGGCGAGAAAAGCTCAAGAAAATGGATGTAGTAGAAATCAAGTGGCTGCGGTGAAAACAAACTACAAATTTTCCCCCACAGTTATAAGGACGAAGACGATGAACAGAGACTGTTCATCGGGAATCCCTAGCGCCAGCATCAAATCCAACCGTCCATGTGTCAGCACAGCAGCGAACCGTCGATCGCACGCCGTCCACTACGCACGGAAACCGAGGAGACGCCGTAATTATTGCAACGTCGCGCGTGACCAGTCAACTCCAATTCAGAAAGTGGGACCCACGTCCGTCCAGTCACATCACCTCTGGCGCCGCAGACGCTTGAGGTCACCAATCGTCAGCACTGACGTCATCAAAGCTATACTAGCAACGGTTACAAATTTTCGGCTAAACAACTAAAGTACTCACTCGAATCTACGATTCGAGCAACTACTCGGGGGCTACTCCTATCGAGCTGGCGCGCGCGAAGCTTTGAATAGCGTACTACGCCAATGATCTATTCTTGAGTCCCACGCCAGTGCGTGATTCCACTACGGACTGGGGCTACTCCATAGGAGGATTGATTCAAGCATCCGAAAAATTGTGTCCTACAGACCAGAAGCCCTAACGTCTGAATTAAAGTCTGCCGAGTTCACGACTCGAAACGAACACTGCCACTCCCATAGGGAGCGCTGGCCACACACCCTATGAATTCTTCGACTGCGATCCTTCAGATCAAAATGCAAAAAAAAACTTTTCGGCAACTTTGCCCTGACCAACGCTAAGTGAGTAACATCCTCCTTGGCCACCCAAAACACCTCCGCGGTGATAAAATTTCGGATGCTGTGTCTGCGATGCAAAGATAAGACCTACAGATACCATCTGATGGCCTGGCAATGCACACGACTGCGCTCTACTAGCGAAAATCCATGCTAACAGGCGCGATGAAAATCCCGACGGACGCGTTGGGTACATCATTCGAAAACTACTGGGATTCGACTCCTGTAAGTCCTCAATGGCCTGAGTCGAATTACGCCATCATCTGTTCCGGGTTCGAGTCGAGGGACTCGAATATGAAGAAGATCGTGTTGTTTTGTCCTAAGACAGTTAACTGACCCTGATCCATCAGGAGAGTCAGGCACACGCATCAACAATCCCCACATACTAAAATCATTCTCTGGTGAACAGAAACAACTGCACCCGAAAGATTGAAGAGTCCTTAGCCGAATCTATGATTCGACTGAACACTCGGGGGCTACTGACATGGTTATATCCTATGGATACACGACACCAACATACCTGGTCCAGCCCAAGGAAGGCCCACGAGAATATAAGCGGCCCATGAAGATTTTCGGGTGGCCCAAGCCCATGATGTCTTCGGATCCTTGGAGAGCAAGACTAGAATAGATAGAATATTCAAAGAGGCAAACCGTAAACCTGTAACCGACTCGATCTGTGCCCGGGACCTGCCTACCTCTATATAAAGACGAGGAGGGCACGACGAGGAGAGCACCTCTCATACCACCGCATACACACCTCCATGCCAGATTGCATCTGCGCACCCCTGTAACTTTCGGTTCCGCCGTAATCAAGAGCGTATAGCAGAGTAGGGTTTTTCCGGCCCTGAACTGGTAAATCTCGTGTCCCCTGGTTGCTTGTCTGTTAACCGTTCCGCGATCTACAGCACCCCATCTTCTCCAAAACCCAAGCTCATAACAGTGGGCATTGATGAGATTAAACCTCGTCACTTATCGCCTCGAAGACTCAGTTTGTAGTAGACCTCGGACATCAGCCGTCATGACATTCTTCACCACTGTCTTCACCATGAAAATCAAAACACCGATAGGTCCCATGATGACAAAAGACAACGAAACTTCGCGTCACACCCTCCTGATGCCACATGGCCAGAAATAGTGGTGCACACCACTGAATACAAACTGATCCAGTAGTCTATAGGCATCAATCGCGCAATGGAGATCTCCGATGGAGCCTTCTAGAACTCGTCGCTGGCTAGATCAATAGGGCGAGGCATCAAGCAGAACATAGTGTTGACCCGAGAAAAAACCTTAGGATCACCTCCTTTATTCAATCCGAGCCAAAATCCCCCACACCATCGACCGACTATAGAGGAGACGATGAACCGGACCTCCGTCGACCTTGTTGGAAAGATGTTGTCTGGTTGATGCACGCAGTGGCCGCCGTGACTCGATGGTCTCGCTGCCGCCACACCACTCCATGGCAGCAGCACCTCGGATGGTGTCGTCGAGGACTTGCCTCGCCCGATCTGCAATTCCCTAGTGCCTTCTCCTCCACAACCCACCAATTGCACGCGCTCGCCTCCATGAATCCCCCTCCCCCCGATGCATAGCCTCGGGCATCTGAATGGTTTTATTTCCCTCCGTTTATAACTAATTTTTCTTATCTTTTAGAGGAGTTTTAAAAGGAATTCGGTGAGAATCATATATAATCGATTGTTTCCAGTGATAGTGCAATTTTAGTTTCTACATGTCACATATGTATGTCCTTGGTAGCAACATTGTCAACAAGCAAGACAGAGTTGAACGGAATTTGCATGTTTATTTTTCTGCATTGCATGAGATGTTTCTCCAATTTTGATATTTTTGTGCTACTCTTACCAAGACCAACAATGTTGTCAAGAAAGATTCAATGTCTTTGCCTTGTAAGGGATATACCCTGTGCTATCGAGCTAGGCTCATGCGGCTTTTAATAACTTCTCAAGTTAGTCCAACATATGTGCAAGTTCGGTTTACTGCCAGTGGTGGTTGAATGTTAAGATGCAACAGGTGAAGCAGTAATCTTGATGTAAATTTTACTTTCATCAACAATCTTTATCGTTTAATTTTTTGCTTGTTTGTTTGATTTCATATACTTTTATTTCTTCATCAATAGTCAGATTGTGTGCTAAAATATCTAACATGTGAAAATCGTCATGCTATGGAGCTAAGTAAAATACGTTTAACAACCTCTTTTATGTTACAACATCAAAATAAAAACACATTCTACAAAGGCGGCACACACTAGTAGAAACCGCCCTATGTGTCCCGGTTGGTAAGGGGCTTTAGTCCTGGTTCCCCAACCGGTACGGGGCAATCGGGACTAAAGCCCCAACCTTTAGTCTCGGTTGCCCCCACCAACCGGGACAAAAGGGCGTACACGTGGTCGTTGCTAAGTGCGAGGGGGGAGGAGCAACCGTCCCGGTTCGTAACACGAACCGGGACAAATAACCCTCTGCCGCAGAGATTTGGCACATTTTGTTTTGCCGCGACAGCATTTTGGCCACTTTTTGTGCCGCGGCAGAAAATTCATTTATATTATTTTATTTTTATTTAGTGTTTTGCAATCATCAATGAAGGAACCATTATATTACACAAGATCATTATGACAATATAGATCTAAGTTCGAACATATTACATTCGATATACGGAGTTCATGCACTACATACAAAATAAGCTCTTTGTACAATCCCTATTGAATATACACACCCGAATAGTATTCTCCTTTTGGGTTTAGACTTCTGCATCCAAGAATCCCGCCAATTTCTCCTGAATTGCTCGTATGCGATCCTTTGGCAGAAGACCGCCCCGTAGACGTTCGATCTGATTTAAAAAAGAGTCAACCTATATGAATAAAACTAAACACAATTTGATGGTAATTAAAAACTATAGAAATTGTTTACGTAGGGGCTCTCCCTCAACATCACCAAGGTCATTTCGTCTGATCTTATACCGCAATGCATTGCATACCGGGTATTTATCTAAATTCTCATACTCCTTACCGCGGTAGAGTATGCAGTCATTAATGCATGCATGTATCTTCTGCATATCTACTCCTAGAGGACAGAGAGTCTTCTTTGCTTCGTACGTACCCTCGGAAAGATTGTTATGTTTTGGAAACTTTGGCTTCATTATTTTCAGCATCTTTTCAAATAAGGAGTCAGTTAGACCACACTCTGCCTTCTATCGCAGTAATTTCAGTGTGGTATCGAGCTTTGTGCTGTCATCTTCATAATTTGGATACAACAATTTCTTGTGATATTCTAACATGCCATCTAACTTTAACTTCTCATTTTCTGTTTCACAGTCTCGCTTTGCATCAGAAATGACCCTACCAAGTTCATCAGCGGGCTCATCTGATGCCCGTTCTTCACCTCCTTCCTCTTCATTGTCTTCCATTGCAGTATCACTGTATTCATGAAACATATGATGATAGTTGTTATCATCATCTTCTTCTTCACCGTCTTTCATCATAACCCCTCTTTTCCCGTGCTTGGTCCAGCAATTATAGTTGGGCATGAAACCTTTCATAACCAGGTGCCCGCGAATGATTTTCGAGGAAGAATACTCCTTGTTGTTCCGACATTGAACACATGGATAACGTATAAAACCATTCTCTTTGTTTGCCGCAGCCACATCGACAAATTTATCCATGCCTTTAATGTACCTGGGTACACGCCGGTCACCGTACATACATTCCCGACCGTCCATCTGCATCATATAATTAAGTCTATCAAAAACAGGACATCATAAATAGTGAAATGACCAATTCACATCGACACATGCATTGTATCAATGACAGAGAAAAGATCAGATTGCTAACCTCGATCGAGGGAAATAAAGAGGAGAAAGCTCAAGTGCGTCTCGGACACCTTCTATATTTTTGTTCTGTGAAAATTTGAACGGGATCATTCACTCAAACATTTCATCAAACACCTTGAATGCATGCATAGGAAAAAAAAATAAACTAGCACACCTCTCACACCTTCCACCAAGAAAAAACAGAGAGGAGGCAGAGGGCTGGGGAGCAGGCCCGTATCGGACGCATGTGCACAAGGTTCGACTGCACGGGGCCTCCAGATTAGGAGGGCCCCAATTTTTTCTTAAAAAAATACTTAATAACACTAATCATCGGTTCAGTTGGGCCTAATTCATTGAGTACTGCTGTCTGCTGCCTAGAAGTCAGCAACCAAATTAACTCGATAGGCCCCAACTCACGCACGTCTCTCTCTTCCCATTCTTTCTCTTGCTGCGCGAGCCTAGTTCCAATCAACGCTAATCACCGATTCATCTTCCAATCATCGCTCCTACGCGGAATAATTCTGTCGCAATTTCCCCAGAATAGATTCGCATCCCTCCTCAATCTAGAATCTACTGTAGTATCTAATTGGTGTTTTCATTCATTTAAATATCCCATCTCTTCTGCCAGCTTCCTCTGATCCCTTGCTGCCTACTGTGGTATTGCCGCCTTTGCAATATGGGTGCATGGATTGGAGTTAGAGGCCCGGCCACGAGTGTTTGGTCACCGAACGCCGATTCATCAAGAGGAGAACGAGATCCACGCGCCGGCGCCGTTTGATGGTATGCTTAAGGTCGTTTCACCCCATTTTGTTTTCATTTTCAGATTTTGATACATGGCATTTTGGAGAAGGTTTATACTCTCTCCATTTGGAAATATAAGATGTTTTAGGTTTGTGAATAAGATGTATCTAGACACTTTTTAGTTTAGATTCATTTGAACCTATACACTAAAAGGTGTCTAGATACACCTCCTTCACAAACCTAAAACATCTTATATTTCTAAACGGAGGAAGTATATTACAAAATCATGTTATCCTTGTCGCCAATGGTCACGTCGAGGGCCTAAATTCTGGTTTCGCACAGGGCCCCCATTTTCTTGGATACGGCCCTGCTGGGGAGTCGTATTTATAGAGGGTGGGATCATACGTTCTGGTTTGTAACGCCACGTGGCTGACGCCCAACCTTTAGTCCGGGTTTGTGTTGACGCATGCCTTCGGCCACCGTGCCCGCTCGAACCGGGACGCGTGCCAGCATTAGTCCCGGTTCGTGGCGCAACCGGGACTAATGCTGTTAGGGGGCGCGATCGGATAGCCTGTTTTCTACTAGTGACATATTATGTTTTTAACTATTTTTTTAATTAAATGTAATCTGGACACTGTTTATCCAAACAAAAAATAAAATAGACGAGCAAATAAAAGCGGTTGAACCAAACAAGATTATTATACCCCACTTTGATGTCAAACTTGACATGAGCATACAGAATCCGCACGCCATTAATACAGCAAGGTGTAGTACGTTGAAGCAAACATTTTTCGGGGAATATCTTATTGTTGCTGTCAAGAAACATTTGTGCAGGTTAGAAGGCAAATGCTAGTTTGCATGTACGGAGTATTATGTTTTGTGATTTGGGAGAGCATAATAACGAGTTGACCTAACATGTACACGCAAGTGACATCGTGTGACAGTGTGAGAGTGTCCATCATGCAATTCTATCCGAAGAAACACTGAACAGAAAACGTATACCAGTTATTGTGGATGCCGCATTTGTTGACTTCTCACCAACAAACAATACATAAGTAGCACAAATGTCAACTTATGACAGATTTATGAAAAAATAATGTACATTGCAGAAGTAGAATATATGAAACTCCATCACAACCACACGATAATTAAAAACACTTTAAAATGGTACACCATGACACTTTGGTGGATAGCAATAGATCCATCTTATATGCTAGTCTAATATTCAAATAGATACCCAAGAGCATATGCTATCAGGTAAAATGAACGATATGCTAATAAGAAATACAAGTTTGATATCCAAAAGTATGAAAGAAGTTACCCCAAAGCATAGTCTAATATCTTGTACTCCCTCCGTGTCAAAATAGATGCCGTGGATTTGTCTAAATTTGGACGTATCTAATACTAAATAGTGTCTAGATACACCTAAATTTAAACAAATTTTTGACATATATTTTGAGACAGAGGGAGTACGTAAGTTTCCACAAAAGCTAGATACTCCCTTCGTCCGTAAATAAGTGTACTTCTAGCTTTTGGGTAAGTCAAACTTTATCAAATTTGACCAATTTTATAGATAAATATAGCAATATATATTACATCTAATTTATATATTATGAAACTAAATTTGAAAACATATCTAGTGATATCAATTTGGTGTCATAAATATTGCTAAATTTGTCTATAAAGTTAGTTAAACTTTACTAACTTTTACTTAGAACAAGGCTAAAGGTACATTTATTTACGGACGGAGGGAGTATTTTTTTTGGGCATGTGTGAAAAGGTAAGTTTGGTGCTCGCGATTCATTTTTTTGAGCATGCCGTTTATTTTTTCGCCAACCACACAATAATTGTCCTTTCTAGAGAAACTGTGTACCCAGCCGAAAGACACGGAGAAATATATTGCCAAAAAATGTGAATATAAAGATATTTTCAACCATTTTACTGTGCATTCTGAACCGAAACTCCAAACCATTTTGTTTGTATTTCCCCTCCATTTTGGTGAACAAAGATGAGAAACAACATACTTATCTTTTTTGTTATTTGACCATTAGTATATAAAAAAAATTCAGTAGAGAGTTGTTCCTTAATACAAGTATTTATTTTCCAAATGTTTCATTTGCTTAAAAAATTGGTTGTTGACCTCAATCTCTTTCAAAAAAAATACTAATAATTATTTGTTTCAAGCAATCAACATTTAGTATAAAAATGATATGTCATTGTAATCATATAGTTTTTCCCTGCATCATTTTTAAGGATGGAAATAAAGAAAAAATGTTTTGCTAATTCTCAGTCGACTAATTAGGTTAGAACTCAGTCAGGTTCTAAACAATTGAATTTTCATCGCGTGGTTGTAATTGAGACCTGGGGTTGCAACTAATGGTTTGCCTGAGAATTAAACCGAGAATTAGACTAGCCCTAAGAAGAAAACACCGGCTTTGCGCCACATGGCAGGGACGCAACTGAGTCGTCCGTATATACAACAACCAATAGAGAAGCTTTGGTGTTTACGCCAACATTTTGTGGTTGGCTGCGATATAGCTATACGACAAGGTTGGCGAAGGAGGGGGCAGAGTAGAGTAGCTAAGCTAGCTGGCAATGGCGCTGCCGGCGGCGAGGTGGCTCCGGCGGGAGCTGCTGGTGGGGCTCGCGCTGGGCCAGCTCGTGTCGCTGCTCATCACCTCCACCGGCTTCTCCTCCTCCGAGCTCGCCCGCCGAGGTACGGCGGCGCCGCCCGTCTACTGTGATCGATCGGTGTCTGTTGTGCAATGCTATTTTTGCCTCCTGTCTGAGTTCGTGGTATTTTGGCTTAGCTCGATAGGAATTTTTGGTACTTCACAAAGTCAGAAGTCTGAACCCACACACACAAAAAAGGTGTTCTTGCTTTCAGTTCTCATGTGTGTCAGGCTCAACCTAACATGATTAGCCTAATCTTCGGCAATGTGAAACGAATCCTTAGACATCGGCATTTGACTCATCCTCCTTTGCTTGTCTTCTTTCTTGGGATTTGGGAGGGGAAAAATCATGTCGCAGACCACAGCATGTTCACATGGCAGAAACCTGCTGTTCTTTCCCCTCTTCATTTGAGCAAAACGGCAAGATGCACGGTTGCCTGTGATTGTGAGGGGAGGTTTGCAATATTCTGAATTATGGTGCAAGGATTGAATTCTGGTGTTTGCTTTCAGGCGTCAACGCGCCGACATCGCAGTCCCTGCTGAATTACATCCTTCTCGCGCTTGTCTATGGAGGAGTGTTGATCTACAAACGGCAGCGCGTGAAGGTATACATGTTTGGGTGCCGCCTTTTACGGTCGACAAAAGATGTTTCAATACAATTTTGGTTTAAATGTTTTGAAACTAGGAGATGGCAATCAGTCATAACTTGCTCTCCAGATCTTAGCCTTCAAAGAAACCTCAATATATATAGAAGGGTGTAAAATGAAAGACTACGGAAGTGAAACGTGTACCGTGTGTGTTTATTGCATCTTATCCCCCCCTGTCTTTTTTGGTAGCAAGGATATTTATGCTTATTCTGATTCTATTATTCACAAGTTGCTCCTGATGTTTCTTCAACACCAATGGTCTAAGGTGTCCATGTGGTGGCACAACGATGCGAAACCGTGAAGGTTTCTACTACAAGCAGGAATCCTGATGATGTTCTTTAACTTCCCCCACACTCTGTTCCTGCAGATTAAATGGTACTACTACCTGATCCTCGCCATCATCGACGTGGAGGCTAACTACATCGGTATGACATTAGCTACCGTTACTGAAAAGATTGTGGTCTCTATCAGAACTTCGGTTCCTGTTTCATTACCTGGGTAGATGCTGAACTGGCATTATTTTTGGTTCATAAAGTTGTGAAGGCTTATCAGTACACATCCTTGACGAGTGTGATGCTCCTGGACTGCTGGGCCATTCCCTGTGTCATTCTCTTCACCTGGATCTTCTTGAATACAAAGTACGGGTTGAGGAAGCTGCTTGGTGTTGGAGTTTGCGTGGCTGGACTCGTATTGGTCGTATTCTCTGATGTGCACGCCTCTGATCGTCAATCAAGTAAGAGCATCATTTCCTTTACGTGAGTGAAAGTTCTCACGCTATCATCTATGTAGCCTACATGTACTTAATTTAGCATTCCATTATCTGCTCAATTTCAAGCCTGAAGAACAAACAAAAAAAATGTGTATCTCAACTTACATTCTGGAGTGTCTTGCAGAAGGACCCAACCCACTGAAAGGTGATTTGCTTGTATTTGGTGGGGCTACGCTTTATGCTGTCAGCAATGTTACTGAGGTATCAACTAATCTTCAGCTGTCGGTACTTTGCCGCCCTAGTTATATAATGGTACTAGTTTATATCTTGTCTACAACATTTCAGGAGTACATTGTCAAAAAAGGTAGCAGAGTTGAGCTGATGGCAATGCTAGGTGTTTTTGGAGCAATTATAAGTGCTATACAGATGTATCCTTTGGCTTAATGCAATCATGAGTTAGTATATTCATGTTTCCCTGACTACTTTCTTCCATGGTGATTCAGCTTTGACAAATAGAAAAAGCAAGTCATATTTTGTTAGCAATCAACAGATTCAACTAGATCATTCCGTAATGTTTGATCATTTGGTCTCCTTGCTTGGCAGATACTTTAGTAACTCATATTTATGCTAATATAATCAAGTAATAACTGGTTCCGCGTGAGTTAAAAGTGATAAGTATTCTTAAGAGACTGCTCGAAAAAAAGTATTCTTAAGAGTGTATCTCGATGTTGAAAGAAGCACGCAATTTTTTTATCAATCCTCGATTAGTTGTTTAGTCACTAGATCAAAGCAAGGAAGTAGTAAGCCTTCAGGAAAAAAATAATGAAGTAGTGGAACCAGAATGTATTCTACTGTAAACATGAGTATGGTTTCTTCACACTTTATATTAGTACCTCGTATGTATTTGGAATACCACTCCCTTGACATGGCAACAGAAGCATACTTGAGCGAGAAGAACTTCGATCAACCCAATGGAACGCTGGTGCGGTGAGTGTTCCTCAACCCCTGCGCTTCATTTGTTCCGATTTTGTTTTTGACACTGGCCTTCTGTATCCTTTCAGCTGCTCCCTTTTATTGGATTTGCTCTAGCTATGTTCTTGTTCTACTCCACAGTACCCATTATCCTCAAGGTAGACAACTATTCTCCTTGTGGTCAGATTCAGTATCGGCCTGAAATATTTCTGCGGAACTTAATTCACATTCGATTGTTTCAGATATGCGGCGCAACTATGCTGAATCTCTCACTTCTAACCTCGGACATGTGGGCCGTTCTGATCCGTATATTTGCTTACCATGAGAAGGTTTGTGTACATTAATTCCTGCGAATACTGAAATGTTTCGAATGAAATTCCTACAATCCAAACCGCACTCTATACTGAACTTATGGGAGCAACTTTGGGTGTCTGCAGGTTGATTGGATGTACTTCGTTGCTTTCGCTGGCACGGCAATTGGGCTCGTCATCTACTCATACAAGTACCCCCTTTTTCTTCTCTTACTGCCTCTGAGCATTCATAAGAGTAGCCAAAAATATCTGCTCTGAAAGTGTAACAAGCTCACAACTCACCACTGAGAACTACTGCAAGCAGGGGCTCCAGGGAGACCGCCGACGACACAGCTCAGGTTACTGGCGCAATGGATGAAGAGGCAGCAACAGAGAACCACACAGCAGGACAAGTTCCAGCCGCTGGAGAAGATGATGAAACAACCTCAAACAAGCTCCATTAGCAGCTACCAACTGAAGGTGGCAGAAAACCACCTGCTGCGAACTTGACATGTGACTGAACATGTATATAATAGGATGATGAGTTTACATAGGAATATTGCATGACATCAAAATTATGCATGTATACTAAGTTCACTATTGTTTGTGAACATGGAGTAATAATGATTTGGTCAAGATCAAATGAGATGCATTGCAGTTTATTTCTCATGGTGTGCGGCTGATTAAGGAGTTTAAAATGCCAATGAATCAGAGCTCCGCTCAATATCAGATTTTCCAGAAACCATCCAGAGTTACCAAAGGAAGTCTGCACAGGACAGAAACTCAGCATATTGGCAATGAACTATCAAAGGGGCTTGCAATTCACTGATAGACATCAAACGACATACTGTGAAATCCACAAAGTTACAGAGCAAACATCCTCTGAGGACTTATAAACTTGTTAACAAACTATTCATTGTTCACTCTCTGATTTTCCTGACAACAGTAGAACTGTACCAAGTCATTCACCATCTAACAAAAGTTGAACTGTGACACACATCTTTCACCCAAACTATGTTAATGACAGTATCTAAACATAGTGAAATGTCATTAAAAAAATCTAGCTACAGTATCCAGGAAGCACCAGCTTCTTAGCCTCTTAGGAATCATCAAGCGCTCAAGCTGTTCATAAAACATGGATCATTGAAATTGACCTCACTCAGAGCCCACATCGACACCCTTCTTAGCTAAGAAGTCCTTAGCCTCTGCAATATCCTGCATATCAAGTCGAGCTCAAACAACTTAGGAATGGAAATAAAACGAGGATACAGTCTACAGAGAACTGAGAGCTAGCTTCAGTATAAGTTGGCTAAGGATTTCTTTCTGCTGAACAGTTTGTTCCCTAACCACAACTAGCTAGTTTGCAAAACGGCGAGGAGATTGCAACAGAACGAAATTTAGTCTGCAAACACTACATCAGCTACCTGCTGTAGCAGCACGGCTTCTCGAGGGCACGTCGGGAAGAACATGAGCCCGTATCCAACCATGAAAAGGCCGTAGCACCCGAGCGCCACTACCAAGTAGATGGGAAGCTACAACAACAGAATTCCAGAGGCAAAGCATCTTAATCTGAACACAAGTGTCTTGACCTGCGGAAATCAGCGAGTGAACAGATGGATGGCGCACTCACCAGCCAGGTGTAGCTGCGTGGAACGGTCGAGGTTTCGAGGAGCGCGACCCAGACGGCCGAGATCGCCGCCAGCACCGCGATGATCTTGTATATGTGCTTCATCTAGGAAATCCGGTGTCTGTCTGCCATAAAAAAAGAAAAGGAACCAGAGGTTCAGAGTTACAGCAGCTAGCTATAGTTTACTTGCTACAAGTACTTTCCTAGAGGAGCCAAAGCATGCCCAAATCGATCTCAAACACGGTCCAGCGAAATTTCATCTATATATGAACATAGGGGTTCAGAGACAGTTCAACCACAAGCCGCAACGGACCGTCCGCGGCTCCGGCCACCTGCGCGTTTAGCAGGCCCTGCCGCGTGGGGATTCGGATGGACCCCTACGCATTGGATTGTGCTCCCAACCAGATTGGGTCGGCATGCTGGTGAGATTGATCGATCGATCGATCGCTCGGAGAAGAGAGAGAGAGAGATCTAGTTGGAAAGAGGGAATAACGTGAAGGGAATTGGGGCGACCAAGGGCTTGCTTACCAGCAGGAGGAATCAACGTCCAGGTGGATCTTCGCCCCGTGGAACTGACGGAGGGAGAACGCCTGCGAGGCGGCCCCTCCACTTCGAGGGTGTGTGGAAGGACGGCGGCGCGGTCGGCCGGCGAAGGAGGAAACAAAGAGAGTCTGGCTGGGCGAGGGGGGAAGTGGAGAGAGGATTGGCGAGGGCGTGGGGAGGGAGCACGGCACCGCCCGGACACGGGAGGGGAACTGGGGACTGGGGAGACGGCGCGGCTGGGGTGGGACTTGGGGAGTAGCCAACAGGGAGAAGAAGAATTTGCAGGTACACATCTGCACAAGGTCGCTTGAAATAATCACATGTTTATGTTTCTAAAAAAAAACTACTCCTACTACTAGTAGTAAAAAATAATTGTACATGCATATTTTTGGAATTCATTGTAAAATTAGCTTTGGCTAAAACATCTCATATTACATAGCTTTGGCTAAACTTGTACGGGCATCACCAAGATACCAGAGGCAACATTCGATGAGAGACTTGGTTTTGGATACAGCGGTATAGGGCTTGCTTACACGGAGTAGCAACTAGTAGTATCCAGTTACCAATTTAGCGTAAAAGAAAATTTGCACACGAGCACCAGAATACTACTCCCTCCGTTTTAAAATATAAGATGTTTTAGGTTTGTGAAGAAGATGAATCTATAATTATTTTAGTATGTAGGTGCACTCAACTTTAGAATGAATCTACACACTAAAAGAAGTCTAGATTCATTTTCTTCACAAACCTAAAACATCTTATATTTTGAAACGGAGGGAGTACTACACATTTTTTGCGTGAACGAAAAGAGGTCTCTTCATCAAGAGAAAAAGGACCAAAATAACCATTCTCCCGAAGATATTGATCATGCCTAGACTATCATCACCGATCACCCGGACTAGTCTCCACCGGGAGTGACCTCATCAGAGGCTCCTTCCTCACGGACAGGGCACGTCCATCACCTGCAATTTCGACACACGCCGCCGCCGCCGTGTTTTCTCGCTTACGCCGAGCCATGTCTTCAGAAGCTCCAGCACATTCTCGTCGCACAGGAGCCCTCGGTGGTCTGCCCTGACGCCGACTCTTTCTTTCGCCACGAAACCATCAGCCTGTTAATGAAACGCAGATAGTAAAGTCAGTTTAGCTGTTTGGAACGATTCTGCTTCAGATATTTGGTACTAGACTAGACTGTTGACATGCTTCACTACGAGGGGAAAGAATGGTTACCATGGCTGATTCGACAGGAACTGTGCAATCTCCATCCACATAAGTGTACATGGGCTGACAAATTGGATATCAAGGCGTGTCAGTACCGTAAGCAAAACATACGTTCAAGTTTACAACAGGAACATGTCAGATTTCGAGTAACAGAGTACAGTACCACTGTGCGGCACACTTCTGACAAATCTCCAATTGGGGAGCTTTCAGAGCCATAGCTGTGCCAAAAAGAAAGCCAGGAGGAATTACAATCTGTACATTCTCTATCAGAGTTCGTCAGCTTCTGAATTTAGATAAATTATAGTGACAACTCCACATTATCCTTGCAAAACTCCCCCGTAAAAAAAACCTTGCAAAACAAAAGGAAATTGGACTACAAGCTGATAGCTCCTGCTCTGGAACTTGGAAGTCTATTGTGAGGTAAACGTCCACACGAAACAGTTACTATTATGTATGAAGAGCCCAAGCAATGATCAGTGCTAGAGTTATCGACTTATAGTACCTTAACTTTGTACAGTGGTAAGATTACTGCCCGAAACAATAATGATGAATGACACATATTTACTCTAACAGTATAAAAGATTCATGGTGCCAGTATTAGTTGTCATCGTAATACTTACCAGACATCATATGGTGTTTCATAAGATGTTCCATATATGCTATAGAAACTCACAGTATCTGGTAGTTTAGCATTTTCCAGAATACGGCGAGTCTCAGTAGCCCATTCGAAGATGGCCATATTGAATGGTAGTGCAATTGTCTTCCCATTATACTTAAGCTACATACAGATGAAAGAATAGAATGAAGTATCAAGCAAGTAGCTGGCCAAGAGTCAGCAAAGTCATTAAATCATGTACCCAAGCTCTATGTAAGAGTCATGTCAACTTGTACAATTTCAAAAACTTCAAAGGAAGGAAAAGTTTTCTTTGAGAATAATAAAAACAAAACGACAGTGTCTAAATAGTTCATCACATTTTTTAGGTTAGCCACAGCATAATAATCAAGGGGCAAGATGCATAGCAGTTAGGACTTGGTATGAAGCTTATAGTTTCAGCTGATGCACTGCCCCTACCCACAAACAATAAAATGATAAAATCATTTGTAATGGACATTACCCTAACTGTCACAAGTAAAAAAGTTCCGGAAACCACAAATAATGTGTACACAGTGAAAGTAATGTACTGGACATTGTTAAATGTTAATGCTGTTTCATGTGCAATGCAACAAGACCTTCTGTATGCTCTATCTACATGTTTTCTGTCTCCAGTAAATGAGCTTGCAAATACAAACAGCATCATTATATCAAAAACATGTACATGGTGAGTATGGATACCTCATTATTCTGTAAAGCTTCTTCAAACAGAGAAACACAATCAGTTGCTTCATATAAAACTAGCTCCGCTGTTCCATCCTTGTCAGAATTCTTTCGCCAAACCTGAACGATTGGTTTTTCCTTCCACTTGAAGTTCGGATTTGGAAGCATTTCGTAGATTGAAGGGCATTCAACAAGCTACATAAAGAGAAGTGACGGAGATGTATTTTGGATGGCATGGAAAAGCAAGTGTACAGTACCAAATATTGATTTCAGGAAGCTTAGTTGCAGCATGGTAAAGAAATTACCAGTTGGTGCATCGCCCATCGAGAAACGAAAAAGAAACTTTCAAAACCATAAACAAACTGCAGTCCAGTTAGTAGAGAATCATTTATGCATCCTGGGGCACCTGACAAGATATGAGAACCAGTATAAGAACTAAGAAGTACTACCTCCGTTCCACAATGTAAGCCTTTTTAGATAGCTAAAAAAGCTTGCTAAAAAGGCTTATATTGTGGAACGGAGGTAGTATATTCTATCATGGTCAGTGGTGACAGAGTACATCAATTGACTGGAAGTGCATTACCTTGAAATGGACAAGCAATGCATATCCATTTATTGACATACTTTGAAAATATCTACAAAAAAAATGAAAAGGGCAGGTGTTTGAGGAACGAATTTTGGTCGAATAAGCAATGTGACATATCAAAGAAGAAAACTCACATCATGATTCATAGACATGAAACAGCGCACTAGCAATCCTCCCATAGAATGTGAGATTATGGTAACCTTTTTCCCACCAGAGGCCTTATAAGCTGTCTCAAGTTTTGTTCTCAAACCAACCATTGCTTTGTCTATCCTGCCAGATAAAACCATTGTTACAGCACCTTGTGCTTGTGCAACAGTAAAATGCTTTTGGCTAATAAGAGTTGATTTAGAGGATTCTACCTGTTGCTTTGACGAAAATCATAACCATATCCAAATAGTGTTGTTCCTTTCTCGTATCCACAGTTAATGAGTATATCAATCATATCATGGAAATGATACACCATAGAAAGATGGAGTAGCTCTACAAACTGAAGTTAAAACAGATGGAGCACAAATCAGATCACAAAAATTATGCTCTTTGGGACAACTGGTTAGGTGATTCAACTCTTGAATATATTTCTATTCAAGAGGTGATTCGCCTCTTGAATGTTGGTTTGAACTACAGGATTAAATACCCATCACATGAATTCTGGAAAGTGAAATCATTCAGTATCAACAGCTAATATATTCCCTCCGTCTCAAAATAGATGTCGCATATTTGTTAAAATTTGGATGAATCTAGACACCATTTAGCATATAGATTCATCCAAATTTTGAAAAACCAGCGACATCTATTTTGGGACTGAGGGAGTACTATATTCGCAAAAAAAACAGCTAAAATACTATATTTTCTAGAAGTAAGATTCTTGTATTAATTTTGTACTACAAAAAATGATCTGTATTTTTTAACGTAATAAGGAAGGAATTCCATCTGAAAATGAAATTACTGTCAAAATGTTCAAGTACCAAGAGCAATTATGCAGCATTAGCATCACTTTCACCAACGGCTTATTTCTAAGTTTCTAACACAAATCTCGTAGACATGGCATGCAAGCATGTTAGCAACTTAGCTTGTATTATCACCGTCTCACTGCTCTATTTTAATCAAACATTACAACAACACCAGTATTAGCCCCCTAACTCCTCATATACTGCATAGATCGCGTGTTTTCTTTTGGAAATTTTCTTGAGGACTTCATGAGCCAGAGCATAGGTTCATGCATTAAAATTAAGAAAATATGAATATAAATTAGATGGAACATATTAGCTATG
This sequence comes from Avena insularis, assembly GCA_023614405.1. Taxonomy (NCBI): domain Eukaryota; kingdom Viridiplantae; phylum Streptophyta; class Magnoliopsida; order Poales; family Poaceae; genus Avena; species Avena insularis. Next base: position 387,079,650 of record CM042693.1, on the reverse strand, counting down.
GCTGAGTACTATGTCCTGTCAGTGGTAACTGGTAAACAACATTGTCCACATAAATCCGATTTTCTTCTATCCTTCTGTGTCCGCAAGCTAAACGCAACCGTATCTACCAAATGTTTGTCCCTATTCTGTTATCCATTCCTCAAGAGCACTAGCAAGTCAAAAGACAAAAAAAGCATGTTTGTCCCTATTCTGTTATCCATTCCTCGAGAGCACTAGCAAGTCAAAAGACAAAAGAGCTTTTCATACGGCAGTAACGGCACCAGTAACCATCACTGGCACCTGTATCTCCATGTGTCCATTTTCTCTTCTCCCATTTTCCCCAATTAATAGACACCAAGTGTCACAAGAATCACCCCAGAAAAATTACTCACATGCGCCATGCTCACGGAAAGGTGCAAAAACTAACCCCCATCGCCAATACACAACTCGCCGAACACCATCACTTGTTCCTCTATCTCTATGCGTCCATTTCTTCTTCTCCCATTTTCTCATTTTCCCCAATTAACAGACACCATGAGTCACAAGAATCAGCCACAAAAATCTCCCACGGAAGGAAAGGGGCAAAAACCTAACCCCATCGCCAATGCACCATTCATGGAACGCACGAAAGAACTCCATTCAGTGAAGTAACACCGAGAAGGTCACTCACCCAGGAAGGATCGAGAATGTCGATGGCGAACAGGCCGTGATCGTCTTCGGGCACCACGATCTCCACGTCGTCGTCCAGCGACTCCACGTACCCTGCGCGAGCGATCGATCGATCACGCGTCAAACAACCACCCAAAACGTTTCATCGAACACCTGGAGAGCACGAGCAAGCAGTGTAATCAAGCCGACCCACCGGTGTCGGCGTTGTAGAGCGACCAGAGGTACTTCTTGAAGTCGGCGTCGGCGCGGAGGATGCGCACCCAGGCGCGGTGGTCGAACTTGGGGTCGGACCTGCGCCGCGCGTGCAGCACTGACCCGCCCATCCCGGACACGAGCAGCACCGGCTCGCGCGGCCCCTGCTCCTCCTCCTCGGCCTCCGTACCGCCGCCCCGCCGGGGACGCGGGCAGCGCCGGCGGCCGCGGATGCGGAGGTGGCGGCGGAGCACGCGCATCCGCAGCCGGACGACGGCGCCGAGCATGGTGCCTTGCCTGCGGCCGCGCTCGCGCTCGGTGCGATGGGCCGATGGTCATGGGAAGCAACGGAGGGAGTATTAAAATGGTGCCGTTTCCAGTCCAGTACTCCACCGCCCGGTCAACCGGTCGGACGGGGAGGCGAATGGGATGAGTGACCGGTGTGATCTCTGACGTCGGTTTGCGATCGGACGGCTGCTGAAGCTCAGTGGCTTGCCTCGCGGCGACGACCAAGCCGTTACGGTGTCTGGTGGGCCCCGGGATCAAATGGACCCAGAGTCAGCGGGTCGAGGAGCGCGTGCGGATCAGCCGCGGCATATTCTGGCCTGCAACGGGCCCATTCCTTTTCCGGATGAAAGACGAAGAAGCTGGAATGTTGCGTGGGCCCACAAGACGGTGGCGGATGACAGAAGCTTCGGGGACACGTTCGGTCGCTCATTCCGTCACGGAAAGGATCGTCGCATCGGACACACTCTCGCCGTCGTCGTCGGTGAGACGGGGAGAGGCAGCATCCGTGTCTCGGCCACTTTCCAAAATTCATTTTTTCACAGAATACACGGATGCTCTTGCGTGCGTGCAAAATAATCCAAGTGAGTTAGAGTGACTCTAGCAGATCCCATAAAATCGGTTAAATCCAAAAAAAAAAATCTGGTGTTTGCAGTTTTGCTCGAAAAATCGCTTCTAGCAAATCCCGTATAACCCTGTCTGCCCGTAAATATTTTACAGCGCACCGAAAATCCATCCATGAGAACATCATATGTGCAGTTTGGAAGAAAGTTTGCACTCCACCAGTAAACTGGTTAACCCTAGTCGGGATGAAGGCGCCACACACTTCTGTAGTAGAACTCGCTGGAATTGGATGTCGCACGAGAAAATCAGCCGCCATACGCCTGAATCGACCGGTGCGGGTCCTAATTGGGTCGGTGACGAGGCGGTGCAAGACATGGTCATAAAAGGGCATGGCAAGGCACACGCGGCAGGAGGCAGCGGAGCGCGTGGCATGGGAGAGCGAGCACACATGGAAGGGGTGGGTGAGCACGCTCTTGGTTGCAAACTAACCCGGGGAGTAAGACTAGGCTCAACCTAAGAGCATCTCCAACCGGAGACCCCATTCTTTGTCTAGCGTAACACTCTGGGCATGGCTTGAAGAGGCCCAGACAGAACTGTTGGACAAAATAGAAGGCATTTTCAAGTCGCATCCTCTAAGTAGAGTATTCATGTCTTCTACTCCTCTGATCCATAATAAAAGCTTAAGATAGTGAAAAGTGGGTTGAACAATATTTGTCTTTTGACATTGAAGATGAGAAAAATACATCACTTTTGATTCGATATCCCTCTCCTTTTCACACTTTCACAAAAAAAACTTGATACTGATTCGTTTCGAAGACCGTACGAAACCACCCGAACCCCATATGGTACTCTTAGACATATACTCAACTTACACGTATACTCACGTGCTTGTGGGAGGTGGAAATCGAAAAATATATAGCAGCAATAACAAAATGTGGTATGCAAAGACGTAGATCGCGATAACGAGAGGTGAGTGAGAACGTGGAGTATACTCGGCTCAATCAAGAACACCTATACGGAGATATACATAGACTAGATATAAGTTCTGACAAGTCAAAATAAAACTGGCCAATGTAAACTTAATTTTGAGGGAGGAAGGGAGGGCACCTAAGCACACCTGAAAATACATAGGGTTGGGATAAAAGATGGAAGAGACAAACGACAGTTTTTAAAAAACCTTTTCTAAAAGTGGCAATACATATATTAACAAAAAGACTATTTTTATTTGACTGAATTTAATATATGTCACTTCCGTAGTTTAGAGCAAGGACAATAGTATAGCTAGCAAGTTGGCTATATGAGGTTGCCATATCATCAAGAACTAGCTTGTACAATAGTGTTGGCTATAAAGTTAGCTATTAGATTAGTATTAGTTGCTATCTTCTCTCTTTCTCTTTTCTCTCATTTAATGTTTTTGCCTAGGAGCAAGTGTAAAGCTGGCTCTTGCATAAGAGCCAACAACTTGCATTTTTGTTTATCTCTCTTCTCCACATAGACAAAAATGCCTAGTCAGCAGGCTTATAGCCCACTATTGTACTTGCTCTTAGCTACTCCCTCTGGTCCAGTCCGGTTTATTAGGCACGCACGTAGTTTAAAAAAATCTTTTAATATTAATTTTGGCCAATAAAATATGGAATATATGCCCTCAAAAATTTATAATTGGAAATTGAAGATGAATCCAATAATATAATTTTTATGACATATTATCTAAAATTTATTGACCAAAATTATTGATCAAAGTTGTTCTTAAACACTACATGTATGCCTAATAAACCGGACCCAAGGAGTAGTACAGGACTCTAATTAATCGTGAGACGAATGTATGTATGTAGGCCACGGCGGAACTGAAAATGAAACAGAATCCACCGTTCCCGGTTCATTCTCTGGCCAAAGGTACCTAAAAAGAATTAGGACCGCTGGTGTAGTTTTCTCTTCTATTATACTTGCTCTAATGCAACAGATAAACACCTCAGGCGTAGTACCAAAGCTGAGACAAGTACTCGTAAGATGGAATATGTCGTATCATGAAAAACACCGAGAAATATTCACGACCCAACATCAGCCCTGACAGTTCCCACGGCAAATAGCAAGAACAGGCTCACCACCGCCCACAGGGTTCCGGAGATGGCACTTCTTCAACTTACACAGCAGGATCAAACCAACGTCGAGCAATAAGAACCAAGAGAGCATGCGTGTCAAGAAGAAGAAGCAACCAAAGGGTTACACAGGTTTTACAGGCGAGAGCTACCAACGGGAAGCAGCCACCTCCAACCAACACGCCACCAGAGGACACTACCGAGAGTCTAGAACCAAAGGAGTTTTTTATGGCCCGATCGATGCACACCAGAGTCTAGTCCGAGGATTCTGTTCATAGGAACACGTCCTGCTCGAGCAGCTTGACAACCTCGTCCTGGCTGTTGAGCTTGGCAACCTCAATGGCGGTCTTCCCGTCCATGTTCTGGAGCGTGCTGCAAACATTCAGAAGGTTGAATCAAAACCAAGGGATCAGCAATTCAACAAAGTTATAATTAAAAAACAGGTTGTTTAACTTACACAGCAGCACCGTGCTTCAAGAGAAGATCCACACATTCCTTCCGGCCATACCCAGCAGCGTAATGCAGCGGGGTGTTCTTGTTCTTATCCAATGCGTCCACTGCAGCACCTGCCTCCAGAAGGATTTCTGCACACTTGAACTGAAAAAATACAAAAGTTCACCCGATTAGTAGCTGACAATCGACTCTCTTTTTCTAGATTATGCACGACCCCCTAGATGATATCTAACAGATACAAATAGCCATACAGCACAGGTGGCCTTTGAATTCGGAACTCAGATTAGTGTATATATGTCATGTAATTCTGCAGCAATGCAACAATTAAGGACTAGTGATTGTTAAGAAACACCGTGCAAATGAAGTATCTGCAAACATACTCTGTTTGGTAGCAAAGTATTTGAAGTACTTCAGAAATACTGTAGTTTCTCAAAATACCACAGTTTAAAGTACTTTGATGTGTTTGACTGTTAGTAAATACTGTGGTATTAATACTTCAGTAGCTCTCAGAACGTGTTATTTTTTAAGTATTGGAAAAACAACCCCGAAACTCTTTTTCCGAAACTGAAGTATTGCTAGCCCATCCACATAGATACTGTGGTTTTGTTAAACTTAAGTTTTAGAAAAACTTTGTTGCCAAACTAACAAAAACAAAGTACATTACCCAAACTGGCTGCAAAGAAATACACCACGGCTGGTAACAAGTCAACCAAGCTAGGTCCGTTTACCAACTATGAAATGTAAAACTTACAAGTATGACAGGACGAGATAAGCCAAAATGTGGAAACATAGTACAGTATAAGGCGATATTCACATTAGTACGAATGGTGCATCATTGGTTTAAGTTTACAAAAGTTCAGCACATCACTCACCTCGCCATATCCACATGCAAAATGTAAGGCCCTCCTTCCCTCTCCATCTTCTTCATCCTTGTTTGCTCCACCATCTAATGCTTTCTTGAGACCCTGTTGTCTTATTCAACTTGTCAATGTAGCACTTAATACTAAATAAGTACAAAAAATTCATAGACATTTCCTCAAATGCAAATAAAACATCAAAGATGGTAGAGACTATATCTGAGGCAAAGTTCAGGGAAATGTCCATTTAAAAGAGAAAAGGAACAATAGCAGCGGTATCCAGAGAGAAATGCGCTGAATGATCAACCTCAGAGAGGTCTACTGCAAAGAGCAAAAATCATCTGAGAATGAACCCATTTTCAGAATGGACACCAATTGTCAGATAATTTGCGAGCTTTCTTTTAAACAAACAGTTTAGATGGCTCACTTAATACCCGTAAGCCATAAGCCCAGAAAGCCTGATTATGATGTAAAACTAGAGGGAGGGAGCATTCCTTGGTCATATAAATCAGTTTGCGTACTTGGGTGGAGATATGTGCATTGAATTAACCAAAAAGTGGTTAGATACTGATATATATGGTAAACACTACAGGTTAACTACTATGTAGCACAAGTGAGCATTCTTGTGAGATACTTGCATGGATAATAAAATACCAGTGAGCAAATCAACTAGCAGAGTCAACTAATTAACGCAATTACCTCTGCATCACCAACACTTGCGGTATGATGGACAACAGACTCATCATCATACTCGCCTTCCTCCTCGGTTTCTTGAGGTCCAGATAGTACAGTGGAAGTAGCATCATCTCCTGGGAAGTTCAATGACATAGCCTGGCCAATCTTTTGAAGAATCTCAGGGTCATTCCAGTACCTAGATTGAGTAAAGAAGACTATCTCAGCAAATTTAAGCTATAATGAGGTATCAATGCACGCATTGAATACCTACTTCACCATTGCAGATGGACCTCCACTCTCTATCTCATCAAGAATAGGCTTCAAAGATGGATCATCCTTGATACGGGCCATTCGCTCTTCAAGCTGCTCTTTGTGAGCTGGACTGGTCATGTTCTCAAGCATACTGGACATTGCAGGATCCTGTCGTACATACGAAAACAATTCAGGCAAAATACCATGGGGCATATCACTAGGGTGAGAAATGAGAAAATAAGATGTCATACCTGCATAAGAGTATTCCCAAGACGCTCTGCCATTGACATAAACTGAGGATTCTGCATAACTTGTGTCATGGTTTCCATGTACGCTTGAGGATCCAAATTTGGAAGACCCTGTTCTCCGGTAGCCTGGGCGCTTTTCTGAAGCTGCTCGGCCATCTGGTTGAACACAGGGTCACTCGCAATTTGCTCAGCCATCTCCCTTATGGATGGATCCTGCACGTTGACAACGAAAAAGTTGGACATATACAAAAAAAAAACAGAGTAGAACTGCTGCAGTGCACAGAAGAGAATATATTTCATGAATCCAGAACACCAGAGCAAAAGAACATTTGAAGTCCGTACTTAACAGAACATATCAAAGGCATAAGGAGAAAACATACATTGAGCAAGCTGCTCATGTTGGAGAAATCAAAAGGGCTGGGAAGGCCTGTACTAGCTGTCGGTGAAGACCCCTTCTGTGCCTCAGACCCATCTGACTTTGGGCTTTTGTTCTGGTCTGAAATGTAATTGGGAGACAGAAAAATGAGTACATCAGAGGCTACATAGACTTATGCATTAGAAATATATAAAGGCCAAAGTACAATTGCTTGTCTTCTGTCTTAATCACGTAACTGAAGTCACAAGTGTTATTTAAGTATCTTTAACTGAATCCCGATTTCATGCTCAAGATAGTTCCAACTTCCAACTATGATAACAATTTACTTAAAAACAGCATACTCCAAGGATCCAAGCTACGCCCTATACCAGTAACAGATGGTTTCATGTTTTCCACCTACACATGTCTTGCTCACCATCATGGCACAGCAACATGAAGATCACCAAGGTAGAAGCTCACATCTAGCTAGGCATTGTATAAGCACAGTAATATGCTTACAATTAACAAACGACACAACACAGCAACGTCGTTACTACTATTTGATAACATAATCGATCCAGAACCTACAGAATTAACTGCCGCTGACATGTAACACGAACACAGCGAACTCCGAGACCACCACCCCACACTAGTTCCTCTACCTCAGACGCATCCCCAAAATCGATCTAAGCCGCGCGCACCAAACCCTCCGATTCTCAGGTCGCGACCACTAGAACTCCCCAAATAACAGCCCCTGCCGCGGATCTAGCGGCTGGCCGCTAGCGGACGAAGGGATCACGGAGCAGCGCGGGATAGGAAGGAAGAGCGCCTAAAAAATCCTGCGAAAACCCTTTGAGCGGCGGGGGAGACCGACGGGGAGGAGCTTCAGGAGCTAGTTACCGGAAGCCATGGCGGATCGGACGGCGGGCGGGCGGCGGCAACGGGGAGGCGGAGGGAGACTTGCGGGGGAGGTAAGGCAGCAGCGGCGAAGGCTCGGAGAGGAAAACCCTCGAGGGCTTGGGGACAAAAGAGAGAGGGGAGGTTGCTGATCGGGACAAATCGGAGAAGTAGACGTATTTTTTGTACCTTTTCCCCTCTAACAAGTATTTTATGACACAATTCTGAATTGTTTGTATACAAAATTCCACTTTGTCTGCATCCACAAATGCAGATATTTAAAAATCTATGAGAAAATGTGACTGACATGTAGCTGAACAAATCTGCTTCACTATTAAATAATAATAAAAGGATCACAAATACTACCTCTCCTACCAACTAAAACATCATACTCCCTTCGTTTGAAAATATAAGATGTTTTAGGTTTATGAAAAAGATGTATCTAGACACCTTTTAGTATCTGGATTTATTTGAACCTATACACTAAAAGTTGTCTAGATACATCTCCTTCATAATAAACCTAAAACATCTTATATTTCTAAACGAAGGGAGTATATTTTTGGACGGAGATTGTCATGTTGAGTCTTATCATCTTTTGAAACCCGTTACTGTTCTCCTTCTCAATAACAAAATAATTCTCATATTGAGTCCTACTACACATCGGCGCATTCAGAACGACAAGGATGTCTAACTACTTTCAAATGATCAGAATTACACACCACTATCGGATCTGTATTACACAATACAACACTTCCAAATGATCGCCCGCTAATACACCGATGTTTGCACATTCGATGTGTTCTTCATTGCAGATTACATTATCAACTGGCTCGACACATCCTTGCGGAGTCACCCTCAACTTAAAGCTGGACAATTTCTGGAATTGCAAATAAACAGATGGAACTGAACACAGGCAAGGGCTGACAATGAACAAAGATAATATAGTTCCGTATCTTCTGATTGCCCCCCTAATGGACCAAAGTAACAATAGACAAGTTGCAGCGAAATGTCAAGACAAGTTTACTTGGAACTCAGACCAGTCTCAAGGGGAAACAGCCATCATCAGAGATAGTCGAGCAGATCACATCATATGTACATTATTACTGAGAATTGGACTGAATCCAACAGCGAAACACACAATTGACCTGAGATCAAACTATACTTAATCACATTCGTTGCCAACAGTCACCAGAAAGACAGTAAACACGTATGCTCGTAAAAACCACACATATCATCGAGAACGCATCCACTTTGCTATTAGCGCCAAGACATTAGTACGCGTTATCAGCAGGGCCATGGTAGTTTCTCCTCCTCAGCTGGGATTCTGCAGCAGGCTGCTGAAGGAAAATCTTGGTAGGATCATTCGGATCAACATACCTGTAAATGCCAAGCTTGTGAGTTTACATCAGAGAAATTGCTGGAACGGGGAGGTAATGAAAAATCAGGTTGTGCACTCACGCGGAGCGCATCATATCGTCGACAGGAATCTGCGCAGCTTGCAGAGGGTCCATACGGGGAGCAGCAGCGGTCTGAGCTTCAAACTGATTGTAGCGCCGCACTGATGTGATAAGGTTCAGGAAGAGAGGAACAAAGGTACCGCAGCCGCCTTCCTTGAACAAGATCTTGAAGGTGTGGGTTGAGTACAAAGCCCTGTTCTGGCTATCTGCAACAACCTACATTAAAAAAAAGACACGGTTAGTATCTTGTGGATTGAATCTAGGATGCACAAGTATGCTCCAGTTTTACCATAAAATGTTCTGTGATAACTCACCGGCTCAACGAATCCGGAGATATTGTTGCAGTGAAATATCGGCTGGTTAAATTTCTCACCATGCACATACAACTGCAAACAAGTTTGCCACATCAGACGATTTACAATTTGTCTTGAACTCATGATGTAATAATGAAATAATAAAGGAAGTATCAACAATTGTTCCTTCCAAAGCTTTACCATAAACAGTTTTCCATGTCAGACAATTTACATTTTGTCCCTGAACTCATGACGTAATGGAATTCACAGGGGACCGGAAGAGACAACTTTCAGGACGCAGTCACTCACCAGGGGCATATCAAAAGCAAAGAAGTTCCCAACAGGCTTTGCGGCAACAAACACCATCCTTATGTTGGACAGGTAGATGGTGCCCTTTGTTTTTGCGTGACCGCCAGGCGCTCTGAGGACAGGCGAATGGTATTTGGTTAGTTATGTTTTGCCCGGAGGAGCGTTTAGTAAGACAAAATCTCAAGATGAACATAACTGACAAAGCCTTCTAAGTGACTAGAGCAAGGAAAGCCGTCCTCATCTAACTCGGCTGCTCAACATGATAGGCAAATTGCACATGTTCGCAGTTATGAATTGCGGCGCAAAGTCACCGTAAATCGTTCCCAACCCATCCAATATTCAGAATTGGATTGCTTCCTCTCGTCCGAGCTCTATATTAGTGCGCAAAAAAAGCTAAACAGGGCAACTACACGACACCAGCAATTTGGCCTGCGATCCTCCATGTTTTACAAGGATGAACATGCGACTCTACTGACAGGCAAAACAATCCCCTGCTAAATTCCGGTTGCCCGGGCAACCCGCCTGCAATTTCGGAATGAACTGATAATTCTGAAGCCAATCCCCCACACACGCTTTCTCCCCATCCAAACCTAACCTAATCCCTAGACAAAATCCCCGTCCAGACAGCGCAAATCTCTCTCGCGAGATCGCGAATCCTGATCCGTCTCGGCGCAGCGGGCAGAGACGATCGCGGGGCGGGTAAAGAAGGGGAGAGGGGGGTTAGTGACGTACGAGGGGATCTTGTCGACGTGGAACTCGACGCCGTCGCGGGCGAGGACGAACATCTCGCCGTTGAAGGGCACGGGCATCCCGTTCCCGAACAGCTGCGGGTTCTCCGCCATCTCTTCCTGGCCGAGCCGGGCTTCCGCCTGGTCCTGGACTGCTCCGCCGCGTCGCCGAACGGGGGATCGGGGGAGGGGAGAGGAGAGAATGGGGGGGTAGGCGAGTCTGGGACGCGATTCCTGTTCCGGGGTCGCGCCTTGACGAGGCTTCTCGAAGCGGTCGGGTTGTTTCCTTGCAACTCTCGCGGGGTGGGGATGGGCGTGGCCGTGGCCGTGTGTGCTGTGGGGAGGACGGCCGTGGCGCGGTCTATCGGGAAAAGTGCAGAGTGTTCCAGATGGGCCCAACCGAGGGCCTACCGTTTCCTCCGTTTTTTTTAGATTGGGCCTACAGCTTCCTGAATACATACACCTCAGGACGTAAGTGGCGGTGGCAGCCGCCAGTCCCGCATACGTCACCCGCGAAAAAACCTGTATGTGGCCGTCGCGGCAAGCCGCTAAGATTAAGCGGCTAAAGTGGACATATCCGCATAATCTGTTGGAGCCGGCGGCGTCAAAATTTTGCTGTTGAGGAACTTCCGGCTAGGCGCACGGATGATGGGGCAGGAAGCAGCAGGTAGCATACTCGCATCCTCAGCGCGCAACGGTAACCATGAGTGAGCGAACGATGGGGCGGAGGCTTGGCTAGTGTGCATGCGTCCGTGTTCGCAGAATTTATTATTCCGACTTCCGAGGATGGACGCATGTTTTAATTACTTCGGCATGATCGTCTCTTCACAATCGCAATGAATTAGACAGGTAAGCTGCAAAACATCAGGCGCGTGAAATCAGGGAGCGGCATCGTGGCGCCATCAAGCCACAAAAAGCCGCAAAACATCTTAAATGGCTACCGCAAAATCCATTTAACTCACATGTGGCGGAAGTGGCTAACACCGTATCGTCCAGCAAACCAGCCACTTACATCCTGACATACACCCCTGAATAGTTGTGTTTATCCTCTGTTCTAGAAAAACAGTTTGTTCACAGAAAAAAACAGTTAGGCAACTATAAATTTGCCACAGGCGTAGATGCTCACAACACACATCATCTCGATCCATTCGTAAAAAAAAAGACACATCATCTCTATCAGATGATGTAAAAAATGTCCTTAAAACCTGATTTATAAGGGCATTTGGCGGCAAAGAAACAGTTTCTAACAGATGTCCAATATGTATTTGGTGATGCAAAAACAATTGGAGTAGAACCAACACCCCCCATCCCTCCCCCCACCCACCCCATCCCCACCCACCACGTGCCCCGTGCTGCAAATATACAGTAGTGTGTTGCTGCTATAAAACAAACCTCAAGCGTGTGATCCCAGCCGCCACGCTGATCATGCCTTCTGCCAGGGACGCGATTCCTGTTCCGGGGTCGCGCCTTGACGAGGCTTCTCGAAGCGGTCGGGTTGTTTCCTTGCAACTCTCGTAGGGTGGGGATGGGCGTGGCCGTGGCCGTGTGTGCTGTGGGGAGGACGGCCGTGGCGCGGTCTATCGGTCTATGTATACGCGTTGTGTGCTTGCTGGATTTTCTAGGAAAAGTGCAGAGTGTTCCAGATGGGCCCAACCGAGGGCCTACCGCTTCCTCCGTTTTTTTTTTAGATTGGGCCTACAGCTTCCTGAATACATACACCTCAGGATGTAAGTGGCGGTGGCAGCCGCCAGTCCCGCATACGCCACCCGCGAAAAAACTCAGTATGTGGCGCGTAAGCCGCCGCTAAGATTAAGCGGCTAAAGTGGACATATCCGCATAATCTGTTGGAGCCGGCGGCGTCAAAATTTTGCTGTTGAGGAACTTCCGGCTAGGCGCACGGATGATGGGGCAGGAAGCAGCAGGTAGCATACTCGCATCCTCAGCGCGCAACGGTAACCATGAGTGAGCGAACGATGGGGCGGAGGCTTGGCTAGTGTGCGTGCGTCCGTGTTCGCAGAATTTATTATTCCGACTTCCGAGGATGGACGCATGTTTTAATTACTTCGGCGTGATCGTCTCTTCACAATCGCAATGAATTAGACAGGTAAGCTGCAAAACATCAGGCGCGTGAAATCAGGGAGCGGCATCGTGGCGCCATCAAGCCACAAAAAGCCGCAAAACATCTTAAATGGCTACCGCAAAATCCATTTAACTCACATGTGGCGGAAGTGGCTAACACCGTATCGTCCAGCAAACCAGCCACTTACATCCTGACATACACCCCTGAATAAGTGTGTTTATCCTCTGTTCTAGAAAAACAGTTTGTTCACAGAAAAAAACAGTTAGGCAACTATAAATTTGCCACAGGCGTAGATGCTCACAACACACATCATCTCGATCCATTCGCAAAAAAAAAGACACATCATCTCTATCAGATGATGTAAAAAATGTCCTTAAAACCTGATTTATAAGGGCATTTGGCGGCAAAGAAACAGTTTCTAACAGATGTCCAATATGTATTTGGTGATGCAAAAACAACTGGAGTAGAACCAACACCCCCCATCCCTCCCCCCACCCCACCCCATCCCCACCCACCACGTGCCCCGTGCTGCAAATATACAGTAGTGTGTTGCTGCTATAAAACAAACCTCAAGCGTGTGATCCCAGCCGCCACGCTGATCATGTCTTCTGCCAGGGAAGATGAGCCGCCGTCATCGTTTGCATCGTTGGCTGTCTTTAACGTGTTCAGCGATATTCACAAGGGTATAAAAAGACCTTCTTATTTCAATTTTTGACCAATGGAGGTGGCATGAGTGCCATGGGAGGATTCATGGGTGCCATGGAAGGTGGTGTGAGAGATGCTTCCAGCAACACTCATGTTGATAACGACAATGAGGAACAAGGAGGTGCAAATGATGGCAATGATGAGTGGCTATAATATGTGTTTGTGTTTAGTTTGAACTATGCATAAGACCTTTCATTTGTGTTTGTCTTCAAGTATGGTAATGCTTTGAACTATGCTATGTTATGTGGATTTGAAGTATAATTTCATATGTGTGTGATGATCTTGCAAAGTTTAGATTTCTTGCGGTGATCTTTCTTGGTTAAAGAATTTATGCGAGTAGTGCCCTATTTTACATTGTAGCCGTGCCCTAAAATACACTAGAAAATCACAAACTGTTTTGATGCCCTGATTCCCAATTTTTGCGCCCTATAACTTTTCCGGGTGCCATATTTTACATCATCTATTAGAGATGCTATTACCTATAAAACTTATATTATCTCTACTAATCTTCCTTTTCTAAGTTCTGATAAAATATGAAATGATCTGTGGGTGTAAGCATGTTATATCAGGTGCATCTACCAGGAGACAAAAAAATAGGCTTCCTGCGAGTTGCGACCTACTGCAAAATAAATTTATATCATATTCATGTGCCTGGTATATAATTCGAGCTTTATTTCTTCATGTTAAGTCTATTTTTGGTCTTGGGAAGTGGCCATATCTTTTCTGAACTTCTGCAAATGCACACGGCTTACTGATCCAGTGAAGTATTCTTTGAAAATGCAGAAAGGGGAGGAAATAATAGAGATTACTTGACCATTTTGACCACTTTTTATAAGAAGTGATATATTCCTCCAGTCTTTAGAAGGATTTTTCACATGGACAGTATTGCAAATACAACTACTAGTTGGTTGGTGAAATGTGCTGAAGTAGAATGTTATTAGAAGGGAAAGTTTCTAAAAAAAAGAAGAAGAAATACATCTCCAGAAACTAATATACCAGCAAGAGGCAGGAAATACAGCAGCAAAGTGATGAACACATCTTTCATGTTCTTTCTGTTTTATCTCTAACTGGATAAATTCTGCCCAGGGGAGGCCGACAACACCAGAGATAGCAACAGAAGAATAATTTACAGGCTACTTGCATAAGCAACAGGGATAGCACGCTTCATGGTCTGAAATTTTCTCGGGAGACACAAACAAAGTATTCAAGACTCGGAGTTCCTACCAACGTGCCTGAAAGCTGACTGTCCTCCCTATGGAATCTCATCCTGGTGGTACAGGTACAGGCCAAAACCAAACCGTGCACAGGCCTTGCTGAAAGCTGTTTCCTCCGCAGCCGCGACGGCGTCATCGCTACGTCCCTCGAGCACCTTTGCTGTGCCTGTGGCATCTCTGAAAGCCTATAACACACAGATACGAGTGTCTGAGTTGAAATGGAAGAAAATAGGACAAGGAATGCGAAAACTGTCCTCATTTACGCCATGATACTCAACTAAAACGAATTTGTACAGTTGGTTCGACTCTCCATGAGTCCATGTATTACTTCAACAATTTCCACTCTATATTTATTGACATTCAAAAGTGATTAGTGCAGAATATACAGTTGATAGATGTTCTGCAGAAAAGGGAGAATAAATACCTCTCCATCCGTTCCTTTCAGAATCACCCGATAGACCACAGTCACAGTTCCATTGTTGGAATAAATAACATCGCGAACTTCACCACACCAACCTGAAAAAATAGTAATCGTTGAACATTTTTCTTTACTCTGCAATTTGGTGTTAGACAATTTGGTTCTTTCTGCTTTTGGTGTTAGACAATTTCTTCCTTCTATTTTTCTACATGGGTATTTCCTAGTGTTGATGTGCGATCACAATAGTTCATTGTCCGATGTAACGAGATTAAGAACATTTAGTAGCTGAGCATAAAAACTACAGCTACGGCATGGTATAAACTTGTCACAGTATGAAATTTATGAGGACACAAATATATAAGTCAAAATAAACACTTGGAACTAAAGTTGTATTCTAACAAATGGAAGCACCAGGGTGAGTAGACTTGGGATCCACCATAAGAGAAAATTTTGATCACAGAGAAGCTTGTAAGTTTAATGGGAAATCACCTGGTGCATAAAAGCTCAGCATTCTGTTGGCATGGTACCTGTGCATTCAGAGATAAAAAAGAATTTTGTTAGGGAAAAAGTATCACCTATATGATTCTCTATCAAACCTTGTTATAAGAGCAGTCATAGTCAGGCTTACTTCTACCGTATCTATATCTATTAAAATAAAGGTTTCACTGAATCAAAGTAATTCATTGCCAGCTTAAGACAGGATATGAAGCTACATCCTTTCTTATCCAAAGGCTAGGGGCAGTGTTAGTTATTCCACTCTTCATCCCAGAAGTCCACCTATGGCAAAAGAAAATGCCATGAAGTAATGTTAATTAGTGGACAGGACAAGCTTCAAGATTAAGGGATCTGAATATATATAGCAACTAACTTTTATACGTGTGTTATCAAATGGAAAAGGAAAACTTGGTTTTACTTTCAGCTTAAGAGATCTGCACATAGGCTGTCACTCTCTCCTGATAAGAGGTAGATGCCATGAGTAACTTATACTTGAGTTGCATTCTACTCTCCTATTATTTAACCTCACAATATTTTCTCCATTGGCTGGAATAACAGATATATCAAGGTGATTTATTTGTTTAGACATAACTAAAAGTATGCATACCACTATATTAGTTCAGATCACTGCTAAGGTCCAATTTAACGTTCAGGAAAAGATTTAAAACTTGCTGCGAAATTTAGCTAAAAGGACTGTACATTTACTTAATTGTTTTATGCTACGAGCATACAGTATTTTGTAGAGATAACCCCAGATCCCCATGCTTTATCTTAAAGCAACATAGGTACGACGGTTTTAAAACAGGATGATATGACAGCATGCACTGCCACTAATATCCGTTCACGAAGTCCAGAGTACCAGAACTCTTCATCATCTTTTTAGACTAAACAAAATTGTCCACCAACCTGTCCTTGTCTAAAATGCATAACTTAATCAACAACACCCAATGACTGATCATTGACTTTTAGATATCTTATATCAACCAAATCATAAAAGTGAAGCAAACTTCTCCAACTACCGAATGTTCCGGACCTACCAAACAATCTGGTTTGCAAAACATTAAACTATTAGAGCACAAGCTAGTGCCTACGCTTATTTTATTTTAAGCCAGCGAAAAGTTACTATCTACTTGGATATGTAAAATCAATGCAGACCACGTCAACTTCACAACTATCCTACCGAATCTAACAAATAAGAAGTGCTTCTAGTTGGACTTTTCTTTTGCTTTCAGAAGGGGGAACATGAACAGAAAACGAAGCCAAAAAAATGATCTGAATCGGAATTGTGAGCGGTAAAATTTCAATGTGCTATCATGGTAACGATCCAATACAAAAGGCTGTGCCAGGACGAAATGCATTGGTGAGGGCCTTTTATTTTGTCCAATACAGCCAATTCAATCCAGAGGCAAACCAACCAGAGAAGGAAGAGACGGCAGCTGCAGAAATTATCACCTTGAACTCGCAAGCCACACCAACTAATCTAGCAAAACGCACATTTTGAGTATATAAGTAGAGCGATCGATAATTAGGCGGGAATTCGCCCACGGAGGTTACTCGAGGATCATAGTTGGCCTGTACAGCCATGATGGACTGGTAGCTGACGGCAACAGCAGTATCTCAACGCGGAACAGATCGACAATACAATTGGCAGAGGGGTCAGGGAGCGAGTGGGTGACTCACCAGGGGACGGTGTTGGTGTCGGGGTCGATGATCTTGTCGGGGACGCGCTTGTTGAGGTCCCTGAGGATCTCGACGAGCGGGCGGGTCATCCCGGTGGCCTTGTCGAGCGGCACGACGTAGTTGGTGGTGGG
Source organism: Avena insularis (assembly GCA_023614405.1). Lineage (NCBI taxonomy): Eukaryota > Viridiplantae > Streptophyta > Magnoliopsida > Poales > Poaceae > Avena > Avena insularis. The sequence goes on along the minus strand of CM042693.1, from coordinate 387,062,618 downwards.
CACCCCCTTCCCCAGGCCCCCCTCCAGCCTCGCCACCACGGACAGCCCCCGCCGCCGGGAGGGCGCGCTCCGCCAGCCTGCCCTCGCGGCGTTGACGGGCGCTCCCAGCGCGGGGAAGGGGCGGAGCGCCGCGGCCGCCTCCATGCCTGCCGCCGCGGGTGGAAAGGAATGTGCGCCTCGGAGGTGGACCGGCGGGGGTGAGGGGAGAGGTGGGTGGGGAGTGGAGGTGACGGAGGAGGAGGAGGAGGGGCGGGTTTTGCCAGCCGGGCGGGTTGGTTGCGCGGAGCAGCCGGGCTACCTACCCGCGGAGGCGGAGGCGGGGGCGGGGACGGGGCTAGTGGGCGGGGGCGGGGGCGTGTCACGACTCACGCGACGGGGCACGGGTGGGGGGGCGGGGGCGTGGGAGGAGAACGAGAAAAGGACTGGGTCACGCGACGATGGTCACGGTCTCACTCACGGAGTGACGACGGGCGTGGTCCACGGCGCGCCGGATCGGGGACGATACATGGCTCTCTGTTCATCGCTCTTGGTGGTGTGTCATCTTCTCCGCTGACCACCAGGCTCGCTCGAAATGTTCTGATGTACCGGAGCATCATCAACATTCAAATATGCATTGCGATGTGGAATGCGTTGGGCATATCAGCGTTCATTGATGATGCCCTTTATACATACCGATCTGAGTCTGCTTTTCTGAAAGGCCTGATTAGGTGTTGATAACAACACCTTCCCAGATATGTCTAATATTGGGCTAAAGGAAACTATAATTGTTGCTTGGTGGTATCTCTGGTGGATGCGGCGGCAGGTCACTCATGATGAAGTTGTCCCTCCGATGAAGTGATGCATGATGTATGTCCTCTCTATTATTGTTAACATCTGCAAGGCTTCTACGGCTGCTAATATTGTTAAGCAGCGCTGGACCAGGCCGGACCCTAGGCAAGTGAAGATTAATATGGATGGTTCGTTCCACTATGATGAATATGCAGGATCGGCTAGGGTAGTGGCGCGTGATTTTGAAGGAAGATTTTTATCAGCTTCTGTATTGTATTTGTCTAATATTTCATCAGCCGTAGCAGCGGAGGCTCTCGCTATGAGAGAGGGTTTATCATTGGCAATCAGGCTAGGGTGTAGTAATGTCATCATGTAATCGGATTCAACTGAAGTAATTGAAGCATGCACGGGTGAACAAGCGTGGTGGGGAGAATCCTCTGCTATCTATGCGGATTGTGTGGACTTGGCATCTACGATTGGAAGTGTTATATTCAAGAATATTTTGATGGAGGCAAATGAGGTGGCCCATGAATTAGATAGACAGTGTTTTTCTGATAATATCTCTTGTAATTGGGACGATGATCCTCCTAGCTTTATTCTTAATAAACTCATAAATGATGTAACAATTGTTTGATGAGCCGCAAATTTCAGACGCACTCGTTTTCCTTACCAGGATACCTAAGAGGAGTGTAATGTTTTAATGAGGCGGCTTGCATGTTTAATATAAGATGTTTAAAAAAAAATCAAATATGCATTCTTCGGCCTTCTTGATCGATTCCGTGTAGAGCAAACAAAACGACGCCAATGGCATTGACACTTTTTTCTTGAAACTCCCCATGCCGCCAGGGACGAATAAAGTAATTTAACTTTGGGTGTTCAAACTTGAACCAACAGAAAACATAATGAAGAAAAATTGAAAATGGTCATTCCTTCAAGCCAATAAAAATAGAAATTGACCATTGTAGCAACATTATCTCAAAAGGCTAAGAAACATGCAAAATAATAAAGAAAATTATAATACGATCATACATTCGGTCATAGTTTGGAAGCGAGATATGATGACATCATATTTCACCTGTAAGATGTCGTCGTGCTCTCCATCACCGTCACCGCTTCTTGTCCACATGACGACCACCACCGAGCTTCGCATTCCTCTGCTTGGTCTAGCGTCGGAGATGTCGAAGGCATGGAGCGTCGCTACCTCGCATAGTAGCAGCCGCTCGATTTGGGGAATATATGTCAGCCCCTTTTATTTTTTTCTGTTCAGAGCTGGTCTGTGAGGGCATCTCCACCGGGCCGACTGAAACGGTCCATTTTTGTCCATTTAGGTCGGCTCGTGGTCAATTTTGGGTTGTGTTCCGGCCTCTTCGGCCAACCGCGCCCAGCGGCGTGACTCATTTGTCCGTGTTGGTCAACGCTGGCCAGAATTTTCATCTATTTGCAAATTTAACACAAAGTACATACAAAATGATATTTTGACAAGCAAATGGCAGCAGTGAGGCAAAGGTTTCGTGGTGACGATGACAAGCAAGTATGCGGCGATGATATGTTGGAAACGTATCTATAATTTTTGATGCTCCATGCTTGTTTAGTATCTACTTTGCTTTACTTGTCTACACTTTGAGGTGCTTTTTACATGTTTTCTAGTACTAACCTATTAACAAGTTGCAACAGTACCAGATGCCTATTTTCTGTTGTTTTTGGTTTCAGAAAAGTTAGTAAAGAAATATTCTCGGAATTGGACGGGACAAACGTCAAAGTCAATTACTTTACATGGGGAACAAGAAGTTCAGAGGGGAGCTGGAGGGGCCAGCCAGGGGGGCCAGACCCATCCCAGGCGCGGGTGGGCCTAGACCCGCGCTTGGCTAGGGTTTGGCCACCCTGACCGCCTCCTTGGCCTCCCCCTTCGCCGATAAGAAGCCCCCAATGCAGAAACCCTAAGCACCCGATCAAATCTCCACGGAACCGTCTGTAGCCGCCGCCACCATCGTCCCTAGATCGGGGGGTATCTGAAGTTCTTCCCGGCACCCTGCCGGAGGGGAGATCATCCCGGAGGCCTTCTCTTCGGTATGATGCGTGAGTAGTTCCACCTTGGACTATGGGTCCATGTAGTAGCTAGATGGTTGTATCTCCTCCTTTGTGTTTTCATATATAGATCTTGTGAGCTCCGTTCATGATCAATATCTAATCCATTTGTAATCATGCATGTTGTGTTTGCGGGGTTCCGATGGATATTGAGATTATTATGTTAGTTTTATTAATGGTTTTGTCTTTATGATTCTATCATGTCTGTGTTGTTTGTGATCTTGCATGCTCTCCGTTGTTAGTAGCTATCTTGGCCAAGTAGTTGCTAGTGACTCCGAGAGGGGGTATTTATGCTCGATAGTGGGTTCATGCCTCTAGTTTCTAAGGGAAGTGACAGAAATCTCTTCGGTTGTAGATGTGATGTTGCCACTAGGGAGAAAACAACGGTCTCTTGTTCATAGAACATGTGGACTGTTTACCTTACACACTTTGCTTAAAGCAATTGTCTGTTGCTTGCAACTTAATACTGGAGGAGGTTCGGATGATAACCTGAAGGTGGACTTATGGTCATAGATGCAGTTGGATGGCGGTCTATATATCTTGTTGTATTGCCCAATCGAATCTCATAGAATCTTTCTGACTAGTATTGCATTGTTATGACTTGCTCAGTTCATGTTAATTGCCCTGCTGTAATTTGTTTACCCTTCATGCCTTGTTGTTTATCTAAGAAGAGCACCTCTAGTGAATTATGGACCCTGGTCCAATCTTTACCATTGATACATATTCCACTATTACTTGTTTACTTGTTGCAAACCATTACCTTCCACACCATACGTTTTGTAACATCCCAGCATTAGAGCTCAGAAATAAGTTGAACCTAGATGTGTGCATTGCATTCATGCAACAGAAAATTCGGAGAATTTTCGCTCAAAACTAAAGAAGCTATAGGGGGATCGAGATCTCTCTTGCTCTGATGAAAACATCAGGGCAAGTGCGATGGATTTCGACATGACCTCTATTGTACTCTTGTGTTTGAGGGGAAGGAAATTCAAATTTGAATATTCAATTGATGAATCTGAATTCTAAAAGAATTTGAAATGGAATAATAATTGGAAACTAAATTGTAATGGAAAATACGAGGTGAACTCTTATTTATAAACAAGGTATAATCTTTTATTCAAATAGAAAAGATAGTGGAAATTTAAATAAAATGAAATGAGTAAATGATTAATGTAATATGATATTACAATAATGAAATAATAAACAAAGAATTGATAAAGAATAATCTTATTTACATCACACATTATTATATTATCTTTACAATTATGAACCAAAGGGATAATAAGATAATGAAATAGAGAGGTATCGTTTTATTACAATAGTACAATCATTACACTATTTTTATTAAGTTCCAAGAATAATGGAACACTTTGTTGTAGAATACAATGTTTCATTGTTATTACAATAAAAGAATAAAAGTAAATTATTATAAAACAAATAAATATAAAAATGAATTACATAAATAAATAACTAAAAGGATTCTTTATTACAAGCATATATAAATATTACATTGTCTTTGCAAATACATTATAAAAGAAAAAAGAAAACTAGTACACTTTATTGAATAAAGTAAACAATACAATATTTCTTTACAAAAGAAGAATGAATAAATAAAAAAGGATTCTTTTATTACAATTATACAATGCTTATTACTTCACAAAATAAAAAGTTAATTACAAAAGAATAAAGTAAAATTTAAAACTAAAGTCATCTTAATTTTCTTCATCTTCTAAATCCACTCTTTGTATTCCTGATTCTTGATCCGTGTAAAACAACACAAAAGATAACAAAAAAAGAATAAAAGAAGGGTTAGTATATTATTTTTACTTTCATATTGGGCATACAAATGATATGCTTTGGCTCATCATTGAGTATGGGTTAAAAGGACCACATAGGATCTGTTCTTATCAAATTTAGGCTTCAGCCTTGAGCATCATTAGCATAGAGTTAATATCCCACTTGGCAAACACCAAAAATAAAGCTTATCTTAGGATAAGGTCAAGTCAGTCAAACTGATCAACATGGAAAAGATCTCAGCACTGAAAACTACACCAGGACAAGGTCCGGCAAGCTAGCAGCTTACACATCACATGCACAGCTCTGTGTTGTCAACACCACAAGAGAGCACCACATAGAGAAAGAGCACAGCCATAGCTAGCATAACTATGCCATTCCACATACAACCAGTCCATATCCACAACTCCAGAGCACAAGTTTTAGCACCAAAACCTTCCCAATGCACCACAACCACATCACCAGTACCCTGGTTGCTTAGGGAAGCCATCCAGGAGCACCACAAGGAGGACATGAGCAGGGAGGAGAAGGTTTACCAGAAGGTTCAACAGCAACCAATCAAGATCCATCACAAGGGCAAGAAAATAGTACTAGATGGAGCAGTTACACATTAGCTGATCCTCAAGTTAACAATAAGTAGATGAAGAAGCCAAGAGACAGTACACAATCTACATCAAGTAGCAAGGTATAGAAAAGTATCACCAGATCATGTAGCATCTATTCTTAATAGCCTGCATCACCTGGATCATGGGTAGATAAGGGGAAACAACATCCAAAATAGATAATTACAGCTACCCTTCAACTAGATCTAGTCTAGGAGGATGAGGAGTAATATTCCTCTCAGTCTTGCATAGAGTTGCTATGCAAGGCTCATCATAGAGAAAGAAAGCCACAAAGTAGTATCTGTTCTTAAATTGTAATCTGGCCTCAGCCTTTGCATCATTGGCAGCCAAAGTTTCATCTTTGGTGAGTAAAATCAAGCAGCATATCATGTTGCTATACATGATTATTGTGCACACTTACTAGAGGCACCACAGTAGGTTTGTACAGCAAACATAAGCCATCAGAATCACTCTTTAGACCCACTGAATCATTTATTTCCAACCAAAGGTTTAAAAAGTTGTGCAAATGATTCACTGTCATGTTGTCCTCCCATATGCAGTAAGCAACACTAGATAAAAATCATTCCAAACAGAATTACATCATATTCCTAGGTAGTATTCCTAAGAATCAGTATCTATACATGATAATCATGTTACTGAATCAAAGATCTAGACAAGCATAGAAGAATCACACTAAGGCCTGGAGTTACCAACTTGAGCCACAGTTTAGCACTCACCAACACTAGCAGCAGAACCACTAACCCAAATTAGTACCACTGGAGCACTTGCCCATCCAAATTTAGGAATCATGTGGTAAATTACTGTCATGTTGACAACATACATACATACCAAACCTCACTTTCAAATAAATTTTAGATCATTTTCCTAGCTACCACTTGCTAGGAATCATTCTCAATATACTTTCATTCAATATATCCCAGATCATGCCTTTGCAAGATATGATCATCAATAGCTCATTCAAAACCATCTGCAGGCAACCAACATCAAATTTTAGATCATTTTCCTAGCTATTTAGCTAGGAATCATTTGTGTGTGTACATGTCCTACTTGCATCTGATCTACCCATCTGCATCTATTAGAGCATATAATATTGCACAACAAGAACACAAGCTAGCTACCAGGAACCAATTGAGAGTAGAAGATTGTTTACTGAATCCCAATCAGTCAAAGGAACAAGTAGTAGAACGATTACACTAGCAAGCACTGATAATTATTCAGCAGTACCATAAATTTACCCAATAGCAATGGGAACTAATAAGGGTCATGAAGGAACCAAGAAGTTGATAACAGCATGCTCAACCGAGTAAATCAGATAAGTTATGAGCATCCAAGAATTAAGATAGTAGAGTAGAGAGAATAGAGGCAGAGTGATAAACACCTACCTGTAGCAAGCTACAACTTGCCAGAGAGGAAGAAGAATACGGCGGTGGAGCAATGAACGATGGAGGCCACGACACGACGACATAGGGGCACGGGGTGCTGCACCTGCGCCTAGTCGCGACCAGCAGCAACAACCGCGACATCACCATGCCAATCCTAGCCATACTCCACCTTCCAGCGGGCATCAACAGATCACCAGAGTGGTGAGGTTAAGATGACCGAAACCCTAGCACCCAGCAAGGAAGGGGACGGCCTAGGGAAGAGGCGACTTTCAAATCGAGACGGACCCCGTGAATCACCATCCAAAACCACTCTGATAAACACCGTAGCAGCAGTCAGGGCGGTCGGGCTCGCCGGAATCGAACAGCACTAGCGGCGAGCTAGCACAGTCGCCAGGGAGAGGCTACTCGAGAGGGGGAAGACGAACTGGATCGAGCGGGTCGACCGACTCGGTTCACCGATCGGGTTGGTCTAGCCCAACCATGGGCCAGACTGACTAGTGGGTCCAGGGTCTTATTTAAAAATAAAAATTACCAAAACACCCCAAAGATTGTTTCACCTCTAAAAAATATAGAAAAATCCTAAAAATACATATGATATATCAAAATGACCACAAAAATAATATCTACCTAGTAAAAATATAATATTACTTGTTCAAGATAGATAAAATACAAATAAATATTAATAATATTAAATCCTAAGTGAAATTTCAGGAAAAAAAGGAAAAGTCTTAAAAATCATTAAAAACTCATTTTTGTGCAGTAAAACCAATCCATCATTGTATAAAAATGTTAACTTGGAATTTTACAAATAAAACTTACAAACAAATAACTAAAAAACCTTGGGGGGGGGGGTTTATAAAAACAAGAATAATATTTATAAATAAATAAAATTCATTTCCAAGATCCTAAATAAATATAATTTACTAGAAAAATATTAATTATCATATTCCAAGACATTTTAAGATTTTTAGGTAATAAAATTTATTTACCTATTTTACTAAAACAAGATAACTATTTAGTTAATTCATTAAAATTATTTCCTAAGTAAGAAATAATCTCATCTCCTTATAAAACACTAAATTCTAAGTCTAAATCTATAGTATGATTCATAATAAAACTTAAATGTAAATTGTTAACTTTATAATACCCTTTTGAAACCTTTAATCAAATTTAAACCAAACATTCACTTAAATACCAAATAAATTATCCCATACCTTAATCACACTTGTGATTAATCTAAAACTTGGGAGTAATTAAAACATATTAGACTTTAAGTGTATTTGTCATTTTAAAGTTAACGTTAGTCTCAAAAATCTTATAACATCATGTCTAATAAACTACTTATGTTTTTATAGTTAACTTTGGTCACTTGTACCATCAATTAAAATATGACAACTCAACATCATTTGTAACCATCTCAAACCCTAATGTAAAACCTAATAACCCTCAAGACTGATGAGCCTTAACTAAACACTAGTTTCTTCAAATGTTATTCTTTTTGCCACTTCAAACAACAACTCTATAATAGTTCCTCCAGCTCTTAACAATTCAACCCAAGGACTTTTACCATAGTCATCAGATAAGATGTAATCATAATCACATTACTTTATACTCTACTTGTATATTTAGGATTGTAAACACTAAAGTTCCTTATTAAGGCCATTACTTGTAGAGTAAAATTTGAAGATAAACAATTATAATTTAAATAATCTTGAGTAACATTTCACGTTGGTGTGTATCTCAATGTTTTATGTTATTATAATTATATGTTGTTTCACACACTCACAAGCCTTAATAAGAAGCACAAGAATGAAACTTATCTAAAAGGACAAGACATTCTAAAGTAACCATTTCCAGTATCCAAACCCTAGAACAACGTTATCCCCGGGATTCGCATTTATAAAGTGCATTACATTACTTATGCATAAGAGCATATTGTTTCTTTAAACATTAGTCCTTACCGGACAAATGATGCTTATTTCAAATATTGGATTTTATATTGTCTTGAAGACCGTGAGTGCATAATCTTGCAATTACAAAAGGCAAGTTCACACTTGCTCATGTCCTTTAATTATTTTCTGTAAAGTATTTTATAAATCCAGTGTTATCATCACCTGCATTTAAAAAAGGTCAGAAAACACTATTTTCATAATAATGTGATTATAGGTTATTTACCATGAGGTAATAACCTACTATGAAAGTTCCGGTGGTAAAGGAACATATTATCTAGGACTTAACAACCAATATCGCTAGTGATTCTTGCGCCGTATATTACGTGTTAACCATGAGATTTGGAATGGGACGGAGAAGTCAGCTGGATCGGCTCTCTCTCGCATGCCAACGGATGACCGGGCCATTGTTGCAACTCCTCTTGTAGAGTGTTAACAGGTTATGGGTGGGATCCCTCAACGTCCCACGGCTTCTGGTATCTATGAGGGTTGTACACCTTAGGCTGATAATGGAAACAAGTTTTATCCTAGGCCTGATGTGCAATCCGTCGGGTATGCGGGGTCGCGGAGAAGGACAGTGATTGGCTTGGATCTTAGTCTGGGCCTCACACCAAGGAAGTGTGAATGAACCTGCAATTCGGATGTGCAACAAAGCTAAGATCTCTCATGGATAAAGTGACGCACCTCTGTAGAGTGTAAAAACTGTAACTTGTTACTCCCTGTTCCGGAAAGGAGCTGCGAACGCGGCGGGAAAGGAACTCCATGAAAGTTCTGGTAAACCCGTGAAGGCTAACGGACATACCTTTTCAGAATAAAAGCAACCTTTGAAGAAATGTTTACGAAAACTGCATTGCCTACGACCTATGGTCTGGGGCTGTAGATATAGTGCATCAAACACTCCTTTTCTAGTGAACTTGCTGAGTACGCTCGTACTCAGCGTATCTTATTAACCCTTGCTAGATTATGAAGCCATTAAGACGACATCTACATCAAGTTATGCTCCAGGAATCATCAGCAGAAGCTAAAGCTCTTCAATAAAGTCAAGAAAGTCAACGTATACATCAACTCAAGTGAAGACGAAGTTACTGATTAGATAGGAATATAATCTCTAGCCATAGAACCTATTTTTGTAGCGTGTTGCAATAGCAGCAATGCCAGACCATTAGTTAAAATACTAGTCTTAATAGTATGATAGTTTTGAGTTGTTTGTTTCTTATTATTCTTTGTAAGAAGTTTCTTTCTCTCTCTTTAACCTAGAGTGTTCTCTGGATCTTGTGTAAAGAGTTGAGTTGTAACCTATAGTCATGTCTTGGACCTGCTGTGTTTCTGTTGTACCACTTTGAGGTATGTAATACTAGTGAACGGTGTTTCATTGGTGTTATGTCAACGACTATAGTGCACTACATCATGCAGTGGTATGCTGGGTCACCACAGTTGGTATCAGAGCATATGCTTTGACCTTAGGATTAAAACCCTTTTAGGAAGATCTGTAGGTTGGATAGTGACTATAGGAGCCATCTTATTTAAACCAAATATTCTTATGGCTGGTGATGAATATCCAATTGAGGATAAACTTATCACACTTAAGTTGGATGCTTTGGTCATCTTTCTTAAAAGCCGTTATCCATATTTTCTTGGTATAGTGCTAGTCCCAAGAGGGTAGAACACCATTGATATGTCTTAAAGTAAGCTAAAACAGTAATGTAGAATATGGCTAAGTTTAGGATATCATATGGAGTAGTTATTCATCTTTTCTTAGTAAGGTGCTATTTAGTGTCTTCCGAAGGAGACATATTCCACCAAGATACTTTAGGAAAGCTAATTGGTCATAGTAGATTAGGATCCAATTTAAGACACCAATTGAAGTACTTTTAATGGTGTAGCCTAACCCTAGAAATTATGTAAGACAGTGGAATCTTATGGTTAGTTGATAACCAAAGACAACATGATATCATCAGGAAATGTTGATGTAATGAGTAGTAATCATGTGGGATTCACTTGAGAATTCTATGTGAAGAAGTGAAATTATGTTAGGATTTAATGATGGAGTTATGTGAAATAAAGTCATCATGGTTAGATTAGCTCTTAAATCATGACAAATAGGTAAAGCATAACAAGATCATGGTGAGATTAGCTCCGAAACCATGATGAGAGTATAAATATAATAAGTAATTAGTAGATTATCTTGAGGTAGAAGTAAGGAAATAACATGGTAGAACTATGATAGAACTCATAAGTGCTAGAAAATCCTAATAATCTTTGGTTTAAGTTAGCAAAATAATCTAATTAGTCTTTTTGGAGTGATCATGTGAGGCTACTTGTAACACCCTCAGAATCGACCCTATGCAAGTTTGAGCGAAACCCGCCAAACCCGCATAGAAACGATTCAAAGGTGCCCACCAGGCACTTTCGTGCGGGTGGAAAACGAAGTAATAACATTACACAACAGTCCTCGATGGGACCCACAGAACAGATATATATAACAGCGACTCAATGAGTCAAGAATACAGATATAATATACAAAGATCCAAATCACCTTGCAAAGATACAGCGTCCGACTACGGACAAGATGCAAATGGGGCTAAGAGCCCTGAAGAATAACCAATGGCGTCCATAACCACCTTGAGCCAAGCGGAAGGGTAACCTCTTGACGCCGATCTCAAAACCTGCTTAAACAAAAGGGTGCCGACAAAGGGCAAAGGAAAAAGAGGAGCGTCGATCTTGAGGCCAAGACAGCGAGGCTAGAATTCGGTCCTCGCCTACATAGGTATGGTGAAGCGGCGGGCAAAGATGCACTAAACAACCTATAGAGACTCGATACAACTGGCGACTATCAGAGAGGGGTAAGAAAGACCTATTCGGAACCAACCTGATGCTACCATCAAACAAACCCATCCTGGCGTTTCCCCCTCGAGACCAAACGAGGAAGTCAACCGAGGAACTCACACAGTTGGCAGTTTTACTTATTCAGTTATAGTTGCGGCACTTTACTAGTCAGGTTTAGATAATCGTCCTGATAAAATAAGCAGTGGGCACTTTTAGTTAACCATTCCGTTATAGTGGCAACACTTACTAGTCAGATACAATTAGCATGAGATAACCCCAAAACCCAGCAGTTGTTGGTACTTTTATTCAGCCATTCCGTTGTAGTTGCCATACTTACTAGTCAGGTACAATGGTCGCAAACGACACTCCAAACAAGCAATTGTGGGCAGTATTATTTAGTCATTCCATTATAGTGAAGCTGATTACTAGTCATTATAAAGTCAAATTTATAGCACTACTTTAGTTATAGTTGTCTATGATCGAGATACTGTGCTCCAAGTCGTCCATAACATGGACACGGCTTTCAGAAAGTTTTAACCCGGCCGGGGTGCACAAATAGCAACACACACTCGATCAACCTCGGAAAAACCAAATCAAAACCCAACGAGGCCTTCACGACAAAGCAATCACAGGATTCAGAAATATTTCAGGGGGCCACCCCTTGGAGTACACCCGCAACGAAGTAAGCTAGCTCCAAGACGGACCCGAGGTTTGGGTGGACGGCTGTGAACGACTGGGAACCCAAAACTGGGCTTGTCGACACCGCGGAATCGTGTCCCGATCCTAAACAGTACAGTGTGCTCCTCGCACAATCGTAAATACAGTAGTAGCATGGCATAAGTACAGGATAGTAAATAAAACCTCAAACTAGTTTGTGGCCCCAAGAAATAAGACTGAATCAAGCTCTGGCTAAGGGGGGTCCCATAATTCTCCCGGATGTGGATAGCGCGATAAATCAAGGAACAGGTATCAAGTACTCGGGGTCCTACGGGACACAAGTGGGCGTTCGGAAACCAAATATTATCTATCACCCACCGATGCCTCTGCTTACTTCAAATTTTAGTTGTTAAACAGGAATTAAAATGAGCGATAAGTAAAGCCATGATCATCTCCAACGTCAAACATGCGGCATTACTCCAACAACTGTGGTTCTCGGCGACACGCAACAGCACTTGAGCAAGCGACTACGACGCGCAAGTCCAACTATCTACCAAACAACAGGTAATAGGATGTGTCCAAGGCTATATAAGGCTGCGAGGGATATCACGGGTACGGAAAATTAGAGCATCGCAACACAGATAGCAATAGATCAACAGGAAGGAATAAAGACTATAAAAGTAAGATAGGTAGAAAGGGGGAGATGCTCGCCTGAAAACATTGTCGAAGGTTCAACCGAAGTTCGGGTCGACACTCGCATCAACTCAACGGCCTTATCCGCGAAGAACCAAAACACTAGAATAAACACCGGATGCAATATTTAAGACAACGGCAGAAGATCGGGCATGATGCATTTATGATGTATGGCATGGCAAAGGTGCAATGCAATTAGGCCGCATTAAGCGGAACCGGGGTCCCGACAATTAATTAAATGGTTCAAGTTGTTTAGAACCCCCGCAATTTAAATGTTGTTTAACAAGGCAGAATATATCACCGGTTCGCTACACAAATTTAAATGAGGCCAATATGAGACTAGATTTGCCCGCATATGGGCCCCATATTTAATTATGGAGTGAATCGGCATAAGGCCCCCAACCACATGAAGATGCATGCGAGATGAATGATTATTATGCAACAGGTTTTATATTTAGCATTTATAAAATAGGGGCTCGGGAAAAGGTTTACACATTAGGGTTCGGCAGATCTTGGTTCCGAGGTTCGACGGGGTTCGGGGTCGGTCTCAGGTTCAGGGTTCGACGGGATCGGTCTCGGCGGGTTCGTCCTCGGATAACGGAGTCGATCGTGGCGTTCCGTGAAGAAGGACTTGGTTCGGCGTCGGGGCGCATCGGCCTCGCCCTGGTCGGTGTCGTTCTTGTCGTCGCGAAGATCTCGTCGTGTCCCCGTATCGGGTCGGTCTTGGCGTCCAGGGTGAAGCACTCGGCGTCCTCGAGGGAGTACTTGTCGCACATGGGGTCTTCGGGTTTTATGACGATGATCTTGTCGTTTCGATGTCAGGTTCTCGAAATCCGTGAAGGGAGCCTTGTCGCCCTTGGGTGAAGAACATGTCATCCCGTGGGTCCGTGTAGAAGTGCTCGATGATCCATGACGGAGGTCTCCAGGTTCGGCTTCGATTTCCATGAAGGAGATCTTGGGGTTTTCTATGTCGACGACCTTGGGTACCATCTTGTTTGCCGGTGGCGAGCTTGGAATCTGCGTCAGGGCCTTCGCTTTCCACCAAGTACATTCTTCTAATCCAACATCATCGAGCCGATCTTGTCGACAAGGGAACTTGACGCTTTGTCAACCTTCTCCGTGTTTGGTTGTTGGACTCCGCACGACATCGAGGATCTTGGCGACTTCCGAGGGCCGGACCGAGCATGCCTCGACTTGGCACCATAACGGCACATCCACTTTGTCTTTCCTCGCGGCCACCTCCCCAAAACACTCAAACAGCAACACACACAACAGGGCACGCGGCAGTGCGAGCTGCAGGAGGCGGCCGCGCAGGGACGGGCCTCGTGGGCGGTCGGGGACGAGCGCGGCCGGGCTCGGCCGGAGGTCGCGTGCAGGGCGCCGGAGTCGGTGGAGGCCAGGCGGCGAGCTTGGGGGAGGTCCGGCGAGGCGACCGGCGACGAGGGGCGGCGGGCGCGGACGGCGGAGCTTGCCGGGGACGAGGAGGTCGGGGAAGGACGGAGGCGCGCGCGAGGGGGAGAGCTCAGGGCCGGCGATGGCTCGCGGTGCTCGGGGATGGCGGGGAGGCGCGGTCGCCGGCGGCGGGCTGGTGGCGGGGTCGCTGCGGGAGATGAGGGAGGAGCGGGGGGCTGCGCGGCTGGAGGTGGAGGCGACAGGAGGAGCCGGCGAGGAGCTCGGGCGGCCGCGGGGTCCGGCGGGGGCAGATGCGGCGGCGACGGGGGTGGAGGCAGGGACGGCCGGTGAGGGAGGCGCCGGTGAGGTGGGAGAGAAGGAGGCGGACGCGGGGTGGGGAGACGCGTGAGGAAGGTGGGGAGGAGGCTCGGGCGCGCGGCGCGCCGGAGAGGGGAAGGAGGCGTCGGGGCCGCTGGGGTTGGCGTCGGGCGGCTCGAACGGAGGGAGAAGAGAGAGGGTGCCGACGCGGGGGAGAGAGCGGGGTCGGGGTGGGGAAGAGGAACAGGGAGAGGAGGCGGTCGGGTGGGCAGAGAGGTGGGGTGGGGCCCGGGCAGGTTGGTGGGAGTCTTGGCGTGAGTGGCCGAGGCAGGCAGGAGGCGGTTGTGTGCGTGTGTGCGTCGTGTGTGGGGTGTGGTGGAGGCAGGGTGAGTGGAGGGAGGAGTGAGGTGGCAGCTTCTTAGTGGTGGGGGGTTTGGGGAGGGTGAGGTGGCGACAAGTTATTGGGCGGGGTGAGGTGGAGGCTGGGTGGGTAGAATAGGACTGGGTGTAAAAGGGGTTTGGGATGGACCGATTTAATTCCTGGGGGTGGTCGTTCGGGTCGAGTCGGCCCGTTCGACTGCCCCCACTAAAATAATTTAATATTTTATTTGTTTAAAACAAGACTTATGCAGACTGATAGCAGACAAAACAAAATAATTCGGAGACCCGGTTTTGCGTTTGAACAAAGACGGGGCGTTTTAGAAAACACAAAATAGGTTTTTCTGCAAATAGTTTGATGCAAGCAAATGCAAGACGATGACTATGCTCAAATGTAATGAGGCATGATGACATGAGCATGCGGTCATGATGATGCAATGCACAAAAACAACGCGATTTTCTAGTAGTGGTTTTGCGGGATGCCACACTACTTTACTAATAAAGAAAGGTTAGTTATAGTTAATCATTGCAAGAAGTGAGACTAAAGGTTAGTCAAAACCAATGTTAGACCACTTTGCTTAAGATTATCCTATTGCACTCGGGAAATTTGGGTAAATATTGAGATAAAGAATAGTTTGACCCTATGTGCTAAGTATCACGATATAAACCTATATGAGGAGGTGTCATATACTACACAACTAACCCTGAATTCTAGAGATACTATACTCAACTACTACATTCTGGCTTAGAATATTGTGTGTTATATGTACCACATTTGGATTTATTGGTTTTTCTTGGATCTTCTTGATTGACTAGATCTGTACATGAAGTTTGACTTGGTGTGCAAATGCATGTTGCAACATCCAGTTACTACTTGATGTTATAGCCTAGATAGAGTAAGGGAATTCGTGTAAGGGAGTGACGAGTTCCAAAGAGCAAGATGAAGACTTATATGAAGAATGAAGCAAAATATAAGGAGTATTAGCGCAATTTTGAAGGATAGATCAAGCTTAGATTATTCTTAGCCAGATATAAGAAGGAAGTTTAGTGTAAAAAAATACTTGGAGCAATAAGGAGTCATGAACTTAGAGTTCACCTAAAATAGGTGATGTTGATAGGAAGTTAATAAAGTAATTGTACCAAGTTCATGGAAGCATCATGAATAAATGCAAATTCGAAGTTTCGGAGGAAAATGGTATTGAAGCTCTGACAGTTCATAGAGAATGTCATAAGGATGTTGGAAGTCGTAGGCTAATACCTACAACCTAGGATGATCCGCAGCTGGTATTTGATCCATAGTCGGTATTTTGATCCACAGTTGGTATCTTGTCCGCAACTGGTATTTGGTTAACTTAGTTAACCAGATCTTCTTAAAGGTTGCATAAAGAGCATAAAACTTGGCCTAAGCTAAGTAAGACCTAAAGGAGTATAAAATTTTAAGCAACCGTCTTTCGAGGCGCTTCGCGAAGTCAGACCTATCCAAGCGAAAATGTCCAATAGTAAGACACATAATGCTGAAAGATTTGCTTCGGAGATCCACAATTGTGTATACACCATACAATCTTTCATAAGACCCTAACTAGGTAGAATATAAGCTGGATGAAACCAATATTCTAAGTATAAAGTCAATAAATACTATATAGACAGTTTGAAGACTATTAGTAAACCCTAAGGGGGAGAGTAAACATTAGAAATGAAAGTAATATTATCTGACTTTCTGAATAAAGGTTGGAGAAGAAGGACTAACCTACAACAACAGCAAGCCTTATTTCATAAGGTTAGAAGAAGCTATTAATATAAAAGTATGTTCAGAAGTATGTCTGGATGAAAGATTAAAGTGTATTTCAAGGTAGTAGTACTCAAACCTTAAGGCAATTGTTAAATGGAAGTTGAAAAGGTACTTAAGGTAATAAGGAAAGATTATCTAAAGCCTGCTAAGGTAAAAGTTTGAAGGAGATAGAATATATTAATTCTAACCAACTAATTCTAGAGGAAACAACTCTTAAGTGATCTTTAAGAGTGAATAATCACATAAAATTAGACATGTATGGAGAAACAAGGAAATTCCAATGGGTATGGACTAAATGAGTTCAAATCCAATCTTTAGAAGGACTACCAGTATAAACCATACCATCACAAATCAAAAGTTAGTCTTTTGACTATAGTTATTGTTTAATAGAGTTAGTGAGACTTCTTAAACCTTATATAGTATAGCAATGAAGTTTTATGATCAAGTAAAGGAATTGGATTAGGATACCTAAGCAAGGGAATGAACTAAAGAAAAAGCTCCAAATTAAGGATTCCATAATACCCTAAGGGAGTAAAGTAAAAGAAACTTTGGAGTATTGATGACATCAAGTTGGAGATTACCAAGAATGATAAGAATTCAAGGAAAAAGATCTAGAGGAGAGGAAATCTCTTTTACCAACAATGCCACTATATTACCCATTGAAATAGCTGAAGGTGTGTTTACAAAAATCTCAGGGAAAATGATGTCTACTGACTATCTTATTATTGAATGTGTAGGCAAAGAACATATCACACTTGGAAGATCCCTACTGAAGCACCTTGGAGAAGTAATAGATGTGGGAAAAGGCATTATGCACTTTGCTCCTCCAGTACGCAATCATATCTTCCCTAAATAGAAAAAGAAATGTAAAATTAGAAGGAACAAGAGGGGCAATTCTTCATTTGAAAATACTTGATTCTTCTTGCTTCTTGTGCCTAACTTAAAGGTGTTAAAGAAAAGTACTTGTTGGGAGATAACCCAAGAGTTTACTTGAGTCTTGGAAGTTATTACTTCAGTAATGACCTCTCCTTATCCTTTTTGTTTGCTTTTTGTGCCAGGAATAACCTCTAATGAGAGGGAAGTAAGATTTGGGGAGTTGCTGTCCCGAAACAGATTTCTGTCCTCCACTAAACAAATTCGTGAGGAGGCTCTGTATCTTGGATTAAACTCAAAATTTACGAATAAATCCCTCAGTATGTTAGCTAACTTTAGTTAGTTCAACACTTTTTGATTTGAGCAACAGAAGATGTTCAAAAAAATCGGTTCCTACATGCTGGTCTGTTTTGACAGATTTCTGCCATTATTTGTATTTTCTTCTTATTGATTCCTTTTTGAGTTCTCTTTAGGTGATTTGAGCTTTTTGAAGGAGTTACTACAGTAGATTTTGTTTTTAGTGAAAAGCCTTGCTGTTCCAAAGCTTTCCCAGGGGTCTAATATCTTTTGAATACACTAATGTTGCTAATGAAGATTGTGTGAAGTTTTGTATGAAGGAAAAATTTCAGGTGTAGAAAGAGAATGATGCAATGAGATGAAGAATGGACAAAAGCTCAAGCTTGGGGATGCCACAATGGTGTAACCCCAAGAAATATCCAAGAGGTACAAGCGTCAAAGGCATCCCCTTCTTCATCAATAAAAAGCTCAAGTCTATCTAGACACTTCATTTTTATTGTTTCATGCACAGTTGTGTTGTTCTTGGAGCATCTTAGTTTTCGTTTGCTTTGCTTAGGTTGTTTAGTTTGCTTGAATAAAGTAGTTTGGACTCCTGTTCTCGCTGTGTTGTTTTGTAAATAAGTTTGCTTGGTGTTTGTAAGGGAGTAGTAAGTTCTTGCTTGAAGTGCAAGAGGAGCTTGCATTGACTGTGACTTAGACTTTAGCATAACATGCTAGGTGTTGTTTTGACATCATGCCGTAGCATGTCTTTTCCAAACAATTGGAATTGCTTAGTGTGCCTTGAAGGAATTATGCGTTGTTTTAGCATGCAAAAGCATAGTATTGTGATATTCTCCTTTGATGCTTTGCTTGGGTTGACTTGGCACATGCTCACACCATGTTATGACTATGACAAGTCACCATTAGACTCTATGATCATTTAGTCCTTGACTTGTAGTACCACTCTTTGCTTTGATTAATATATTTTGTTGCACTGCATGATTTTGGCCATTATTGCTCTCTTAGTTCGTTGCTCCGAGTATTTTGCTAGCCTCCACTTGTATGAGTAAGTTCTACTCATGCTTCCAACTCCCAAGAAACCAAGTTATTCCAAAGTGTCCACTATAAACTCCTATGCATGGTGTGTTACACCATTCCAAGTATATTCTTGTTTTCAACTATATTCCAATTAAAAAATATTTTGTTATGTGAAAACTTAGTGATTAAAGCCCTCGCGAACTTGATGGCACACTTTATTCTTTGCCCCTAATAAACTTGAACCATTGTGGCAACTTTGTTGTATATGCTTGCACTTATAAGTTGGAATTAGCGGAACCGTGCTGTCACGGGGAACGTTTTCAATATTACGCTTGTACTTTGTACTCAGTTGATATCATGTTCTTTTGTCTATGGATGTCACCGGTGTGAAATAAAGAGGGAACTTATAAGTCCATGGAGTTTGTATCATGTGTTAGAGAAACGCCTGGGCCGCTAGCCTAAGACATGCCTAATCATGGTGGAAACTTGCAGCATCACCATAGTGAGCTATCTATGAAGCATCCTCAATAAAAAGCTATGCATATGGTAAATAAAAAGATTGCTGAGATGCTCATTGTCTGCTTGCCTTGTCATTTTGGTTATGGGAAAGCTTCTGTACCATGTGCAAGGGGTACCCCGTTGGCGGTTCTCAATGATATGCAAATACTTACAGTGACAAGAACTTACCTGGACCCGAAGTTGAGTATGCATGAGGTGTGGCCCTCATATTCAAGGGACTTGAGATTGCCAACTTATACTTCGTCAAGCATATACTTCAGCTTTGCCACTTTAACCTTAACCACTTCAAGATGCTTATGATAGGGGCAATGAGGGCTGAATGCTAACAGGTATCATAATTTTTGGAAGCTCTTTTTGAAACTTGTAATCCCTGCTTCCTTTACAAAAAGGCCTTTCTTTCACCACTATTGAGTCTCCACCTTCTACCTTTAAGCACCATTAAGAGAGCATAGTTGTCATTATGTGTGCAGTGTCCCAAAGCTTATTAATTGATGCATATTGTGATATTACTTGTTCTTGTGCTACATGTTTTTAGTCACCCTTGTGAACTTTGCAGGTGTCATATGCATCTATTTGCTACTCTATGAGGGACAAGCTGATTACCACTATGATATGGTTTCTACATGTGAAACAAACAAACGTTTTTCAATGCATGTTATTCATGATCTTTGTTTGTAACCTTTCATGTTGCATGCATAGTCACTTTGTTCTACTGTTAGAACTCCATCTTTCATGCACATGTTTAGAGTTCTTTGATACCAACTTTCAATGCTTGCAAATGGTTGGATCTATTGTGAAGGTGCATGTCACCTCAAAAATTATTCTTTTTATCACTTACCTACTCGAGGACGAGCAGGAGTTAAGCTTGGGGATGTTGATACGTTGGAAACGTATCTATAATTTTTGATGCTCCATGCTTTTTTAGTATCTACTTTTCTTTACTTGTCTACACTTTGAGGTGCTTTTTACATTTTTTCTGGTACTAACCTATTAACAAGTTGCAACTGTGCTAGATGCCTATTTTCTGTTGTTTTTGGTTTCAGAAAAATTAGTAAAGAAATATTCTCGAAATTGGACGGGACAAACGTCAAAGTCAATTACTTTCCATGGGGAACAAGAAGTCCAGAGGGGAGCCGGAGGGGCCAGCCAGGGGGGCCAAACCCACCCTAGGCGCGAGTGGGCCTAGACTCGCGCCTGGCTAGGGTTTGGCCACCCTGGCCGTCTCCTCGGCCTCCCCCTTCGCCTATAAGAAGCCCCCGATGCAGAAACCCTAAGCACCCGATCAAATTTCCACGGAACCATCTGTAGCCGCCGCCACCATCGTCCCTAGATCGGGGAGGGGGATCTGAAGTTCTTCTCGGCACCCTGCCGGAGGGGAGATCATCCCGGAGGCCTTCTCTCCGGTATGATGCGTGAGTAGTTCCACCTTGGACTATGGGTCCATGTAGTAGCTAGATGGTTGTATCTCCTCCTCTGTGCTTTCATGTATAGATCTTGTAAGCTCCGTTCATGATTAATATCTAATCCATCTGTAATCATGCATGTTGTGTTTGCGGGGTTCCGATGGATATTGAGATTATTATGTTAGTTTTATTAATGGTTTTGTCTTTATGATTCTATCATGTCTGTGGTGTTTGTGATCTTGCATGCTCTCCGTTGTTAGTAGCTATCTTGGCCAAGTAGTTGCTAGTGACTCCAAGAGGGGGTATTTATGCTCGATAGTGGGTTCATGCCTCTAGTTTCCAAGGAAGTGGCAAAATCTCTTGATTTGTAGATGTGTTGTTGCCACTAGGGAGAAAACAACGGTCTCTTGTTCATGAAACATGTGGACTGTTTACCTTACACACTTTGCTTAAAGCAGTTGTCTGTTGCTTGTAACTTAATACTGGACGGGGTTCGGATGATAACCTGAAGGTGGACTTCTAGTCATAGATGCAGTTGGATGACGGTCTATGTATCTTGTTGTATTGCTCAATCGAATCTCATAGAATCTTCCTAACTAGTAATTGCATTGTTATGCCTTGCTCAGTTCCTGTCAATTGCCCTGCTATAATTTGTTTACCCTTCATGCCTTGTTGTTTATCTAAGGAGAGCACCTCTAGTGAACTATGGACACCAATCCAATCTTTACCATTGATACATCTTCCACTATTACTTGTTTACTTGCTGCAAACCATTACCTTCCACACCATACGTTTAGTCCTTTGTTACAGCAAACCAGTGAGCTTGACAACCTCACTGATTCATTGGGGCAAAGTCTTGAGTTTGTGTTGTGCAGGTCTCCGCGTTGCTTGCAACACCTGTGTGACGTTTTCTTCCTCCTTCTGGTTCGATAACCTCGGTCTCTACTAAGGGAAGACTCTGCTTGCTGCTTCACACCTTTCTCTTGGCATTTCCAACAAAGTGCTCCACGTCAGCACCATCAGGCGGCAAAAGGTTGCGCCTGCTCTGGCAGCGGGATATGGAAGGCAAGGGTTTGGAGGAGAAGAGTGTCTCTTGTGCCACTGGCGAGAGGACCCGAGCAAACAAGTAAGAGGACGCGCGAGGACAAGCACGCTGTTCGGGTCAATCCAACCGAGGCCCAAATTTAATGCATGAATGGATCGGTCCGTGCGAGTTTGTCCAGATTCCGCTCGGTCGCGCTCAAACGGGTTGAGTCAGGCCGGTGAGATGTCGCTATATGCAAGGAATCGGGAACGTGGCTACTTATTGGCTGAGTTGGGCTGCACGTACGTAAACACCCGATCCAATCCTGGACGAGATATTGACTAAAAAATCTTCCTATACGTGATAATAGAGATACATATTTACTATAGACTATATATATAAAATAAATTAGAAACATTTATGTGTTCAGCTAAACACCCATGAACCATGCTGGATCCGTCCATGCATGTCGCTCCTCTCGCTCTCCTCCTGTCCTTGCCACCGTGGAGGGTGTCGCCGGCCAAATCCCCTGCGACATGAGATGAGGGTGGCGGCTCTCCTAGGGTGGTTGTAGTGTGATGTGGTGGGGCGGTAGCGACAAGAGGTCGTCCTTGGTGCAGCAGATGTGGCCATTTTGGCTGGCCAACAATAAGGTTGGAAGGGACGACGTGGATCTACGATGCTTGCGTCAGGGGTGCCGCATTTGCTCCTACTCGGTGGGGCGTGAGGAGGAAGCCGGGACGACGGTCCCAGAATGAATGCGGTGACTTCTTATTCATCATGGTGAGTGGTGATCGGGATGGGCTTCTCTCTTTTGATTGTAGTCCCGGTGTGCGTGTTTGCATCTCTCTTGCAGTGTGAGATGACACGGCTGATCTGCAGGCTCCCGGGTGCTCAAGATCTGTAGGTTCATGTCTTTATCTTCCCATGTGGACAAGGCCTCTCTGCGTGAAAACCTATACTCTTGATTGCTTCTAGAGCGAGTGACAACGTGATTTTTTCGCTTTTCTCTTGGGGTGTCCCTTGGAGGGGTAGCTTGTGCTTGTTGCGTGAGTTTTTTGCCCATGTCAACAAGTCTAGCGGATGCATAAGACATGGGTTATGCCTGCCGAGGCAATGGGCTCAGAAAGCAATGCATTGGAGCCGTCTCTATATGACGGGGCAGTGGCTCGGTCATCGCTTGGGTGGCAATGTTCGGCCACTAGGGGGTGTGTGTGTGTGCGTGCGGGGGGGGGGGGGGGGGCAAAGCTCTCACCCATAGCAACCCTTTAAGCATGAATTGGCATAAAGTGTAAAATAACTTATTCTAGAAGTAGCTTAATCCCGAAGTTTTGGAAGATATTTTCTGGTGAATACGGACAAGATTATCAACAAGTCTTTATTTTTAATCATAACAAGTGGCATCTGTCATTAGATGGGCTTTGGGCTGAATTAGACATGTGGTTTGATTTGCATATTTCAGTTAATTTCAATTGCAAATATGGACTAATCATTGTGCGCCTTTGTAATAATTAAGTTAAAACTTAATTGACAATTTGGATGTCAATAAGGATCTAATGATGGCTTTTGTTTCAATGTATTTGATTTCATTAAGTCGTGATTATTTGAGTTGCTAAACACTTATAATTAATTTTATTCAAATTGTTTGATCTCTTTAACATAATGCAAATGAGTTCAGTTTTATTATATTTCATATATTTAGTAAGTTGTGATGTGAATAACACAATGCATGACCATTATCCACTTTAGATATTATAGTTTTCCATATGTGTGTATAACGTGTTAAGAGATCTTTGGAGTGGTTTATTATTTAGAGAAAAAAGAATATATTTGATCAAGGTCTGGAAGATCAAGATTTGATTGGAATACTTGATGATTTCCCATACACAAGACAATTATCCAGCACCTGTGACAATAATAGGATGGTGATCAAAATAACATAAGAATAGATCTGGTATTTGTTCCTTAAGAATTAGTTTGTGTTATGATTCACTTTTATTTACTAGTATTTTTTCTAACCCTTAAAATAGAGTTTTATCAAAGGTAATATCAAAGTTTATAGCGCTCGGTTTGATGAACTAAGTCTAACTCATCAACTCAAGTGAA
Source organism: Avena insularis (assembly GCA_023614405.1). NCBI lineage: Eukaryota > Viridiplantae > Streptophyta > Magnoliopsida > Poales > Poaceae > Avena > Avena insularis. Next base: position 387,038,725 of record CM042693.1, on the reverse strand, counting down.
ACTTTAATCACTTTGACAAGTTCTATAAAAAAGTTTTAATTTTTTTCAAAATATATATGCATGAATGTAATGCACACATCTATTTTTTTACCAATTTCGAGTCTCTTGAAGTACAGACTATTACACATACCGTTGCCGGCCTCGAAAGGCCATCGCGTACTCAAGAACTAGTCGGGGTGTCGTCCACATGACAACTGAGGCTGCCACTGTCGGAGAACCAGGGCCACTACCCTTTTTTCCAAACTATTGCGCCGTCAATGGAGATGCAATGAATTGATTGCGGCCAGACCAATGTTGCTTGATCGGCTACTGCGCCGCCATGCAGCAACAACCTCTGATAGTCACCACCACCTCATCGCAAGCCGCTCTAGATCCTGCTCCGTAGGCCCATCAGCCTAAAGAGACGAGGTTGTCCAGCCTCAACGCCGTTGCGCCATCGCCGATTTCCCTCATAGCTACTGGTAGAGAGGCCACCACCGTCCCAAGGCCGCTATCTAGGAACCCATGCTCCGCCTTGCACACAACCGACGTCCAAGGCCGCCTCCCCGATCTAGGCTGGAGATCTCCTGCCGCTAGAACGGGCGAAGGAGACGAGATCATGCAATCCCCTATCCCCCAAGAGGGGCTTTGCCCGCTGGATTCCTCGAGCTGCGGCAGGAAGTTGGAGGGGAGGAGGGGTGAGAGGGGGTGGCTAGGGTTTCGCTCGAGCCACCACCTGGAGCAACTACCAAGTACATATAGTTCTTGAGACAAAATTTTTGCATGTGATGCAACTCGCATTATGCAAACAATAAATACTACTCTCTCCGTTTTAAAATATAAGATGTTTTGAGTTTATGAAAGAAAATGTATCTAGACTTCGTTTAGTATGTAGATTCATTCCAAATCTAAATGAAAAAAAAAGTCTAGATTTACATACTACACGGTCCTGTAAATGTCTATTCGATCGCTCCATCCTAGCATAACACTATCATACGTGCCTCCGGCCAAAAATAAGGCATTCAATTTCAACTCCGCACCAGATCAAACGCCTCTTCCCCTCGAGTTCATTCGAGTTACATCGCTAAGTGGATATACTCCGCTCCTGCAGCAGGTCGCATGCAAAAGAGAGCCCGTCCAGTTTGCTGCCTCAGAATCAGACAGTTGCAATTGCTATGCCTGAGTTGAAGTCGCGACGACCGTGCTTGTTTAGTGACCTGCTTGAGCTTCTGTTGAAAGAGCCTCTGGACTTCTCTCCGGAGGGCGTCATCCACCCACCGTACTCTTTTCGTTCCTCTGACGGCAACTCCTCCGGCTGCATCCCCACTCCCCAGGAGTATGTAGCATCGGTCAGTAGGCTCCTGATAGCCAACAAATGTTGCATAAAATGCAAATGCCAGTCAAAACCTGTTGTCACCCGACTTTCTAGAAAAGCAAAATATTACATTGTTGAACTCTTTTGTTAAGCGTTTATTTCATATACAAACAAACATACTCCCTCCGTTTGGGATTATAAGTCCCGCACGCATAACTAGATTGCCAATTTGAACAATAAAATATAAATATTATAGCACAAAAATTATACCATTAGAAACTTTAGAGGTTATATTTTTTAATGGTATAATTTTTGTAATATATAAGTTATATTTTGTTAGTCAAATTAACAACCTAGGTATGCGCATAGGACCTATAATCCCAAACAGAGGGAGTACATAAAGTTGCGTCGAATAAAGTAAGTTCATACTTAAGAATACATAGAAGATAAGATAAGTGCAGATTGTGAACTCGTAACCGATGCTAACAAAAATGAGTTACAGAACGGTGACAACTATAACTATTTTTTTTTTGAAAGGAGCATATATTAATATCCAGAGATATCAATTACACCTGGCCTCTGCAACAACGCAATACCCTATTGGCATTACGGATGCACACAGCCAACAAAAGATAAAGAAAACTAAGAAAATAAAAGACCCGCTACAATGTTTCGGTCCTAGCAGCAACAGTACAACCACCACCAATACAACACCTGAACTCCAGGCTCTTCAAAAGCGACGCCTCCAAGAAAGGAACAGTGCACAAGCGCCGTCGTCGCCCGATCAAAGATCTAGATTTTCACCCTGAAGATAATCCCCACTCTCAAAACAATGCCTTCAACAAGGCCATTGCCAGGCACAACCAGCTAAGGCCAGACCTTGGATTTTCATCCTGAAAGGTAGGATTCTGAAATTCACCTATGTTGCCGCCCCCACTTACATACGACTGCTGCGAAGCCCAGAACACCAAGCAAGTCCCTCAACAGTACGGCGATTCGAACCTCCATAGATAGATCTCCAAACGTGGCCTTCATGAATTCTCCACCTCTGACTTCATCATGGATCGAAATTCGCCTGGTGGCAACAAAGGACAGAGCTTTGCGCCGCTCCCTCCTGAACCAAACGGTCGGAATAAAACATGGGTACACACGACCGAATACCACCCGATCCAGCGAACTGCAGGCATAGTAGTGCTGGTACATTCTCCGGCGGAGCCTTCCGGAACTCCCCACTACGGCCAGATCAAGAACCATCCTCAGGAAGGTGATCATCTCCACACAAGAGGAACCCTTGGTCGATCCACCTTTATTCGATCCGCCGACCAACTCCGACAGGGGAGAAGGCCACCACTACCATGCCCGGGATCACAGCCCTAGGTGATCTCGTGAAGCCAAACGAACCCATAAGCCATCACGCTGCCGGCGGCAACAGATCCGACAGGAAACGGTCGAGATTGGACTCGACTAGCTCCTGCCATCACCATCTGGAGGATGAGGCCAGGAGGACAGCGCCGCCCCTGCCAACAACCTCCCACCGCCGACCGTCCAGGCCGCTGGCCGCCGTCGTCCGCCATCACCGTCCTTGACGAGGGCAAGGGGGCGCCGCCGCCGCCGCTGTCCAGATCTCGGACGCGAGGACCGTCCGCCGCCGCCGCGCCGCCGAGTCTTTGCCTGGCGACGGAGCCGGCGGCGGTGGGTTGGGGGAGGGGCGGGACGGAGTAGTTCGGTGGCCGGCGGCTACACCCCGGTGCGGCGCGGGCGCCGCGCCGCCGCCGCACGGGGGTTGGGTCAGGAGGGGTTGGGTTGGCAACAGATTGGATTGGGCCTAACAACGACTTCTCTTCAAACTAGTGAGCCGAATGTGGTGCAAGTTGCCTTTTTCCTGAGGTCAAGGTAAATCCTTGATAACATATCGACCATTAACTTCAGAAAAATACGTTCACTTAAGAAAGCAAGACCTGAGTTTCTAAAATTTTAGCTTAAAGTCTGTTTAATCTGGGCCGTGAGTCACCCTGTAGGTGGGAATGGGCTACCCACGGCGCCGCCAGCCCATCCCACCTATTTCCCTATAGCCGAGGCCCATAATTAATTGATATTTTTCCAGAGACTGCCCACGGCTCGTCCGCTACCGCCGCCACGCCGCCTCGCGAGACCCCCTCCTTGGCGATGGAGGAGGGCGCCATGACTGGGGGAACCACACACACGTGTGGCGGGGAATGGAACAGTGTAGTGCGGGTGCGGCACAACGGGGAGTATGTGAGTGTTCTTCCTACTACAACGGTGGTCACTGAGGAAGGACAGGCGTAGTCCACGACGCGTCGGATCGGTGACGATAAGATCATCGTTTTTAGATGTGCGCCCATCCTTCTTGATGGCGTTGGACGTGCTCCACGACCGCTAGTTTCGCTGCTACTGTGAGCTAGGACTGAAGAAGGTTCTTGAACAGACTTCATTTACATTTTGAAAATGTGGTATGTACTTACTATTATTTTTTGCTTAATTATTATAGGCAAACTACCTTCATATGAACAAATATGACAAAATTACCCCCACAAAAAAATATGACAAAATTAGAAAAAAGGTCGCAAAACGGATATGTTTCTATCCATTTGGGGGCGCCGTTAGATGCACCCGTGTGGGCATTGGATCCTCGAATGGACATTTTGTACACGTCTCCTCAAATAGAATGGACAGAAACAGTCACGCTAGATAACAAATAGGAGAATCCGCTGGAGCCGCCCTAAGGATGTGAGGACAAATCGTGTGAAACGCTATTAAGAAGAATTAACGAGGAAAGAATGAGAGAGAAGTATGAATGAAAGACATTAAAATATTGAACCAACATCTGTTAGAAATCGTGCTAAACGATATTTAAAAATTAACGATGGAAGAATGAGAGACAAGTATGAATGAAAGACATTAAAATATTGAATCAACATAAAAAGCGATCCCGACGGGATAGAGGCTACGCTCCCAACGATAAATCCCCAAGGGTTACAGGTCCGAGGCAGAAGGACCCAGCAATACCTCACACCGGACCGAGACCGCTACCCCCCAAAGCTAGGGCTAGGAGCCCACACTACTAGGCTCGGCAGTACACTGCTCGTGAAGCCCTAATTTTAAGGTGTTGCGCGCGTAACAAATAACGCGAGGTGGGACAATTCAAAAGAGTGCGATCGGCTGCTCGCTTTGCTCAGCCGGAGCGGTGCGACGACGGCGCGATACGGCGAAATTAACTGGGCCTTATATACGCGCGTGGCCCGGGTAGAGTAGTAGGCCCAGCCGAGTTATTTGCTCACGGTATATATTTACGTGTTACCTTCGGCAAGCAAAAGTGTGCGTAGACTGTAGAAGTACTGCTCCCCGCGGTGAATCGCCGTTATACGGGTATCGGGGTAACCAGTGAGTGCAGCAGTAGTACTACTCTGGTCATGCAAACAAGAAATGATACTGCACTCCATCAAGTGTCTAGCCTATCGATAATTCCTCCAACCAAATGCATTCAACTCAACACCAGATCAAACGCCTCGGGCCAAAAATAAGGCATTCAACTCAGCACCAGATCAAACGCCTCTTACTCCCGAGTTCATCCGAGTAACCTACAACGCCCCTGCAGGGTGCATGCAAAAGAAACGCAGAATGATATATTTTTTAGAACATCTCCAGCCGTAGCATCCCTAGTGAAAAATGCGGAGCAAAAGTTAGAGTTTAGGGGTGCGCCGGCGGAATTTTCCGTCCTGGTGCTCGCGAATTCCTAGCCGTGTCCTAAGGTCTAGATCGGCGAAAAGGAACAAATTCAAACGAAATTCATAAAATATGGTGACATTCATAAATAGTGGGCGAGTTCATACAAGATTCGACGAAATTTAAACTAAAACAGAAATTTAAACTAAACTAATCCTAGTTCATGCCGAAGCGGCGGTAGAAGACGGTGTAGTTTTCGTCCTTGTTGGCTTGTCCGCCGCCGGTGGGCCGTGGCTGCTCCCTTGGCCTGGGTTGCCGAAATGGCTCCATAGAGGAGCGTTGCTCGGCCCGGCCTCCTCCTCGTCGTTGAGGATGATGACGTCACGATTGAACAAGGCAACTCGGCGACGCGCGACGCGGTCCAGCAGGCGCTGCTGGAGGGCGGCCTCCTCCCGCTCGGCCTCGGCCTTGGACTATGCAAGATCGTCCACCTTCAGTACACTCAAAGGTACTCCCTTGGAGGCGATCATTTCGACACTGGCACGAGCTTCCTGGACGACGAGCCACCGACGTCTTGCTCCCTCTCTGGCCTGACAAGGCAAAGGGTGTGACGCAGGGGAGATGGCGTGCGAAGCTTGTTGATGGCGATGTCACCGAAGTGCGCCAGCGTGCGAGGTGGCGAGCGACGCGACGGCTCCCCGGGCTCGTCCTTGACAGAGGTGAGATGAGCCGCAAAGCACGGCGAGGGATTCACCTGGGCAAACCCCAACGAGCGTGACACCGACGCCAATGAGGAAGAAGAGCGCGGAGGCATCCACGTGCTTCCCCGGTGGCGGGTAGGCGGGGCTAGTTGCCGACATCGATGTGGGCGAGGACGAGCTCGAGGGTGCGCCCAAGCACCCCCCCCACCCACCACCACCACCATAGAGTCCGGCCGACAAAGTTTCCACTCACCGGCCAGGGGCCTCCTCCTTCATAGGCGGCGAGATCCTGGGCTCGCCGTTCGGTGAAGTAGGAGATCCACGACTGCAGGTTGCCGGTGTCTATTAGTTGCTCTGCGGTTATCGCCCTAGGTAAGAAATAGGAGAAACCAAAATAAAATGCGATCCCGACGGGATAGAGGCTACGCTCCCAACGAGTAATCTCCCCTGGGGTTACAGGTCCTAGGCAGAAGGACCCAGCAACCACCATAGAGTCCTGCCGACAAAGTTTCCACTCACCGGCCAGGGGCCTCCTCCTTCATAGGCGGCGAGATCCTGGGCTCGCCGTTCGGTGAAGTAGGAGATCCACGACTGCAGGTTGCCGGTGTCTATTAGTTGCTCTGCGATTATCGCCCTAGGTAAGAAATAGGAGAAACCAAAATAAAATGCGATCTCGACAGGATAGAGGCTACGCTCCCAACGAGTAATCTCCCCTGGGGAGACAGGTCCTAGGCAGAAGGACCCAGCAATACCTCACACCGGACCGAAACCGCTACCCCCAAAGCTAGGGCTAGGAGCCCACACTACTAGGCTCGGCAGTACACTGCTAGTGAAGCCGTAATTTAAGGTGTTACGCGCGTAACAAACAACGCGAGGTGGGACAATTCAAAAGTGTGGGATCGCTGCTCGGTTTGGTCAGCCGGAACGCTGCGACGGCAGGATACGGCCGAATAACTGGGCCCGATATGCGCGCGCGGCCCGGGTAGAGTAGCAGGCCCAGCCGAGTTATTTGCTCACGGGTTTATATTTGTTACCTTAGGCAAGCAAAAGTTCATGTAGAAGTACCGCTCCCCTCGGTGCGACGCCACGTCACAGCAGGCATCGCCGTTATACGATATACCCAGTGAGTTTAGTGCTCAACTGCCAAGTATAATATAGTTCTCGAGGCGAGTAGTACTACTCTAGTGATGCAAACAAGAAATAATACTGCAGTCCTGCAGTAAGCGTCTAGCCTAGGGCGTGTTCGGAAACAGTCCGGCTTTCCCAAATCCAGCGATCCTGCTTCTCGAATGCTACTCTGGCGTCGCTACTGGAGCGAAAAACGTTCGGCGCTGCTCCATCGTTAATCTGGGCCGAAAGCTAGTTCCTACTGAGCTGGCCTGCGTATGGAAACGATCGGAAGTCATGGAATCGAGCCCATAAAGTGCAGCTCCACTGTTTTTATTACTTTTCTTTACCGGTCGTCTCCCCAAGAGCTTGTATAATCCATTCCCCACACCCAGCCTACACCGCAAGAAGATGAGGGAAATGCCGTCAGGGGAGAGGAGGGAGCACCCCGGAGGAGGGAGAGCGATGGGCATAGCTGCTGCCCTTCCCCCGAGAGGTTGGGGCGTGCGTGTGGATTAGGCCGGAGTTGGGCAAAGCTGCGGACGGGAAAGTGGATAGAGGCGGATGATTTTGGTCTGTTTGGTCAGCCTATTCTATAGTTTTGAGAGTACATGCCGCCAAATCCCTAGGAGATCGAGTTGATTGCAGGCGGGGATCAACTCCCTGGTCTCCACTTGAGCAGAGTCGTGCATCGATCTGACCGAGGCATGCTCGGGAGATCGAGATGTTGAAGGCAGGCGCACGGCTCAGGCTGGATGAGGGAAGGACGACGTGATCGAACCGTTTTTTCACTCGACGGTGGCAGATAGTTGTAATGTACCGCTGCTCCGCGATATGCTGTTCCGAGAATCGGGAAAAGGGCTGCTCCACGATTTACACAGCAAACTTGGTCCTCGCGGATCTAGCTTCATGGAGCTTGTCTGTTCGGTGCCGTTCCTGGCCAGAGTTGGAAGAAGCCAGAAGCTAGACCACTACCGAACACACCCCTATTGTTCCATCATTGAACAACATTATAATTCCTCCAACCAAATGCATTCAACTCAACGATTTTTTTACAAATATGACCCTCTGCAATTTGTCATCGCTAAAATTACCCCCCTCGCGCCGTAAAAGCCAAAAATGCCCTGACGGGAGGCTGAAAAGGTGACACGTGTCACCTCCCGCCACAGGGGATGGCGGGATGTTCCTTCCGCCTTTGGCGATGGCGGAATGACGTCGTGGGGCCCACTAGCGCGAGTGCGAAGTCGAACCTCCCCGCTAGCCCGGCCGTGGGGCCCACCTCATCCCGCCATTTCCCCTGGCGGAAGGAACACACGTGTCGCCTTTTTAGCCTCCCGTTAGGGCATTTTTGGCTTTTGCGGCGTGAGAAGGGTATCTTTGACGATGGCGAATTGCAGAGGGTCATATTTGTAAAAAAAATCCAACTCAGCACCAGATCATCCCAAACGAACGACATACTAAGCAAACAAGAACCCATAATTAGCACCGGATCATTCCAAACCAACTTGTTCCCTCGAGTTCATCCGATCACTAAGCAAACAAGAGCCCATACTACTACATAGTCCAGTAGGCGTCTATCCTATCGTTCCATCCTAGCACAACACTATTATGCCTCCAGCCAAAAATAAGGCATTCAACTCCGCACCAGGTCATCAACCGACTCTTCCTCTCGAGTTCATCCGAGTATCCTATAACGCTTAGGCCTTGTTTACTACTTCTAGGGTATTTGAGGAGAGGTAAAAGGGGGTTATTTCGTATCCCGAAATTTTTCCGATAGGTAGTTTACTAGACCGGATTTGGAGGGGATAATTCCAGAATATTTCCATAAATCCCCTCCACACTAGTATATTTTGGCTAGATTAAAAACTCTCTATCATGGTAGAGTATTTTTTGGAAAGAGTATTTGAGAGAATTGTAGAGTATTGGATGAACACCAAATCCCCGCATATCCCCATATCTTTTGGGATAAAAATACCGGAGAAGTAAACAAGCCCTTAGGATGGTTGTACTCCTCCCCTGCAGGTCGCATGCAAAAAAACACGAGTGATTTTTCTTAGAGCATTTCCAGCCCCTAGTGAAAAATCGGCGCAAAAATTAGCGATTTAGGGTTGCGCCAGCAGAATTTTTGGCTAGGCCCGGCGAATTCCTAGCAGTGTCCCTAGGTCCAGATTGGCGAAAAGGAACAAGTTCGAATGAAATTCATAAAATACAGCGGAATTCATAGATAGTAGGCGAGTTCATCCAAGATTCGACGAAATTTAAACTAAACTAATCCTTGTTCATGCCGAAGCAGCGGTAGAAGACAATGTAGTCTTCGTCTTCGTCGTCGCTGGCTTGTCCGCCTGTGGGCCGTGGCAGCTCTCTTGGCCTTGGTCACCGAAGCACCTCTGTAGAGGAGCGTTGCTTGGCCCGGCCTCCTAGTCGTCGTCGAGGATGATGATGCCGCGGCTGAACCGGGCAGCTTGGCGACGCGCGTTGCAGACCAGCAGGCGCTGCTGGCGGGCAGCCTCCTCCCGCTCGGCCTCGGTCTTGGACTAGGCGAGAGCGTCCTGTATCCGCATGGAAGGGACATCGTCGAGCGACGTCTACACCACCATCTTCAAGCCCGACGTGTGTCCTTGGGGTCGTCCGACACCTCCACCTTTAGTAAGCTCCAGAGGTACTCCCTTGGAGGCGATCTTCCGACGCTGGCACCAGCTTCCTGGTCGACGAGCGACCGGCGTCTTGCTTCCTCTTCAACCTGACAGAGGGTGTCACGCAGGGGAGATGGCGTGTGGCATCCCTCTAAAACCACTACTAGAAAATCGCGTTGTTTTTGTGCATTGCATCATCATGACTGCATGCTCATGTCATCATGCCACATTGCATTCGAGCATCGTCATCATCTTGCATTTTGCTTGCATAAACCTATTTGCAGAAAACCTATTTTGTGTTTTCTAAAACGCCCCATCTTTATTCAAACACCAAAACCGGGTCTCCGGATTATTTTGTTTTGTCTGCTATCGGTTTGCAGAGGCTTTGTTTTAATCAAATAAAATATTAAATTATTTTAGTGGGGGCAGTCGGACGGGCCGATTCGACCCGAACGACCACCCCCAGAAATTAAAACGGCCCACCCATAATCTAAAGCTACCCAACCTAATCTACCCTCACCCAATCCCCATCTGCCACCTCAACCCACCCCACTCCCTCACCCTTGGCCATTCCCCCTCCAATCAAAAGCTGCCACCTCACTTACCCACCTCTCTCTCCTCTCTCCCATTTTTTCCCCAACCCCACATGCCACACCTGCCGTTTTCCCGCTCCTCCCGCCTGCCTGCCTGGCCCCAACCCTCCTGGCGCGCGCCCCCACGTGGCCCCGCCCACCTGCACGTCCTCCCACCGCCCCCCACCAACCGCGACCCTCTCTCCCCCGGTCCCACCCCGTCGGGATCCCCACCCTCTGGTCTCGCTCACCACCTCCCCCGCCCGACAACCTCCCCATCCTCTCCCGTGAGGCTCCCATGCCCGCCTTCCTTCCTTCCTCTGGCCCGAGCCGCCTCCTCCTTCCCAGTGGCCGCCCGACGCCGCCGCCACCCCGCCCTGCCGTTCCTCCTCCAACCTCCACTGCCTCTCCTTCCTCCGTCTTGCCGTTGCCGCTCGGGCCCGAGCTCGACCGTGCGTCGCCCTCCGTGCTCGCCCTCCTCGCGCTCGCTCCGCCCTTCCTCCTTCCCGATAGCCTCGCCTTCCTCCTCCTAAATGCCGTCAGGTCTTCCCCGAAGCCGCCTCGCCGCGGCAAACTCCGCCTCCGGCGCCCGGCGCTTCTGCCCGCGCCATCGGTGCGGCAGCCCGCCTCCTCCACGTCCTCCGCCGCGCCCCCACGTTCCGCGTCTGACCCGCCCTCGCCGTTGCGGTCAAGTCCGACGAGCCGCCGCGCCCCTGTCTTGTCGTCCGCGGCCAGGGATCCCCTCGCAGAACCCGCGACATCCATCCTTCGGCCCCAGGAGCTGCTGTCTCCTCGCTTGCAGCGCTCCCCGGCCCGGTCGTCGTCTGGCGTGGCCACCCTCCCATGTCTCTGTGCCGCGGTCGACCTTGGGTACCTACGCTGCATCCTCGGCCGCTGCTGCGAGTGCATTGGCCGCCCGCGCGTCCTTGCAAGAAGTACAAAGTACTAAACAAGGGCCAAACCAAGTTCTTCTGCGCCGTGAAGCCCTGGAGCGGAGAGAACCCATGGCATCAGAAGATCCCCGGACCTGATAACCCGAAGGCTATGCCACTCAAGAGCTTCTCCTCGAAACCCGAAGACCCTCGACGAGATCTCCTACAGGGAACCGAAAACCCGGATGCCAAGGACGTCGACACGGATACACCGAGCTCTCCCTCGAGGACGCCGAGTACTTCACCCCGGACACCGAGACCCTGGACGACAAGTTCTCCTTCCCGGAAGCATTGACGCTCGTGCGACAAGACCTACTTCACGGATCCGAAGACCCCGGTAACCGACCCACTCAAGATCGTCACCGACCCGGAAGTAACCGATGCGCCCCCGGCACCAACCCAAGTCCTTCTTCGCGGAACGCCAAGATCTACTCTGTGTCCGAGAACGATCCCGTCGAACCCTGAACCCTGAGACCGACCCCGAACCCCGGAACCCCAAGTTCGTCGAGACCCCCTAATGTGTGACCCCTTTCCTCGAGCCCTATTTTTATAAATGTAATAACAAATTGCTGCATATTAAATTGTCATACTCGCATGCACATTTGTGTGGGTTGGGGGCCTTATGCCGATTCACCTAATAATTAAATATGGGGCCCATATGCGGGCAAATCTAGTCTAATATTGGCCCCATTTAAATTTGTGTAGCGAACCGGTGCCATCTTTGCCATGTTAAGACAACATTTAAATTGCGGGGTAGTTAAATAACTCGAACCGTTTAATTAATTGTCGGGACCCCGGTTCCGCTTAATATTGACCTAATTGCATCGCACCTTTGCCATGCCATACATCATACATGCATCATGCCGATCTTCTGCCGTTGTATTAAATATTGCATCCGGTGTTTATTCTAGTGTTTTGCTTCTTCGCGGATAAGGCCGTTGAGTTGATGCGAGTGCCGACCAGATCTTCGGTTGAACCTTCGGCAATGTTTTCAGGCGAGCATCTCCCCCTTTCTACCTATCTTACTTTTATAGTATTTATTCCCTCCTGTTGTTCTATTGCTATCTGTGTTACGATGCTCTAGTTTTCGTACCCGTGATATCCCTTGCAGCCTTATATTGCCTTGGACACATCCTATTACCTGTTGTTTGGTAGATAGTTGGACTTGCGCGTCGTAGTCGCTTGCTCAAGTGCTATTGCGTGTCGCCATGTACCACAGTTGTTGGAGTATTGCCACATGATTGATGTTGGAGATGATCCTGGTTTTACTTATCGTTCACTTTAATTCCTGTTTAACAACTAAAATTGAAGTAAGTAAGCAGAGGCATCGGTGGGTGATAGATAATATTTGGTTTCCGACCGCCCACTTGTGTCCCGTAGGAACCTGAGTACTTGATACCTGTTCCTTGATTTATCGCGCTATCCACATCCGGGAGGATTATGGGACCCCCCTGAGCCAGAGCTTGACTCCGTCTTATTTCTTGGGGCCACAAACTAGTTTGAGGTTTTATTTACTATCCTGTACTTATGCCATGCTACTACTGTATTTACGATTGTGCGAGGAGCACACTGTACTGTTTAGGATCGGGACACGATTCCGCGGTGTCGACAAGCCCAGTTTTGGGTTCCCAGTCATTCACAGCCGTCCACCCAAACCTCGGGTCCGTCTCGGAGCTAGCTTACTTCGTTGCGGGTGTACTCCAAGGGGTGGCCCCCTGAAATATTTCTGAATCCTGTGATTGCTTTGTCGTGAAGGCCTCGTTGGGTTTTGATTTGGTTTTTCCGAGGTTGATCGAGTGTGTGTTGCTATTTGTGCACCCCGGCCGGGTTAAAACTTTCTGAAAGCCGTGTCCGCGGTTATGGACGACTTAGACATGATATCTCGATCATAGACAACTATAACTAAAGTAGTGCTATAAACCTGACTTTATAATGACTAGTAATCAGCTTCACTATAATGGAATGGCTAAATAATACTGCCCACGATTGCTTGTTTGGAGTGTCGCTTGCGACCATTGTACCTGACTAGTAAGTATTGCAACTACAACGGAATGGCTAAATAAAAGTACCAACAACTGCTGGGTTTTGGGATATCTCATGCTAATTGTATTTGACTAGTAAGTGTCGCAACTACAACGGAATGGTTAATTAAAGTGCCCACTGCTTAATCTATCAGGATGATTATCTATACTTGACTAGTAATTGCTGCAACGATAACTGAATAAATAAAACTGCCAACTGTGTGAGTTCCTCGGTTGACTTCCTCGTTTGGTCTCGAGGGGGAAATACCAGGATGGGTTTGTTTGGTGTTAGCTTCAGGTTGGATCCGGATAGGTCATTCTTATCCCTCTCTGATAACCGCCAGTTGTATCGAGTCTCTATAGGTTGTTTAGTGCATGCTGCCGCTGCCGCTTCAGTCCACCATTCCTATGTAGGCGAGGACCGCCGAACTCTAGTCTCGCCGTGTACTGGCCTCAGTACTGACGCTCCTCTTTTTCTTTGCCCTTTGTCGGCACCCCTTTTGTTTAAGCAGGTTTTGAGATCGACGTCGTTAGCAGGGTTACCCTTCCGGCTTGGCCTGGGCAGGGCTATGGACGCCATTGGTTATTCTTCAGGGCTCTTAGCCCCATTTGCATCTTGTCCGTAGCTGGACGCTCTACCGTTTTCAAGGTGATTTGGATCTTTGTTCTGTATATCTGTATTCTTGACTCATGGAGTCGTGTTGTATATATATCATTACGTGGGTCCCATCGAGGACTGTTGTGTAATGTTATTACTTCGTTTTCCACCCGCACGAAAGTGCCTGGTGGGCACCTTTGAATCGTTTCTATGCGGGTTTGGCGGGTTTCGCTAAAACTTGCATAGGCCCGATTCTGAGGGTGTTACATGGCGTGCGGCGCTTGTTGATGACGATGTCACCGGAGCGCGCCTGCGTGCGAGGCGGCGAGCGGCGGGACACCTCCTCAGGCTCGTCCTTGACGTGGGTGAGTTGTGCCGCAACCGCGGCGAGGGAGTCTCCTAGGAAGACCCCAATGAGCGTAACGCCGACGCCAACAAGGAAGAAGAGAGTGGAGGCATCCACGAGCTTCCTCGGCGACGGGTAGGCAAGGCTGGTTGTCGGCCTCGATGTGGGAGAGGACGACCTCGAGGGTGCGTGCCCCCACCAAAGAGTTCGACCGACAGAGTTTCCACTCACCGGCCAAGGGCCTCCTTCTTCGTAGCGGTCAGATTGTCCCCCTGGATATGAAATGAGGGAAACCGGAACAAAAAAAAGCGATTCCGACGGGATAGAGGCTACGCCCCCAACGAGTAATCTCCCCTAGGGTTACAGGTCCATGGCAGACTGACCCAGCAATACCTCACACCGGACCGAAACCGCTACCCCTCAAAGCTAGAGCTAGGAGCCCACGCTACTAGGCTCGGCGGTACAGTGGCGGATCTAGAAATTCACTATGCCCCGGGCCACCTTCAGTAATTTTAGCTACAATGTCTCCTAAAACTTTGCTATAGTGCATCATCAAGCCTGAGCATTGTCGCTGCGCCCCGGGCCGTGGCCCTGGTTGCCAGGGGCCTGGATCCGCCCCTACGGCGGTACACGGCACCTCAAGCCGTGATTTAAGGTGTTTGGCGCACAATAAGCAACGCGAGGTGGGACTATACAAAAGTTGATCGATCGCTGCTTGCTTTGCTCCTCAGCCGGAGCAGTGCGACCGCGGGATACGGCCGAATAACTGGGCCTGATATGCGCGTGCCGTGCGATACCGGCCCAGTCGAGTTATTTGCTCATATAACCTTCGGCAAGCAAAAGTCGGCAGAATGGACAGAAATAACCCCTTTTTAAAAGAATTTCACAAACTGAACTCTCGGTGAAAGAATTTCACAAAACTAACTCTTTTAGTAGCGCCTAACACAAAGGCGCTATACTCTTTGCCAGCGTGGCACGCGGGTCCCATGGTACGTTTGACTGGGACGTCACTATACATAGCATAGCGCCTATGTGTAAGGCGCTACACTAGCATACATATATAATGTCTGTATTTAGTTGACAGAGAAGTATGGTGGCTGAGTTGGTTGAAGTCTTTGTTGCTAACTAGTAGGTTGTGAGTTCAACTCCCCATAATCCTACTTTTTATTTTTATTTTTTAAAGGCTGTGATATTGGTTTATATTGTTGTATATATGGAAATATGTTAATTCTAGCATCCTTATTTATTTTAAAAAATGAAAACCGAGTATCTTTTAAAATTTTACTAGCTTTAACAAACTCAATCGATAGTGATTTACTGTAGGGGAGCAGGACAACCAATTTTGTTTTTAACTGAGTTATTAGTGTTTTTAAAAGCAGGCGAAACAGTGATTTACGCTGTCGGTATATGGCAGATTAATATGGCACGCTCGCTCACTTTTTTGTCTCGTCGTACATGTTACAAAGAAAGTGTTTTATCGTATGTTTTCTTTTCATGTTTTGGTGAACGTGTATACCACCTAATCGATTGTTTGTTCGTTACTCTTTAATGCTTCGCTAACTAATTATAAATTTCGTTAATTCAAACAAAATAGGTTTCGCTTTCCTAGTTTATTTTGACTCTACCGTGTTGTCTGAAGCACAAAATAAAAAAAAATAGTACTTATTTTTAACTAGTTGAGATGTAGCTTATGTCATAGTCAACCTTGTAAACCGATATAACCTTTTAAGATTTCTATTACGCGCATGATTTGGCCGGAGGCACCATATACGTACAACCATTCAGGCTAGCAAACCACACAGTTTATTTTTTTCTCTTTCTAGTGTTCGTGCGGGATGCCGTGGCTTGTCTAGTCATTTTTGGCTCTTTTTTCCTTTGTCGCGTAGACTTTTGTTTTTATAGTCTTTTGTGTGCTATTTTTGAATTTCTTTATTCAATATATTTTATAGTCTTTTATAGACTTTTGTTAAATGTATTTTGATAGGCTTTTATAGACTATAGTAAAACTAGTACAGTTCCAAAACATAATCGGTTTCATTCTTCTGAAAAATAATTTTAACAGAGATTAAAATTTTATACTCGGTTTTCATTTTTTTAAATAAATAAGGATGCTAGAATTAACATATTTTCATATGTACAACAATATAAACCAATATCGCAGCCTTTAAAAAATAAAAATAAAAAGTAAGATTATGGGGAGTTGAACTCACAACCTACTAGTTAGCAACAAAGACTTCAACCAACTCAACCACCATACTTCTCTATCAACTAAATACAGACATTATATATGTATGCTAGTGTAGCGCCTTATACATAGGCGCTATGCTATGTATAGTGATATCCCAGTCAAACGTACCATGGGACCCGCGTGCCACGCTGGCAAAGTGTATAGCGTCTTTGGGAAAGGCGCTACACCGTTGAGCATAGCGCCTTTGTGTTAGACGCTACTAAAAGGGTTAGTTTTATGAAATTCTTTCACCGAGAGTTTAGTTTGTAAAATTCTTTTAAAAATGGGTTATTTGTGTCCATTCTGCCGCAAAAGTCCGTGCGGTGCGACGCCATTTCACAAGTACCGGTGCGTCAACTTCTCACTTATATATAGTTCACTCTCCATAGTTCTTGAGACAGAAAAATGTGTATGTGAGGCGACTAGTACTACTCTAGTCACTCAAACAAGAAATATACTGCAGTCCAGATGCATTCAACTCAGCTCCCAAACGAACGCCTCTCCCCTCGAGTTCATCCCACTATCCTACAACGCCACGTTGCCTGTACTCCGTCCCTAGTTTTAAAAACCGGACCAGTGATCGAACTAGTGAGACTACCGGTTCACCGGTCAGACCACGGTTCATCCGGTTCGATGGCGACAAAAACCCAGTATTTATGATTAAAATTTAATCAAATTTCAAAATAAAACGACCATAAAAGGTATATGTAGGGTATATTTTCAATGTGTAATCACAAAAGGTGGTTAGCCCAAGTGATATATAGGGCCTTAGTTGGTGTTATTTCTTTAGCAGAAGGTTGTAATTCCAATTCATACTGTAACATATTTTTTCCACTGGTTTTTTACTGTTTGGACCGTTGCCTATTAAAAAGCCGGTGAGGTCGTCGGGTCAGATTTTTTGTGCTCGGACCACCGAACCGGTTCGGTTTTTAAAACTACGGCTCTGCAACGGCAGGTCGTAAGCAGGAGAAACGCGAGTTAGCTGCATCGGTCATATTAGAAAATTAGTTCATTAATTCGTTTATTTACCAATTAAGAAGCCTTGAGCTACTCAGAAAGTAAGGACTAGAGGGGCGTGTCGATCCACAGACAATGGCCATCTCTGCACCTCCGCTGAAGTAAAAACTTTTGCACTTTTACATACCTCCTTGAGCTTCTGCTGGTTGAGCATCTGGACTTCTCTCCGGAGGGCGTCCACCTCCCCGGCGTACTCCTTTTGCTCCTCTGATGGTTACTCCTCCAGCTGCACCCCCAGTCTATACAGCACGCTGTTGAGGTCGCAGGATTCCAAGTCTGTAGCGTCGGTCGTGGGAAGATTCAGTAATAAACTCCTAATGGCCAACAAAACCTGCGCAAAAAGTGACCGTCACTCAAAACCTTGCTTGAATCTCCAGTCAAGCAAAATATTACATGTCTACACTCTCCTGTTAAGCGTACAGTGCATGGTTGCATACAGATAGATGGCATAAATTGCATTGGCAAAATAAGTAATGCTTGAGATTACATTAGACGACAAGACAAGGGCACACAAGGCACAACCGTCTACACATAACCAAAGTGATTTACAGAACTAGAGGCAACTCTGACCATACCTTCTCTTGAAGATCAAGGTCACACTTTGATAGCGTATCAACCATTAACTCCAGGAAAGCACGTTCACTTAAGAAAGCATGTCTGAATATGAGCTAACATGAAAGAACATTGACTCTCAAAATCGGCACAACACTACTAATGATGAAGCAGATACTCTCCAGGAACAAGATACAACATTGAAATCAAATTGTTCCTTTGTGTACAATTAATGCCATTACCTGGCTTTGGACAAGAGCATTATTCTGACTGGCTTTACCCAGAATCCATGAACAGTTGGTCCATATTTCTTCATTTGCATTATTAAGATCTTGAATCAACGCAACAAGGCCCCCAATTTTGTCACGGTCTGATCACAAATGCAGGAACAAGAAACATTTCAGAGAATCTTCGAAAGGTCAGACAGACAAGTCTAACCTTTTGTTGCATTCAATGTTGACTCTTTCTTTTTATATAGAAGGTAGTAAGAACACATAGGCTTGATATATGGCACACCTTAGTAATTTGTTACAAATCTTATACAGTATCTATGAAAAAACCACAGAGTATTTCATTGGTGTAAACTCTAAATGCTAAAAGTTAGATGTTTCAATTACAGTACATAGCTATAAGTGGACATTCTGGTTCATCTGCAGAGCTTTTGCTTTTGCTTTGTCTTTCATCTACGTAGTGGAGATCAGCTGTCCACCCAACTATGTATTCATAGACCAGCTGTTTGTCTAACTCATGCCTATCTTATCAAGTCAACAAAGATTCACAGATAAAATAAACATAGGAATTACAAAGCAATGCTTTGTCTTCTGTTGGACTATCATAGTTACTACAAGGAATAAACGCAAATTCCTCACAAAAAAGTAAGGCATGAAAAAAATGCAGACCTTGCGAAATTTAACAAGAATATGTGCTAGTGACACAGGGTTCTTCAGGATTAAGGATACTAAGGCAAATCAGAACTGCAGCAATGAACATTAGAAGTTCGTTAACTTGACATCAGAGCAAATGTGATGGTAATCCCAATCGCATAAAGCACACATATGCAGCTACAAACATACTAATTCAACAGCTAGGGATACTGTATGGTGCAGTTGAACATTCCAGAAAAGCACAACTAAATTCTGATGTTCAGACATGCAAGTTGATGTATATACTATATATACAGAAAATAGAGCTGCGTTAGCAAAAACTGTTTCCCCAAAATGTTTCGTGCATATGACACAACCAACGGTAGCAGATATATGTATATGATGCAAACAACACAGGTCATTAGCAACAAACGTCTCAAGATTGACTCATTAGTAACAACAGGAAACCCGCTATCTCCAGAAGACGAATTCTGAAGCAGCAAGCTCACCTTCATCTCCACACGGCGCTTGAGCACCTCATCCTCTGATAACTTATGCACATCCGCTGCCTCTTTCTTTCAGCTTTCCTGGATCAGAATTTCCTGCACCAGCAATACTTAGTAGAACTCAGCCAAATGCAGGTGGTTTGCAAATCCAACTAGACTGTCCAAGTTCAGCAGTTCACAATGCAATTACAACCATAAACTGTAAGTTCCTATATCTGAAAAACAGTTTTTTCCCTGATCCTAAGGGGGTGAGGGGGCTGCCGACTGCAGGATTCTATCGAGTGTCGAGGGAGCCGAAGCCGCCCGCAAAGTTGTCTTCCACAATGGAATCTCAAGCTCCCCCTCGACCTTTCCCGTCTCCCACTGCGCCACCGACCTGTTGTCGCCGTCTCCATCCGCCGCCGCCACCGGAAGGAGACGAAACACGGAGACGATAACAGCGGCAACGAGGAGTAGGAGGAGGTCGTGGATGACTGGATCACTTCGAGTGCGCCCTCGCCTTCGCCATGGACACTGACGCCAGAGAGCAGCAGCTCTGCAGCTGCGGCGAAGTGGACAGGGAAGGAGTTATTTTTTTCTCGTTTGGAATTTTCGAGATGGCGAGGTGGTCTCTACACGTTATACGGTTCGGTGATGTCATAAATTTTTTTTTCAAGAACGTGTGAGCTTTATTGATCAAACAACAACAAGTTCATTATAGATAGCCAGCCGGATGCACTCCGGTGGCACACAACGCCAAATCTTCCTAACTGAGGGCTCATACGAACGCGCTAAACAGTGCGCAACATTGTTTTAAGAACGAAAAACATGAGCTATAGAGCAGGTGGTGAACGATGCCATCAGAGATTTGATATCCTCAACAATAGGGGCATACATTGATCTATCCCGAGTAGAAGAATTCACCCGGTTGACCCGGGACAGGCAGTCGGAAGAAAGAACCAGATCGTTTAGGCCTCCTCATGGCGAAGGTCGGCGCTAATCGTCGATGGCTTCAGCAAGTTCAGGATCTGAAATGTTAGGAGAGCTCTCGCTGCAACCCAGCAAGAAGGTTCCTGAGGAATCACGGATCACCACCCCTGCACCCATGCTACCAGATGAAGAGAAAATAGCAGCATCAACGTTGATCATCAGATTACCTTCCGGCGGCGGCGACCACTTAGCACAGAGAGAGGCCTCTCGCCTTTGGATGGTATGTTGACAAACTAAGTGAGTATTGATCATATCTATATAAGCTTTAATCTCATCGCCACAGAGCTGGGATGGATACTGCCCCCCTCCTCGCGGAGCTTGTTCCTTGCATCCCACAGGTGCCGACGTCCACAATGAAACGGTGGCCTCTCGGTCGCTGCAATCGCCAGAAGAGGCAGAGCTTCGTGGTGGAAAAATTGCTCCGGTTCAGCTGAACTCCGAACGTGGAGCTGATTTCTTTCCAGACCTCTCGAGCAAAGGGGCAGAAGAGCATTGCATGCTCCACCCTTTCATCAGCTGAACAGTGAATGCAAGACACCGAGGTCGAGATATTGCGGTGACGCAGCTGGGCAGACAGTCATGGGAAAACCTCCAGAGTGTGATCTTCATGTTGCCAGGAGCTCGGATGGACCACAGCGATTTCCAGCATTTTGCTTCATCAGGGAACCCAAATGACATACCGTGACCACGCCTGCTCCGAGTAATCAGGGCAGGCTTCAGTCCGGGCAAGATGATACGCTGACCGGACGGTGTAGATACCTAGCTTATTGTGTGGCCAGGACAGGTAGTCATCGCCTCCTCTGCGGCTAACAGGAATTTGTAGAATCTTCTCAGCCCATCCTCCACAAAAATGGATCGGACAAGAGTCTCGTTCCATGACAGTGAGCTATCTAGGAGTGAGTCCACTGTTTGTCCATCGGTGAGAGGGACCAGAGTGTGCAGCGTACAAGGAGGAAAACCAGGAATCCATCTGTCATGCAGAATTCTTACAGAACGTCCGTCTCCAATCCCCCAGCGGCAACCGGAAATTATCGGTGACCTGATCTGCGATATGAAGTATATGAGGCCGAGCGTGGACACTCTGCATTCCAAAAGTCACCATTGGGGAAGTAGCGCCCTTTCAATACTCGGGCACAGAGAGATTCTGGGTCAGTGACAAGGCGCCATGCCTGCCGCCCGAGCATAGCTTGGTTGAAAGTTTCCATGTCCCGGAATCCCATGCCCCCAATATCCTTTGGGGAAGACAACCAGTCCCAAGATCGCCAATGTGTCTTCCTTTTGCCATCCCTCGACCCCCACCAGAAATCAGCAACAATCTTCCTCATTTGATCACAGGTGGCCGTTGGCAAGCAAGCGACTCATCACATAAGTCGGAAATGGCTTATAACAGCTTTGAGTAAGATTTCATTACCTACTGGATAGAGGTGCATCGGACAAGCCATTAACTTTCCTCCACATCCGATCAAACAAGTAACGAAATGTGATGGCGGGAGAACGACCAATCTGAGTAGGCATACCCAAATAAGAGTCTTGGAGAGTCTCATTATGGACCCCAAGAAGCTGTTTGATACCACCTTTGATACCAACAGGACAATCACTTCCGAAGAAAATATTTGACTTGTCCAGGTTAATTCTTTGGCCCGATCCCTCGCAGAAAGTGGTCAGAACATGGTGTAAAGCCTCAACGCTTCTCTTATCACTCCTAGCAAAGAAGATGTTGTCATCTGCAAAGAGGAGATGTGTTATAGAAGGACCAAGTCTGCCATTTTTTATTCCTTGTAGCTCTCCTTGGGCCTCCTTTTTTTGCAGAAGACAGGACAAACCTTCAGTGCATAGAAGGAAAAGAT
This sequence comes from Avena insularis, assembly GCA_023614405.1. Taxonomy (NCBI): domain Eukaryota; kingdom Viridiplantae; phylum Streptophyta; class Magnoliopsida; order Poales; family Poaceae; genus Avena; species Avena insularis. The sequence continues at coordinate 387,016,856 of CM042693.1, read as the reverse complement.
AGGGGCTGATGGGGTCACCCTGACGGATACCTCTAGTGGGTACCACAGGCTCGGTAAGTTCGCCATTGACTCGGACTGCACAACGTGTTAGAGTAACACACCTCATCACAGCATTGATCCAAGTACTAGCAAAACCCAGTTTAGCCAAACAACCGTGCAAATAGCTCCATTCGACACGGTCGTACACTTTCATCATATCAATCTTCAAAGCAAAGAAAGGCTTCTTAGTTCGTTGCTGCCTGATGGTATGAAGACATTCAAACGCAATCAGAGCATTATCAGTGATCAAATGCCCTGGAACAAAGGCACTTTGATTCTCAGCCACAACCTCGGGCAAAAGCAATTTCAATCTATTAGCCAAAACTTTGGAAGCAATTTTGTAAAGTACATTACACAAGCTGATCGGTCTAAAATTCTTTAGGTATTGGTGGCTCGGTGTCTTTGGTATGAGTACAATCACCGAATCGCAGAAACCCTCAGGAACAGGATCACTAGCCAAGAAACTTCGGACCGCACAGCAAATCTCATCCTTGAGAAAGTCCCAGTGGGTTTGATAAAATAACACTGGAAAACCATCAGGTCCCGGCGCTTTAGTTGGACCCATCTGGAACAAGGCCATCTTGATCTCCCCATCATTGTAAGCCTGACACAAAGCGTCGTTCATCTCTGTCGTCACTTTCTAGGGAATGGAATCAAGGATAGCATCACTAGAGGGGCAATCTTCAGAGGAAAATAAATGTCCATAAAACTGCTGCACCATACCTTTAATCTCACCACTGTTAACACAAGTCGTACCATCCTCCTTGACAAGTCGAGATATGCGGTTAGCACGCTTCCTCGCAGAAGCTCTCGCGTGAAAGAAGGAGGTGTTACGGCCTCCCTCCTGGAGCCAGTCCACCCTCGACCGTTGACGGGCCATGATTTCCTCTCTCTCAAACAGCTCGCATAAGGACTTCTCCACATTGCGAATCTCATTATTGTCAGCATTGGTGAGACGCATCTGTTTCAGTTTGGCTTCAAGTTTGGCAATCTTTTTCTTGACCGCACGAAACGAGTCTTTGCTCCAACGCTTGAGGGAACCAGCAAGACAGCGCAGGTTATCACATGTCGCCTGCAAGGACACTTCTCCATTTCTGCCTTCTTCCTAGGATTTCTCCACCACATCTCTGTAATCCGGTGCACGCAACCAAGTTGCTTCGAAGCGGAATTGTTGCATGACCGGCCGACCTCTTGAGATAGCATCGTTACCTTCCAGCATAATAGAGATCGCCATATGATCTGACGAAGTAGTGATCACATTCTCCACCTGGAAACCACAGAAGCGGTCCATGAACGCAGAGTTTGCTACCGCACGGCCAAGCCGTACGCAGACCAGATCAGCACCCTCCTGTCTATTATTCCAAGTATATTTCGGGCCTGCGAAACCGAGATCCGTCAAGCCACAAGTATCCAGACAGTCTTGGAACAAAGCCATTTGGCTATCTGATCGGTCAGAAGAGCCATAGTGCTCATCCCCACTAAGAACTTCGTTAAAATCACTGCAATAGATCCAGGGACCACTCCATTGTCCGTGAAGACGCCACAGTAAATCCCAGAACACATGTCGCAGTTCTCTCTTCGGTTCTCCATACACAAAGGTAGCCCGCCACGGCTCGCTCTCAGTCCTCGAGATTACCACATCAATACAATGGGAATTGAAACCTTTTAGAGAGACGCTGTATGGCAGCATCCAGAACAGATCCAACCCTCCACTTAGGCCAACGCTGCTGACAGCAAAGCTGCCCGTGTAGCCTAAGGTCCACATGAAGTTTTGCACACGGGAATCCTTCATCTTCGTCTCGCATAGGAAGAGGAAGGTAGGTCGGTAGAACCTCACTAACCAGCGAAGTTCGCCAACTGTCGAGTCCGACCCAAGCCCTCAACAGTTCCAACAGAGAAGATTCATTGCGTCTGGCAGGGCTGCACCGCAGCCTCTGCCTAATCCGCCGATTGAGAGGAGTTAGGGGGGTGGCTGTCTTCTGCTTTTTTGTTTGATTCGAGACTTGCTACTGGGATATTGCCTCTGAGCTCAGTAGCCACAGCATCAGAAGCTTCAGCATCACCCTGGCCAGCAGGTAGGATTGAAAGCACCCCTGCCGCACCTTCTGACAGAGAGCCAGCGGTAGGTTTTGGACGATAAACCTTTATTTTCTGACCACCGAAATGGGTAGCATTGTCTTGTTCCTTAGTCGTTGTTTTACCAGAACACTTTGGACCACCTCCAGCTGCAGGCGCAGCGGCCTGACCACGGTTTGCACGCGTCTTGCGCTGCTTCTTGGGTGATTGGACCTCACCCGAGGTATCAACTCCCTGCACATCCTGGGCAGGAGTAGGTGCCGATCCATTCCGACCAGCAGTCGGGTCAGGTTGATTACTCGAGAACGAGCTTTGGCTTGACCGGGAACTAACATTTTTCTTCTTGTCTTCAGGAACACATAGACGTGGTCCATGCCAGGGCAAGAAACCCTGATCATCCCGTTACCCGGGTGTCATGCAGGTACCAGAGGAGTGCCCTAGCAGACCACAGGAGAAATAGAAGATCGGCAATCGTTCATACATCACCTGGTACACATCAGTGGTCTGTCTTTTCTGGGAGTAAACTGTCACACATCGCATCAGCGGTTCACGGGCGCGAATCGAGACCCTGACCCGGAGATACTCCCCCCAAGCACGACCCTTACTGTCCACATCCATTTTCTCAACTGTGCCAACAGTGCCTGCAAGATCTTTTCCTTTCGAATTGTTCATCAGACCAAATGGCAGATTGAGAATGCGAGCCCAAATAGTGAGGCTATCAAAGCACACCTCACTAGGCCTAATGGCTGGGTCAAACCTCTTCAGCAAGATACCATGTTCATTGATATTCCAAGGTGATCCATCTACCACACGGTCCATATCCACCTTGCTGAGAAATTCCGCCATGAACAGGTTAGGTCCCATCGATCGAACCTCCAGCCCCTTCGGGTTACCCCATGCAGACCTCAGGACAGTCTTGATAGTCGAAACATGCAGGAGTTAGGGGCTAAGACCTTACCAATCAGCGCCCAATCAGGGCAGCCAGGGTGCTCGTTCTCCTCATCATCCAGAATAAAGGCCGCGGATTCTTGTGAAGTGAGGTTGAGGCGACCCAACATCTCAGTAACTCCATCGCCCGAAGCTGCCTTGGATGATCCAGATCCCTCAGACGATTTCCCCTTTGACGCCAGATCCGGTTTACGGACCGACATATCCCCGTCGGTAGCCGGAGCACCACTAGAGAATGGATCCGCCAGATCCTTACGTCGATCGGCCATCAATCTCCCGATCCGAGAAAACCGCTCAACGCCAAGGGCGGGTAGCGAAACCAGGTTCGCCCCTTGATCGCCCCGAACAAGATTGGAAACTGGATGGGAGATGACCCCGAACAACGATAGCAGGATCGGTGGAAGGATGGAATACGGGGATGGAAGATCGCCGTCGACAAACGGAGTAGAGAGAATTTAGGGTTTGGCCGCCGCCGTCGCCAGAGGGGGCCCTAGAAGAAACCGACTTATCTGATGTCATAATCTTCTGTTGACATTAAAATACTAGATACATTTGATTTACAAAACTAATATATTTTATATTTTTACGCAAAAGAAGTATATATATTGAAAAGAGGTATCCGATCGACTGGTCGCTCCTCCACCTCCCGACCCCTCCTCCTCCCACTTTGCAGCCCTGGCTCCGTCAGGCGGCTCCTCACCCCGAGCCTCCCTCTCGTGGTCTCTCCTACAGTCTCCGCCGCCCGGATCATCGCCAGGCAAAGACCTGGGGACGTGGCGGCGGCGTCCCTAATCGCGATCTGGCGGGAAGGCGGCGGAGTCCGCCCCGGCTGGTTTGGCGGTGGTGTTGCAGCGAGCGGCGGCCGGTGATCCTCGGTCCAGATGGCGGCACGCGGCGGCGGGGATCTAGGCCTAGCCGCGATCTATTCCGTACGTTGGCCTCGATGTCGGCGCCCAGGTGACCCGGGCCTTGTCCGTGACACTAGGGCGCTTGGGGCATCTGTCCCCGGCTTGGCGGTGGTGGCCTCCTTCTTCGTCGGAATGGTCGGCCGGGTGGTCTTGTCGTCTTGCGGCGGATCCTGCTAGTTTCCGCCGAGTGACGTGGGGGCTGCTGGCTCGGTTTCAATAAAGGAGGTGGTCCTGGATCCCTCTCAAGCCAAGACGATGATATGCCAGATGTTGGTCTCCATTGATCTAGTTTCAGTGTCGTGTTCCGAAAGGCTCCGCCGGCGAACTCCATAAGTGCTATCATGTCGTGAGTTTGTTGGAAGGATTGAATTCGGTCGTAAGCACCCATGTTTTATCCTGACCGTTTGGTTTCAGATGGTGTGCTTCGAAGCTTTGTTGGCTGTTATTATCATGGGGCATGTTCTCGTTCCATGGTGTTGACGGGGAAAGTCATGGAGATCGAGATCAGAGGACAGACAATGGTGGTTCGAGTCTGGGTGGTGATGATAAATTGGCTAGGTGACTTATAAATTAGAGCAGTGGCATGCAAGTAGGGCGACTGCATAGGAGAGGTTCATGGTCCTACCTCTCAGTGTGAAAACCCAGGGTCTGGCCTTAATTGGTTATGTCTGGCAATTACCTTGTTGAAGGTATTGTTTTGAGAGCGCGAACTTTCTTCAGGGTGAAAACCAAAATCTTTGATCGGGCGATGACTAAGGATGGCAATTTTGAAGGGTTTCGCGGCATAGTAAATCAAAATTTTCTACGGATGCGAACAGAGGGAAGCCAAGATCTAATCTAGGAGATGCAAACAACGAGAGAGATTGGATTAGATCTTCATACCCTTGAAGATTCGCCTGCGTGAGCGTTAAATCGGAACGTGGGTGATGTAGTCATACTCGCTTCTCCTCCTCGCGATCCGATCCGATCTAGCACCACAAGTGGCGATGCCTCCGTGAGATGCACACGTGCGGAACCTCGACGTCTCCTCCTTCCTTGGTCCAGCAAGTATGGTGGAGAGATGGGTTGGATCTACAACGCGACGGCGCGGTGTAATTGGTGGAGAATTTGCGGCAGGCTTCGCCTAAGCAGTCGGGAGGGAGAGAGGAGGGCAGCAGGGCGGCTAGGGTTGGAGGGGAAGGTGTAGGGGGTTGGTGCGCCCCCAGCCCTCTATATATAGAGGGGTGGGCGCAGCCCTAGCCCCTCCCCCAAGCCAAGGCCGGCGGCCCCAAGGAGGAAGAGTGGGGGGCAAGGAAACCCCCCTTATAGAAGCTCTATCTAGAGTTTAAACCTCTCTTGGCCGGCTGGGCCCTATGGGGCCTTGTACCCCTGGCCCAATGCGGCCAGGGAACTCCCTCATAGGCCCATGCCCCCTCCCGGAAGGTGGGGCCACGTTGGTCCCCTTCCGGAAGGTTCTAGAAGCTTAAGACAATACCGATTAACGGAACAATTCCGAACTCCAAAAACTGCACTGTCTTATATGAATCTTATTCTCCGGACCATTCCGGAACCTCTCGTGATGTCCCGGATCCCATCCGAGACTCCGAACAAAAACTCATAAACCAATTATCCAATCTATCCTAGCGTCGAGACATGTTAAGTGTGTGACCCTGCGGGTTCGAGAATATCTGACATGATCTTCTATCAATAATCAACAGCGGTCCTGAAACCCATATTGACTCCCACACATTCATCGATGATCATATCGGATGAACCACGATGCCAGGATTCAATCAATCCCATATATATATTCCCTTCGTCTCGCGATATTTTACTTGCCCAAGATTCGATCGTCGGTACCGTCATACCTAGTTCAATCTCGTTCACAGCAAGTACTTTACTCGTTCCGTAATCCGATATCACTTTGTGATTAACTCCTTAACCACATGCTTGCAAGCGGTGTTGATATCGATTACCGAGTGGGCCCGAAGTATATCTCTCCGACTTGGGAGGGACAAATTCCATCTCGATACATACAACCCAACAGATACTTTCCGATCACCTGAGAGACACCTTTATGATCACCCTCTCATAGGATGACGTTTGATGACCTCAAAGCTTTCTTCCGATACCAGGGAGTTGTATTATCTCATGGTCTAAGGAATACAATATTTGACATAAGAAAAGCTTCGCAAAGACAAACACATGACACGATCTAATTGCTTCGCTTAGTTTGGGTCTGCCCACCATATCATTCTCCCAATGATATGATCTCATTATCAATTGACAACTCATGTGTATGGTTAGGAAACCTTAACCATCATTGATCAATGAGCTAGTCCAAAGAGGCGTACTAGGGACACGGTGTTGTTCACAAACCACACAAGTATTAAAGTTTCCGCTTAATACAATTCTAGCATGGAATATAAACATTATCATGAACAAGAATTATAATAATAACATCTTTATTATTGCCTCTAGGGCATAATTCCAACAGTCTCCCACTTGCACTAGAGTCAATAATCTAGTTTACATTTGGCAACAATCTCACACCCATGGCCTTTGAGGTCTTGATCATGTTTTACACGTGGAAGAGGTTTAGTCAATGGATCTGCGACATTCAGATCTGTATGTACTTTGCTAATCTTCAGATCTCCATCTGCTATATAATCTCGGATTATATGAAACTTGCGGTTGATATGCTTGGTCTTTGGATGATATCTTGGTTCCTTAGCGAGTGCTATGGCGCCAGTGTTGTCACACAATATCTCCAGTGGGTCCAATGCACTTGGAACCACGCCAAGCTCAGTGATGAAGTTTCTGATCCAAATTCCTTCACTTGACGCTTCTGCAGCCGCCATGTATTCCGCTTCTACTCTAGATCCCGCGATCATGCTTTGCTTGCAGCTTCTCCAGCTCACAGCTCCTCCATTCAAAATATACACGTATCCTGTCTGAGATTTAGAATCATCATTGTCGGTGTCGAAACTAGCGTCGACGTAACCTTTTCTGACGATTTGTTCATCACCCCATAGACTAAGAACATTTCTTTAGTTCTATTTAGGTACTTTAGGATGTTCTTCACGGTGTCGATGTTCCACTCTGGATCACTTTGATATCCTTTCGTCAAACTAAGAGCATTTGACACATCCTGTATAGTAAACAGCATGGAATACATTATCGAACCTATGGCGAGGCATAAGGCACTTTGATCATAGCTTCCTATCATTTACCGTATGGACACGAGCCTTGCTCAATATCTTACCTGACAACATAGGCACTGAACCTTTCTTTGCCTTATCCATTCTGAACCTTTTCAGAACTTTGTCTAGGTATGTACTCTGGCTTAAAGCTATCAGGCGTCTTTGTCTATCTCTATAGATCTTGATACCCAATATATAAGCAGCTTCACCTAGGTCTTTCATTGAAAAACACTTGTTCAAATAACTCTTCACATCGTTAAGCATGTTGATGTCATTTCTGATAATCAATATGTCATCCACATATAGTACCAGAAATGTCACTGAGCTCCCACTCACTTTCTTGTAGATACAAGCTTCGTAGCAATTTGGAACAAATCCAAAGCTCTTGATCACTTCAAAATGAAGGTTCCAACTCCGAGATGCTTGCTTCAGTCCATAAATGGAACGATGAAGTTTGCATACTTTATCAGCATCCTTAGGATCGACAAAACCTTCGGGTTGCATCATATACAACTCTTCATCAATGTTGCCATTGAGGAGCATCTTGACATCCATCTGCCATATTTCATAATCATGAAACGCAGCAATTGCTAATAAAATCCGAATGGACTTAAACATCGCTACGGGAGAGAAAGTCTCATCGTAGTCAACACCTTGAACTTGTCGAAAACCTTTCGCGTCAAGCCGTGCTTTATAGACAGTAACATTACCATTCGCGTCCGTTTTCTTCTTGAAGATCCATTTGCACTCAACGGCCTTTCGGTCGCTAGGAGGGTCCACCAAAGTCCATACTTGGTTTTCGCTCATGGATCCCAATTCGGATTTCATGGCTTCCAGCCATTTCTTAGAGTCTGGGCTCATCATCGCTTCCTCATAGTTCGTAGGTTCACTGTCTTCTACTAACAAGACGTCAAGACAGTGGTTAGTACCACTTAGGAGGGGCACGCGACCTTGTCGACCTGCGACGTTCAGTAGCAGCATCGTCCGAAGCTTCATGATCCTTGTCATTAGCCCCCTCTATTGTTGGTGCAGGCGGCACTGGAACAATTTCAAGTGCTGCGCTACTCTCCAACTCAAGAGAAGGTTCAAAAACCTCGTCTAGCTCTACTTTCCTCCCACTCACTTCTTTCGAGAGAAACTCCTTCTCAAGAAAGGAACCGTTCTTTGCGACAAACACTTTGCCTTCGGTTCTGCGATAGAAGGTATAACCAATAGTTTCCTTAGGGTATCCTATGAAGACGCATTTCTCCGCTTTGGGTTCGATCTTGTCCGGCATCAACTTCTTGACGTAAGCCAGATCCCAAACTTTAAGAAACGACAACTTAGGTTTAGCACCAAACCACAGTTCATACGGTGTCGTCTCAACGGATTTAGATGGTGCCCTATTTAAAGTGAATGCAGCGGTTTCTAATGCATAACCCCAAAATGATAACGGCAAATTAGTAAGAGACATCATTGATCGGACCATATCTAATAGGGTTCGATTCCGGCGTTCAGACACACCATTGCGCTGTGGTGTTCCGGGTGGCGTGAGTTGTGAAACGATTCCACTTGCTTTAAGATGCGTGAGAAAATCATAACTCAAATATTCACCTCCACGATCGGATCGTAGAAACTTAATCTTTCTGTTACGATGGGCTCCACTTCATTCTGAAATTCTTTGAACTTTTCAAACGTTTCAGATTTATGTTTCATTAAATAGATATACCCATATCTACTTAAGTCATCGGTAAAAGTGAGAAAATAGCAATATCCACCGCGCGTCGAAACACTCATCGGTCCGCATACATCGGTATGTATGATTTCCAACAAGTCCGTTGCTCGCTCCATCATACCGGAGAACGGGGTTTTGATCATCTTGCCCATGAGGCATGGTTATGTGTCAAATGATTCAAAATCAAGAGACTCAAAAGTCCATCGAATGGAGTTTCTTCATCTTTACACCAATATGACCTAGACGACAATGCCACAAATAAGTAGTATTATCACTATCTACTTTGCATCTCTTAGCCTCAATGTTATGGATGTGTGTTTCATCCCTTTCGAGATTTAGAAGAAATAAACCATTCACAATAGGTGCATGACCATAAAAGATGTTACTCATATAAATAGAACAACCATTATTCTCCGATTTAAATGAATAACCGTCTTGCAATAAACAATATCCAGAAATAATGTTCATGCTCAACGCAGGCACATAATAACACTTATTAAGGTTTAAAACTAACCCCGAAGGTAAAACTAAGGAGGCGTCTTGGCCATCACATCAACTCTTGATCCGTTGCCAGCACGCGCATCATCACCTCATCCCTCAAGCGCGTCTATTCCGTAGCTCTGTTTGAGTTACAAATATTAGCAAGCGAACGGTATCAAATACCCGAGCACTACAACGAGGGCTAGTAAGGAAAACATCAATAACATGTATATCAAATATACCTTTGATGGTGCCAGCCTTCTTGTCCGCTAAGTACTTGGACGATTCGCTTCCAGTGACCCTTGTCCTTGCAATAGAAGCACTTTCGATGTCCGGTTTAGGACCAGACTTGAGCTTCTTCTCGGCGAGGGCAACAGCGCTTCCGCCGCCTTTCTTGAAGGGCTTCCTTGCACCCTTACCTTTCTTGAAGGTGGGGGCTTGTTGACCATCAACACATGATTATTCTTTTGATGTTCACCTCCGCTACTTTCATCTTAGCAAAGAGCTCGGTGATCATATCGGTGGAACCAATCTGATTATGATCAACTACAAAACTTTTGTAGCTAGGAGTGTCAATCTTGAGCTCCTCTGGAATCTTGCATCCAGTTGCTCAAAGGCGTTGAGTGTAGCCCGTCATCTCAATGGCGTGCTCACTAACGGAACTCCTTCCTCCATCTTGTAGTTAAAGAATTTCTTAGAGATCTCATATCTCTCGAGCGGGCTTGAGTCGAAACATGTTTTTCAGCTCCTCGAGAATCTCAAAGGGCGGCGAACTCCTCAAAACGATTTTGAAGATCCGATTCCATAGCATACAACATGGCGATCTTAATCAAATCATAATCATCCTTATGCTGATGATAAACAACTTTTTCATCAGCGGCGCATCTATAAGGCGTCACCTAGCGCTTTCTCAAGGACATAGTCCTTTTGTCGCCAATGAATGATTCTCGAATCGGAACCATTTGGTGAAGTTAGACCCATTGTTTCTAAGATTTTCTATCTCAGCAAAAGCGTTGAAGTTGAAGTTGGACTTGGCCATGTGATCTCTGATTTGCAAGTACAATTTAGACTATGTTCATGATAAATAGTTCAACTTAATCAAATTACTAGATGAACTCCCACTAAATTCAACATTCCTCAAGTTGTTTAGTGAACACGATCCAAATTCACCACACCTAATCCGATCATCACGAGAAGAGATGTGGTTTCAATGGTGGACAACGAAGTGTCGATCATATCATTCATATGACTCATGCTTAACCTTTCGGTTCTTGTGTTCGAGGCCATGTACATGCTAGGCTCGTCAAGTTAGACCCAAGTATTTCGCGTGCAAAAGCGGCTTGCACCCGTTGTATGTGAGCGTAGAGTCTATAGCACCGATCATCACGTGATGCTTGGACACGGCGAACTTTCATAGCGGTGCATACTTGGGAGAACACGGTTTTATCTTGATCTTTAAGTGAGGAATCATCTTATAATGCTACCGTCGCGATCTAAGCATAATAAGATACATAAAAGGATAAACATCACATGCATATAACTTTATGTGACATGGTATAACCAATCTTCGCACAATGATCTCCATTTTGTGCGTTCCGGCATAATCTCCATCACTCCACCATGATTGCCTCCACCACGAATAGCAACTACAACTATTGCTAACTACTTAGCGATAAAGTGAAACTATTACATGGCGTATAAGAAGTTGACACAGAGGTCATACACAATTATAAAGACAACCATATGGCTCCTGCCGGTTGTGTACTCATCGACATGCAAGTCGTGAAACATTACAAAACATGATCATCGCATACATTATACACATCACATCTTGGGCCATACCATATCACAGAAAACACTCCCTGCAAAAACAAGTTAGACGCCTCTACTTTGTTGTTGCATGTTTTACGTGGCTTATGGGAGTAGCAAGCTAAGAACGATTCTTACCTACGGAAAGCCACAACGGTGATATTATGGTTGCCAAACTCCGGTGTTAATCCCATGACAACTATAGTGAGAGAAACTGGCATCCACCAGCCGCATGTGTGGAACAAGCCACACGTCAAGTGCAGAGCCGGTCTCGCGAACGACGTCGCGTAAGGTTGGCCTGGACCGCTTCAATCTCACTATCCCGCGTCATAAGAAGAACACAAACAAGAGGCTTGCAACAGAAAACATCAACGCCCGCAACAACCATGTTGCGTTCTACTCGTGAAACACATCTACGCATAGATCTAGCTCTGATACCACTGAAGGGTTTCGCGGCATAGTAAATCAAAATTTTCTACGGATGCGAACAGAGGGAAGCCAAGATCTAATCTAGGAGATGCAAACAATGAGAGAGATTGGATTAGATCTTCATACCCTTGAAGATTCGCACAGCGGAACGTTCGTCGGAACGTGGGTGATGTAGTCGTACTCGCTTCTCCTCCTTGCGATCCGATCCGATCTAGCACCACAAGTGGCGATGCCTCCGTGAGATGCACACGTGCGGCACCTCGATGTATCCTCCTTCCTTGGTCCAGCAAGTATGGTGGAGAGATGGGTTGGATCTACAACGCGACGGCGCGGTGCAATTGGTGGAGAATTTCTGCAGGCTTCGCCACAAGCGGAGGAGAGAGAGGAGGGCAGCAGGGCGGCTAGGGTTGGAGGGGAAGGTGTAGGGGGTTGGTGAGCCCCCAGCCCTCTATATATAGAGGGGTGGGCGCAGTCCTAGCCCCTCCCCCAAGCCAAGGCCGGCGGCCCCAAGGAGGAAGAGTGGGGGGCAAGGAAACCCCCCTTCTAGAAGCTCTATCTAGAGTTTAAACCTCTCTTGGCCGGCTGGGCCCTATGGGGCCTTGTGCCCCTGGCCCAATGCGGCCAGGTCACTCCCTCATAGGCCCATGCCCCCTCCCGGAAGGTGGGGCCACGTTGGTCCCCTTCCGGAAGGTTCTAGAAGCTTCCGGTACAATACCGATTAACCCGGAACAATTCCGAACTCCAAAAATTGCACTGCCTTATATGAATCTTATTCTCCGGACCATTCCGGAACCTCTCGAGATGTCCCAGATCCCATCCGAAACTCCGAACAAAAACTCATAAACCAATTATCCAATCTATCCTAGCGTCAAGACACGTTAAGTGTGTGACCTGGGTTCGAGAATATGCGAGACATGATCTTCTATCAATAATCAACGGTGGAATGAAACCCATATTGACTCCCACACATTCATCGATGATCATATCGGATGAACCACGATGCCAGGATTCAATCAATCCCATATATATATTCCCTTCGTCTCGCGATATTTTACTTGCCCGAGATTCGATCGTCGGTACCGTCATACCTAGTTCAATCTCGTTCACAGCAAGTACTTTACTCGTTCCGTAATCCGATATCACTTTGTGATTAACTCCTTAACCACATGCTTGCAAGCGGTGTTGATATTGATTACCGAGTGGGCCCGAAGTATATCTCTCCGAATTGGGAGGGACAAATTCCATCTCGATACATACAACCCAAAAGATACTTTCCGATCACCTGAGAGACACCTTTATGATCACCCTCTCATAGGATGACGTTTGATGACCTCAAAGCTTTCTTCCGATACCAGGGAGTTGTATTATCTCATGGTCTAAGGAATACAATATTTGACATAAGAAAAGCTTCGCAAAGACGAACACGATGACACGATCTAATTGCTTCGCTTAGTTTGGGTCTGTCCACCATATCATTCTCCCAATGATATGATCTCATTATCAATTGACAACTCATGTCTATGGTTAGGAAACCTTAACCATAATTGATCAATGAGCTAGTCCAAAGAGGTGTACTAGGGACACGGTGTTGTTCACAAACCACACAAGTATTAAAGTTTCCGCTTAATACAATTCTAGCATGGAATATAAACATTATCATGAACAAGAATTATAATAATAACATCTTTATTATTGCCTCTAGGGCATAATTCCAACAAATTTTACCCACGGGTACGAATACCCGCGGGTATCGTACCCGCATGGGTAGGGTATGGGCATACTTTTATACCCATGGGTAATACCCATACCCTGTCCATTAATTCACGGGTACGAGCACGGGTATAGGGTTGTACCCATGAGTATACCCATACCCTGCCCATTTAGACTAACTTGTAAAACTTACCTATAGAGTTTCAACCTATGCGTCCGAGTAGTAGGAGAAAGTATGTGATTGCGATTTCTAAACGTTGATAATTGTCATGTACTCGTCTACCTATTATAGAGTAGCGATACTTATTTTCTTGTCAAATATGATATTGATTAATGTAAAATTGTGAATTGTTTACTATTGGATCTACCCATCGGGTACCCAACGGGTATGGGCATGGGTAAAGATTTATACCGCGGGTACGGGTATGGGTAAAGTTTTTTACCCATTGACTATACGGGTATGGGTATGGTATTGCTCTACCCTGCCCATACCCTGCCTATTTCCATCCTTAGCGATGACGGTGTTTGTGCACTGTTTCCTTCTTGGAGACGTCATTTTTGGAGAAGCTTGACTTCTGGTGCTGTCTTGGTGGTGATAGTACTGTTGTTTTAATGAATGTGTCACTGTAGCGGGACTTTTCTTTTTTTAATTCTTCTTTCTGTTTTTTGGATGTGTGTATCCGTATGGCCGCTAGGGAAATGCGTTGTTGCAGAGGCTGGATATAATTGGTATCATCTGATATTAATATATGCTCCTTTCCAAAAAAAAATATTAAAAAGAGACCGTTCACCGTCAATTATGGTGATTTTTGATGGGTATAAACACTTCGTATCAAGAAGATGGTGGACAGTTTTTTTTCTATTGATTTCTCACAAAAAGGTACTGTATATTTTATACTACTCCCTCCACTTTAAAATATAAAATTATTTTAGATTTATGAAGAAAATGTATTTAGACTTTTTTTAGTGTGTCGATTCACTTTTCTTATATTGTAAAACGGAGGAAGTATTAATTTCTCACAAGAAGATACTATATAATAGGGCGGAGCATTCTCTTGCCCGCGCGGGCAGAGTCTAAAGCTAGCGTTATATGAGGTTGCCGAGTTGATCCAGAAGTACTGAACTTATTCTGCTAATTTCTTATAAAAAAGGCACTGAGGGTTACTTGAGCCGCCTGATAGCATGTCTGATGCGTTGAGATCATTCCAGTACCACAAGATACGTTACATACGCTTCAGAAAAGCCGCACTATTGCCACATAGTAAATAGATATCCATTGTTCTCATTCATCAATACCTGGCTAACGGAAAGGCCCATGACATGGCATGGCCCGCTCACGACTTAGCATGCATGGCACGGCATGGCCCATGTTGGCACGTTAAGCTAACAGGTCGTGCCGTGTCAGCCCGTGGGATTCACCTTGAGGCATAGGCATGGCACGTTAGCTAAACGGACCTAACAGAATGGCTCGTTAAGACCATTTATATATTGTTTTTATTAAAATAATATTAAAATAGAATAATAGTATTAAAAATATAAAAAAACCTCAGGGCTTGTTTACTTCTTCGGTATTTTTATTCTAAAAAGATGCGGGGATATGCGGGGATTTGGTGTCCACCCAATACTCTCCAATCCCCGCAAATACCTTTCCCTAAAAATACTCTACCATGATTTAATCTAGCCAAAAATACATTAGTGTGGAGGGGATTTGTGGGGATATTCTAGGATTATCCCTTCTAAACCCGGCCTAGTAAACAACCTATCGGGGAAATTCCGGGATACAAAATAATCCCCTCCCATCCCCTCAAATACCCTAGAAGTAAACGAGGCCTCAACGGGTTGTCCCATGCCGGCACGTGCGCTCGAGGTAGTAGCCCAAGCACGGCCCGAGCCGGGTAGCGTGCCGAGCACGATCCGTTAAGTGGCATGTCGGGTCGGCTCGTGACGTGTCAAAGCACGCGTGCCCGCTTGCTAGCCCACGGTGGCACGACCCGATGGCCAAGTATGATTCACCCCTTCCTCTTTGTTGTCCTCTTCGCTTCCATCGCTGCCCTTCGCCACCGCATGATTCATTGTCGGTGGTTCCCTTATGCGTCGTTTTGCACATCATGCTCTACATGGATTACTTCGTCGAGAATGTAGCATATACCCCCAAAGGATTTTTGGAGAAGCTATAGAATGATAAAGGAGTTCTTCATGGTGTAGAGAGTACAATAACTACTACATGTTGAAGCATGACGCCGTTGGCATGTGTGATTTCTCATCAATTCAGAAATGCACCGCTGCCATGAGGATGCTTTCATATGGGGCGCCGTTCAAGCATGATGATACATCCAAAACGTATCTACTTTCTCGAACACTTTGCTATTTTTTCTTCTCTAAACTTATGTGATTTGGATACAACTAACATGGACTGGTGCTGTTTTCAGCATAATTACCTTGGTGTCTTGTTTTTGTGCAGAAAATCAACTATCAGGAAATATCTCGAAAAATATGCCAAAAATTATATTTCACCAGAAGATCCACGGAGCCAGAAGACGAGACGGAGAGGAGGCCTGGGGGCCCCACACCCACCCAGCGCGGGCCACCCCCTCGGCCTCCCTTTGCGCCTATAAGTTGCCTTTCGACCTAAAAACCGAGGGGGGATCGATAATTTTCTAGCTCCGCCGCCGCCACCAGAAACCAAGATTCGGATCCAGAAACTCCGTTCTCGCACCCTGCCGAGACGGGGAATTTGGAGAGGATCATCGCCATCATCATCACCAACGCATCTCCATCAACCACCGATGTTTCCCTCATCCATGAGTGAGTAATCCCCCACTGTAGGCTTGGGGATGGTAGGTATTGGATGAGTTCTATCATGTAATCGAATAAGATCTGTTAGGGCATAGTGCCTAGTATCTCTATTAGTGCTATATGACTTTGTTGCAACTTATTGTGCTTAATGCTTGTCACTAGGGCCCGAGTGCCATGATCTCAGATCTAACCTTATTATTGAATCATTATGATAGTATTGTTTGTGATCTTATCTGCAAGTTGTGTACACATATCATTGTCCGGATCCAAAGGTCCCAAAGTGACAATAATTGGGACAACCGGAGGGGATGGCTATCGTGTGAGGATCACATGTGTTCATGGAGTGTTAATGCTTTGCTCTGGTGCTCTATTAAAAAGAGCACCTTAATTGTCAGTAGTTCCCTAGAGGCCCCGTAGCCACGCGCTGGGTGGACAGAAGATGTTGTGAAAGTTCTCATTGCGAGCACGTATGACTATACTTGGAGCACATGCCTAGGATTGTTTAGTACTTGGATGCTTGTTATTATTTATCTGCAATGCCCTAGTTCTTGAAGTTATATGTTTAGACTCGTCCATGCAACGCCCGTCCATCCATCCCTATGCCTACCGCACTCAAATCCCACTGTTATCGTTACTGTTACTATCGCAACTGTTTCACTGTTGTTATTGCTTTACTGTTGCTACTGATAAACTTCTGTGAGCAAGAACTATTTGCAGGTGCAGCTGAACTGACAACTCAGTTGTTAAGGCTTGCAAGTATTCTTTGGCTCCCCTTGTGTCGAATCAATAAATTGGGTAATACTACCCGCGAAGACTGTTGCAGTCCCCTATACTTGTGGGTCATCAAGATTATTTTCTGGCACCATTGCCGGGGAGCATAGATTTATTTATAAGTTCACTTGGATATATTATTGTTCACTGCTACTCCTTTCATCATGGGGAAGTCTCGTGATGGAAAGTTCCCTATTTTACCATCCACTACAAGAAGAGGTACAATCCTAAACACCTCTGCTGCTCTTGATTCACCGTCTGTTATAAGTAAGCTTGTTACACCACCACCACATACATATGCTACACACACTGCTACTACTGCTGAGTCTGAAACTGCTTTTGATACTCATGATGTTACTTCTACTATGCTTGGTGCGAGTGGTTCATTAGGTCCTTTTCTAGATGCTACTATGCCTAGTCTAGGAAATATCAAAACTCCTAGTGAAGACACTGTTACACCTGTTAGCTCACCTGAGTCTAGTGAGAGTTATGATATTAATGATGGTTACATTGAGTTCACTGATGATTTTGTTGAAGAGTTCCGAAACACACATGGTACTAGTGATATTAAGAGTCTCCTTGCTAGACGTACTATTATGCCTAAGTTGTCCTCTGATCCTAAGTTTGCCACTTCTCCCATATATATTAGACTATGATTTCTCTCTTAATTTATCTTATTTATATATTGATGAGAAAGAACCTTTTTATGGGACTTAAAATGAGAGTGTTGTGGCTCATCTGAATGAGCTTTCTACTATGAGTGCTTGATACGTCCAAAACGTATCTACTTTCTCGAACACTTTGCTATTGTTTTTTCTCTAAACTTGTGTGATTTGGAGACAACTAACACGGACTGACACTGTTTTCAGCAGAATTACCTTGGTGTATTGTTTTTGTGCAGAAAATGAACTATCAGGAAAAATCCCGGAAAATATGCCAAAAACTATTTCTCACCAGAAGATCCACAGAGCCAGAAGGGGAGAAAGAGGGGAGGCCTGGGGGGCCCAGACCCACCAAAGGCGCGGGCCACTGACCCCGCGCCTAGGGGAGGTCTGGCCACCCCAGGAAGCTCCTCGGCCTCCCTCCGCGCCTATAAGTTGCCTTCTGACCTAAAAACAGAGGGGGGGTCGATAGTTTTCCAGAAAGAATTCTGCTCCGCCGCCGCCACGAGAAACCAAGATTCAGATCCAGAAACTCCGTTCTGGCACCCTGCCGGGACGGGGAATTTGGAGAGGATCATCGCCATCGTCATCACCAATGCATCTCCATCAACCACCGATGTTTCCCTCATCCATGAGTGAGTAATCCCCCACTGTAGGCTTGGGGATGGTAGGGATTGGATGAGTTCTATCATGTAATCGAATAAGATCTGCTAGGGGCATAGTGCCTAGTATCTCTATTAGTGCTATTTGACTTTGTTGCAACTTGTTGTGCTTAATGCTTGTCACTAGGGCCCGAGTGCCATGATCTCAGATCTGAACTTATTATTGAATCATTATGATAGTATTGTTTGTGATCTTATCTGCAAGTTGTGTACACATATCATTGTCTGGATCCAAAGTCCCCAAAGTGACAATAATTGGGACAACCGAAGGGGATGGCTGTGGTGTGAGGATCACATGTGTTCACAGAGTGTTAATGCTTTGCTCCGGTGCTCTATTAAAAGGATCACCTTAATTGCCAGTAGTTACCTAGAGGCCCATTGCCACGGCTGGTACGGATGAAGATGTTGTGCAAGTTCTCATTGCGAGCACGTATGACTATATTTGGAGCACATGCTTAGGATTGTTTAGTACTTGGATGCTTATTATTATTTATCTGCAATGCCCTATATGTTGAAGTTACATGTTTAGACTCGTCCATGCAACGCCCGTCCATCCATCCCTATGCCTACCGCACTCGAATCCTCATCATATCATTATTGTTACTATTGCTCTTGTTTCCTTTGTTGTTGCTCTTGATAAACTTCGTGAGCAAGAACTATTTGCAGTGCAGCTGAATCGACAACTCAGTTGTTAAGGCTTGCAAGTATTCTTTGGCTCCCTTGTGTCGAATCAATAAATTGGGTAATACTACCCAAGACTTGCAATCCCCTACACTTGTGGGTCATCAAGACTATTTTAAAGCGCCCGTTCTTTGGGAGCATAGCTTTATTTGTAAGTTCACTTGGATCTACTATTGTTCACTGCTACTCCTTTCATCATGGGGAAGTTTCGTGATGGGAAGTTCCCTATTTTACCATCCACTACAAGAAGAGGTACAATCCTAAACACCTCTGCTGCTCTTGATTCACCGTCTGTTATAAGTAAGCTTGTCACACCACCACCACATACACATGCTACACATACTGCTACTACTACTGAGTCTGAAACTGCTTTTGATGCTCATGATGTTACTTCTACTGTGCTTGATGCGAGTGGTTCATTAGGTCCTTTTCTAGATGCGAGTGGTTCATTAGGTCCTTGGGTGCAGAAACCTATGCCTTTTACAGGTAAGAAACACAAGTCAAAGGAGGAAGAACACTACAATAAGTTTTGTGAGTGGATGAAGCCTTTATTCTTGCAAATTCCTTTGACTGATGCTATTAAGTTGCCTCCTTATTCAAAGTATATGAAGGATATTGTCTCTAATAAAAGGAAGATTCCTAATGAGGAGATTTCTACTTTGCTTCATAATTACCCCTTCAATGGTAAGGTTCCAAAGAAACTTGGTGATCCAGATATACCAACTATTCCCTGCTCTATTAAGAATAATTATGTTAGAACTGCTTTATGTGATTTGGGAGCTAGAGTTAGTGTTATGCCTTTTTCTCTCTATAAGAGACTCTAGCTAGAAAAGTTGATACCAACTGATATTTCTTTGCAAATGGCTGATAAGTCAACTACTGTCCCTGTTGGTATATGTGAGGATGTTCCTGTTCAAGTTGCTCATAATTGTATGGCCTTAACTGATTTTGTTGTGCTTGAAATGCCTGAAGATGATAATATGTCTATTATTCTTGGGAGACCTTTTCTTAATACTGCAGGTGCTATCATCAATTTCAATTAAGGAAAAGTAACATTCAATATTAATGACAAAGAGCACACTGTCTATTTCCCCAAGAAGGTTGTTAATAGCTATTGCCTGAATTTCATTGAAAATATTGAGAGCATCAAGGTTGGAGAAATATATTGTCCCATTCCACAAGAAAATTTTGAAACTATTATGATTGGGACCATTGCTATCAAGTATGAGGTAACATAATCACCTTGTGAAATGCAAAGTTTTGCTTCATATAAGATTGTTTTGGTAACAAGACTTGATCAACCTTGTTAACAAAAGGATTTTAATGAACAAAATAATGTTTCCACTGTGGTTATACTTGCTTTCTTTTTTCCTTTCTCCTTCCTAGTCTTTGCTTTAGCTTTAATTTTGCTAGTTGTTTTCTTGTTTGAGTTTCTTAGAGCTCCTATAGTCTGGCTTTTGGTTTGCTTTTGCTTCTTCTGAAAAAACTGTTTCTGCGAGAAAATCAATTTTCATACCCTAAAAATTGGCAAAAAATAAAGTTTTCCGAAAAATCCCAGAAAATTCAAAATATTTTTTTCCTCGAAAAAAGGGGCAGAGAGGCACCAGAGGTGACCCAGGGGGCCACCCCAGGCCACCACACCTGTGGTAGGCGCGGGCCCAACACCGGTGGCGCCTAGGGGGGTCTGGCCCACCTAGGCCCCTCTAGGCTGCCTCCTCAAAGCCACCTTATTTCTCTCTCCCTAAAAACACCGGAGAACTTGCTCAAGCTCGAGTTCTTGCTATTCTTGCTCGTGATTTTCGATCTCCTTGTTTATCCCATCTCAAGTGCTGATTTTTGGAGGGTTTGCTCCTTGGTATGTGCCTCCTCCACTTGTCCAATTAGATTTGTGATTGGTAGATTGTATCTTGAGTATTTTGCTACTGTAGGTGACAGGTTGTTTGAGATTGCATGCTTGTTCTATGCTTAGAAACTTTGTTTTGATGCATGTGTAGTCCTCTAGCAAGTTCCTATAGTAGTTGTTCATCATTTATCAACTTAGAAATCACTTGGTTTGATGGTTGTCTAAAAATTTCAGCAAGGAAGATGAGTGCTTATCCACTGAATCAATATGACTTGATGGTGCATGAGCCAATGAAGGTTCATCGTGAGGAGGCAGTTTTTCCTTACATATATCCATGCCATGAATTTATGAGAGCCGCGGGGATCCTCCAAGATTTCCAAACTTTGGTTACAAATGCAGGGTTGGAGCACTTTGTTAAAGGTGAACCAAACCAATATGTTAAGCTAACCATGGCTTTTGTGTAGGACTTCCGATTCACTTGGTCTACTAATAATCCCATGGTCCATTACAAAATATATAATATACCTGTCGACCTGCCTTTTGCTGATTTCTGTGCAGCAATTAGAGTACCTCAGTGGGGATCTTGTGAGAAGATCAAGGAGAGGCCCAAGTCACTTGTTGATTTGTATGCTGATATTGGCCAAGGTTTCGACTTCTCAAAGGAAAATGGTAAAATTCGGAACATTCATCTTCCAGCTATTAGATACTTTTCCTATTTCATTACCAAGTGTGTTCTTGCTAGAAAGACTGCTAGAAAGTTGTCTTCTTTTGATCTAGCTTTTATTGTAGCTGCTCTGAGTAGGAATAGTTCTTATAGTTTGGGTGCTTTGATAGCTCACCGTCTCACCACCAACCGTGATAACGGTGGAATTTGTGGAGGTCTCATTGCTTCTAGGTTGCTTGCTTTCCATGGTTTAGAGCCTCATTATTCAGATTTTCAGTTCCCCATAGAGAGGCTTGATATTGAATCTATGATTCAGCATGGTTTTGTTTCTTTGGGGGCTAATGTGAGAAGTTTACCATATGAAATATCTTTTGCCCAACAAGGTCAGAGAAAGGGTAGGACTGAGAAAATAGTTTATTTGCCTGCACCTGTTTTGTTTAACTTTGATAACAGGCAAGGATGGTCGCTTGCGGAGGAGGAGGTTGACACATATGTGGGGGAACTCTCCCAGCAAGAGGAGAATGTTGAAGAGGATGCCGAAGACGATTCGGTTCAGCCCTCCAACTTGGGAGAGTCTTCATACCAGTAGCCCTCATTTGATTGGGGCGCGTCTTCTTCTTCATCGCAGGTGCCTGACTATGATCATTCCTATGATGACCCACCAGCATGGGGGTACTATCCGCGCTATTGAGCCCCACTTAGGCCAAAAGCCTAAGCTTGGGGGGAGGTATACCGACACCACACTCATATATATATCATGATTGGTCGGTTCTTTGTATACCCATTGTTTTTGCTTTCTTTTTGGTTCTTGTTGCTTCTTTCTAAAAACACAAAAATACCAAAAAAAAATGTTGTTTCTCTTGGTTTCTTTCTTTGTTTCTTTGCTTTGGTTTGCCTTAAAAGAAAAATCCAAAAAGATTTTGCTTTGTTTGATTTGCTTTGTTTTTGTTTGGTTTTTCTTTGTTTGCTTGTTTCTTAAAAATTGAAAACACCAAAAATATTTGTTGTTCTTCTTTGGTTTTGTGAGTTCTTTGCAGGGTTCATCCATCCTCAGTGGTTTTGGTTTCATGTTAATTATTCATGTCACACAAGTGAAGGGCAATAATGAAGATTAAGACAACTCGAGGTGTGGTAAGAGGCTGGTAACGAACTCTATTTTTTTAATTTTTGTACATATACTCATCATTGTGAGCATGATGGGTTTCGCGGCATAGTAAATCAAAATTTTCTACGGATGCGAACAGAGAGAAAGCCAAGATCTAATCTAGCAGATGCAAACAACGAGAGAGATTGGATTAGATCTTCATACCCTTGAAGATTCGCATAGCGGAACGTTCGTCGGAACGTGGGTGATGTAGTCGTACTCGCTTCTCCTCCTCGCGATCCGATCCGATCTAGAACCACAAGTGGCGGTGCCTCCATGAGATGCACACGTGCAGCACCTCGACGTATCCTCCTTCCTTGGTCCAGCAAGTATGGTGGAGAGATGGGTTGGATCTACAACACGATGGCGCGGTGCAATTGGTGGAGAATTTCTGCAGCAGGGCTTCGCCTACAAGCAGTCGGGAGGGAGAGAGGAGGGCAGCAGGGCGGCTAGGGTTGGAGGGGAAGGTGTGGGGGTTGCGCCCCACCTCTTTATATAGAGGCGCGACTATCCCTCCCCAAGCCCAAACCGGCGGCCCCAAGGAGAAGGAGTGGGGGGCAAGGAAACCCCCCCTTCTAGAAGCTCTATCTCGAGTTTAAAACCCTCTTGGCCGGCTAGGCCCTATGGGGCCTTGTTCCCCTGGCCCAATGCGGCCAGGGAACTCCCTCATAGGCCCATGCCCCCTCCCGGAAGGTGTGGCCACGTTGGTCCCCTTCCGGAAGGTTCTAGAAGCTTCCGGTACAATACCGATTAACCCGGAACAATTCCGAACTCCAAAAACTGCACTGCCTTATATGAATCTTATTCTCCGGACCACTCCGGAACCTCTCGTGATGTCCTGGATCCCATCCGAGACTCCGAACAAAAACTCATAAACCAATTATCCAATCTATCCTAGCGTCGAGAAATGTTAAGTGTGTGACCCTGCGGGTTCGAGAATATGTAGACATGAACTTCTGTCAATAATCAACAGCGGGGTCTGGAAACCCATATTGACTCCCACACATTCATCGATGATCATATCGGATGAACCACGATGCCAGGATTCAATCAATCCCATATATATTCCCTTCGTCTCGCGATATTTTACTTGAACGAGATTCGATCGTGCATGCATCATACCTAGTTCAATCTCGTTCACAGCAAGTACTTTACTCGTTCCGTAATCCGATATCACTTTGTGATTAACTCCTTAACCACATGCTTGCAAGCGGTGTTGATATCGATTACCGAGTGGGCCCGAAGTATATCTCTCCGACTTGGGAGGGACAAATCCCATCTCGATACATACAACCCAACAGATACTTTCCGATCACCTGAGAGACACCTTTATGATCACCCTCTCATAGGATGACGTTTGATGACCTCAAAGCTTTCTTTCGATACCACGGAGTTATATTATCTCATGGTCTAAGGAATACAATATTTGACATAAGAAAAGCTTCGCAAAGACGAACACGATGACACGATCCAATTGCTTCGCTTAGTTTGGGTCTGTCCATCATATAATTCTCCCAATGATATGATCTCATTATCAATTGGCAACTCATGTCTATGGTTAGGAAACCTTAACCATCATTGATCAATGAGCTAGTCCATAGAGGCGTACTAGGGACACGGTGTTGTTCACAAACCACACAAGTATTAAAGTTTCCGCTTAATACAATTCTAGCATGGAATATAAACTTTATCATGAACAAGAATTATAATAATAACATCTTTATTATTGCCTCTAGGGCATAATTCCAACAGTCTCCCACTTGCACTAGAGTCAATAATCTAGTTTACATCTGGCAACAATCTCACACCCATGGCACTGAGGTGCTGATCATGTTTTACACGTGGAAGAGGTTTAGTCAATGGATCTGCGACATTCAAATCTGTATGTACTTTGCTAATCTTCAGACCTCCATCTGCTATATAATCTCGGATTATATGAAACTTGCGGTTGATATGCTTGGTCTTTGGATGATATCTTGGTTCCTTAACGAGTGCTATGGCACCAGTGTTGTCACACAATATCTCCAGTGGGTCCAATGCACTTGGAACCATGCCAAGCTCAGTGATGAAGTTCCTGATCCAAACTCCTTCACTTGACGCTTCTGCAGCAGCCATGTATTCTGCTTCTATTGTAGATCCCGCGATCACGCTTTGCTTGCAGCTTTTCCAGCTCACAGCTCCTCCATTCAAAATATATACGTATCCTGTCTGAGATTTAGAATCATCCTTGTCGGTGTCAAAACTAGCATCGACGTAACCTTTTACGACAAGCTGTTCATCACCCCCATAGACTAAGAACATTTCTTTAGTCCTATTTAGGTACTTTAGGATGTTCTTTACGGCTGTCCAGTGTTCCACTCCTGGATCACTTTGATATCTGCTCGTCAAACTAAGAGCATTGGACACATCCGGTCTAGTACACAGCATGGCATACATGATCGAACCTATGGCCGAGGCATAAGGCACTTTGCTCATAGCTTCCCTATCATTTACCGTAGCTGGACCCTGAGCCTTGCTCAACATCTTACCTGACAACATAGGCACTGAACCTTTCTTTGCCTTATCCATTCTGAACCTTTTCAGAACTTTGTCTAGGTATGTACTCTGGCTTAAAGCTATCAGGCGTCTTTGTCTGTCTCTAAAGATTTTGATGCCCAATATATAAGCAGCTTCGCCTAGGTCTTTCATTGAAAAATACTTGTTCAAATAACTCTTCACATCGTTAAGCATGTTGATGTCATTTCCAATAATCAATATGTCATCCACATATAGTACCAGAAACGTCACCGAGCTCCCACTCACTTTCTTGTAGATGCAAGCTTCGTAGCAATTTGGAACAAATCCAAAGCTCTTGATCACTTGATCAAAACGAAGGTTCCAACTCCGAGATGCTTGCTTCAGTCCATAAATGGAACGATGAAGTTTGCATACTTTATCAGCATCCTTAGGATCGACAAAACCTTCGGGTTGCATCATATACAACTCTTCATCAATGTTGCCATTGAGGAACGCAGTCTTGACATCCATCTGCCATATTTCATAATCATGAAACGCAGCAATTGCTAATAAAATCCGAATGGACTTAAACATCGCTACGGGAGAGGAAGTCTCATCGTAGTCAACACCTTGAACTTGTCGAAAACCTTTCGCGACAAGCCGTGCTTTATAGACGGTAACATTACCATCCGCGTCCGTTTTCTTCTTGAAGATCCATTTGCACTCAACGGCCTTTCGGTTGCTAGGAGGGTCCACCAAAGTCCATACTTGGTTTTCGCTCATGGATCCCAATTCGGATTTCATGGCTTCTAGCCATTTCTCAGAGTCTGGGCTCATCATCGCTTTCTCATAGTTCGAGGGTTCCGTCTTCTACTAACAAGACAGTCAAGACAGGTTGCCGTACCACTCGGAGAGGCACGCGACCTTGTCGACTGCTGACCTTCAAGAGCAGATCGTCCGAAGCTTCATGATCCTTGTCATTAGCTTCCTCTATCATTGGTGCGGCGACCTGGAACAATTTCAGGTGCTGCGCTACTCTCCAATTCAAGAGAAGGTTCAATGACCTCGTCTAGCTCTACTTTCCTCCCACTCACTTCTTTCGAGAGAAACTCCTTCTCAAGAAAGGAACCGTTCTTTGCGACAAACACTTTGCCTTCGTTTGCGTGATAGAAGGTATACCCAATAGTTTCCTTAGGGTATCCTATGAAGATGCATTTCTCCGCTTTGGGTTCGAGCTTGTCCGGCATCAACTTCTTGACGTAAGCTTCGCATCCCCAAACTTTAAGAAACGACAACTTAGGTTTAGCACCAAACCATAGTTCATATGGTGTCGTCTCAACGGATTTAGATGGTGCCCTATTTAAAGTGAATGCAGCGGTTTCTAATGCATAACCCCAAAATGATAACGGCAAATCAGTAAGAGACATCATTGATCGGACCATATCTAATAAGGTTCGATTCGGCGTTCAGACACACCATTCTTGTTGTGGTGTTCCGGTGGCGTGAGTTGAAACAATTCCGCTTGCTTTAAGATGCGTGAGAAAATCATAACTCAAATATTCATTACGATCGGATCGTAGAAACTTAATCTTTATGTTATGATGGTTCTCCACTTCATTCTGAAATTCCTTGAACTTTTCAAACGTTTCAGATTTATGTTTCATTAAATAGATATACCCATATCTTCTTAAGTCATCGGTAAAAGTGAGAAAATAGCGATATCCACCGCGCGTCGAAATACTCATTGGTCCGCATACATCGGTATGTATGATTTCCAACAAGTCCGTTGCTCGCTCCATCATACCGGAGAACGGGGTTTTGATCATCTTGCCCATGAGGCATGGTTCGCATGTGTCAAATGATTCAAAATCAAGAGACTCCAAAAGTCCATCAGAATGGAGTTTCTTCATGCGCTTTACACCCATATGACCTAAACGACAGTGCCACAAATAAGTAGTATTATCACTATCTACTTTGCATCTCTTAGCCTCAATGTTATGGATGTGTGTTTCATCCCTTTCGAGATTTAGAAGAAATAAACCATTCACAATAGGTGCATGACCATAAAAGATGTTACTCATATAAATAGAACAACCATTATTCTCCGATTTAAATGAATAACCGTCTTGCAATAAACAAGATCCAGAAATAATGTTCATGCTCAACGCAGGCACATAATAACACTTATTAAGGTTTAAAACTAATTCCGAAGGTAAAACTAAGGAGAGCGTGCCGACGGCCATCAGATCAACTCTTGATCCGTTGCCAACGCGCATCGTCACCTCATCCCTCGCAAGCCGCCGTCTATTCCGTAGCTCCTGTTTCGAGTTACAAATATTAGCAACACGGTATCAAATACCTGTGCACTACAACGAGGGCTAGTAAGGAAAACATCAATAACATGTATATCAAATATACCTTTGATGGTGCCAGCCTTCTTGTCCGCTAAGTACTTGGACAGTTGCTTCCAAAGGACCCTTGTCCTTGCAATAGAAGCACTCGTGTCCCGCTTAGGACCGGACCTGAGCTTCTTCTCAGCGAGGGCAACGCTACCGCCGCCTTTCTCGAAGGGCTTCTTTGCACCCTTACCTTTCTTAAAGGAGGGCTTGTTGACCATCGACACATGATTATCCTTCTTGATGTCCACCTCCGCAGCCTTCAGCTTTGCGAAGAGCTCGGTGATCGTATCAGTGGAACCAATCTGATTATGAGTCACTACAAAACTTTTGTAGCTAGGAGGGAGTGATTGCAGAACCCTGTCAATCTTGAGCTCCTATGGAATCGTGCATTCCAGTTTCTCAAGGCGTTGAGTGTAGCTCGTCATCTTAATGGCGTGCTCACTAACGGAACTCCCTTCCTCCATCTTGCAATTAAAGAACTTCTCAGAGATCTCATATCTCTCAGAACGGGCCTAAGTCTGAAACATGGTTTTCGGCTCTTCGAGAATCTCAAAGGGCCCGGGATAGTCTTCAAAACGATTTTGAAGTTCCGGTTCCATAGCAAACACCATGGTGCTCTTAATCACACCATAATCATCTTTGCGCGACTGATAGACAACTTTCTCATCAGCCGGCGCAGTTGCAGCAGGGGGGTTACCTAACGCTTTCCCTAGGACATAGTCCTTTTGACCGCCAGAGAGAATGATTCTTAGATTGCGGAACCAATTGGTGAAGTTAGACACATTGTTTCTAAGCTTTTCCTTCTCTGCAAAAACGTTGAAATTGAAGTTGGACTTGGCCATGTGATCTACAGTATTTTGCAAGTACAATTTAGACTATGTTCATGATAAATAGTTCAACTTAATCAAATTACTAGATGAACTCCCACTAAATTCAACATCCCTCAAGTTGTTTAGTGAACACGATCCAAATTCACCACACCTAATCCGATCATCACGAGAAGAGATGTGGTTTCAATGGTGGACAACGAAGTGTCGATCATATCATTCATATGACTCATGCTTAACCTTTCGGTTCTTGTGTTCCGAGGCCATGTCTGTACATGCTAGGCTCGTCAAGTTAGACTGGCTTGCACCTGTTGTATGTGAGCGTAGAGTCTATAGCACCCGATCATCACGTGATGCTTGGACACGACGAACTTTCGCAACGGTGCATACTTGGGGAGAACACAGTTTTTATCTTGATCTTTAAGTGAGGAATAATCTTATAATGCTACCGTCGCGATCTAAGCATAATAAGATACATAAAAGGATAAACATCACATGCATATAACTTTATTTGACATGGTATAGCCAATCTTCGCGCAATGATATCCATCTTGTGCGTTCCGGCATGATCTCCATCGCTCCACCATGATTGCCTCCACCACGAATAGCAACTACAACTATTGCTAACTACTTAGCGATAAAGTAAAGCTATTACATGGCGTATAAGAAGTTGACTCGCAGGTCATACACAATTATAAAGACAACCATATGGCTCCTGCCGGTTGTGTACTCATCGACATGCAAGTCGTGAAACATTACAAAACATGATCATCGCATACAATATACACATCACATCTTGGGCCATACCATATCACAAAAAACACTCCCTGCAAAAACAAGTTAGACGCCTCTACTTTGTTGTTGCATGTTTTACGTGGCTTATGGGAGTAGATGCTAAGAACGATTCTTACCTACGGAAAGCCACAACGGTGATATTATGGTTGCCAAACTCCGGTGTTAATCCCATGACAACTATAGTGAGAAAACGACATCCACCACCGCATGTGGAACAAGCCACACGTCAAGTGCGAAGCCGGTCTCATGACGACGTCGCGTAAGGTTGGCCTGGACCGCTTCAATCTCACTATCCGCGCCATAAGAAGAACACAAACAAGAGGCTTGCAACAGAAAACATCAACGCCCGCAACAACCATGTTGCGTTCTACTCGTGAAACACATCTACGCATAGATCTAGCTCTGATACCACTGATGGGTTTCGCGGCATAGTAAATCAAAATTTTCTACTGATGCGAACAGAGGGAAAGACAAGATCTAATCTAGGAGATGCAAACAACGAGAGAGATTGGATTAGATCTTCATACCCTTGAAGATTCGCAGACAGCGCCTGTCGGAACGTGGGTGGTGTAGTCGTACTCGCTTCTCCTCCTCGCGATCCGATCCGATCTAGCACCACAAGTGGCGGTGCCTCCATGAGATGCACACGTGCAGCACCTCGACGTCTCCTCCTTCCTTGGTCCAGCAAGTATGGTGGAGAGATGGGTTGTATCTACAACGCGACGGCGCGGTGCAATTGGTGGAGAATTTCTGCAGCAGGGCTTCGCCTACAAGCAGTCGGGAGGGAGAGAGGAGGGCAGCAGGGCGGCTAGGGTTGGAGGGGAAGGTATGGGGGGGTTGGTGCGCCCCCACCCCTCTTTATATAGAGGGGGGGCGCAGCCCTAGCCCCTCCCCCAAGCCCAAACCGGTGGCCCCAAGGAGAAGGAGTGGGGGGCAAGGAAACCCCCCTTCTAGAAGCTCTATCTCGAGTTTAAAACCCTCTTGGCCGGCTGGGCCCTATGGGGCCTTGTGCCCCTGGCCCAATGCGGCCAGGGAACTCCCTCATAGGCCCATGCCCCCTCCCGGAAGGTGTGGCCACGTTGGTCCCCTTCCGGAAGGTTCTAGAAGCTTCCGGTACAATACCGATTAACCCGGAACAATTCCGAACTCCAAAAACTGCACTGCCTTATATGAATCTTATTCTCCGGACCACTCCGGAACCTCTCGTGATGTCCCGAATCCCATCCGAGACTCCGAACAAAAACTCATAAACCAATTATCCAATCTATCCTAGCGTTGAGAAACGTTGTGTGACCCTGCGGGTTCGAGAATATGTAGACATGATCTTCTATCAATAATCAACAGCGGGGTCTGGAAACCCATATTGACTCCCACACATTCATCGATGATCATATCGGATGAACCACGATGCCAGGATTCAATAAATCCCATATATATATTCCCTTCGTCTCGCGATATTTTACTTGCCCGAGATTCGATCGTCGATGCATCATACCTAGTTCAATCTGTTCACGTTAGTACTTTACTCGTTCCGTAATCCGATATCACTTTGTGATTAACTCCTTAACCACATGCTTGCAAGCGGTGTTGATATCGATTACCGAGTGGGCCCGAAGTATATCTCTCCGACTTGGGAGGGACAAATCCCATCTCGATACATACAACCCAACAGATACTTTCCGATCACCTGAGAGACACCTTTATGATCACCCTCTCATAGGATGACGTTTGATGACCTCAAAGCTTTCTTCCGATACCAGGGAGTTGTATTATCTCATGGTCTAAGGAATACAATATTTGACATAAGAAAAGCTTTGCAAAGACGAACACGATGACACGATCCAATTGCTTCGCTTAGTTTGGGTCTGTCCATCATATCATTCTCCCAATGATATGATCTCATTATCAATTGACAACTCATGTCTATGGTTAGGAAACCTTAACCATCATTGATCAATAGGCTAGTCCATAGAGGCGTACTAGGGACACGGTGTTGTTCACAAACCACACAAGTATTAAAGTTTCCGCTTAATACAATTCTAGCATGGAATATAAACTTTATCATGAACAAGAATTATAATAATAACATCTTTATTATTGCCTCTAGGGCATAATTCCAACAGAGCATGCTTAGCCTGTTTGTGTAAGGTGTATGTCATTATGAATGCTTAGTAGTTCTTGCTTATCTATGATTAGCTCCAGCTTGCTAATAGTTTGTAGCATGTCATATGAATGTTTGCTCGCATTGTTTTATTCATACTTTGGTATGATATTGTGGTATCCTCCTCTGACTGTTCATGTGAATTGACTTGTCACATGCTCACGCATGCATATGAATAATCAATAGTCAGTAAGCCTCGATGATTTATTTTGCCTTAGAGTTGTTGTATCACTTTCATGCCATAATTAGTCCTGTTTTGTTGCAAGCATGATTATGACAGTTATTGCTCTCTCGTCTGTCGCTCCCTCTCTATTGCTAGCCTTCACTTGCACTGAGTATGTACTCTACTTGTGCTTCCAACTCCCCAAAACCAATGTTGCCAGCTGTGTCCACCATACCTACCTATTAGCATCATTTGCTATTTCAGTGCATATTCCACATGTCGTGTTTTCTTCCAAAATAAAATGTTTGTCTGTTTTGAGAAAGTTAGTTAGTAAAGCTCTCACGAACTTGATGGCACACTTTATTCCTTGCGCTTAATAATTCTGAACCATTGTAACTAGTCCATGAAAGTTATATGCTTGCTTATTATATGCTGGGAGTCAGCAGAACCGTGTTGTCATGGGGAACGCTTTCAACACCTTTTGGATAATTCTATCCAGTTGATAATTAGCTCTTTTGTTTACGGATGTCGACGGTGTGAAATAAAAGGGGAAGTTGTTAGTTCATGGAGTTTATACATTGTGTTAAAGAAACGCCCGGGCCACTAGCCTAAGCCATGCTTAATCATGGTGGAAACTTGCAGAATCACTATAATGAGCATCTACGAAGCGTCCTCAATAAAAATCTATGCATATGGTAAATAAAAAGATTGTTGAGATGCTCATTGTGTGCTTGACTTGTCATTTTGGTTATGGGAAAGCTCCTGTACCATATGGAAGGGGTATCCCATTGGCGGTTCTCGATGATATGCATGTATTTACAATGACAAGAACTTTCAGGTGACCAAAGTTGAGTAGCATGCGGAGCGACCCTCGTACTCAAGGGACTTGGGATTTCCAGTCTATGGTCTGTCAAGCATATGATTCAGAGTGGACCTCACTTTCACCTTAACCACATGAAGATGCCTATGATAGGGGCAATGAGAGATCAAAGCTAATGAGTACCTTCCTTCCAGCATTGGGAAGCCTTTCAAACCTTCACAAAACCGTTTTCACAACCTTGTTGAGTCACCACTTATTCTATGAGCACCTTCTTGAGAGCATAGTTGTCATTTTTGCGTTTGTTCCGAAACTTGGTTAATTATGTCATGACTTTGATGTTTGTATCTCTGATATCTTTATCTCTAGTCCTCATGTGAACTTCAGAGGTGCCTCAGCATTTATATTGTGCTCTTCAAAAAAAGGCAAGCGAGATACCACTCTATCATACCTTATTATGAGCATTGCAATGTTTCTTATGTTTATGTTTCATGCTATTTATTATTATTGAGTTGGTTTCTCTTCATAGCTTGGAATGACTATTGAGTAGACTTAGTTCCATACTCTTTATTATTAATTTTCTAAGCATCTACTCCTGTGCTGAGAATATATACATCATATGAAGCAACGTGTTCGTGAAAGTTCTTTTATCGCACTCAGTTTTCAACTGAATTGCTTGAGGACAAGCAATAAGCTAAGCTTGGGGGAGTTGATACGTCCAAAACGTATCTACTTTCTCAAACACTTTGCTATTGTTTTTTTCTCTAAACTTGTGTGATTTGGATACAACTAACACGGACTGACACTGTTTTCAGCAGAATTACCTTGGTGTCTTGTTTTTATGCAGAAAATGAACTATCAGGAAAAATCCCGAAAAATATGCCAAAAACTATTTCTCACCAGAAGATCCACGGAGCCAAAAGGGGAGACAGAGGGGAGGCCTCGGGGGCCAGACCCACCCCAGGCACGGGCCCACTGACCCCGCGCCTGGGAGAGGTCTGGCCACCCCAGGCATCTCGTCGGCCTCCCTCCGCGCCTATAAGTTGCCTTCTGACCTAAAAACAGAGGGGGGGTCGATAGTTTTCCAGAAAGAATTCTGCTCCGCCGCCACCACGAGAAACCAAGATTCAGATCCAGAAACTCCGTTCTGGCACCCTGTCGGGACGGGGAATTTGGAGAGGATCATCGCCATCGTCATCACCAATGCATCTCCATCAACCACCGATGTTTACCTCATCCATGAGTGAGTAATCCCCCGTTGTAGGCTTGGGATGGTAGGGATTGGATGAGTTCTATCATGTAATCGAATAAGATCTGTTAGGGGCATAGTTCCTAGTATCTCTATTAGTGCTATTTGACTTTGTTGGAACTTGTTGTGCTTAATGCTTGTCACTAGGGCCCGAGTGCCATGATCTCAGATCTGAACTTATTATTGAATCATTATGATAGTATTGTTTGTGATCTTATCTGCAAGTTGTGTACACATATCATTGTCCGGATCCAAAGGCCCCAAAGTGACAATAATTGGGACAACCGGAGGGGATGGCTGTGGTGTGAGGATCACATGTGTTCACGGAGTGTTAATGCTTTGCTCCGGTGCTCTATTCAAAGGAGAACCTTAATTGCCAGTAGTTACCTAGAGGCCCCGCTGCCACGGGCTGGCTGGATAGAAGATGTTGTGCAAGTTCTCATTGCGAGCACGTATGACTATATTTGGAGCACATGCCTAGGATTGTTTAGTACTTGGATGCTTGCTATTATTTATCTGCAATGCCCTAGATCTTGAAGTTACATGTTTAGACTCGTCCACGCAACGCTCGTCCATACATCCCTATGCCTACCGCTTTTCGAATCCCACTGCTATCAAGTTACTATTTCTATTGTTTCACTTTATTCTATCTTGCTGTTGCTACTACAAACTGTTGCTACTGATAAACTTCTGCGAGCAAGAACTATTTCCAGGTGCAGCTGAACTGACAACTCAGTTGTTAATGCTTGCAAGTATTCTTTGGCTCCCCTTGTGTCGAATCAATAAATTGGGTAATACTACCCGTGAAGACTGTTGCGATCCGCTACACTTGTGGGTCATCAGTGCTTTGTTCTCTGATGATTTTAAGCTGCGCAAGTACTTTGTTACTAAGGTCTTTCCTTTTTCACTAAAAGGAGAAGCTAGGGCTTGGTTTAATAGATTACCTCCTGGTTCCATTGATAGCCCTGATTGCTTGATTGCTTCTTTCTTCCAGAAATACTTTCCTCCCAGTGCTAGATATGCTGCTTTGTAGAGACTTTTTTACTTTAAACAGGGAGAAGAAGAGAAATTGCCTCAGTCATGGACAAGGTTCTGTGCCTTGATTTATGCACATCCTAGATGTCCATTACCTAAGAATGAGCTTGTTGATATTTATTATAATGGACTAACTGATGATTCTAGGACCTACCTGGATAGATTTGCTGATTGTGTTTTCAGGAAAAGAACTCCTATAGATCCTGGAGAAGTAATGGCTAAGATAAGCAAGAATAATGATGATTGGACTTCAACTGAGCTGAATGCACCTGAGCCTATTACTCCTAAACCAGTTATGCCTGAACCAATTCCAGCACCAACAACAAATAAGAGGGTAGTTATTGCATTAAATGATGAAGTGATGAAGGAAGCTAAGAAGTGTCTAAAGGAGAAAGGTATTAGAGCTGAAGATGTGAAGAATCTACCTCCTATAGAAGAATTATGTAAGCCAATTCCCCACTCATCTACTATTGAGGTACACTCTCTCCAACACTTTGATGAAGGTGATATTCCTTATGGTAAGCCTCCTGATCAATGTTTAGAGGAACTTGACACATTTATTGTTAAGCAAGGGTATTTTAATAAACAAGTTCAGAATCATTTATTGGAAAACTCTAAAGCTATCCATAAGTTGAAAGATATTGTGGAAAGAACTTCTAATGATATTAAAATGCTTTGTAAACACTTTCAAATGGTTCAAACTCAACTTGATCAACTTGCTAAGGTGCAAAAGGATATGCTAGCTAATGCTTCAGGAGATAATCATGCTTATGGAATTAGAACTAGGAGTGTATAGCTACTCAAGATCCTTTATATCCTGAAGGACACCCTAAAAGAATAGAGCAGGATTTCCAACAAGGTGAAGATAGTGGTAGTCCTCGTAAGAGGAAGAAAAATAAACATAAGAGAATTGAGGAACCACTTGAACCTACTGTAGATCCTAATAGTATATCTGTCTCTGATGCTGAAACTAAGAGTGGTAATGATAAAAATGAGTCTCCTGATAAGGAGGAAGGTGATGAAGAACCTGAGAAACACACTAAGAACACTAGGTACATAAAAGAAGATTTTATTGCTAATAAACATGGTAAAGAGAGAGAACCTTGGGTGCAGAAACCTATGCCTTTTCCAGGTAAGAAACATAAGTCAAAGGAGGAAGAACACTACAATAAGTTTTGTGAGTGGATGAAGCCTTTATTCTTGCAAATTCCTTTGACTGATGCTATTAAGTTGCCTCCTTATTCAAAGTACATGAAGGATATTGTCTCTAATAAAAGGAAGATTCCTAATGAGGAGATTTCTACTTTGCTTGCTAATTACTCCTTCAATGATAAGGTTCCAAAGAAAATTGGTGATCCAGGTATACCAACTATTCCCTGCTCTATTAAGAATAATTATGTTAGAACTGCTTTATGTGATTTGGGAGCTGGAGTTAGTGTTATGCCTTTTTCTCTCTATAAGAGACTCCAACTGGAAAAGTTGATACCAACTGATATTTCTTTGCAAATGGCTGATAAGTCAACTACTGTCCCTATTGGTATATGTGAGGATGTTCCTATTCAAGTTGCTCATAATTGCATGGTCTTAACTGATTTTGTTGTGCTTGAAATGCCTGAAGATGATAATATGGCTATTATTCTTGGGAGACCTTTTCTTAATACTGCAGGTGCTATCATCAATTGCAATCAAGGAAAAGTAACATTCAATATTAATGACAAAGAGAACACTTTCTATTTCCCCAAGAAGGTTGTTAAGAGCTATTTCCTGAATTCCATTGAAAATATTGA
Organism: Avena insularis; assembly: GCA_023614405.1. Classification (NCBI taxonomy): domain Eukaryota; kingdom Viridiplantae; phylum Streptophyta; class Magnoliopsida; order Poales; family Poaceae; genus Avena; species Avena insularis. The sequence goes on along the minus strand of CM042693.1, from coordinate 386,980,609 downwards.
GAGCATCAAGGTTTTCCACAAGAAAATTTTGAAACTATTATGATTGGGACCATTGCTATCAAGTATGAGGTAACATAAGCACCTTGTGGAATGCAAAGTTTTGCTTCATATAAGATTGTTTTGGTAACAAGACTTGATCAACCTTGTTAACAAAAGGATTTTAATGAACAAAATAATGTTTCCACGGTGGTTATACTTGCTTTATTTTTCCTTTCTCCTTCCTAGTCTTTGCTTTAGCTTTAGTTTTGCTAGTTGTTTGCTTGTTTGAGTTTCTTAGAGCTCCTGTAGTTTGGCTTTTGGTTTGCTTTTGCTTCTTCTAAATAAACCGTTTCTGCGAGAAAATCAACTTTCATACCCTGAAAATTGGCCAAAAATAAAGTTTTCCAAAAATCCCAGAAAATTCAAAATAAATTGTTCCTCGAAAAAAGGGGCAGAGAGGCACCTGAAGTGACCCAGGGGGCCACCCCAGGCCACCACACCCATGGTAGGCGTGGCTCACAGTGGCGGCACTGGGGGTCAGCCCACCTAGGCCTCTGCAGGCTGCCTCCTCAAAGCCATCTTCTTTCTCTCTCCCGAAAAACATCGGAAAACTTGCTCAAGCTCGAGTTCTTGCTGTTCTTGCTCGTGATTTTCGATCTCCTTGTTCAGCCCATCTCAAGTGCTGATTTTTGGAGGGATTGTTCCTTGTTATGCACACCCCTCCACCTTTCCTTGCCAAATTTTCTTGCGAGCTGCTGGGATTCTTAACGATTTTATGACTTTGGTTCAGAGGGCTGGACGAACAAGTTACATGCCGGATGAGAGTGCACAATATGCTTTGCTTACTAAACATTTGTGGAGAGTTTATCCTTTACTAACAGCGTGTTCAAGCCTGTTGTGTCTTTCAAAATTTATGGCAGGGCTCATTCTATGACTTTGAAACAATTTTGCAAGGCCCTGGGACTTGGTATAACTGGGTCATCAAAGAAGATTCCAGCTCTTCCCGCTGATTTGTTGGAGCTTTACCGAGGAATAACAATTGATGATGACCGCAGAGCTCAACGAGGAAAGATAAAGAATATTCAACTCCCAGTCATCGGGTACTTTGCCTACTATCTTGCCACCAGTGTTATTGGTAGGGAGAACACTAGTAATATTTCCAACTATCAATTGGCCTTCTTAGCTACTACGCTCAACAATGAGGATAAGTATAATCTTGGTTCTCTCATTGCTCGTCGTTTAGCTGCTAAGGGACCCATTTATGGTGGAATTATTGCTACTCGTGTTGCTGCTGCCTTGAACATTGTTGTTGATCCACATGATATAGTTTTGGCTCCTCAGAGGCTTGATCTTGATGCCATGAAGGCGCACCACTTTTTCACTACTATCTCTACTCTTGAGAACTTGGTTTATAGAATGTTGTTTATTGACGGGGAAGAGAGAGAGATCCCTCTACCCCAAACCACTTTGTTTAGTATTTCTCAGGGACCTTGGTCACGCTCGAAGGCGGAGATGGATGACAAGATGCGCTCTCTTAACTTCCACGGGCACTATCAAGAGGAAGCACCATCATACGACCCCTTTGCGTATTACACAGGGGAGGGCTCGAGCTCGTACTAGGACGAGGGAGCTTCCTCGACATACTACGAAGGTTCATCCTCTTGGACACCATGGGATTGAGCCCCACTTAGGCCAAAAGCCTAAGCTTGGGGGAGGTACACCGCCATCACACTCACATATATATATCATGTTCGGTCGGTTCTTTGTACATCCATTGTTTTCGCTTTCTTTTTGGTTTTTGTTGCTTCTTTATAAAAACCCCAAAATACCAAAAATATTTTCGTTGTTTCTTTTGGTTTGTTTCTTTGCTTTGGTTTGCCTTAAAAGAAAAATCCAGAAACATTTTGCTTTGTTTGGTTTGCTTTGTTTTTGTTTGGTTTTACTTTGTTTGCTTGTTTCTAAAAATTCGAAAACACCAAAAATATTTGTTGATCTTCTTTGGTTTTGTGAGTTCTTTGCAGGATTGAGTCGTACATAGTGGATTTTGGTTTCATGTTAATTATTCAAGTCATACAAGTGAAGGGCAATAATGAAGATTAAGACAACTCGAGGTGTGGTAAGAGGCTGGTAACGAACTCTATTTGTTTCATTCTTGTACATATACTCTTCATTGTGAGCATGCTTAGCCTGTTTGTGTAAGGTGTATGTCATTATGGATGCTTAGTAGTTCTTGCTTGTCTATTATTAGCTCCAGCTTGCTAATAGTTTGTAGCATGTCATATGAATGTTTTCTTGCATTGTTTTATTCATTCTTTGGTATGATATTGTGGTATCCTCCTCTGACTGTTCATGTGAATCGACTTGGCACATGCTCACGCATGCATATGACTAATCAATAGTAAGTAAGCCTCGATGATTTATTTTGTCTTAGAGTTGTTGTATCACTTTCATGCCATAATTAGTCATGTTTTGTTGCAAGCATGATTATGACAGTTATTGCTCTCTCGTTTGTCGCTCCCTCTCTACTGCTAGCCTTCACTTGCACTGATATGTGCTCTACCTGTGCTTCCAACTCCCCAAAACCAATATTGCCAGTTGTGTCCACCATACCTACCTATTAGCATCATTTGCTACTTCAGTGCATATTCTATATGCCGTGTTTTCTTCCAAAATAAAATGTTTGTCTGTTTTGATTAAGTTAGTTAGTAAATCTCTCACGAACTTGATGGCACACTTTATTCCTTGCGCTTAATAATCCTGAACCATTGTGACATGTCCATGAAAGTTATATGCTTGCAAATTATATGCTGAGAGTCAGCAGAACCATGCTGTCACGGGGAACGCTTTCAACACTTGTTGGATATCCTATCCAGTTGATACCTTGCTATTTTGTTTACGGATGTCGACGATGTGAAATAAAAGGGGAGGTTGTGAGTTCATGGAGTCTATACATTATGTTAGATAAACGCCTGGGCCGCTACCCTAAGCCATGCCTAATCATGGTGGAAACTTGCAGCATCACAATAATGAGCATTTATGAAGCATCCTCGATAAAAATCTATGCATATGGTAAATAAAAAGATTGTTGAGATGCTCATTGTGTGCTTGCCTTGTCATTTTGGTTATGGGAAAGCTCCTGTACCATTTGCAAGGGGTACCCAGAAGGCGGTTCTTGGTGATATGCATGTATTTACAATGACAAGAACTTTCAGGTGACCAAAGTTGAGTAGCATGCGGAGCGGCCCTCGTACTCAAGGGACTTGGGATTTCCAGTCTATGGTCTGTCAAGCATATGATTCAGAGTGGACCTCACTTTCACCTTAACCACATGAAGATGCCTATGATAGGGGCAATGAGAGCTCAAAGCTAATGAGTACCTTCCTTTCAGCATTTGGAAGCCTTTCAAACCTTCACAGAACCATTTTCACAACTTTGTTGAGTCGCCACTTATTCTATGAGCACCTTCTTGATAGCATAGTTGTCATTTTTGTGCTTGTTCCAAAACTTGGTTAATTATGTCATGATTTTGATGCTTGTATCTCTATTATATTTACTTCTAGTCTTCATGTGAACTTCAGAGGTGCCTTGGCATTTATTGTGCTCTTCAAACAAAGGCAAGCGAGATACCACTGTATCATACCTTATTATGAGCCTTGCAATGTTGCTTATGTTTATGTTTCATGCTACTTATTATTATTGAGTTGGTTTCTCTTCATAGCTTGCAATGACTATTGAGTAGACTTAGTTCCATACTCTTTATTATGAATTGTCTAAGCATCTACTCCTGTGCTGAGAATATATACATCATATGAAGCAAAGTGTTCGTGAAAGTTCTTTTATCGCACTCAGTTTTCAACTGAATTGCTTGAGGACAAGAAATAATCTAAGCTTGGGGGAGTTGATACGTCCAAAACGTATCTACTTTCTCAAACACTTTGCTATTGTTTTTTTCTCTAAACTTGTGTGATTTGGATACAATAACACGGACTGACACTATTTTCAGCAGAATTACCTTGGTGTCTTGTTTTTCTGCAGAAAATGAACTATCGGGAAAAATCCCGGTAAATATGCCAAAAACTATTTCTCACCAGAAGATCCACGGAGCCAAAAGGGGAGATAGAGGGGAGGCCTCGGGGGCCAGACCCACCCCAGGCACGGGCCCACTGACCCGCGCCAAGGTACACCGACATCACACTCATATATATATATATATATATCATGTTCGGTCAGTTCTTTGTACATCCATAATTTTCGCTTTCTTTTTGGTTTTTGTTGCTTCTTTCTAAAAACCCAAAAATACCAAAAATATTTTTGTTGTTTCTTTTGGTTTGTTTCTTTGCTTTGGTTTGCCTTAAAATAAAAATCCAAAAAGATTTTGCTTTGTTTGGTTTGCTTTGTTTTTGTTTTTGTTTGGTTTTACTTTGTTTGCTTGTTTCTAAAAATTCGAAAACACCAAAAATATTTGTTGATCTTCTTTGGTTTTGTGAGTTCTTTGCAGGATTCAGTCGTCCATAGTGGATTTTGGTTTCATGTTAATTATTCAAGTCACACAAGTGAAGGGCAATAATGAAGATTAAGACAACTCAAGGTGTGGTAAGAGGCTAGTAACAAACTCTATTTGTCTCATTCTTGTACATATACTCTTCATTGTGAGCATGCTTAGCATGTTTGTGTAAGGTGTATGTCATTATGGATGCTTAGTAGTTCTTGCTTGTCTATTATTAGCTCCAGCTTGCTAATAGTTTGTAGCATGTCATATGAATGTTTGCTTGCATTGTTTTATTCATACTTTGGTATGATATTGTGGTATCCTCCTCTGACTGTTCATGTGAATCGACTTGGCACATACTCACGCATGCATATGAATAATCAATAGTAAGTAAGCCTCGATGATTTATTTTGCCTTAGAGTTGTTGTATCACTTTCATGCCATAATTAGTCCTGTTTTGTTGCAAGCATGATTATGACAGTTATTGCTCTCTCGTTTGTCGCTCCCTCTCTATTGCTAGCCTTCACTTGCACTGATATGTGCTCTACATGTGCTTCCAACTCCCCAAAACCAATATTGCCAGCTGTGTCCACCATACCTACCTATTAGCATCATTTGCTACTTCAGTGCATATTCTATATGCCGTGTTTTCTTCCAAAATAAAATGTTTGTCTGTTTTGATTAAGTTAGTTAGTAAAGCTCTCACGAACTTGATGGCACACTTTATTCCTTGCGCTTAATAATCCTGGACCATTGTGACCTGTCCATGAAAGTTATATGCTTGCAAATTATATCTTTGAGAGTCGAGAACTGCGTTGTCACGGGGAACGCTTTCAACACTTGTTGGATATCCTATCCAGTTGATACCTTGCTCTTTTGTTTGCGGATGTCGACGGTGTGAAATAAAAGGGGAGGTTGTGAGTTCATGGAGTCTATACATTGTGTTAGAAAGCGCACTGGTAGCTACCTAAGCCATGCCTAATCATGGTGGAAACTTGCAGCATCACCATAATGAGCATTTATGAAGCATCCTCGATAAAAAGCTATGCATATGGTAAATAAAAAGATTGCTGAGATGCTCATTGTTTGCTTGCCTTGTCATTTTGGTTATGGGAAAGCTCCTGTACCATGTGCAAGGGGTACCCCATTGGCGGTTCTCGATGATATGCATGTATTTACAATGACAAGAACTTTCAGGTGACCAATGTTGAGTAGCATGCGGAGCGGCCCTCGTACTCAAGGGACTTGGGATTTCTAGTCTATGGTCTGTCAAGCATATGATTCAGAGTGGACCTCACTTTCACCTTAACCACATGAAGATGCCTATGATAGGGGCAATGAGATCTCAAAGCTAATGAGTACCTTCCTTTCAGCATTTGGAAGCCTTTCAAACCTTCACAGAACCATTTTCACAACTTTGTTGAGTCGCCACTTATTCTATGAGCACCTTCTTGATAGCATAGTTGTCATTTTTGTGTTTGTTCCAAAACTTGGTTAATTATGTCATGATTTTGATGCTTGTATCTCTGATATCTTTACTTCTAGTCTTCATGTGAACTTCAGAGGTGCCTCAGCATTTATATTGTGCTCTTCAAAAAAAGGCAAGCGAGATACCACTCTATCATACCTTATTATGAGCATTGCAATGTTGCTTATGTTTATGTTTCATGCTACTTATTATTGAGTTGGTTTCTCTTCATAGCTTGCAATGACTATTGAGTAGACTTAGTTGCATACTCCTTATTATGAATTGTCTAAGCATCTACTCCTGTGTAACACCCTCAGAATCGGCTCTATGCAAGTTTTAGCGAAACCCGCCAAACCCGCATAGAAACGATTCAAAGGTGCCCACGAGACACTTTCGTGCGGGTGGAAAACGAAGTAATAACATTACACAACAGTCCTCGATGGGACCCACATAACAGATATATACAACAGCGACTCAAAGAGTCAAGAATACAGATATTATATACAAGATCCAAAGCACCTTGAAAATGATAGAGCGTCCGACTACGGACACGATGCAAATGGGGCTAAGAGCCCTGAAGAATAACCAATGGCGTCCATAACCCTGCCTAGGCCAAGCCGGAAGGGTAACCCTGCTAACGACGTCGATCTCAAAACCTGCTTAAACAAAAAGGGGTGCCGACAAAGGGCCAAGGAAAAAGAGGAGTGTCAGTATTGAGGCCAGTACACGGCGAGACTAGAATTCGGCGGTCCTCGCCTACATAGGTATGGTGGACTGAAGCGGCAGCGGCAGCATGCACTGAACAACCTATAGAGACTCGATACGACTAGCGGCAATCAGAGAGGGGTGCGAAAGACCTATTCGGAACCAACCTGGTACTACCACCAAACAAACCCATCCTGGTGTTTCCCCCTCGAGACCAAACGAGGAAGTCAACCGAGGAACTCACACAGTTGGCAGTTTTTATTTATTCAGTTATCGTTGCAACAATTACTAGTCAAGTATAGATAGTCATCCTGATAAAATAAGCAGTGGGCACTTTTATTCAACCATTCCGTTGTAGTTGCGACACTTACTAGTCAAGTACAATTAGCATGAGATATCCCAAAACCCAGCAGTTGTTGGTACTTTTATTTAGCCATTCCGTTATAGTTGCAATACTTACTAGTCCGGTACAAGGGTCGCAAACGACAACTCAAACAAGCAGTTGTTGGCAGTTTTATTTAGCCATTCCATTATAGTAAAGCTAATTACTAGTCATTATAAAGTCAAATTTATAGCACTACTTTAGTTATAGTTGTCTATGATCGAGATACTGTGCTCCAAGTCGTCCATAACATGGACACGGCTTTGAAAAGTTTTACCCGCGGGTGCACAAATAGCAACACACACACGATCAACCTCGGAAAAACCAAATCAAAACCCAACGAGGCTTTCACGACAAAGCAATCACAGGATTCAGAAATATTTCAGGGGGCCACCCCTTGGAGTACACCCGCAACGAAGTTAGCTGACTCCGAGACGGACCCGAGGTTTGGGTGGACGGTCAGTGAGCAGGGAACCCAAAACTGGGCTTGTCGACACCGCGAAAACGTGTCCCGATCCTAAACAGTATAGTGTGCTCCTCGCACAATCGTAAATAAAGCAGTAGCATGGCATAAGTACAGGATAGTAAATAAAACCTCAAACTAGTTTGTGGCCCCAAGAAATAAGAATGAATCAAGATCTGGCTCAGGGGGGTCCCATAATTCCCCGTATGTGGATAGCGCGAATATTCAAGGAACAGGTATCAAGTACTCGGGGTCCTACGGGACATAAGTGGGCGGTCGGAAACCAAATATTATCTATCACCCACCGATGCCTCTGCTTACTTACTTCAATTTTAGTTGTTAAACAGGAATTAAAGTGAACGATAGGTAAAGCCATGATCATCTCCAACACCAAACAGACGGCAATACACCAACAACTGTGGCACTTGACGACACGCAACAGCACTTGAGCAAGCGACTACGACACGCAAGTCCAACTATCTACCAAACAACAGGTAATAGGATATGTCCAAGGCAATATAAGGCTGCAAGGGATATCTCGGGTACGAAAACTAGAGCAACGCGACACAGATAGCAATAGATCAACAGGAGGGAATAAATACTATAAAAGTAAGATAGGTAGAAAGGGGGAGATGCTCGCCTGAAAACATTGCCGAAGGTTCAACCGAAGATCGGGTCGACACTCGCATCAACTCAACGGCCTTATCCGCGAAGAAGCAAAACACTAGAATAAACACCGGATGCAATATTTAATACTGCGGCAAAAGATCGGCATGCTTATGATATGATGCATGGCATGGCAAAGGTGCGATGCAATTAGGCCATATTAAGCGGAACCGGGGTCTCGACAATTAAATATATGGTTCTAGTTGTTTATCTACCCCGCAAATTAAATGTTGTAATAACAAGGCAAGAGAAGTTACCGGTTCGCTACACCAATTTAAATGAGGCCGATATAAGACTAGATTTGCCCGCATATGGGCCCCAAATTTAATTATGCAGTGAATCGGCATAGTGCCCCCCAACCACAGACAAGCATGCATGCATGAACAATTTGATATGCAACAATTATATATCATTTAATAAAAATAAGGTCTCGGGTTTGGGTTCACACATTAGGGTTTGACGATCTTGGGGTTCCGGGGTTCGGGGTCCGGTCTCAGGGTTCAGGGTTCGACGGTCTCGGTCTCGGATAACGGAGGTGGGTCTTGCCGCATCCGCGGTGGTCGGGCCATGTTGTCGGTCTTGACGTCTCACGCGGAGTTCTTGGCGTTCCGGGAGGAAGTACTTGTTCTGGCGTCGGGGCATCGGATTTGCCCCGATTGGTGTCGATCTTGTCGGGCCCGCGCAGTAGATCTTGGTGTTTCCGGATGACCTTGCCGACTCCATGCGAAGGCCTTGGCGCTCTAGATCGGTCTTCAGGGCCTCGGCCATCGGATCCTTGAAGGAGGTCATGGCGTCCGGGATGAAGTACTTGTCGCACCGGGGTCTCGGTTCGAAGAACTTGGCGCGCCCGGGAAGGAGGTCTTGCGGTTTCCGTGGAGAACTTGATTCGACATCGGCACATGGTACATGCTTCTCGGAAGATCTTCGCGTTAGGAACTTGGTCTGGGCCGGGACGGGTCATCGAGCGATGTTCATGCTCTAGAACAACAGCCACAGGGTCAACATCGGCGCGTGAGCAAAAGAACGCATACGAAAACACGGATACGGGTACCACCACAGCAACGAGGCACACATCGGCTTCACAGGCTCGCGTAACGCGAGGACGGCAAGACGTAGGCGCAGGGCACCGGCCGGGACAGCGGATGGTGAGCTCGAGCCGAGGAGGACGACGCATCGGCGGCGACGCAGCGAGGTCGCAGGCGAGGGCGGCTGCAGGAGGGAAGGGCGGCGGCGTCTGGAGGAGTGGTGGACGGCAGGGCGGCGGCCGAGTGGGGACGAGCCCGAGGCGGGCGGGCGGCGGGCAGCGACGGCTGGGCCGGGCGGTGGAGGCCGGAGCTGAGCGGAGGGAGGCCGCGGACGTCGGGGCGCGCGGAGGTCGAGGTCGGCCGGGGCGGGGCTTGCCGCGGCGAGGAGGAGGAGGAGCAGAGACCGGTGGCGGGGAGGTGCTCGAGGGGGCGACGGGGGCGAGGCCGGTGAGGCGAGCTCGGGAGAGGGGGGAGGAAGGAGCGGGGTTGGTGGGGGAGCGGCGCGGCGGCGAGGTGGAGAAGGCCGGCGGAGCTTGCGGTGGGGCGGCGAGCTGGCGGTGGCGCTCGGGAGGCCGAGGCGAGGAGCTGAGCGGCCGAGGCGGGAACGGAGAGGGCTGGCGGAGAGCGAGGCGTGGGAGGCGAGGCGGCGGGGGTGGAGGCGCGGCTGGCGAGGAGGGAAGCGGGGCGTGGGAAGGCAAGGGCCAAGTGAAGGAAGAAGAGAGGACGCGGGGGAGAAGGGAGGTTGTCGGGGGGGGGAGGAGAGGGAGTGGTGGGGGAGAGGGTGGGACAGGGGGTGTGGGGGCGCCAGGGGGTGGGATCCGGTGGGGTAAGGGGGGGAGGTGGGGGGGGGTTTGTGGTGTGAGTTTGGGTGGTGGGTGTGTCTGCGGGTGGGACCCAGGGAGAGAGAGGGGGGATAGAGAGAGAGGAGGTGGGAGAGGATTAGTGAGGTGGCAGGGTTTGATAGGATAGGGAAAGGGAGAGGGTGAGGTGGCAACCAGAGATTGGGTGGGGTGACGTGGCTGGAGGGGTGGGTAGATTAGGACTAGGTAGGAAAAGGTTTCTAGGTTGGGCCGTTTTGAATTGGGGTGGTCGACTGGGTCGGTTCGGCCCGTTCGACTGCCCCCACTAAAATAATTAAATATTTTATTTATTTTAAATGCACCGTTTGCAAACCGATAGCAGACAAACAAAATAATCCGGAGACCCGGGGTTTGCGTTTGAATAAAGACGGGGCGTTTAGAAAACACAAACAGGTTTTTCCGCAAATAGTTTTATGCAAGCAAATGCAAGATGATGACGATGCTCAAATGCAATGTGGCATGATGACATGAGCATGCGGTCCTGATGATGCAATGCACAAAAACAACGCGATTTTCTAGTAGTGGTTTTGCGGGATGCCACATCCTGTGGTGAGAATATTTACATTATATGAAGCAAAATGTTCGTGAAAGTTATTTTATCGCACACAGTTTTCAACTGAATTGCTTGAGGATAAGCAATAAGCTAAGCTTGGGGGGAGTTGGTACGTCCAAAACGTATCTACTTTCTCGAACACTTTGCTATTGTTTCTTCTCTAAATTTGTGTGATTTGGATACAACTAACACGGACTGACGCTGTTTTCAGCAGAATTATCTTGGTGTCTTGTTTTGTGTAGAAAATCAACTATCAAGAAAATCCCGGAAAATATTGCAAAAATTATATTTCACCAGAAGATCCACGGAGCCAGAAGACCAGACGGAGAGGAGGCCTGGCGGGCCCACGCCCACCCTAGGCGCGGGCCCACCACCGCGCTCGAGGGGTGTAGCCTGTGCACCCCGGCCTCCCTCTGCGCCTATAAGTTGCCTTTCGACCTAAAAACTGAGGGGGGTTCGTTAGTTTTCCAGCTCCGCCGCCGCCACCAGAAACCAAGATTCGGATCCAGAAACTCCGTTCTGGCACCCTGCCGGGATGGGGAATTTGGAGAGGATCATCGCCATCCTCATCACCAACGCATCTCCATCAACCACCGATGTTTCCATCATCCATGAGTGAGTAATCCCCTGCTGTAGGCTTGGGGATGGTAGGGATTGAATGAGTTCTATCATGTAATCGAATAAGATCTGTTAGGGCATAGTGCCTAGTATCTCTATTAGTGCTATTTGACTTTGTTGCAACTTGTTGTCCTTAATGCTTGTCACTAGGGCCCGAGTGCCATGATCTCAGATCTGAACTTATTGTTGAATCATTATGATAGTATTGTTTATGATCTTATCTGCAAGTTGTGTACACATATCATTGTCCGGATCCAAAGGCCCCAATGTGAAAATAACTGGGACAACCGGAGGGGATGGCTGTGGTGTGAGGATCACATGTGTTCACAGAGTGTTAATGCTTTGCTCCGGTGCTCTATTAAAAGGATCACCTTAATTACCAGTAGTTCCCTAGAGGCCCCGCTGCCATGGGCTGGCTAGACAGAAGATGTTGTGCAAGTTCTCATTGCGAGAACGTATGACTATATTTGGAGCACATGCCTAGGATTGTTTAGTACTTGGATGCTTGTTATTATTTATCTGCAATGCCCTAGTTCTTGAAGTTACATGTTTAGACTCGTCCATGCAATGCCCGTCCATCCATCCCTATGTCTACCGCACTCGAATCCCACTGTTACTGTTATTGTTACTATTACTATTGCTACTGTTTTACTACTGATGTTGCTTTATTATTGCTACTGATAAACTTCTGTGAGCAAAAACTATTTCTAGTTGCAGCTGAACTGACAACTCAGTTGTTAAGGCTTGCAAGTATTCTTTGGCTCCCCTTGTTTCGAATCAATAAATTGGGTAATACTACCCGCGAAGACTGTTGCGATCCCCTATACTTGTGGGTCATCACATGACGACGCCGTTGGCATGTGTGATTTCGCAGCAATTCAGAAATACATCGCTGCCATGGGAATGCTTGCATATGGGGCACCAGAAGATTCAAAACATTAGTATATGTGTATGAGTGAGTCTATAGCCATTGAGTGCATGTACATATTCTACAGAGCAGTTGTGGAACAGCTTGGCAAAGACTATTTGAGAGGGCCAAATAAAGCAGAGAATGCTAGGATCATGGCATAAAATACAAGAAAAGGATTTTCTAGGATGCTTGAAAGCATCGATTATGTGCACTGTTCATGGAATAACTGCCTTTTTGCTTGGCAAGGTCTATACAAAGGTATTGAATCTATTTGCAGGCTAGGACTTGTGGATTTGGCATCTTTTTTTTGGCATGGCGGGATCACACAACGATATCAACATGCTACATCGATCTACGGTATTTACCAAACTAATGGAAGGTCATATTCCAGCATGCAACTATGAGATCAATGGCCAGCCATATACCAAAGGGTACTTCCTAGCTGATGAAATCTATCCAAGATGGGCGACATTTGTCAAGACAATCCCCAATCCAGTGATTCCGGTGAAGTGTCATTTTCCTTCGCGCTAGGAGACTTGTAGGAAGGATGTCGAACGTGCATTTGGTGTTCTCCTATCTTTATTTGCGATTGTCAGATACCCTGCTCTTATTTGGTCTCAAAGATCAAATTTGGGAGGTGATAAATACGTGCATGTTCATGCACAACATGATCATCTAGAACAAGCGCAAGAGTCCATCATTAATGTGTGTCCCTACGAGTGTCAGGGTCCTCTCGCCCATATTTATCACCATATGCCCACGGATTTTGCATATTTTCTCGTCATGCATGGAGAATTTTGTGATGCCAATGCTCATGAAAAACCGCAAAATAATTAATCTATGGAAGGATCAGGGGTAGTCAAACGCGTCCGAAGCTTGAACAAGTTGAAGTACAATTCATTTGTATTTTATGATTGGATTGTATCAATTTATTTTAATTGTTGTGCTATAAAACTAATGAATGTATTGTGTGTAATTTGCAAAATTAAAGAAAAATCAAATTGGGACCCTGTTTAGGGTACATGACTAGGAACAGGCATGCCCCAAATGCGGTAGAGCGAACCGGTGTCCCCCAAATGATCGATCTGACGCTTCTACCGAACGCCATTTGGGGACACAACTGGAGATGTTCTAAGCCCTCTCATTCCCCCTTTCCATTCTTTCTCCTCCATCCCTCTTGATAGTCGGTTGCGCACCCCTGCTCCTCTTCCTCCCCTTTCCTGTGGCTCTGCTGGCCGAAGATGGTGGGGGAGAGGATGTCGTCCTGCTGTATATTACCGTAGTAGTAGTAGGTTTAGGCATAAGTGCCAGCCTGGCATTATGCCACGAGGGTTTGGTATGCCGGATCTAGCGAGTTGCTTCCGATGGATGGCAGTTGTGGTGATGGTTCTTGCGACGCTCTGGTGCTCGGAGACGACGAGGATCGGAGCCTATTTTGCTCCCTATCTAAGAAATCTCGAAGACGAAGCTCAATATCATAGGGATCCAGGGTTCCCCTTCTGATTTCTCGTGGTCATGGTGATAGACAAGAGGAAGGAGAGGAACCACAGTCACCTCGATCTGGAGCTCAGCGGGTAAGTCGTGTGCGTGAGGTCTTACGCTCACAGCTACTACAATGAGCGAATCACAAGGTGGATATTATGCTCGCCGACGTGACCCTCCGCCGAAAGGGCAGCCCTTGTAGACGACATGGCTGCGTCTCTTTAACCTCCAAAGTGGAGGCCCCCCTGAGCTTTGCACCGAAGTTATTCACATATTCCCCTCCAAGTGGTTCATCCCCCAAAGTGTTTGGGTGGCTGGCGACAATGTCTCAGCAACGGTGGAGAGGTCAAAGGACCTGATCACGTTTCCTACATTAAATACAGGGTCCTCCTTGCATATTTCCAGAACTGCTTTGTAATTTCCCTTTTTTATAGGAATCTTGTTTGTACTTTGTACCTACCATAGATATATGAATGGAAGCTCTTGGGGTCCTTCGATCCCCTCTCCTATTCAAACAAAAAAAGAACTTGTAGGTAACAAATACACACTTAGAGAAGGGCATCTATTCAAAACAGCCATTCCTCCCCTACCTCTCTCGAGAATCCCCATCCTGCCTCGACCCCAACATAAATCCAGTGCCGCTGTCACCTTTGGAGCACGCCTGTGCACACTCCCCTGCCTCCTCATGTTGGTGCTAATCACCTAGTATACTCTATGTCCCATACTTCTATTACCTATCGCACCATCACAATTCCACTCCCCGGAGACACCCGCACGCCTCTATTGTTTTGACCTTGTCCTCGTCGCCTGTTGCGCTCCTGCTCGCTCCTCCGCCTCGCCATGGACCCACCTTCCCGCATTGGCATTATCGTGCATCGAAGGACGTCATCGCGTAGGCTAGGACTTGTCTCCAGCGATGACCCTTCCTAAGAGCATCTCCAACCATAGGCGCCCCCAGGCCATTCACCGACGCTAAAATGGGAAAGTTACGGTGCGCCGATGAAACTTTTCTGCGTGGGGGCACTGATTCCCAGTCGTGGCCCTGGTTCTGCCCATAGCGGGCCATTTTGATGGAGAAAAACTTAATTTGGACATAAATTTGACCAACAGTTCAACATAAATTTGGTGTGAACTCAGCCAACAATTTGACAGAGGTATCAAATAGTACACGGAGCACATAGTTTGGCATAAATTTAACAAGTTTTGAAACACAAATTAAAACACATCAAACTAGGTGTTGCCTTTGTGCCTCCACATGTGATCCGCCACATCATGCCGCAGTTGTTGATGCATATGTGGGTCTCAGATCTCTTCACGCATGGCGAGGAAGGAAGCCCATGATGCCAGCACCTCATGATCAACAACTATAAGAGGACCCTACCTGAAATATGGTTCAGTGTCAATCACCGGTTCCTCCTACTCACTTTAAATGATCATGTCGTACAAGGTCACACATGTATTCATCACCTCCCACATCTGAACTTTCGACCAGGTCAGAGCGGGATACAAAATAACAACAAATCATCCCTAGAGTGCACCAAACGCCCGCTCGAAATCCTCCCTGCAAGTGTCTTCCTCCTTCGCAAAGTTGGAATTCTTGCCCACAACAGAATTTGAGATAGTCTTCACAAATGTCGACCATCTTGGATAGATGACATTTGCCAGGTAGTGACAAGGGTTCGACTCGTCAATGCCCATTGTTATGGACTTGGGTTTTGGAGAAGGAGGGGACGCTGGAGATCGCGGAACGGCTAACAAATTCGCAATACGTGGACACGAGGTTTACCCAGGTTCAGTCCCCTAGAGGGAAAACCCTACTCATGCTTGTCTATTCTTGATTGATGGCGATGCCGATGATTACAAGGGTGCGCAGATGAGATCTGGCAAGGTGTGTAGGCTAGGGTTGCGTATTGTCTTCCTCATCGTGGCCTCATGGCCTTTATATGGGGAGGCCAGGTCTCGAGATAGGTCGAGTCGGTTACAAATTCAGGTTTATCCCTTTCAAGTTTCTATCTAAAGCTAGTCGTGTTCCTTAAGGATTCGAGCTTTCACCGGGCTTGGGCGACCCGAAATCTCCTTGGGCTTCATGATTGTAGTAGGCCTTTCTCGTGGGATTCAGTTGGGCTGGACCAGGTAGGCTAACATCAGGTGCCCATAGGGCATATCCATGTCAGTAGCCTCCAAGTTTTCAGTCAAATCATAGATTCAACTGAAGACTCTTTAGTCCTTCGAGTGCTACTCATTCGAACATGTTCCGGGTTAATACATTGGTTCATAAGAATAGTTCATACACGTGCCTGACTCTCCCGACGAATCGGGGTCAGTTAACTATCTTTGGAAAAAACAATGTGATCTACTCAGACTTGAGTCCCCCGACTCGAATCTAGAAAATTGCTGGCGTAATTCGTCTTAGGCCGCGAAGGTCTTACATGAGTCGAATTCTAGTGTTTTTAAGTTAAGTACCCAACACGTCCGTCGGGATTTTTCACCATGCCTGCTGACACGGTATGTTACTGGCAGAGCATAGTCGGGTGCGTTACCAGGCCATCAGATGTTATCTGTAGGTCTTATGTTTGCGGCGTAGACACATCATCCAGAAGTGTATCGCCATGGAGGTGTTTCTCCTTCCTCCCTCTTAATAGTCGGTTGCGCACCCCGAATCCTCTTCCTCCCCTTTCCTATGGCTCTGCTGGCCGGAGATGGTGGGGGAGAGGATGTGATCCCACTGTATATTACCATAGTAGTAGTAGGTTTAGGCCTAAGTGCCAACATGGCATTATGCCACGAGGGTTTGGTATGCCGGAGCTGGCGAGCTGCTTCCGGTGGATGGTGGCTGTGGTGATGGTTCTTGCGATGCTCTGGTGCCCAGAGACGACGAGGATTGGAGCCTATTTTGCTCTATATCTAATAAATTTCGAACACACAGCTCATATCATAGGGATCCGGGGTTCCCCTTCTTCTTTCTCGTGGTCATGGTGATAGACAAGAGGAAGGAGAGGAACAATAGTCACCTCGAGCTCAGCAGGGAAGTCGTGTGCATGAGGTCTTGCGCTCACAGCTACTGCAACGAGCGAATCACACGGTGGATGTTGTGCTCACCGACTTGACCCTCCGCCGAAAGGGCCGGACCTTGTAGACGACATGGTTGCGTCTCTTCAACCTCCAGAGTGGAGGCCTGATACGTCGGAAACGTATCTATAATAGTTGATGTTCCATGCTTGTTTAGTATCTACTTTGCTTTGCTTTGTCCACACTTTGAGGTGTTTTTATATGTTTTCTAGTACTAACCTATTAACAAGATGCCACAGTGCCAGTTGCCTGTTTACTTCTGTTTTTGGTTCCATAAAGGCAGAAAATCAATATTCTCGGAATTGGATGGGACAAAAGCCAAAGTCAATATTGTGCCATGGGGAACACGAAGCCGGAGTACGAGACGAAGGAGACCCACCAGGGGGCCACACCCCCTGGCCGCATGGGTGGGCCTACCCCGCGCCTGGGGGGTGCCGCCGCCCTGGTGGCCCCCTGCCTCGCCTCTTTGCCTATAAGAAGCCCCCGACGCCTAAACCCTAAGTACCCGATCAAAATTCCACGAAACCGTCTATAGCCGCTGCCACCATCGTCCCTAGATCGGGGGATCTGAAGCTCTTCCCGGCACCCTATCGCAGGGGAGATCGTCCCGGAGGCCTTCTTCTTCATCATGCCAGCCTCCGGTATGAAGCGTGAGTAGTTCCACCTTGGACTATGGGTCCATGTAGTAGCTAGATGGTTGTAACTCCTCCTTGTGCTTTCATGTCTAGATCTTGTGAGCTCCGTTCATGATCAAGATTTCATTTATTCATAACCATGCATGTTGTGTTTGCGGGGATCCGATGGATATTGAGATTACTATGTCAGATTGATTAATGGCTTTGTGTTATTGATTCTATCATGTCTGTGTTGTTTGTGATATTGCATGCTCTCCGTTGTTAGTAGCTATCTTGGCCAAGTAGTTGCTAGTGACTCCAAGAAACCCACTATCGAGCATAAATACCCCCTCTTGGAGTCACTACCAACTACTTGGCCAAGATAGCTACTAACAACGGAGAGCATGCAAGATCACAAACAACACTAACATGATAGTATCAAATAGACAAAACCATTAATCAATCTGACATAGTAATCTCAATATCCATCGGATTCCACAAACACAACATGCATGATTACAAATAGATTAGATCTTGATCATGAATGGATCTCACAATATCTATACATGAAAGCACAAGGAGGAGATACAACCATCTAGCTACTACATGGACCCGTAGTCCAAGGTGGAACTACTCACGCTTCATACCAGAGAAGAAGGCCTCCGAGATGATCTCCCCTCCGGAAGGGTGCCGGGAAGAACTTCGGATCCCCCCGATCTAGGGACCATGGTGGCAGTGGCTATAGCAGGTTTCGTGGAGTTCTGATGGGGTGCCTAGGATTTCTGCATCGGGGGCTTCTTATAGGAGAAGAGGCGAGGCTGGGAGGCGACCAGAGGGCCCACACCCTGCCCAGGCGCGGGGTGGGCCCACCCGTGCCTAGGGGGGTGTGGCAGCCCTGGCTCGCCTCTCCGTCTCTCCTCTGGACTTCGTGTCGCCCACGTTAAAATATTGACTTTGGCTTTTGTCCCGTCCAATTCCGAGAATATTGATTTTTTGCCTTTCTGGAACCAAAAACAGAAGAAAACATGCAACTGGCACTGTGGCAACTTGTTAATAGGTTAGTTCCAGAAAAGATATAAAAACACCTCAAAGTGTAGACAAAGCAAAGCAAAGTAGATAGTAAACAAGCATGGAGCATCAAAAATTATAGATACGTTTCCGACGTATCAAGCATCCCCAAGCTTAACTCCTACTCGTCCTCGAGTAGGTAAGTGATAAAAGAATAATTTTTTAGGTGACATGCAGCATCAAAACCAAGATCAAACCATTTGCAAGCATTGAAAGCTGGGATCAAAGAACTCTAAACATGTGCATGAAAGATGGAGTTCTAACAGTAGGACATAGTAACTATGCATGCAACATGAAAGGCTACAAACAAAGATCATGAATAACATGCATTGAAAAACGTTTGTTTGTTTCACATACAGAAAACATGGCATAGTGGCACTCTGCTTGTCCCTCATGGAGTAGCAAATAGATGCATAAGACACCTTCAAACTTCATAAGAGTGACTAGATACAAGTAGCACAAGAACAAGCAATATCACAATATGCATAAATCAATAAGTTTTGGGACACTGCACATAGAATGGCAACTATGCTCTCTTAATGGTGCCTAAAGGTAGAAGGTGGAGACTCAATATCATAGTGTAAGAAAGGCCCTTCATAAAGGTAAGCAGGGATTTCAAGTTTCAAAAAGAGCTTCCAAAAATTATGGTACTTGTTAGCTTTCAGCCCTCATTGCCCCTATCATAAGCATCTTGAAGTGATTAAGGTTAAAGTGAACAAACTATGGAGTATATGCTTGACAAAGTATAAGTTGTCAATCTCAAGTCCCTTGAATACGAGGGCCACGCCTCATGCTACTCAACTTCAGTCACCTGTAAGTTCTTGTCATAGTAAGTACATACGTATCATAGAGAACCACCAACGGGGTACCCCTTGCACATGGTACATGAGCTATCCCATAACCAAAATGACAAGGCAAGCAGACAATGAGCATCTCAGCGATCTTTTTATTTACTATGTGCATAGCTTTTTATTGAGGATGCTTCACAGATAGCTCATTATGGTGATGCTGCAAGTTTCCACCATGATTAGGCATGGCTTAGACTAGCGGCCCAGGCGTTTCTCTAACACAAAATACATAACTCCATGGACTTACAAGCTCCCTCTATATTTCACATCGGTGACATCCATAGACAAAAGAGCATGATATCAACTGTGTACAAAGTACAAGTGCAATGTTGAAAACGTTCCCCGTGACAGCACGGTTCTGCTAATTCCAACGTATAAGTGCAAGCATATACAACATAGATGACACAATGGTTCAAGTTTATTAGGGTCAAAGAATATAAAATGTGTCATCAAGTTTGTGAGGGCTTTAATCACAAAGTTTTCACATAACAAAATACTTTTTAATTGGAAGATAGCTGAAAACAAGAATATACTTGGGATGGTGTAACACACCATGCATAGGAGTTTATAGTGGACACTTTGGAATAACTTGGTTTCTTGGGAGTTGTAAGCATGAGTAGAGGTTACTCATACAAGTGGAGGCTAGCAAAAGACTCGGAGCAACCAACTAAGAGAGCAATAATGACCATAATCATGCAGAGCAACAAAACATTATTAATCAAAGCATAGAGTGGTACTACAAGTCAAGGACTAAATGATCATAGAGGCTATGGTGACTTGTTCATAGTCATAACATAGTGTGAGCATGTGCCAAGTCAACCCAAACAAAGCATCAAAGGAGAATACCACAATATTATGCTTTTGCATGCTAAAACAACGCATAATTCTTTCAAGACACACTAAGCAATCCCAATTGTTTGAAACAAGACATGCTACAGCAATAATCACTAAGAATAAGGTTAAAACAACACCTAGAATGTCATGCTAAAGTCTAAGTCACAGTCAATGCAAGCTCCTCTTGCACTTATCAAGCAAGAACTTTCTACTCCTTTCCACCACCAAGCAACTTATTTGCAACAACACATTAAGAACGGGGGTCCAAACTACTTTATTCAAACAAACTAAACAAACTAAGCAAAGCAAACGAAAACTAAGACGCTCCAAGAACAACACAACAATGCATGAAACAATAAAAACGAAGTGTCTAGACAGATCTGAGCTTTTTATTGATGAAGAAGGGGATGCCTTGGGCATCCCCAAGCTTTAACGCTTGTACCTCTTGGATATTTCTTGGGGTGACACTGGAGTGGCATCCCCAAGCTTGAGATTTTGTCCATTCTTCATCTCATTACATCATTTCTTCTCCACAAATGAATTTTTTTCCTTCATACAAAACTTCACACAATCTTCATTAGCAACATTAGTTTATTCAAAAGATGATAGACCTTTGGTCCTAGCTTTGAAACAGCAAAACTTTTCACTAAAAACACAAGATAGTTTAGCAACTCCTTCAAAAAACTCAATTCCCCAAAAGAGAACTCAAAAAGGAATCAATAAGAAGCAAATGCAAATAATGGCAGAAATCTGTCAAAACAGACCAACAGGTAGAAACCGATTTTTTCGAAAATATTATGTTGATCAAATCAAAAAGTGTTGAACTGACAAAAGTTAGATAACATACTGGGGGATTTATTCGTAAATTTTCAGCTCAATCCGACTTACAGAGACTCCTCACTAATTTTTATGGTGGAGGACAGAAATCTGTTTTGGGACGGCAACTCCCCAAATCTTACTTCCCTCTCATTAGAGGTCATTCTTGGCACAAAAAGCAAACACAAAGGATAAGGAGAGGTAATTACTGAAGTAATAACTTCCAAGACTCAAGAAAACCCTTGGGTTATCTCCCAACAAGTACTTTTCTTTAACGCCTTTAAGTTAGGCACAAGAAACAAGAAATCAAGTATTTTCAAATGAAGAAGCATTAACATCAAACCTTGCTTTCAAAAGAGGAGAAAAAAGCAACTTCTCTCTTCTCATAGGGAGGTGTTCAATACCTTTCTTGAATGGAAATTGATATTTAATGGTGCCTTCTTTCATATCAATGATGGCACCAAAAGTTCTAAGAAAAGGTCTTTCCAAAGTAATAGGACAAGAAGCATTGTTTTCAACATCCAAAACATAGAAATCAACAGGGACATAAGCATTGTTAACCATAATGATAACATCATTAATACTCCCCATGAGTTTCTTCTTAGCATTATCATTAAGTGGGACATCCAAATAACAATCTTCCAAAGGTGGCAAATCAAGCATTTCATAAATCTTCCTAGGCATAATAGAGATACTAGAACCAAGATCAATAAAGCTTTGAGATCAAAGTCATTCACTTGCATATTAATAATGGGTTCCCAACTATCTTCTACTTTCCTAGGAATAGAAGCTTTGTTTTTTAACTTCTCTTCCTTAATCTTAACAAGAGCATTTGTAATGTGTTTGGTGAAAGCACCATGCATATCACTAGCATCAGAACTTCTAGCAAGTTTTTGCAGGAACATAATCACTTCAGAAATATTGCAACCATCTATATCAAAATCAAACTTAGCATCACTAGTAGTATACTCATTAGGCTTAGGCATTTTAGTAGGAGGAATAGGGACTTCTTGTGGTTTAGTGGTATCAATTCTAGTGATGGTGCACACACTATTGTTTCTATCAATTTCAGCTTCCCTTTCCCACTTAGCATGAAGTTGAGCTAACATCCTAACATTTTCATCAATAGTAACTTGTATGGCATGAGTAGCAGCAAAGGTACTTTCCATGGTTTCAGGTTTAGCATCCATTTTATTAATCAAGGAGGACTATGCTTCAGACAAAGAGGAAATATTTTTCTCAACAGTTAAAAGTTTTTCCTCCATAGTATTGTTGAAAGCAGTTTGTTTACTAATAAAGTCTTTGAGCATGACTTCAAGTTCAGAGGGGGAACTTCTTGCATTGTTGTAGGAGTTTCCATAGGAATTGCCATTATTAGGGGGATAAGGCCTATAATTGTTGTTACCACAAAAATTATTCCTATAGGCATTGTTGTTGAAATTGCTGTTTCTAATAAAGTTCACATCAACTTGATCTTCTTGAGCAACCAAAGAGGCTAAGGGAACATTGTTTGGATCTAAAGGAGCTTTCCCATTAACTAGCATATCCATAATAACATCAATCTTATCACTCAAAGAGGAGGTTTTTCAATAGAATTTACCTTCTTGCCATGTGGAGCTCTCTCAGTGTGCCATTCAGAGTAATTAACCATCATATTATCAAGGAGTTTTGTTGCAGCACCCAAAGTGATGCCCATAAAGGTACCTCCAAAGAAATGAATCCAGGTTTCTTGAAGAGAAGTTCAAACCTGCATAAAAAGTCTGGATAATCATCCAAGCAGTGAGTCCATGAGTGGGACAATTCCTAACCAAAGACTTCATTCTTTCCCAAGCTTGAGAAACATGTTAATTATCAAGTTGTTTAAATTTCATAATGTCACTTCTCATAGATATAATCTTAGCAGGAGGATAGTACTTTCCAATAAAAGCATCTTTGCACTTAATCCAAGAATCAATACTATTTCTAGGCAAGGATAGCAACCATTCTTTAGCTTTTCCTCTCAAGGAGAAAGGAAACAGCTTGAGCTTAATAATATCTCCATCTACATCCTTATACTTTTGCATCTCACAAAGTTCAACAAAGTTATTGAGATGGGCAGCAACATCATCAGAACTAGCACCAGAAAATTGCTCTCTCGTCACAAGATTCAACAAAGCAGGCTTAATTTTATAAAAGGTAGCATCAGGAGCAGGTGGAGCAATATGAGTGCTAAGGAAATCATTGTTGTTTGTGATAGTGAAGTCACACAACTTGGTGTTGTCAGCAGAGTTCATTTTGGCAAAAGTGGAGCAAGCCAAAAACAGCAGCAAAGCAGGAACTGATTTTTTTGTGTTTTTGATAAGAGAAAGCAAACCAAAGTAAACTAATTTTTTCAGAGTTTTTGATAAAACAAGGCAAGCAAAACCAAGCAAAAGAGACTAAGAAAACTAAAAACAAAGTAAAGAGAAGGGTTGAGGAGGACTCCCCTTGTGAAGACGCCCTTAGCCTCTCCGGCAACGGCGCCAGAAAAGCATGATGCAGCGTTGAGTTCATGTAGGAGCGCTTCGTTGGGAACCCCAAGAGAAAGGTGTGATGAGCACATCAGCAAGTTTTCCCTTAGTAAGAAACCGAGGTTATCGAACCAGTAGGAGGAAGGAAACGCCACACAGGTGTTGCAAGCAACGTGGAAACCTGCACAACACAAACTCAAGACTTTGCCCCAACGAATCAGTGAGGTTGTCAAGCTCACCGGTTTGCTGTAACAAAGGATTAAACGTATGGTGTGGAAGGTAATTGTTTGTAGCAAGTAAACAAGTAATAGTGGAGGATGTATCAATGGTAAAGATTGGACCGGGGTCCATAGTTCACTAGAGGTGCTCTCCTTAGATAAACAACATGGCATGAAGGGTAAACAAATTACAGCAGGGCAATTGGCGAGGTGAAAGCAAGGCATAACAATGCAATACCAGACAAAAATATCCTATGAGATTCGATTGGGAAATACAACAATATACATAGACCGCCATCCAACTGCATCTATGACTAGAAGTCCACCTTCAGGTTATCATCCGAACCCCCTCCAGTATTAAGTTGCAAGCAACAGACAACTTCTTTAAGCAAAGTGTTTAAGGTAAACAATCCACTTGTTCCATGAACAAGAGACCGCTGTTTTCTCCCTAGTGGCAACAACACATCTACAACCGAAGAGATTTCTGTCACTTCTCTTGGAAACTAGAGGCATGAACCCACTATCGAGCATAAATACCCCCTCTTGGAGTCACTAGCAACTACTTGGACAAGATAGCTACTAACAACGGATAGCATGCAAGATCACAAACAACACAGACATGATAGTATCAAATAGACAAACCCATTAATCAATATGACATAGTAATCTCAATATCCATCGGATTCCCGCAAACACAACATGAATGATTACAAGTAGATTAGATCTTGATCATGAACGGAGCTCACAATATCTATACATGAAAGCACAAAGGAGGAGATACAACCATCTAGCTACTACATGGACCCGTAGTCCAAGGTGGAACTACTCACGCTTCATACCGGAGAAGAAGGCCCCCGGGATGATCTCCCCTCCGGCAGGGTGCCAGGAAGAAATTCAGACCCTCCCGATCTAGGGACGATGGTGGCGGCAACTATAGAAGGTTTCATGGAGTTTTGATCGGGTGCCTAGGGTTTCTGCATCGGGGGCTTCTTATAGGCGAAGGGGCGAGCTAGGGGGCCACCAGGGTGGCTGCACCCCCAGGCGCAGGGTGGGCCCACCCGCGCGTCCAGGGGGTGTGGCCCCTGGTGAGCCTTCTCCGTCTCGTCTTCTGGTTTCGTGTTGCCCACGTTAAAATATTGACTTTGGCTTTTGTCCCGTCCAATTCCGAAAATATTGATTTTCTGCCTTTCTGGAACCAAAAACAGAAGAAAACAGGCAACTGGCACTGTGGCAACTTGTTAATAGGTTAGTTCCAGAAAAGATATAAAAACACCTCAAAGTGTAGACAAAGCAAAGCAAAATAGATAGTAAACAAGCATGGAGCATAAAAAATTATAGATACATTTCCGACATATCATGTTTGTTCGTCTCGTAGACTTGAGCATAAACTTTAAAACTGTTAGTCATGTGACACAATGATCCAAAAATTATTCGGGTGACCAGCCTTCCTATGGGAGTAGCCCCCGGGTCCATAAGTGAGTCGCAGACTCGAAGGAGGACTCAAAGCCTTGTGATTTTCGTCAACTGACCCGAGGATTGTGCCAAAACTTCAGGTGTGCAACCAGCCTCCTGATAGGAGTAGCCCCCCAAGTATGTTGAGTCACAAACTCGAGTGAGTACTCTTGCATTCAGTCGAAAGGATATGAACGTTGCTAGCCTTTTCCCTCTGCGAGCTATTGACGTCATTCCTGACGCTTGGTGAGCTCATCCGTCTGCGGTAGCAGAGGTGATGTGACTAGACGATCGTGGGTCCCACTTTCTAACTGGGATTTGACTAGCTAGATGTAGTTTACGCGATAATTACTGTGTCTCCTCGATTTCTGCGCGTAGTGGATAGCGTGCTCACGACGGTTTGGTCGATGCTTGCCATGTGTATGACGTGATGTAGGGCACGTGCCGAGGCAAGCAGTGCGGCTGCTGCCAAGAATACCTCTAGCACCGGTCGTGTCACGAATGACAGCTGGCGGCGATCGACCATGAGGGAGGCAGATTTGTGCCGCCTGTGTGAGTACCACCTGATCTCGCAGGAGAAGGGCGACGCCGTTCTCCCGAAACCGGAGGTAATCCCACGTCCTCCTGAGGGATTCATTATTGTCTTTTATGCCTTCCTCGTCCGAGGTCTGTCCCTTCCTGCCCACGAATTTCTTCGTGGGCTCCTCTTTCTCTATGGGCTACAACTTCACCAGTTGTCACCCAATTCCCTCTTGCACATCGCGTGCTTTATCACAATGTGCGAGTGCTTGCTTAGAATTGATCCACACTTTGTCCTCTTCAAAAAGCTTTACGTCATGAATAGGCAATCTAGTACAAGCGACGTTTATGAGCTGGGAGGGTGCGGGATATCTCTTGTTGTAGTGATGCCCATTGATCATATAGTCCACCGGGGGAGCATGACCTTCAACAAGCTTGGCAAAGACATCAGAGCACTGCAGTACGTCGATGTCATTGTGAGAGCCTACCATTTTTAAGAAGGAATGCAAAAACTAGAGATCCTGTGTAGCCCCTGCCTCAAGTATCATCAAGTATCACACTAGTAGCCTCTTCTTCTAGGCAGTGAGGGCGGGTCCGGGTTAAGCCATCCCAGCTCTCTCTCCCTCCCCCGCGTCTGACCGTCCTTCCCCAGATCACGGGCCCCTCCCATGGCCTCTCCGCTGGAATAGCCGGTCGGAGTTGGCTCGGAGGTGGCGCCGGTGTAGATAGGGTTAGGAGTTGTGGCTTCATGCCGGTAGTGGGATATTTGCCCGGCGATGTGGTCCTTCCAGACGGGTGCGGCTAGATCTAGAAGTTAGGGTTCGTCCTTGTGGTCTTGAGGCTCCTCCGGCCAGAGCTAGGGACGATGATGAGGACAACCACATCTAATAAAGCCGTTGTTGGCTGTTTCCCTTGCCTCGTCGTCGGGGTGCTCTGTTTCTTTCATCTGGCCGGCCTTGGAGGCGGGGGATGGTGTCTCAGAGCATGTTGAGGTGGGGCTTGGGGGACGTTGGGAGTTCCTCCTTGCTGGCGTATGCGCGCGGCGCCAGCAAGCGGTTGTCTATGCCTACTGCTTCTCTGCTTCTTTCGGCCGGCCGTGGAGGCGAGGAGATCAAGAAGAGAAGACGAAGGCGGACGGCCAACTCCCAAAGCATCTCGCGTGTCTGCCGCGCTGCTGTTGGCGTTCCTTCTGCGGCTCGAGAGCACCTAGCCTGTCGTGGAGGCGAGGAGGTGGGAAGCGGCGCAGTGGGCAACCTGCAGAAGGCGTTGGGGAGTTCTTGGAGCTTCTTCTCCCCGCGGCGTTCTCCAAGCGACAACGAAGGATCGCCGTCGCTATCCCTGGCCAGAAGGGTGGCCTCGCCGTGATCGGCATCAATTGCGCGAGCCTCTGTATCCTCTTCGGGAGGATTTTCTTCAGCGGCAGAGCATCACTGGAGCCCCTCCTCCGGCCAAGTGGTTTCGTCCCCGGCTGCTGTAGAGGTGGTGCTGCCTCACCGTTGTTCGTCGTCGCCGGTGGTTGTTCTGGACCCGATTGCGCTTCTGCAATCTTTTTAGGGTGGTGTTTGCAAATTGTAGGGGTCAAGTTGTATTTTCCTTTTTCTGTTTTGGACCTCCTTGTAATTGTACACCCACCGCTGGAATGAAGCTCCTAGGCCCTTTGGGGCCTTATGTGTTACAAAAAAAATCAAGTTTCACACTGTAAACTCCTTTGTGGCCTTTGTGGATTTCCTTTTAAGAAAATGAGAAGTTCTTCCATACCTAATGTATGTAGTTGACACTTCCAAGCATCCTAGAAAATCCTCTAGATTCATTCATTGCTAGGATCCGAGAAGTGTCTTTAGCATTGGGTGATCTAAAGTATGTTGGTCCAAACACTGTAACCACATCCCTGCAAAACTTGTACATGCACTCAATGACGATGAACTCGGCCATGCATCGGTATTCATCTTGTGTATCACCAGGAGCACCATAGCATCCTCAAAGCGGCTGTTCACTTTTGGATTGAGGAAAATCCCGCCATGCCGGTGCAATCCCTCTTTTATTTGAAGTAGGTGTCGAACTCCCGGATAGCATGCACAATCTTGAGAAAGAGCTTCTAGCCCATCCTAAAATGGCACGGATCTTGTTGTGCAATAGATCATTAGCGATGTAGTTGCCGTACAACATGCAGTGGCCCTCCAACCGCTTCTTCAGCTTTCTCTTGAGACGACCTGATTCCGAGCAACCACGCTGGGGCTTTGCATTACACGTGTACAAAGCAGACAAACATGCGAGGATCTTCAAGTGTTCTTCATAATCGGCTGTGGCGTTCATTTCCTCCTCCATCGGGGCAGTGAACATCTCCTTGTCGTCAGAGTCCATCACCGAGTAGGCAAAAGACCAAACACCTCGCAGGCATGGTGGACGAGGAGCTGTCCGCGAAGCTACTAACGGCGCCGAATGACCACAAAAACTCGGCGAACAGGAAGATGGAGAGTGGGGCGATGAAGGGAGCGCTCTCTAGCGGTAAGCTATGGGCGGAGTAGGGCAGGGTGGTTCCAGTTGCGGCATGTCAGCGAGAGAGAAGGGGGTAGAGGTGGGGCGAAAAGGAGAATATGGGCGGGAAGTATGCACTGTCTCGCTGACAAAACTGGCCCATTCACCCTTTTCCTTTCGTTGGTGCCCCAATAGCCCCCAGTGCCCTGGGATCGGCATGGGTTCATCAGATGAAAGTTCGGCCGAATCCGGCAATTTTTTGGCTCCTAAGAGGGTTACTGGGAAGAAAACGTTTCGTCGGCAAAAAAGGGACTCTAGGCGCTCTTGGGAGGTGGGCAGCTGAAAATGCTCTAATTGCCTCCACCGCCACATCTCGCCGCTGTCGTGGTTTACTTTATTGGACAGATTATCCTGTATAATTTTGCGAACAAGAAAGGTTTCTTTCCGTCCCGAGAAAATAAGCAGCACTTAGGGCCTATTTGATTCAAAGGTTTTTCAAAGGAATTTTATAGGATTTTAATCCATAATTTTTTTAATAGGATGTGTTTGTTTTAAAGGAATAAATCCTACAAAATTTCTATGCATTGCTTTACTACACTATAATCCTATATGATTTCTAACAAGAGTGAGACCTCTTGAAAAATTTCCGTGTGTCTATAATAACTATGACATGTAACTAAACTCTCTAAAATTTTCTGCGTTTTTCCTG
Organism: Avena insularis; assembly: GCA_023614405.1. Taxonomy (NCBI): domain Eukaryota; kingdom Viridiplantae; phylum Streptophyta; class Magnoliopsida; order Poales; family Poaceae; genus Avena; species Avena insularis. The sequence continues at coordinate 386,951,898 of CM042693.1, read as the reverse complement.
TGGTACAATAAAACAGCTTATCATATCAATTCCTGCATTTTTCAATCCTATAAAATTTTAAATATCATGTCATTCTATTTCTATACTTTTTCTATTCCTATGTTTTACAAATCCTTTCAATCAAACGAGCCCTCAATCTTGTCATGAGTAAATGACACTATGGGTCATTAAACTTGTTCTGCATGTGCATTTAAGTCACACATCTTAGAAACTGAACTAACCGGTCACACAACTTGCAATCATATGCATCCGTGGTCACAAACCGATCTGCTGGCTGGTTTTTGACAAAAACGGACACGTGTCCAACCCGTGAGGGCACGATTGGTCTCAAGTTAGCTTTTTTTTAGCGTAACCTAGCACGGAAAATATGGTGGAGAACCTGGTATGAGCGCACCTAATTTTACAAAAGACCAAAAAATGTTATTTAAATGTTTCAATTTTTTTGAAATAAATCAAGTAAGTAGGTAGGTAACAGTGATAGTTTCCCGTGCAAATTTTCAAGAATACTTATGACCGTATGTGACCTGCACAAAAAAGAGAAACTAGAACTTTGTTCTACAGTGTATAGTGTATGTCTAATCCTTATATTGTAAACAGTATAATTTGTTATTTTTCTGTAGGTCACGTACTTTTATATTTTAGGTATTTTTCTGTAGGTTACATACTTTTATATTTTAGGTTTAAACTTTGGCATGCGCATACCAACATATATTTTCCACACGCGTGATTTATGCCATATTTTCTAAATTATTTGTAGTGTTTTTTGATTTAATTGTCAAAAATAGGTTCTGGTACACCCTGAGAGCCACAAATCTGCGTCTAACCTTGCACGTACAAATAAATTTTGCTTTTAATTTATTTAGCTTTTTAACACTAATTATAAGAATTAGTTTTTAATTTTATATTTTATAAAAAAGAGTGAGTAGTTTAGACGGTTCGATAGGTGAACGGACGAACCATGATACAAACAAATTTGGTTTTTTATAAACGCACTGCATCGTAACATGTATGGTGTTGTATGTGGTTTCTATAAAATATACATGTAGTTATATACATATTATCCTATAATAATTCAACTGAAGTTGCGTGGTGCAGTGGCTAGCGTGCAGGTTGCGTTAGCTGGTTGCGTTGCAAGTTCAAATTTAATTAGTTCTTCTGCCACTGAAAAGTGGACCCTTAAAGAAAATAATATTAGAATTATATTTGATAATAAAAAAGATAACTATCCGGTTTTAATTAGTTATTTTTTGCAAAAGTCTATCAGCTCTTGACACACGTTCGGTTTTTTGTCGAAAACCGTCCAATAGACCGGTTTGTGACCTTGGGTGCACATGATTGCAAGTTGTGTGATCGATTAGTTCACTTTTTAAGATGTGTAACTTAAGTGCACAGAGAGAACAAGTTTAGTGACCCACATCTTGTCATCCTCTAAGGCCCCGTTGGGAATGCCGGTGCTGAAAACACAGGAAAGGATCAAAAGAATAGGAAAGGAATGAGGACGTAAAACTGAGGAACGGAAAACCGTAGAGAAGTGACTGGATGAGGTGTTCGGTGCGCTGCCGAGACACAGGATTTTTTTAGTGTTTTAATGCTTGTCAGGAGAAGATGCTTATCATAGGAAAAAAAATTCCAATGAAACAAGCTGGGCCTAAAGCAGGAACAATGCTAATTTTTTAAAATAATACATTTTTTATTCAATTTCATAAATAATACACGAAATTTAAAAATTACAAATCTAACGGACCATCGTCCGTTAAAAAGACGAAGATGGTGGTTTGTCTTTTGAAAAGACGAACGTGGTGACTAGGACATGTTCATTCACACGTACTTTCGTCTTTTAAACAGATGAACCATCCCCTTCGTCTTTTCAAAAGACGAACCGCCATCTTCTTCTTTTCAACGGACGACAGTTCGTTAAATTCACAATTTTTGGATTTTATGTATTATTTATGAAATTGAATAAAAAAATGTATTGTGTAAAAAAATTAGCGGGAACTTTACAGGAAGTAGGTAGGAGCTGAAATCAAAGCCTAGAAAAAGCGGTGTAGACAAGCGTGAATCTCGATCGGCATGGTCACATCAGGATCCATTTGTAGAACAAACGTGAATCACGCGGTTGGTCTATAGCGTGTATCGTCTCGCTCGCCCTAATATGCCGTCCTAGATATTTGGTGAGCTTAGCAACCTCTCTGGTCCCTATCAATCAATACCATCCCTTTGCTAGCTAGCCCCACTCCGTCGTCTCCATCTCAAATGGCCATGAGCAGCTTGTTTTTGCCTGCAAGTGTAGATAGACCCTTCTTGTTCTTTTTTGGAATCCTTTTTGCTCTTTCTTACAATCTGGGAAGAATTCTTTGTAGCTATTCCCTCAGTTCTAAAATAGATGTCTTACATTTGTTAAAACTTTAAATGAATTTAGACACTATTTAGTATATAGATTTATTTAAATTTTGATAAATCTAAGACATCTGTTTTAGGACGGAGTAAATACATTGGATGCCATTTTTCTTCTGTCATGGTCCTTTTTGTCAGGTGGTCCTCCGAATCATGGAGGTAGGGTGCATAGATCTTGAGCAGAAATTAAAAGCTAATGAGCCCTGCTCTTTTCACATGCTGCTGTTGCACATATTTGAGCTCGTTTTGGGAGACATCTCCTAGTAGTGCTGAACGGTACAATTGTGAGTGACGTGGGAAGCCACACTGGCACAGGACCGTCCAGCCACGCTGGATTCTATCGTCGGTATATATTTGGTGAGATCAGTAAACTATCTGGTCCCTCGCATCGATACCATTCACTCTGCTCGTTAGCCCCACCACCCCGTCGCCTCCATCTTAAATGGCGATGAGCAGTGTACGTGGCTGCTGAGTACACTTGGTGAGATTGAGCTGATGGCGCCGCTGCGGCTCTCCTTCCTCCTCATCCTCGTCCTGCGCCTCGCCGCCTCGCCGAGCGACGCCGCGGCGCTCACCCGCCGCGACTTCCCCGACGGCTTCGTCTTCGGCGCCGGCACCTCGGCCATGCAGGTACCTCGCTCTCCCGATGTCTGTATTTTTCTGCAACGGAGTGACCAAAGATCGATCCTAATAATAATGGTATAATGGTAGGCGGAAGGAGCGGCTGCAGAAGACGGAAAGAAGCCCAGCATCTGGGACACCTACACCCACCAAGGTCACTTCACATCCATCTTTACCATCTCTACGTTTGGAGTCAAACCAAAGGATTCGAGGTTCTTAAACATGTTAATTTGTCACAGGTTACTCCTACGATGGATCCACGGCGGATATTTCAGCAGACCAGTATCACCATTACAAGGTTGGTCTCTCTGATTCGAAGGATTTTCAAAGGAATTTTAGAGGAATCGAGTCATTAAGATTGTCCTCTATGTTGACTGTTTTGATTCTTAGGATTGCAAACCATAGGAAAAAACAAACCATGTTTTTTCCCCTTATGGTTCATTTGTACATACTACTACTGGAAAATTTGCGTTCACTTCAACCTCTTCGAAAGAGTACTAGTTCCTGAAGTATTAAATGACATGCCTACTCTAATCCTATGTTTGGGAAACCCCCCTCAAAAATAGAGAAAAAAAGAGTCCCTTAGTGTCTGAGATCTTAGTAGTGCCAATTATTCAGAAAAAGGACAACACGGCCAGATAAGGACAGGTGCTAACTAATGGGACAACTTTTTGACATTAGGATGATGTGAAGCTTATGCACAAGATTGGTCTAGACGCGTACAGATTCTCCATTGCATGGCCCCGGCTTATTCCAGGTACATATACACATAATACTTGAGTATATCTCTAAAAGTTTATGGTGTTGCACACCACACTGTGTAGGCTGAGTGTATAATAGTTGAGTAGAACACCTCTAAAATTTATTATTTATGATACTGAACGCCATATGTGTAGATGGAAGAGGAAGGATCAATCCAAAGGGCTTGGAGTACTACAACAACTTAATAGATGAACTGATAAAACACGGTAAAGATTAATTACTCTATGCCTTCACTCCATCTTAATTTACCAACATTAGTGTTCTGATGACATGCGTGGCAGGCATAGAGCCTCATGTCACAATCTACCATTTGGATCTGCCTCAGTCCCTTCAGGACGAATACGACGGACTGCTCAGCCCCAGATTCATGTGAGTGCCAAAACCTTGGCACAATCTCACTCCTCCCCAGATCAACTCTGAATTAAGATGAAGACAGGTAGTAATTTAGTATTTGAAGTTGTTCCACTAATTTGAAACATGTTCTGCTGCAGAGACGATTTCACTGCATATGCCGACACGTGCTTCAAGAACTTTGGGGACAGGGTGAAGAACTGGGTCACTCTCAATGAGCCCAACCTCGAGCCCATCTCAGGCTTCGACACCGGCGTGTTTCCACCGCAGCGATGCTCGTATCCCTTTGGTGCAAACTGCACCAAAGGGAACTCCATGACGGAGCCCTACTTAGCCGGCCACCATCTCCTCCTTGCACATGCTTCGGCAGTATCCCTGTATAGAGACAATTACCAGGTCTGTCATATCTGTGTCTCTTCCCTACCTGCAACAGATCATCAATTGATGCAGTAGTTGGCATTGGTAATTAACATGACTATATAATGCATGCAATGCTCACTCTGCAGGCAACCCAAAGAGGAAACATAGGAATTACACTCTCGGGCCCGTGGTACGTACCTGCTACCAATACATCGCAGGATGTTGCTGCCGCAATGAGGATGAACGACTTCAGCATTGGATGGTTAGTACTCCTTCATTCTCTGCAAAATCTCACCAACGTGGTCTTCAGATCAGTAATTTGAGCAGACAAGTAGTAAGAGCTCATACCCTCTCTGGACAGGTTTATGCATCCTCTGGTTTATGGGGACTACCCCCAGGTAATGAGGAGCAGGGTGGGCTCACGGCTGCCAGAGTTGACGGCCGAGCAGTCAAAGAAAGTATCCGGATCATTTGACTTTATCGGCTTGACCTTCTACTACATTTTCCACACGCAAGCCAACCAGAGCGCGTTTGATCTGAAGCAGAGGGACTACTACGCCGACACAGCTGCCATTACAGGCAAGTAAATTAGCTATATTAAGCAGCTGCCGTTCCTATGATCCTATCCATCATCATATATGCTATTCAGCCTTACTAACATGCAACAATTTTGTCTGGATTCAGATTCGTATCAAGACTTTTTTAAGGTATATATATAAAGCGGTGAAATTTTCTTCCATTTCTTTTGGATTCAAGGGGGTGCAGATTACATCCATGTAAAATGTGCAGGGACGCATTAAGGCTTCTCCCTGGGCTCTACGGGAGCTAATGGAGCACATCAAACTGAAGTACAGAAATCCTCCGGTCCTGATCCATGAGATCGGTATGCTATAGGGAAAGAAAAAACTTTTTTTATTGCATATATGAAGAATGAAATAATGATACCTGTAAGCGTGTTGTGAAATGGTAATCAAACCATGATGATAGCTAAAAACAAGGCATGAAGAATCTTTTGTTCGATGATTCAGGATTCCCAGACCCCTTTGGATTTCCGAGCAAGACTGAGCACGGCGACGGCTACAAGTCAGAGTCCCTCCAGGATAATCTGGAAGTTAAGTATGACCATGACGACTTCAGGTCAGAGGTCCTGCAAGATTACCTGGAAGCCCTCTACTTGTCCGTACGGTGAGTTCATCTTCGCACATATATATGTTGTGTTTGCTCGTATCCTTATCAAAATGTCTTTCGTGGGCTCCAAGTTAAATGTCCAGAAAAAAAGGACCGATGTACAAATTCCTTCAAGCTCTAGTAGGGTTCAAGAAATAGAGAAATAACTGAACTGAGACCGAGTGATCATCTTATCTGGAGTGGTTTCTGAGAGAGAAATGTGTTATGGTTGCAGGAACGGATCGGACGTGCAGGGATTCTTCGTGTGGTCTTTTCTCGACGTGTTCGAGTTCCTGTTGGGCTACAGCTCGCGGTTCGGCCTGTGCGGCGTGGACATGAGCTCCCAGGAGAGGACGAGGTATATGAAGAACTCTGCCCGCTGGTACTCTGGCTTCCTCAAGGGCGGCGAGCTGCGGCCAGGGAAAGCCTACAGTGCCGCATGAATTGGCTTTGGCGCCTCCGATTCTTCGAACTCATTTATGTATCCCTGCGATTTCCGTGCGCAACATGTGGTCTGTAACCATATGTTGAAATGGTGCCCTATCACATTTATACCTTATACTAGTAATAAAAAGGAGGGGTTGTGTCCCAATTTGGGCTGCGGTCCTTGTAATGTGAGCAGATGCCCAGCTGGAGCTGGCACCGTCGTTGCTTTGTACTCGCTGAGAGAAATAATAATATGAACTATTCACTAACCTTGTTCTTTGAATTCCTAACCTCCATTTCTCCTGCCTCTCTCCCGAATCCCCTTTCCCCCTCCAGTGTCCTTTCTAGTCCACTTGATGAAAGAGTTCATGACAAATCTCAGAGCTTTATTTCCTAGGAGAACACGCTGGTGCAGCAGAGGAACCAGGACCAGTTCTAGGATCAGATGGCTCAATCCATGGCAGGCGTGTCGGAGCAGACTCAGATTCTGACTAGCATGATGAAGCAGCTCTTGGATGGGTTCAACCTCAAGACCAACCAGATTGAGACTCGCGAGGCGCTACACGAGGTCCAGACCAGAACAGAGGTTGTGGAGGCGCGGATGGCTGAGTTCGAGCGGAGACTTGCAGCGACACCACCAAACCCTGCATCGCCACCAACAAATCCTGCCACCCAACGGATCCTAGCCCCTCACGGTGCTGCAAGGCCGACAACCACGCCGCCGCTTGACGACCATGAAAATGGGTCTCACGACCACCAAAATTGAGTTCCCCAAATTAAGTGGGGAGAACCCAAAATTGTGGCAGCAGCAGTGCAAGACGTATTTTGAGGTGTTTCAAGTTCAGCCATGCCTACATGCTTATGCTGCTCTCGGGTTTTAGAAAAATGCTGCTTTGTGGTTTCAGGGAGTGGAAGGCACGGGTCATAGAAGATTGGGGTGTAGTGTGTAGATTAGTCCATGATTATTTTGAGGAAAACATGCATGCAAGTTATAGGCATCAAACTCGTGTGTTGCGTCAAGTAGGTACTAATATTGGGATAATTTTTCTATGCTTAGACATAAGTTGTTGTTATATAATCCTCTTTTAGATGAAGGGCATTTCGGGGATGAGTTTATAGATGGGTTAAGAGATTCTGCTATTTGGTTACATCTGCTATTTGGATAGTGGCATCTCCTTACTCTGTTATAGGAAGGGGAAGCTATACCAAGCAAGAAGCGGGCTTATTCCAAGTCAGAGTTCAAGGACCATTCTCATTTTAAATGGCATAACCGTAATGATGAGACCCCAAGGCATGAAGTAAGTCCACAGAAAGCTAAGGCCTCGTTCAGTTGCAATGGATTGAATCACAGCATGGATCTGATCCAAACATGGATTTGGTTGATCCAGTGCTCTCACCCTATCCATTCCACTCGTCTAATCCGTTCCATCTCTCTAATCCCTTCCAAATATATACTGTTCGGTTACACCCCATAGTTAGCATGGAATGCTGGGAGTTTCGTTAGCTCCAATTAGAACTTGTCAAGGCAGAAATTAAAGTAATTATTCTCTCAACATTTCTTATCTGGTTAGGAAGAGCAGTTTCTACAAGGATCTGTTGTAGCTAGCTGCTTCTCCATGATTTGTTTGGACATTAAGTTTGGTTCTTTATGTTCTTTTTTTGAGGTAAATTTCAGTAAAGGTCATTTGTTGTTTGCGCAAAGAAACAATACAATATCAGAATTACGTGCCTTGCAGATGTCTTAATTTTAGAGCAGTTTGCCTCAATTTTTCTTCACCTTTACCATCGTAAAGTCACTTAAAACTGATTTGTATACAGAATAACAGCTTGAGAATAGTTTTATTTTAATGAACTAGTAACTAGCTAGGAACAGTGGTACAAGTATAACACAGCAGCGCTAGTGAGACACCACTAAAGATAGTATTTACTTCGAATGATGGAATCGAGTGGGAGCAATCATCATTGTTGCTAATTATGTATCACGATAAGTGCTACTAGATCAATGAATGATCTGTTTTCTCAATGTGTCCTCAACGACTTGTGTATATCTAGCTAGATCAGAATGAGATCTTGAGACAAAATCTTCTCGGTTCTCACATTACAATCATTTATCCCAAAATGGAGTATTGGACATCAACAAAGGACCCAAGAACCCTAGATTTTTTAGAGAGGAGGAAAGGGGAGGAAGAGTAGGAGGAGGGCTCACCAGCGTGAAGGACGATGTCGGAGGGGTGGACGCCATCGCCGCTGCCGCCAAGTCGCCGTGTTCTACCACGGAAAGCACAGCCGCCGTCGTGCACCTACGGTCGTTGCGCCGCCAAGATCGCCACGCTCTCTCTCTCTCTCTCTGCCGTGCCTATTCCAGACAAAGTGAGAAGGAACTGGACGGGCTGGGCTGGGTTGGGCTGGAATCCTGCCCTGGAATAACTGAAGACGTCAAATCCGCCGGGCTGGAAAATTTACATCGCCGGACTGGATTGCCGGGATCGGGACGCAATCCAGGCCGATCCATGCCTGTTCAGGATTAAACGAACAAGGTCTACATGATACGACAAGTTGGAGGCCTTGAAGTTCTTTTTTAATAAACCGATCAATATATTAAGCAAACAAGGCGTCTCATTTTAGTCCTCTTAGGTACCCTGGTAAGGAAAAGAGTGTGTCAAAAACTTGCTGCTTTCGTCAACAGTCTGTTACATCATTTATCAAACTACTAAGAATACTATCAGGGGGCTCATCGCCCAGTTACAATTTATTTTAGCTAAGAAACGCATCCTAGCAAGATCATGAGCCACCTTGTTTGCGGCCCTTGGGATATGACCAAAAATAACATTGCCAATACTAGTACATAAATCAACGCACACGGCATAAATTGTTGCAAGCTCACTCCACCAAGTTTCTGTTCTGTTGCATGCCTCAATTGTTTGAGAGGAACCAGATTCAGTATGGACAGAGTTGCACCCAAGCCGAAGAGCGAGCGCCAAGCCTTCCTTCATCGCAATCGCATCTGCCATAGTAGCCGAAGCAGTATGATTCATATACGTAGTACAAGGAGCAATAAACCTTCCTTTGTAGTCACACAAAACACATCTCGTAGCTCCATCCAGCGAGTCAGGCATAAAGGAAGCATCCACATTAAGTTTGACTTTCCTAGGTTCAGGTCGCTTCCATATATCTGTATTAGCAGCCAAAGGAGGACGAATTGCTTGTGCCACATTAGTAGTAATAGAAAGAATTGAGAACTTATACCTATATAACGATGAGACATGTTCATTATATGTTTTCCTTCTCCTTAGTCACCATAAATACCAATAGGCCACCGAGATAGTTTCTTTTAGCCCAATATCAGTAAACCCTGGGAGGGTGTTATCTTGCCGACGGAGGATATACTCAAGCATACCAGAGCCTGCCCTATCAACGTTGGAGGCTTCCTAGATAATATTCTGAATACCAAGAGAATTTCGTAGATTGGCCGCTAGCTGACATATAAATAATAGTGTCTGATATCTTCAGGCCCTTGACTACATATCGGGCACTCACCAGAGATACCTATGTGTTGGTTCACCAAGATACTTTTCAATGGTATGATTCCGTGTAATGCACGCCATATAAAAAAATTGACCTTGCTCGGAATTTTAAGCTGCCATAAAATTTTCCACACCGGATTATTTGCCGACTCTCCTGGAAGTGCTAGCTGACCGGCCGAAGTTCCAAATTGGTGTTTCCATTGCACATGGTAACCAGAGCGTACCGTATATCGCCCATGCTTGGTGTAGTTCCAAGCCAAAAAGTCATCAAACGCTTGGTGATTAACAGGAATTTGGAGAATACGCCCAACATCCACTGGAAGAAATAAACTATCAAGCATAGTAGTGTCCCATCCACCCGTGTGTGGGTCTAGGAGTTCTGAGACTTTGTTGATCACTGAGTTTCCCCTTGCTGTAATGATCTTTCGAGAAGGGCTACTTGGGATCCATGGGTCTTGCCAGATATTGATAGACCCCCCATCATCGACTCTCCATATATGCCCCCTCTTAACAACTGTTAGTCCTGCTAGCACACTTTGCCAAGTGAAGACCCCGCCTTTGGGCCTGCACTTAGAATATCCCCCTGGGGGTAGTATTTAGCTCGCAAAACTTTGGCACATAAGGATTCTGGGTCAGAAATAAGTCTCCAAGCTTGTTTTGCTAACAGAGCAAGATTAAAGGAATGAAAGTCTCTAAATCCCATACCTCCATCATTTTTTGGGTAGCAAAGCTTCCACCATGCATACCAGTGCATCTTCTTACTATTATCATCATCTCCCCACCAGAATTTGGCAATTGCATCCATCATTTCCTTACACACACCCTTAGGTATTAGAAAGATAGACATAGCATATACTGGAATTGCTTGTGCAACCATTTTTAGAAGAATTTCCTTGCTGCCAATTGACAAATGGTTCTCTCTCCAACCATTTATTCGTTGTATTATATGCTTAATAAAGTATTTGAAGCAATCACTTCTATCCGCCCCCACTGGGGCCGGAAGGCCTAGATATTTGTCAGAGAGAGCTTCAGTATCAATATGGAGAGCTTCACAAATTTCTGCTCTCGATAGAGTGTTAGTACAGGGGGAAAAGAACATATTTGATTTTGATAAACTCACCAATTGACCCGAGTTTGCACAGTAGGTATCCAAAACTTGTTTCAAGGAAGTTGCATTAGTCATATCAGCTTTCATGAGAATTAGGGAATCATCAGCAAAAAGTAGATGTGAGACTGACTGTGCATTTCTGCACACCCTTACCCCATCGATGCCACCAACTTCTTCTTCATACAACAAAAGACTGGATAAACCCTCCGCACAGAGGAGGAACAAATAAGGTGAAAGAGGGTCTCCCTATCATAGACCCCGAGTAGGAACAAACATATCTGTCTCTTCAAAATTAAATCTTACTTGATACCGAATAGAGCTTACACATGCCATCATAATAGAGATTCACCTTTCAGCGAACCCCAAGCGATGCATCATGTTCTCCAAGAAAGTCCATTACACACGGTCATAAGCCTCGTGCATATCCAGTTTCACCGCACAAGAGCCCACCGAACCTCTTCTTTTATTTTTTATAGAATGGACACTTTCATAGGCGAGGAGCACATTGTCAGTTATCAACCGTCTTGGTCCAAAAGCACTCTGCATTGGGGAGATCACATCTGGAAGAATTAGTTTCAGTCTACTAGCAAGCATCTTTGAAATAATCTTGTAAATAAAATTGCATAAAATTATAGGTCTGAATTGTGTAACCAACTCAGGATTCTCAGTTTTTGGAATTAGAACAACAGTGGTATCGTTCCATCCTTTCGGGATAATCCCCATGTTAAGAGCTTGCAGAATTTCTTTAGTAATCTCATGACCGCAGATGTTCCAAAACTTTTTATAGAAAATAGCATGAAGTCCATCTGGGCCTAGCACTTTGTAGTCACCGATACTAAACATCGCCTTTTTAACATCCTCTGCCGAAAAAGGAGAGAGGAGCTTTTCATTCATAACATCGGTAACCTTCGGATTAATCTTTCCCATCATGACTGGATCCACCTCGGAAATTTCAGAGGAGAAAAGATTAGCAAAATACTGGAAAACAAGAGGTTTGAGATGCTCGGTTCCTTCCACCAGTCTCCATCCTCCCCACGAAGTTTTTTGATAAAGTTCTTCTTACGCCTAGCAGAGGCAAAACTGTGGAAGCACCTGGTATTCCTGTCTCCGTACTGTAGCCAATTTTGTAGGGTTCGCAGCATAGAAAACAAAAAATTTCCTACGATGAGAACAACTAAGTACCAAGATATATCTACTAGATACAAGCAACGGGTGGATATACATCCATAGAATACATACCCTCAAAGACCGAATAGCGTTAACGAGGTTGTACTCATGGATGATGTAGACGAACGCTTGCCGATCTCAAGATCGTGATGAAGTCCATCTGGTCCAGCCGGTCCAGCACGATCAAGTCCAGCACCTCAAAGCAGTGGTGCATCCGTGATCGTACACACGTACGGGTACCCCGACAACCTCCGCGCCCTCGCTCCAGCGAAGCAGCGGAAGCAACAAATCCTTCCAGAAAAAGCCACAGGGAACATGTATCTCGCTGATCCGAGACCATGGGGGAATTCTAAAGGGGGGAGAGAGATCCTTCGCGAGGAGGTGTGTGATGAGAGGAGGAAGTGGGTGCCTTTTATAGGGAGAGGGGGCAGCCCCCTCCCATGGCGTGGCAGCCATGGAGGTGTCCCCACCTCTTCCACATTCATGTGGGTGGAGCTCCCACTCACATAAATAGCCACCCCACTCAAAATTCCACTTACCTCCATTAAATTTCCACCAAATTTAATGTAATCTCTCATTAAATAAAACTCTTTTATTTATTTATTCAGAATTTTGTTAATTACTTTAATTAACAAACATTCACATAAAACCCCTTGCTAGTATTCCATTTCACATGCAGAACCAGTTTCAGCAATTTCAACCGAAACAGTTTCCGTGTCTACTGAAATAAATTCTTGCGCTTTCCTTTTCTTTTTCTGGTGTATCATTTGCTCCAAATGGTGTCAGTATCCCTTAAGTGTGTCACCCTACGGTTCGCGAATAATGCGGACATGATCGAGACCCTTCTCCGATCAATAATCAATAGCGGGACCTGGAGATCCATACTGACTCCCACACATTCAACGATGACTTCTGTGATCATGTGAACCTTTTACGCTAGTATCTTAATCCTTTTGTTTCGTGATATATTACATGTCCGAGATTCGATCATCGGTATCTCCATACCTAGTTTGATCTAGTTACTGACATGTACTCTTTTCTTATTCTCGTGATATAACATTCTAGTGATCAAATCACTTGCTTGCAAGCTAATCAATGTGATATCACCGAGAGGGCCCAGAGCATATCTATCCGTCATCGGGATGAAAAAATTCCACTCTCGATCCATGGGCCTCAACATAACACTTTAGTAGTTCTGAACCCATCTTTATAATCACCCTGTTACGGTGTGACGTTTGATGTTATCAAGAAACTCTTCCGGTGTTAGTGATTGAAATGATCTCATGGTCTAAGGATTAGGATCACTTCGTAATTTGTTATAGCAATATAAACTCAATGACTTTGATCGTAATGCTATACTTTGGATGAATGTTCATCACACCATTACACTAATGTTGTGACCTCGTTATTAACAACATCCAATGTCCATGATCAGGAAACCTATGATCATCTTGTTAATCAACGAGCTAGTTTATAAGAGAGGCATAACTAGGAACTTCCTTTTTGTTTATTAAACACACATGTATTAACTTTTCCGTATTAATACAATTATAGCATGTAAAATAAACATTTATCATAAACAAGGAATACGATAATAACCACTTTATTATTGCCTCTCGGGCATATTCCCTTCAGTCTCCCACTTGCACTAGAGACAATAATCTAGTTTTAAAAATTTGCGTATTAAACACTTATGGCTTTCTGGTGTTCCATATACGCAATTGCAAGTGGTTAACATAATCTACGGATCTGATGATTCAGGTCCGTGTGTATTTGCATGTCTTTGCGTCTTCACGCATCACTCATTCTCCAATGAGATGGCATTGTATAAATTTGGTCTTTTGGTGAGACCTTTAGTTCCTTAGGGTTAAATCATGTCGATACTATTGTCATACAATATATCTTTAGTGTTAGCAGTTCTATGAACCACACCTTAGTTTGATAACAAACTTCTTGACACAAATTCCCTCCTTTGCTGCTACTATAGCAGTAATATACTTAGCCTTTTTGTTGTAGTATTCGTCACAATGTCTTAACTATGGATTTCATCCAAATCCATCATGGAATCTTCTTTACATTACACTGTGCCACCCATAGTTTAAATTGAGATAAACTTAATTTGTATCTTGTGACAAAACTAGTATTAATGTAACGCTTTACAATGAACTATTTGTAATTGTTTGTCACCTCTACACAAATATATTCTTAGTTCTTCCAAAAGATCATAAGAATTTCCTTACTATTGTCCAATGATCATTTTATGATTCATTCTGGTATATGCTCATAACACTTAGAGCATAGGACATATCTGGATGTGTACATATCATGGTATGATTGATCAAATCATTCTTGTGATTTTACTCATCAAGTGTCAAAGCACTTGAATCTTGTTTCACTTATCAAGTGTCGATACACTTGAATCTTGATTCAATTCCTTTCCATGCGACAAGAACCATTCTTGTTGTTTCTATATTGAACTCCTTCAATATCTCATATATGTACTTTTGGCACAACCATATTAGCATCACAGTCTATCCTCTATAGACATTTATGCTAAATATTCGGGTTTTGCCTAAGTTTTTCATCGAAATGAAATTCTTAACCTTTGTCAATAAAAGATACATCATTTCTAATCAACAAGATTTCCTCCACATAATGTATTAGAAATATGTCTCGGCGCTCCCACTTAATTTTTTGCAAATGCAAGCATCTTCATCGTCTCCTGATGAAAACTCCTTTTCATCACGGTGAAGATTCCAACTCCGTGATGCTTACTTCAACCGTTGAAGTTTGCATGCCCTTTTTAGCATCCTTTGAATTAACAAAACCCTTTGGACCATGTCATGTACACGTCCTAGGTAACCATTCTATTAGAAGAACTTTGTTTTGTTTATTCATCTACCATATACCAAATTATATGTAGTGGTTGCTACTTTAATCCGTCCAGACTAAATATCGCTATGAAAGATCAAATCTTGTCATAGTCAACTCTTTGAACATTGTCATAAAATACTTTACGACATGTCGACTATTTCATAGATGTGAAACATCCATGTCTGTTTCTTTATAGATCCAAATACGACCGATAGGTTTTTACACCTTTCTAGAGAGTCTTCCAAGTTCAAAACTTGATTTATCGTGTATGGACATATCACGGATTTTAAGGCTTCAAGCCATTTGACGGAGTCAGGGCCCATCATTGCTTCTTTGTATGTATTCGGTTCATCATTGTCAAACAATAATGATTTACTCTCAAATCTTAGCATTTGATTGTTTAACCGACCTACTTGGTTCAATAGGAACTTAGATCTCCGTGACCACAACCTTTGAGGCACATAAGCTATGAGCATTATGGCAGTCTTCGGAACCATTTCCGGCGCTGCGCAACTCAGCACATTTAGCTAAGGTTCGTTAACCTTATCAGAGTTCTATTGTCCCCTCACTTAACTTTTATGAAAAATTCCTTCTTCAAGAAACTTCACATTTCAAGCGACAAACCCTTTTGTCCTCGGTGTTATGGAGGAATAACCAATTGTTATTTGAAATAACCTACAATGACATGCTCATCCAACTTCGGTTGTAAACATCTTACTTATGTTTAGCATACAAAATTTAAGAAATGACAACTTGGGTTTTACCCCAAACCATAACTTCCATGGTGTCATTTCAATGGATCTAGATGGAGCTCTTTTCAGTGTAAAAGCGGTAGTCCCTAACGCTTTTAATCTTTTAAAACATAATGGCAGTTTTATAAATAACACCTTTGATCCAGCCATGTTAAACAAGGTTTCATTACAAATCTCAAACACTCCATACTCCTATGGTGTTTCGGGAGATGTAAATCTAGGTGTTTTGCTAAACTTGCAACTCAAATAAATCCCTTTATGATAAAATCATAATTCATTTATTTTCTTGTTACACTTGTAACTCAAATAAATCCCTTATGATAAAATCATAAACCATTTATTTTCTTGTTACAATGATTTTCACTTCATCTTGAAAGTCTTTGAAACGTTTTTCAAATATTTCATACTTGTTTCTCATTAAGTGAACATTCACTCAAATTTACGGAGAAAGCATATGAAGTTGAAATCCATCGCTTACGACTACACGTAATGGACTACATACATCGATATGTATAAATTCCAATAATTTAGTCGTTCGTTCTTCTTTGGCCTTTGAACGAAGTTTTAATATCCCGAGGAAAGTCTCACAAGCGTCACTTGATCAAATCAAAGACTCCAAAATCCATGAAAATGGAGTTTCTTCATGTTTTATTTCCAATATAATTTAAACGGTGATGTCACTTCGTAAGTGATCTTCCAATCATTTGTCTTGCGACATTTTAGCATTAGGCTTTATGGATGTGATTTCTCCAACTAGATTTGTAAATCATCCATCTTATATGGAATACGGTAATTATTTGAACAACCTTTGTTCTCATAATACCTGATTTAAATAACAATTATTAAAACAAATATTGAAGTCAAGCTTTGATGTCAACGAGAAACCCAAACAACGGTTTGTTTGTTTTCGATGAACATCATCACATATTCTCTTGCTAGTTACTTAGGCCATTGTGGTTCATGAATTGTGTCGTTCTGTATGAAATTTCATACCAACCAATTCGGTATCCAATACCCAAGAACCACATTGTTTAACAAGCAAAGAATACAACCATAACATGTATATCATATACATACCTAAATTGTATATTTCCAATCTTTTTTTTGCCAAATATATTTTATAGATTCTCTTTCAGCATTTCCTTTTCCTTTTAAAAGAATCTATCAACATCAAAACTGGTGCCATATACATGACACATATTCCAAAGCGTGTATATTCAAATAATAATACCTTTGGACTTGCACTTTGAAGTAGATCACCATCATCAAAATGATCGGTATTCTTTCAAAAACCATTCTTTAGTAATCTTTTAGTGTAGTAAACACTTTACATACACCTTCTATTCGTCCTTATCATGACGACTTTCATGATCAAGCTACTGTAGCTTATAAAGGCGAATCATGAGTATAACATTACTTTCCATAAACCCTTTTGGATGATTAGGATGTCTAGCATCTCCAACCTTTGCAAATTCTCATCCAATATGAGAACATACATTATACTCTATCATATTGCAACCGAAACATTGTTTCAGATATCGTTATATCTGTCACACATGATGGTTTCTGAAACAATTCTTTCAGCTCCTAGATAAACTTGATATTAAAACAATCAAGAATCATGGAGGCAAACATGATACTTAAGATACTAACACTGGAATTGTTAGTCTTGATTTAATACTAATTATTAAACTTCATGGAGTAAACAGAGTTTGCTGAAAGTTTGCAATAGGACTTTAAACTTTGATTGACACTCAACACAATACGATACCAGTTCGTAAAGTATATATCCAGAATTCTATAATTCTATTATCTCAATTACAACTAAGCATAAGGTGGTGAACGAATGCCAATGACTACAACAAATTATGCAAATTCACTTTGATTTAATTTATGATAAGTTGAGTTCTACTAATCCAAATTAGAAATGAACTCCCACTCAAAAATGACATCCCTCGTGTCTTTTTGGTGATTACATGAACCAAATCCACTACACCAAGTCTGATCATCACGTGAGTCGGTGTAGCTTCAAAGGCGAGCATCCATATGGTCATCATATCAAAACATATGACTCATGCTTAACCTTTCGGTCCGTGTTCCGAGGCCATGTCTGTACATGCTAGACTCGCCAAGTAAGAACCTTAGTATTTGCGTGTGTAACTGTCTTACATCCGAGATATGCTCATGGATTCAAGTACACCCGATCATCACGTGATGTCTTGAAGCGACGAAACATTGTCGGTGCATACTTAAGGAAGAACACATTTTTATCTTGATATCTAAATGAGGGATCATCTTATTATGCTAATAAAACGCCAAACAAGCAATATAAGATGCAATCAAACATCACATGTTTGTAAGTGAAATGATATGGTTCCCGCATATGATCTCCATCATGTGCACCGTGGTATGATCACTATCATACCTTTATGTGTAAGGCCAAGGTCTATGGAACTTACACGTTATGTGTGTTGTAAGAGTATCATCTCATACTTCTACTTACAACATTACCATATCATAACACTAACCCAGCAACAATCTAAACTAGACGCCTCTAATTTATCCATTGCAAGTTTTACGTGGCTTAGGGCTTTCGAAGATAGAACCGTTCTTACCTACGAACATGAACCACAACGAGGATAACCAAATTGTTGACAACTCGTTGCAAATTAGATATTGACTATAGCAGGAGAGACAGACACCCGCTAGCCACTTATGCAAAACTAGTTGCATGTCAAGCGTGGAACAGGTCTCATGTGCGAGGACATGTAAAGTTTGTCCGGGCCGCTTCATCCCACTATGCCACCAATATCCAAAGTACAACTAAGAAGCAATAAAATGATCATCATCGCCCACATACTCATATGTGTACTACCCGTGCAAAGTATCTACGCATAAACCCGGCTCTGATACCACTGTAGGGTTCGCAGCATAGAAAACAAAAAATTTCCTACGATGGGAACAACTAAGTACCAAGATCTATCTACTAGATATAAGCAACGGGTGGATATACATCCATAGAATACATACCCTCAAAGACCGAATAGCGTTAACGAGGTTGTACTCGTGGATGATGTAGACGAACGCTTGCCGATCTCAAGATCGTGATGAAGTCCATCTGGTCCAGCCGGTCCAGCACGATCAAGTCCAGCACCTCAAAGCATTGGTGCATCCGTGATCGCACACACGTACGGGTACCCCGAAATCCTCCACGCCCTCGCTCCAGCGAAGCAGCAGAAGCAACAAATCCTTCCAGAAAAATCCACCGGGAACATGTATCTCGCTGATCCGAGACCATGGGGGAATTCTAAAGGGGGGAGAGAGATCCTTCGCGAGGAGGTGTGTGATGAGAGGAGGAGGTGGGTGCCTTTTATAGGGAGAGGGGGGCAGCCCCTCCCATGGCATGGCAGCCATGGAGGTGCCCCACCTCTTCCACATTCATGTGGGTGGAGCTCCCACTCACATAAATAGCCACCCCACTCAAAATTCCACTTACCTCCATTAAATTTCCACCAAATTTAATGTAATCTCTCATTAAATAAAACTCTTTTATTTATTTATTCAGAATTTTGTTAATTACTTTAATTAACAAACATTCACATAAAACTCCTTGCTAGTATTCCATTTCACATGCAGAACCAGTTTCAGCAATTTCAACCGAAACAGTTTCCGTGTCTACTGAAATAAATTCTTGCGCTTTCCTTTTCTTTTTCTGGCGTATCATTTGCTCCGAATGGTGTCAGTATCCCTTAAGTGTGTCACCCTACGGTTCGCGAATAATGCGGACATGATCGAGACCCTTCTCTGATCAATAATCAGTAGCGGGACCTGGAGATCCATACTGACTCCCACACATTCAACGATGACTTCTGTGATCATGTGAACCTTTTACGCTAGTATCTTAATCCTTTTGTTTCGCGATATATTACATGTCCGAGATTCGATCATCGGTATCTCCATACCTAGTTTGATCTAGTTACTGACATGTACTCTTTTCTTGTTCTCGTGATATAACATTCTAGTGATCAAATCACTTGCTTGCAAGCTAATCAATGTGATATCACCGAGAGGGCCCAGAGCATATCTATCTGTCATCGGGATGAAAAAATTCCACTCTCGATCCATGGGCCTCAACATAACACTTTAGTAGTTCTGAACCCATCTTTATAATCACCCTGTTACGGTGTGACGTTTGATGTTATCAAGAAACTCTTCCGGTGTTAGTGATTGAAATGATCTCATGGTCTAAGGATTAGGATCACTTCATAAGTTGTTATAGCAATATAAACTCAATGACTTTGATCGTAATGCTATACTTCGGATGAATGTTCATCACACCATTACACTAATGTTGTGACCTCGTTATTAACAACATCCAATGTCCATGATCAGGAAACCTATGATCATCTTGTTAATCAACGAGCTAGTTTATAAGAGAGGCATAACTACGAACTTCCTTTTTGTTTATTAAACACACATGTATTAACTTTTCCGTATTAATCAATTATAGCATGTAAAATAAACATTTATCATAAACAAGGAATACGATAATAACCACTTTATTATTGCCTCTCGGGCATATTCCCTTCAAATTTACCCTCAATATTTGTTGCCAATGGGTTTCTTCTTGTTCCAAAAGTAGTTCGATAAGAGCCGCTTTCTCTTTTGCGATAACGTCGTTCTGATCAGTCATAGGTTCGTTAACCGCCCTTTCTAATTCACTTTGGTCTTTCAATAGTCTCTTCTCTGGCTTCTGTAATATAGAGGAGTCCCATGCATGAAGATTGGTGTGCATGTGTCCCAGCTTGTCCAGCACGCCACCCGTAGGGTTTGCCAAATCCGCTACCTCCCACGCTTGGTTAACCACCTCACCAAAGTTCTTCTCAAGGAGCCACTTCGCCTCAAACCTCTTGGGCCTAGGTCTGCGTTTATTAGGAGGCGGTTGATAATCTGTATCAAACATAATCGGTCTATGGTCCAATCTAGCATAATCCAAATTTTGGACTACAGCCCCCGGATGTTTATGGCACTGCGTCAACGCGGATCGCTTCGTCGGGAAACCCCAAGAGAAAGGTATGATGTAGCACAGCAGCAAGTTTTCCCTCAGTAAGAAACCTAGGTTATCGAACCAGTAGGAGGAAGGAAACGTCGTAAAGGTGTTGCAAGCAACGTGGAAACCTGCACAACACAAACTCAAGACTTTGCCCCAACTAACACTGAGGTTGTCAATCTCACCGGTTGCTGCAACAAAGGGTTAACTATATGGTGTGGAAGGTGATTATGGTTTGTAGCAAGTAAACAGTAACAGTGGAAGATGTATCAATGGTAAAGATTGGACCGGGGTCCATAGTTCACTGGAGGTGTTCTCCTTAGATAAACAAACATGGCATGCTACGTAAAAAAATTACAGCAGGGCAATTGATAGGACTGAGCAAGGCATAACAATGAAATACTAGACATAAAGATCCTATGAGATTCGATTGGGCAATACAACAATATACATAGACCACCATCCAAATGCATCTATGACTAGAAGTCCATCTTTGGGTTATCAATTCGAACCCCCTCTAGTATTAAGTTGTAAGCAACAGACAACTGCTTTAAGAAAAGTGTGTAAGGTAAACAATCCACTTGTTCCATGAACAAGAGACCGTTGTTTTCTCCCTAGTGGAAACAGCACATCTACAACCTTAGAGATTTCTGTCACTTCCCTTGATTAAATACAGGCATGAACCCACTATCGAGCATAAATACCCCCACTTGAAGTCACTAGCAACTTGGCCAATATAGCTACTAACAACGGAGAGTATGCAAGATCACAAACAACACGGACATGATAGAATAAATAAGACAAAACCATTAATCAATATGACATAGTAATCTCAATATCCATCGGATCCCCGCAAACACAACATGCATCATTACAAATAGATGAGATCTTGATCATGAATGGAGCTCACAAGATCTAGACATGAAAGCATAATGGAGGAGATACAACCATCTAGCTACTACATGGACCCATAGTCCAAGGTGGAACTACTCACGCTTCATACCGGAGGCTGACATGATGAAGAAGAAGGCCTCCGGGATGATCTCCCCTCCGGTAGGGTGCCGGGAAGAGCATCAGATCCCTCAATCAAGGGACGATGGTGGCGGCGGCTACACACAGTTTCATGGAATATTAATCGGGTTCTTAGGGTTTAGGCATCAGGGGATTCTTATAGGCGAAGAGGCGAGGCTAGGAGGCGGCCAGGGGGCCCACACCCTGCCCAGGCGCAGGCCCACCCTAGGTCGTGCCTGGGGGTGCAGCCGCCCTGTGGCACCCCTCCGTCTCTCCTCTGGACTCCGTGTTCTCCTCAGTGAAATATTGACTCTGGCTTTTGTCCCGTCCAATTCCGAAAATATTCCTTACTAGCGTTTCTGGAACCAAAAACAGCAGAAAACAGGCAACTGACACTTTGGCAACTTGTTAATAGGTTAGTGCCAGAAAATATATGAAAAGCACCTCAAAGTGTGGACAAAGCAAAGCAAAGTAGATACTAAACAAACATGGAACATAAAAAATTATAGATACGTTTCCGACGTATCAGATGCATAATATTCCAAGCTTCATTAGCTACCGCTCTATCCAGCCGCTCTCTGATGCAGCCTCGCTTCCAAGTAAACATGTTGCCAGAGTATCCCAGATCATCGAGTTCGCAATCCTAAATAGCATCCATAAAAGCATGCATATAGTTCCGGGGTCTCTAATTCCCCCCTCTTTCTCATGAGAAAAAAGGATCTCATTGAAGTCACCAAAAACAACCCAAGGCAAATTATAGTTGCTCTTTAGTTCTCTCAACTTGTCCCAGATCTTATATTTATCCTCCCATCTTGGCTCACCATAGATTCCTGTCAATCTCCAAATCTTCCCTAGATTTTCAACAATCTGAACATCAATATATTTAGGAGCGAAGAAAATCTGATGAATAACCACCTCTTTTTTCCAGAACATGATCACACCTCTGCTTCTTCCATCACTAGGGTTAACAATTTTAAAGTCCATCTAAAGTCTTCTACGCAAACACTCGGCAGGGTAGTCATCTAAGTGAGTTTCAGATAAAAACATAACATCGGGATCATATCGCCTTCGAACATTCAAAAGCAAACGAACTGTCGGGTCATTTCATAAACCCTGACAGTTCAGCCCTAGGAGTTTCATTACGCCTGGACAGGATCCTCGAGAGAGCCCGCCGATCAGATTGAAGGGAAGGACGCTCCATCCTTCTTTGTATGTTTGCTTCTGTCCATCCTACTGTTAGTAATATTATCATCATCCACAAGTGATTTTCCATCTGTTATCATAGGCACAATTGTCCCATCTCCAAGATCGGGATTATCTTTCCTATATGAATTGTCCAGTGCCAATCGACACTTCACGCCCAATTCAGTGGAATCATCGTCATTCTTTTCAATATCCATCTTCTTTGAAGGGCTAGACGCTGTATCATCAAGGGAATCATCAGGAATAAATCGGCCATCCCTAGTCGAATGGTCATTGTGGTTATTCAGGCATAGCAAGGTATTGTGTTTTACTTGCAGTGATAAATTTTCCTCAAAAAAACTTGCAGTGATAAATGGAGCCACACACACACATACAACTGCCCTGCTAAAATTCCTTTGCGTTTCGTAGAAAAATTGCAGGAAATGGTGTAGATTTAACCCCATTTTGAGTATGATAATGAAGTTGTAATGCTATCGGGTGGTCAAAAGCAATCTATCATCAAGACTAAAAAGATTTTAGAATTCAAGGGGCACTAGGTAAATATCAGTTACTCATTCCGGTAGATTCAGGCAGTGTCTCTTCATTTATGAATCAGGATGTGGTCGCCAAACTCCAGTGCACTCGAAAATAAATGCCCACATCAACATTTGTTGTGGCCAATGGGGCAAAGATGGCGTGTCTTCAATTTGCTCCACAGTTTGAATGGACAATACAAAACATACAATGTCATACTTTTGTTTAGGATATGAATATTTTGCCACTTGGATACTATGGAATGATACTTGGGCATGACTGGTTAGATGAACACAACCCAATGTGGGTGCATCTGTGTTGCAAAAGTGATGTGTTCCACACACACAATCAACGATATTGGATGACACTACATGGGGTGGTGGACAGAGTAGCCACTTGTAAGGTTATTCAATTCTAACATTTAAAAGGGTTGCATCACAGGGGTGCTATATCTCACATGGTGCAAGTGCAGTTGAAGCATGATAGTCATACATCTCAGGTTGATGCTTCGGACCCAGATATTCATGCAAATGGCACCAATATTGTTCCATAAATCCAAGCTCTTCTCCAAGAATTTTCTCTAGTATTTGCAAAACTCATAGAGTTGCCTCCTCTCGATTAGTTGATCATAAATTTCATTGATTGCAGGAGCACAACCAGTACAAGCTTGACCATACCATATACGCCAACAAAAGAGTGGAATAGATGCTCAAGTCAGGGAGATGTTGGCTAATGGTATCATTCAGCGAAGCATGAGTTTGTTTGCATCTCCTATTATGTTGGCCAAAAATAAAGATGTCGCATGGCACTTTTGTGTTGACTACTTCCAATAAAACGCACTGGTAGTGAAGCACAAACTGACGAGGTTTCGACTCGTCAATGCCCATTGTTATGGACTTGGGTTTTGGAGAAGATGGGGATGCTGGAGATCACGGAACGGTTAGCAAACAAGCAACACGGGGACACGAGGTTTACCCAGGTTCAGGCCCCCGGAGGGAAAACCCTACTCCTTCTTGTCTGCTCTTGATTACGGCGGAACCGGTGATTACAAGGGTGCGCAGATGCAATCTGGCGTGGAGGTGTATATGCAGAAGTATGAGAGAGAGATCTAGGTCGTACCCTCCTGGCCTTTATATAGACTTAGGCAGGTCCCGGGCACAGATCTAGTCGGTTACAGGTTCTAGGGTTTACCCCTTTGAATTTCCTATCTACTCTAGTCTTGCTCTCCAAGGATCCGAAGGCGTCATGGGCCTTGGCCACCCGAAAATCTTCATGGGACGGTGTATATTTGTCGTGGGCCTTCCTTGGGCTAGACCAGGTATGCTGAGATCGTGTACCTGCGGGGTATAACCATGTCAGTAGCCCCCGAGTGTTCAGTCGAATCGTAGATTCGGCTGAGGACTCTTCAATCCTTCGGATGCAACTCTGTCTTACAAGAGAATGTGTAGGGATTGTTGATGCATGTGCCTGACTCTCCCGACGGATCACGGTAGTTAACTGTCTTAGGACAAAACAACATGATCTTCTTCAGGTTCGAGTCCCTCGACTCGAACCCGGAACATATGCTGGCGTAATTCGACTCTGGCCGCGGAGGACTTACAGGAGTGGAATTCTAGTAAATTTAATTAATGTACCCAACGCGTCCGTCGGGATTTTTCGTCGCGCCTGTTGGCACGGGTTTATACTAGCAGAGCGCAGTCATGTGCGTTATCAGGCCATCAGATGATATCTGTAGGTCTTATCTTTGCGTCGCAGACATAGCATCCGAATTTTGTCACCACGAAGGTGTTTCGAGTGGCCAAGGAGAATGTTACTCACTTAGCATTAATTGGGGCAGAGTTGCCGAAAAGTTTTTGCATACTGATCCGAAGGATCATAGTCGAAATTTTATAGGGTGCGCGACCAGCGCTCCCTATGGGAGTAGCCCCCGAGTGTCTGTTCGAGTCGTAGACTCGAGCAGAGACTTTAATTCAGTCGTTGTTCGGTTTCAGGTCCGTAGGACACAAATTTTTCGGATGCTTGAATCCATCCTCCCTATGGGAGTAGCCCCCGAGTCCATAGTGGAGTCGTAGACTCAACGTAGGACTCAAAGAAACAGTTCAGTGTTGTAACGTGTTATTCTTTTTTGGGTGCGCGGCTAGCGCTCCTGATAGGAGTAGCCCCGAGTAATTGGTCGAATCGTAGATTCGAGTGAGTACTCTTAGCTTTGAAGCCGAAGATAGTGTAGCTTTTGATGACGTCAGTGCTGACGATCGATGACCTCAAGCGTCTGCTGCGCCAGACATGATTTGACTGGACGAACATGAGTCCCACTTTCTAACCTTGAATTGACCGGTCACACGCGGCGTGGAGATAATTACGGCGTCGCCTCGATTTCCGCGCGTAGTGGACGGCGTGTTAGCGACGGTTCGTTGCGATGCTGACATGTGTATGGCTAGATCCTGCCGTTGGCGTTAGGTCTTCTCGATGGACGGTTGTCGTGCATCGTCTTCGTCTTTATAATCATTGGTGAAAACTTTAATTTGTTTTCACCGCTATTCGCGTTTCACTGCTTCCTTGTTCTCTGAGAGTTCTTGCTGCGCGCTGGAATATCCTTCCACATTTCCTTCTTCCATCTTGCGCTCTCGCCGCCGGAGCCGCCGTATCGCGATGGAGAAGTCGAAGAAGTCTTCTTCTGCGGTTGGTACCAGCACTGCTGGAGGGAAGAAGAGTGCCGCCGCTACCCGTGTCACCTATGGTGGCTGGCGGCGATCGGAGACGCGGGAGAGTGATCTCCGCAAGCTTCGTGAGTGGGGCTTGATCTCGCAGGATAGGGAGGCTGTCAAACTCCCAGGCAACGAGGTAATCCCCCGTC
The DNA here is from genome assembly GCA_023614405.1 of Avena insularis. Classification (NCBI taxonomy): domain Eukaryota; kingdom Viridiplantae; phylum Streptophyta; class Magnoliopsida; order Poales; family Poaceae; genus Avena; species Avena insularis. Next base: position 386,925,761 of record CM042693.1, on the reverse strand, counting down.
CCCCCGCTGGGTTTCGGGTTATGTTCCTTGCCTTTGTTATTCACGGATTTTCCTTCCCAGTCCACGACTTCCTTCGTGGACTGCTTTTTCTGTACGGTGTCCAATTGCACCATCTTTCCTCCAATTCTCTTCTTCACATTGCTTGTTTTATCACTTTCTGCGAGTGCTGGCTCGGTATCGAGCCGCACTTTGGCCTCTTCCGGAAACTCTATTCCGTGAAGACGCAATCTGGTTCGTATGGTGTTTATCCCATTGGGGGTTGCATCATCTCCCTCAAACCCAATCTGCTGTTCTTTTCTTTTTCCATGTCCGAATCTGTCCAGTACTGGCGGAGGCGATGGTTTTATATCCGCGACTCCATAGTGCCTGGGCAGGATTTTGGTCTTGTTCCTTTCGATCCCTCCCAAAAGATCGAGCCGAAAAGGTCCTGGAAAAACCAGATCTTGGATGGCGAAGTGGCGGAGATAGAGGCTCTCTATCGTCGAGTGGAGAATCTCCAGTTGATTCCGGAGAAGGAAGTGAACGGTGTGGATATCATCCGCACTTTTCTTGAGCGTCGGGTGCAACCACTCCAGGCTATGGCGCACCCGATGTTCCTTTATGCTGGCCCCCGTGATCCGACGAGGGTTTCGGCTGAGAAATTCTCCCAGGGAGACCTCGACAGGGCCCTTCGTTCGCTGCTGAAGTTAAAGGCTGGAGAGGATATCCCGGGGAAGTCGCTGACTCCTCTGTTTTCTTCTTCGCTTGCTGTTCCACAGGTGTAGATCTGTGCGCGTAGCGCTATTTTCGACTGCATTGTATTTGCGTTTGTTTGCTAACAAATTGCTCTTCTCTTGTGCAGAACTTCAAAGTGCCGGGTATGTCACCTCCATTACCCGAAGTATTTCCAGATGCTCCAGATAATGATGTTGTGGATTCCATGTCCGAGCTGCCGTCGGCGCGGTCTCCGGCTGAAGAGGCCAACGAGTCGAGTGAGGAACACACTCGCAAACGATCACGGAGCTCCAGCGAGTCTTCGAATGCCTCGACTCCTCCGACTCCTAGGAACCCACTGTGTCTTGAACGTCACAGTGATGGGCATGGAGGCTCTTCCACTCCGATTCCTGCCGTTCCCGTGCGGGCTGTAGCGCCGCACCCGCCGTCGAAGCGGAAGAAGGAAGAAAAGAAGGAAGAGAAGAAAGAGGAGAAGAAAGTCCGGAGGACCCCTCCTGTCTTCAACCTGAGCGAGCTTGACTCGTAAGTTTCCTTTGTCCTGCACTGCTTTTTCTTGTGTGTTTACTTTGTACTTGTGCTGATTTGTCCTTGTGCAGGCACTCTTCCAACGAATCCTCCAGCGATGGTGCTCGGGAGATGATGGGGGAGTCGAAAGTCGCGTCTCCTCCTCCGCAGACAGTGGCTACCTCTGAGGGCGCTGCTCCGAACCCTTCTCCGCAGGAGGTTCAGGTGGTTGCGCCTCAGAATTTTGCTAGCGGACCTTCGGAGTCGCCATCGGATCATGTGAGTAGTTCTGCCTCCTGCCACGGGGGAAGCCCCCGAGCGTCTGTAGTGGAGTTTTTGTTGCGTGTTCTTCTTTCGAGTCTCGGGGGGGAGCCCCCGAGCAATTTCGTGTGTGTAATTTGTTTCTGCTCTTTCTTTTGGGCGTAGCCCCTGGGTCCTTCTCTTGACTAGTAGGTCTTTTTCTTGCAGCCTTTTGTGCAGGATGCCAACGATCGGTGCAAGAAGACCTGTGTCGGAGGCCAGCCTCAAACAGCTTCAAGGTGCTGTTATGCCTTGATGTTTGCTTCTTCTTGTATTCTTGTCCTGTTATCTGACGCTTGTATTTTTTAAATACAGAGGAGCACAAAACCTCCCTTCGTGAGATTGATGCTCTCAAAAAGAGCCTTGGTCAAGCAGAGAAGAAGGCCGAGGCCACCGTTGGCGCGAAGGAGCGCCTCGAGCTGGAGCTGGCCACTGCGACCGAGGCTAAGGAGCGCCTGCAGCGGGAGGCCACAGACCACGAGGAGCAGCTTGCCACTGCTGCGACTGTGCGTGAAAGATAAGTGGCTAGCAAGCTTATGGAGGCTGCCAAGGCTGTTTCGGGTGAGTACCTTCACCTTCGTCTTTTTTGGTTTTCTTGTCTTTCTTCTGCGGTGCTTTTGTTCATTCCTCGTCTTTATTGTCTCAGATGCCGTGGGCATCGAGTTTGACCGCGGCGCTCTGGAGCACGGGAGTGCTCTGTATGATGCTACTGCAGCGGTCGAAGATCGCTGCAGCACCGTCGTCAGCTTGCTTGCCAAGGCCAAGGAGGTCCTTGGGTGCTTCTACAAGGAGCTTGTCCCCAAGGGCACGTCCCTTGATGATGTGGACGCTCTGGCGGAGGAACTGTCAGCTAAAGCACCTGCGGCGTACAAGCGCAAGCAGAAGGGCATCGGCACATCCGTCGGGCTAGCGATGGCTTTGGCGGCTGGAGCGGAGCTGGACCTTCCCCAGGTCACTTCCCGCATGCCGACGACTGCTGATGGATCCGAGGTAGCCTTCGCTACCTATTACGCTTTCGTTATGGCGTTATGGGCGAAGCTGATTGATCATTGGCGATCACGCACTGACAGCGAGGGAAGCCAAGGCGTGGCAATCCGGCTCCGAGGCTACTTAGGGTGCTGCGTCTTAGGCGCTGTAGCTGTAGGATAGTTGTAGTCTCTTTTGTTATAATTATTTTGATGAACGAATCCTTGTGCCACGTAGTGGCTTTTGATGCTCTTAATGAATTTGTTGAGTTATGTGCTCCTTCATCTGCGTGTTCATGTCTTTGCCTTTCTGTTGATCTAGGGTCCTTCGGGTGCTGATCCCATTGACACCTCGCCTGCAGCGCGGCTGCAGCCATCCTTGGATGATTCGTTGCAGCTTGCGTTTCTTCGAGACCGTGTTCATAGTCTCGAGAAAGAGTTTCTTGGGGTGTGTGGCCATGCCGACGTTTGGAAGTCCAAGGCGGATCGCGGTGCTGCCAGAGAGGAGTACTTGATGGTGGAATTGCTTCGATTATCTGAGCAGCTTCAGTGTAAGTTTTTCGAGCTGTTGCCCTTTTCTTCGGATGTGCCTACTGGCATTGCATCTTACTTTTGTGCAAGTGTTGCAGGTGTTAACCTTGCTCCAAGGGAGGAGAAGGAGCGTGTTGCTGTTCGGGTCAATTGTTTGACTCAACAGGACATGGAAGCCGGCGGGTTCTTCTGGATGGATCGTGATCATGCTATGGTCCTTGCGACGGTGCAAGATCGCGTTCACAAAGTATCGCGGGTGCTTCGTCAGCTGCAGACTTCGCTCGCGTCGGTTCTGCAGGTGATGTTTCCGTTGGATGCTACACCAACAACCCTTTCTGGTCTTCTGTCGAAGTTTCAGAACATGAATCATGTTAAGGAGTTGGTGCGGCATTAGCTCGTCGCGGGAGTGAAAGCTGCATTGTCGATTGTCCCTTGTGAGGCTGCATCGCCCTGATGTAGATCTGTCCGTTGTAGCGGCTGGACCACCCCCTTGACCAGATAGTGGTGTGTGGGATATGCGTCCGCATTACGCGGTTGTAGGACAGTACGCCGAAGAGATTGTAGATCTATTTGAGCAGCGTGGTCAGGTTATTCTTCAGAATAGGTAGTGCTTGTAAAAGAGATAAATGTAAAATTTGTATATATTTGAGGAGGTCCATTGTTCGGCTGAGTAGCCTTGGCTGAATAGCCTTATTGAAAGTAAAGTGGTAGGTAGCTAGGGGTAGAATCGTCGCAGGTGTGCGATGTTCCATGGGTTGGAGTATGCGACTCCAGACTCCACGTGCTTGAGGCGATAGGTGCCACCTGGGATGACTTCGGTGATGATGTAGGATCCTTCCCATGGTGACTCGAATTTCTTCGGTCGCTCTTGATTGAGTCGCAAGACGAGGTCTCCTTCGACGAAGGACCTTCGGCACAGCCGTCGGCTATGGTAGTTGCGGAGACTCTGCTGGTACACCGCTGATCGAGCTGCTGCTATGTATCGTGCCTCGTCGAGTGTGTCGATGGCGTATTCGAGTGCAGCCGTGGATTCAGCTTCGCTATAAGCGACGACCCGGGGGGCCTGGTGGCGTACTTTGGCTGGTAGCACGGCTTCGGCTCCGTGCACCATGAAGAACGGCGTGTAGCCGGTGGAGCTGTTTGGCATGGTACGCAAGCTCCATAGGACGGATGGTAGTTCTTTCGTCCAGGCTCCGGCGAGTCGCTCGAGTGGGCTCATGAGGCGCTTCTTGATGCCAGCGCCGATTAGGCCATTGGCCTTTTCCACCTGCCCGTTCGTTTGTGGGTGCGCCACAGAGGCGTATGTGATGTTGATTCCGAGGCCTTCGCAGAAGTCTTGGAATTCTTTGGAGATGAAGTTCGATCCATTATCGGTGATGATGCTATGCGGAACGCCGAACCTGTAGACAATGGATTCAAAGAACTTGACGGCAGTCTTGCCCTTTTGGTTAGTGACCGGCATGGCTTCGATCTACTTGGTGAATTTGTCGACTGCGACCAGGAGGTAAACGTGCCCTCCTTTCGAGGACCTTGGCAGTTTGCCGATCATGTCGAGGCCCCATTGGGCGAAGGGCCAGGCCAAAGGTATGGGCCTGAGCTCTGACCCGGGTGCATGTGGTTTGTCAGCGAACCTTTGGCACCCTTTGCATCTTCGGACGATGTCCTTTGCATCGTTCATGGCCGTTGGCCAATAGAATCCATCTCGTAGAGCTTTGGCGACAAGGGAGCGACTACCTGCGTGATGGTTGCAGATGCCCTCGTGGATGTCTTGGAGTATGGTTTTCCCGTCACCGATGGTGACGCACCTTTGTAGTACACCCGAAATGCTGCACTTGTACAGCTCGCAATTGATGATGGTGAAGGATTTTGACCGGCGAGATATGCGCCGGGCATCTGTCGGGCTATCAGGTAGTTCTCCGTCTATCAAATCGGAGGTAATGCAGTGTGTCAGTTTCTTCGACTGCCATGACCTGCATCAGGTTGACCGTGGCGACCTCTGTGTCCAGTTTTTCGGGTCCTTCATGACCTTCGGGTAGCGTAGCCCCCGAGTGTTCTGCTTCTTCGGGTCATCCCTTGGGGAATTTCCGCTTGATGGATGGCACGCAGATCTGTTCGAGGAACACACCTGGTGGCACCCTTGCGCAAGTGGGGCCGATGTTGGCGAGTATGTCGGCCTCCTCGTTGCTTTCTCTTCCAACGTGCCGAAGCTCGCAGCCGTCGAATTCTCCTTCGAGCGCGTTGTAGAGTGCGCGGTACGCGATCATGTTTTCGGCGTGTGCGTCGCACTCATTCATCGTCTGTTGGACGACGAGGTTGGAGTCACAGTAGATGACCAGGCGCGTTGCGCCGCAGATCTTTGCCATCCTCATGCCGTGGATGAGGGCTTCGTATTCGGCCTCGTTGTTGGAAGCTCAGAATTTCATCCGAAGGACGTACTTCGTCTTGTCGCCTGCTGGAGGTCGATATGACCCGGCTCTGCTCGACTTCATGCTTGGAGCCGTCGAAGTGCATCGTCCATGACTGCGACATGTCTAGGGTGTCTGGCAGCTGCAGCTCCATCCAGTGTACCAGGAAGTCCGGGAGTACCTGAGACTTGATTGCGAGTCGCTTCTCGTAGATGATGTCTAGGGGTGACAGCTCGATGCCCCACAGGGCCACGCGTCCTGTGGCCTCCGGATTGTTTAAGATGCTGTTCAGGGGTGCTTCGTTGACGACCATCACCTGGTGCTCCTGGAAGTAATGGCTCAATCGTCGAGCTGTCATGAACACGCCGTAGGCGAGTTTCTGGTAGTGAGGGTACCTCTGCTTTGTTGGCGTCAATACCTCGCTGAGGTAGTAGATTGGTCGTTGGACCCCATGGGTCTTGCCTTCTTCGGGTCGTTCGACCACCAGCATGGTGCTTACCACCTGGTGTGTGGCTGCTATGTACAGCAGTAGGGGCTCGCGCTCCTTTGGCGTAACCAAGACAGGCGAGGTGGAGAGCAGTCGCTTTAGATCTTCGAATGCGTCGTCCGCTTCAGGAATCCACTCGAATTTATCTGCCTTGCGTAGCAGTTGGTAGAATGGCAGGGTTTTCTCGCCCATGCGGCTGATGAACCTGCTCAATGCCGCTATTCGTCATGCGAGCTGCTGGACACCCTTGAGGTTCTTCGGCTTCTCCATGGCCATGATGGCCTAGATTTTCTTTGGGTTCGCCTCGATCCCTCGCTGGGAGATGAAGTAGCCAAGGAACTGTCCTGATGGGACGCCGAAGGCGCACTTTTCGGGATTGAGTTTGATCCTGTAGCGGTCGAGATTATCGAACGTCTCGCGGAGATCGTTGATGAGCGTTCTTGCCTCCCTGGTTTTGATGACTATGTCGTCGACATAGACTTGGACGTTGCGACCGATCTGGTCCTTGAGGCATGGCTGCATGCATCGCTGGTACGTGGCACCTGCGTTCTTTAGCCCGAAGGGCATTGTGTTGTAGCAGAACACTCCGAACGGTGTAATAAATGCCGTTTTCTCTTGATCTTCGGCCTTGAGTTGAATCTGGTTGTAGCCGGAGTAGGCGTCGAGGAAGGAGAGTTTCTCGCATCCTACAATCGAATCGATGATCTGATCGATCCGAGGAAGGGGGAAGTGGTCCTTTGGGCAGTGCTTGTTCAGCGACGTGAAGTCCACGCACATCCGCAGGATGTCCGTGTCCTTCTTGGGGACCATCACTGTATTTGCGAGCCACTCGCTTTCTTTGATCTCCCTGATGAAGTCTGCAATGAGTAGTCTATTGATTTCCATCCCGATGGCTTCGACCCGTGGCTCGGATAGTCTCCGGATGGACTGCTTGACGAGCTTGGTGTCTGGAAAGACGTTGAGTGCATGCTCGGCGAATTACCTGGGAACTCCTGGCATGTCCGCAGGACACCAGGCGAAGATTTCCTAGCGCTCACGGAGGAATTCAACGAGCGCGCATTCCTATGCGGGGCTGAGGTCGTTAGCGATCAGTGCCGTCTTGGAAGCATCCATTGGGTGGACCTGCACCTTTTTTGTGTTGATGGTGGAGTCGAAGGACATGTCAGGTGCGTTTTGTCGTGCCCCATTGTCCGTCACCTCGCGGAGCCTTACGAGCTCATCCTGCATGCCGAATGACTAGGAGATTCTGTTGAAGTCCCTGTCGCAGTGGTCCGATCGGGTGAAGCTCCCGTGGACCGTGATGACGCCCCTGGGTCCTGGCATCTTGAGTAGCAGGTATGCGTAATGTGGGACAGCCAAGAACCTTGCGAATACTACACGCCCGAGGATGGCGTGGTATTGTGATGGCCAGCCCACCACTTCGAGCCGCCAGACGGAAGTTGTCCGGCTTGCCGAAGATGACGTCAAGCCATATTTTTCCCAGGGGGAATATGCCCTTTCCTGGGACGATGCCGTGGAACGTTGTGTCTGACTGTTCCAGGATGCACAGCGGGATCCGCATTGCTGCTAGAGTGCTTGCGAACATCAGGTTGATGTCGCTGTCGCTGTCCATGAAGACGCGGCTCATCTCGAAACCTCCGATCTGCGCCTCCAGCACCACGGCAGCATGACCTGGGCGAGGGATCTGGCAAGGGTGATCCGAACGACTGAACGTGATGCAGGACTCCGGTCCGCTGAGGTACTCAGGGATGGCGGGTGGAGTTGTCACGGCCAGGTTGATCTGATGGGTGATTTTCTTCTGCACCCTATTCGTCGGGCGCCCCTTCTGGATCATCAGTGCTCCTTTAGGCGGGGGATACCCGTGTCCAACATTGTTCTGTGTTGATGCGACTGGTTGGTTCAGGCCTCCTGCAGGTGGCGGTGGAAGAGCTCCATGTGCTATTTCACCTGGTGCGGGTGCGTTTCCGAACCCAGGGGTGGAGCTTGCTGCCTCATCTGAGCCATGCTTTCGCTGAGTTTCTGGAACTCGCGGCAGTCCTTGAGCATGTGGCTTGCCTTCTTCTTTACATCCTGCTTGTCGATGTAGAAGTGGATGGTGCATGGACCCGAAAGTTTTTCGTATGCTGAGGGTTCATTATTGCGATCGCGGCGCTGCCACGACTGTGCTGGGCGTCCTCCATCGTGGAAGTTGCCTCCGCAGTATCCGCCACTGTTGCGGTTGGCATCGTTGCGGCGACCGGCGTAGCCGGCCGCGACCATGTTGGGTCCATCGCGATCATCGTAGAGGCGCGGTCTCCTCTTGTTACGGTGTTCCCGTCGTCGGCCATAATCGTCCTCTTCCTCTGATTGTGCCCGATGGACGGAATCTTCACCATCGGCTCACCTGTTGGCGATGCCCATGAGGTGGTCAAGTGTCTTGGGCTTGACGCGCCCGAGTTCCTCCTTGAAGTCCTGGCGCTTGACGCCGTCCTTGAAGGCGTCGATGGCCCTTTCTTCAGAGATGTGCGCCGCGGAGTTTTTGGTGTTGGACCAGCGCAGTATGTATGAGCGAATGGATTTGCCTGTTCGTTGAGTGCAGGCTCGCAACTCCTCGATCGAGGCGAGCCTCTTACTGGTGCCTTTGAAGTTTCGGATGAAGCTGTAAGCCAGCTCCTCCCAGCTTCGGATGGATCCTGAGGATAGGCTGCTAAGCCAGATCCGAGCTTCTTTGTGTCATTTGGTGAAGGCATTGCATGGCGGTTTCCTTGTTTCCACCGTGCGACAGCGGATGATGTGGTCGCTGAGCCATGCCTTGGGGTCCTGTGTGCCGTCGAACTTCGGAGTATCCAAAGGAAGCTTGAAATTTCGCGGCATCCGTGTCCGTCGGACAGATCTGCTAAAGCACCGGGCTCCGCAGAGTTCTCCTTCGTATTCGTCCATCTTGGATTCAGACGAGCATGCGCGCTTGGCTGCGCTTTGTCGATTTTGTGTTGTGTTAGCGCGTCTCTGGTGTCGTAATCGCGGCTGCGATGACGCGAGCTCTTGTGCCTTCGAGGAAGGTCATGGTCCTCTTCTTCGGATGAAGGAGTGGGGTTGCGGTTGAACCTGACTGTAGCTTTCTTTTTCGGCTCCGTAGGAGTTTCTTGATGGAGCGCAGCTCCGACGAGTCCGAGTCCGGTGAGTGCGGACTTGTGCATTGCTCTCTTCGAGTCCCCCTCCGGAGGTGGGTGGGCATGAGTCTGTGATGGCTGCTATGATCGCAGCTTGCGGTGTCTTCGGGACGATGTTTCCGTCGGCATCCATCTCCATGAAGGATGCGTTGAGGGTTCGGGTCACCTCACGACGCTCCTTGGGGTCCATGTTATCCGTTGGGGAGCGATGCTTATTGCCGTGGTTGCCGTTCGAGCTAGAGCCGATGCCCATGGCGGAGAGCGCAGCTCGTCGCGTGCTGGACTCCGAGGTTGCTTGCTTGTGTTTGTCGAGAACCTCTTGCATCTTAACCTGCTTCTTGTGCTCCTCGATCAGGAGCAGATGGTAGGCCATCAGCAGATCCCGTGAGGAGTCGAGAGGGACTATCTTTGCCCGCCACGGGCGGCGTACTGGGCCCATCCTTCTTTGCTAAGGCGGATGACATGGCCGTTGTTGTCCCCTTCGGGTGGGGGGGACTGGCTTCTTTTGTTCCCGCCATTTCGGTCTTGCGGGTTAGGTGTCGGGTTGGGCGGCAGGTTGGGTGTTTGCTGCTCCACGTCGCCCTGGATGACTACGGCGCATTGGTAGCGCTCGTAGATTGGTCCGCTGCTGCTGCAACTTTCAGATCCGAAACCGTAGGTCCCTTCATCCGATGGCGGATCGCACAGATCGGAGTTATAGCTGCTGCTGTCATAGGACTCATCTGTTGATGATGTTGTGCATAGCACATGGTGTGGGGCCCATGAAGCGGGCCTGATTGATGGTAGGGGCACCCGCCGAGGCGGAGGTGCGGTTGCCCCACAGGAAGCGTAAGCTCGACAGGATCTCGAGTCCATCGCCTACGGGCTCGAAGTCCTTCATGGTGTCCGGTGAGTGGGCGGTGAAGTCGAAAGCGTCGAAGAGGAGGTGACTCTCCGTCGCCGCAGAGTTGTAGATCGCTCGGGTTGGGACTGTCACGATCGCACAATCAGCGTCCCCAGTTCCCTGTCGGGGATATAACCCCAGGTACCCCAGAGTTGGTCAATGGATAAGAGACAAGAATAAACGAAAGTATATTTGATAAAAGAATATCAAATAGAAAAGGAAAAAGACAATAAAGAACAACTGGGCCGAGTAAGGGGAATCTCGGCCCAGTCAACATTCTCTACAGCCGAGTTAAATAAGAGAAAGGGAAAAACGATCCGCATCGCCGACCATTCCCAAAGCCGGCCCACCTGCTAAACCAGGTCGCCCACCTCGTCGCTCCCAGGCCGAACTACTCCACATCTCGGCTGGGCCGAGATGCTCCCAGTCAGCCCACCTCTACGCCGAGCCCCTCCTTCCTCGTCGCCTCGTCAACAGCTCCCGCCGACCTCCCCCTCGACAGGAAACCCCGCGTGGGCCGGCTTCCTTCGTGGCCGCCCAGCACGGGCCGATGCTCGCTGAATGCAGGAGCTCCCCCCGAGTGGGCCACCAGGGTCAGCGCGGCCCACCACGGGATATCTGCTCCCAGCCGCACGGGCCGACGGGATCTGCCCCGGCTGGGCTGCTCTCCTCGCTACCTCGCTCGGGCCGAATAGGAGGAAGCTTGGCTGGGCCTCCTTTACCCCGGCTGGGCTGTCATATCCGGGCCGAATCATTGGACCCCGGCTGGTTTTCCTCCACTCCAAGCAGGCCGAGGCCGGATCAAGGAGCCCAGGCCGAATTATCTGTAACCCGGCTGGGCCAGCTTTGTAGCCATTCTGCCTGGGCCGAATCATTGGACCCCAGGCCGAATTAGGTATAGCCAGGCCAGATATTTCATTACAGTCTCTATCCAACCCGAATCAGCCACGTCCCGGGCGAAGTGTTGGCAAACCAAGGCAAGCTCCGCAGGTATCGTGTCAGTCTTGGGACGCCCATGGCTCAGACTGACACGCGCTATAAGGAATATGCCCATGGCATCTAAAAGGGTGCTAGGGATATGCTCTTGGCATCAAATAAGATGCTAGGGGATATGCCTGGCATCTCCAAAGATGCCAAGGCATATGCTGAGCATCTCTAGAAGATACCCAGAATATGCCATCTAGATACTAAGCGTGTAGCACAAGACTTGTCCCCTGGGCTCCCCTTTGTAAGGAGCACCAGGGGGATCGTTCTAGGGGAGGCCCCCGAAGGGCTCCTCCCCTCTCAGCTCACTAGGAGCTCTCCTTCTTCCTCTTCCTCCATTCTCATAGGGAGATTAGATAGGAGCATAGGGGAAACAGCTCAAGGAGCATGATTGTAGCCACAAGTATGGCAAGATTATAAGGGATTAGATGTATAGAATGAGGAGTTATCTCCACTTGAGAGGTTCAATCCAATATACATTGCATTTCTCTTTGCTCATACGAAAAGTCTTCAAGCATCATCCCTCCCCGGATTCCTCCACGTCCATCGGCCCCAACTTTAGCCTACCCCTGGCATATGCTGTGACACCACCACGACATTTGGCGCCCACCGTGGGGCCTTCTAGTGGCGTTGGTTGGGTTTCCATCCGGACGGGAACATCTTCATCAACTTCTTCCTCACAGGGCTCATTCAGCTTCACCAAGTCAACAGAGAACAAAGAGTAAGCGCAGAGACTCTCCAAGTCTAACTCATCAAAGCAGGTAAGACTCAGCAAGAAGGACTCAAGCACTACACCAAGCTTACTGTAAGTACCAAGTAACTCAGCAGGGCAAGTATGACCTAGCAAGACTCACCCAAACACTTCTCCAAGTATGCTGTAAGTACCGGGTAACTCAGCCGCCTATACTCAATCCTTCATCCCAGGGAGAAAATAACTCAGCCCGGGGACTAGTCAACTTATCCGTAGAGTCACCTTTAGATTAAGAGAGCATTATGTTGATTTAGATCTACACTCCAGTCAGCTTATTTTTAACTCGGCCATCAGTTGAATCATCTTATCTGTGATTCATATGGATTTTGAGTAAGTTAATTTATGCTTTGGGTTATCCTGTGACTCAGCTCACAGGCCAGCTTATTTTTAACTCGGCCATAAGTTGAATCGTCTTATTTGTGATTCAGATAGATTCTGAGTCAGTTTACTTATGCTTTGGATTACCCTGTAACTCAGCTCCCCAGCAGGCTTATTTATAACTCGGATAGAAGTTGACTCAGCTCGTTTATGATCCAGGTAGAATTTGGGTCAGTTTACTTATGAGTCGGATAGAGTTTGAGTCAGCTTATTTATGCTTTGGGTTGTCCTTTAACTCAGCTTAACAGCCGGCTTATTGTTAATTCGGATATAACTTGAAGTCAATTAGTTTATGCTTTGAATTGACCTTTAACTCAGCTCAGTAGATTGTCTCTGATTCAGACTAACATTTGATTCAGCTTGCCAGGGTATATTATAATACGGATTGGTATTCAGAATCGGCGTACTAATCATATCTCTGATTCGGGCCGAAGCTTTATTTAGTTCACCAGATTGCCAGGTTATGTTATGACTTGGATTGATATCTCACCATCTTGCCAGATTATCCCGTATCTCGGATGACTATTGGCCGGCTTATCATATCTCGAATCTATATCTCATATCTACATCTCGAATCAGATCTCTCAGCGGTTAGCCCTATTATCATATCCCAAAGCTTAATCTCTGATCTATATCTCGGATCCATATCAAAGGCAAATTATCGTCATCACGCCAAATCAAGCTATATCATGGCGAGTAAAGTAACTCGGATTTAGGATGAGTTAACTCGGATTTGAGTCAGATGACTCAGATTCGGGATGCAGGTCAAAATTGAGTAAAGTAACTCGGATTTAGGATGAGTTAACTCGGATTTGAGTCAGATGACTCATATTCGGGATGCAAGTCAAAATTGAGTAAAGTAACTCGGATTTAGGATGAGTTAACTCGGATTTGAGTCAGATGACTCAGATTCGGGATGCAAGTCAAAATTGAGTAAAGTAACTCGGATTTAGGATGAGTTAACTCGGATTTGAGTCGATGACTCGATTCGGATCTTGGTCAAAATTGAGTAAAGTAACTCGATTTAGGATGAGTTAACTTGATTTGAGTCGATGACTCATATTCGGGATGCAAGTCAAAATTGAGTAAAGTAACTCGGATTTAGGATGAGTTAACTCGGATTTGAGTCAGATGACTCAGATTCGGGATGCAAGTCAAAATTGAGTAAAGTAACTCGGATTTAGGATGAGTTAACTCGGATTTGAGTCAGATGACTCATATTCGGGATGCAAGTCAAAATTGAGTAAAGTAACTCGGATTTAGGATGAGTTAACTCGGATTTGAGTCAGATGACTCAGCTTCGGGATGCAAGTCAAAATTGAGTAAAGTAACTCGGATTTAGGATGAGTTAACTCGGATTTGAGTCAGATGACTCATATTCGGGATGCAAGTCAAAATTGAGTAAAGTAACGGATTTAGGATGAGTTAACTCGGATTTGAGTCGATGACTCACGGATGCACGTCAAAATTGAGTAAAGTAACTCGGATTTAGGATGAGTTAACTCGGATTTGAGTCAGATGACTCAGATTCGGGATGCAAGTCAAAATTGAGTAAAGTAACTCGGATTTAGGATGAGTTAACTCGGATTTGAGTCAGATGACTCAGATTCGGGATGCAAGTCAAAATTGAGTAAAGTAACTCGGATTTATGATGAGTTAACTCGGATTTGAGTCAGATGACTCAGATTCGGGATGCAAGTCAAAATTGAGTAAAGTTACTCGGATTTGGGATGAGTTAACTCGGATTTGACTCATATAACTCGGATTTGAGTCAGATGACTCAAGACATAAAGTCAGAATCGAGTAAAGTAACTCGGATTTGGGATAAGTTAACCCAGATTTAATCATGTAACTCGGATTTGAGTCAAATGATTCAGACTTAGGCATAAAGTCAATTTTGAGTAAGGAAACTCGGATTTGGAATCAGATGACTCGGATAAAAACTTACCCAAAGAGGTTAAAAGAGCAGTGCCAAAGAAGGCCAAGACTCATAACTTACCCAAAGAGGTTAAAAGAGCAGTGCCAAAGAAGGCCAAGACTCATAAACTTACCCAAAGGGGTTAAAGGAGCATCGCCAAAGAAGGCCAAGACTCATACCTTAACCAAAGAGGTTAAAAGAGCAGTGCCAAAGAAGGCCAAGACTCATAACTTACCCAAAGAGGTTAAAAGAGCAGTGCCAAAGAAGGCCAAGACTCATAAACTTACCCAAAGGGGTTACAAGAGCAGTGCCAAAGAAGGCCAAGACCCATAACTTACCCAAAGAGGTTAAAAGAGCAGTGCCAAAGAAGGCCAAGACTCATAAACTTACCCAAAGGGGTTAAAGGAGCAGCGCCAAAGAAGGCCAAGACTCATACCTTACCCAAAGAGGTTAAAAGAGCAGTGCCAAAGAAGGCCAAGACTCATAACTTACCCAAAGAGGTTAAAAGAGCAGTGCCAAAGAAGGCCAAGACTCATAAACTTACCCAAAGGGGTTAAAAGAGCAGCGCCAAAGAAGGCCAAGACTCATAAACTTACCCAAAGGGGTTAAAAGAGCAGTGCCAAAGAAGGCCAAGACTCATAACTTACCCAAAGAGGTTAAAAGAGCAGTGCCAAAGAAGGCCAAGACTCATAAACTTACCCAAAGGGGTTAAAGGAGCAGTGCCAAAGAAGGCCAAGACTCATAAACTTACCCAAAGGGGTTAAAGGAGCAGCGCCAAAGAAGGCCAAGACTCATACCTTACCCAAAGAGGTTAAAAGAGCAGTGCCAAAGAAGGCCAAGACTCATAAACTTACCCAAAGGGGTTAAAGGAGCAGTGCCAAAGAAGGCCAAGACTCATAAACTTACCCAAAGAGTTTAAAAGAGCAGTGCCAAAGAAATCCAAGACTCATAACTTACCCAATGGGGTTAAAAGAGCAATGCCCGATAAGGCCAGAACTCGTAGCTTACCCAAAGGGGTTAAGACCAGTGCCCATGATGGCCAGAAGTCTAGAAACTTACCCAAAGGGGTATAACCAGAGCCCAAGAAGGCCAGAAGTCAAAAAACTTAACCAAAAGGATTATGCGACCAAGGAATATATGACAAAGAAGTTGAATGTCAGAAAACAACTCTGGGGATATTTAGATATAAAGCCCATGAGCGATCCTAGGAATCCCACATGGCCTCGGGGACTAATGTCGGGGATATAACCCCAGGTACCACAGGGTTGGTCAATGGATAAGAGACAAGAATAAACGAAAGTATATTTGATAAAAGAATATCAAATAGAAAAGGAAAAAGACAATAAAGAACAACTGGGCCGAGTAAGGGGAATCTCGGCCCAGTCAACATTCTCTACAGCCGAGTTAAATAAGAGAAAGGGAAAAACGATCCGGGCACGAGCCGAATTACCCCCAGCAGTCGGCCCACCTGCTAAACCAGGTCGCCCACCTCGTCGCTCCCAGGCCGAACTACTCCACATCTCGGCTAGGCCGAGATGCTCCATACGGTCACCTCACGCTAAGCCCTCCTTCCTCGCCAACAGCTCCGCCGACCTCCTCGACAGAAACCCGTGGGCGGCTTCGCCAGGGTCGCCAAAGACGGGCCGATGCTCGCTGAATCAGAGCTCCCAGTGGGCCACTCAGGTCGCGCCCACCACGGGATATCTGCTCCCAGCCGCACGGGCCGACGGGATCTGCCCGCTGGCCGCTCCTCGCTACCTCGCCGAATAGGAGGAAGCTTGGGCCTTTTACCCCATTGTTTGTCATATCCGGGCCGAATCATTGGACCCCGGCTGGTTTTCCTCCACTCCAAGCAGGCCGAGGCCGGATCAAGGAGCCCAGGCCGAATTATCTGTAACCCGGCTGGGCCAGCTTTGTAGCCATTCTGCCTGGGCCGAATCATTGGACCCCAGGCCGAATTAGGTATAGTCAGGCCAGATATTTCATTACAGTCTCTATCCAACCCGAATCAGCCACGTCCCGGGCGAAGTGTTGGCAAACCAAGGCAAGCTCCGCAGGTATCGTGTCAGTCTTGGGACGCCCATGGCTCAGACTGACACGCGTTATAAGGAATATGCCCATGGCATCTAAAAGGATGCTAGGGATATGCTCTTGGCATCAAATAAGATGCTAGGGGATATGCCTGGCATCTCCAAAGATGCCAAGGCATATGCTGAGCATCTCTAGAAGATACCCAGAATATGCCATCTAGATACTAAGCGTGTAGCACAAGACTTGTCCCCTGGGCTCCCCTTTATAAGGAGCACCAGGGGGATCGTTCTAGGGGAGGCCCCCGAAGGGATCCTCCCCTCTCAGCTCACTAGGAGCTCTCCTTCTTCCTCTTCCTCCATTCTCATAGGGAGATTAGATAGGAGCATAGGGGAAACAGCTCAAGGAGCATGATTGTAGCCACAAGTATGGCAAGATTATAAGGGATTAGATGTATAGAATGAGGAGTTATCTCCACTTGAGAGGTTCAATCCAATATACATTGCATTTCTCTTTGCTCATACGAGTGCGGTCTTCACTGCATCATCCCTCCCCGGATTCCTCCACGTCCATTGGCCCCAACTTTAGCCTACCCCTGGCATATGCCGTGACACCACCACGACATTCCCACAGACAGTGCCAATTGACGAGGTTTCGACTCGTCAATGCCCATTGTTATGGACTTGGGTTTTGGAGAAGATGGGGATGCTGGAGATGGCGGAACGGTTGGCAAACAAGCAACACGGGGACACGAGGTTTACCCAGGTTCAGGCCCCCGGAGGGAAAACCCTACTCCTGCTTGTCTACTCTTAATTACGGCGGAACCGGTGATTACAAGGGTGCACAGATGCAATCTGGCGTTGAGGTGTATATGCGGAAGTATGAGAGAGAGATCTAGGTCGTACCCTCCTGGCCTTTATATAGACTTAGGCAGGTCCTGGGCACAGATCTAGTCGGTTACAAGTTCTAGGGTTTACCCCTTTGAATTTCCTATCTACTCTAGTCTTGCTCTCCAAGGATCCGAAGGCGTCATGGGCCTTGGCCACCCGAAAATCTTCATGGGCCGGCGTATATTTGTCGTGGGCCTTCCTTGGGCTGGACCAGGTATGCTGAGATCGTGTTCCATAAATCCAAGCTCTTCTCCAGGAATTTTCTCTAGTATTTGCAAAACTCACAGAGTTTCCTCCTCTCGATTAGTTGATCATAAATTTCATTGATAGCAGGAGCACAACCAGTACAAGCTTGACCATACCATATACCATATACGCCCCAACAAAAGAGTGGAATAGATGCTCAAGTCAGGGAGATGTTGGCTAATGGTATCATTCAGCGAAGCATGAGTTTGTTTGCATCTCCTATTATGTTGGCCAAAAATAAAGATGTCGCATGGCACTTTTGTGTTGACTACTTCCAATAAAACGCACTGATAGTGAAGCACAAACACCTAGTACCAGTGGTTGATGAGTTACTCAAAAAATTGGCAGAGGCATGATGGTTTACAATGTTAGATCTACCATTAGGTTACCATCAGATATGTATTGCTCAAGGGGAATTACACAAGACGCCTTCCAAACTCAACACAGGCTCTTTGAGTTCTTGGTCATGTCGTTTGGCCTCACCAACGCTTCAGCACCATTTTAGAGTCTCATGAATTACCTCTTTAATACTTTTGTTTGCAAGTGCGGTGTTTCTATAGCACATATTAGTCTACAACTCCTCCTTACATGATCATGTTTGCCATATGACAGTTGTATTTTAATTGCCACGATAACATAAATTGCTAGTCAAGTATAGTAAATGTTCTTTGCCACACAATAATTGGAGTATCTTGGCCACATTATTGGAGATCATGGGTTTCCACTAATCCTAGCAAAGTAATGGTAGTAGAAGTGGCCATAGTTGAGAACAACAAAGAACTAAGGGGATTCCTAAGGTTGACATGATATTATCGTATATTCATCAAATATTATGGAATTTTCCTCGACCCTTGACCTAGTTACTCAAAAAAGGAATCCTCTTTGCATGGGCCCAGAACAACAACATGCCTTCTAGATACTCAAAGAGTCATGTCTCAGGTGCTCATCTTAGCCATGCCGGATTTCACAGAAGGATGTGTGGACGAGACACATGCTAGTAGCACTGTAATTGGGGTAGTCTTGGTGCAAAGTGACAATCCCATTTCCTTCCTAAGTTAGTATTTGTGTCCTCATAACCAAGCACTCCCTACCTATGAAAAAGATTGTTTGTCCAATATTCTTGCAATTGATAAATGGTGGCCATACTTACAACACCATGAGTTTCTGATTTTGACAGATCATCCGAGTCTAGTTCACCTTGCTCATCAGCAGCTTCTCACAGGCATTCAACACAAGGCTTTTGTCAAATTGTTGGAATTACAGTTTTGCATCAAGTACAAGAGAGGAACCTCTAATGCAGCTGCAGTTGACATGTCAATGAATATTGTTACATTTCAAAGGTCGGGCCGGCTTGGATGGGCATTTTGCAGGAAGGGTACAGTGATGATGCTCGTGCTTAGCAGATTCTCGATGAGCCGAGTGCCATTGCATCCCACACTAATGAGAATGGTTTTGCTCTTCAAGATGTATTACTAATATACATGTGGAGTATTTGGGTGGCACATATCAGTTGGCACATAATAATATTCTCTAGGATTTGTATAGCAATGGGTTTGGTGGTCATTTATGGGGTGAGTGCCACACAAAGAACTTATGAATGAGTCAAACGGTTCTTTGCGTGGCACAAGCTCAAACAAGTGGTGCATCAATTTGTTACAGGTTGTTATGTTTGTCAAATGGAAAAATTAGAACATGTGAATACACTTGGTATGATGCAACAGCTACCTATTCCTACACAAGCATGGGAAACCATCAGCCCAAAATTTGTTGAATGATTACACGTCGTATTTGGCGCAATTGTTCATCAACAACATCTATCGCCTGATGGCCTTCCTATGATTATTCTATCTAACTGAGATCGAATATTCACTACTACTCTTTGGAAGGAATTGTTTTGTTTGTCAAACGCGGCTCTTCACTTACGTTTATCTTATCATCCTTAGACCAATGGTCAGACAAAACAACTCAATCAATTCCTAGAGTCGTACTTGCATTGTGAAGTTCATACTTTTTCAAGGAACTAGTTTGACCGGTTGCCATTAGCAGAATACTGGTATAATACAACATATCACTCTATTTTGGATCACACTCCCTTTGAAGTATTGTATGGACAGAAACCTCACCACATGGTTATTGCTTCTATTAATGATTGTTAGTCTCTTGATTTTTAAACTTGGATGACATAATGTAACATCCATGTCGATTATTAAGTACATGGAGCCCCTGGTATGGGATCTCTTTACAGCTTGGTATGCTGATCGTATCTCTGATGAGGACAAATTTCTAGCATTATGGATAAAAAAGAATCACAAAGAATGCCGAGAAATAGATCGGAATTTCGAAGGTATTCAATCCTTAGATCCACCTAGTGTTGTAAAAGTACACCTGAAGGATGTTCATCATCTAGGGAACAACACAAGTATGCACACAAATATAGGTTCCGGGACATCGAAACACCTTGATTCAATCATTGAGGAAAATCATGATGAATTAGAAGGTATTGATGAGATTTTCACAAACTATGCTGAGTCAGAAAAATCATTCAATAGAAAGACTATAATTTTATACATATTTTTCTCCTCAGAGATTGCAAAGGACCTAAAATTGGACCGTGAACCTAAGACCATGATAGAGTGTATGAAATGCTCGAACTGGTCCAAATGGAAGCTTGCAATTAAGGATGGATGTCACTCGCTTGCCAAGACAGGGGTATTTACCGCATTAATACCTACTCATCAACATATTTTCCCTGTTGGGCGAAATATGTTTTTATTTAAAAGAGGAGTGAAAACAATGGGGTGATGACATATAAGGAGAGACTTGTAGGACAAAGGTTTACATTAAAATATGGTATTGATTAAGATGAAACATTTTCTCCTATGATGAGTCAAATCATGTTTTGATACTTGATATCGCTAGTAGTACAAATGAATTTAAATATCTAATTAATGGATGTTGTGTCCGCATATTTATATGGGTCACTCGATATAGATATTTATATGAAAGTTTCCGAGAGAATGAAGATTCCAGATCTAAAAGCTGATCACAAAATGTATCGCGTAAAGCTATATGAATCGTTATACGGCTTGAAATAGTCAGGTAGAACATGTCACAACCGACTAAGTGAGTTCCTTTTGCACAAAGGATACTAAAAAAGGATGATTGCCCATGTGACTTCATCAAGAAATATACGAATGGATTTTTAAATCTCTTAATATGTCGATGATTTGAATATCATTGGTACTACACAAAAAATACACGAGGCTAGTAATCATCTGAAGACGAAATTTGAGATGAAATATTTGGTTAAATCAAAATTTTGTCTCAATTTACAACTTAAACATATTTCTTCTGAAGTATTGGTCTACCAATCTGTTTATATCCAAAAGATATTGAAAAAAATCAATATGGATAAAGCATACCCGTCAAAAGCACCTACAGTTATTAGGTCTATTGATAGAGACAAATATCCTTTTAGACCTAAGGATGAGGACGAAGAGATATTGAGACCAAAGTTTCCATATGTTAGTGCAATTGGTGCACCAATATATCTAGTAAACTACAGAAGACCTGATATATATAAAAGTCATTAGATTAGTCTAAAAAATATTCTAAGATATCTTTAGGAAACCAAAGATCTTGGTTTATCCTATCAAAATAATCACGAGAGAGCCATGGTGGGTATTGCAATGTTGGATACTTATTAGATCCCCATAATTCCAGATCGTAGACTAGTTTTGTCTTCTTACATAGAGGTACGACCTTCTCTTGGAAGTCGATAAAGAAAACATTGGTGGCTATGTACAGGGGCCATTCTGAGATAATCGATTTGTATGAAGCATCACAGAAATATGTATGGCTTCGGAGAATGATGAACTTTGTCCAAGATTCAACTATAATTGATTCACTGGAATCACCCACCATTACCTATGAAGATAATGTTGCTTGGATGCAGACATGTTATATTAAGAGCAATATTACAAAGCATATTGGTCCTAAGCCGAGGAACAAAAGAGTGAAGAAATAAGTATTTTGCAAACAAAGTCATGTGATAACCTCAATGTTTTGTTTACCAAGTACTTATCAAGTTCGTTGTTTAATAAATATATACATGGAATTGGTATGAGGAAACTTCAGTGACTTAGCAAAAATCAGGGGGAGAAATCTCCTAGGTTATAACGTGTTGAGGATCATTAGATCTTCGGTATTGCACTTTTTTCTTTGTGAGCTTTTCTTAAAGGTTTATCATGTAAGATTTTTAATGAGGTAATAAAAATACAAAGGTGGATGATATATGTGTTTCTCCATGTTTTTTCACTGGATTTTTAGAAAGAGTTTTTCATGGCATATTATATATTTTTCCTCTATTTTTCTTAGAGGGATTTTGGAAGAGATTATTTTCAAGACGACTGATCGCAAGGACAAACAAAGATTAAGGAAGGCGTTAGGATTTACTCCCTCTATTTCATAATATAAGCCCTTTTAAAAAGCTAAAACAACTCACTAAAAAGATTATATTATGAAACGGAGGAAGTATTTGTTTGTAGAAGTAAGATGATAATCCTATCTTGTAAAACCCACATGCAGTTGATCATATAACAATGGTGATGATGGTTCCCTCGCTCCCATCCCCCGCAATCGCGACTCTTCGCCCACATCCTTTTGCTTGTATATAAACCTTGATCATTGATGAAATAGACACGGGTGAGATTCATTCTTTATTTGACTCTTTATGAGTACAACATATTAGATAGAGAGCCGGAAAGTCCTTTTGTCTCCTGAGTGTCAGTGCTCCTTGCATATTAAAAAAATAGAATTATATTAGAAGTTTTAAAAAATTGTGAAACAAAATCTTGAAAGTAGCTAATGATGTATCCCACAAAAGTGCAAAATCTCAATTTAGAATGTTTTGTAGTCTGAGCTACACAAAAATTCGGATCTTTTTAGATTTAAAATCATTATTCTCACATCTACAATTTGTCATTTTTATATAGCTCAAAATACAAAACTTTTCGAATTGAGATTTTACAATTTTATGAGAGGCCTCAATCGCTCCATCTAGATTTATTTTCAGATTTTTGCAAAATTTGTAAATATGATTGTGTTTTTTTAGAACGGATCACTAGTGCTCATGTGCCCCAAATCCCCATCATAGAGAGCTTGCTAGAATGTTTAATCCGTAATATACTGAAGAGAAGGCTATGAGGAAGAGAACACCAAAACCCATCTAGGCTCCTTACCTCTCGCCATCGACGCCACCGGTCCACTCCGTCTTTGTTGGTCTTGCGGCTTTGGAGGTGTCGTGGACCATGGCCTCTCGCTGGCGGGAGGTTTTTGTCTTCTTCGAGATGTTGAGGCGACAACTACATCCTGAAGTCAGAATAAAGTCCTTCCCGCTCTATCCTTACTCCGATGGTGCATCTAGTGTCGTTGGAGAGCATGTGAAGTCGTGTGTCTGGGAATCTCTCGGGATCCGTTGGGTTTTCGTGTTCATTTCAAGTAGGTCTCTCCCAATCTACTATTGTTGTCATCAATGATGATGATTGCTACTCCCGGTCCTTCGTGGCATTAACTCGACGAATTTATGTGAGTCAGTTACAAACTTATGACAAACTCTACTACGACAAGATTTGCCCGATTCCGGTGATGGGGAGGTAAGGACAACGTCTTTGACTCGTGTTAGTGATTGTAGTCGTCACAAGATGGTCCAAAGATCTAATTTAAATTCTTTTACTTTTGGACCTATTTATACCGTTGTTGGTGATATTTAATAGACTCATGGAATTTCAAAAAAAAACACGTGAATATAAAAGGAGTTAGGTTTGAGATTTTCATCGTTCCGTCCATTACCGAACGAACGGTCCGCGGGTGCCCCAGGTACGTTCTCCGACGTGATGTCACTCGACCAATGAGAGCGTCCCGAACACCGAACCAAGAGGCCACGAAGTAGATTTACCACCTCGACATCTCGAAAATTCCAAACAACAAAAATAGCCCCTCTTCCCTCTCCACTTCGCCGCAGCTGCTCTGCCGTCTGTGGCCATGGCGAAGGCGAAGGCGCACTCGGAGCGGTTCATTCACCGCCACCTCCTCCTCGTCGGTGCCGTTGCTCTCCTCTCCGCGGTTCTTCTCCTTCCGGCGGCGACGGCCTCCGCAGCTGTGGCGGTGGCGGCGGAGGGGGACGGCGAGAACAGGTCGGCGGCGCAGTGGGCGACGGGGAAGGACGAGGGGGAGCTTTCCGCGGAGAGGGAGGCAGCTGGCGGTGGTTCGGTGGTGGAGGATGACTTCGCGGGCGGGTTCGGCTCCCTCGACAGCATGCTGCAGTGGGCGATCGGTACGGCAAGACCCAAACTCCCCTCAGATTCTATGATCAATTCTTTCGATTCGCTCTGCAAAATGCTTAATTCGGGATAGTTTAGTTTGTGTATTATATCAGCGATGCACACGGTGTCGCTTAGTAGTAGGATCACAGCGAATTTTGCCAGACTGTTCAGGCTTTGAGTTAGAGAGCAGAGGCAAATTACTAGTTAGTATTCTGTCCCATTGGTAATTTACTCCGAGTTTTAGGATTGCAGAGAGAAATAACTGGTTTTAAGATACAGGAACTTGCACTTTATGGTTGTAATTGCATTGTGAACTACTGAACTTGGACAGTCTGGTTGGATTTGGAAATATACCTGCATTTGGCTGAGTTTTTTCTACCTGGTATTGGTGATCCAGGGAATTCTGATCCAGGAAAGCTGAAAGAAGAGGCAGCGGATGTGCAGAAGTTATCAGAGGATGAGCTGCTCAAGCGGCGTGTGGAGATTAAGGTGAGATTGCTGCTTCAGAATCCATCTTCTGGAGTTTTTGTTGTTGTCACTAAAGCATTATCTTGAGACTTCTGTTGCTAATGACCTGTGTTGTTTGCATCATACATATAGTTTTTTTTTGCTAACCAGCTCTTTTGGTTGTGTCATATGGATAAAACAATTTGGGGAAACATTTTTTGCTAACCAGCTCTATTTGTATATGCATAAACTTGCTATGTCTGCTTCTGCTCGCATCAGAATTTTTAGTGGTGCTTGTCTGGAATGCTCAGCTGCACCATACAGTATCCCTAGTTGCTGAAGTGGCCTGTTTATAGCTGTAGATGCGTGCTTTATGTGATTTGGATTACCACCACATGTGCTCGATGTCAAGTTAACAAACTTCTAATGTTTATTGCCGTATTTATGATTCGCCTTAGTATACTTAATACTGAAGGACCCTGTGTCGCTAACACATATTCGTGTTAAATTTTGTGAGGTCTGCATTTTTTCATGCCTTACTTTTTTTGCGGGGACTTTTCACTCCTTCCTTGTAGTAACTATCATGGTCCAACAGAAGATAAAGCACTGTTTTGTAATTCTGTGGAACCTATGTTGACTTGATAAGATGGGCATGAGCTAGGCAAACAGCTGGTCGAATAGGCAGTTTGGCGGGCAGCTGGTCTTCTCTACGTAGATGAAAGATAAAGCATAAGCATGATTGCAGTTGCACGCTGTACTGAATCTTATTGATCTTCTTACAGGAGTTGATGGAGAAGTTAAAGATGCCATCAGATGCTGACTTAATGAAGATTGCAATTGCTGACCTGAACAATTCCTCCATTTCACTGGACGATCGCCAACGTGCACTGCAAGAGCTTTTAATTCTTGTTGAGCCCATTGATAATGCCAATGGTAACAATCTGGACTTTCTTTTACCCCCCCCCATCAGTATGCTAGTATCTCACCACTCTGCAGGTCAGCTAGAATGTCCACTTGTAACGATGCATAACTGAAACATCTAACACTTAGCAGTTAGAGTTCACACCAATGAAATATTCGCTGGTTTTTCCTAGCCACTGTTTTAGACTTGTAACAATTTACTCGGGTGCTCCATATAGTTATGTGGTTTTACTGCCTACGTTCACTATTATAATACCTTGTAGATATTTCAATGTGGACTAGATACAGACCAAAATGCATGAAATATTTACTAGGTCTTATACTAGTGATCGGAGGGAGTACCTTTTATAGAAAACCGAGTCAAATTTGAAGGCAACAAAAGCTTAAAGTTGTTTGTATCACCTTTTGGAAGATTCTCTGAAATGTGTCTTGCTCATGCGTTTGTGATCAGACCTTGACAAACTTGGGGGCCTTATTGCTGTGATTCAAGATCTTAATAATGCAAATGAAGAAATACGGACCACATCTGCATGGATCCTGGGTAAAGCCTGTCAGAATAATGCCGTTGTCCAAAGCCAGGTAAAGCCATTAATCGTACACAAAGGAACAATTGGATTTAAATGCACGTATCTTGTTTCTGCAGAGTATCTGCATCATTATTAATAGTCTTGTGCTGGTTTTAGTATATATATATAATTCTCTCATGTTAGCTCAGACTCCGAGCACGGGGATGCTTTCTTTTATATTTTCGTTTCATGTTTCTTTGATGGTTAAACAGTTAATTACTTATTGTATTTCTTCCCAGACCACAGGGGTGCTTCTTGTTGAAGTCTTTCTTTTCATCATTTTCTGTTCTAGACATGTAATATGATCTAAGTGTTTCTTTCTTGGCCAGATCCTTGGCTATGGAGCTTTGGAAAGACTAGTGAAGATGGGCTACTCGACTTCGGCAGAAGAAGCTGCGAAGGCAATGTATGCTATATCTGCCTTGATAAGAGATAACGTATATGGTCAGGAGGCATTCCGTTCGGAAAGGGGAAGCGCAATGTTGCAGGTAGCGAAAATCCCCGTCTTAGGCATAGAATCACATAAATTGGTTCAGCTGTGACAAAACTTGCACCTTTCTGCAGCACATACTGGCGAGCGACGGTACCGATGTCCGGCTTCAGAAGAAGGCGGTGTTTTTAGTAACGGATCTAGCGGACTTTCAGCTAAACTCTGGGAACTCGGGGCTTGCTTTCTTAAGCGAGCGCGTTTTCCTGAAGTTAATGGTTGATATGCTATCGAAGTTTGACCTCGACCTTCAAGAAAAGGTATGGTCAGAGTCGCCCCTAGTTCTGTAAATCATTTTGGTTATGCCTAGACAGTTGTGCCTTGTGTGCCCTTATCTTGTCGTCTAATGTAGTCTCCAGCATTACTTATTTTGCCAATTCAGTTTATGTCATCTATCTGTATGTCATCTATCTGTATGCAACTATGTACTCGCCTGCTTAACAGGGGAGAGAGAGAGAGTCTCTAGACATGTAGTAATATTTTGCTCGTCTGGAGATTGAAGCAAGGTTTTGAGTGACAGTCACTTTTTTATGCAGGTTTTGTTGGCCATCAGGAGTTTACTGAACCTTCCCACGACCGACGCTAGAGACTTGGAGTCGTGCGACCTCGACGGCGTGCTGTACAGACTGGGGGTGCAGCTGGAAGAGTTGCCGTCGGAGGAGCAAAAGGAGTACGCCGGGGAGGTGGACGCCCTCCGGAGAGAAGTCCAGACGCTCTACCAGCAGAAGCTCAAGGAGGTAAGCACACAAGTGCACAAAGTTTTGAGTTGAGTGCAGACTAGTGGAGGTGCAGCGATGGCCATTGTCTGATTCCGAGGCAGCTAACTCGCGTTTCTCCTGCTTGGGACCTGCAGGGGCGGAGTACAGCCACCCTGGCGGCGTTGTAGGATGAAGTCGAGGGGGGGGGGGGAGGCGTTCGCTTTGGGATGATACGGTACTGAGTTGAATGGAGTGCATTTGGTTTGGAGGAATTATAGTGTTGTTCAAGGATGGAACGATAGAGTAGCGATAAGCAGTGCTCCTACCGCGGGACTTTTGGTTGCCGAAGGTAATAAATATATAAACCCATTAGCAAATAACTCGGCTGGGCCTACAGCTCTACCCGGGCCCAGTTATTCGGCCATATCCCGCCCCCGTCGCACCGCTCCCGCAAAGCGAGCAGCCGATCGCACTCTTTTGAATTGTCCCACCTCGGGTTGTTTGGTACGCGCGTAACACCTTAAATTAGGGCCTCACGAGCAGTGTACTGCCGAGCCTAGTAGTGTGGGCTCCTAGCCCTAGCTTTGGGGGGTAGCGGTTTCGGTCCGGTGTGAGGTATTGCTGGGTCCTTCTGCCTCGGACCTGTAACCCTTGGGGAGATTTCTCGTTGGGAGCCGTAGCCTCTATCCCGTCGGAATCGCTTTTTATTTATTTTTTCTCCCATTTCCACTCGTCGGCCGGACTCTGGTGGGGGCGCGCACCATCGAGGTCGTCCTTGCCCACATCGAGGCTCACAACCAGCCTCGCCTGCCCGTTGTCGGCGAAGCTCGTGGATGCCTCCACCCTCTTCCTCGTCGGCGTCGAGATGGGGTCTGCCCGGACGACTCCCTAGCCGCGCTTTGCGGCTCGGCTCACCCTCGTCAAGGACGAGCCCGAGGAGCCGCCATGCCGCTAACTGTCTCTCACGCGGGCGCGCTCCGGTGACATCGTCATCAACAAGTACCGCACGCCATCTAGTTGTCCCACCTTTGTTTTTATTCCTTTTTTTAGGCATGTACATGTCTCCATCACCTAGTCGTTTCGTCTTTGTTTTTATTCCTTTTCTTTTGAGGCATGTATGTGTTGTTGCCGCATCGTGTTTTTTGGTTCGAACTCTTGCATCGATGTATTTGTTATATTAATATAGCAGGACGAGAGCCTATTTTGTGAAACTACTTCATTTGAACAAATATGGCGAAATTAGAAAAAAAAAGTCACAAAAATAACAAGTCTTAGGCAGAAGAAACAAGCACAGTCAGAAAAGAGAGAAAGCGTTACGTAGCAAAAAAAATAAAAGCAGTTTGGAGGGATAGAGGCCACGCTCCTTACATGAATCGCACGCAATTCGCCAAGGCTACAGGCCCTGGCAGGGACCCAGCAGTACCTCGCACCGACCAAACTGCTTACCCCCCAAAGCTAGGGCTAGGAGCCCACGCTGCTAGGCTCGGCGAGAACCCTAGCCTGGAAGTCGTAATTTAAGCTGGTTCCTGCAGAGTTACCGATCCGAGGTGGGACAAAAGAATAGAGAAGCGATCTGTGCGATGAAGCGACGCCAGGGCGGGATAATTGGGCCCAATATGCGTGCGCGGCCTGGGTAGAGTAGTAGGGTAGGCCCAGCCATATTATTTGCTCATCGGTTTAGCTTTGGCAAGCAGAAGTCGTATCGAGTAGGATGCACTGCTCACGGCAGAGCCACGTCACGTCACAGGCGACACCTCGACACCAGTACACAACCATTATACCAGTACCGAGTACCAAACTACCGCCATTATACATACTAGTAATATTTTCTCCGTCTAGAAATAGCTGACTTGGATTTGTCTAAATTTAAATATTTCTATACACTAAAATGCGTATAAACATATTTGGATATAGACAAACTCAACAGCTATCTAAGTCGGCCGAGCCGTCGGCTGAGCATTTGCAAATTTGGTGTCTGAATGGTCCGTCGCGGACAGCCGGACACCCAACCCACGACCGAGGCGTGACCCAAACAAACTATAGCGCCTCGGACCGAGGCACACATTTGGCTCGGGTTTGCGCTTTGTCTGGCATGTCATCCTCTTGTCCGGGCTGGGTCCTCCTGTCAGCGGCACCCATGCCATTTTCGCGTTTTCCTCTTCTTGCGGCTCCAAGCCCTAGCGACCTCATGGCGAATGCACCGCCGGCCACCACCACTGCCCCCACCCGCCGTGGCCCCGACCAAGACTAAGGAGTTGACGCCAACGCAGAGGACCAAGGAGAGCCAGAAACGAGCCGGCAGAAGGGACGAGTTAGTGTTGCTAGTCCCGATGGGGCCATAGTGCTTGAACTCAATAGGACTCCTATTGCCGGCGAGTCGCCGGTAGAGCACAGAAAGGCCCCGTGGGACTCCTCCACCGCGTTCTTCTACCCTCCCCGCTACCTGTTCGGCGATGTGCATCCCCCATATCAGGACGAGATGGAGGAGATGATCCAAGAGTCCATGACTCAAAAAGATTTTATGCAAGATTTTACGCAAAATCGAGTATGAATTGAGGAAGAGCAATTGTTCCAAGTCCCAATTGGGACAATCCCAACCTATAGTCAAGGAGCAACTCAACAATCC
Source organism: Avena insularis (assembly GCA_023614405.1). NCBI lineage: Eukaryota > Viridiplantae > Streptophyta > Magnoliopsida > Poales > Poaceae > Avena > Avena insularis. The sequence continues at coordinate 386,896,560 of CM042693.1, read as the reverse complement.
ACCCGACCTCAAGCTACTCAAAGACCTCAACAAGGGCCTCAACCGACTGGCGTTGGAGTGAGCAGAAGGATGACCACATTCACCACCGATATGTTCATGGTCCTTTGTTTGGCTTAGATGGAAATTGGGCAAGACCCACTTTGTGGTGCCCAACAAAAAAGGAAGGGAATTTTGGAAGAAGGTTTGGCAATTCTTTTATGAGCATAGAGTGTTGCACCCCTTCAAGTTTTGGAGCGATCAAACGGAGCTCTCCCTTCAAAAGATTTGGGGATTCATCCAACAAGAGTGCGACAAGTTTTGTGGTGCCTATGATCATGTGCTTGCACGGCCTGTGAGTGGCGTTGGCGTCCAAGACTTGGTTCTCCAAGCTTTGGACTATTTCAAGGACACGTATGATAAAGAAACCATTCACCTTGACACATTGTTGGACAGAAATCAAAGGTTGCAAAAAGTGAGAAGCACTCTATGATGCATTCAAGAAGGATAACCTCAATGGCAAGAAGCACGAGAAAGATTCAACGGTCGTCGAGCTTGAAGAGGCTGGAACAAGCAAGGGCAACCATGTGGGTCGGCCGATAGGCCACAATGCTAGCAAGCAAGACCTCACATGGGGCCAACACCGTTGTGTTCCAAGATACCTTGAAGTAGATGATCGCCCACAAGGAGGTGTCAAGCGAGAAGAAGCACAAGGAGAAAGAGGAAGGTCGAACTTGATGAGCCAATGGTCAAGTCAAAGACCATTGAAGTTGAGCTCAAATTTCAATCTATGCATAAGTAAGTAGAGCTCAAACAAAAAGAGTTTAAGCTCAATGCCCAATCAAGGACCACAAGCAAAGGGAAGTTGAGATCCATGCCCAACAACTTGCCAAGGAGTATGACCTCAAGAAAAGGTCATGAAGTTGAGCTCAAAATACTAGGTGAGGAGAACAAAGTCATGATGGCTGACTTTGAGCAAGATGGATGATGATCAAAGAGCATGGTTCGAGAAAAGATCAAGATGTTAATGAACAAGATGAGTGATCACTCCATACTTATCTCAGTTTACTACCTATTAATGTGTCAAACTATGTGTGGCCAGTGTGGCCTTCTATTCAAACTATTTGTGTGGCCGGTGTGGCCTAGTATTCAAACTATTTATGTGTCCGGTGTGGCCATTCATTTTTACTGTTTATGTGGCCTTTTATTTGGTTCATTTCTAGTGGTTTTTGTGTGTTAAAATAGAGACAAAACATGCCAAGGTGCGAGGGAGGCCCAAGGTAATGGGGCAATTGTGCCGCCCCGTTGGGCGCACCTACGGACATGGGGATGATAGCCCGTCCATATCTGTCCTCCCAACGCCACGCAAATGGACTAAATCGGCCTGATTTGGTGTCCAAAATGCACCTACCCGTAGTGATGCCCTAGCAGAGACATACAACAAAGGTATTTTTTGTCAAATCTGCTCTTTTTGCGAAACTTCAACCGAATCTGACCCCTCCTAGAAGCTAATTCAGAATCGACCCACAGGTGGCGCCATTTAAAGCAGCAAAAGTGTGCAGGTCGGCGCCAAGTCGGAGCAGCCACTCGGCGCCATATCACATGGCGCCACCACCTGTCTCCGCCCATGTTGCCCGACTAAGCGCCGCCGACCCCCCAGGGGTCAGATTTTGAATTAGTTTCTAGGAGAGGTGAGATTCGGTTGAAGTTTCTAGATTTAGGCAGATTTGACAAAAAATACACAACTAAGTAACAAAATAACCTGAAACTGAACACATGGCAGTCAGATCGAATAATGGCCAGGCCATTGGAATTTGATCTATCCTTCTATTTTTCAAGATAATTCATATTTGTTGGCAGAAGAAATAGTCATTCCATTACAATACCGTCGACTGAGCATTTGCAGATTTGGTGTCTGAATGGTCTGTCGTGGACAGCCGGACACCCAACCCACGACCAAGGCGTGACCCAAACAAACTATAGCGCCTCGGACCGAGGCACACATTTGGCCCGGGTTTGCGCTTTGTCTGGCATGTCATCCTCTTGTCCGGGCTGGGTCCTCCTGTCAGCGGCACCCATGCCATTTTCGCGTTTTCCTCTTCTTGCGGCTCCAAGCCCTAGCGACCTCATGGTGAATGCACCGCCGGCCACCACCACTGCCCCCACCCGCCGTGGCCCCGACCAAGACTAAGGAGTTGACGCCAACGCAGAGGACCAAGGAGAGCCAGAAACGAGCCGGCAGAAGGGACGAGTCAGTGCTGCCAGTCCCGATGGGGCCATAGTGCTTGAACTCAATAGGACTCCTATTCTTGGCAAGTGCCGGTAAACCTGAGAAAGGCCCCGTGGGACTCCTCCACCGCGTTCTTCTACCCTCCCCGCTACCTGTTCGGCGATGTGCATCCCCCATATCAGGACGAGATGGAGGAGATGATCCAAGAGTCCATGACTCAAAAAGATTTTATGCAAGATTTTACGCAAGATCGAGTATGAATTGAGGAAGAGCAATTGTTCCAAGTCCCAATTGGGACAATCCCAACCTATAGTCAAGGAGCAACTCAACAATCCACCCGACCTCAAGCTACTCAAAGACCTCAACAAGGGCCTCAACCGACTGGCGTTGGAGTGAGCAGAAGGATGACCACATTCACCACCGATATGTTCATGGTCCTTTGTTTGGCTTAGATGGAAATTGGGCAAGACCCACTTTGTGGTGCCCAACAAAAAAGGAAGGGAATTTTGGAAGAAGGTTTGGCAATTCTTTCATGAGCATAGAGTGTTGCACCCCTTCAAGTTTTGGAGCGATCAAACGGAGCTCTCCCTTCAAAAGATTTGGGGATTCATCCAACAAGAGTGCGACAAGTTTTGTGGTGCCTATGATCATGTGCTTGCACGGCCTGTGAGTGGCGTTGGCGTCCAAGACTTGGTTCTCCAAGCTTTGGACTATTTCAAGGACACGTATGATAAGAAACCATTCACCTTGACACATTGTTGGACAGAAATCAAAGGTTGCAAAAAGTGAGAAGCACTCTATGATGCATTCAAGAAGGATAACCTCAATGGCAAGAAGCACGAGAAAGATTCAACGGTCGTCGAGCTTGAAGAGGCTGGAACAAGCAAGGGCAACCATGTGGGTCGGCCGATAGGCCACAATGCTAGCAAGCAAGACATCACGTGGGGCCAACACCGTTGTGTTCCAAGCTACCTTGAAGTAGATGATCGCCCACAAGGAGGTGTCAAGCGAGAAGAAGCACAAGGAGAAAGAGGAAGGTCGAACTTGATGAGCCAATGGTCAAGTCAAAGACCATTGAAGTTGAGCTCAAATTTCAATCTATGCATAAGTAAGTAGAGCTCAAACAAAAAGAGTTTAAGCTCAATGCCCAATCAAGGACCACAAGCAAAGGGAAGTTGAGATCCATGCCCAACAACTTGCCAAGGAGTATGACCTCAAGAAAAGGTCATGAAGTTGAGCTCAAAATACTAGGTGAGGAGAACAAAGTCATGATGGCTGACTTTGAGCAAGATGGATGATGATCAAAGAGCATGGTTCGAGAAAAGATCAAGATGTTAATGAACAAGATGAGTGATCACTCCATACTTATCTCAGTTTACTACCTATTAATGTGTCAAACTATGTGTGGCCAGTGTGGCCTTCTATTCAAACTATTTGTGTGGCCGGTGTGGCCTAGTATTCAAACTATTTATGTGTCCGGTGTGGCCATTCATTTTTACTGTTTATGTGGCCTTTTATTTGCTTCATTTCTAGTGGTTTTTGTGTGTTAAAATAGAGACAAAACATGCCAAGGTGCGAGGGAGGCCCAAGGTAATGGGGCAATTGTGCCGCCCCGTTGGGCGCACCTACGGACATGGGGATGATAGCCCGTCCATATCTGTCCTCCCAACGCCACGCAAACGGACTAAATCGGCCTGATTTGGTGTCCAAAATGCACCTACCCGTAGTGATGCCCTAGCAGAGACACATACAACTAAGGTATTTTTTGTCAAATCTGCTCTTTTTACAAAACTTCAACTGAATCTGACCCCTCCTAGAAACTAATTCAGAATCTGACCCTGGGTCGGCGCCATTTAAAACGACGCCGAAAGTGTGCAGGTCGGCGCCAAGTCGGAGCAGCCACTCGGCGCCATATCACATGGCGCCGACCACCCTGGTCTGCCCCGCAGCTGCTCCGACTAAGCGCCGACCTGCACACCTTCGGCGCCATTTTAGAATGGCGCCGACCCCCCAGGGGTCAGATTTTGAATTAGTTTCTAGGAGAGGTCAGATTCGGTTGAAGTTTCTAGATTTAGGCATATTTGACAAAAAATACACAACTAAGTAACAAAATAACCTGAAACTGAACACATGGCAGTCAGATCGAATCATGGCCAGGCCATTGGAATTTGATCTATCCTTCTATTTTTCAAGATAATTCATATTTGTTGGCAGAAGAAATAGTCATTCCATTACAATACCATCAAGAACAAGAAAGAACAGTATAGTAAATCCTGTGAGATATGCATGCTTGCATGTATAGTTAGTTAGATCATGTAGTCTCTGCTGTGCTGTGCTGTGCTGGTTTCAGGATATTTTGTTGCATGCGTGTCTCTGCTGTTGATGGCACAGCCTAGCCTGGTATTCCAGTTCTCAACAAGGACTCAAGCCTTCAAAACGCAGTCGCGGGAGCTATGTCCAAACTCGCCACAGGAGCGGCACCCGCCGGCATGAGGGCAGTCCCTGAAGACGTGGCCCTTCTCGCCGCACATGTAGCACCCACGGCCGCCGCCATCCCTGCCACCGATGCGGTATCTGCCATCCCTGCCGCCGATGCGGTATCTGCCTCCGCTGCCATACATCTGAGGGCAGTCGCTGAAGATGTGGGCCCTTTCGCCGCACATGTAGCACCCACCCCCGCCGCCACCCCCGCCGCCGATGCGGTATAAGCCTACGCCGTTGTCCGGAGGGCATTCCCTGAAGAGGTGGCCCTTCTCGCCGCACCTGTAGCACCCACGCCCGCTGGCACCACCACTGTAGTCCCCTCCGCCGCCGTCGCTGCGCACTCCGCGATCATCGCCGAGGCGGGAACCGCCGGAGAGAGCGCTTCCTCCTGGCGCCGTTACGTCGTAGACCTTGGTGCGTTTGCCGTTGCATGTACCGACGATGAACCCAACGTCGTCGTTCTCGTAGATGCTGCTGTAGACGTCAGACTTGCTGCCAAAGTACTGGGGCACGAACTCCTTGGGGACGTTGAACTACTTCACCCTCTCTGGCATCTTGCGCCGCGCCGCCGCCGCCGGAAACAAAAACCCTATTGTATATCTTTTTTTTCAGCTGCACCCTTTATCGGTGGTAGCAAATCACTCGATCTGGATTTATTAGGACAGTACAAAGAATTGCACCGACCCGACGAGAAGATATACCAGCGGGCTCCTATATATGTGAGGGTAACACAACAAAAAAAATTCTAGAAAGGAAAAGTAAATTTACATGGCGACACGGGGAAACCCTAGCCACCCCCGCTAGAGGGGCCACCCTCCACCACTAAACCTAAGAATGGTTTTGGCAAAACCGGGTGTATTCGGTCGGTTCCTGCTTGTGGTCTCGCTTGTGTAGAAGGGAATTGGAGATTGCACAGCACCAATTGGGCCGGCTGCTCATGTATATATAGACGGACACATGTACAATTATAGGTACAACCCTGACAAAACACGGGGACCTATACCTAGTACAATATGTTACTCAACACCCCCCCCCCACAGTCGAAGGGTCGGCACCGACACATAGACTGGAGCGAAACTCAGGAAAAGTCGTGGACGGTAATCCCTTCGTCATGATATCGGCAAACTGCTGAGACGTCGGTACGTGAAGAACTCGAACGTGACCGAGGGCAACTTGCTCACGAACAAAGTGGATATACAACTCGATGTGCTTGGTTTGCCGATGATAAACGGGATTGGCGGAGAGGTAGACAGCCGACACATTGTCGCAGAAGACCACCGTAGCCTTGTCAACGGGACAAGAGAGCTCAGAGAGAAGCTGGCGAAGCCACGTGCACTCAGCCACAGCATTAGCCACGGCGCGGTACTCGGCCTCGGCACTGGAGCGAGACACGGTGGGCTGCCTCTTGGAGGACCAAGATACGAGCGACGAGCCAAGGTAGAGCCTTGATGGCCGTTGGTGGAGCGCCCGTGCGGGTCCAAACATCCCGCAGGCCCGAGTAAGCGATTTAGGTTTGGTCGATGTTGAGGGCGAGGCATGCAGCGACAGGCCATAGCCCAGGGTGCCACTGTAGCATCCCATTTGTCTAACAACTGTAATGCTACTTGGTCTAGTAATATAATGGCTACTTCCTACATATAATTGTTGCATCATCATGTTATCATGCTCATGTCATCATGCCACCTTGCATTTGAGCATCATACAAAAACCCTTTTTGTTTTGGTTCTTATCTCATATGCATTATTATTTGTATTTGCCTCTTGATATTGTATTTGGTTCTTGATATATTGTTAAATGCCCAAGTTGAGTTGGGGGCATATCTTTCATTTAACTCCACCACCTTTTCTTTCACCACCTTATAATTCCACCATCCAATTAATATGAGCTTTGCATTTTATTTGGGTTTACCTCTAGATCATGTGGGTTGGGATGGATCCAATTCTTTCCACATGCTCTAATCTTGGCATCATTATGTTTTCACATTATTGATAGATGAGAGCCACATGGCCACCTTTGCATGCCCTGTGAGTGGGACCCTTTCTCCTAGCTTCCATATGGATTATTATGGAATTATGTTCATGTGGGATATTTTTGGGACTAATAAACATCTAGTGGAATAAACACACTAGCAAGCCCCAATTTTAATCAAATATGCTCATCTCCATCTAGTCCACTTGGGGCTTCTTTTTAAATTCTTTTGCTTGGCCTTACTCCACATTTGGAGATGCACATAAATAAATGCCATGGGATTATATTTTGTTTTCACAAGGTTAAGACATGGCATTTAATATTTATGCATGGCCCATGCAAGTACCACCTTTTGCTTGTCATTTGGATTTTATTTGAGTTTTGCTTGGATCATCTATCTCTCCCTATCACTCCTTTTGGCTTGGTCCTAGTTGATCTTGCTTCAAACCATAACCCCACCTCTCCCTTTTCTTAGTCTAGCTTTGGTTTGATCTTGGCTTGCTTGAGCTTGACAATAGGAGACCCTCTCTCTTCCCCCCATCTATCCCTAAACCCTACCCCCCTAATCACCATACCCCTCTACCCCTCCCCTAAACCAAAACCCTAACCAAACCCCTCTCTAGTTCTATCTCTAAACCCTACCCCCACCTTGATCTACCCCAACTACTCCCCCTCCCTCTCACCTAGCTGGCCCCACCGGCCACCCGCTCCCCCAGGTCCCCGCACCCCAGCCCACGCTAACCAAGCCCAGGAGCCTGCCTCCCTGGCCTCGCCATGACCCACCTGGCAGCCTCCCCACCGTCCTTGCACCACCTCCCTGGCCCCATGCCGAGCACGTGAGGGAGAAGGTGATAAAGGTGGCCGAAGCCATCTTCCCCTCCCCCACGCCATCTACCTTTCCCCATCCTTATCTTCTCCTTCCCACAACCCTCTGGCCTCTCACAGATCCCCAGGGCCCTGCCCCCTTCCCTCTCTCTTCCTCTCCACAACCACACCGACGCCGACCACCACCGTCGGCTCCCTCTCGTCTACGTCGATCCAGGAGGCGGGCGAGGTGTTAGGGTTGTCGAGGAAGACCCCGAGCCTCCCCTGCGTCGCCCTGTCCCTGCCAACGGAGGAGGAGAACGCCAAGGCCGAGGAGCACCGACGAGCCGACGCGAAAACCCTAGCTACGCTGGCCCCTGCCTCGTCGTCGATCGCCGGCGCCTCCGCCCGAACCACCACCGGCAACGACCTCGCGGTGAGCTCCCCTACCCCCCTGACATGGTCCGCATCTCTGTACCACCCTAGCCTCGCCGGCCTTTGCGTCGAACGGCCTCCGTGCGCCACCGCTCGCTGGTGTTTGCGCGCCCCGTGACGCGCGAAACCACTACTGGACGCCTAGCCCCCACCTGACAACTACCCCGCCTAGCCGCAGTGGTCGCCGCCAGACAAGCACCAGTCGCTGGTTCGACCTCGCCATGCGTCATTGTCACGTGTGTCGTCGATTTCGTCGAAGAAGAAAAACAGTAGTGTGGCCATCTTGCAGATACCCCCCCCCCACCTTTTTGCCTGCGCAGCCCGCGATCCCTCCGGACCCACCTGCGTGCTCTGCATTTTTGCAAAAGGCTCCTACTTAGGTTCCTCAACCCGTAGTCCTTCCTCTCTGGCGGCGTGTGGCGCTGAGTCAGCCTGGCCCCACCTGTCACTGGCAGTGGCTAGGTCTAGGCTGAGTAGAAAAGGTTTCTGTTTCTGTTTAATTTAAAAACTTTTCAAAATTTGTTTAAAATTCAAATTTAAATCTGTTTTCAAATAACTTTTGAATTATAAATCCAAAATTAACAAATAATATATGAATTTGAATCAGGAAAATATGAGGAATTCAAATATGCTATCCACAATATCAATTGAGCACTTTATTTTCTAAGTTGAATAAAATTACATAAAATGCCCCTTGACTTAATTAATTAATAACTTTAGTTCTATAACTCCAAATTAAACAAATGATATGTCTAAAATGATCAGCTCGACGAGACCTTTCTGTTTATGCTATCCATGACTTAAATTGCAGCATGCATCATATAAATATATAGTATACAACAACTAATATGACAATAAATTGTGGCCAAAACTCAATAAAATGCTTCTTTCCTATTCCACACTCACCCATGCCATGCTACTTTAATGCCATGCAAATTGTGCATCATTCATCATGGCATGATTGTTGCTTGTCGCATTTTATTCATATGCTTGTGCACTTTATTTATGTTGGCCCTTGTTTGTTTGGTTCTTCTTCGAATAGACTGGCGGGGATATATCAAGAGAACCGAGAGCACTACCTGATCCTTCTCTCGCTTCAACTGAGTTGCCAGCAAGCACTACCACATGCTTGCATACATCTGATACCTATTGCCTCTATCTTATTCTTGCATCATTGAGTCGCGATTGCATTAAACTGAAACCCAAGTATTGCATAGCCTTTACTTTTAAACCCCACCAAGCTTGTTCCTCCATCCCATGAGCCATTACTACAGGAGTTGTTTGAGCCATGCGAGAAACAACATGTGTAGGGTATGTGAGTCCGATGGATAACGAGGTACCTAAACAACTTAACACGAGTAGTAATGGGATAACTAATGAAAGTGGCACGGTGAGCAATATCTGCTATTTGGTTTTTCCGCCCACTTGTGTCCCAGAGGACCCCAGTACTTGATTCTGTTCCTTGATTATTCGGCTATCCACATCCGGGAGGCTTATGGGACCCCTGAGCGAGCTTGATTGATCTTATTTCTTGGGGCCACAAACTAGTTTGAGGTTTTATTTACTATCTGTACTTATGCCATGCTCTTGCTTTATTTACGATTGTGCGAGGAGCACTGTCTGTTAGGAATTGTGACCCGTTGCGGTATCGACAAGCCACCACACTTTCGGGTTCCCAGTCGTTTATAGCCGGCCCCACAAACCTTGAGTCCGTCTCGAAGTCAGCTAACTTTGTTGCGGGTATACTTAATGGGGTGGCCCCCTGAAATATTTCTGAATCCTGTGATTGCTTTGTCGTGAAGGCCTCGTTGGGTTTTGATTTGGTTTTTCCGAGGTTGATCGAGTGTGTGTTGCTATTTGTGCACCGCAGGTAAAACTTTCAAAGCCGTGTCCGCGGTTATGGACGACGACTTGGAGCACAGTTTCTCGATCATAGACAAGCATAACTAAAGTACCGTTTTTAATTTGACTAAGTATTTGACTAGTAATTAGTGCAACACTCATGGAATGGTTAATAAAATTGCCAACGGATGGGGGGTTGTTCGTCCGCTTCCTGGTGTTTAGTAGCGAGGAGGATGGATCTGATGGTATTACCATTATAACTGTTGTCATTAATTCACGGACATCCGTCTATCTTTGGTTAGGCGGATGGTTAGCGAGTATCTATAGAACTGTTAGGGTTTATCTTTTGCTGCAATTGCGTCACCCCAGGTTGTGTCCCCTTTAGAGGCATAAAGACTTGCTGAGTACCCCTAGGGTCTCACACGATAAATTATTGGTTCAGATGAACAGGTACACTCACAAGATGGATACTGGGTGGAGGAGGCTGATGATGTGGGCAACGATCGTTCGGTGTAGAGATTCCGGGAACGGGGATCCGTGAGATCTGTGGGCGGGATGTGCTTATTTATGGGGCATCTTATGCCGATTTGCTTCTTATCCGTACTCGGATATTGTTTGCCGCTTCCGCCTGATACTCTGATGTGTGATGTATGAGGAGATATCCTAAACTATTAAATCTATATAGGACATTTGAATCTTGCCATATGGCGTTGCTATATTTTACTTTCTTTTTAGATGGAATGGCTCTGATGTACTATTGTATGGTGGCTTGCATACATACTCATTTGTGTATGTAGTTGATCCCTTCGCCTGCCGATTACGCCGCCCGTACTTGTCCCGATGCTTGGAAATGGTTGGGACGGCCGAAAGGTCTACCTGTGAGTGGCATTTGGCCCCACCATACTATTTCAACCATTTACGCTCATCCAGGCTTGTATCTAGGAGCGTAATTCACCGAGGTAGTTACAATTGGTATCAGAGCCATCCCGCCCTTCAGGGTCTCAGCCAAATGGTCATTGTCAGTCTAGCAAATATTTTTGGTAGTTATGTATACTAGGGAAAAACAAAACGTGAGAGTAGGACTGCTTCCACTTTTCTTCTTACCCACCCACCCACCCTATTCTGGTAAGGAAGTGTAACGTTTTCAATCCTCTTCTTAAAAGTTCAAACTAGGATTCACGTGTTTTGGGTTTCCGTAGTACCATAGGTTGTGTGTGTGTGTAATTCCTTGTCTATCTGTTGCATCCAAGTTGTTATCACAAACAGCCTTTTGGTTATCAACTGTTGGTACATTCCATACCGACAGGCTTTTACAAACCGACGCGATCTATCTGATTCGTTGTATACCGCCGCGATCTGTCTTACTCTTTGTTATCCGGCGTTATCTTGTTTGGGGTGTTCGTTTCCGTAGTTACCAATCTTTAGGTTCAACGTGAGAAGAAGGGGTTAGGATATGTGTTCCACTTATTCATGTGCGGAGTAATGATTTGAGTGCGGGATGGAGTCGCAACCATACCACTACTCTTATCATTCGCTTTTGTATATTGAATTGGTAGAGTCACTAATCTTGATTCGTTAAGTGATTTTGCGCATCTATTGGTATTTTAATGCCGAAATTTGTGGATTTTTTTTTGATATATCTGTGTACCACACTCCTTTTCAGTCGTGTGCGATATGCTTAATATCTTCTAGGTGCTTTGAACTTTGTTGATATTTTAATATCATCTTAGTAATTTGTATCCTTTAATCTTGGTTAATTCCATCTTGGTACTATTTTGGATTATTATTATTCTCCATTATAGTACTGACTTGTGTTTTATATCAATCACAGGATGGCTCCACCACGCCTGCTCGATGAGGACATACCACCTGAATCGGGATCCGCGTTGTCAAACATCGCCAATGCCTTGGCAGCAATGCGCAGAACCAGTAGCGCTTTGAGGAAAGTGTCGAGGAATGAGTTTGCTCGCTACCTCCACCTCCCAAGCGAGGAGACATCAAAGCTTCCTCAAGTTCAACCTCGCCAATTTGATGTTTCGATCGACCACTTGATCTTTGATGATTGGTTGCGTGAGATGTCAAGGCTACTTGAGATCGCTGATGTTCTGAGCAAGAATGGGTAAAGTGTGCTACTCACCTTCAAGGGAGATGCAGCTCTCTGGTGGGAGAATTACTGAAGGCAAGCGCACCGGTTTTCAGCCTACTTGGGAGCAGTTCCGGAGCGTTCAAAGAGCGATATCGCCGAAATTGTCATGGAGAGGATGAAGGAAGCGTTTCTCAACCTCAAGCAGGGAAATGATAATGTCAACACCTACATCAGGAACTTCATGAATCTTTCTCGTTATGGTGGCGATGAGATCTCCGATGACAAGAAGAAGCAAAAGAGGTTCCGGCAAGGGCTCAATGCATCGATCAAATATGCAATCACACATGCAAGGCCAAGATCTTTTCCGAACTTCAGCATACAACTGCAGAGGAAGCAAGTAGGCAAGTGTTTGAGGAGTCAAAGAAACACAACCGTGATGCACCAAGCTCTTCAGCTATGTCAGCTCCTTCTAAGCGGCGTGTCTGGGTTCCTAACACCCCACCGTTGCTCCCGGCTCCACCAAGACCTGCAAGCTACGCGGCAAGGCCACCAAACTTCCTCACTGCTGCTCCCAGGGGCTACAACCACCACTACCCTGGAGCGCCTGGCGGAGTCCCTGGCTACGTTGCTCCACGTCCACCTGGTGCTTGTTTCACGTGTGGAGACTCTGGACATCTAAACTGGAACTGTCCGTTGAAAAACAAAGCTCTTCCTCCACCCCCTCCAAGATCTGCGGCAAGCTCTCCTTTGGTTCGTGCACCACCACCTTGGGCTCTCAACATCAACACCAAGCCCGGGTCTACTGTTGCTCGTGCCAACTGTGTCAACGTCGCTCAAGCTGAGCATGCACCTGGAGTTGTGATGGGTATGCTTTCCGTTAACTCAGTCCCTGCACGAGTTTTGTTTGATTCTGGTGCTTCGCATTCTTTTGTTTCGCATAAGTTTGCACAAGAGCATGACCTGGCTAGGGTTCCTTTATCACGTCGTCTGGTGGTGCTATCTCCTGGTTCAAACATGAGGGCTGCTCATATCAGCCATGGCAATCAAATTGAGATTGGTGGCTCTTCGTTCTCGGCGTCCTTAATTCTTTTGGGCAATTCTGACATTGATATCATTTTGGGCATGGATTGGTTGACAGCAAATGCAGCTGTGATTGATTGTGCTGAACGCTCGGTTTCTCTGAAGATTCCTGAAGGCCATATAGTCTATTCTCCAAGTCTGACTCCTGATATCCAGCTTTTCTCTTTGGCGGCTCTGAATGATGATGCTATGGAAGCTATTCAGAGTGTACCGATGGTCTGTGAGTTCCCAGATGTCTTTCCTGAAGAGTTGCCGGGTATGCCTCCGGATCGTGAGGTTGAGTTTGTAATTGAGCTTGAACCTGGAATGGCTCCTATCTCCAAGCGGCCTTATAAAATGGGTCCTGCTGAGTTGGCTGAACTCAAACGTCAGCTTGATGAACAAGAGAAGTTGGGTTTCATTCAACAAAGTACCTCTTCTTGGGGTAGCCCGACAATCTTTGTGAAGAAGCGTGACAGGACTGATAGACTTTGTGTTGACTATCGGGCTCTCAATGCTAAAACCATCAAGAATAAATATCCCCTTCCACGGATTAATGATCTCTTCGATCAGCTAGCTGGAGCTGTGGTGTTCTCTAAGCTTGACTTGAGAAGTGGTTATCACCAAATCAAGATTCGCAAGGAAGATGTGCCTAAAACAGCTTTCACCACCCGCTATGGCCTGTATGAGTACACGGTCATGTCTTTCGGCCTCACAAGCGCACCTGCTACCTTCTCGAGGCTTATGAACTCGGTTTTCATGGAGTACCTTGATAAGTTCGTTGTGGTCTATCTGGATGACATCCTAGTCTATTCTAAGTCAAAGGAAGAGCATTAAGAACACCTTCGGTGTGTCCTAAACAAGCTTCGTGAGAACCGCTTGTATGCATAGTTCTCAAAGTGTGAGTTTTGGCTGCCTCAAGTAACCTATCTTGGTCATGTCATCTCTGCCAAGGGCATTGCAGTCAACCCGGAAACTGTGAAGACAATTGTTGAATGGCTTCCTCCTGTTAATGTCAAAGAAGTGCGGAGTTTCCTTGGTTTGGCTAGTTATTGCCGTCGCTTCGTTCAGAACTTTTCGAAGATAGCGAAGCCTCTTACCGATCTCCTCAAGAAAGGCAAGAAATACCTTTGGACTCCTGCATGTCAAGCAAGCTTTGAGGCACTCAAAGAGAAGCTCAGTTCCACACCAGTCTTGGTTCCTCCGGATACATCTAAGCCTTTCCAGATATTCTGTGACGCCTCTTTGCAAGGATTGGGTGCGGTCCTTATGCAAGAAAAACAAGTGGTTGCTTATGCCTCTCGACAGTTGAAGACGCATGAGATCAACTATCCCACACATGACCTCGAGCTCGCAGCAGTTGTCTTTGCTTTGAAGCTATGGAGGCACTACTTGCTTGGCAACCGTTGTGAGATCTTTTCTGACCACAAGAGTTTGAAGTATATCTTCACTCAGCCTGATCTCAACCTTCGGCAGAGGAGATGGATTGAAGCAATCAATGATTTTGATTTGACCATCAACTACACTCCGGGCAAAGCTAATGTCATGGCCGATGCTCTCAGCCGCAAAGCTTATGTCAACAACCTCATGATGGAAGAACAACAGCCTCTCTTGTGCGAGGAATTCCGTCAGCTCAACCTTGAAATTGTGGAACAAGGGCATCTCCTGAACCTTCTGGCTACTCCTCTCTTGGAAGAAAAGATTCGCTCTCGTCAGCTTGGTGATCCGCACACCAAAAAGATCATCTCCAAACTTCAGCTTCCGAAGTATGAGTCCTTCCACGTCGATGATCAAGGCACGCTTTTCTTTGAACACCGGATGTTTGTTCCGAACTACCCGGGTTTGAGAGAGCAAGTTCTCAAGGAGGCACGATTACATTCTTTCTATCCATCCTGGCAGCACAAAGATGTACATGGACTTGAAAACACAATATTGGTGGCCGGGTCTGAAACGATATTGTGCCAAGTATGTCTCGGAGTGTGATGTCTGCCGCAGAGTGAAAGCTGTCCATCAGAAACCTTTCGGTCTTCTACAGCCATTGAAACCCCCGGAATGGAAATGGGAGAAAGTAGAGATGGACTTCATCACTGGTTTTCCAAGGTCGCAGAAGGGCAACAATTCAATCTTTGTTGTCATTGACAGGCTCTCTAAAGTGGCCCACTTCTTTCCCGTCAAGGAAACAATTTCTGGAATTCAGTTGGCTGAGCTCTATATCAACAGAATTGTCTCTCTGTATGGGGTTCCGCTTGAGATCAGTTCAGACCGTGGGAGCATCTTCACTTCCAAGTTCTGGGAAAGTTTCCAAAATGCTTTGGGAACAAAGTTGAACTTCAGCACAGCTTACCACCCTCAGTCGCAAGGACAAGTTGAAAGGGTCAATCAGATTCTGGAGGATATGCTTCGTGCTTGCGTCATCTCTTTTGGCATGAAGTGGGAGGAATGTCTTCCTTATGCTGAATTCTCTTACAACAGCTTCGTAAAAGTCTGAAGATGGCACCATTTGAGGCTCTCTATGGTCGCAAATGCAGAACTCCGATTGGTTGGTCAGGTGCAGGAGAAAGAATTTGGTTTGGCCCTGACATTGTAACTCAAGCGGAGGAGAAGGTGCATATCATTCTTGAGAATCTGAAGATTGCTCAAAGTCGCCAGAAGAGCAATTATGACAGGAAGCACACGGACATGGTGTATGCCCCTGGTGATCTCGTTTACCTTCGTGTCACTCCCATGAGAGGCACGCACCGCTTTGGTATCAAAGGAAAGCTGGCTCCTAGATACATCGGTCCATTCAAAATTCGTGGAAGAAGAGGAGAAGTTGCTTATGCTCTTGAGCTCCCGGAAAAACTCAAAGTCCATGATGTTTTCCACATCTCCCAACTCAAGAAGTGCTTCAAAGATCCCGGCAGGACCGTGGATCATGATCTAATCGATCTCCAAGAAGACCTGTCTTATCAAGAACACCCCACAAAAATCCTTGAGACCGCAGAAAGAAGGACTCGCAACAAGTCCATCAAGTTCTGCAAGTTGCAGTGGTCGCACCATTCTGTTGACGAAGCCACTTGGGAGCGTGAAGATGAACTCCGTGCCAACTATCCTACCCTCTTTGTGTCTTCTTATTCTTCCTAGAATCTCGGGGCGAGATTCCTGTTTAGTGGGGGAGAGTTGTAGCATCCCATTTGTCTAACAACTGTAATGCTACTTGGTCTAGTAATATAATGGCTACTTCCTACATATAATTGTTGCATCATCATGTTATCATGCTCATGTCATCATGCCACCTTGCATTTGAGCATCATACAAAAACCCTTTTTGTTTTGGTTCTTATCTCATATGCATTATTATTTGTATTTGCCTCTTGATATTGTATTTGGTTCTTGATATATTGTTAAATGCCCAAGTTGAGTTGGGGGCATATCTTTCATTTAACTCCACCACCTTTTCTTTCACCACCTTATAATTCCACCATCCAATTAATATGAGCTTTGCATTTTATTTGGGTTTACCTCTAGCTCGTGTGGGTTGGGATGGATCCAATTCTTTCCACATGCTCTAATCTTGGCATCATTATGTTTTCACATTATTGATAGATGAGAGCCACATGGCCACCTTTGCATGCCCTGTGAGTGGGACCCTTTCTCCTAGCTTCCATATGGATTATTATGGAATTATGTTCATGTGGGATATTTTTGGGACTAATAAACATCTAGTGGAATAAACACACTAGCAAGCCCCAATTTTAATCAAATATGCTCATCTCCATCTAGTCCACTTGGGGCTTCTTTTTAAATTCTTTTGCTTGGCCTTACTCCACATTTGGAGATGCACATAAATAAATGCCATGGGATTATATTTTGTTTTCACAAGGTTAAGACATGGCATTTAATATTTATGCATGGCCCATGCAAGTACCACCTTTTGCTTGTCATTTGGATTTTATTTGAGTTTTGCTTGGATCATCTATCTCTCCCTATCACTCCTTTTGGCTTGGTCCTAGTTGATCTTGCTTCAAACCATAACCCCACCTCTCCCTTTTCTTAGTCTAGCTTTGGTTTGATCTTGGCTTGCTTGAGCTTGACAATAGGAGACCCTCTCTCTTCCCCCCATCTATCCCTAAACCCTACCCCCCTAATCACCATACCCCTCTACCCCTCCCCTAAACCAAAACCCTAACCAAACCCCTCTCTAGTTCTATCTCTAAACCCTACCCCCACCTTGATCTACCCCATCTACTCCCCCTCCCTCTCACCTAGCTGGCCCCACCGGCCACCCTCTCCCCCTGGTCACCTCACCCCTGCCCTAGCTAACCTAGCCCGAGCCTACCCCCTCCTCTCTTCTCTCCCGCCTGGCCCCTAGCAGAGCCTGCCTCGGCCTCGCCATGACCCACTGGCGGCCTCTCCCACCCTGCACCACCTCCCTGGCCCCATGCCGAGCACGTGAGGGAGAAGGTGATAAAGGTGGCCGAAGCCATCTTCCCCTCCCCCACGCCATCTACCTTTCCCCATCCTTATCTTCTCCTTCCCACAACCCTCTGGCCTCTCCCAGATCCCCCAGGGCCCTGCCCCCTTCCCTCTCTCTTCCTCGCCACAACCACACCGACGCCCGCCACCACCGTCGGCTCCCTCTCGTCTACGTCGATCCAGGAGGCGGGCGAGGTGTTAGGGTTGTCGAGGAAGACCCCGAGCCTCCCCTGCGTCGCCCTGTCCCTGCCAACGGAGGAGGAGAACGCTAAGGCCGAGGAGCATCGACGAGCTGACGCGAAAACCCTAGCTACGCCGGCCCCTGCCTCGTCGTCGATCGCCGGCGCCTCCGCCCAAACCACCACCGGCAACGACCTCGCGGTGAACTCCCCTACCCCCCTGACATGGTCCGCATCTCTGTACCACCCTAGCCTCGCCGGCCTTTGCGTCGAACGGCCTCCGTGCGCCACCGCTCGCTGGTGTCTGCGCGCCCCGCGACGCGCGAAACCACTACTAGACGCCTAGCCCCCACCTGACAACTACCCCGCCTAGCCGCAGTGGTCGCCGCCGCCATGCATCGCCAGTTCGATGTTCACTCGCTCACCGTCATTGTCGCGTCGTCGATTCCACAAGACCAGGAAGAAAAACAGTAGTGTGGCCATCTTGCAGATACCCCCCCCCACCTTTTTGCCTGCGCAGCCCGCGATCCCTCCGGACCCACCTGTCTGTGCCTCTGGCATTTTTGCAAAAAGGCTCCCGGCCTTTAGGTTCCTCAACCCGCAGTCCTTCCCTCTCCTGTGCGCGCGTGTGGCGCTGAGTCAGCCTGGCCCCACCTGTCACTGGCAGTGGCTAGGTCCAGGCTGAGTAGAAAAGGTTTCTGTTTCTGTTTAATTTAAAACCTTTTCAAAATTTGTTTAAAATTCAAATTTAAATCTGTTTTCAAATAACTTTTGAATTATAAATCCAAAATTAACAAATAATATATGAATTTGAATCAGGAAAATATGAGGAATTCAAATATGCTATCCACAATATCAATTGAGCACTTTATTTTCTAAGTTGAATAAAATTACATAAAATGCCCCTTGACTTAATTAATTAATAACTTTAGTTCTATAACTCCAAATTAAACAAATGATATGTCTAAAATGATCAGCTCGACGAGACCTTTCTGTTTATGCTATCCATGACTTAAATTGCAGCATGCATCATATAAATATATAGTATACAGCAACTAATATGACAATAAATTGTGGCCAAAACTCAATAAAATCCTTCTTTCCTGTATTCCACACCTCACCCATGCCATGCTACTTTAATGCCATGCAAATTGTGCATCATTCATCATGGCATGATTGTTGCTTGTCGCATTTTATTCATATGCTTGTGCACTTTATTTATGTTGGCCCTTGTTTGTTTGGTTCTTCTTCGAATAGAATCGAAAGGGGGATATATCAAGAGAACCAGGAGCACTACCCAGATCCTTCTCTCGCTTCAACTGAGTTGCCAGGCAAGCACTACCACATGCTTGCATACATACAGTACCTATTGCCTCTATCTTATTCTTGCATCATTGAGTCGCGATTGCATTAAACTGAAACCCAAGTATTGCATAGCCTTTACTTTTAAACCCCACCAAGCTTGTTCCTCCATCCCATGAGCCATTACTACAGGAGTTGTTTGAGCCATGCGAGTCGTAGAACAGCATGTGTAGGGTATGTGAGAGTCTGATGGATAACGAGGTACCTAAACAACTTAACCTGAGTAGTAATGGGATAACTAATGAAAGTGGCACCGGTGAGCAATATCTGCTATTTGGTTTTTCCTGCCCACTTGTGTCCCGTAGGACCCCGAGTACTTGATTCCTGTTCCTTGATTATTCGCGCTATCCACATCCGGGAGGCTTATGGGACCCCAGGCGAGCTTGATTCATCTTATTTCTTGGGGCCACAAACTAGTTTGAGGTTTTATTTACTATCTGTACTTATGCCATGCTCTTATTTATTTATTGCGAGGAGCACTGTCTTTGTTAGGAATTGTGACCCGTTTTGCGGTCGACAAGCCCGATCCACACTTCGGGTTCCCGATCGTTTATAGGCCCACAAACCTTGAGTCCGTCTCAAAGTCACTAACTTTGTTATGGTATACTTAATGGGGTGGCCCCCTGAAATATTTCTGAATCCTGTGATTGCTTTGTCGTGAAGGCCTCGTTGGGTTTTGATTTGGTTTTTCCGAGGTTGATCGAGTGTGTGTTGCTATTTGTGCACCCCCTGCAGGGTAAAACTTTCTGAAAGCCGTGTCCGCGGTTATGGACGACTTGGAGCACAGTTTCTCGATCATAGACAAGCATAACTAAAGTACCGCTTTTAATTTGACTAAGTATTTGACTAGTAATTAGTGCAACACTCATGGAATGGTTAATAAAATTGCCAATGGATGGGGGGTTGTTCGTCCGCTTCCTCGTTGGTAAGCAAGGAGGAGGATGGATCTGATGGTATTACCGTTATAACTGTTGTCATTAATTCACGGACATCCGTCTATCTTTGGTTAGGCGGATGGTTAGCGAGTATCTATAGAACTGTTAGGGTTTATCTTTTGCTGCAATTGCGTCACCCTAGGTTGTGTCCCCTTTAGAGGCATAAAGACTTGCTGAGTACCCCTAGGGTCTCACACGATAAATTATTGGTTCGATGAGCAGTACACTCGCAAGATGGATCTTTGGGTGGAGGAGGCCGATGATGTGGGCAACGATCGCTCGTGTAGAGATTCCGGAACGGGATCCGTGAGATCTGTATGGATGTGCTTATTTATGGGGCATCTTATGCCGATTTGCTTCTTATCCGTACTCGGATATTGTTTGCCGCTTCCGCCTGATACTCTGATGTGTGATGTATGAGGAGATATCCTAAACTATTAAATCTATATAGGACATTTGAATCTTGCCATTTGGCGTTGCTATATTTTACTTTCTTTTTAGATGGAATGGCTCTGATGTACTATTGTATGGTGGCTTGCATACATACTCATTTGTGTATGTAGTTGATCCTTACCGCCGATTACGCCGCTGCATTTGTCCCGATGCTTGGAAATGGTTGGGACGGCCGAAAGGTCTACCTGTGAGTGGCATTTGGCCCCACCGTATTATTTCAACCATTTCCGCTCATCCAGGCTTGTATCTAGGAGCGTAATTCACCGAGGTAGTTACAGCCACAGATGTAGCGGAGAATCCGCTTCACCGCAGCCCAATGGGCATCCCGAGGAGCATGCATGTGCAAGCACACTGCCGCAAACAGATCGAGCTCGGACGTGTCAACGTCAATCTGAAGGCGCCTCTGATGGAGCGGTAGAACGGGGCATCGGAGGCCAGCGATCCATCAGCGGCTGAAAGCTTGGCCCGTGTTCACAGGAGTAGGCGAGGATTGCAATTAAGCATCCTCACGCCGAGAAGCTCGCGGCGCATTTCATTGATGAAGAAAGAACCCGTCGACGCCGGACAACCTCGATGCCGAGGAAGTAGTGGAAGCGGGCGAGGTCCTTCAACGCGAACTCAGCACGACCGCCGGTGAGTTGTCGAAGAAGACCAGCGGTGGATGCGTCGAGATGATGTCGTCGACGACAAGCAGTAGGCCATGTCGTTGCCCGGTAGACGAATAGCGACGATCGAACGCGTGGAGCGGAAGCCGAGCTGATGTAGAAACGCGGCGATGCCTTTGGTACGTGCGTGCGCTGCCAGATCCATACAAGGACCGAGAGCAAGCACACGCCATCGGGCGCTCGGCGTGAAAAGCCAATGGGCTGACGATGAGACCTGCTCCGACGGTGGCCATGGAGGAAGGCGTTAGACGTCCATCGATGCACCGCCACGCAGCGAAGCGGCGAGGTGCGATCTGCGGGATCGTGCCCGGTTTGACAACCGGGGCAAACGTATCCGTGAAGTCGACACCCGCGCGTTGCCGAAAGCCGCGTACGACCAAGCGTGCCTTATAGCGCTCGAGAGTACCATCGGAGCCGAGCTTGTGCTTGAAGACCCACTTCCCGGTGATGACGTTGGCTCGAGGGGGCCGGGGAACCAGCTCGAGTGTCCGTTCTGTTACGCCGCATACTCCTCCCGTGATGGCGGCGGGTCAAGGGTCGCATAAGCGACACGATCCGAGGTGGGCACCGGCGAGAGAGCGGAGGTGGACGGCGCACTCGGCAGCGGGGAGGGCGCATCCCCCTCACGGGATGACGACGCCCCGCCGTCATGCGCAGGTGACATGGTTATACCCTACGGGTACGTAACTTCAGCATACCTAGTCCAGCCCAAGGAAGGCCCACGACAAACATACGCTGGCCCATGAAGATTTTCGGGTGGCCAAGTCCCATGACGTCTTCGGATCCTTGGAGAACAAGACTAGAGGAGATAGGAAACTCAAAGGGGTAAAACCCTAAGAACTTGTAACCGACTAGGACTATACCCGGGACCTGCCTAAGTCTATATAAAGGCCAGGAGGGTACGTCCTAGGGCAACTCAACCAGCCTCGACTCATACTTTCGCACACGCATCCACGCCAGATCGAATCTGCGCACCCTGTAACCTTCTTCGCCAGTAATCAAAGAGCGAACAAGGAGTAGGGTTTTCCCTCCGAGGGCCTGAACCTGGGTAAATCTTGTGTCCCCTGGTTGCTTGTCTGTTAACCGTACCACGATCTCCAGCATCCCCATCTTCTCCAAAACCCAAGTCCATAACAATGGGCATTGACGAGATTAAACCTCGTCAGCAGGACACTGTTGCCCAGAAGGCCCACTGGTCGGCGGGGTAGCACGTAGACGGCCGCCGCACTCCCGCACGTGCTCGGGTGAGGATGGGCGCAGGAGCCGCAGCGACGGGCGGCGAGACGGGGACCGAGGTGGCCGATGAAGCAGGTGACGAGTGTAGGGTTCGCAGCATAGAAAACAAAAAAATTCCTACGATGTGAACTATATACCAAGATCTATCTACTAGATACAAAAAACGGGCGGATGTATATCCGTAGAGAACATACCCTTGAAGACCGACAAAGCTTAACGAGTTCAACTCGTGGTTGATTGTAACACCCTCAGAATCGGCCCTATGCAAGTTTTAGCGAAACCCGCCAAACCCGCATAGAAACGATTCAAAGGTGCCCACCAGGCACTTTCGTGCGGGTGGAAAACGAAGTAATAACATTACACAACAGTCCTCGATGGGACCCACAGAACAGATATATATACAACAGCGACTCAAAGAGTCAAGAATACAGATATACAGAACAAAGATCCAAATCACCTTGAAAACGATAGAGCGTCCAGCTACGGACAAGATGCAAATGGGGCTAAGAGCCCTGAAGAATAACCAATGGCGTCCATAACCCTGCCCAGGCCAAGCCGTAAGGGTAACCCTGCTAACGACGTCGATCTCAAAACCTGCTTAAACAAAAGGGGTGCCGGCAAAGGGCAAAGGAAAAAGAGAGAGCGGTCAAGATCAGAGGCCGACATCACGAGGCTAGAATTCGGTCCTCGCCTACATAGGTATGGTGGATCGAGCGGCACAAGACATGCACTAAACAACCTATAGAGACTCGATATAACTGTCGGCTACCAGAGAGGGATAAGAAAGTCCTATTCGGAACCATCTTGATACTACCACCAAACATACCCATCCTGGTGTTTCCCCCTCGAGACCAAACGAGGAAGTCAACCGAGGAACTCACGCAGTTGGCAGTTTTATTTATTCAGTTATCGTTGCGGCAATTACTAGTCAAATATAGATAGTCATCCTGACAAAATAAGCAGTGGGCAGTTTTAGTTAACCATTCCGTTGTAGTTGCGACACTTACTAGTCAAATATAATTAGCATGAGATTTCCCAAAACCCAGCAGTTGTTGGTACTTTTATTTAGCCATTCCGTTGCAGTGAAGCTGATTACTAGTCATATCAGATACAAGTCAAACTATAACAGTAAACTTTATTTATAGTTGTCTATGATCGAGACCTGTGCTCCAAGTCGTCCATAACCGCGAACACGGCTTCTCGAAAAGATTTAACCCTGCAGGGGTGCACCAAAGTACCTACACGCACTTCGACCCTTTTTGCCAGATCAATTAACATACACCCATCGGTATGTCGGCGGGGCCTAAGTCATGACGTTTCCCAGACCCAAAGCAAGCACGGGGGGCCACCCCACTAAGTCTACCCGCAACGAAGTCGGCCGGTCTCCGAGACGGACTCAGGGTTTGGGTGGACGGCCAGAAACGATCGGGAACCCGAAAGATGATCGGGCTTGTCGTCTACAAAACGTGTCCCGATCCTAAACAGTACAGTGTGCTCCTCGCACAATCATAAATAAAGCAGTAAAGCATGGCATAGGTACAGGATAGTAAATAAAACCTCAAACTAGTTGTGGCCCCCAGTACAGTACTTTGAAATCAGGTACTAAATCGATGGGGTGCCCATACATCCCACAAGTGGTTAGCGCGCTCGATCTCGGAACAGGTGTCAAGAACTCGGGGTCCTACGGGACACCAGTGAGCGGTCGGAAACCAAATATTATCTATCACCCACCGGTGCCTCTGCATTTACCTACTTCAATTTTAGTTATTAAACGATAATTGAATTAAACGATAATTAAAGTCATGATCATCTCCAACCTTAAACATACGGCAATACTCCAACAACTGTGGTACTTGACGACACGCAACTGCACTTGAGCAAGCGACTACGACGCGCGGTCCAACTATCTACCAAACAACAGGTAATAGGCTGCGTCCAAGGTAATATAAGGCTGCAAGGGATATCACGGGTACGAAAACTAGAGCATCGCAACACAGATAGCAATAGATCAACAGGAGGGAAATAAATACTATAAAAGTAAGATAGGTAGAAAGGGGGAGATGCTCGCCTGAAAACATTGTTGAAGGTTCATCCGAAGAACGGGCGTCACTCGCATCAACTCAACGGCCTTATCCGCGAAGAACCAAAACACTAGAAGAAACACCGGATGCACTATTTATTACTACGACAGAAGATCGAGCATGATGCATGTATGAGGTATGACATGGCAAGATGCGATGCAATTAGGCAATATTAAGCGGAACCGGGGGTCCCAACATTTATTTAGATGGTTCAAGTTATTTAGATACCCCACAATTTAAATGTTGTCTTAACATGGCAAAATATATCACCGGTTCGATGCACAAATTTAAATGGAGGCAATATTAGACTAGATTTGCCCGCATATGGGCCCCATATTTAATTATGAGGTGAATCGGCATAAGGCCCCCAAACCCACATGAATATGCATGTAAGCATGACGATTTAATATGCAACAATTAATATCATTTATAAAATAGGGCTCGAGAAAAGGGGTCACACATTTGGGTATCGGCGATCTTGGTTCCGGGGGTTCGGGGTTCGGTCTCAGGGTTCGACGGGGATCAGGTGCGGATCAGGGCTACTGGGTCCGAGATGAAGAGCTTGGCGTTCGGCGTCCTTCGGTTTCATGTCGACGTGCTTGACGTCCAAAATGGAGAACTCGGCGTTCCGGGGAGAAGGCCTTGGCGTGTCGAGGGATCGGCCTTCGGATCCATGTCGGTGCACTCGGTGTTCCGGGTTGGAGGTCATGGTGTTCCATGATGAAGCGCTTGTCGTTCCGGTGACGATCTTGGCGGTCTTCGGATCCGGGTCTTGGCGTGGCCTTTGGATCACCGGGATCGGGCTTCGGGGTCTCGGTCATCAGATCTGTGAAGGAGATCTTGGCGTGCCGAGGGTCTCGGTGGGATCGGTCTTCGGACTCCAGGAGCGAGGTCTTGATGGTCCGAGAAGAAGGTCTCGATGCTCCATGTCGAAGACCTCCAGGGTTCGACTCCGGTAGAAGTTCTTGTCATACCACGTCGGAGGCCCAGGGTTCTGTTCGGCACCGTTGGCACTCGGAAAAACTTGTGAACATACGCAGACGAGGCTAGTGGTAGAACTTGTCGATGCGGCAGCAGAGCATGACATCGGGCCTCCGGTCTTAAACAACCAAACAGAGACTTCCGCATCAAGTGCTGCGGGGCTTCATGCGGGGATGCGCTCAGGAAAAGGCTCATGCACGAGCCGGGGAGGATCTTCCTTGGTGGTGCCTGGCGATGGGGGGGGGCGAACGGCGGGGCAGCTGGGCCGGACGGCGGCGGCGCTTGCTGGGCGAAGGGGAGCGGTTCAGGCAGACGGCGGGGGAGGGCTTGCTCGGGACTTGGCAGCGGCCGGCGAGGAGGTGCACGACGAAGAGGGCCGGCGCGCTGGCGACAAGCGGGATCATCGAGGCGACGGCGCAACGCGACCAGGGCGAGGACGAACGCCTGCGGCGGCGGAAGGCGTGGCCGGTGGTCGCTGCAGGAGGGCGAGGTCTCGAGGCGAGACAGAGGTCGAAGGCGCGGGAAGGGCGACGAGGGGAGCTCGCGGGGAGGGACGGCAGCGGTCGGGAGACGGGACCGGCGAGGCGGGGAAGTCCCAGCTCCGCAGGACGAGGCGGTGGCGACGCTCGCGAGGAGTCTCTGCAGCGGGGATCGGCGCCAGGGAGGAGAGGATGCGGGGCGCCTGGCAGCTGTGGCTTGTGGCGGAGGCGAGAGGCGAGGTCGGCCCAGGCTCCTTGGCGTGAAACAAGGGGGGGGCAGCAGAGGGAGAGCCCTGGCGGCGAGGTTCAGAGGAGAGGAGGAGCGGGGGATGCGGGGTGGGGATCGCGTGAGGGAGAGAGAGATGGGCAGCGCGTCGGTGGGGGTGGGCCCGCGGTGAGGGGATCGAGGGAGGGTCACGCGGGGGAGGGGTGGACTCGGTCTGGGTCGCACCGGTGTGGTGTGGGGTTGGTTCCAGGGGTGGAGTTGGGTGAGGGAGTGGGGTGAGAGAGGTGGGGCCAGGAACGGGGCCAGGGGAGCGAGGTGGCAGGCGGGGATTGGTGGGGTAGAAAGGGAGAGGTGAGGTGGCAAGGACTGATTGGCCGGGGTGAGGTGGAGGGGTTTGGGTAGACTGGGTTGGGGTAGGAAAAGGGTCTAGG
The DNA here is from genome assembly GCA_023614405.1 of Avena insularis. NCBI lineage: Eukaryota > Viridiplantae > Streptophyta > Magnoliopsida > Poales > Poaceae > Avena > Avena insularis. The sequence goes on along the minus strand of CM042693.1, from coordinate 386,870,194 downwards.
TTTTAGGTTTATTATTTTATAAAATATTTATGGTGTTGTTTTGTTTTAAATCTTTTTAGCAAATAATTTTTAGGCAATTAATTTAACAGATAATTATAAGACTTGTTTTGAAATAAGAGAAGGGGTATTGTATCAGACAAAATAGTTTTTTAGCTAAAATATTCTGAGAGCCAAAGATGCATGATGCCATGATGATGCACAAAGTTTTATTTAACAAGCGATTTTCTAGTAGTGGTTTTACCCGGGGTGCCACATTGATGTAGACGATCTCTTGCCGATCTCAAGATCGAGAGGAAGTCCTAGTGCCGCAAATCAGCAGCGCATCCGTGCTCGCACACACGTTCGAGGCACCGAGCAACCTCCGCCTCCTCGCTCCAGCGATGCAGCGGAAGCACAACTCTTTCTTGCCGAATAGCCACCGGGAACATGTATCTCGCTAGTCCGAGACCATGGGGGATAAATTCTAGAGGGGGAGAGAGATCCTTCACGAGGAGGTGTGAGAGACAAGTGAGGAGGGGGCCTTTTAGGAGGAGGGGGCACCCAAGGGGTGGCCGGCCATGGGCCTGCCCTCCTCCTTCATTCATGTGGGTGGACACTCCACTCACAAAATGCCCTTTAAAATTCCTCCACTCAAAAGTCCACTCAAATTCCCATTAAATTTCCACCAAATTTAATGCAAACTCTCATTAAATAAAACTCTTTTATTTTATTCAGAATTTTGTCAATTACTTTAATGACAAACATTCACAAATAACCCCTTGCTAGAATTCTATTTCACATGCATAACCACTTTATGCAATTTCACCCGAAAACCTGTTTCGGTATCTAGTGAAATAAATTCCTGCGCTTGTTCATTCTTTCGGCATGAAACATTTGCTCCAATTGGATGTCGGTGTCTCTTAAGTGTGTCACCCTACGGTTCGTGAATAATGCGGACATGATCGAGACCCTCTCGGATCAATAATCAAGCGGATCTGAGACCCATACGACTCCCACACATTCAACGATGACTTTCTTGTGATCGTTTAACCTTTTACGCTAGTATCTTAATCCTTTGTTTCACGATATATTACATGTCCGAGATTCGATCATCGGTATCTCCATACCTAGTTTGATCTCTATTCGACATGCACTCTTTTCTCGTTCCTGTGATATAACATTCTAGTGATCAAATCACTTGCTTGCAAGCTAATCAATGTGATATCACCGAGAGGGCCCAGAGTATATCTATCCGTCATCAGGATTAACAAATTCCACTCTCGATCCATGAGCCTCAACATAACACTTTATTAGTTCTGAATCCATCTTTATAATCACCGTGTTACGGTGTGACGTTTGATGTTATCAAGAAACTCTTCCGGTGTTAGTGATTGACATGATCTCATGGTCTAAGGATTAGGATCACTTCGTAAGTTGTTATAGCAATATAAACTCAATGACTTTGATCGTAATGCTATACTTCGGATGAATGTTCATCACACCATTACACTAATGTTGTGATCCCGTTATTAATAACATCCAATGTCCATGATCAGGAAACCTTGATCATCTTGTTAATCAACGAGCTAGTTTATGAGAGAGGCATAACTAGGAACTTTCTGTTTGTTTATTAAACACGCATGTATTAATGTTTCCGTATTAATACAATTATAGCATGCAAAATAAACATCTATCATATACTTGGAATATACATAATAAACACTTTAATATTGCCTCTCAGGGCATATTCCCTTCAGTCTCCCACTTGCACTAGAGACAATAATCTAGTTACATAGTGATAAATCTAACACCCATTGAGTTCTGGTGTTGATCATGTTTTGCTCTAGGGAGAGTTTTAGTCAACGGATCTGCTACATTGAGATTCGTATGTACTTTACAAATCTTTATATCTCCATCCTTGACATGCTCGCGGATGGAGTGAAACCGGCGCTTAATATGCTTGGAATGCTTGTGAGACCTTGGCTCTTTGGCATTGGCAATGGCACCATTGTTGTCACAATAGATCACCATTGGGTCCAACGCGTTTGCCACCACTCCTAGTTCGGATATGAACTCCTTCATCCAAAAAGCCGGCAGCCTTCTCAAGCGACAACATATTCGCCTCCGTTGTTGATCCCGCTACCACAGGTTGTTTAGAGCTCCTCCAACTAACCGCTCCGCCATTCATGAGAAATACGTATCCGGATTGAGACTTAGAGTCATCCGGATCGGTGTCAAAGCTAGCGTCGACATAACACTTAGCGACGAGCTCTTCTTCACCTCCGTATACAAGAAACATATCCTTAGTTCTTCGTAAGTACTTAAGGATATTCTTGACCGCTATCCAATGTTCAACACGGATCCGATTGGTACCTACTAGTCAAACTAATAGCATGTGCCACATCCGTCTTGTACATAGCATGGCGCACATTATAGAGCCTATGGTTGAAGCATAGGGACTTTGTCCATTATCTCTCTTTATTCCGCTATAGCCGGACTTTGAGTCTTACTCAATGTCTTGCCTTGCAACATAGGTAAGAACCCCTTCTTACTTCCGTCCATTTTAAACTTCTTTAAAATCTTATAAAGGTATGTACTTTATGATAGCCCTATTAGGCGCCTAGATCTATCTCTATAGATCTTTATGCCTAATATGTATGACGCTCACCTAGGTCCTTCATTGAAAATTTCTTGTTTAGATAACTTTTAACACCGCTTAAAAGATCTATATCATTTCGATCAATAATATGTCATCCACATATAATATCAGAAATGCCACATTGCTCCCACTCACTTTCTTGTAAATACAAGCTTCTCCATAAGTTTGGACAAATCCAAACTCTTTGATCACCTCATCAAAGCGGAGATTCCAACTTCGTGATGCTTGCTTCAATCCATAGATGGATCGCTGAAGCTTGCACACCTTGTTAGCATCCTTAGGATCGACAAAACCCTTTGGTTGTATCATATACAACTCTTCTTCAATATTACCATTGAGAAACGGTTTTGACATCCATTTGCCATATCTCATAATCGAAATATGCAGCAATTTCTAACATAATCCTAATCGACTTTAGCATCGCTACGGGAGAGAAAGTCTCATCGTAGTCAACTCCTTGAATTTGTCGAAACCCCTTTGCGACAAGTCGAGCTTTATAGACGGTCACATTACCATCATCATCAGTTTTCCTTTTGAAAATCCATTTGTTCTCCACGGCCTTTCGGTCGTGAGGTAATTCCACCAAGTTCCAAACTTTATTTTCATACATGGATTCCATCTCGGATTTCATGGCTTCTAACCATTTGTTGGAATCCGGGCTCATCATCGCTTCTTCATACGCCGCAGGTCATCATTTTCATCAACCATGAAATTCATGACAGGGATTTCCGACAGCTGGAGTGACGCCCCTGCTTGACTGCGAGGTTCGGTAGTACTCTCTTCGAGTTTCATGATCATTATCATTAGTTCCTCTTCAATGTGGAGCCAACTCCGAACAACTTCCCGCAAGGCGCTACTCGCCATACTTTGAAGAGAAGGTTCCACAACCTCTTCGAGTTCTACCTTCCGACTACTCACACCTTTCATGAGAAACTCTTTCTCTAGAAAGGATCCATTCTGGCAACAAAAACCTTGCCCGGATCTGATAGATGGAATACCCAATAGTTTCTTTAGGGTATCCTATGAAGACGATTTTTTCCGCTTTGGGTTCGAGTTTATGCGGTTGAATTTTCTTCACATAAACATCGCATCCCCAAACTTTAAGAAATGATACTTAGGTTTGTTTCCAAACCACAATTCATACTGTGTCTTTTCAACGGATTTAGATGGTGCCCGATTTAAAGTGAATGCAGCAGCTTCTAGTGCATAACCCCAAAATGACAACGGCAAGTCTGTCGAGACATCATAGATCGAACCATATCTAATAAAGTACGACACGACGTTCACACACCATTTCGCTGTGGTGTTCCGAGGTGTGAGTTGTGAAACAATTCCACACTCTTTCATGTGAGTGCTAAACTCAGAACTTAGATGCTCACCTCCACGTCGGATCAGAAATTTGATCTTTCTATTACGATGGTTTTCCACTTCATTCTGAAATTCCTTGAACTTTTCAAAGGTTTCAGACTTGTGTTTCATCAAGTAGATATAACCGTATCTACTCCAATCATCCGTGAAAGTAACAAAATAACGATATCCACCTCGCGCCGACACACTCATTGGACCAAATACATCAGAATGTACGATTTCCAATAAATCTGTCGCCCGTTCCATTGAACCGGAAAACGGCGTTCTAGTCATCTTGCCCATAAGGCATGGCTCACATGTATCAAATGATTCATAATCAAGTGATTCCAAAAGTCCATCCGAATGGAGCTTCTTCATGCGTTTAACGCCAATATGACCTAGACGGCAGTGCCACATATATGCGGATATATCATCATTAAGTTTAATCCTTTTAGCATCAACATTATGAATATGTGTAATATTATCATCGAGATCTAATAGAAATAAACCATTCATCCTCGGTGCATGACCATAAAAGATTTCATTCATATAAATGGAACAACCATTGTTCTCGGATTTAAATGAATAACCACTTCGCATCAAACACGATCCAGATACAATGTTCATGCTCAGTGCAAGCACCAGATAACATTTATTCAAGTTTATAACTAATCCTGACGGCAAGTGGAGAGGCAGCGTTCCGACGGCGATCACATCAACGCTTGATCCATTGCCGACACGCATCTTGACCTCACCCCTTGCTAGCGGTCGCTTGTTCCGCAGCCCCTGATTCGAGTTACAAATATTAGCAACTGAACCGGTATCAAATACCCAAAGCATCGCGAGCACTAGTCAAGTACACATCAATAACATGTATATCATATATACCTTTGTTTGCCTTGCCGGCCTTCTTGTCCGCCAGATACTTGGGGCGATTGCGCCCATGGCGATCCCCTTACAATAGTAGCACTCGGAATCGGACTTAGGTCCAACTCGGGGTTTCTTTTCAGGCGCGGCAACAGGCTTGCCTCCCTTACTTCCCTTTCGTTTTCCCTTCTTGTCTTTCTTGAAACCAGTGTTCCTATTGATCATCAACACTTGATGTTCCTTTTTGATCTCCACTTCTGCAGTTTTAAGCATTGATGTAAGCTCGGGAGAGACTTCTTCATGCCTTGCATATTATAGTTCATCACGAAGCTCTTATAGCTAGGTGGCGTAGACCGCAGAACACGATGGATGCCTAAGTCAATGGGAATCGATATTCCCAAGGACACAAGCTTATCGGCGAATCTGACATCTTGAGTACATGCTCACTAACGGAGTTGTGCTCTTCCATCATGCAGCTAAAGAACTTTTCGAGCGTTGTAGCTCTCTACAGCATGTGTGTAAAATCATTTTCAACTCACCCATTGTATCAAATGCATTGCCGTTTCAAACGCTTTGAAGTTCGCTCTAGCCCATACAATATGCCGCAATGAACTAAGTTGTGGTCCTCCGACGAGTCCGATAGACATTCTTCTCCTCGCTGGGCATCATCTAAAGGTGGGGGGCCTAACGGCGCTTCTAGCACATATTGCTTTTGTGCAGCAGAGAGGAGAATCCTCAAATTCATGGCCCATTCGGTAAAGTTGCTACTGTTCGTTGCTAGTTTCTCTTTCTCCATGAACACATTGAAATTAAAAGCAGGTGGTGCCATCTACAACAGAATTTGTAAAGTTTAGACTAAATGTATGATAGATTGAGTTCAACTAATCTATATTACGAATGAACTCCCACTCAAAAACGACATCCCTCGTGCCTTTTTGGTGATTACATGAACCAAATCCACTACACCAAGTCCGATCATCACGTGAGTCGGTATAGCTTCAAAGGCGAGCATCAAATGGGCATCATATCAACTATATGACTCATGCTTAACCTTTCGGTCCGTGTTCCGAGGCCATGTACATACATGCTAGGCTCGCCAAGTTAGAACCTTAGTATTCAAGGTGTAACTGTCTTACACCCGAAATATGGTCGTGGATCCAAGAACACCCGATCATCACGTGATGTCTTGGAGCGACGAAAACATAATCAGTGCATACTAAAGGAAGAACACATTCTTATCTTGATATTTAAATGAGGGATCATCTTATTATGCTAACAAAGCGCTAAACAAGCAATATAAGATGCTATCAAACATCATATGTTTATTAGTGAAATGATATGGTTCCCGCAGATGATCTCTATCATGTGCATCGTGGTATGATCACTATCATACCTATATGTATAAATCCAAGGTCTATGGATTTTACACGCTATGTGTGTTGTAAGAGTATCATCTCATACTTCTACTTACAACACTACCATATCATAACACTAGCCCAGCAACAATCTAAACTAGACGCCTCTAATTTATCCATTGCAAGTTTTACGTGGCTTAGGGCTTTCGAGATAGAACCGTTCTTACCTACGAACATGAACCACAACGAGGATAATCAAATTGTTGACAACTCGCTTGCAAAATAGATATTGACTATAGTAGGAGAGACAGACACCCGCTAGCCACTTATGCAAACTAGTTGCATGTCAAGCGTGGAACAGGTCTCATGTGCGAGGACATGTAAAGTTTGTCCGGGCCGCTTCATCCCACTATGCCACCAATATCCAAAACTACAACAAAGGAGCAACAACATGATCATCATCGCCCACATACTCATATGTGTACTACCCGTGTAAAGTATCTACGCATAGATCCGGCTCTGATACCCTTTGTAGGGTTCGCAGCATAGAAAACAAAAAAATTCCTACGATGTGAACTATATACCAAGATCTATCTACTAGATACAAACAACGGGCGGATGTATATCCGTAGAGAACATACCCTTGAATACCGACAAAGCTTAACGAGTTCAACTCATGGTTGATGTAGACGATCTCTTGCCGATCTCAAGATCGAGAGGAAGTCCTAGCGCCGCAAATTAGCAGCGCATCCGTGCTCGCACACACGTTCGAGGCACCGAGCAACCTCCACCTCCTCGCTCCAGCGATGCAGCGGAAGCACAACTCTTTCTTGCCGAATAGCCACCGGGAACATGTATCTCGCTAGTCCGAGACCATAGGGATAAATTCTAGAGGGGAGAGATCCGCCACGAGGAGGTGTGCGAGACAAGTGCGGAGGGGGGCTCCGTTGCGAGGAGGAGGGGGGCACCCAAGGGGGTGGCCGCCGGCCATGGGGGCTGCCCCCTCCCCTCCTTCATTCATGTGGGTGGACACTCCACTCACAAAATGCCCTTTAAAATCCCTCCACTCAAAAGTCCACTCAAATTCCCATTAAATTTCCACCAAATTTAATGCAAACTCTCATTAAATAAAACTCTTTTATTTTATTCATAATTTTGTCAATTACTTTAATGACAAACATTCACAAATAACCCCTTGCTAGAATTCTATTTCACATGCATAACCACTTTATGCAATTTCACCAAAACCTGTTTGTATCTAGTGAAATAAATTCTCGCGCTTTGTTCATTCTTCGGCATGAAACATTTGCTCCAATTGGATGTCGGTGTCTCTTAAGTGTGTCACCCTACGGTTCGTGAATAATGTGGACATGATCGAGACCCTCTCGATCAATAATCGAAGCGGATCCGAGACCCATACTGACTCCCACACATTCAACGATGACTTTCTTGTGATCGTCGGAACCTTTTACGCTAGTATCTTAATCCCTTTGTTTCACGATATATTACATGTCCGAGATTCGATCATCGTTATCTCCATACCTAGTTTGATCTCGTTACCGACATGCACTCTTTTCTCGTTCCTGTGATATAACATTCTAGTGATCAAATCACTTGCTTGCAAGCTAATCAATGTGATATCACCGAGAGGGCCCAGAGTATATCTATCCGCCATCAGGATGAACAAATTCCTCTCGATCCATGAGCCTCAACATAACACTTTATTAGTTCTGAATCCATCTTTATAATCACCCTGTTACGGTGTGACGTTTGATGTTATCAAGAAACTCTTCCGGTGTTAGTGATTGACATGATCTCATGGTCTAAGGATTAGGATCACTTCGTAAGTTGTTATAGCAATATAAACTCAATGACTTTGATCGTAATGTTATACTTCGGATGAATGTTCATCACACCATTACACTAATGTTGTGATCCCGTTATTAACAACATCCAATGTCCATGATCAGGAAACCTTGATCATCTTGTTAATCAACGAGCTAGTTTATGAGAGAGGCATAACTAGGAACTTTCTGTTTGTTTATTAAACACACATGTATTAACGTTTCCGTATCAATACAATTATAGCATGCAAAATAAACATCTATCATATACTTGGAATACACATAATAAACACTTTATTATTGCCTCTCACGGCATATTCCCTTCAACGAGGAGGCGCTCGAGCTGGTCGACGGCGCCGGAGGCGTCGCAGGAGGGCAGACGGGGCGCCATGGTGTGGGGGCACCGCTGGTGACGGGCGCCATGGGACCAAGCGGGCCGACGCAGGGGTCATTGGGCCGCCACAGCCGGCGGCGCTGGTCCGCCACAAAGGGCGCCGGGGGCGTCATCGGAGGCGTCGCCAAGAGTCCCTACTGAAACGGAAAAGACAACTCGTCAAAGTACACGTGCCGGGAGGTGAGGACGCGATGTGAGACTGGGTCGTAGCAGCGATAGCCCTTGGTGTTGGCGGGGTAGCCTAAAAACACACAAGGGAGAGAGCGAGGCGCAAGCTTGTGCGCGACGGTAGCAGCAGTGTTAGGATAACACTTGTAGTCGAAGACGCGGAGGTCATCATAGGCGGGCGGCACACCGTAGAGGAGGTGTTGCGGCGTGTAAGACCAACGCACACGACACGGGCGGATGTTGACGAGGAGAGTCGCCATGGCAAGAGCATCCGGCCAGAACCGTGGGGGCATGTGGGCGTGGAACAGAAGGGTGCGTACGCAGTCGTTGAGAGTACGGGCATCCGCTCAAAGACGCACTGCTTCGGGGAAGTGTAGGGACACGTGAGGCGGAATATGGCGCCATGGGCGGCGAGAAGTGAGCGAATAGTGATGTTGTCGAACTCTTTGCCGTTGTCAGTTTGTAAGGCGTGAATAGGGCGACCGAACTGAGTGGAAACGAAGGCAAAAAACGCGGTGAGAGTGGCGGCAACGTCGGATTTGCAACGAAGAGGAAACATCCATACAAAATGAGAGTGATCATCCAAAATCACGAGATAATAATTATAACTAGAATTACTGGGAATAGGCGAGGTCCAAACATCACTATGAATAAGTTGAAACAGAAAAGACGCGACTGTGGAGGAGGAACTAAACGGGAGGCGAACATTTTTGCCTAGACGACATGCTTCACAAGAGTGGACATCCGTTTTATTACAGGTAAAGGAAAAGCCTTGCATTATTTGACGTAGAGCGGCGGAGCTAGGATGGCCGAGGCGAGCATGCCAGAGATCGACAACGGTGGAGAGGGCGAGTGAGCTGCTGGCGGTTGTGGAGGCCGAACCAACAGGGTACAGATCGCCGGGGCTGTCACATCGGTGGAGGAGCATCCGAGTACGACCATCCTTGACAGAGAAACCAAAGGCGTCAAATTCCACACTCATAGGATTATCACGACAGAAAGATTTAACGGAAACAAGATTTTTAATCAAGGTAGGAGAAACAAGAACGTTATTTAGAGAGAGGGGAGTGGAAGTGGAGGGAAAAGAGACGGAACCGGTGTGAGTAATGGGAAGCGCATGACCGTTGCCAACGATGATGCGAGAGGAGGTGGAGGAGGGTGTAGAAGAAGAGAGGGTATCGGGCAGCCATATCTGAGGCGCCGGTGTCCATGAACGCCGCCACCGCCACCATACTCCCCAGCTGGGGCGCCTGAGGGCGGTCGAGGCGGGGTCCCACGGGCCGAGCCTGGGGAGGGGGCGGCGAGGGGGCGGAGTAGGCGCGCACCGTAGCTTGGGCGCGGCGTGCGACGGCGGGTTGGAGTGCCGCGAGAAGGCTCGGGTGGGGGACGCGCCCCATGATGCCCGGGTAGGGAGCGCGCGGCAGGGGCATGGAGTAGGCATGGACGACCCCGGTCCACGGGTTGTGACCCGCGAGCCACGACGGAGTGGGGGCAGCGTGCTGGGGTGGACGAGGCGCGGGGGCGGTGGCGTTGGCGCCACCATAGCCGCCGCCGTTGCCACCACCACCACGGCGACGACGCCCGCGACGACCACCGCCGGTGGCGGGGGGAGGGGCGGGGGGCGGCTGGGTGTAGAAGCCCGGAGGTGGACCCATAGGGCGAGGCGCGGAGGTGGGAGCAGCGGCGCGAGGCGCGTGTGCTGGGGCGCCGCGTGAGAGGCCAGCGACGAAGGCGGTGTGAGCCGCCCGAGCCCAGAGATGCTTGAGGCGGCGCTCCTCAAGGCGCAGGTAGGCAACGACCTGCTCGAAGGAGGGCGTGGTGAGGAGCGTGAGATTGGAGGCAGCGTTGCTGAGATCCTCGCCGAGACCTGCCGACAGGGTGGAGAGCATGATCTTGTCGTCGATCAGAAACTCCAAGTCGCGAAGCTCGTCGGAGAGGCTCTTCAGCTTGAGAACGTACTCGTCGAGAGAGTGGTCGTTCTGGTGGGTGCCGAAGAACTCCTGCTGGAGGAAGGTGACCCGCTGGATCTTGTTGTCGGTGAAGAGGCCGGTGATTTTCTCCCACACCGTGTGCGCGGTGTCGCCGTCCCGGACGACGGTGCGGAAGATGTCGTTGGAGACGGTCTGGTAAAACCAGCGGATGATGGTGGCGTCGATCGCGAGCCACTCGGGGTCGTGCGGCATGGCGAGGAGGTCGATGGTGCCATCGACGTGGTCGAGGAGATCATACTCGCGGAAGAGCAGCCCGAAGTACGTCTTCTACGGGAAGAAGTTGGAAGCGGTGGTGGAGAGCTTCACCAGCACGCGCTCGGCGATGGGGATGTCGCGGATGACGGCGACGGAGGGCCCGGCGAAGGGGTTGCTGCTGCCGGAGCGGGAGGAGTTGAAGGGATCGGAGGGGCCGGAGGAGGAGAACCCGGCCATGGCGGAAGCGGCAGTGGTGGTGGGTGGCGGCTAGGGTTTGGGAGAGGAGGAGCCGGCGGCGCCCTAGGGGAGGGAGGGGGCGGCGGCTAGAGGGAGGGGCAGGCGGCGCCCTAGGGAAGGGAGGGGGGCGCGGCTTGAGGGAGGCAGGCGCGCCTAGGGTAGAGAGAGGGGCAGCTAGGTCAGGACCGAGGGTCTCGATACCATGTAGAAGGGAATTGAGATCATGACACACCAATTGGGCCGGCTGCTCATGTATATATAGACAGACACATGTACAATTACAGGTACAACCCTGACAAAACACGGGGACCTATACCTAGTACAATATGTTACTCAACAGCTTGAGTCAGGTCTTAATGGCAAGCGCTAGGCGTCATGGAAAACCTCCCATCGTCCTGCTTCCCCGTGCACCACCTGTCCGCAAACATTCCCCATGCGCCCGGGTCGAGAACGACCCCCGCGTGCACCTCTCCGTCCTCTCATAGGAAAACGAACTGACTACTGAACCTCCTCGCCCCTGCTTCGTCAAGTTCCTGGCCTTCATCGGAGAAGGCATGTAACACCCTCAGAATCGGCCCTATGGAAGTTTCGGCGCTTCCCGCCAAACCCGCATAGAAACGATTCAAAGGTGCCCACCAGGCACTTGCGTGCGGGTGGAAAACGAAGTAATATCATTACACAATAGTCCTCGATGGAACCCACAAAACATATATATACAACAGCGACTCAAAGAGTCAAGAATACAGATATACAATACAAAGATCCAAATCACCTTGAAAACAATACCGCGTCCGAGTACGGACAAGATGCAAATTGAGCTAAGAGCCCTGAAGAATAACCAATGGCGTCCATAACCCTGCCCAGGCCAAGCCGGAAGGGTAACTCTGCTAACGACGTCGATCTCAAAACCTGCTTAAACAAAAGGGGTGCCGACAAAGGGCAAAGGAAAAAGAGAGAGCGGTCGATCGAGGCCAAGACAGCGAGGCTAGAATTGGCGGTCTCGCCTACATAGGTATGGTGGATCGAAAGCGGCAAAGATGCACTAAACAACCTATAGAGACTCGATATAACTGTCGGCTACTAGAGAGGGATAAGAAAGTCCTATTCGGAACCATCTTGATACTACCACCAAACATACCCATCCTGGTGTTTCCCCCTCGAGACCAAACGAGGAAGTCAACCGAGGAACTCACGCAGTTGGCAGTTTTATTTATTCAGTTATCGTTGCAGCAATTACTAGTCAGGTATAGATAATCATCCTGATATAATAAGCAGTGGGCAATTTTAGTTAACCATTCTGTTGTAGTTGCGACACTTACTAGTCAAATACAATTAGCATGAGATATCCCAAACCCAGCAGTTGTTGGTACTTTTATTTAGCCATTCCGTTGCAGTGAAGCTGATTACTAGTCATATCGGATACAAGTCAAATTATAGCAGTAAACTTTAGTTATAGTTGTCTATGATCGAGAACTGTGCTCCAAGTCGTCCATAACCGCGGACACGGCTTTTCGAAAAGATTTAACCCTGCAGGGGTGCACCAAAGTATCCACACGCACTTCGACCCTTTTGCCGATCGTTAACATACACCCATCGGTATGTCGGGGGCCTAAGTCATGACGCTTCCTGGACCCAAAGCAAGTACATGGGGCCACCCACTAAGCTACCCGCAACGAAGTTGGCGGCTCGAACGGACCAGGTTTTCGTCGCTGGCTGTAAACGGGAACCCGAAAGTGTGACTGGGCTTGTCGATACCGCGAAAACACTCCGCTTACCTAAACAGTACAGGTGCTCCTCGCACAATCTTAAATAAAGCAGTAAAGCATGGCATAAGTACAGAATAGTAATAAAGCTCCAAACTACTTTGTGGCCCCCAGTTCAATACTTTGAAATCAGGTACTAATCGATGGGGGTGCCCATACACCCCACCTGTGGTTAGCGCGCTCGATCTCGGAACAGGTGTCAAGAACTTGGGGTCCTACGGGACACCAGTGAGCGGTTAAAATCCAAATAACATCTATTACCCACCGGTGCCTCTGCATTTACCTACGTTCAATTTTAGTTATTAAACAATAATTAAAGTCATGATCATCTCCAACATTAAACATGCGGCAAAACTCCAACAACTGTGGTACTTGACGACACGCAACAGCACTTGAGCAAGCGACTACGACGCGCAAGTCCAACTATCTACCAATCAACAGGTAATAGGATGTGTCCAAGGCAATATAAGGCTGCAAGGGATATCACGGGTACGAAAACTAGAGCATCGCAACACCGATAGCAATAGATCAACAGGAGGGAATAAATACTATAAAAGTAAGATAGGTAGAAAGGGGGAGATGCTCGCCTGAAAAACATTGCCGAAGGTTCATCCGAAGGTCGGGTTGACACTCGCATCAACTCATCGGCCTAGTCCGTGAAGAAGCAAAACACTAGCACAAACACCGGATGCACTATTTAATACTATGACAGAAGATCGGGCATGATGCATGTATGATGTATGACATGGCAAAGGTGCAATGCAATTAGATCATATTAAGCGGAACCGGGGTCCCGACATTTAATTAAACGGTTCAAGTTATTTATCTACCCCGCAAATTAAATGTTGGATTAGCAAGACCAAACATGGCTTCGGTTCGCTATGCCAATTTAAATGAAGTCCGGAATAAGACAAAGATATCCCGCATATAGACTCCATATTTAATTATGAGATGAATTGGCATAATGCCCCCAAACCCACATGATGCGATGCGAAATGAACCATTCAATATGCAACAAGTGATAATGTTATTATTATAAAAATAATGGGGTCTCGGATAGGGAATCACACATGCGGATCGAAGATCTTGGTTCGATGTGGTTCAGGTTCGGCGAGATCGATCTCCAGAGTTTGGTCTTTGGTTCCATAACGAAGGTCATGGCATTCCGGAAGAAAACCTTGGTGCTCTGCATCGAAGACCTTCGGGTTCGGGGCCTCGGACAAAAGTCCCGAGTAGTAGATCTTGACGCTTCGAGGGTGGCGGGTTCGAGGGTCTTGTGCACTTGTCGAGGTAGAAGATGGCATTGCCTTGGGCTAGGTAGCACAAGGATACAGGCAACCAGCCCGAGGTGATGCTGCGAGGCAGGAACAACGGGGCATCGGGAATCACCATCAACACCACATCTCACTAGTACCACTTCGCAACAACACATCAACTTAGCATCTGATGAAAACGGCTAGCAATACGCAAACACGGTGCAAGCATGGTCTATTTCCCTTGGACTAGGTATAACCGTGGCAGAGGAAGTCTGACACAGAGGCGGCGATGCACAGAGGGCCGTCGGGTGGCTGGTAGAGGCAGCCAGGCATGCGAGGCCGAGGGAGGAAGCCGGTGAGGGCGAGCGGCCGAGGGGATGCAGGGAACACAGAGGACGGTCCGGGCGCCGGGGAGGCGCTGGTCGGCGGGGACCGAGCGCGGACGGCAGAGGGGCCGCACCTGCGGGCGATCTCGGCAGAGGGGCGGTGAAGTCGCATGAAGGGGCCCCTGGCGGCGAGCGGCCGCAGGTGGCGGGCGACGACCTTGGACGGCATGGGGGCTCCTGGCGGCCGGAGGTGGCGGAACCGCGGCGGACGGTGGCGAGGCGAGGCCGCCGCAGGGCTCGCGGGAGGCATGCGGAAGGAGGGGGTCGCGGAGGGGATCCGGGCGACGCTCGCAACAAGACTGAGAGTTGCCGCGGGCAAGCGATGACGGCCCGAGGGGCTCGACGAAGCTCTTGGTGAAGGGCGCCGGCGGGGTCGGGGCGGCAAAGTCGACGACGATGCTCTGTCGCGGGGAGGACGGCCGGAGAGGGAGGGAGCCTGACGGCTGCGGGAGGCGGGCCGACGAGGACCAAGCGATGGCGGCACGGGATTCGAGCGAGGGAGGGCCTGGCGGCTGCGGAACTCCTCCCGGCGACAGCACACGAGGAGAAGGGGCCGCGCAGGAGGTCCGTGTGCAGGGCCTCGAAGGGCGCTGACGATGGTGGATGGGGGGGAGGAGCCTGTCCGGGAGTGGTGGCAGGGTGAGGTCGTTGGCGGCGGCGGATCAGGGATTGAGCAGGGGATGGAGGCCGGGTGGTTGGCGACGCGTGGGGAGGAAAGCGAGGTGGGAGTTGGTGTGGGACCGGCCAACGCGTGGTGTTTCGCTTTCTCGGATGCGCGCGGTGGTGGCGCGTTTCGACCGCATGCGGCGCGTGCGTGTATGTGTGGACTGGGTCGGCAGATCTAGGGTTAGGGTTAGGGTTTCTAGGTTTATACTAGGGTTTCTTTTGGGCCGGGTAGTAGGTGGTCTGACCGGTTGGGCTTTTGGGCCGGCCGGCTGGACTGCCTCCCCAAAATAATATTTTTGTTATTTCTTTTATTTTAAAATAAATTTTGTAAATAGTTTTAGATAAATAAAAGATCCGGCTGGACCGACGGTTTTGGTTTGAACAAAGAGGGGAGGATATTAATATAGAAAACAAAGCAGGTCTTTTAGCAAAATAGTTTTAATCAATTAGATGCATGCTGATGTCATGATGATGCACAAGTATTTTTAACACGCGATTTTTCTAGTACTGGATTTACCCGGGGTGCTACAATTCGACACCACTAACAATGGATCTCGCCCTCGAGATCCGCCTCATGGTACCGGAAAGAAGGTTGGCGATCTGCATCTTCTCGCTTCGTGTAGATCCTCGCGACACCACTAACAAGAGGTCGTTGTCCGTGATCGTCGAGAGAACACTCCGGGAACAAAAGGTCGAAGGTAGAGGTATCAACAAATAAAGCCACCTCTAGCTTCGATAGAAAGAGGGAGACGATGCATTCTCATCCACTTCAATGTACAAAAGCGAATAGAAGGGGTAGTCGGCATGGGGGCCAATCCATCACGCACCCAAACTATTACTCTGCACAATCAGTAGAAAAGCGTGCAACCATTCTCGGAATCAGACTGAAGATCTCGACAATCGAGGTTCAGGAACAAAGGAGTGATGCAGACTCTGCATCGGATCTGGCGTAGATGATGTTGTCGCGTCAGAAAGCACCGGAAGGCACAAGAAGGAACAAAGAGAAGTCCACCGGACGAAGGAATCCTCGGATAGCATGAAGACCATATGTAGCAACACCGTTACCAAAGGAGGAAGCGAAACCCTGAAGGTACGATGGAACCCAACCACGAGAAATCCTGGACTCGAAGAGAGAGAAGAGAGCGGATTCAAAACACGCAGAGGTGAGAGGAGAGCAGCAGAGGGGTAAGGAGTAAAATCAGACCTACTAACTATCCAACCGATTTTGCAAAAATAGTTTTGACACTCTACTTGCCGTTAGCTAGGTTATCCTACAGGCTGGACTTGTGGGTATGGCAATCTGAGCTCGATACCACTCAGTAACACCCTCGAACCGGCCCTATGCAAGTTTCAGCGCTTCCGCCAAACCCGCATAGAAACGATTCAAAGGTGCCCACCAGCACTTGCGTGGGTGGAAAAACAGTAATATCATTACACAATAGTCCTCGATGGAACCCACAAAACATATATACAACAGCGACTCAAAGAGTCAAGAATACAGATATACAATACAAAGATCCAAATCACCTTGAAAACGATAGCGTCCGAGTACGGACAAGATGCAAATTGAGCTAAGAGCCTCAAGAATAACCAATGGCGCCCATAACCCCTGCCAAAGCCAAGCCGGAAGGGTAACTCGCTAACGACGCCGATCTCAAAACCTGCTTAAACAAAGGGTGCCGACAAAGGGCAAAGGAAAAGAGAGAGTGGTCGATCGAGGCCATACGGCGAGGCTAGAATTGCGGTCCTCGCCTACATAGGTATGGTGGACTGAGCGGCAGCGCAGCATGCACTAAACAACCTATAGAGACTCGATATAACTGTCGGCTACCAGAGAGGGATAAGAAAGTCCTATTCGGAACCATCTTGATACTACCACCAAACATACCCATCCTGGTGTTTCCCCCTCGAGACCAAACGAGGAAGTCAACCGAGGAACTCACGCAGTTGGCAGTTTTATTTATTCAGTTATCGTTGCAGCAATTACTAGTCAGGTATAGATAATCATCCTGATATAATAAGCAGTGGGCAATTTTAGTTAACCATTCCGTTATAGTGGCAACACTTACTAGTCAGATACAATTAGCATGAGATAACCCCAAAACCCAGCAGTTGTTGGTACTTTTATTCAGCCATTCCGTTGCAGTGAAGCTGATTACTAGTCATATCGGATACAAGTCAAATTATAGCAGTAAACTTTAGTTATAGTTGTCTATGATCGAGAACTGTGCTCCAAGTCGTCCATAACCGCGGACACGGCTTTTCGAAAAGATTTAACCTAGGGTGCACCAAAGTATCCACACGCACTTGACCCTTTTGCCGATCGTTAACATACACCCATCGGTATGTCGGCGGGGCCTAAGTCATGACGCTTCCTGCACCCAAAGCAAGTACATGGGGCCACCCACTAAGCTACCCGCGAACGGTTGGCGGCTCGAACGGACCTGTGGTTTGCGCTGGTCAAACGATCGGGAACCCGAAGTGTGATCTGGGCTTGTCGATACATGAAACACTCCGCTTACCTAAACAGTACAGGTGCTCCTCGCACAATCTTAAATAAAGCAGTAAAGCATGGCATAAGTACAGAATAGTAATAAAGCTCCAAACTACTTTGTGGCCCCCAGTTCAATACTTTGAAATCAGGTACTAATCGATGGGGTGCCCATACACCCCACCTGGTTAGCGCTCGATCTCGGAACAGGTGTCAAGAACTCGGGGTCCTACGGGACACCAGTGAGCGGTTAAAATCCAAATAACATCTATTACCCACCGGTGCCTCTGCATTTACCTACGTTCAATTTTAGTTATTAAACAATAATTAAAGTCATGATCATCTCCAACATTAAACATGCGGCGAAACTCCAACAAATGTGGTACTTGACGACACGCAACAGCACTTGAGCAAGCGACTACGACGCGCAAGTCCAACTATCTACCAATCAACAGGTAATAGGATGTGTCCAAGGCAATATAAGGCTGCAAGGGATATCACGGGTACGAAAACTAGAGCATCGCAACACCGATAGCAATAGATCAACAGGAGGGAATAAATACTATAAAAGTAAGATAGGTAGAAAGGGGGAGATGCTCGCCTGAAAAACATTGCCGAAGGTTCATCCAAAGGTCGGGTCGACACTCGCATCAACTCATCGGCCTAGTCCGTGAAGAAGCAAAACACTAGCACAAACACCGGATGCACTATTTAATACTATGACAGAAGATCGGGCATGATGCATGTATGATGTATGACATGGCAAAGGTGCAATGCAATTAGATCATATTAAGCGGAACCGGGGTCCCGACATTTAATTAAACGGTTCAAGTTATTTATCTACCCCGCAAATTAAATGTTGGATTAGCAAGACCAAACATGGCTTCGGTTCGCTATGCCAATTTAAATGAAGTCCGGAATAAGACAAAGATATCCCGCATATAGACTCCATATTTAATTATGAGATGAATTGGCATAATGCCCCCAAACCCACATGATGCGATGCGAAATGAACCATTCAATATGCAACAAGTGATAATGTTATTATTATAAAAATAATGGGGTCTCGGATAGGGAATCACACATGCGGATCGAAGATCTTGGTTCGATGTGGTTCAGGTTCGGCGAGATCGATCTCCAGAGTTTGGTCTTTGGTTCCATAACGAAGGTCATGGCATTCCGGAAGAAAACCTTGGTGCTCGTGATCAAGACCTTCGGGTTCGGGGCCTCGGACAAATGTCCCGGGTAGTAGATCTTGACGCTTCGAGGGTGGCGGGTTCGAGGGTCTTGTGCACTTGTCGAGGTAGAAGATGGCATTGCCTTGGGCTAGGTAGCACAAGGATACAGGCAACCAGCCCGAGGTGATGCTGCGAGGCAGGAACAACGGGGCATCGGGAATCACCATCAACACCACATCTCACTAGTACCACTTCGCAACAACACATCAGCTTAGCATCTGATGAAAACGGCTAGCAATACACAAACACGGTGCAAGCATGGTCTATTTCCCTTGGACTAGGTATAACCGTGGCAGAGGAAGTCTGACACAGAGGCGGCGGTGCACAGAGGGCCGTCGGGTGGCTGGTAGAGGCAGCCAGGCATGCGAGGCCGAGGGAGGAAGCCGGTGAGGGCGAGCGGCCGAGGGGATGCAGGGAACACAGAGGGCGGTCCGGGCGCCGGGGAGGCGCTGGTCGGCGGGGACCGAGCGCGGACGGCAGAGGGGCCGCACCTGCGGGCGATCTCGGCAGAGGGGCGGTGAAGTCGCATGAAGGGGCCCCTGGCGGCGGACGCGGCCGCAGGTGGCGGGCGACGACCTAGGACGGCATGGGGGCTCCTGGCGGCCGGAGGTGGCGGAACCGCGGCGGACGGTGGCGAGGCGAGGCCGCCGCAGGGCTCGCGGGAGGCATGCGGAAGGAGGGGGTCGCGGAGGGGATCCGGGCGACGCTCGCGGCAAGATCGAGAGCTGCCGCCGGAAGTGACGACGGCCCGGGCTCGGGTTTGAAGCTCTTGGTGAAGGGCGCCGGGCGCGGGCGGCGAAGTCGACGACGATGCTCTGTCGCGGGGAGGACGGCCGGAGAGGGAGGGAGCCTGACGGCTGCGGGAGGCGGGCCGACGAGGACCAAGCGATGGCGGCACGGGATTCGAGCGAGGGAGGGCCTGGCGGCTGCGGAACTCCTCCCCATGACAAAGACACGAGGAGAAGGGCCGCTAGAGGTCCGTGTCTGCGTGGCCTCGAAGGGCGCTGACGATGGTGGATGGGGGGGGAGGAGCCTGTCCGGGAGTGGTGGCAGGGTGAGGTCGCTGGCGGCAGCGGATCAGGGATTGAGCAGGGGATGGAGGCCGGGTGGTTGGCGACGCGTGGGGGGAAAGCGAGGTGGGAGTTGGTGTGGGACCGGGTCAACGCGGTGTTGGCGGCTCGCTTCTCTGGGATCGCGCGCGGGTGGTGGGCGGTTTCGACCGCATGCGGCGCGTGCGTGTATGTAGGGACTGGGTCGGCAGATCTAGGGTTAGGGTTAGGGTTTCTAGGTTTAGACTAGGGTTTCTTTTGGGCCGGGTAGTAGGTGGTCTGACCGGTTGGGCTTTTGGGCCGGCCGGCTGGACTGCCTCCCCAAAATAATAGTTTTTGTTATTTCTTTTATTTTAAAATAAATTTTGTAAATAGTTTTAGATAAATAAAAGATCCGGCTGGACCGACGGTTTTGGTTTGAACAAAGAGGGAAGGATATTAATATAGAAAACAAAGCAGGTCTTTTAGCAAAATAGTTTTAATCAATTAGATGCATGCTGATGTCATGATGATGCACAAGTATTTTTAACACGCGATTTTTCTAGTACTGGATTTACCCGGGGTGCTACAAGGCACAATTGCCGGCCATGCCAGAGAAGACGTTGTCACCGGAGAGGCCGGCCGCCCGTTGTAGAAGCGCCGCCACACCTCTATAGCAAGACCAACCGCACGTGGTAGCAACACCGTTGCTGCTTTGTAGCGAGACCAGCCGCCTGTTGTAGCAGCCTTGTCCCGCCTCTATAGCAGCGTCGTCCACCAGTTGTAGCAGGGCCCCCGCGCCTGAGTAGCAGCACCGCCAAGCCTATGTAGCAGGACTGGCCGCCCGTTGTAGCATCCGTATCGCGCTTCTGTAGCAGCTCGCTGGACACCTATTGTAGCAGGGCCACCGTGCCTGAGGAGCAGTGTCTTCGCGCCTCGGCTGCCCGTTGTAGCAGCGTCGCCGCGCCTCTATAGAAGGGGCGGCCGCCCCTTGTAGAAGGGACACCGTGCCTCTGTAGTAGAGAGGAGCAGGGGCCGGCTGCCGCTCGCAACACTGCAGGTCCCCATGCTCGCTCCTTGCATCACGGCGACACCAACCGACTTGCAGCGACGGGGACCAAGAGCTAGCGGCGGCAGCGCATCTTACTGTGGCGGAGGGAAGCCATGGCGGTGTGGTGGTACCGCGGAGAAGAATGGCAGCCGTGCGAGGTGGGAGGGAGAGGATGGGCACCGGTTGAGGTGGGGAATTTCTATGGAGGAGAGAAGGTAGGAGAACATTAAGTGGAGGACCGTAGAGGTGGCCTAGATATGTAGGGGGGTGGAGGCGGAGTTGTTGAAACATGTACGCGAACGACCTGAACCCGTGTACGCAAATGACCCGGACGATCGTTGTCTTAGGGACGGGGATCATTTTCCGGACTTAATTGGGTCAACTCAGAAAGAGTTTGGATTAGTTTGGTTTCTTATAGCAAATGGTTGGGTATGATTAGGAATGGGCTTTAACAAGTCCGATTCCTAACAGGTTTGATCTACATTTTACAATCGGTTGGAGAGATTGGTTCGTGTTCCCGATTTTTAAGCCAAGTTTCTACGCCCGTCGGTCACCCTGCGACCGCAGTGGCCATCGCTTGCCGGTCCCACCTTCGCAGCAGCTGCCCGTCTCCGTTCGCACACGGCTGGCCAGCCCCACCTCCGCGGCAGTCAAAGCAGCTGGCGGCTCACTGGCCAGGTCTCGTGTCTTGCATGGCTAATCCTGATACCCAGAACAACAGGCAACGTGCCATCAACTGCAGCAAAAACAACCACGGGCAGGTTAGGAAAAATCGAACGGTTTTCAACCATTTGATTAAACACTTTCATACCCACCACTGCGCACTCAGTTTCAGTTTGGTTTGGGTGGACTTTCAAGTTGGTTTGGTTTAAGTTGGGATTACGAAAATATACGATGGGTTTAGTTCGGTTTAGGCTGCCACGTTGGGCCATGCGGGTTTGGTTGAAGTATGGTTCAGTTTTTGAACCATTCTCAGGTTTATCGACCACCCTCCCTCGTGTCGTCGCCACCGGAGGGTCCGCCGGTTGCTTAGGGATGGAGGCGGCAGGGCGTTCCCTCTCTCCTTCGGCGCGAGGGTGTTCTGCTGGCGGCACGAGCTGGTGATGGTGCCTGCAGCGGGTGTGGTGACTTCGGGCTGCGGGCGGCGCGTCACGGCCAGGAGGGGGTTCGGTGGCACTGCAGGCGGAGGTGGTGGGCAGGCCATGGCCTGGGGCCGCGGAAGGGGTGGGGGTGGTTGACCGGGCCTGATCTAGACCCTAGATGGGCTGGGCAGGCCGCGGCCATGGCACCTCTCTAGCGCTCATGTAGGAAGCCGAGCCGGCGGGCTTAGGCATGGAACCAGTCGGGGTGGCGCCCCTCGACCATGGTTTGATGAGATCTTAAGGATTAGAGTTTTGTAAAAAATCAATCAGTAATTTAATTTGACCTAAATCTTTCTTTATAATGATATGTTTGATTTAGGAAAGCCTTAAAGATAAAGGAGATCTTTATGCAAGGAAAGAAAGGAGGCTAGCCACTAACCCAGTGGCGAAGCTAGAGCATAATACTATTGGGTTTAGCTGCCCAGTATTGGATAATCTTTCACTAAATGTCAATGGAAAAACTAATTTAGTGAAGGATTGAGGAAAAAGCATTGGGTTCATTTGCACCCAATCGCTGTATACCAGCTTCGCCACTACACTAACCCTTTCAATAAGGGAGGGGTGGAGCCCTACGGTGTTTCTCAAAGGGGAAGGCGACTGCACAAGGTGAGAGAGGTGGCGGACAAGGGCCTTCCCTACTCCAAGCTGGTGCCCGTTCTCTGCCCTAAATATATCTCATGGGGCGTGGCCCTCATAACACACGTTATTCTCCCTTGTGACCGCACCTCTCCTCTCTTAAGTTCTTTCACTCATATGCGTACGCCGGAAGGTTGCACGAGCCTCCAGTAGTTCTCCTCCATATACGGTAAAGCTCTCCTGGATTGAAGGCAACGTATGTGTGGATACTTATAGATGGATCATGCTTTTGATCCTCGAGCGAGAGATGCACCAACATCTTCACCAATAAACGAATCTCCGCTACAATATTGGTAAGATCTATAGATCCAACACATATGTGTTTTCTCCATAGATCGATCTTGTTGGTGTCCTAGAACGTTTTCTTTTGCTTTTCATATGCAAATCCTAATAGACATAGACTAAATTGAGGCCTACGAAGTGCTTCCCCTAGCCCACGATGACGACCATCAATGCTTGCATAACCCTAGGTTTGATGATGGGCTAGTAGTGTTTGTAGAAAGCCCATGAGAATCCATTGGGATTTGGGAATTTATCTCATGCATCTTCAGAATTGCGGCCCATACCTCTTCCTTAGAGAATTGTGCCTCAACCCGGCAAAGTCCTTGAGAGAGAGGTCCTCAAGTTATTGCGCTCCACTAATAAGCTGGAAAAAATAGTTTGTCGCCATCTCCTATTTCTCAACTTGCTCCAATGCAGAACGATCACCATTGTACAACTGAATAATGTGGTTACTCCAATGCCGGAAGATGCATGGATATGGAAGAACAACCCTCGAAGCCGTGAAGATGTAGGCGTGTACTCCTCTCTGGAGTCTTCCTGCTGGCAATGGAGGGGGATGGCGCTCCCGTCACGCAGCGCATAGTTGCCCCCTCGATGGAGAATACACAAAGGTGGTGCATCGCCCCTCAGCTCGATCTGACCTACTCGGATGAGGGAGAGAGGAGCTTTCACCTACGCTAGTATATGGAGGAACACGCTGCGTGGAAACGAGGATTTGGTTGGGGGTAGAGGAACGGAAAAGAGAAGGGGGAGGGGGGGGGGGGGATATGACGATGTGGAAAGGTTTTTCACTTAACACCACTTGTTGGAATAGTACCGTGATCTTTTTTTTTGCATAACACCACTATTTGGAGTAGCATAATACATACTGTAGAACACAAAACTTGTAATTAGGCATTTTTGACAGAAAAAAAAATAGGCAGTCAGGCCCACAGTCAAGAGCAACGTGGAACCTTATCTCTTCGGTCAGGAGTACCAAACATGGCCGATTCCCCGCCGCCAGGAGTACCAGTATGGAACCTCGGATCGGGATGGACGGCGCGGGCTTTCTTCTGGCGATAAGCCAACTGACGACCGCCTGGCAAATACTAGATCTTTTTCGTTTTTAAATTCCGACGAGCAGCGGTGCTAGCTCTATATCATGGCGCTGCTGCTGCTGCTCTTCCTCCTCCTCCTACTACTGTCCGCCTTGCCGAGAGACGCCGCCGCGCTCACCCGCCGCGATTTCCCAGGCGGGTTCATCTTCGGCGCGGGCACCTCGGCTTACCAGGTACTACCTTTCTCAGTGTAAGCCTTTTTTTCAGTTCAAATTAAACTTACTCCCTCCGACCCATATTAGTTGACTTGGATTTGGCAAAATTTGGATGAATCTATATACTAAATAATGTCTAGATTCATCCAAATCCAGACAAGTTTGAGTCAACTAATATGTAGGGGAGGGAGTACTAAAAAGACTTACATTTTAGAACGGAGGGAGTATATACGCAGGATTTTTTTATGCTCATATCTATCTGCGTTCTAATTTGAGTCACCATGACACACTATGCTGCTGAGGAAATAACCCTTTTAGATGCCTTAGGTGGAAGGTGCAGCCGCAGAAGATGGAAGAAAGCCCAGCATTTGGGACACCTTCACTCATCAAGGTCATTTCAGATTATGATTTATTGTTGTGTGTATCGGAAGGTGCTGATGCCGGGAGGCCTGCCCTTCCTTTTCCAAGGGATTTTGTTTTTCAGATTATGATCTGTATGCCCTCATCATTACAATTCAACACCTGCAAAATGTGTGTTGTCATGGTCTGTACTCTGTAGGGTCTAATATCAGGAATGTTTTGGTGAAGGCAGGTTATTCTCCCGACAAATCCACCGGCGATGTTGCAGCAGATCAGTATCATCATTACAAGGTTAATACCGTCTTCATATGTACCGATTACTTTTGCCAAGGAAAAAACAACGAGATAATGACAGATGTTAACCGGTTGAGCAAATGGAAATCCGGCATGTTTAATTGTCTCTTGGTAGAAATTTGGACCATTTGCTTCAGTGCATAGTAGATATATAGCACATTAATTAATATGTTCTTCTAATTGCAAATTCTAGTACAACGGCCTTGTGCATTTTCCAAATTAATTATCAAACTAGGAGTCTACTGAATAATTAAAAGACCTGCCTACAAGCACTAGGTGAACTGTGCATTGCTTTGCTAATGTTCTGGTTGTCAGCTAATTAACATATTCCAGTTCATGGGCGCTGATCTCACAGAACCGTATATATAATTTAAAGCTAACTAATTAAACGAGTTCAATATTTTATTTAACATCAGGATGATGTAAAGCTTATGCATGAGATGGGTTTAGATGCCTACAGATTCTCCATTGCATGGCCCCGGCTTATTCCAGGTACCCAACCAGTAGTTGAGTAGTACGAGTACATCTCTGAAATTTCGTGATACTGAATGCCACATTGTGTAGATGGAAGGGGAAAGATCAATCCGAAGGGTTTGGAGTACTACAACAACTTAATAGATGAACTGATTCTCCACGGTAAAGATTAATTTGTCTATCTGACATGGCAAAGCATGTTGTTGTAGTGTCAAACTTCCCCCCTTGTTGCCAGTTGGAGGAAAACTCACACAGACATGGACATGCCCTTACACTCTGATCTCTATTCCTACACATGTTGCAGGCATACAACCTCATGTCACAATCTACCACTATGATTTCCCTCAGTCTCTTCAGGATGAATACAACGGACTACTCAGCCCCAGATTCATGTAAGTCCAACCTTTGTGGCACAACATGATACCTGCAAAACTAGAGAGAATTCTGATGAAGATCCACAATTTTGTAGATGAAAGGTCCACATTTTTCCAGATGCTCTTAATTAATTTGAATGTACAGATATGCAGAGACGATTACACTGCATACGCCAACACCTGCTTCAAGAGCTTTGGGGACAGGGTGAAACATTGGGTCACCGTCAATGAGCCCAACATCGAGACTATAAGTGGCTTTGATGACGGCACGCTGCCACCGCGGCGCTGCTCCTATCCCTTCGGCGCGAACTGCACCGGAGGGAACTCCTCAACAGAGCCGTACATAGCCGCTCACCATCTCCTGCTTGCACATGCCTCAGCAGTATCACTGTATAGAGACACCTACCAGGTTCGTCAAAATAGATATTGTAGTAGTTGATACCAGTAACTAACATGACCGTGCATTGTTATGCTCACTCTACAGGTAACTCAAAAGGGACATATAGGAATTACCCTCTTGGGCTTGTGGTATGAGCCTGCTACCAATACATCGCAGGATGCAGCTGCCGCAACAAGGATGAATGACTTCCACATTGGATGGTTAGTACTGGTGGTTGTAATCTCTCGGGTTACCAAAAAGATGTCAACGTCGTGGTCTTCAAAGCACAACCCTTGTTGGACAGGTTCATGTATCCTCTGGTGTATGGGGATTATCCCCCGGTAATGAGGAGCAGGGTCGGCGCACGGATGCCACGTTTGACAGTGGAGCAGTCGAAGAAAGTGTCCGGATCGTTTGACTTCATCGGCTTCAACCACTACCCTGATAATCGTGCGCGAGCCGACAAGAGAGCCTTCAATCTGAAGCAGAGGAACTACTATGCCGATGCAGCCGTAACTGTAGGTAATTAAATTAAGCATCTCCTGTAACCATCAATCCAAATCAGCATTACTTACATTATGCAACACTTTCTTGCTTGGAATCAGATCCAATTACAGACATTCAAGAGGTAGATATACTGCAGTGAAGCAAACTATTTCAGCAAACACAGGACATTAGCCGTGTTACGGTGATGATTTCGTTCGTTTTATTTTGAATTGTAAGGTTTGTAAATCTTATCGATGTAAACATGTGCAGGGCTACGTTGAGCCTCCTTGCGCTTTAGGGAAGCTACTGGAGCATCTGAAACTGAAGTACGGAAATCCTCCAGTCATGATTTATGAAAACGGTAGGCAGACTGTTCAGTTATCTTTGACAATTGATGTCTCACTTCTTTGAAAAATAAGTAGGTGGAAAGAAAAGAAAAATAAAACCTTTATTCTCACGCACCGCTGGACCTTTCTTGTTGCATGCGTTGTCCTGTTTTCTGAAAACGAGCAGACGCTGTAACATGATCTGAAAAGAAAAACATGTCCACCTGTGTAAAACATAATCAAAGACATGGAAAATCTCTTGTTTGATGATTCAGGATACGGAGACATCCCCAAAACCCCTAGCAAGATCGAGTATGATGACGACTACAGATCAGAGTTCCTGCAGAATTACCTGGAAGTTCTATACCTGTCCATACGGTGTGTACATCTTCCTACATATATGTGGTGTTTGCTTGTCCTGATCAAAATGTCTGACATAAACTCGAACAGAAGCCATAACAAGAAAAGGAAAAGGATACGAATTCACCCGAAACTCTTGGGTTCAAGAAATGGAGAAATAAATTCAACTGGATTAAGAGATTCTTGATATAGTTTCTGAGTGAGAGAAGTGTTCTGGTTGCAGGAACGGATCAGATGTACGTGGATACTTCGTGTGGTCATTTTTGGATGTGTTTGAAGTCCTTTATGGCAATGTCAGGCGCTTCGGCCTGTGTGGCGTCGACATGAACTCCGAAGGGAGGACGAGGTATGTGAGGAACTCTGCCCGCTGGTACTCCGGCTTCCTCAAGGGCGGCGAGCTGCGGCCGGTGTCTCCTTCCTGGAAAGCCTACGCTGCCGCGTGACATAGCTTCTTTGGTACTGCCTGAGAATTTTGTTTCATTTCATCATAGCGGTGCATAGTTTGTCGTGGGTCAAGCTATCTTTGACACTCGTTCGTTTCATTTATGTTCTCTATATGGATACTTCTCTGTGCAAAACTAGGGCGGGTGGTGAACATGTGTTGCAACTTAGAGCGATCATGTCTTGTATATTTGTCTGTTGACATATGCATATTTTCTATGTTGACATTTTGCAAGTATCGGAAATATTTGTACTATGTTATACTAATGTGTCTGGGTCCTATTTTGTATATTTTTCTGTTGACATTTTGCAAGTATCGGAAGTATTTATGGTTGGAGTCTTTAGAGTTTTTATATGTTGACATTTTATACCTTTTCTGTCTTAAAATAGATGTTGCAGATTTGGATGAAGATTAATCCAAATTTTGACAAACTTGACCCATCTATTTTAAGATGGAGGGAGTAGTAATTTTTTTTTTGCTGACATTTTGCAAGTATCACAATTTTTATCACAAAAAATTGTGGTTGGCGCAAATTTGCAAAAAAAAAGAGCCAGCCTATGAGCTGGCCCAGTTCGACCAACGACGACGCTGCTTCCGTACTGGGCCGCCGAATCCCTCCTCTTCCCTCGAGAAATCCGGTCTCTTCTCCGGGGAGCAATTTGGCGGCTAGCTAGTGCTGGCTAATTAGCTCACAGCTGCGGCCGGCGGGAACTCGCGATCAGCGCGGGAGTCTGTCCATTCCATCCTCTCTTTCCTGTTTTCTCCTTCCGAACCCCTAATCATCCTCCCTCCCGAATCCCTCGAATCAACGAGCTGACGGCAAACTCCGGCAGAGCAGAACTGATTCGCCACGGTCGGGGTCTCCCGGGTGGGTCGCGTTCGGCTCCGACGGGGGCGATCCACGACCTCGTCCGCCCACCTCGACGCCCATAGAAGATTACCATGACCCCGAGATCTATCCCTGCCCGGCGTCGTAGGCCGGCGCTCCGGTCGCGGAGATGGACGCGTCGAGATTGGCTTCGCCGTCGATGGCGTTGGGGAGCAGGTGGGTTCACATGGCCGTTGCCATGGAGTACTTAGTATAGAAAAATTCCATCTCTCTCGCGTTTTCATGCGGCCATTTTATATTTCTTACTCCCAGTACTTAATACTTCCTCCGACTCATATTACTTGACTTGGATTTGTCAAAATTTAGATGAACCTGTATACTAAATAGTGTCTAGATTTATTTAAATCTAGACAAATTTGAGTTAACTAATATGGGTAGGAAGTAGAAAAATTGGGTGATAAGTCTTGGGATGCGAACTGTCCAAGTTATTCATGGCAGTTAACATGTGACCAGCAGCTCGTGCAGAGGTGCAGCTCTTTTAAATTGGCCGTGGAAGTCTTCTCCACTCCCGTTGCCCGAGGTCTCATCAGCAGTGGCATAGCTTCCCCTTCCCCAAGGGGTTCATCTTCGGTGCAGGCAGCCACCTCGGCCTCTCCTCTGTCTCTCCGAATGGTGATAATGGCGCTGCCGCTAATCTTCCTCCTCTGTCTCTCCACCTCGCTGAGAGACACCGCTGCGCTCACCCGCCATGACTTCCCCAAGGGGTTCATCTTCGGTGCAGGCACCTCAGCCTTCCAGGTACATCCATCTCCTGCTCGCTGTATGCTGCAACTGTGCATCTTACTACTTGTCGGTAATTCAACTGCGTCACTCACCCTGCCAGTGACAGAGAAATGTAATACTAGAGAGGCAGGTAGACGGAGAACACATTTAGTATAGAAGGTAAATCTTACTACTTATTTATGCATTAGGTGGAAGGGGCTAGCGGTGAAGATGGAAGGAAGCCAAGCATCTGGGACACCTTCACCAATGAAGGTCAACCCACATTATGATTTGTACTATTACCCATCGTCATTCATTCATAACAAGCAATTTAACACCTAGCAAAACATGTCTTGCCATAGCCTATCTAGGATCTAATAATTTCTTGTACTGACGAGCATTGCAGGTTACTCTTTCGACAAATCTACCGCAAATGTTTCAGCGGATCAGTATCACCATTACAAGGTAAGTGTCCAGATCTGGCTAGCACTACCAGTTTCTTAGGAAGGAAAACACAATGGGATTAAGGACAGGTGCTTACTAACTGATGAGGCCCCTGTTGACACTAGGATGACGTAAAGCTTATGCGAGATATTGGTCTAGATGCCTACAGATTCTCCATTGCGTGGACACGGCTTATTCCAGGTAACCTTGCAATAGTTGAGTTCTACAGCTCTCGGATTTTATGATAAATGAAACGCCACACTGTGTAGATGGAAGAGGAGAGATCAATCCAAAGGGCCTGGAGTACTACAACAACTTAATAGATGAACTGATACGGCAAGGTGAGATTAAGTTCTCTATGTAAACATGGCATAAACTTGTTGCAGTAGTGTCAACCTTTCTTCGATCAACCAACATTAGTTTCCTGTCATGAGTTCCAGGCATACAGCCTCATGTCACAATCTACCATTTCGATCTCCCTCAGTCCCTTCAGGATGAATACAACGGACTGCTCAGCCCCAGATTCATGTAAGCGCCAACCTAACCTATCACGACACCTGCAAATCAAGGATGAATTAAGATGAAGATCCAGTATTTTCAGATGCTTCTTTAAATGTGAATGTGTTCTGTTGCAGAGACGATTACACTGCATACGCCGACGCCTGCTTCAAGAGCTTCGGAGATAGGGTGAAGAACTGGGTCACTATCAACGAGCCCAACATCGACACGATAGGCGGCTTTGACATTGGCACGCTGCCACCGCAGCGCTGCTCCTATCCGTTCGGCCTGAACTGCACCGTAGGAGACTCCACGACGGAGCCGTACATAGCCGCTCACCATCTCCTGCTTGCACATGCCTCGGCAGTGTCCCTGTATAGAGACAAGTACCAGGTAAGTCTCATATCAATAGTTGACTGATACTTACTAGTAATTAACATGACCATGGAATGCAATGCTCACTCTGTAGGCAACTCAAAGAGGACAGATAGGAATTACTCTCTTGGGCTGGTGGCATGAGCCTGCTACCAATTCGTCGCAGGATGCAGCTGCTGCAACGAGGATGAATGACTTCCACATTGGTTGGTTAGTACTTTGTTTTTGTTTGGGATGCATTGTATTGAATTGTTTGGGATGCATTGTATTGTATATAATTTTTATATGCAGAAAGAACTCATGCCCTCTCTGGACAGGTTTATGCATCCTTTGGTGCATGGGGACTACCCTACTGTGATGAGGCACAGAGTAGGCGCACGGTTGCCGGATTTGACAGCAGAGCAGTCAAAGAATTTGGTCAGATCATTCGACTTCATCGGCTTCAATCACTACATTGTTCTTCAGGTGCAAGCCGACAAAAGGGAATTCAGTCCGAAGCAGAGGGACTACTATGCTGACGCAGCTGCCATTCCAAGTAAGTATATTTATTAGCCGTTCCAGTCTAACTTTGTTCGACAAAAAACTTGAGCCTAGAATCATCTTTAATGCAATTCAACATCACTAACATGCAACATTTTCTTGTCTGGATTCAGGCCAATTCGTACATATCCGAGAGGTATGTATAAATCAGCGAAGTTTTCTTTCTTTCCTTCTGAAACATAAATAAGGTGTGTAAATTGTATTATTGATGTAACATGCAGGGGCACCTTGACGATGCTCCTTGGGCTCTAGGAAAGCTACTAGACCACCTGAGATTGACGTACGGAAATCCTCCAATCATGATCCATGAAAACGGTAGGCTAAAAGAAAACAGAACTTCCCTGCTGCATATATTGTCCTGTTCTCTGAATATGAGTTGACACTTTAAAATGCTTGTTAGTTTTATGTGAAACGAAAACCAAAGCCAAAGCATGCTATCCTCTGAAAAAAACAAAGGCATGAAGAATCTTTTGTCTGATGATTCAGGATTCTCAGACACCTCCGAAATCCCGGGAAAGATTGAGTACGATGACGACGACAGATCAGAGTTCCTTCAAGATTACATTGAAGCTCTCTACCTTTCCATCCAGTGAGTTCATCTTCCTATGATATATGCAAGGTCCTGGATATATGTAGTATATTCACGTTTTTGTAGCCTGATCGATATATGCCTATCATAAACTCCAGGCCAAAGCCCTATCCACGAAAGAACAGTTTATGAGTTCAATATAAGCTCTGGGTTCAAGAAATAAAAGAATAATCCAGTTGAGATAAAGTGCTTCTTGATCTGGAGTAAGCTTTCTGAGTTAAGAGCTTTGTTCTGGTTGCAGGAATGGGTCGAACGTGCGGGGATATTTCGTCTGGTCTTTTCTCGACGTCTTCGAGTTCTTGTTTGGCTACCGTTCACGCTTCGGCCTGTGCGGCGTCGACATGAACGTCAAGGGGAGAACGAGGTACATGAGGAAATCCGCACACTGGTACTCCGGTTTTCTCAACGGTGGCGAGCTACGGCCGGTGCCGCCCTCTGCGAAAGCCTACGGTGCCGCTTGACCTGGCTTCTTCCTTACTGCCAGAAGGGAATTTTCAGTGTCATTTAATAATATCATGTATTCACAGTAGTTTAAGCTATGGTGCCGCCTGGCTACACTTAAATTATATCCGCAACATTAGTTGGTAACATCTACTGTAAAGGGGCGATGTTGCCTTGAAAAAACTTAGGAATTCAACAATATAGACCACATCAGACTGCATGAGAGAGTTTATCATACTTCAGCTGATTTATTTTGACTCGTTTCTTTGCTACACACTCTCTCTCGCCTTCGAGACACCGGGAGGAAGTCCCATTGCCCCTCTTCATTTTCTTAAACATATGTCCAAGTCTAAGCATGGGATTGTCATTGTCAGGTGTCTAAACGTTTTTTGTGCTGCCAAGTTGGACATGATGCAAACATATGACCAAAGGAATTATGAAGACACTGGGTTTTGCTAACCAATGGATCACTTTTATTATGCAATGCGTGACAACCGTGAGTATTATGGAAGTAAAAAAAAATGAATGGTGCGCCTCCAATGTTTCAACCAAGTAGGGGTATCTGACAAGGCGAACCTATTTCACCATAGTTGTTTCTGATATGTGTAGAGGGTTTATCCTCTCTTACGGAAAATTATGATAATGGCTGGGTTGATATAGGTTTATCCTTTTCCCTTCTAGTGATCCGGTGCCTCTGCGCTGTGAAGAAGCCACTCGTCGGCCCTCATTCGATAGATGGGACGGCGAAGAAGCCAAGGCAACTGAAGCATCGCCCGGCTAGCATGAACAACACCAAGTGAGCGGCGAACGTCTAGAGCTGGGCGGTGCTTTCGGCTGACCGTCGCTCGAGGGCGTAGAAGGCTTTAGCTGCCAAGAAATCGTTGGAGGAGAAGGCTACCTTTGACAGGATCGGGCCTCCGCCTCACACCGACTAGTACTGCCCGGGCGTCTGAGACAGCCAAGGGAGCATCTTCTCGCAGACAAGCCTCTCGTTGTTCTCTCTCGCGATGTCCCATGAGGGCTTCGGCCTTGTGACACCGCTATCAAGGTTCTTCACGGACTACCCGACAGCGACCCACGGCGGATTCAACCCCAACACCACCTTCTTCTCGGCGATCACCAACACTCAACATCGACCTCAACCACCCCTACACCGCCCCTTCGTCCATGCGGTGTGGGCTACTCCCATTTGGCCAGGCTCAAGCACTCAAGGAGATGGTGTGCAGCAGTTCGGTCGTGGCAGCCAGGATGCCCGCATCGTGCTCGGAAACCCTAGCCCTGAGCTCTCGAGGAATACGAATACAGAGATGAGAGAGTGCGAGGGTCAGCTCCACAGAAAATCGCTTTAGAGCATAGGCTTCATGGAGCCCTTTTAAATTTTTTAAAAATTCATTAAATATTTTCAAAAAAACCACCTACATGTAGCCAACAACATGAAATACACGTCTTCAAGAATTTAATAAAAAATACCTTATATTTTGGGCGCAAGAAAAGAGACAAATATGACAAAGTTTGGAAAGAGAGGCCTGTTCAAAATTGCACTCTTTACGTCCAGCTTTGAATTTTTTTTCTTCTGAAACCGGAATATACTATAGACTTAAGCCTGGTGGAAAGGAAACATTTTGAGGTCATATAAGAGTATGTGTCTATGACTTGTGGATCCAAAGGTTATGTGTCTATTGCTTGTGGACACAAGAAGAAAAATATCAAATATGGGCCAGCTTAAAGAAAATAAAGAATTATCCAAGGCCAACATGGGAAAAAACAAATGAACGTAGTTAAAGCATCTTTAGCATACCAAAAAAAATCGGTCAGCGCACAAAAAACGTATTATTTAGCGTGGCGGGGCAAAAATCATGCTTCAACAGACGCGCAAAAATAAGTCGAGGACAAAACAATTTAGGCACGCACACACAAAAGGCCTAATCTTGTGCTGCAAATTTGGTCTGCCAGCCAGCGCTGTCCAACCGCGAAACTAAAACTTTCGCACGTGACCTCCTGCATCCCGCCTCGACGGCCGCCGGCGAAAAATCACCCATGGACGACTATTCCGCCACTCCCCAAACCCACCTTCTCCTCCGCCCCCACATCTGCTGATGGAGCAGTTTCGCCGCTCGCAACACCACCACCCGCCCCCTCCCTCGATGCACCCAACCCTAAAGTCACCATCGTCTGTGGCTAGATGTTTGCTCCTCTACGGCCGGCGAATGCGCATTGCCATCGTCCACCGCCCGCCATTAAGCCAAGGAATGTCATGCCCAAGCGGCCGACATCTACGGTGGCGCCTAGCTAGAAGAAGGGCAAGATCAGCATGGGTCCGCATGACAAACCTCAAAATATCAAATATGGGTCGGCTCAAAGAAAATAAGAAATTATCCAAGGCCTACATGGGAAAAAACCAACGAACATAGTTAAAGCATCTGCAGCGTACGCACAAAAAAATTCTTTGGTGCATAAAAAACCGCTATTATTTAGTGCGGCGAAGCAAAAATCATGCTCCAGCAGACGTGCAAAAATAAGTCGCGCACAAAACAATTTAGGACATGTACACAAAAAGCCTAATCATGTGCTGCAAATTTGGTGTGCCAGCCAGCGTTACCAAACTAAAAATTTCGTGCGTGACCTCCTGCATCCCGCCTCGACGGCGACCGGCGAAAAATCACCCATGGACGACTATTCTGCCACTCCCCCAACCCACCTTCTCCTCCGCTCCCACGTCTATCGATGGACCAGTTTCGCCGCCGCTCCCAACAACCCCCCTCGATGCACCCAACCCTAACGCCACCATCGTCTGTAGCTAGATGTTGCTCCTCCACGCCCGACGAATGCGTATGCCATCGTCCACTGTCCGCCTTTAAGCCAAGGAATGCCATGCCCAAGGGGCCGCCATCTATGGTGGTGCCCGACTAGAAGAAGGGAAAGATCAGCGCGGGTCCACACGACAAACCTCCGACAGGGCCTGCGGCCAGGCAATTCTAGCCACCTCAGCCGCCAACAACTGTGGAGGAGGTAGCGTCGTCTATTGCGCCCAACGTGTTTGACTCAATGACAACAAGGCACGTAATTGCTTTTTTGTTGTTTTGAATTGTGTAGATGAATAGAAATGATAAAATTTAATATAATTTGATGTGTGTTAACTTCCTTGCATTATAGTATGGATGATGAAACGTTTATGTCAACTATGAATGTTGGGTCATCACATTCACATGAGTATTGATCTCAAGAATATGAAACTGAACAACATGGTGATGAATTTGGCATGGAAAATGGGGGGGGGGGAGGGGAGGGTTTCATTGATGCACCAATGGGGCGGGCGACCAACTACACCATGGAGTAATACATTTTACTATGCAACACATGGTGCAATGTGAGCATGGATTCGACCATGAGCACGGAGCAAACAAGAGACACCTATTGGGTTAAGATGAAGGAGTACCTCGGTACATACAACTAAAGTGGAATTGGGTGGACGGATATATCTTTTGGTTCCCGTTGGTCTACAATTTCATCGAATTGTCAAAAGTGGGCGACGACATTTGGAAAATGTTGAACGAATGAACCCAAGTGGAATAAATGACAGAGATAGGGTTTGTTGTACTCCCTCCGATCCTAAATAAGTGTCACGGTTTTGAACTAACTCTAGTTCAAAATGGCGACACTTATTTAGGATCAGAGGTAGTATTTTTTATGATTTTTTGTGTCTTCTGTGTGGCTACTTTGTTCAATTTATTATTTTCCATGACTAATTTTATCTCTCTTTTGGTTCATGTAGGTCAACATTGCCCAAAATTTATCCAAAGACGACCAAGAAGGTCAAGATGGTTCAAGGAAGGCCATTCATATTGGCCCATTATTATAAGGATCTAGAGAATGAAGAGAAATGGAAGAACATGATGTCTTGGAAGTGCCAAACAGAGCAAAGAAGTCAACTATGGAGGCAACAATCATTGATGAAAATGAAGCATCAAGCGAGGATGGAAAGAGAAGCCCTGATCCAAACTCGGTTGCAAAAATAACAAGAATACCCACATGAAGGAAACAAGAAAAATAAAAAGGGAAGTAGACCAGAGATGATGACATAAAGAAGTCATTGGACGTTATTGTGAGTGCAATAAAGGAATCTTTTGAGGAGCGGAAGTTTTTCGAGGAACAAAGAAATAGAGGAGAGGTCAGAGGGCGAGGAGAGGAGGGCTGCAAGCGAGGAGATGAGGGCTTCCGTAGAGGATAATAAAATTGCTACAAAAGAAACTATTCGTCTCATGGAACATGAGAAAAATCTCTTCTTCATAGACACAACCAACCTCGATGAAAGGAAAAAAAAGGAATACATCAATCTTTGTCGTGATCAAGTCTTGGCTCAAAATAGAATGATGGGAAGTTATGTGAATGGATACATGTGAGGTGCTAACATGGAAGTATACATGGGTGACATGGAGCACCTATGGGAGGCATGGGTGGAATGAGTGCATCTATGGGAGGCATGGGTGGAATGAGTGCACCTATGGGAGGAATGGGCGGCATGTGAGCACCTATGGGAGGCATTGGATACATGGGCGCACCCATTAGAGCTACAATGGGTAGCATTGGCGGCATGGGATCATCTTCGGGTGGCATTAAGGCATGGAATCTACAATGGGTGGCAAGGGAGATACAATGGGTGGATTATGGATACCATGGTATATCCCATGCCTCCCATGAGTGGTTGTTTTGGAGATTCCATGGGTGATGGCACGTGCTCCTAGAATACTACCAACACCATCCAATTTCCATTGATGATGAAGCACAAGATGGAGATGTCATGGAAAGGAAAAGGCATGATGATCGTAAGCATTGATGTTGATGTTTGATGTGTTCATGTGAACTTCAATTATGAAAAACTTTGTTGTGTCGAATTATGATATGCTTTTAAACTATGCCATGGTTTTGAACTATGCCATGATGATCAAGTCATGATCTTGAATTTATATGTGCGTGTGTTGGGAGTTAGATTTATATGTTCATCGTTTTTGTTTGATCTTGACAAGTTGAGATGTGTTTGATCTTAGCAAGCGATAGTTAGTCGCAGATTATTTTAGTGCGCCTGGAAAACTGTTACCTGCAGTGTATTGCATTTTAGTGCGTTTGTAAATACTACATCCTATCACGCACACTAAAACAACTAAAATGGCGCCCAAAAACCAAAAACTCATGCACTCTTTTAGTGCAAATTTTGGATATGCTCATAATATTGGTAGTTGACACACCTCTTGCAGGTGTTGAGTTTCCCTTCAGCAATCGCCATGGAATTGACCTAGGCGGCCACTGTGTCGTAGCCGGTGATATATACAGAAGGATATAGACACCCGAGTTCTAGGTGTCGTGTGGTCACCTCTATTGAAGACATCGTCAGGCGCCCGACCATGCGGGAGGTAGGAGAGAAGGTATACTACACGGTCAAGTTGGAAAAAATTTAGGTCCCATACCAAAATCTAAAATAGTTATTAAATCTCTCATGTAGTTCTTGAAGTCTTAAAAACCTGAGCACGGTTAAATCGAATGTCTCCTCAAGTAAGGGCCAACATGATATGATTACGCTGGTACCCAAAATAAATCGTGTCTTGTGTGTTGCACTAAACTCAAATAGTTTTACATCCGTCAATAAATAATGAAGCGGTTTAAATAAGTCATACTTTATTTTCCGGATGGCTAGCCGACCATCTACGGTGAGAAGCAGGAAGAGATCGAGAAGGCCTGACTGCTAAAGAAAGGCTTGAGTGTCTTATGAACAATGACACTAGAAACACATGCGTTTTACCGAGGGGTGTCATAAAATAAAGCGCCGGTTCTTGTATCGTAATAGTCACACTACATGATAACACCATGCAGACGGCGCGGCGAAGCGCGCGTGTACATCTAGTACAAAGTAAGGCCACTCTTCCCATTAGTATTCACATTTTTGTCTGACAGCTTCACTGAGATCGCTTGCCATTAGGGTGGAGGTGGCTAAGCGCAATGGACCTGGCAACGGTCTGTGTCCCCTATGCAGGACCCCGGAGATATGTGCCCATATTATGTTCTCTTATACAACGACTTAGTTTCTTTGGAGTTTTGTTCGGAAAGCGTTGGGGACAACTTTTTTTTGAACAGGTAAGGCCCAGAAGGACCTAGATACTGCATTGAATGGCGGTGGGTGAAACATTTACAACAAGGGCCTCAGAGAATAAAGATAAAGCAAATAGGCCCCTAATAATTGCAAGAAACACGCCAAACAGGATTGCAGAAACGCGATCGGATCCAAACTTGCCGCCGATGACCGGGGACCTCCATGCGCAGCCACCACTGCTACCATCGGGGATGAAACCACTTGGGGGAGCAGCGACGCTGATCACCTCGCCAAGATCCAATAGACCTCCCACTTTGGAGGAAGAAGATGCTCGAGCTTCGCTAGCTGAGCGCAGCAGGGTCACCCATGTGACCGCAAGAAGCAGCGTCTCGCATCGCCGTTGCTGAGAAGCTGCTGCAGAGGGCGTAGACTCTAGGGACCCTCAGCGCCACCTCCAAGGACCAGTAGCCTCACTAGCGTCGACCTCTTATTCATCGCCACCACGGTCGGCCGAGAAGAAGGATGATAGAGCGGAGCCGCCGAAAAGATGGAGATGGCACCAGGCACGACATCTTGAAGATCCGTTGAGGGGCTCGTAACCCCCCTCCCCCTCACCTCCACGGTCGGTCAAAAGGAGAGAAGTAGCACCATTCGCCCAACTCCACGAAAAGGAGCGCCCACCGAGACATTGCATCACCTCGCGACCACGGCCGACCAGAAGCAAACACACAGCACCGTCCCACTCGGGCTCAAGAACACCAGGATACAAGGCGGATTTATTTGAGACTGCCATGCTCGCCGACGCCGTCACTAGCTCCAGCCATCGAAGTAGAGGGACAACGGGGCAAGACCCTAAACTCCAGATCCGCCTGCCAAGATCTGGGAGAAAGCAGCCACCGGGAAAGAAGCCCACAACTAGCAAACTGTTGTAATTTGGTGAGTTTTGGGTTATTGGCCCATTAGAAAAATTCTGAAATTCTCTTTGGCCCACTTGTATATGGCAGCATATGGTTGTGTAGTGGTGCTAAAGTTTAGTCCCACATTGCTAGTTGAAGGGGAGTTAGAACACCTTATATAGTGGAGTGTTGCACCACTCACTAAGGTGTGATAAGAAGAGTAGCCCTCGCGCACTCCTCCTCCGACGCCGTCCGCCTCGCCTCGCCTCGCCTCGTCACGACACGCGCGCGCTGCGGGTTGCAGGAATCTCGCCGAGCCGATCTTTATTTTGCTGGTTGGGAAACTGATTATGAGTCATTAACGAACGCGTTAATTACAGCTGTTTCCAGTTTTTATGGACGTGGACTGTTACCGACTCGGACGTGGGCTGAGCCCATGATCTCCCCAACCTGCATTGTATAAGCGTCTGCGCTAAACCTAATCGGTGAATCAATCCACACACACGCCTACCTCCAGAACCTTGCGCCGCCGCTTTCGTCTTCCTTATCCCGGCTTGCGGCATGCACCGCAGATCGGGATAGTAGGCCTCCAAAACTGCGCCTCTCGTGAACCTGTACGGGTGAGGGGCGATCAGGTTTTTAGGGAGCGCTTAAGCGCGACTACTGGCAACCACGACGTCGTATGACGAGGAGTTCCCGAACGACGACTTCTTCCCGGACGTCAACGACCTATTTGGCAACCTCAACATGGGCGACAGCTCTGCTGCGGCTACTACCGCAACTGCATCGTATGTGATCTCAATCTCTCTCTTTCGGATTATGCTAGAGTTTCTAGTTCTAGCGTTTGGCATAGATGTGATAGGTTTATCCTGTATAGATGTAATTTGCATCTACTTTGTTGATCTGCATGATTGGTTTTACTACTGTTTGTATGATCATGTTTTATCAGTTTATTATTCGGATTAAATCATATGGATTATTGCTTATATTTCCATCAATCCAAATACCTGATTATAGGCAACTGAATTCCACTGGTATAGCCGCGGCTACTAGGACGCCTCCTTTCGATGGCATGCACTATAAGAGATGGCGCAAGAGAGAAGTTCTCTGGTTTGAAAACCTAAACTGCTATAGCGCCACTCTTGGCAAGCCTGAAGGAGATCTTTCTGCTGAGCATGAAGCGAACTTTAAGAAAGCCGATACCATGTTTATGGCGGCTTTGTTAAGTGTTCTTGGGGACAACATTGTTGACCCTTATATGTCATTTGATAATGGCAAGGACACGTGGGAAGCGCTCGAGGCCAAGTTTGGGGCCTCGATGCTGGCACTGAGTTGTATGTCATGGAGCAATCCTATGACTACAGGATGGTTGATGAGATCTCCGTCGTTGAGAAAGCTCATGAGATACAATCACTTGCCAAAGAACTTAAGCAGTTCAAGTGTTTCTTACCGGACAAATTTTTGGCTGGTGGCATTATTGCCAAGCTTCCTCCTTCGTGGAGGAACTTTGCTACTTTTTTGAAACATAAGAGACAAGAGTTTTCCGTTATGGATCTCATTGGGTCTCTTCATGTGGAAGAGAAGGCGAGAGCAAAGGACAAAACTGCTCGAGTACTTGAGGGAGGTTCTACTGCCAATTTAGTGCAGAGGAAAAACTTCCAATCCCACAAGTTTAAGAATAAGAACAAAACTGAAGGAAAGGGCAAGTTCGATGGCAAGAACAAGGCCACGCACTCAACCAACTTTAAGAAGAAAAATGATAAGAGGAAAGGCTCTTGCCACGCCTGTGGTGATCCTGATCATTGGGCTCCTGGCTGCCCTAATCGCTTTGACAAGCGTCAACATGGGAACAGCGGCAAGACCGCTAATGTTGTTATTAGCGATACTGAGATGAAGGATGCTGGGTACGGTATTTTACCTACTATCCTTTCAGTATGTCATTCTCCTGATTGGTGGATAGACACAGGTGCTAATACACATGTATGTTCTGATATTTCCATGTTTTCCTCTTATCAGGTCTCAAGGACCTCTTCCGTGCTGATGGGAAACGGCTCACGTCCTTCTGTTCATGGTGTTGGCACGATAAATCTGAAGTTTACTTCGGGGAAGACCGTACAGCTGAAGAATGTGCGACGTCCCTCCATCAATAAGAATCTCGTCAGCGGTTCGCTTTTGTGTCGAGATGGCTTTAAGTTGGTATTTGAGTCCAATAAAGTTGTAATTTCTAAGTATGTACAATTTGTTGGAAAGGGTTATGAGTGTGGAGGTCTGTTCCGCTTGTCTTTATCAGACTCATGTACTAAAGTTATTAATCATATTTGCAATGATAATGAGTCCAATGTTTGGCATTCACGACTCTGTCATATTAACTTTGGTTGCATGACGCGGCTAGCCAATATGAGTTTAATTCACAAAATTTACCACTGTCAAAGGTTCTAAGTGCCAAGTTTGTGTGCAAGCAAAGCAACCCATAAGTCTCATAATTTGCGGAACGAAAACTTAGCACCGCTAGAACTTATACATTCAGATCTTTGTGAGATGAATGGTGTGTTGACAAAAGGTGGAAAAAGATACTTTATGACATTGATTGATGACTCCACTAGATACTGCTATGTTTATCTTCTGAAATTTAAAGATGAATCTTTGAACTACTTCAAAATCTATAAAGCCGAGGCAGAAAACCAACTTGATCTTAAAATCAAGCGGCTAAGGTCAGATCATGGTGGAGAGTACTTTTCAAACGAATTTGATTTATTCTGTATGGAACACGGTATTATACATGAGAGGACGCCTTCCTAATCACCTCAGTCAAATGGGGTCGCTGAAAGAAAGAACCGCACTCTAACTGATTGGTTAACAGCATGTTAGATACATCGGGTCTTTCCAAGGAATGGTGGGGGGAGGCGCTAATGACCGCGTGTCATGTCCTAAATCGTGTTCCTGTAAAGGATAAAACCATGACTCCATTTGAGGAATGGGAAAAGAAAAGGCTTAAACTTTTTTACTTACGAACTTGGGGTTGTTTGGCGAAAGTCAATATTCCAATACCCAAGAAGCGAAAGCTTGGACCAAAAACCGTTGATTGTGTTTTTCTGGGATATGCTTTTCATAGCATTGGCTATAGATTTTTGATAGTAAAATCTGAGATATCTGACATGCATGTTGGTACAATTATAGAGTCGAATGATGCGACTTTCTTTGAGGACATCTTTCCTATAAAAGGCATGTCTAGATCATCAAATCAGGAGATGACTAGTTCATCTAGTCAGGAATTCTCTATAATTCCTGAACCCACTATGCCGATAGAACACTCTGATGATCCTGTGGAGGATGACAATGAAGCTCCCAAAAGGAGCAAGAGACAAAGGACTGAAAAGTCATTTGGTGATGATTTCATTGTGTACCTTGTGGATGATACTCCCACTTCTATTTCAGAAGCCTATGCATCTCAAGATGCTGACTACTGGAAGGAAGTTGTCCGAAGCGAGATGGACTCCATCTTAGCTAACGGCACTTAGGAAATCACTGATCGTCCTTATGGGTGTAAACCTGTAGGATGTAAATGGGTGTTCAAGAAAAATCTTAGACCTGATGGTACTATTGAAAAGTACAAGGCACGTCTTGTGGCTAAGGGTTATACCCAAAAGGAAGATGAAGACTTCTTCGATGCCTACTCACATGTAGCCATATTGACCACTATTCGAGTACTACTTTCCTTGGCTGCCTCACATGGTCTTCTCATTCATCAAATGGACGTTAAGACAACTTTTCTAAATGGAGAGCTAGATGAGGAAATTTATATGGAGCAGCCTGACGGATTTGTAGTAGATGGTCAAGAAGGAAAGGTGTGTAAGTTAGTGAAGTCTTTGTATGGTCTTAAGCAAGCTCCTAAACAGTGGCACGAGAAGTTTGAAAGAACTTAAACTGCTAAAGGCTTTGTTGTAAACGAAGCTGACAAATGTGTGTACTATCGCCATGGTGGGGGCGAGGGAGTTATTATGTGTCTCTACGTTGATGACATATTGATATCTGGGACCAACCTCGCTGTTATCGAGGAGGTCAAAGAGTTCCTATCTCGCTGCTTTGAGATGAAGGACTTGGGAGTGGTTGATGTAATATTAAACATCAAGCTACTAAAGGATGACAATGGTGGGATTACACTGCTTCAGTCTCACTATGTGGAAAAGATATTGAGTCGCTTCGGGTATAGCGACTGCAATTATTCTCCAACGCCTTATGATCCGAGTGTGCTACTTCGAAAGAATCGAAGGACTGCTAAAGATCAATTGGAATATTCTCAAATTATTGGCTCGCTCATGTATTTAGCCAGTGCTACTAGACCTGACATCTCCTTTGTTGTAAGCAAACTGAGTCGATTTGTGTCAAATCCTGGAGATGATCATTGGCATGCTCTTGAAAG
Organism: Avena insularis; assembly: GCA_023614405.1. Classification (NCBI taxonomy): domain Eukaryota; kingdom Viridiplantae; phylum Streptophyta; class Magnoliopsida; order Poales; family Poaceae; genus Avena; species Avena insularis. Next base: position 386,826,596 of record CM042693.1, on the reverse strand, counting down.
AGTTTTGCGCTATTTGAAAGGCACTGCGAGTTATGGTATTCACTATACTGGGTATCCACGGGTACTTGGGGGTTATAGTGATTCAAACTGCATATCTGGTGCTGATGAGATTAAGGCCACAAGTGGTTATTTTTTTACACTTGGTGGTGGCGCTATTTCCTGGAAGTCTTGCAAGCAGACCATCTTAACGAGGTCAACAATGGAAGCATAACTTATAGCATTAGACACAGCCACTGTTGAAGCAGAGTGGCTTCATGAGCTCTTGATGGACTTACCTGTGGTTGAAAAAGCAATACCGCCATCCCGATGAACTGTGATAATCAAACTGTGATCGTCAAAGTAAACAGTTCTAAGGATAATATGAAGTCATCAAGGCATGTGAAGAGGAGATTGAAATCTGTTAGAAAACTGAGAAACTCCAGAGTTATTGCGTTGGATTATATCCAAACATCTAAGAACCTGGTAGATCCCTTCACAAAGGGTTTATCACGCAATGTGATAGATAATGCATCGAGGGAGATGGGTTTGAGACCCACGCTATGAGTTGATCTCAGTGGCAACCCACTCTATGTGATCGGAGATCCCGTGAATTAGAGCTGGGAGACAAGCTGTTGGTCAGCTGAGAGGAGAGTATCCCCATATCATATTATATTTACACCTCCATAAAGATGCAATACTCTCTTAATCTGCATTACATGTTGATATTTATCTTAATGTGTTCCAAGTGGCTTTTTATAAGCGGAGATGTTGTCCTGCAGAATATCTCTTGAGGAACACACCTATATGAGTCTGACTGTCAAATGTCGCAGTCCGTGAGAGTTGGGTGCTCTCTAATAAACTCATGAAAGGCCCTGGAGTATGACGCATAAGATCCAAACCATGGGGAAGCCGACGGTAGCCCTGTACCGGTCTAGATTTTGTGTGAAACTAGCGCGCAGAAAACTTGTAGTTCAAGGCATAGTCCACGATTCAAGTTGCTAGCTAGTGTAGCATGAAGTTTAAGTGGAAGTTCAACTTAACAGTCTCCACTACACACCGGTATATGAAACAATGTTCTGGAAGAAAAGTGATGTGATGTGCCAATGAGACTTTGTGGGGGATTGTTGGAATTTGGTGAGTTTTGGGCTGTTGGACCATTAGATAAATTCTGAAATTCTCTTTGGCCCACTTATATATGACAGCATATGGCTGTGTAGTGGTGCTAAAGTTTAGTCCCACATTGCTAGTTGAAGGGGAGTTAGACCACCTTATATAGTAGAGTGTTGCACCACTCACTAAGGTGTGATAAGAAGAGTAGCCCCCGCGCACTCCTCCTCCGGCGCCGCCGCCTACCGCCTACGTCACAGCAGCTGCTGGTTATTGCGGAATCTCGCTGAGCCGAGCTTTATTATGCTGGTTGGGAAAACTGATTATGAGTCATTAACGGACGCGTTAATTACAGTCGCTTCCAGTTTTTATGGACGTGGAACCGTTACCGACTCGGACGTGGGCTGAGCCCACGATCTCCCTAACCTGCATTATATAAGCGTCTGCGCTAAACCTAATCGGTGAATCAATCCACACATGTGCCTACCTCCAGAACCTTGCGTCGCCGCTTTCGTCTTCCTCATCCCGGCTTGCGGCGTGCACCGCAGATCGGGACAGTAGGCCTCCGGAACCTCGTCTCTCGTGAACCTGTACGGGTGAGGGGCGATCAGGTTTTTGGGGAGCGCTTAAGCGCGACTACATGGTCTCCGGCGAGGTCTCCGGCGATACGTTCTATTTCTAAAACGAACCTTTTTTTGCTTCGAAAGCAAAAGCGGGGACATATGTAGCAAAAGCGAGCCGTTTTGCAGCAAAAACGAAATTTGGGACGATTTTAGGTACTCCATATCATTTTCCTTTATTTATTTATTATATCAAACGATTATTACGACTTGGAGATGGTAAGCTGAAAGCGATCGACCTTTGTGTCGACTGGACTGTCGCCACGCTTGGTTCGTATAGAAAACTGCTAAAAACCGCGGGGCCCACCATGTAGAACCAGGCCAAACCACGGGCACACAAGGTCTAGACCCGACGAGAAGAGACAGCGGGACATGTCGCAGTTACCTTCACCAGTTTGAGTTCGCTTTCGCTAGCTAGAGTTCGCGATGGCCCACCCTGCCCGGCCGCGATCTCACTGGCAACGACAGGATTGTTGTTAATTACTACAGCACGTCTCTGCGTGTGTGTTTTCCTTTTTGCGATAATAAGAACAAAAAGGTTAGGCAGGCGCAACCGCGTCTCCTAACTTTGTAGCGTTGGCGGAGCAGAGCTGCGCGCACCGTGCAGCTAATCCATAGGCTAATCAACATTGACCTTTTTTAGAAAAAAATGAAAAGGATGTCAACTACTACTCGACTGAAAATAAATTAGTTTCGCCAGAGGTTTATATCAAAAAAATGACAAAAGGGGTAGATCTTTTAAGTATACATGTTTTTCAAATCTTTAATTCTCAGACTTTGTTGTTTTTGTCTAGTCCAATATTAAAGAATTTCGGGTTGAGATATGCCCAGAATTCATTTTCATATTATTTTTGGAAACATGGTAATAGTATGATTTTTTAATTTGGTTATAAATGAAGGAGCAGGAGCGCCTCAAGACACTCTCCGCGAATGGCCCTCTCCTTCCTTCTAGAACCATGGCAGACATGCATGGGAAGAAAAGATGATCGAACGGAGGCCGATCTCGATCGAGTGGTCGACCAGAAGAGAACCACACCTGGTGGGTTCCTCTCGCAGGAGAAGAGAGTAGACGCACCACACCGCCGTCTCGCTGGCTGCCCACGTGAAAGTAGTACTGGCAACGCACCCAGCACGTCGTTATTACGGCCGGCGGCTAGCGGTGGAGACGGCTGGGAGTTGTCGACGTGGGCGGAAACGGAGACGGTGGTCGGTTGTCGATCGACGTGGTAGCTAGGTAGGCTACGGGGGCGGGAGGCGTCCCGGAATATAATTGCACTCCGGCCGCGCTACTCTCGGGAAAGAAGGAGCAAGCAAGCGGTCTCTGCGACCCCTGGACCGTGGTGCTTGCGTGCTCTTCGATCACTCCGCTCCGCAGTGCTGCCAGCAGATCCGTTTTTCCCGACGGCGACAACTCAGATTCCGGCCGACCATAACCATAAGCTAGCGCGGTATTAGAGCATCTCCACACTCGTTGGCTGAACCCAAACCGAAAATCGAACAGAGTTTTTTTGGCCGGACGGAACTAGTTTTCGGCTTGGTATGCCTATTTTTCTACTCGCGTACCCAAGCCGAGTTCCCAAGTTCGGCTAAAATTCATTAAAGATGGGCGAATTTCATTAAGTTAGACGAATATAGGCGGATTATATCAAATTTAAACTAAACTAATACATAATAAACTTAAAAAGGCAGACGCCGTGGCCTTCGCCGGTGCCTTCGCCGTCCTACATGTCGAAGTTGCTGTAGAACACCATGTAGCCGGGGTCGACGCGGCCGTCATCCTCGCCGCCGTCATCGTCGGCGTCGCTCGGCGGCTGGTTCTGACGGGAGCTCCCCTGGCATGGGTCGCCGCACCTCCAGGGCTGGTAGGACGAGCCTTCGTCCTCATCGTCGTCGAGGACGTAGAGTGGGGCGCCCTGGTAGGCGAGCTCACGCCCAGCCAACGCCCGACGCCGGGCGGCCTGCTTTCTCGCCTGCTGCAGGCGAGATGCTTAGCGCCCGCTTGCTCCGATCCTTCTGGACCATTCCAGGATGTCCAGCGAGGAGGGCTGGACCGGCGGCGGCTGCGGTGCCGTGTCACGGAGCGACTGCTCCAGCGCCATCCTCAAGGCGCCGTCTTCGGCCGGCGCCGAGTCTTCTGTCTTGGGGCAGCAGAGACGCAGGCGGCCGGTTGGCGATGCCGTTGTCCGCGGCTCGCCGATGACGATGCCGCGCGAGCGCGTCCGCGGAGGCAAGAGCACAGGAGAGTCCACCTCGCGCTGATCGTTGCCGTCGCAGCGGGCGCCGAGCGAAGGATGGATGCCGACGTGGAGGAGACGAGCTCATGCTCGCCATCCTCTCGGCATCATCGGCGAGGTCGCCAGCCGGCGTCGGTGTGCGAAAGCCAAACGCGGCGTGTTCCCGCGTTGATGTGCTCCATCACCGCCGCGAGCGAAATCGTCTGGCGCGCTCCACCAACGCCGCGGCCAGCCGAAGTTGTTCCGCCGGCGACTTCGGTCGGCGGCCCTCGTGGCGGGCGAGCTCTGTCGCTGTCGGCAAAGAATCGCTCCGTAACAGGAGGTTGTCGGCGCTCGCCTGGGTAAGTCGCCCAGCGTCGATGTACTCTTGGACATCGACGGCAGCTCCCGGCGTCGGCGGCCAGGGATAGGTATGGCCGGGCGCTTAGCTTCCACCCCGGAGGCATTAGCGTGTCCGGCAACACATATAGCCCGTGTCAGACAAGATGCGGCCTAAATCGTTAACGCCGTCAAGTCCAGCCGCCGCCGCTGGGTACCGCCGCCATGGATGGGAAGGGAAGATGTGAGAGAGAGAGGGTTCGCCGGAGTTTGGGCTTGTGGGCTGGGGGAGCTGTGAGAGAGTGTGAAGATCTCCGGCGAGGGGTACGGCTTATAAAGGCTGAGGTGGGCGGCGAGGGCGGGAAAAGGGGAAACAGCGGGAAGTTAGTGCCCGCCGGTCCGTCGCGGGAGCCGAGGCGGCAACGGTGGCGTCGTAATTCGGCGACACGTGGCCGACGCGATGGGCCGTTAATGTCCGGCGGTCGCTGCGTGCTTCCGAGGATGACGACGACTCGGCTTCCGTCGACCGGGCAGTCCACACGCTGCTTTTTCGCCGAATTCGCTGAGTCCGCGTTTGTATGCATCGGAAATCTGGTTCGACTGAGTCGACCAAAATTGGCCCAAATCCGACCAAAAACAGGTTCTTGGGTACGCGACTGGGCCAATTTTCGGCGTCCGAACGCAAATTCGGCATCCGGATCGGCCTCCTGGGTAGGCGAGTGGAGATGCTCTTACCGTGGAGGCCATGCCAAAGGCTACGGTCGCATCACACTGATCGATCGAGAGCGATGCCAATGGCATCGAAGGTAATTTGTTCCTCTATACTACTTCCTCCATTTGATGTTTTAGCTTTGTGAAGAGAATGTATCTAGATTATTTACACAAAGTTAAAACATCTTATATTTTGAAATGAACGGAGGACATGGGAGGTAAGGAAGTAAAGGAACAGAATGGGCGGCGTGTGTTGTGCCTGGTCGACCTAGCACAACTGTGGCAGCTCGATCGTGTTCAAAGTAGCAGAATGGAAACCCTAGTTGTCCACGAGCGCTTTGAGGTGCACACACTTACGAGTAGATAAATGAAGGACGTTGGGGCGTTGGGCCGGCCTTCCTTCTAGAACCATGCCACTACAGGACGCGACGGCTAGGCCGACGGCAAAAAGCCCTCGGCGTAGCCAGTTTCGCCGTCGGCGTACGGTACGCCGAGGGCAGCCGTCGGCGTAGCCTCCTCGACGGAGCTCTCTCTCGGCGGAGCAAAAACAGCCGTCGGCGTATGGGATGGCCGTCGGCCGTAGCCTGCCCGTCGGCGTAACGGCTGTCGGCGAACAGCGGCGCTGCCGTTACACAGCCACTAACGGCGCACTGGATACGCCGACGGCCGTACCCTCGACGTAGGGGCGCCACGTGGCTTGCGCTGGGCCTCCCCAGGAGGGGGCTACGCCGACGGCCGCGCCCTCGGCATAAGTGGACACGTGTCCACCGCCTGGGCCTCTCAGGCTGACGCTAGGCCGACGGCATGCCCTCGGCGTAGGGACAGGTGCTACGCCGACGGCAGTGCCCTCGGCCTGTCTAGTGCCACGGGGCCACCCTGTACGCCGACGGCTACGTTTACGCCGACGGTCACCCTCGGCGCACCTGCCGCTACACCGACGGTTGCGCTACTCCGAGAGCTCGAAAGCTGGGCTGGCCTGGCCCGGTGCTACGCCGATGGCCCCGACCTTTGGCCGTCGGCATAGCGGCCGGCCGTCGGCCAATAGCGTCATTCCTGTAGTGTGCATGCATGCCAGACATGGAAAGAAAAGATGAGCCAGCGGAGGTTGATCGATCTCGACAAAGACGACACGCCTGGGTTCGCGCGAGAAGAGTAGACGCACCTCCGTCGCTGCATGGCCACGCGTGCATACGACGACGTACACGTACGGATGCGTGGCTTGGCACGGCTCATTTAAAACACTCAGGACGTGTTTTATCGCAAAAATCACAGAAATAATTGTAATGTTAAAAATGACATAAAATAACCTGTTTTTCTAAAGAATTCATGATATAACATGTTTTCACGGCGCTCTATCAGACATCGCCATGTCTAGTAGCATGACGCCTTTCCAGAAAGCTCCATACTTACTATGACGCCCTGGTCAAATATGCTATGGCAAGAAAAGTCAAAAAACGCAAGAGAGACCGCTTCGACCCTTGCACGAATCGAGAGACACTTGAGAGTCCACCCTCCCCTCCCGGGCCCCTCCCATGCCTTCCTCGCCGGACTAGCCGGTGAGTGGCGGCGGGAGGTTGGCGCCGGCGTAGTTTTAGGTTTTAGTAGTAGTGGTAGATGTAGGGTTTGGCCTCGTGCCGTGTGTGGGCGTCTTGCCCGGAAGAAGAAGCTTCTAGGTCCTCGCGGCTGGATCTAGATTTGCTTTCTCCCATGGCTCCTCGCGGTGGGCGGAGTCGGTGGCTGCGGGAGGTGATGTGGATAGCTTCTTCGTCAATAAAGTTGTGGGGTGTAGGTGCTATCTCCAGATGCGGGAGCCCCGCCTCGTTCTTCCTGTCCTGGCCGGCCGTGGCGGCGAGGGGGAGAGGGTTCAAGGCGGGATTGACTCTGCTCTGGCCTTCCTGGCCGGCCGTGGTGGCGAGGAGGAGGGTCGCTGTGCGGAGTCGCATCTCGAGGATTGGAGTTGGTGTTGTACTAGTCGTTGGATTTGCTGCGTCTGCATCCTCTTCGGTTTCCCTTCCTCATCTCGGGCAGGAGCTCTGAGGAAAAAGCTCGGTTTCCTCGAGCAGATTCAGCGGATCCTGGTGGTGAGTTGTCGCTGTTCTTCGATTTCTTTTGTCTTCTTGAGCACATAGGTGGTGACTAGAAGGGGAGGAGATCTGAGGAGCGGTGATGATGATCAACCAAGGAGTAGTGGAGCCACTTTATACTGCAGTTCCAAATCGGAAGCAAGATGCCACCCGATTATCCTGGCCAAATCGAGGCCTTCAAGCTCACCGGTGAAGAATCCCGGAGCTTCTTCAACCTCCATCGTGAGGCCCACCAGATGCAGAGGCGGATTGGAAGAAGGACCCGATGACTTTCTCCTAGATAATTTTAGGGTCCTTTTTTAAAAGCGTGTGGACCTAGTTGCAATTTCAGTTTTTTAGAGTCCTGCGTGAAAATTTGTAACTCCTTCGTCTTATTATAATGATAGGCTTCCAGCTCCTTCGGGGGCTCTCCCTTGTTCAAAAAAAATACGCTATGGCGCCATGGTCAAAGCTAGAGAGATTTTTTTATCAATTGCTTGACTAAAAACGAAATTTAAACACGAAGAAAGATGGCTATTTTCACAGCCATCAACTTCTCCAAAACTCAAACCTTAATCTTCCACGAGCAATAAAACAACAAAACTAAAAAGAACTCAGAGTTTAAACTGAACACGAAGAGTATGAACTCACTTACGCCATGAGCATTGAAACCGTAATGGGAAAAAGTATCGTCTCGCACAACCTTTGACTACCGACCGTAAGTGAATTCATACTCTCATTATTTTAGTTTAAACACCGAGTTCATTAATTATGGTTTTGTTGTTTTATTGCTCGAGGATGATCAAAATTTCAGCTTTGGAAAAGTTGATGGACGTGAAAATAGCCATCTTTGAGAGTACTGCGTATTGTCCACGAGCGCTTTGAGAGTGCTAGTTAAATTAGTCAAGATGTGAAAATAGTCATCTTTCTTCGCGTTTAAATTTTGCTTTTAGTCAAGCAATTGACCAACAATCTCTCTACCCTTGCTACTCCCTCTATCCCAGTTTATAAGACTTACGCGTATATCTATGTCGTCCGCATGAGCTATATAATATGAATTATATAATATAAAAATTATATCGTTAGAAAATATAACATTTGGAGTTTCTAATAATATAGTTTTTATCTTATATACCTCATGCTAAGTTGGTTAATTTGTCAACCTAGAAATACGCGTAAGTCTTATAAACCGAGTCGGAGGGAGTACTAATGACTAATTATTGCAAAGATGTGCAATCCATTGCATTGAATTGTGTATTACAGGAAATCATGCTTTTAAGGTGAAATCAGAAGCCACTAATAAAGAATTTGAGAAAGTCTATACGGCTAAGCAAACCTGGGGCCAATACCAGTTGATAAGGCCAAGACAACCATTGTAAGAATATTTGATTTGGCGATCATTGCAAGAATATTTGATTTTAATCTAAATATTTTGCACAATATTTTCTATTCTTGGTCTTATTGTTATAAGTAAGTAGTCCTCACGGGGTACGGGTTGGGGTGAAACCGCGCAGCGATTATGTGCATCTAATCTATGAGAGTGCTGTGTATTGTTTGAATAGAGATTTATATCTTTGTTTCTTTGTCTCTTTTCTCGATCTATGAACTTGTAGGTAACCAAGATCCTAGAGATTGATAAAGGCTTAAGGTGAGAAACTCGGTGAGTGGCGATCTCGTAGGAAACCTAGTGACAGAAAGGGGAGTATGGTCTTTGTTTAGCGATTCATTAGGGAACAAGAGCAATATCACTTCTTAAGACTCTGATCTGTGTTTACACTTAATAATCATTGTAGCCCGGTATTTTGTGATGCAACGGTTGGATCAAAATACTATTTCTATGTCTGTGACTCGCAGTGCCCTAGTATATCGGGATGTGCTTCTCATAAATTTTATCTTTATTAAAACATTACATATGAATATGTGTATTACTATCTTTATCCTATATGATGTGCAGCTGCAGGTGAAACTTTAACCCTGGCCTATCTCCATCCATTGTAATAACCCATGATCTAAAGTAAACTAGAAATGTCCGATAAATAAAGTTAAAATGAACAAACAAGTCTTGTAGACATGCCGTTTTAGAGGCCGACATAAACAACATCACTTTTTAATGCTTTAATATGTGTTCATACTTAAGATGCAAATGATGCTTGAGAGGTCCGATGAGCGTGGCAGTGCCTTCCACAGCCTTGCCCGACCAAGCCAAGAAATCGACTATCAATTAGCCAAGAAAACATTGCATTAAATTGTGTTGTGCAGGAAATCATGTTTTTAAGATGAAATCATGAGCCATTAATAAAGATTTTGAGAAAGTCTATACGGCTAAGCAAACCTAGGGCTAATACCAGTTGATAAGGCCATAACAACCATTGTAAGAATATTTGATTCACCATTATAAGAATATTTGATATCAATCTAAGTATTTTGCATAATGTTTTCTATCCTTGATCTTATTGTTATGAGTGAGTAGTTCTCACGGGCTACGTGTTGGGTTGAAACCTCGCAGTGATTATGTGCATCTAATCCATGAAAGTACTGTGTATTGTTTGAATTGAGATTTGTATCTTTGTTTCTTTATCGTTTGTATCGATCTATGGACTTATAGGTAACCAAGATCCTAAAGATTGATAAAGGCTTGAGGTGAGATACTTGGTGAGCGGTGATCTTATAAGAAACCCAGTGACAGAAAGGGTAATACGGTCTTTGTTTAGCGATCATTAGGTAACAAGAGCAACATCACTTTTAATGTTTTGATATGCGTTTATAGTTAAGATGCAAAAGATGTTTTAGAGGTCGGATGAACGTGACGGTGCCTTCCACAGCCTGTCCAACTAAGCCGAGAAATAGATGCAGGCTACCAAACAGCCCCGAAGTGACCTAGAGGATCGTTGCGTGATATCCCGCGGAGGAAGCCAATTCCTTTTCCTAAATTCGGACATCCCGTATCCCAAACGATTCGGCCCGGTAGAGATGTTCTGAGGCTGAGTCTACGGTCGTCCCCGAATCGCGCTCTCCTGTTCTCGGGAAGAAACGAGTGAGCAAGCAAGCGGTCTCTGCTCAGCTAGCCGCCGGTGCTTGCGTGCAGCTCCTTGGTTCCGCCACTGCCAGCTGATTCGTTTTCCCCGACGGCGACAGCTCAGATTCCGGCCGCCCATAACTACAGCATGAGCTAAGCGCGGTCGCAGTCGCAGGCCATGCCAGAGCGGCGGTCGCATATCACACCGGGCGGGAGCGCCACGTGGCCGCGCCCGCGCGCCGCGATCGGAGAGGAGCCGCGGCAAAGGTCAAGCCAGCTACCTACAGCGCGCGCGTCACGAGCCAGCCAGAACCAGGAGAGCATAGCCAAAGCTCCCCGTGCCACGCCGTGCGTCAGCGAGGACGTGGCCCGCCGCGTTGGACCGTAGCGCGCGGCGTCGTCACTCGCGCGCCCGAGTCGTCAGCAGCTAGCCACCGGGAAGGGAAGACGGCCGCAGTATAAAACTCGCGCGCCCGGCCGGGGCCTGCAGCGGACTGCAGAGACAGCTAGAGACCACTACTAATAGACGCCACCACCACGCAGAGAGCGGCGGCCGGCGAGCGAGCGATCGAGCACGCGCGATCAGCAGGCGATGAGGACGCGGTCGAGGTCGGCGGCGCTCTCCTGCGCCGTCCTTCTTCTTGTGCTCGCCGTCGCGTCTCCGGCGGCGGCGGCGGCGGCGATCACCAGGGGCGACTTCCCGCCGGGGTTCGTCTTCGGCACCGGCTCCTCCGCCTACCAGGTACTCGCAAACCGCCCAACTCATCGCCTGTCTGTCTATAACGGGGAATTCGATCTCTCTTCACTCCAGCAGCATCTACTAGTATCTGCTCCGTGATGAACAGAGATATTCTGAATCAAGTGTACCTTAGTAATCAGAGTATATCTTGTCGATTCACGATCGCACAGCATACAGAGGATCCATCCCTGCTTGCAGCTTGCCTACCATTTTTGATCGATTCAGAATCGTTACGGTTGCTCGTGGGATAAGTACATGGCAATTACTCTAATGTTTGCCTGTTTCGATCGAGGAACTACTCTAATATCTGTTCCAGTATTTTAGTCTACCAAATCATTAGTGTAATATTATCCTCGATCTGGGCCTGTCGAGCCAACACCCTGCGAGCGAGCTAGAAGAAGAGCCCTCACCGCACGCACGTCCTCGCCTCGCCGATTAGTCCAAGTCACGCATTCGTCGGGACGCAGAAGAAAGATCCCATGCATCTTACTAGACAGTACAGTACCATCCAAGGTTTCCCTGCAGCATTTCTCTTCTCTTCTCTTCTTCCCGGAACCCAGCTTAATTCCTTTTCGCTTCCCTGCTGTGGTGTGGTGTGATTTTTCTCGTCCCCCGACTGTCGTGGCCTTCCCCTTCCCTTTCTTTCCATCGTCTTCCTCTCTCCCCTTTCCTTTACTGAATTTCGGTCACGCGTGACGCGTGCTCCTGAAAAGGAAGAACAGACAGATTGAGCCATCGATCGGTCTCGGACGGACGGACGGAACAGGGCGCGCGCGAGAGGGTCTCTGACGCACCTGGACTCTTTTTTTTTTTTAATTTCTCCTTCCATCGTGCTGTCTCGCCTTTCTGCTACCTTACTTTCAGTGCTACTACGTAATATAATCTGCTGGTGATCTGAATCGAATAACGTGGTAATATGCTGGGATCGACTATTAATGACCCCTTCAGCACGCAGCATCACGCAAATTACTTTGTTTTAGACGACCCCCTCTTCCTTGTGTAGTAGCCAAGGGGGAAAAAATTAGCCGATTATCACTTACTATAATACAATATCCAATTACTCTATTTAGTCTTCAGAAGACAAGGAAAAAAACACATCGAGATCGTCACTACTAGTATATATGGTAGTACTTACTATAATATCCTCGAGCAAGGCATGCCAAGTAGAATATGCCAGCCAGCCGAACCGTTCGTCAACATCCTACTGCTAGCAGCTAGAAGAACCCTCGCCGCACGTCCTGGCTTTGCCCCCCTTGATTTGATTCAGTTAAGCATCCATATCTCTGATCTGTGACCGAGACAAGAGAGAACGCGCTAGAGCTGCTCCGTGATAAGCACAGATCGACTGAATCAGGTGTAACTCTGGAGTAACCAAACTATCCTGCCAATTCTCATCGCGATCACTAAACATACAGAAATCCATCCCCACACCGTGCATGTGCGCTTGCTTACCGTTGATCGAGACCGTTAGCACTACATGATGCCAATATATATGCGCACCTAGATTATGGAGATGTCCACTTTAGTACTTACTACTATAATATCCTTGAGCAGGGCATGCCAAGTAGAATATGCCAGCCAGCCGAACCGTTCGTCAACATCCCTACTAGCAGCTAGAAGAACCATCGCCGCACGTCAATATCCGTGTATGTGTCTCCCCATTCTATGTGCAAAGTTTCGCAAAAAAAAAAAATACTCCTTCCATTTCAAAATAAGTGACTTTGATTTGTCTAAATTCGCATTGCACCTAGTCATGTTTTAGCGTGAAATCACTTATTTTGACACGAAGGGAGTATTTTTATGGGTTTTGTAAAGAAAAAAACAAGGAAAAAGTGGTGTGACATAGTCTTGTTTTAGCACCGAACTTTGTGAAAAGGACCTTTTATGCGCACTCAGATTATGGAGATGTCTGCTATTTGTTTTCAATTTTTGACATTTTAAAATAAAATTTAAATAAAGGAAGCCATATATATACGCACCCAAGAGCGAATACGTTTGTTTTTCTTCCCATAAACCTTAGCTTCCTTCCCTGTTGTGGTTTGATTTTTCTCGTCCCCCAAAAGTCACTGTCGTGGCCTTCCCCTTCCCTTTCCACCTGCTCGATCGGCTGCTGTCGACGAGAACGAGACTCTGCTTACTTTCGGCCAGACGTAACGAGTGCTATGATATAAAAAAGAAGTTAACGAACTGAGCTATCGATCTGGCCGATGGAACATAGTTTTTTTCTTTGTTCTTGACACAGACAGGAGGATCCTTCTTCTAGAAGATCTGATTCAGTTCAGCGCCCATCTCAGACCCAGACGGTTTTGTAGCTAGCGTTATCCCTGCTATGCCGTCCTGCTACTGCTACACAATACAGCTCCTGTTCCTTCTTCGTCGCGTAGGCTTTTGTTCATGACGACGACATCTTCAGAAGAACCACCGAGATGTCATTTTCGTATCCCGTTTCTTTCGCCGTCGGTTCGGTGTCACAGGATTGCTCCCTTGGCTGCTTGCTCCGTGTGGTGTGGCTGGCAGGCACCCTGCTGGTTGCCAGGATTGGAAGGAAGCATATTTTTTGAGCACTGAATCACTGATGATCAGCGCAAGTTGAAAATCGATAGTGACAGAGGGAGTTGCGTGCCATGTCTTACAGACCTTAACATCGCCTGATTTTCTCAGATCGAAGGCGCATTCGACGAGGACGGAAGGAAACCCAGCATCTGGGACACCTTCACGCACGCAGGTTCATACATCACTGCGTGCTTCTTTCTCCAGCCTCTGAATTATACTCCATCATCGTGCAATTTTCACGGTCCCGGTCATGACATGGATGTTCTTTGGCTTCCACAGGGTATTCTAGGGGCGGAGCGAACGCCGACGTGACTGCGGATCAGTATCACAAGTACAAGGTTAGTTTTGCGATAAATGACAGTGTGCTCAGATCAAGGACTTGATGTCCAACTTACAGTGATCATTCGCAAAAGAAAATAAGAGGAACTTACAGTGATAACAACCAATTCGTCTCTGTTTGGCAACAGGAAGATGTGAAGCTTTTGAGCAAGATGGGCGTCGACGCCTACCGGTTCTCCATCGCCTGGCCTCGGCTTATTCCCGGTAAGGCCGTGCCTGGCAGCGTCAGTAAAACAACGGGCACATGTTGAAGAATGTGTTCTACAAATATTGGCTGACACTTCGCTGACTTTGTTGTATGATTCGTGCAGACGGGCGAGGAGCTGTCAATCCAAAGGGGCTGGAGTACTACAACAACCTTATTGATGAACTCCTGAGCCATGGTATTTATCATCTAACACATGGCAGACTAAACCCTTCATCTAGTAATAAAACTCTTCAAATGTCCAGCTGCACAGAGATATAACTGATGCATCTTTCTGTGGTGCTTCATGCAGGAATTCAGCCTCACGTTACGATATATCATTTCGACTTCCCTCAGGCTCTTCAAGATGAATACAGCGGGATGCTTAGCCGTAAATTCATGTACGTACTTCATTCTAGCCCACACTAATCAATGCCATTACAGCAATTGCAATTGTATGAGAGAAGAAGAAATAACGTTGTATTATACACCATCTGTCGTCACATGGCTGCAGTGATGACTACACGGCGTATGCAGACGTGTGCTTCAAGAATTTTGGCGACAGGGTGAAGTACTGGAGCACCGTCAACGAGCCAAACATCGAGCCAATTGGCGGGTATGATCAGGGTATCCTACCACCACGGCGATGCTCATTCCCCTTCGGCGCCCTCAGTTGCGACAACGGAAACTCTACCACCGAGCCATACATTGTGGCGCACCATCTTCTGCTTGCACATGCCTCTGCGGCAACCCTGTATAAAGAGAAGTACCAGGTTAGGAACAATGCCACCCTTTTACAGAACCAACATGTTCATTTGGGATTAGTCATTCTCACAGGTGAAACCTTCCCCTTCTGTTTCTTACTGATCAGGCCACGCAAGGAGGCAAAATTGGACTCACATTGCTCGGTTGGTGGTACGAGCCTGCTACGCAAACACCTGAGGATGTAGCAGCAGCGGCTAGGATGAATGATTTCCACATTGGATGGTATGTTCTTCTATACATATCAAGTTTAAGACAACTACTAGAATTTGTATGTAACTATAGCTAAATATCATGTTATCATGACACAGGTATATGCATCCATTGGTGCATGGAGACTACCCCCCGGTGATGAGGAAGAATGTTGGATCCAGGCTACCATCTTTCACCTCCGAAGAGCTGAAGGGAGTACGCGGATCTTTCGATTATGTCGGATTTAACCACTACATTGCAGTATACGTGAAGGCTGATCTTAGCAAGCTAGATCAGAACCTGAGAGATTACATGGGTGATGCAGCAGTGAAATATGACAGTAAGAATCCTAACGCCTCAAGCTTTGTTGTATGTTATGTATGTCCCATGATGCAAAATAAGGAGAAATGTTTTAAACTAACTGAATTCTGTAAATGTATTCTTGCAGTGCCATTTTTGAACTCAAAGAACAAGGTATTCGCCGATGCGATTCATTTCATCTCTAAATTTAGTTGAAAAAAAATTGTGTCTAACATAACTAAATCATTTATCTTCCTGTGTGGCTAAACTTAAAACTGTAGCAGTTGCTGTTCGGTTTGAAAACCGATTTCATGACGTCCACCCCGTGGGCTCTGAAGAAAATGCTGGAGCATCTCCAGGTCAAATACAAGAATCCTGTGGTCATGATCCACGAGAACGGTAAATTCTAATGGAACTTTAAAAATCCAGATTTATAATCAACCTGAGAAAATCATCAATATTCAATTAAATCATCTCTGTGTTTCCTCAAATGTTCATATCCACCAGGAGCTGCCAGCATACGTGACCCCTCTGGCGAAATTAACAACGACGACGACTTCAGGTCGCAGTACATTCAGGATTACATCGAGGCGGCCCTCGAATCCAGCAGGTAGCAACTCCATCCATTCAGCACAACACAACAACAATACGACACCTGAAATGAATTGACGCAACAGTTTACTCACATTTCTCCTCTCTCTTGCTGTGTGATCATCAGGAACGGGTCGAACGTGCAGGGCTACTTCGTGTGGTCGTTCCTGGACGTGTTCGAGTACCTGTTCGGCTACCAAATGGGCTTCGGCCTCTATGGCGTCGACTTCAACTCCGAGGAGAGGACGAGGTATGAGAGGAACTCCGCCAAGTGGTTCGCCAGCTTCCTCCGTGGCGGCGAGCTCAGGCCGGTTGCTCTGCCCGGCAAGGCCTACTCCCAGTGATCTTTGCACATTCCAAGCTTCTGCTGCTGGACATAGGTGATGATGAGAATGCACGAATAAGCCTCAAAGCCTGGACAGTTGGGTGGTGATATGATGGTAATTACGTTCCTTGTTTTCTTGGATGTACATTGATTTTTGTTTGGTTTCGATTGTTCCTAGTATATCCATGTCAATGTATGTTCTGAAAATAATACTATAAGATATACAGATATAAAGTGTCAAAAGTTTTGTCAATAATTTTGTGTTCAAAATCATATACTCCGAATGTATGATCAGAGCCTGCTATTTTCTTCAAATATGCAGATGGCCGGACATGATTCAGACATTTGAGTTCGAATTTGCATACCTTGCATTCAGATAGTACCTACATAGTTCTCCCAATTTCGAGTTTAACAACCTTTCTACATGGTTGACGTCGTTCTCCAGGCACGTACATATCCAAACAAAGATCCTGCAATTATGTGTCCAGGTGACAAAAATAAATTGCAGTACATTCTGTTGCAAGCATGATTCAAAATAAACGGCCGGCAGCATTCCTTCATCGTTCTGGTACAGAGGTACTAATAGGGAGCAGCCATAGCTTTTCTGCTAGTAGAATCATGTTCTGTTCGTCTAGAGTCTAGACAGGCTTTACACGACTGGGTTGCCAATTGCCAATTACACTGGCACCAGCGGCAGAACTTGAGAGAAGATACTGCAACCGGTTTTCAAATGCCAGTGCCTGTAACCAGCAACAAATCAGGTACAGCTGCAACCTGTACAAGAACATCATTAACACAAAACACCAAACACGATGAAATTATCCAGGTTCTGGTAGTTACATATGTCGGTCGCCATAGGTACCGAAAACAGTGGCTCGTCAGGATTACCTGTTCTCTTCTATTTATTCTGCTGCAAAATAAATCTCTTCTCTCTGCATGTGGATGGCTCTGATATCACTACTTCAGAAAAGTACCATCTGGTAAGGATATAATGGTTCTAGGAATATTTTCTTTATAAAATTGGATCATTCGCAGAATAGGGTTAGCCATTCTCTTGCAAACTTTGCAAAGACAAAAACAGAATCTCGAACTATGACGTATTGACGTGGCTAGGTTCTAGACCTTAATGTGTCCATTGTTGACACTAATCTTGATAAAGTTTGTTGGCCATGCGTATGTAGTGGCCGCGTCAAATGGATCTTGAGCTGGCCGTTAGTGGCTTAGTGTGTGGAATCAGTTGGTTAGTGGAGCAGGTCGTGTGCAAACCAGCCGGGTAGGTTGTTGCCTTCCGATTGTGTGCAGCATATTTATAGCCATGTACTGATCATGTTTAGGTACGGGGTATGTGCCCAGTGTTGTGTGGAGAAGTAGCTAGGTGAAGAGGAAGATGTGGTTCAGAGGTACAGCTCCCGTGTGTGCTCAGTATGGCTCGGCCGGTGTCGGAGAGAGTTCCTCTTGGTGCTGCAAGAGCTCCCCTAGTTGTACAGCGTGCGTGCGTGAGTACCTCCATGTGTGTGATGTATTTTCAGCAATAAAGCCAAGATACAGGCCGTCTGGCGGCCGCGGCGTTCGTCGCCGGAAAAACTCCATAGTTCTAGTTTGAGCTAGAGGTTGGAGAAGAGGAGCTGTGCGTTCAGCTCTGTCATTTGGTATCAGAGCCTCGCGGCTTGGGGCTATGGCACGGTGTGCACGGCGGCGGCCGTGGCCATGGCGCGTTGTGACGCTGCTCGTGCGTGGATGCAGAGGCGCAGCGACGACATGCAGCGGCGTCCAGGAAAGTCGTGTCCGAGTGCGGCCGGAACATCCGGCGTGTGTGCGCCTGGTCGAGTCCATCACATGATGGTGGTGACCGGCGTATGTGCATCAGGTCAAGTCCGTCACGGCGTCGTACGTGCGACGAGCATGAAGGCCGCGTAGGCGATGCGCGGCGGCGCAGGTAGAAGGTTGTGGAGGTCTGGCGTGGTGCAGCGTGCACATGACGGCGTGGCAGCATGGAGGTGCTGTGTGGCAGCGGAGGCTGCAGCGGCACGGTGCAGCTGTCGTGAAACGTCCAGAATATTTCAAGATTAAGGGGTGATTGTTGGCACTAATCTTGAGAAAGTTTGTTGGTCATGTGTATGTAGTGGCCGCGTCAAATGGATCCTGAGCTGGCCGTTAGTGGCTTAGTGTGTGGAATCAGTTGGTTAGTGGAGCAGGTCGTGTGCAAACCAGTCGGGTAGGTTGTTGCCTTTCGATTGTGTGCAGCCTATTTATAGCCATGTACTGATCATGTTTAGGTACGGGGTATGTGCCCAGTGTTGTGTGGAGAAGTAGCTATGTGAAGAGGAAGATGTAGTTCAGAGGTATAGCTCCCGTGTGTGCTGACTATGGCTCGGCCGGTGTCGGAGAGAGTTCCTCTTGGTGCTGCAAGAGCTCCTCTAGTTGTACAGCGTGCGTGCGTGAGTACCTCCATGTGTGTGATGTATTTTCAGCAATAAAGCCAAGATGCAGGCCGTCCGGCGGCCGCGGCGTTCGTCGCCGGAAAAACTCCATAGTTCTAGTTTGAGCTAGAGGTTGGAGAAGAGGAGCTGTGCGTTCAGCTCCGTCATTTGGTATCAGAGCCTCGCGGCTTGGAGCTATGGTGCGGTGTGCACGGCAGCGGCCGTGGCCATGGCGCGTTGTGATGCTGCTCGTGCGTGGATGCAGAGGCGCGGCGACGACATGCAGCGGCGTCCAGAAAAGTCGTGTCCGAGTGCGGCCGGAACGTCCGGCGTGTGTACGCCTGGTCGAGTCCATGATGGTGGTGACCGGCGTATGTGCGTCAGATCAAGTCCGTCACGGCGTCGTACGTGCGGCGAGCATGAAGGCCGCGTAGGCGCTGCGCGGCGGCTTGGCGCCATATCTCACGCACATAACAGACTTTTTGGCGCCACACATCAATCTCTTTGACTCGCCCTTGATCATCGTCCTTCCTCCCGCTGGGCCTCCTTTTTTCCTCCCTCTCATCTTTCTCAGAGCTAAAATTTGTTATACACCAAGTTTCTAGATCCTGCAGATGATCCTCCATTGGTCCTCCATCTTCTGGCTACGATAAAGAAGAAGTCAATCCCAATGTAAGTGGCTGACTGTGTTAATTATTCTCACTGCAGCAAAAGACATGTGGATTGACTTTGATTTGTTAACAGCGATGAAAAAATTACAATACTTCATCTCACCAGCAGTCTAGTTGTAAAAGAAGGGGGAAAAGGAGGTCTAATGGCATCTGAAACTAACTCCACCAACAAAGATCCAAACAGGTTTGATCAATTTCGTTCAGATCTTAGGATACAACATCCTCTGCTCCTAGTGTGTAATAAATAGATAACTACTCCTAAATTTTATGCCAAATTTTTATAGGGAAAATATGATTACAACTTGGATGCCTCAGATCGGCATGAAATTTAATTCTACAACAGAGGCTTGGAACTTCTGGACCTTTTATGGAGGCCATATTGGATTTGATGTAAGGGTAAACTATGAAAACAAGAGCAAAACTGATGGAGTAGTCACTTCTGCGAGATATGTTTGTTCTAACGAGGGCTATCGAGCAAGAGACAAGAGAGATCATAATACAAAGCGTCCGCGTGCAGAAACAAGAACCGGCTGTAAAGTTCGGATGGGAATCACTATAGACCGAGAGGTAGGAAATTATGAAGTACATGAGTTAGTTGTTGAACACAACCATGTCTTGCAGTTGCACGGAACATGCCACTTGATGCCATCCCAGCGGATGATTTTAAGTTTGCAAGCTTTTGAGATCGAAACAGCAGATGATTCAGGAATTGTTCCAAAAGCAGCACATGAGTTGGCTAGTCGGCAGGTCGGTGGGACAACAAACCTTGGATACACACGTCGTGATCACAAGAATTATCTGCGAACCAAGCGTCACAGGGAGATGATGTATGGTGAATCCAGAACCATGCTTAAGTACTTTCAAGATAGAAAGTCAGAGAACCCTGCATTTCAACATGATGTACAACTAGACTGCGACGAAAAAATTACAAATATCTTCTGGGCTGATGCTAAGATGATCATTGACTATGCTCATTTCGGTGATGTTGTCACCTTCGACACTACATTTGGGACAAACAAAGAATACCGACCCTTTGGTGTATTTGTTGGCTTCAACCATTTTCGAGAAACGGTAATTTTTGGGGCTGCACTTTTATATGATGAAACATTTGATTCCTTTAAATGGTTGTTCAACACCTTCTTATTTGTGCATAACAAAAAGAAACCTAGAACTATCTTTACTGATCAAGATATTGCAATGGGAAAGGCAATTCAAGCGGTATTTACAGAAGCATGGCATGGACTATGCAATTTTCACATAATGCAAAATGCCATGAAACACTTACCTCAAAAAAAGAAGGATGAGGATGGCCCAAATGTTCTTGCTGAATTCAGTGCTTGCATGTACAAGTATGAGAATGAGGAAGCCTTTGAAGAAGCTTTCACTGCCATCAGGAGCAAGGTGGATACACAAACTTGGTTGGACAACATATATAAAGTAAAAGAGAAATGGGCAAGATGTTTCATGAGGAATGCTTACACTCTAGGGATGAGAAGCACCCAATTAAGTGAGAGCTTGAATAGTGACTTGAAAAAACATCTGAAATCTGATCTTGACATTCTTCGTTTTTTCAAGCATCTAGAGAGGGTTGTGCAAGGAAAGCGAGACAATGAGCTAAATGAGGAATATGAGTCTAGAAAAAAATTACCTAGAGTTAGAATAAGGACTCCTGCAATAATACAAGCAAGCAAAGTTTACACACCACGCATATTTGAAGATTTTCAGAATGAATATGAAAGATCCATCTCAGCATACATCAAGCCCTCGGAAGAAAAAAATGTATATAATGTTGCCATTGCAAGTATTGATCCAGAAAGCATGTATGAAGAAGAGACCAAAGTTCTAGTTGATCATGAAGAGCAACAAGTTGTATGCAGTTGTGGGCAATTTGAGCGAGTTGGTATATTGTGCAGTCATGCTTTGAAAGCCCTTGATGTAATGAATATTAAGTATCTTCCGAGCCATTATATTTTGAAGTGGTGGACTCGAGAAGCACAAAGCGGCACTATTCAGGACAGCCATGAAAATATTGTTTTGGAAGACCCAAGAATGGAAGACAGGTTGCGCCTGAAGTTTTTCATTCATAAGTTCCATGGCATAGCTTCCAAAGCACTCGTATCTGAAGAATGCAGCAAACTAGTAGATGATGCCTTGGAGAGCCTTAGCAAGCAAGTTAAAGAAAAAGCTTCTACTAATACATGCAGAAGTGAAGCTATATGTGAAGAACCAGATAGTAGTTTACAGACTGCGTGCCTAAAGAAGAAGGAAATTCAAAACAAAAATTTAAGAAGAAATAAATCATGGATCGAGAAGCAGCTCCCCAATAAAAAGAGAAAGAAGAAAGCTGAATTCGTACCCGAAAATCAATTTTGTTCTGTAAATCTCTTACACTATGTAAACACACTATATATTATTTATTAATGACAATATAGGTTAATAGTTCTTGTGTTTTGACTGCTTAGAGAGGAGAGAAGGACATGTCGGCAGCACAACAGCAAGGAAATACAGAGCAACCGGCTGGAATAAATGAGAATAGTTTGCAAGAGTACGGGTGGATGACTCGTTTACTGATGGTATTCCACTTAACATGTCTAAACATTCACCGTTAAGCAATATGAATCTTGTTGTGTAATCAGTTATATCTTCCTTCCTATGCAGGGGCAAGATGACGATAATTTGGACTTGCAGAACTATATGAATTTTCCTAGGATATGACATAGATGATAGAAAATGAGACGACAACCATGTGTGTTATAAGCATTTTGTCTTGCTAGATGGAAGTTTTTGGATTCTTGAGACAGACTATATATGTAATTCGTTTTGTTTTGGTGACATATTTCCTAGACTGAAAGCGAGAACTCATATATTGAGTGTGTGAGACTGAAAGTGAGATCTAATGTGCAGTACTAAACTATGTGCTTATTCTGAAGATACAAATGCTCATTTTATATTTGCAGGTACGGGGCAAGCTGCTAGACGGCCAGCGACATCGGCCTCGTCGACGGAGCGGCAGCCAGTGCTGGCCTTGTATTTGTAGCAATCAAAATGCTATGGAATATGACTACAGACTAAAATTCTAGTTTCCTGATCTCACGATGCTACTTCATGCATACTTTTTTTGTAGACAAATTATACAACATCAAGACCATAAACTGTACAACGCCTAATTCACATTCTGGAGACACACACGCTTAGGGAAAATAAAGAAGCTCACAAAGAAATGAGACAGTAATTAACCTGTATCTTGTCTCAAGTTGAAGCGCAACTGGCTCAGCTCCCTTGCAGACGGACTGAGCCACCGCCTATAGCCTGACGGACTACTGCATCGAGCTACAAGCTGCCGCGCTCGAGCTGGTAGAGCTGCATGTGCCACCACGGGATCCGTCGCCTCCAGGTACGCGCTGCCATGCTTGAGCCGGTACAGGTAGCTGCAACACACGG
This sequence comes from Avena insularis, assembly GCA_023614405.1. Taxonomy (NCBI): domain Eukaryota; kingdom Viridiplantae; phylum Streptophyta; class Magnoliopsida; order Poales; family Poaceae; genus Avena; species Avena insularis. Next base: position 386,804,031 of record CM042693.1, on the reverse strand, counting down.
AACCGCATCCTTCAGGTCCGGGCCTCTGCCCCAAGCCAGTCGAAGTAGCTGCGCTGCCCATGGATCCACCGCCTCCAGGTACGGCTTGCCATGCCAAGCCGGTGGCCAGCTTCAGAGAACGGGCGATTTCCGCACGAGAGAGAAAGTGGGTTAGGAGGAACCGGGAAGGGGGAAAGGGGATGGTGTCAGGATCCTGAAGAACCTGATAAGCCAAGTTCTGTATCAGGCCCTGACAGGCGGCAGCGGCGAAGGGCATCGCACAAGTTTTATCCCCTCCGTCATTGCTCTTGTCTCGCTGCAGCTCAGAGTTCTGAGAACATAAGAGACTAGCAGAGCAGCGTTTTGTATTCTTAATTATTATTATTATTTGCTAAGAAAGACTGTCCACAAGTAAATAAAGCAGAACCGTTGATTCAATTGGACGGCAGATTTCTCCGGCTACAGCACGCGTACAGTTATACTACAACTGTAGAGGAGCCGATCCCGTACGTAGTGGCCGCGTCAAATGGATCTTGAGCTGGCTGTTAGTGGCTTAGTGTGTGGAATCAGTTGGTTAGTGGAGCAGGTCGTGTGCAAACCAGCCGGGTAGGTTGTTGCCTTCCGATTGTGTGCAGCCTATTTATAGCCATGTACTGGTCATGTTTAGGTACGGGGTATGTGTCCAGTGTTGTGTGGAGAAGTAGCTAGGTGAAGAGGAAGATGTGGTTCAGAGGTATAGCTCCCGTGTGTGCTGAGTATGGCTTGGCCCAGTGGCGGAGCCACCTCCCGGCGACCCCGGGCAGCTGCCCGGGCTCAGCCAGCGAGTCTTCTTTACAAAGCTAAGCTAGCTTAGAGTTCAACGCACTGTTTGATTAGGAAAAAAGTGCACCCGTGCAGCAGCAGCAAGGTTCTGCCCGGGCTGAGACGAGCAGCTAGCTCCGCCACTGGCTTGGCCGGTGTCAGAGAGAGTTCCTCTTGGTGCTGCAAGAGCTCCCCTAGTTGTACAGCGTGCGTGCGTGAGTACCTCCATGTGTGTGATGTATTTTCAGCAATAAAGCCAAGATACAAGCCGTTCGGCGGCCGCGGCGTTCGTCGCCGGAAAAACTCCATAGTTCTAGTTTGAGCTAGAGGTTGGAGAAGAGGAGCTGTGCGTTCAGCTCCGTCATTTGGTATCAGAGCCTCGCGGCTTGGGGTTATGGCGCGGTGTGCACGGCGGCGGCCGTGGCCATGGCGCGTTGTGACGCTGCTCGTGCGTTGATGCAGAGGCGCGGCGACGACATGCAGCGGCGTCCAGGAAAGTCGTGTCCGAGTGCGGCCGGAACGTCCGGCGTGTGTGCGCCTGGTCGAGTCCATGATGGTGGTGACCGGCGTATGTGCGTCAGATCAAGTCTGTCACGGCGTCGTACGTGCGACGAGCATGAAGGCCGCGTAGGCGCTGTGCGGCGGCGTAGGCAGAAGGTTGCGGAGGTCTGGCGTGGTGCAGCGTGCACACGACGGCGTGGCGGCATGGAGGTGCTGCGTGGCGACGGAGGCTACAGCTACACGGTGCATCTGTCGTGAAAGGCGTCCAGAATATTTCAATATTAAGGGGTGATTGTTGGCACTAATTTTGAGAAAGTTTGTTGGCCATGCGTATGTAGTGGCCGCGTCAAATGGATCTTGAGCTGGCCGTTAGTGGCTTAGTGTGTGGAATCAGTTGGTTAGTGGAGCAGGTCGTGTGACACCAGCCGGGTAGGTTGTTGCCTTTCGATTGTGTGCAGCCTATTTATAGCCATGTACTGATCATGTTTAGGTACGGGGTATGTGCCCAGTGTTGTGTGGAGAAGTAGCTAGGTAAAGAGGAAGATGTAGTTCAGAGGTATAGCTCCCGTGTGTGCTGAGTATGGCTCGGACGGTATCGGAGAGAATTCCTCTTGGTGCTGCAAGATCTCCCCTAGTTGTACAGCGTGCGTGCGTGAGTACCTCCATGTGTGTGATGTATTTTCAGCAATAAAGCCAAGATGCAGGCCGTCCGGCGGCCGTGGCGTTCGTCGCCGGAAAAACTCCATAGTTCTAGTTTGAGCTAGAGGTTGGAGAAGAGGAGCTGTGCGTTCAGCTCCGTCATTTGGTATCAGAGCCTCGTGGCTTGGGGCTATGGCGCGGTGTGCACGGCGGTGGCTGTGGCCATGGCGCGTTGTGACGCTGCTCGTGCGTTGATGCAGAGGCACGGCGACGACATGCAGTGGCGTCCAGGAAAGTCGTGTCCGAGTGCGGCCGGAACGTCCGGCATGTGTGCGCCTGGTCGAGTACATGATGGTGGTGACCGGCGTATGTGCGTCAGATCAAGTCTGTCACGGCGTCGTACGTGCGACGAGCATGAAGGCCGCGTAGGCGCTGTGTGGCGGCGTAGGCAGAAGGTTGCGGAGGTCTGGCGTGGTGCAGCGTGCACACGACGGCGTGGCGGCATGGAGGTGCTGCGTGGCGGCGGAGGCTGCAGCTACACGGTGCAGCTGTCGTGAAAGGCGCCCAGAATATTTTAATATTAAGGGGTGATTGTTGGCACTAATTTTGAGAAAGTTTGTTGGCCATGCGTATGTAGTGGCCGCGTCAAATGGATCTTGAGCTGGCCGTTAGTGGCTTAGTGTGTGGAATCAGTTGGTTAGTGGAGCAGGTCGTGTGAAACCAGCCGGGTAGGTTGTTGCCTTTCGATTGTGTGTAGCCTATTTATAGCCATATACTGATCATGTTTAGGTACGGGGTATGTGCCCAGTGTTGTGTGGAGAAGTAGCTAGGTGAAGAGGAAGATGTAGTTCAAAGATATAGCTCCCGTGTGTGCTGAGTATGGCTCGGCCGGTGTCGGAGAGAGTTCCTCTTGGTGCTGCAAGAGCTCCCCTAGTTGTACAGCGTGCGTGCGTGAGTACCTCCATGTGTGTGATGTATTTTCAACAATAAAGCCAAGATACAGGCCGTCTGGCGGCCGCGGCGTTCGTCGCCGGAAAAACTCCATAGTTCTAGTTTGAGCTAGAGGTTGGAGAAGAGGAGTTGTGTGTTCAGCTCCGTCATCCATGAGGTTCTAGAGCTTGACCTCAGTGTAACCCTTGATGCTTACTATATCCCCTTTTACCCAAAAAGAAAAGTTATGCCTCGAACACATAACCATGCTTCACAAGATCGGTAAGCCTGTACTTTGTGTAAGAGGAAAATGTTTGGAGCCACCTTGCATTTGCATGGTTGCAAAACAAAGTACTACCTCCGACCCATATTAGTTAATTCAGATTTATCTAGATACGAATGTATTTAGTCTACTTTTATGTTAGATACATCCGTATCTAGATATATTTGAGTCAACTAATATGGATCGGAGGGAGTAACGAAAAGAATATGAAAATAAAAAATTTGCTAGTAGTGGATAAGAGATGATTGCAGACACATGATACTTCAAAAATTCAGTTTTCACTGGTGGAAAAAGGGCCTCCAGTCCCGGACCGCAACTGGCTCTAGTCCCGGTTTTGGGCCCGGGACTGCGAAAACGGGACTAGAGGCCCCCTCTCTAGTCCCGTCTCGCTTCTGACCGATAACAACCACGTGGCTTCAGCTTGAGGGCGGAAACCCTCTAGTCCCGGGCCGTAACACCACCCGGGACTAGAAGGTTTCCTGTCGCGGCAGAGAATTGTGTGTTTCTCTGCCGCGACAGAGATTGTGTATTTCCTTTTTTTTGCCATTTCGTTCCTTTTTCGTTTTGTGTTTCACTATAATTCAAACATATATTTCAGTATACATATTATACGCTACTACATACACACTACACGTCGATGCATTTATATAATTAATCGATCCCTTGCAAGCATACATATAATCAATCATATCAAAAGGAAGAAATGTTTTGAAATTACATGGTCATTGATGAATATATATATCATATGAGCTACATGGAGATGACTAAGGCAAATCGAGTTCCACGTCATCCGCATAATGCTCTCCATGTACATCAAGGACTTCCTTCATCATAAATCCCGCCAGCTCCTCTTGAATTGCTCTTATGCGCTGGTCTGGCTCTAGTTTCTCCCGCAAATCATAAATATAATGTGAGTCAACTTTCCGCTCACTGGTCAACTCGCAGATGTACTCGTAGACGTAATATCCACATAAATGAGTTTCCGGTGGCTGCTGTAAACTCTACGCCATTTTATAAGTTAGCTCCTCTTTGAATGGACCTGGTATTTTTTGTCTGAACCGTGTCCAACACCTGTTCGGCAATGAAAATGAACAAAGGAGTTATTAGTTACTTGATATCAGGAAATGAATGAAAGAGGACGATATAATGCGATAATGATTGAAATTACTTATGGAGCATTGCTTCCATGTCGTGGACTTCAACTAGGGAGTTGTCAACTTAAATGTTTAGCAAGATCCAGTGGAATCTGCGGACGTTTACATAAGCATACATGCATATATAGCTCATCGAGTAAGCAAAAATAAAATGTGTACAAGATATAAACACTCACTTGAAGTTGTAAGGAAATAGTATTTCCTTAACAAAATTATTCTCGGTTAAGAACCTGCACAGGTCTTCCTCCACGTCCTTAGGGTGATTCTTTAACGTATATTCATTAACGATATATGGGTCAATGAACCCAACGTCGTATCTTCTAGCTCTTTTGTATTCAAGCATCTTCATTCTGCAGAATATAATACCATCATACAAAAGGATATATAGTTAGGATAATATATTAAATGCAATGAACGAGCTAAAGCTACAAACTTAATTATAGAAATAAATAACTTACAGACAGTAGCAACCAATGATAGATTTGTTGAGGGCGCGCTGGTTGTATAACTGAAACAGTTCGGTCATTTGAACCTGTATCGAGTATTGTTTGAAGTGATGCTCCATTCTAACGTCCACCGGAAACCAATCTTTTTGATGCTTTTTTTGTGCTTGCGGCATGTACCATTCGTGCAGATTTCGCATATGTGTGGATAGACACGTGAGCTCCTCATTACTGACTAGAGACTCCCCTTGGACATACTGCCGCATTTTATCTCTATCGACCTGGCGTATCTTCATAGCCTAAATATTGACCAAGAGACATATTTGCTTCGTTAGCAAGTGCTTTGGCCTGCGATATAGTGATTCCCATAAGTACAGCATTATTACGGGCTCTAGGGTCCATTATTTGCATGTCCATATCCATTTCAGCTCTGAAGGCCTTGTCGAGGTCTGAAATGACTTTGAGCGGGGCGACCGATTGATTCTTCTGTGCTCCGAGCTGGGCAACTTGCTTCCCGCTTTTTGCACTTGTGATTTTTTTCTTCTGTGCTTGCTTAATAATCTCCCGGTCATGGTCTTATTCCAGATTTATCGATATCTGGGATGGTTGCTCTAGAAAGGACTTAGCCCACTTTTTGGTTTTTTCGTTATATACTGGCTTTGGCTCTGGCTTTTTGGGTGCAAAATGCGCCTTAACTTGGGCATCCACATCCGCGTTAGTTTCCTCATCGGTCTTGTCATAAGGTCTCTTTGGAAGAGCCGGCGGGATATCGACTATCTTCGGTGTTTAACCTTTCTTCGATGTGGGGCGCAGGGGACTGTCGAACTTCCGTTTCTTCGACGAGGTAGTAGTATTGCACGGAGGCGGAGGCGGATATCGAGTTGATGTACTCCTACTACGGCGATCGTCAGCGGGGCGGGGTGGACTTGGAGGTTGGCGATAATCGGGTTGGGGTGGACTTGGAGGTTGACGATATTCGATGCGGGGTGGATTTGGATTCCTTAGAGTCGGTGGCCTTGGCGCCGAGCCTGGAAACTTGATGTACTTCTTATTTCATAGAATGATGTTGCGCTTGACATCTCCTAGTTTTGTAAGGCCTTCAGGCGTAGCGATTTTAATCTCTAGGTCCGCAAAATCCTCCACTATGTCATCCACCGTGATACGAGCATAGCCTGGTGGAATCGGAAGTGAATGGTGGAGTGCTCCAGGTAGACAAGGTAAAGCAGTGCCGATCGCCACCTTGAAGGACAGGTTGTTCATTGGCTGATGTAGCTCACATTGTGCCATCTCTCTGACATCATCCCTAGGGTAGTGAGGAGCCGGTGCATCATCCAGCAGTGCTTGATCATCAGCACGGACCTCCGTGGAAGCCACGCTGCTTCTCCGTTGGCTAAGATCCAATGCAGGATCATCAGACCGCGGGTGAGTTGACGACGGCGGCCTTTGGCTAATTTCATGCATGAGGTTCTTCAGATCAGCTAGGTCCTGCTCTACCCTGGAGATCTGGTCTGCCTCCCGGTCCTTCTTTCTCTGACGGCTTCTGTAACTGGCATCGTACTGAGGAAACCCTTTCTTTCACGAGACATCGGCGCCTTTGCCTCGTGTTCGTCCTTCCTTTTCAGGATTCCCTAGGGCGTGTGTCAGCTCGTCGTTCTCTCTCTCGGGACGGAACAATCCCAATTGAGCATCATTCATTGCTTTAATAAGTTCTTGGGAGGGTTTTAGAATTTTCTCATGAAATAATGTCTTCCCTGTTTCTGGGTCCAAGGATCCCCGTGCCCATTACCACGGTGCTTTGACCTCTCGGGCCATCCATCTGTACCAGGAGTGACGCCTCGAGCCCTCATTTCCTTCTCCATAGTTTCCCACTTAGGGACGGCACTCTTGTAGCCACCTGTCCCCATTTTATGATGGTATTTCTTGTTGGCAGCATTTAATGCGTTCTTTGCCGACTTTGCCTTTGCTTTATCAGATTGCTTGTGCTGTACAAAATCGGGCCACTGTTCTCTCAACTTCTCGTTTACTCTTTTGAAGTCTTTAGTTTTCTTTTTCGCGACATATTTCGCGTATAAACTTTTCTTCTGGTTCCGGTACAGTTCAGCCATCTTGCTCAGTGCCCACTCCTTGACTTTCGCTCTATTTTCAAGCCCACACGGCCTTGGCATAATACCATCTACCTCAAATTCCTCATACTCTAGAGGTAGTATGAAATGCGCTATGAGCTTCTACCAAAGGTCATCTTTGGCATCATTGGTGACATAGTTGTTGGATTGTTCACCGGCTTTCTTTGACTTATTCCATTCTTGGATGGTGATCGGCAGGTTGTCCCTAAAAAGCACCCCGCATTGATTTATAAACATCCTCCGGTGCTTCTCTGGAGCAATCGGTTCACCATCATCATCTATTTCTTCGATGGTGAACCTCTGATTACCATCCAACTTTTTGTTCGGCCCTCGTTTTGTTCGAGCTATCGATTGCTTCGATCCGGTGGGATAAAAGAAGAAGAGAGAGTGATTAATATATATCTATATTAGTTAATGAATAGAGGTAACACGAGACTTTATATATATATATATATGTACCTCGCCAGATCCTCTCGAGGGGCCATCATTATTGTTGTTATTTGTTTGCCCTTCATCCATCCGGTCTTCCCCTTGGTACATTAGGTTTTCCTCTAGTCTATCACCGGATGGATTCAGATATGAGTATATGTCTTCCTCGAGCAAAATATCTTCGGCGTCGATAGTAATATTAAGAGGAATTTCACCTCTTACCATGCCCTGAAGAAAACCTTCACCGATGCGACCAGGATCTTCGGATGGATCCATGACTTAATTATCTATAACAAAAAGAGAGTTAAACAGGTTAGAAAAAACAATAATCCTAATAACTAAAACAATATAATCCTAATTATAATAATCCTAATATTATTTGTGCTAAAACAATAATCATAATAACTAAAACAAAAAAATAACCCTAATAAAACAATAAATAAAACAATATAATCCTAATAAATAAAACAAAAAATAACTAAAACAATATTCCTAATCCTAATTCTAATATTTTAATTAAAACAATAATCCTAATATTAAAATAAAAACCCTAATATAAAAAAACTATAGAAACAAACTATAACAAAAAAACCTAATAAACCTAATTATAATAATCCTAATACTAATCCGAATAACTAAATCTTAATTTTAATAATCCTAATTATAATCGTAATTATAATCCTAATTATAATAATCCTAACTATAAAAAACTATAGAAAAAACTATAACAAAAACCCTAATAATCCTAATTACAATAATCCTAATTATAATCCTAATAATCTTAATTATAATCCTAATTATAATAAACCTAACTATAAAAAAACTATACAAAAAACTATAACAAAAAACTAAAAAAAAAACTATAAACAAAACCACCCGCGCGCGCGGCCTCTTGATCGAGCTCACCGACGAGGGGCGGCGAAGCGTGACACAGCAGCGGTGAGGTGGTGAGCGGCGAGGCTGACGCTGCAGTGAAGAGGCGGACAGCGTCGCTGGAGGCGAGGATGCGTCGGCGCGGAGCGGCGACACGTCACGGCACGGCGGAGCGGCGGCACGGCGGCGGCGGAGCGGAGTGGCACGACGGCGGCGGACAGCACCTGCCCTGCGTGTTCGTCTTCGTTTGTGTGCTTCGTCTTCGCTGCGTCGAGAATGCCAAATGCTGGGCAGCACCTGCCCTGGCGCGCAGAATATATAGGGACGCCCCCTTTAGTCCCGGGCTAAACCACGGGACGAGACTAAAGGGTCTTTAGTCCCGTCTCGTGGCTTAGCCCGCGACTAATGACCCCCCTTTAGTCACGGGTTAAGCCACGGCCCGGGACTAACGGGTTTTTTCAGCCGCTTCGTTTTCGCGCGCGCAGACACCCTTTAGTCCCGGGTCCAGCCACGACCTGCGACTAATTGTTTTTTTGTCAATTTTCTTTTTTTAATTCAAATCAAATATAAAAACTTTGGAAAATCATATCTTTTAGTGTAATAATCCAAATAACACAAATAATATGTCTATTATTATCAGAAAAATATAAAGAATCTTAATATAATATCCATTTATCTGTTTGCATCATTTATAAATTATTTTATTTGTAAATTTTCTTTTTTAATTCAAATCAAATATAAAAACTTTGGAAAATCATATCTTTTATTGTAATAATCCAAATAAAACAAATAATATGTCTATTATTATCATAAAAATATAAAGAATCTTAATATAATATCCATTTATCTGTTTGCATCATTTATAAATTATTTTATTTGTAAATTTTCTTTTTTAATTCAAATCAAATATAAAAACTTTGGAAAATCATATCTTTTATTGTAATAATCCAAATAAAACAAATAATATGTCTATTATTATCAAGAAAATATAAAGAATCTTAATATAATATCCATTTATCTGTTTGCATCATTTATAAATTATTTCATTTGTAAATTCTCTTTTTTTAATTCAAATCAAATATAAAAACTTTGGAAAATCATATCTTTTATTGTAATAATCCAAATAACACAAATAATATGTCTATTATTATGAGAAAAATATAAAAAATCTTAATATAATATCCATTTAGTCCCGATTATAGTCACAAACCGGTACTAAAGATATTTCCCGCCATTTCCCACCGCTTCCCGCCAAGTTTTCCCGCCCTTTCCTTTCTACGAGAGCTTTTAGTCCCGGATGTAGTCACTAACCGGGACTAAAGATATTTCCCGCCATTTCCCAAAGCTTCACGCCAAGTTTTCCCGCCCTTTCCCTCTATATTTAGGGCGATCGCGTCATGGCTATCCACACATCCACACCTTCCTCTCTTAGAACAATGGACTACGCCTACTAGGCCATTCTGACCCTCGAGGAGACCGAGGCGCTGTGCACCTCCAACTACCCTTGTCTGGGCTGCACGCCCGCCCTGGATGCCGGCTGTTGGAGGGTTCTGTCCTCAAGGTTCCGCACACCAAAGTGCCATCACAAACCACTTCTACCACGAGCTCACGCCGCGGTACCGATGGATCCCGTGGATCCCGGCACAACTCGACACTGGAATGCCTTCTTCGCTAATAGGCGGAAAGGGAGCTCGCCAGTACGAGGGTGATGGCCGCCACCGGTGAACCACAACGGCCGTCGTCATGGTGGGCGAACCGTACTATCATCGGAGTGATGCTCTACATCGCCGGGGGAGACCATCCTCGCCTGCGGTGCCCACGAGTCCACCCGCCACAGAGCCACAAAAAGGCCCCACACTGGCCTGGAGGTAGCGGCATCGTCTTCCAGGAGACCCCTCTCCCGCCCGCCGTGAATCCGAGGCTGGAATGGCCCCTGGTATATGCCATGGATGGGCTGAGGATCCCCGGAGTGGCAGGTGACGATGACGATGATGATGACGATGACGAAGAAGACCCTGAAGCTGCGTACTATAGGACTAGGCATGATTATGACTAAAGGGGGCGGCTTTAGTCCTGAGTGTTAGCTAGTCCCGGTTTTTAATACTAATAAATGTGTTGAGTGTTACCTAATAAATAGAGGGAAATGCCTATATCAAGAGAGGGTTCATCTTTAGTCCCGGTTGGAGAAACCAACCATGTTGAAGGATTATGCAGACTAGGCCAGCAACACTAATAATAGGGGTGAGTGTCGACATTATGTCGCATGCGGTTTACCTTGTCGGATGGTGTCACCAACCGGGACTAAAGATGAACCTTTAGTCCCGGTTGGAGACACCAACCGGGACTAAACATGAGTCAGCACTAATAATAGGGGTGAGCGTCAACATTATGTCGTGAGTGTCGACATTATGCCGAGTTGCTTGTACTATAAATAGGCATCCTTGTGAGTCTAGTCCTCCAGCCAGTTTGAGGCATCTCCAAGATGGTTTTCGAGAGCAGGGACACCACTACGGCCAGTTTCAGGGAGATGCCGACGGAGCCCAGTCCTCCGGCATCTCCGAGAAACTGGTCATAGAGGCACTCCCTAATATGTGAAATTAGTTAGCTCCTAGGCGTATTGATCTAGTTAGAGAAGTTACAAGCTGCAAGATGGTTTTCGAGAGCAGGGACACCACTACGGCCAGTTTCAGGGAGATGCCGACGGAGCCCAGTCCTCCGGCATCTCCGAGAAACTGGTCATAGAGGCACTCCCTAATATGTGACATCACGCGTTTGGAGATCAGATCTTAATGGTAAGTATGAATCGGTACTAAAGGCCCTCCTTTAGTCCCGGTCCAGCCACAAAACGGGACTAACACACTCAAGATTGTTTGCAGACAACACTATAAAAATGGACACATGCATGGAGCATCTTCACTCATAAAATGTTACAATTATTACATATCATTTCTTCGCGTGTGTTCCTTTCTGATCCTGTCGTATCCATGGAGCATCTTCATTCATTAACATGATGCTTGGGTCATCCTTCACCGCGAAGGGCGGAATTTCATGAAACTTATCAAAATCTTCTGATATGTCTGTCTTGTCCTCCACTCCCACGATGTTTCTTTTTCCTGAAAGAACTATGTGGCGCTTTGGCTCATCGTCTGATGTATTATTTTTCTTATTTTTTCTTTTTCTAGGTTTGGTAGACATGTCCTTCACATAGAAAACCTGAGCCACATCATTGGCTAGGACGAATGGTTCGTCTAAATACCCAAGATTGTTGAGATCCAACGATGTCATTCCGTATTTCTTGTCTACCTCAACCCCTCCTCCTGTCAGCTTGACCCATTTGCACCGAAACAAGGGGACCTTAAAAGTAGGTCCATAGTCAAGTTCCCATATCTCCTCTATGTAACCATAATATGTGGTCTTTAACCCATTGTTGTCTGTTGCATCAAAGCGGACACCACTGTTTTGGTTGGTGCTCTTTTTATCTTGGGCTATCGTGTAAAATGTATACCCATTTATCTCGTACCCTTGGAAAGTCGATATAGTCGAAGATGGTGACCTAGACAACAAGTATAGCTGATCTCCAAGAGTGTTGTTTTTGATGAGATGTTGCAACCAACCGCCAAAACTCTTCATGTGTTCATCTCTAATCCAAGAGTCATGCTTTCCAGGGTTGTTGGAGCGTAAGATTTGTTGGAATTATGCCCTAGAGGCAATAATAAAGATGTTATTATTATAATTCTTGTTCATGATAAAGTTTATATTCCATGCTAGAATTGTATTAAGCGGAAACTTTAATACTTGTGTGGTTTGTGAACAACACTGTGTCCCTAGTATGCCTCTATGGACTAGCTCATTGATCAATGATGGTTAAGGTTTCCTAACCATAGACATGAGTTGTCGATTGATAATGAGATCATATCATTGGGAGAATGATGTGATGGACAGACCCAAACTAAGCGGAGCAATTAGATCGTGTCATCGTGTTCATCTTTGCGAAGCTTTTCTTATGTCAAATATTGTATTCCTTAGACCATGAGATAATACAACTCCACGTATCGGAAGAAAGCTTTGAGGTCATCAAACGTCATCCTATGAGAGGGTGATCATAAAGGTGTCTCTCGGTGATTGGAAAGTACATTGGGTTGTATATCGAGATGGGATTTGTCCTCCCAAGTCGAAGAGATATACTTGGGCCCACTCGATGTCGATATCAACACCGCTTGCAAGCATGTGGTTAAGGAGTTGATCACAAAGTGATATCGGATTACGGAGTAAAAAGTACTTGCTGTGAACGAGATTGAACTAGGTATGACGGCATCAAGATCGAATCTCGGCAAGTAAAATATCGCGAGACGAAGGGAATATATATATGGGATTAATTGAATCCTGGCCTCGTGGTTCATCCGATACGATCGTCGTTGAATGTGGGGGAGTCACTATGGGTTTCGGACCCGCTATTGATTATTGATATAAGATCATGTCTGCATATTCTCGAACCCGAAGGGTCACACACTTAACGTGTCTCGACGCTAGGATAGATTGGATAATTGGTTTATGAGTTTTTGTTCGGAGTCTCGGATGGGATCCGGGACATCACGAGAGGTTCCGGAATGGTCTGGAGAATAAGATTCATATAAGGCAGTGCAGTTTTTGGAGTTCGGAATTGTTCCGGGTTAATCGGTATTGTACCGGAAGCTTCTAGAACCTTCCGGAGGGGGACCAACGTGGTCCCACCTGTTGGGAGGGGGCAGGGAGTGCCCTGTCCGCATTGGGCCAGGGGCACAAGGCCCCATAGGGCCCAGCCGGCCAAACAAGGGGAAACCCTAGTTTGGAGCTTCTAGAAGGGGGGATTACTTGCCCCCCACTCCTCCCTCCTTGGCCGTCGGCCTAGGGCTTGGGGGAGGGGTTAGGGAAGGCGCCCACCCCTCTATATATAGAGGGCTGGGGCGCACCCCCCCCACACACCTCCTCCTCCAACCCTAGCCACCCAGCTGCCCTCCTCTCTCTCTCCCTCCCGACTGCGTGTAGGCGAAGCCCTGCTGCAGAAACTCTCCACCACTTGCACCGCGCCGTCGCGTTGTAGATCCAATCCGTCTGTCCACCATACTTGCTGGACCGAGGAAGGAGGAGACGTCGAGGTGCCACACGTGTGCATCTCTCGGAGGCATCGCCACTTGCGGTGTTAGATCGGAGCGGATCGCGAGGAGGAGAAGCGAGTACGACTACATCACCCACGTTCCGACGAACGTTCCGCTGTGTGAATCTTCAAGGGTATGAAGATCTCATCTAATCCCTCTCGTTGTTTGCATCTCCTAGATTAGATCTTGGCTTTCTCTCGTTCGCATCCGTAGAAAATTTTGATTTACTATGCCGCGAAACCCTTCAAGATTTTCTTGTGTTCCTCGATATATGGGGCTGCCAAGATAGAATTCTGTAGAACGGTGTAATGTGCTTCGGTGTAAGAATGTCCGTCCCTACATATTATTGATTTCCTTCCTAGAGTACCCTTTCCACTCAGTCTCCCCTCATACCGCGATTGAGGAAGACCAATCGGCTTAAGGTCAGGAACAAAGTCAACACAAAATTCAATGACCTCCTCTGTTCCATAGCCCTTGGAGATGCTTCCTTCGCCTAGCACTATTTAACATATTTCTTTAAGATTCCCATGAACCTCTCAAAGGAAACATATTGTGTAGAAATACAGGACCGAGAATGGAAATCTCTTCGACTAGGTGAACCAGAAAAGGCGTCATAATATTGAAGAAGGATGGTGGGAACACCAACTCAAACCGACAAGACATTGGACCACATCATTCGTAACCGTGGTAGATCTTGAGGATTGATTATCTTCGAGAGATTGCATTGAGAAATGCACATAGCTTCACAATGGGTACTCGAACATTATCTCGGTAGAAGCCCCTCAATGCAATCGGAAGCATTTGCGTCATAATCACGTGGCTCATGAGACTTTAGGTTTTGGAACTTTTTTCTGCCATATTTATTATTCCCTTTATATTGACGAGAAGCCGACGGGACCTTAATACTGCTTAGACATTCAAAAATATTTCCTTCTCTTGTTTGGTAAGAGCGTAGCTGGCATGACCTTGAAACCATTCTGGATGCAGGCCATCTGGGTCTTTCATACGTTGATGGTCCTTTTGTGCTTCCGGTGTATCTTTTGTCTTCCCATACACGCCCAAGAAGCCTAGCAGGTTCACGCAAAGATTCTTCATCACATGCATCACATTGATTGCAGAGCGGACCTCTAAGAATTTCCAATATGGTAGCTCCCAAAATATAGATTTTTTCTTCCACATGGGTGCGTGTCCTTGGCGTCTTCGAACAGATTTTCCTCCAGGACCCTTTCCAAAGGTTACCAGTTGATCCAAATCTTTGACCATATCAAATATATTAGCACCAGTACGCTCCTTAGGCTTCGTCTGGTGACATGCCAGACTGTTGAAATGCTTGCCTTTCTTTCTTAAGGGATGCTTGGCCAAAAGAAATCGACGATGCTCATTGTATATATTATTCTTACAATGTTCCAAATATATACTTTCAGTCTCATCTAAACAGTGTGTGCATGTATTGTATCCCTTGTTTGACTGTCCTGAAAGGTTACTAAGAGCAGGCCAATCATTGATTGTTACGAAAAGCAATGCTCGGAGGTTAAATTCTTACTGCTTGTGCGCATCCCACACGCGTATCCCGGGTTCGTGCCACAACTGTAAAAGTTCTTCCACTAATGGCCTTAGGTACACATCAATGTCGTTGTCGGGTTGCTTCGGATTTTGGATCAACACTGGCATCATAATGAACTTACGCTTCATGCACAACCAAGGAGGAAGGTTATAGATGCATAGAGTCACGGGCCAGGTGCTGTGACTGGAGCTCTGCTCCCCAAAGGGATATATTCATGCCATCTGTACTTAGACCAAACCTTAAACTCCTTGCGTCATCTGCAAAGTCCGGGTACTTTCTATAGATTTTTGTCCATTGCGACCCATCAGCGGGGTGTCTCAACATCCCATCTGACTTACGTTCCTCTTTATGTCATCGCAACAACTTGGCGTGCTCTTTGTTTCTGAATAAGCGTTTCAACCGTGGTATTATAGGAGCATACCATATCACCTTCGCAGGAACCCTCTTCCGGGGGGGGCTCGCCCTCAACGTCACCAGGGTCATCTCGTCTAATCTTATACCGAAGTGAAGTGCATACCGGGCATGCATCTAAATTCTCATACTCCTCACCGCGGTAGAGGATGTAGTCATTAGGGCATGCATGTATCTTCTGAACCTCTAAACCTAGAGGGCAGACAATCTTCTTTGCTTCGTACGTACTTGCGGGCAATACGTTATCTTTTGGAAGCATATTCTTCATTATTTTCAGCAACTTTTCAAATGAGAAGTCAGGTATAGCACACTCAGCCTTCCATCGCAGCAATTCCGATTGTCTTTTTCGACCATTTTCGCAATTTGGGTACAACAACTTTTGTGATCCTCTAGCATGTGATTGAACTACTCCCTATCCTATTCAGTTTCACAATCTCTTCGTCCATCGGCAATGGTCCAACCAAGAACATCAGCGGGTTCATCATATGTCTCTTCTTAATCCTCCCTTCAAAGATCCCCCATGGAAGTATCTCCGTACTCAGGAAACCATGATTTTCATCCTCCTCCTCTTCTTCATTGTCTTCCATTATAACCCTCTCTCTCCGTGCTTGGTCCAACAATTATAATCGGGCATGAAGCGGACTTCAACAGGTGGCTGTGAAGGGTTTTTGAGTCAGAGTAATCCTTTTGATTCCTACATCCATTACATGGACAGAATACAAAACCATTGTGCTTGTTTGCATCAGCAACACGGATGAATTCATGCACGCCATTAATGAACTCGCCAGAGCGTCGGTCAGTATCGTACATCCATTCCCGGACCATCTGCATTATAGTAAAAGTATATCAAAAACCATTACACAACGTGATAAAATTATTACAAGTTATATTGAGAGCTTCTAGAGAATTAATTTTGAATTTTGAAAAATTTACATGCACCAATTTGTGAATTGGAGAAAACAATCAACATGATAAATGTGGAGTTTTTTATTATTGTTCTATCAGTGAAAACCTCATTCCATTCCAAGCTCCGAAACTACACATTTCAATTTTCAGTAATTATGTGCCTAATCAAAATTTGTTACACATATATATCAAAATCCTTCTAGCTACTTCTAGAGCATGCATGCATTTGATCCATATCTCTATACTTCTAGAGCATTATAGAGCTAAAGTAGCAATAAGAGATGAAAGAATGAAGTTCTAACCTTTTAAAGCTTTGGATTTAGGTGTTGCAAACTAAATTTTGACAAAACTTGAAAAAAAATGGCATGAACTCTCTTGCTTCTTTGAGAAAAATGGTCACCATATGCTTTAGGGCAGGTGACAGGAAGCTGTATGGACAACTAGTCCCGGGCCGTGATACGACCCGGGACTAATTGTCCCCGAAAAGAGCTGTTGGCCCGCTCCAGCTTATTAGTTCCGGGCTGTATTACGGACCGGGACTAGAGCTCTGGTCCGGCCCGGAACTAGTGTCTATGGCCATTTCTAGCCGTTGGAGGCCTCACGGTCCGGGACTAGTGCTAGCACTAGTCACGGTTCGTGACGGGCCGGGACTACTGGCTTTATTCAGATCGAACCGAAGATGGTTTTTCCGGTAGTGTTTGCTTTGACTAAGATAGACATTTCTTGCACGTGCGAGACTAATTTGTTAAAGTCTCGGTCCACGTCGAGAACTGTTGATCCCACGGATTTTATATTTTGTTTTCAAACTCTGAATAATAAGTAGACATTTCTTGCACCACGTGAACAAATTAGTACATCACTGCGTGCATCTCCTAGACACATATGAACAAATTTGTAAAATGCACAGAGACTTAAAATTCGTACAATCCAAAGGCGTCACGTGTTATAGAGTTGCACCGCGAAGAGCACGGTACCAATTAACCCATCTAATCTCGTCTTTCCCGCATAAAGATAGACTAATCTTTTGGTGGGGTGGCTCTAAGTCGATGAGAGGAAGCTGGTGTTTGTAGCATTATTTTCTTCCATATCTCTCTTCCCCAGCTCTGTGAAGAAATTGATGGCGTCCGCCTTGCCGCAGAGCCGGTGCAGCCTCTCCATGGGGTCGTCCTCTTCCCTGTGCCTCTTGGACTTGCCGTTGTATTCGTCGTCGTAGAGGGCCTCGTCGTCGTCCATGGCATGGCTTGTGCTTGCGGTCGACGTCGGCGGTGGCTTGAGCATGGATAGGTTTCTGAGGGCGTTCTGCTTTATCATGTCAAGCTCGTCCTTCCTGCTGCTGCCGTTCTTCTTGGGCACCGGCACCGCGTAACGGAGCTTGTAGCCCTGGTCCCTGTAGTAGTGCTCGTATCCGTGGTACGGTATCTCGTCGGGGATCTCCTTCTCCCTGCCGAGGGCGACGGCCGTTTCGAAGCACCAGCAGGAGGCGACGTGGTTGACGGTGTACCCGCCGCCGCCGAGGAGGAGCAGCGGCACGTTGAAGCTCCGGAGGTAGCCGACGCAGGCGGCGTGGCCGCTCACGGAGAGGTTGAAGCCCCCGAGCCTGTCGCCGTAGAGCGAGTCGGCGCCGCACTGCAGCACGACGGCGTCCGGGGCGAACTTCTCCATGACCTTGTCCATGATCGGCATGAACAGGCCGTGCAGGTACCCGCCGTCGTCGATGCCGGCCCTCATGGGCACGTTGAGGGTGTAGTACTTTCCCTTGCCCTCGCCCACGTCCTCGGCCTTGCCGGTGCCGGGGAAGAAGTACTGGTCGCCGTCGTAGCGGTGGAAGGAGACGGTCATCACCCGGTCGTCGCCCTTGAAGTGCTCCTCCACGCCGTCGCCGTGGTGCACGTCGATGTCCACGTAGAGCACGCGGGCGAAGCGGCCGAGGAGCTCCTGGATGGCGAGCACGATGTCGTTGACGTAGCAGAAGCCGCTGGCCTTGCCCCGGCACGCGTGGTGCATCCCGCCGGACCAGTTGATGGCGATGTCCGAGCGGCCGCCGGCCAAGGCGCGCGCGGCGGCGAGCGACCCGCCGGCGTAGCGGAGGCAGTAGTCCCAGAGGCCGTCGATGACGGGGTTGTCGTAGGCGCCGCCCTCGTCGTCCTCGTCCGGCACGCCGACGCGGCAGTCCCAGGCCCTCGCCCGGATGTCCTCATCGCGGTGGCGGTAGTAGCTGTCCGGGGTGACGTCGCGGAGGAGGCTGACGTAGCTGTCGTCGTGGAAGGCGCGCAGGTCGTCCTCGGTGGCGGGCCTGGTGCGGAGGCGGCGCATGTGGGGGAGGAGGCCGTAGGAGGCGACGAGGGCGTGCGCCATGGCCACGCGGCGGGGCACCATGACGTGCTCGGCGCCGTAGTCGACATTGGCGATGCCGGAGTCGTAGTAGTAGCACACGCTCCTCTTCCGGCCGTCGCCGCACGACGCCGACGGCAGCGAGTGCCCTTCCGGGGTGTAGTCCATCTTGATCTTTCCGCGCAGCGAGCCGGCGGAACTATACAGTTATCTCTCTGATGATTGCCTCTCGCGCGACGGCCCGGCCGAACTATATTAAGAGGCTCGATCGTGTCCGTGTTGGACTCTCATACGGATCGGTCAACCGACTTCAATACGTTTTACACAGACCGTCACGATTGGAAAGAGCAGGTCGACACAGCTATTCTAGCATGGACGTCTCTCTCCCTTGATCTTTTGAGATTCGTGTTGTGGCATATCATCATGTTTCATTGTGGAATAAAATCTGGACTGAATGAAACTGGGCAAAACAAGTGTCACGCAGGAAGATATTGTGTCTAAATATTGACGTGTTGGGTGAGTCTGGTGTGGGCTTGCGTGCCAGCTGTAACAAGAAGCAAGTAGCCCAAACCTGTAACCGAAAAACTAGGCTGAAAATTGTGAAAAGAAGTCGGAGTTCTCCTTCTCTCTTTCTACCTGAAACTCTTCTTTCTCAAGACATGCATCCGATTCCCAATTGGCAATCATACCAGAGGGGTGGTACAACAAGTTTAAACAATGCACGCTAAATACGGTGCATGGTTAGAAAGTTATTTCACGTCGACCATATCCTCAACTCGTCCTCCCGCGAAACTTCCTTTGAGAGTCCACCCTCGGTCTTGCCCACGCCTGGCGCCTCTATACCCCTCCTCCGGCGGCGCGTCTGCCGCGAGTGAGCATGGAAAAGGTGGACAGGTGCCCTTAATGTATAGTAGGTTTAGTAGGCTTAGCAGCAGGACTGGTCCTTTTTCCCTAGTGAGGTTTGGCGTCATGTCAGTCAGGGATTGGTCGCCGGAGCACGCAGGCTGTGTCCGACGGCTGGTAGGCTCGGCGGCTAGCATCACTGCTCTTCCTCGCCATGGTTCTTTGGAGGTTAAGCCGGAGATGGTGGGGGACAGAACTAATGTCGTCCTAGTCAATACGCCTGGAGCCGGTGTTGTGGATGCCCCAAATCCAGTGCTAATTAAGGGGCTTGTGGAGCTCACTCCTGAATCTAATAGATGTCGTGGTGGTGGACGCGAGATGAGGGATGGGAGTTATTGTTGCAAATCTGGAGGAATTCAAGCGAGGCCCAAACATTTTGGCCCATAAGCTTTCATTCACAACGAGGATTCCAAGCCTGGTGTTTTCGAGAATGCGATCGGGGGAGCTCATTAGCAATGGTGTTCCGATGGAAGCTACACCGCCCGTGGAGGTGGTCGAAGGTCGGACTTCTTCGGGGCCTACAACACCCACTATTCTGGTTGACTGGTGGTCTTCCCGCCGTCATCGCTTCTTCTAGTCGAATGGCGGCCCTTTTATTTCCTGCCGACCTCTGAGCCTCATGGGAGACAGTGGTGCTTCCTCACGACGTCTATGGTGTTTTGCCACAGAAGCTTCATCGTCCCAAGTAGCTTCGTCCCCAACGGTGGCGAGGTGCTCATGTCGGAGTTTCCTTGGACCCGATTGCATTCTCCATTAGGTGGTCGGGGTCCTTTTTTTCATAAGACAGGAGCCTTCCTGTATTTTCCTGTTTCTTTTGGGTCTCTATGTAAGATGTACTGATCTTATCTTAATATAAGAGTGGTTTGGGTCCCCTCCGGGACCCTTCTTCTGTTAAAAAAGACTTCAATACGTTTTGCTAGGAGCATAAAAAAATCCTGCACACATAATCATGCAAAAGGTGAGTAGGAAAAATCGTCAAGTCAAATATTTTTAATTAACAAACGAGGTGTTATATTAAAAAGGAAGCAGAGTACAACATAGCTCATACACCCTTTACTCTGAATATGAGAGTTAAACCTACAACCTAGATGCTCATATGAGAGAGAAATTATTAAAAGAACGAGTTGTCTAAGAAAAAGAACATGATTGGAGCCTACCAGGGTGTCCATCGATAACATGGACACGACGATTCTACAATTGTGTTCTTTAGGGGCCTCACATAGCCTGATCAACCGTAGAACCAACGGCTCAACCAGCGATTGAGATGGCATAGGCAAACAAGGTAGATAATTGAGCTATAGATTTTGAGGTTGCGTCACCGAGATCAAAACAGGAAGACCTTCACCATTGAATCTGGGAGCGACATCAGAGATGATCTAATCTAACTTTGGTGAATACACCCGAGCGTCATGAAGATTGCAAAGATAACCTGAATAACAATTCTCAGTTGATCCTTAGTGTAGCACCCAGACCAAATCGCTACATCCAAAGAAGTGAAATTCACAAACTGATGAATTCCTTTTGGACCAGCAAAACAAGGAGTCACCGTCTCCTGAGATATCTGGTGCATGGCGCATGGGCCAATATGGGGCTGCACCTAGACCTTCCATATATAGATCCAATGAATTAAGGAGTTAATCAGTGGCGGTTTGGAAAGTATCGGATCATATCTTAAAAATAGGAAAATACTAATTGTATCTTCTATCAAATATATGAGATGATTTAACATCCAATGTGGAGATATTATATCTTTTATAGAAGAAAGGAAATGATCTACACTTAATGCATATCTGATCAAAGAGGGAAGGCAGTGATCTTGGAGACCATTACCTACCATAAGAGGGTATGGCGCCATCCCTGGCCTATCTTGGTTGTCGACCTAGGAAGGATCCCTAGCGACGCACCCCCTCCCCTCCTATATAAAGGCCCCAAAGGATCTCCTACAAAGACAAACACCACAACTCCCATTGTTGACTGCGACTTGCAGAAACATGTGTCCTCCAGGCAAAGATTTGTGGAATTTTCTCACCATGTCAAGTTCCCATTGGGCGAACGACCAAGCCAGGGGTATGGGAACCAGTTCCGCCGCGTGTGCATTGGCCTTTGTCGCGAACCGTTGCCACGCCTCGCATGTCCTCACAATGTCCTTTGCATCTTGAACTGTGGTGAGCCAGTAGAAACCTGCCCAAAAAGCCTTGGCCGCAATTTCTTGGCCGTTGGCATGATTGCCGCATATTCCTTCATGTATGTATGTATGTCATCGAGGATGAGCTTCCCTTCCTCGAGTGTGATGCGCCGCTATAGCATGCCTGAGATGCTTCTTTTTGTAGAGTTCTCCTTTGACGATTTTGAAGGCCCTAGACCAGCGGGTGATCCATTGTGCTTCCATTGTGTCCTCCGGGAGTTCCCTGCTCATCATGTACGCTACATAGGACCGCATCGATGTAGGTTCTAACATCATGACTTCTTCGGGCTCTTCCTCGTCATCCGAGGCAACTGCCTCATCTTCTGGTGCTGATGCAGCCCCAAGTCATCTTGCAGCTTGAATTTTTTGCGCCTCTTGGGTGCTACACCATCAGTGGCTTTATTGACTTTGATTGAGCGCTCGCTGATCTCTTCCCCCAAAACTCTGGGTGGCATGGGCAAGCAAAGGGAACCGATGTTTGCTAGATGTCAGCTTCCTCGTTACTTGATCTGTTGATGTTGGAGACATCACACCCGTTGAAGTAACCCTCCATAATGTTGTACATGTCGCGGTACACGATCATGTTGTCGTTGATGGCGCCGTGTTTGTTCATTGCTTGTTGTGCGGCGAGATTTGAATCACCGAAGATTTTGAGGCGAGTTGCACCGCAGGCTTTGCCCATTGATACGCCCAATTTGCATCACCATTCTATATCATAATTTACCTCTATTCATTGATATTTGTCTTATTATGAGGTATTACTTATGGCTTTTCATCTGTTTATGCATGTTGGATGATTCCTAGAGGATGGACTGCCGGAGTCTGGATTCTGATGGAAAAGAAGGCATTTCGGTGCAATTTCGCGAAGATCAGAAAAATACCAGAAAAATATGGAAACATATTATTTTACCAGAAGACGATAGAAGCCAGAAGGAGGGACGGAGATGGGCCTCAGGGGGCTCACACCCCTAGGCGCGGGCCCACCTGACCCCGTGCCTAGGGCAGGTATGGCCCACCTGCCCGGCCTCCGACTCTGCCCCATCTTCCCTTCGAAACCCTAAGGCTCGGAGAGCAACCACAGATAGATTTCTGCCGCCTCTGGGGGGCGAAAAACACCGAGAGAGAAAGATCTCTCTGGCAGACAGATTTCTTCTAGGGGAATTCCTTCCCGAAGAGGGGATACCATTGCCATCAACACCATCATCAAGCTAGGCTTCATCGGGATCATCATCATCCACACCATCATCTCCACCATCACCATCACCACCACTCTGTACTGCAGTAACAATTGTGTTGGATATTGCTTAGTTCATTAGGGGAACCTTCCCGGTGTTGATTACTATTGTAGTTGATGCTTGTGAGTGGAACCATTGGATTATTGTTTATGTTCATATTGTTATCCATTATCATATCATCTTTGATCTTGATCCATATGAGGTCTTGTGAGTAGTTCGTTTAGTTCTTGAGGACATGGGAGAAGTCATGTTGTTAGTAGTGAATATGTGATGAGTTATTATTCAATGGTTTAGTATTTAATTTGTGGTGCTATTCTTCTAGTGGTGTCATGTGAACGTCGACTCCATGATAATTCACCATTTATGGGCCTAGGGGAATGCATTGTGTATTGGGCTACTAATCGTGGGGTTGCCGGAGTGACAGAAACCTGAACCCCTGATGTCTACGCACTTCTATTCTTGTAGACAGTTGTTGGGCCTCCAAGTGTAGAGGTTTGTAGAACAGCAGCAAGTTTCCTTTAAATGGATTACCCAAGGTTTATCGAACTTAGGGAGGAAGTGGTCAAAGGTATTCCCTCTCAAGCAATCCTACAATCAAGATACAAGAAGTCTCTTGTGTCCCCAACACACCCAATACACTTGTCAGGTGTATAGGTGCACTAGTTCTGGGAAGAGATAGTGATATACAAATGGTAACGGTGCCAGAAAAAGAGCTTGACGGTGAGGTAAAGACTAAAGGCAACAAGAAGGAAGCAAGCAAACATGCAACAGATCTAGTAGCAAACGGTGTTTCAATGTTTAAAAACAAGGCCTAGGGATCATACTTTCACTAGTGAACACTCTCTCATATAAATATTCTCTCTTCATGATACTACTCTTAACTACTCTCTGGTTGGACACTCTAATCCAAGGTAGGGCTATAACAGCACACCTCAAAGTCTGCCTTCCCCAATCTAGATAACCCCACACTGTCACCTTGAGCGCTAGATGGTTCCAACAAACACCACAATTTCAAAAAGACATCCAACTCCAAATATAACTCATAACAAATATTCAATCTAGCCAACGTGCCACACACGGTATGCACGCTGTCACTTTCACCCACGTGGGGAAAAGCATAGATCTATTAAAGCACAAAGAGTATTTATGTAGACTCAAACCTAAGTGACACCATGGCGTGCACGCTGTCACTTTCACACACATGGGGAGAGCAGAGATCTATTGAAGCACTTGAGTAGCAAGGTAGATCTACTTGATTACGAAGCTCATGTACACAACAAGATCATGCATAGAGAGAGAGATGAACACATAGCTACCGGTAGAGCCCTTAGCCCTGAGGAAGGACTACTCCCTCCTCATCATGTGACGAGGTTTAATCTCGTCAATGCCCATTATTATGGACTTGGGTTTTGGAGAAGATGGGGATGCTGGAGATCGCGGAACGGTTAGCAAACAAGCAATACGGGACACGAGGTTTACCCAGGTTCAGGCCCCCGGAGGGAAAACCCTACTCCTGCTTATCTGCTCTTGATTACGGCGGAACCGGTGATTACAGGGGTGCGCAGATGCGATCTGGCGTGGAGGTGTGTATGCGAAAGTACGAGTCGAGGGTGCCCTAGATCTGTAGATCTGTCTATTGCGTGTGTGTCCTCCTCGTTGGACCCTCCTAGCCTTTATATATGGGGACGCTAGGTCTCGGGTACCAATACGATTTGGTTATAAGTTGTATTCAAACTCTAGTCTTGAGGTTTCCTTGTCTTGTACACTTGAGAGTCTGTGTCCACATGGGCTTCATATCAGCCGAACCGTCATAGGCGTCATGGACCCTGGCAGGTCGTCGAGTGGGTCTTCCGTCGGGCTGGACCAGGTATGCTAACATCGGGTACCCGTAGGGTATAACCATGTTAGTAGCCCCCGAGTGTTCAGTAAAATCGTAGATTCGGCTGAGGACTCTTCAATCTTTTCGGGTGCAGTTATCTCTGTTTGCTAGAGAATGATTTGAGTGTGTAGGGATTGTTGATGCGTGTGCCTGACTCTCCCGGCGGATCAGGGTCAGTTAACTGTCTTAGGACAAAACAACACAATCTTCTTCAGATTCGAGTCCCTCGACTCGAACCCGGAACGAATGCTGGCGTAATTCAACTCAGGCCGTTGAGGACTTATAGGAGTAGAATTCCAGTAATTTTCAAATGATGTACCCAACGCGTCCGTCGGGATTTTTCATCGCGCCTGTTGGCACGAATTCTTACTAGCAGAGCGCAGTCGTGTGCGTTACCAGGACATCAGATGATATTTGTAGGTCTTATCTTTGTGTCGCAGACACAGCATCCGAATGTTTATCACCGCGGAGGTGTTTCGGGTGGCCAAGGAGGACGTTGCTCGCTTAGCGTTAATTAGGGCAGAGTTGCCGAAAAGTTTTGCATGCTGATCCGAAGGATCGCAGTCGAAGAATTCATAGGGTGCGCGACCAGCACTCCCTATGGAGTAGCCCCCGAGTGTCTGTTCGAGTCGTAGACTCGAGCAGAGATTTTAATTCAGCCGTTGTTTGACTTCAGGTCTGTAGGACACAAATTTTTCGGATGCTTGAATCCATCCTCCCTATGGGAGTAGCCCCCGAGTCCGTAGTGGAATCGCAGACTCGACGTAGGACTCGAAGAAACAACATTGGTGTGCTATCTTAATCATGCCTCGGGTGCGCGACCAGCGCTCCTGATAGAAGTAGCCCTCGAGTCCTTAGTCGAATCGTTGGTTCGAGTGAGGAATCGAAGCGTGCCACTCGAAGATCTTCTGTGTACGCGATCAGCGCTCCAGTTTGGAGTAGCCCCCGAGTGTCTAGCGGAGTCGTAGACTCGGGCAGAGACTCGAGTCTTGTATCTTGTAGACGCAGTCGACAATCTCGCGGGCGTGCCGCTGACCCGGAAGTACATCGGGTGCACGACCAGCGCTCCTGATAGAAGTAGCCCCCGAGTGTCTAGTCGAGTCGTAGACTCGAGTGGAGACTCATGCGAGGAGAAACCACTGACCCGGAAGTGCATCGAGTCAGCGTCTCAGGCATAAGGAGACAGGAGTCAACGTAGCGGAGTGATGCGGCATTTTAGCCGGAAGGATTCGACGTTGCGGGTGAAGTCGACGCCGTTTCTTCTGTCGGGTGCGCGGCCAGCGCTGCTTTTGTCGATGATTTATGTGGTCATCCCAGGAATGCTTCGACTCGGGTCTTGGCGTCTGTTGACGTGACTGACGCTGGTCGACTCCGTTGGAGGACCCGATAGAATAGCTCGGCGCATTTGACATCCTTGTAAGCTGCGGAAAAACGTGACGAATTATGAAGTACTTGTATCATGTAAAAAATAGTCGCATGTCGGCTTGTATAGTAAGATTCTGGTGCCGATCGAGTCGACACTTTTGCACTGTATGCTAGGCCTTTTCGTTAGCCTGATTACCCTTAGTCTCAGTACCTTGCCGAGGCACTCGGAGTTCAAGGATTCGACGATCAGACAGAATCAGCTACTCGGGCTGTCGCGTTCGAGGTGCTCGAGTGCATGGAGCCGATGGCACATTAGGTTACTCGAAGAGGGCGCAACCCCCGAGTGTTTCGAGTGCGAGTTAAAAAATAAATCAGCTCTAAGTAGAGGGAAACTTAGCTTTGTTGGTTGTCGTGGCGAAGTTGACGCGGTAGCGGGTCACACGGCGGACGTAGTCGACGCGGCGGACCACGGTCATAGCAGCGACGAGTTCCTGGGGTCGATGGCGGCGTTAAGTTCCGCATCCGAAGATTGTCGCAATCGAAGGCCACGCTAGGTCGTCGCATTCGAAGGATGTATCGGGTTACCGCAGCCGAAAGCCGCGGCTGGTCGCCGAAGCGGAGGGAGCCCCCAAGCCCCCGAGTCGTTGGAGCCGAAGATCGTAGTGGATCGCCGGAGTCGAAGACTGCAGCAGGTCATCGCGGCTGAAGGACATGAAGGGTCACCGCATCCGAAGACCGTGGAGGGTCGTCAGAGCCAGTGGCGGCAGCGAGTTGACGCATCTGCGGGTTAGCGAACCCCCGGGTACAGAGTCGCACGGCGGACGGAGTTGAAGTAATGGCGTATCAACGCAGCTGAAGACCGTAGCGGGTCACACGACGGAGTCGGTGCAGCCCCCGAGTGTACCACACGGTCGATAGAGGCTGATCCGATTATTTCCGCGCTTTTTTGTTTGAACGGATTCATATGAAGTAGCACAGGAAAATTTGCCTCGCCTTGGCCTGAATCAATATGTGCGGTGTTCCGATTTGAACACTGATGGTACCTTTCAATACTTGTGTATCCTATTTCCTCTTGGAGATTGAACCGCGTGTGTGATTAATTCCTCTCGTGGAAGAATTTAGAGTACTTTTGTTTCCAGATCAAGCATGATAAGTATTGTACTACCCAATCAGATACGACTCTGCTGCTTTAAAATTTGGAGCTTGTCGGCCGATCAGTAGTTTCTGACTTTTCCTTTAAACCATCGCACATTGTTGCATGTATAGCCTTGATTGCCCTTTGTCTTATCCTGAGTATGTACGAGCTGCCTTTTCCTCCAGAGATCCGATCGATCCGGCTTGGTCTCAACGTCGTGACACGGTACGAGCACGGATACGACAGAGATTTTTTCCTTGCCGATGCATGCGACAAACAAAACTGCGGTAGATCTTCGTGTGCCGCTGATCGTCCATGAGCAGATGCTGATTCTGTTGGCTTTGCCCATGATGACTCCTTTCGGCTGCCGCCGAGTATCTTGGGAATTTTGATCTTATAGATTTTATTGAAACTGTCACGATCGCACAATCAGCGTCCCCAATTCCCACAGACGGCGTCAATTGACGAGGTTTAATCTCGTCAATGCCCATTGTTATGGACTTGGGTTTTGGAGAAGATGGGGATGTTGGAGATCGCGGAATGGTTAGCAAACAAGCAATACGGGACACGAGGTTTACCCAGGTTCAGGCCCCCGGAGGGAAAACCCTACTCCTGCTTATCTGCTCTTGATTACGGCGGAACCGGTGATTACAGGGGTGCGCAGATGCGATTTGGCGTGGAGGTGTGTATGCGAAAGTACGAGTCGAGAGTGCCCTAGATCTGTAGATCTGTCTATTGCGTGCGTGTTCTCCTCGTTGGACCCTCCTAGCCTTTATATATGGGGAGGCTAGGTCTCGGATACCAATACGATTTGGTTATAAGTTGTATTCAGACTCTAGTCTTGAGGTTTCCTTGTCTTATACACTTGAGAGTCTCTGTCCACATGGGCTTCATATCAGCCGAACCGTCATAGGCGTCATGGACCCTGGCAAGTCGTCGAGTGGGTCTTCCGTCGGGCTGGACCAGGTATGCTAACATCGGGTACCCGTAGGGTATAACCATGTCATCATGGGAATTAGCAATGGTGATGAAGATGGCGATGGAGATCGATGAAGATGGCTTCGGGGGCACTTCCCTGTCCGGCAGGGTGCCGAAACAGAGACTTTCTGTCCCCCGAATCTCCCCTTCGGTGGCGGCAGCGCTACAGAGGTTTTCGTGGATTTTTTCTGGATTGTTTAGGGTTTTCCCATCGGAGGCTTCTTATAGTCATAGGAATCAAGGTCGGTGGGGGTCCAGGGGGGCCACACCCCCTCCAAGCACCACCAGGGCTTGCCCGCGCCTAGGGGGGTTTGGCCACCCTGTGCCCCCCCTCCTCCGACTCTGCTTCGTGGTTCCGTGTTGCTCCGGAAAAAATAATAACTTTGGCCTTTGTCCCGTCCAATTCCGAGAATATTGATTTTCTGCCTTTCTAGAATCAAAAACAGAAGAAAACAGGCAACTGGCACTGTGGCAACTTGTTAATAGGTTAGTTCCATAAAAGATATAAAAACACCTCAAAGTATAGACAAAGCAAAGCAAAGTAGATACAAAACAAGCATGGAGCATCAAAAATTATAGATACGTTTCCGACGTATCAAGCATCCCCAAGCTTAACTCCTGCTCGTCCTCGAGTAGGTAAGTGATAAAAAAGAATAATTTTTAAGGTGACATGCACCATCAAAACCAAGATCAAACCATTTGCAAGCATTGAAAGCTGGGATCAAATAACTCTAAATATGTGCATGAAAGATGGAGTTCTAAAAGTAAGACAAAGTAACTATGCATGCAACATGACAAGCTACAAACAAAGATCATGAATAACATGCATTGAAAAACATTTGTTTGTTTCAAATACAAAAAACATAGCAGAGTGGCAATCAGCTTGTCCCTCACAGAGTAGAAAATATATGCATAGGACACCTTCAAAGTTCACAAGGGTGACTAGAAAAAAATAGCACAAGAACAAGTAATATCACAATATGCATCAATCAATAAGCTTTGGAACACTGCACACAGAATGACAACTATGCTCTCTTAATGGTGCCTAAGGGTAGAAGGTGGAGACTCAATAATGATGGAAGAAAGGCCTTTTTGTAAAGGAAGCAGGGATTACAAGTTTCAAAAAGAGCTTCCAAAAATTATGGTACTTATTAAATTTCAGCCCTCATTGCCCCTATCATAAGCATCTTGAAGTGGTTAAGGTTAAAGTGGCAAAGCTGGAGTAAATGCTTTACAAAGTATAAGTTGGCAATCTCAAGTCCCTTGACTATGAGGGCTACACCTCATGGATACTCAACTTAGAGCCCAGGCAAGTTCTTGTCACTGTAAGTATTTGCATATCATTGAGAACCGCCAACGGGGTACCCTTTGCACATGGTACAGGAGCTTTCCCATAACCAAAATGACAAGGCAAGCAGACAATGAGCATCTCAGCAATCTTTTTATTTACCATATGCATAGCTTTTTATTGAGGATGCTTCATAGATAGCTCACTATGGTGATGCTGCAAGTTTCCACCATGATTAGGCATGGCTTAGGCTAGCGGCCCAGGCGTTTCTCTAACACAGGATACAAACTCCATGGACTTACATTATTTCACACCGGTGACATCCATAGACAAAATAGCATGATATCAACTGAGTACAAAGTACAAGTGCAATGTTGAAAGCGTTCCCCGTGACAGCACGGTTTTGCTAATTCCAACGTATAAGTGCAATCATATACAACAAAGTTGTCCCAATGATTCAAGTTTATTAGGGGCAAAGAATATAAATTGTGCCATCAAGTTCGTGAGGGCTTTAATCACTAAGTTTCCACATAACAAAATAGTTTTTAATTGGAAGATAGCTGAAAACAAGAATATACTTGGAATGGTGTAACACACCATGCATAGGAGTTTATAGTGGACACTTTGGAAAAACTTGGTTTCTTGGGAGTTGGAGGCATGAGTAGAGCTTACTAATACAAGTGGAGGCTAGCAAAAGATTGGGAGCAACCAACTAAGAGAGCAATAATGGCCATAATCATGCAGTGCAACAAAGCATTACTAATCAAAGCATAGGGTGGTACTACAAGTCAAGGACTAAATGAACAAAGAGGCTAATGGTGACTTGTCATAGTCATAACATGGTGTGAGCATGTGCCAAGTCAACCCAAGCAAAGCATCAAAGGAGAATACCACAATACTATGCTTTTGCATGCTAAAAAACGCATAATTTCTTCAAGGCACACTAAGAAATCCCAATTGTTTGGAACAAGACATGCTACAACAATAATCACTAAGCATAAGGTCAAAACAACACCTAGCATGTCATGCTAAAGTCTAAGTCATAGTCAAAACAAGCCCCCTTTTGTACCACTTAAGCATGAAGCTTCCTTCTCTTTTCCAACACCAAACAACTTATTTGAAACAACTCACAAAGATAATAATCAATAAAGATCAGTGAGCATGTCTCACAAATCCACAAAGAAGGACTAAAAAGTTCTAAGCTGAAATCACAAGAAAACTAAGGCTGAACGCAGTGCTAGCAAAAGTGAACACTCACAAAACAATAAGAGTGAAAACTAGAGTGTTCTAGGCAATGGAAACAGAGTGTGTCTCTCTCCAAAAGAAGTGTTCTGTGATAAACCAACTTTGTTCAAGCAAACAAAAACCAAAAACAAAAACTAAGACGCTCCAAGAACAACACAGCAATGCATGAAACAATAAAAACGAAGTGTCTAGAAAGACCTGAGATTTTTATTGATGAAGGAGGGGATGCCTTGGGCATCCCCAAGCTTTGATGTTTGTACCTCCTTAATATTTCTTGGGGTGACACGGGGTGGCATACCCAAGCTTGAGATTTTTTCCATTCTTCATCTCATTACATCATTCTTTCTCTACACCTGAAATTTTTCCTTCATACAAAACTTCACACAATCTTCATTAGCAACATTAGTGTATTCAAAAGATAATAGACCCTTAGGTAAAGCTTTGGAACAGCAAGACTTTTCACTAAAAACACAAGATACTGTAGCAACTCCTTCAAAAATCTCAATTTCCCAAAAAGAACCCAAAAAGGAATCAATAAGAAGCAAATGCAAATAATGGCAGAAATCTGTCAAAACAGACCAGCAGGTAGAAACAGATTTTTTCGAAAACCTTATGTTCCTCAAATAAAAAAGTGTTGTACTAATGAAAGTTAGATAACATACTGGGGGATTTATTCGTAAAGTTTGAGCTCAATCCGAGTTACAGAGACTCCTCACGAAATTTTATGGTGGAGGACAGAAATCTGTTTCGGGACAGCAACTCCCCAAATCTTACTTCCCTCTCATTAGAGGTCATTCTTGGCATAAAAAAGCAAACAAAAAGGATAAGGAGAGGTCATTACTGAATTAATAACTTCCAAGACTCAAGAAAACTCTTGGGTTATCTCCCAACAAGTACTTTTCTTTAATGCCTTTAAGTTAGGCTTTATAGCTTAAGAAGATGCTCACATAAGAAATATGAATTGAAGTAAAAGAGAGCATAAAGAAGCAAATTAAAAACACATTTAAGTCTAACCCACTTCCTATGTATAGTAATATTGTAAATAAACAAGTCATGAAAGCTCAAAGAAACAAGCATAGGAAAGCAAAACAAGTGCAACTT
The DNA here is from genome assembly GCA_023614405.1 of Avena insularis. Taxonomy (NCBI): domain Eukaryota; kingdom Viridiplantae; phylum Streptophyta; class Magnoliopsida; order Poales; family Poaceae; genus Avena; species Avena insularis. The sequence continues at coordinate 386,772,215 of CM042693.1, read as the reverse complement.
CAAAATTCTCAACATAAAGAGGGGAAACTTAATATTATTGAGATGCATAAAACCATGTTTCCCTCTCTCATAATAACTTTCAGTAGCAACATGAACAAAATTAACAATATAACTATCACATAAAATATTCTTATCATGAGCCACATGCATAAAATGATTATTACTCTCCACATAAGAATAACCATTCTTATTAATTGTAGTGGGAGCAAATTCAACAAAATAACTATCATTACTATTCTCATCACCATAATCATCAAATGTAGGAGGCATATTGTAATCGCAATTAACTTCCTACTCAATAGTAGGTGGACTGAAAATATCATACTCATCCTTGTAATCATCATATATTGGAGGTTTGATATCATCATAAGCAATAGAATAGCTATCTTCCCAAGTGTGTTCATTTGTAAACATATCATCATTGGAAGGAACATGGATAGCACTAATAGCACAACAATTATTAATATCATAATTTTCAGAATTGGTACCAAAGGATTTTCAATATCAAAAGTAGTGTGCTTTTCCCAATCATGATCACTAATATAGGTAACAGGCATAGGAACATCATCTAGTTCAGACTCATCAGCAAAAACTATGATAGGAGTAACATTCTTAGGGGAAGATAGTGTTTCCTCTCTCCTTTTACTCCTCTTCTTCTTCTCCTTCTCCTCTTTAGGAGGGAGAGGCTTGAAAGGAAGCTTCTCCACATACCCTAGTTTATTATTAGAGACAATAGCAGAAACTTTGGAGGATTCCTCCTTTTCATTAATAAGATCAAAACACATGTCAGTCCTGTCATAATTTGGTAAAATATCATCTTTTATAAGATTTTGTATGTAAGTATTTGCGTGGCAGTTTTCAACACAATAAAGATGACAACCATGCAGGACGCTATTCATATCAAAAGTACTCATGTCTATCAAAGAAGTTTTTCTTGATAGCTCTTCACACCCCAAAAATAATGTAAGTTCATCATGTTGATTATCAGTGATCACGTTATCATAATACAAACTTGCAGGATTATTATGGCTAGAGCATTGAAAATTGAAATGACCCACTTCAAAGCAAAGTTCACAAATAAAAGGATAGAGGGCACAAACTTTTTTACCAAGATCATCTAGAGCCTTCTACCACTTTCTAGTTTTTTCATTCCAGTGGGTGATATAATATTCTTCTTCTGTTTGATTCTTCTCACAAGGTCTATGCATACCACAAAAATTAACATGCTTATAAGAAATAGTATTTTCAGAAGTTTGAGCATGTTTATTGCAATCATTAATAACATTTTCATTTTCCATGCAATTGTCTTTAAAAGGTTCATGATACATGTCCCATTTTTCTTTAGGAGTATTAATATGGGAAGCAAAGGCTCTATAGTATCTAACAAGAATTTGAGGATCAAGACCATATTTAGCACTAAGCTCTTGAAAATTAGCAGTTTCAGCGAAAGACTTAATGCAATCATACTCATAGTTTATACTTGGTTCTTTACCTTTGTCGTTATAACAATCTTCGGTATTGCTTTTAATTGTTTCAAGAATATCCCACTTAGCTTTGACCTTCTTACTTGTGAAGGATCCCTCTGAACAGGTATCTAGATAGTCCTTGTAATGTCCTGAAAGCCTTGCATAAAAATTATTGATAATAATATTACTGGGGAGCTCATGAATGGGACATTTGAGAATTAGTGACTTCAATCTCCCCCAAGATTGGGAAATAATTTCTCCCTCATGAGGATGAAAATTATAAATATAATTCCTATCTTTATGAATTTCATGAGGAGGATAAAATTTAAAATAAAAGAGAGATTCAAGTTCCTTCCACTCCAAATGATGAGGATCATCTAGTAGCTCATACCACTCCCTTGCTTTGCCCCTAAGTGAGAAAGGGAATAGCTTCCTCTTAGCTTGGTCCATTGAAATACATGCACACTTGAAAAACTCGCATAATTCATGTATAAAGAGTAAATGATCACTAGGATGGACAGTTCCATCTCCAAAATAGCAGGTATTCATAACTCATTCAACAATTCCAATAGGTATTTTAAAAGGGACACTTTCAGTATGTGGATTTAAAATATCACAAGTATCATTAGAATTACCACATATGGGAGATAAAGTATCATCAGAGCAAATTTTCTTCCCTAAAGCTGGGAAACTAAAAAGATCTTTCTCATAAAAACTAGCTTCGCCAAGCTTAGACGTTTCCATACCATTAGTAACAATGGTGTTCAAAAAATTCATACTAATAACATTGTTATTAGCATGCAAAGAAGGTTCCATAGGTTTTTTGATTTTCTTTTCAAACCACTCAAGTTCTAACTTACGAAAAATACTAAAAAGCTCTCTAATTTTTTTTGTTTTCCATTAAACCAAACTAGTGAAAACAAGAAACAAAAAGACAAAACTGCGGAATCTGAGCACTCACAACGGAGGATGTGAGTACCTTTTACCTTACCTCCCCGACAACGGCGCTAGAAAATAGCTTGATGTCTACGCACTTCTATTCTTGTAGACAGTTGTTGGGCCTCCAAGTGCAGAGGTTTGTAGAATAGCAGCAAGTTTCCCTTAAATGGATTACCCAAGGTTTATCGAACTCAGGGAGGAAGTGGTCAAAGGTATTACCTCTCAATCAATCCTGCAATCAAGATACAAGAAGTCTCTTGTGTCCCCAACACACCCAATACACTTGTCAGGTGTATAGGTGCACTAGTTCGGGGAAGAGATAGTGATATACAAATAGTAACGGTGCCAGAAAAGAGCTTGACGGTGAGGTAAAGACTAAAGGCAACAAGAAGGAAGCAAGCAAACATGCAACAGATCTCGTAGCAAACGGTGTTTCAATGTTTAGAAACAAGTCCTAGGGATCATACTTTCACTAGTGAACACTCTCTCATATAAATATTCTCTCTTCATGATACTACTCTTAACTACTCTCCGGTTGGACACTCTAATCTAAGGTAGGGCTATAACAGCACACCTCAAAGTCTGCCTTCCCCAATCTAGATAACCCCACACTGTCACCTTGAGCGCTAGATGGTTCCAACAAACACCACAATTTCATAAAGACATCCAACTCCAAATATAACTCATAACAAATATTCAATCTAGCCAAAGTGCCATACACGGTATGCACGCTGTGACTTTCACACACGTGGGGAAAAGCATAGATCTATTAAAGCACAAAGAGTATTTATGTAGACTCAAACCTAAGTGCCACCATGGCGTGCACGCTGTCACTTTCACACACATGGGGAGAGCAGAGATCTATTGAAGAACTTGAGTAGCAAGGTAGATCTACTTGATTACGAAGGTCATGACCACAACAAGATCATGCATAGAGAGAGAGATGAACACATAGCTACCGGTAGAGCCCTTAGCCCTGAGGAAGAACTACTCCCTCCTCATCATGGGAATCGGCAATGGTGATGAAGATGGCGATGGAGATCGATGGAGATGGCTCCGGGGGCACTTCCCCGTCCCGGCAGGGTGCCAGAACAGAGACTTTCTGTCCCCCGAATCTCCCCTTTGGTGGCGACGGTGCTACAGAGGTTTTCGTGGATTTCTTCTGGATTGTTTAGGGTTTTCCCATCGGAGGCTTCTTATAGGTGCAGGAATCAAGGTCGGTGGGGATCCAGGGGTCCCACACCCCCTCCAGGCGCCACCAGGGCTTGTCCGTGCCTAGGGGGGTTTGGCCACCCTGTGGTCCCCCTCCGAATCTGCTTCGTGGTTCCGTGTTGCTCCGGAAAAAATAATAACTTTGGCTTTTGTCCCGTCCAATTCCGAGAATATTGATTTTCTGCCTTTCTGGAACCAAAAACAGAAGAAAACAGGCAACTGGCACTATGGCAACTTGTTAATAGGTTAGTTCCAGAAAAGATATAAAAACACCTCAAAGTATATACAAAGCAAAGCAAAGTAGATACAAAACAAGCATGGAGCATCAAACATTATAGATACGTTTCCGACGTATCAACCCCCGTTAGGACACCTTTGCACAAGGGAGCGCGGGATCTCAGAGTTTAAGGCTGTGGTTAGATTTATATCTTAATTACTTTACTGTAGTTACGGATGTTTGCAGGAGGTTTAATCACAAGTATGTATTAGTCCTAGGAAGGGCGGTATGTTAGCACAGGTTCACCCACACAACACTTACGAACACCAGCAAAGAGTACTCAGCTATTTGAAGCGAAAGCACTTGACAGAATTCCCGTGTGTCCTCGAGAACGTTTGGTCCTTACAAGTATTTCCACCGGCTTGTCCTTTGCTAAGAAAGGATTGGGCCACTTGATCCATTTGTTCGTTACTTCTGTTACTTGCTCTTTGTTTTGTTGCCTTGTAAAAAACCACTAAAAATCCGTTTGCTAAGTATTCACAGGGATTTCCTGCTCCATACCACTATTCAGCACCTTCTGCTCCTCGTTGGGATCGACACTCCTATTTATCGAAAGTACTACGATACCCCCTATACTTGTGGGTCATCAATACTATTTTTGGCGTCGTTGCCGGGGAGTGAAGCTATTGAAGAGTGGAACTGGTAAGGGAAACTTTCACTGTGAGTATTTCTCTTGTTACTGATGGCGCCCAGTACTTGTCATGGAACGCTTCGTTGGAAACCCCAAGAGCAAGGTATGAAGAAGCACAGCAGCAAGTTTCCCTCAGCAAGAAACCAAGGTTATCGAACCAGTAGGAGGAAGGAAACGTCACATAGGTGTTGCTAGCAACGCGGAGACCTACACAACACAAACTCAAGACTTTGCCCCAACGAATCAGTGAGGTTGTCAAGCTCACCGGTTTGTTGTAACAAAGGATTAAACGTATGGCGTGGAAGGTAATGGTTTGCAGCAAGTAAACAAGTAACTGTGGAATATGTATCAATGGTAAAGATTGGACCGGGGTCCATAGTTCACTAGAGGTGCTCTCCTTAGATAAACAACATGGCATGAAGGGTAAACAAATTACAGCGGGGAAATTGATAAGAACTGAGCAAGGCATAACAATGCAATTACTAGCCAGAAAGATCCTATGAAGTTGATTGGGCAATACAACAATATACATAGACCGTCATCCAACTGCATCTACGACTATAAGTCCACCTTCAGGTTATCATCCGACCCCTACATCATTAAGTTGCAAGCAACAGACAACTGCTTTAAGCAAAGTGTGTAAGGTAAATAGTCCACATGTTCCATGAACAATAGACCGTTGTTTTCTCCCTAGTAGCAACAACACATCTACAACCGAAGAGATTTCTATCACTTCCCTTGGAAACTATAGGCATGAACCCACTATCGAGCATAAATACTCCATCTTGGAGTCACTAGCAACTACTTGGCCAAGATAACCACTAGCAACGGAGAGCATGCAAGGTCACAAATAACACAGACATGATTGAATAATAAAGATAAAACCATTAATTAAACCAACATAATAATCTCAATATCCATCGGATCCCCACAAACACAACATGCATGATTACAAATAGATTAGATCTTGATCATGAATGGAGCTCACAAGATCTATACATGAAAGCACAAAGGAGGAGATACAACCATCTAGCTACTACATGGACCCATAGTCCAAGGTGGAACTACTCACAAATCATACCAGAGAGAAGGCCTCCGGGATGATCTCCCCTCCGGCAGGGTGCCGGGAAGAAATTCAGATCCCCCCGATCTAGGGACGATGATGGCGGCGGCTACATATGGTTTCGTGGATTTCTGATCGGGTACTCAGGGTTTCTCTATCGGGGGCTTCTTATAGGCAAAGAGGCGAGACTGGGAGGCGGCCAGGGTGCCCAAACCCTAGCCAGGCGCGAGCTAGGGCCCACCCGCGCCTAGGGTGGGTCTGGCCCCCCTGGTTGGCCTTCTGGGCTCCCCTCTGGACTTCTTGTTCCCCACGGAAAGTTATTGACTTTGTCCTTTGTCCCGGCCAATTCCGAGAATATTTCTTTACTAACTTTTCTGAAACCAAAAACAGCAGAAAACAGGCATCTGGCACTATTGCAACTTGTTAATAGGTTAGTACCAGAAAACATGTAAAAAGCACCTCAAAGTGTGGACAAGTAAAGCAAAGTAGATACTAACAAGCATGGAGCATCAAAAATTATAGATACGTTTCCAATGTATCAGCATCCCCAAGCTTAACTCCTGCTCGTCCTCGAGTAGGTAAGTGATAAAAGAATAATTTTTGAGGTGACATGCACCCTCACAATAAAGATCCAACCATTTGAAGCATTGAAAGCTGGGATCAATGAACTCTAAACATGTGCATGAAAAATGGATTTCTAACAATAGGACATAGTAACTATGCATGCAACATGGCAAGCTACAAACAAAGATCATGAATAACATGCATTGAAAAACGTTTGTTTGTTTCACATGCAGAAAACATAGCATAGTGGCAATCAGCTTGTCCCTCATAGAGTAGCAATATAATGCATAGGACACCTGCAAAGTTCACAAGGGTGACTAGAAACAAATAGCACATGAACAAGTAATAACACAATATGCATCAATTATAAGCTTTGGAACATTGCACACAGAATGACAACTATGCTCTCTTAATGGTGCCCAAAGGTAGAAGGTGGAGACTCAATAGTGGTGGAAGAAAGGCCTTTTGTAAAGGAAGCAAGGATTACAAGTTTCAAAAATAGCTTCCAAAAATTATGGTACTTGTTAGCTTTCAGCCCTCATTGCCCCTATCATAAGCATCTTGAAGTGGTTAAGGTTAAAGTGGCAAAGCTGGAGTATATGCTTGACGAAGTATAAGTTGGCAATCTCATGCCCCTTGAATACGAGGGCCACACCTCATGCATACTAAACTTTGGGTCCAGGTAAGTTCTTGTCACTGTAAGTACTTGCATATCATTGAGACCCGCCAACGGGGTACCCCTTGCACATGGTACAGGAGCTTTCCCATAACCAAAATGACAAGGCAAGCAGACAATGAGCATCTCAGCAATTCTTCTTATGTACCATGGGAATATGGTGCTTTTTTCTCTCTTTCCTCTTTTCTCAATGTGTCTCTTTTTTTCTATAAGAAGAATGCTTCATAGATGTCACTATGGTGATGCTGCAAGTTTCCACCATGATTAGGCATGGCTTAGGCTAGCGGCCCAGGCGTTTCTCTAACACAGGATACAAACTCCATGGACTTACAAGTTCCCTCTTTATTTCACACCGGTGACATAAATATACAAAAGAACATGATATCAACTGAGTACAACAAGGTACAAGTGTAATGTTGAAAACGTTCCTCATGATAGCACGATTCTGCTAATTCCAACTTATAAGTGCAAACATATACAACAAAGTTGTCACAATGGTTCAAATTTATTAGGGGCAAAGAATAAAGTGTGCCATCAAGTTCGTGAGGGCTTTAATCACTAAGTTTTCACATAACAAAATAGTTTTTAATTGGAAGATAGATGAAATCAAGAATATACTTGGAATGGTGTAACATACCATGCATAGGAGTTTATAGTGGACACTTTGGAATAACTTGGTTTTTGGGGAGTTGGAGGCATGAGTAGAACTTACTCATACAAGTGGAGGCTAGCAAAACACTGGGAGCAACCAACTAAGAGAGCAATAATGGCCATAATTATGCAATGCAACAAAGCAAACTAATCAAAGCAAAGAGTGGTACTACAAGTCAAGGATTAAATGATCATGGAGGTTATGGTGACTTGTTCATAGTCATAACATGGTGTGAGCATGTGCCAAGTCAACCCAAGCAAAACATCAAATGAGAATAACACAATACTATGCTTTTGCATGCTAAAACAACGCATAATTTTTTCAAGGCACACTAAGCAATCCCAATTGTTTGGAACAAGACATGCTACAGAAATAATCACTAAGCATAATGCTAAAACAACACCTAGCATGTCATGGTAAAGTCTAAGTCACAGTCAATGCAAGCTCCTCTTGCACTTCAAGCAAGAACTTACTACTCCTTTCCAAACACCAAGCAAACTTATTTGCAAAACAACACAGCAAGAGCGGGGGTCCAAACTACTAAAGCAAATTAAACAAACTAAGCAAAGCAAACAAAAACTAAGACGCTCCAAGAACAACGCAACTGTGTATGAAACAATAAAAACGAAGTGTCTAGACAGACCTGAGCTTTTTATTGATGAAGAAGGGGATGCCCAAGGCATCCCCAAGCTTTGACGCTTGTACGTCTTGGATATTTCTTGGGGTGACACCATGGTGGCATCCCCAAGCTTGAGTTTTTGTCCATTCTTCATCTTATTGCATCATTCTCTCTCTACACCTGAAATTTTTTCCTTCATACAAAACTTCACACAATCTTCATTAGCAACATTAGCTTATTCAAAAGATATTAGACCACTGGCAAAGCTTTGGAACCACAAGGCTTTTCACTAAAAGCACAAGCTGCTGTAGTAACTCCTTCAAAGAAACTCAATTTACCTAAACAGAGATCAAAAAGGAATCAATAAGAAGCAAATGCAAATAATGGCAGAAATCTGTCAAAACAGACCAACAGGTTAAAACGAATTTTTTCTAACATGTTTTGTTGCTCAAATCAAAAAGTGTTGAACTAACGAGAGTTATCCAACATACTAGGGGATTTATTTGTAAATTTTGAGCTCAATCCGAGTTACAGAGCCTCCTCATGATTTTTTTTGGTGGAGGACAGAAATCTGTTTCGGGACAGCAACTCCCCAAATCTTACTTCCCTCTCATTAGAGGTCATTCTTGGCACACAAAGCGAACAAAAAGGATAAGGAGAGGTCATTAAAGTAGTAATAACTTCCAAGACTCAAGGAAACTCTTGGGTTATCTCCCAACAAGTACTTTTTTTAACGCTTTTAAGTTAGGCACAAGAAGCAAGAAGAATCAAGTATTTTCAAATGAGGAAGCATTAACATTCATACTTGCAAAATCTTCAACTATGAAAGGTATCTCATCCAAATGGGTTTTGGGGGATCCTTTCTCATCTCTCTTCGGTCTACTACCCTCATTAAAAATATTTTCAGGGGCAATCCAATCGAAGTTATTTTCAAAGGCTTCATGCATTCCAAAAGCTTATAGGGTATGGGTATAGTGAATTCCTCTCTAGGCTTAGTTTTACCAGAAATACCCACAACATCTACACTTGAACCTAGCATATTGAAACGTTCAAAAACCTTTTTGGCCTCCCTAGCAACATCATGAAATTCTTTTGATAAAGTTTCAAGGATGAATTCCCTTTTTTCAACATTCTTCTCTTCTTTTAGTTTTAGGAATAAGAATTGTATGAAGGGTTAAGGCTAACAAACCTAGCCTCCAACATATGAACTAAAGAAGCTCCAGCAATCTCATAATTAGGAGCAAGTTTAGCTATAGATTTATCCTCAATATCCCCATGCTTGCTAACATAATTAAAGAATTCTTCAATATTATCTTTCCCAATTATGGAGCCACTACCTATTGCAAGATTTTTCAAAGAGAACTGGGGGAGCAACATGGTGAGCTAGACCAAGGTGGCAACTAGAGCAGAAACTATTTTATTTGTGTTTTTGAATAAGGCAAGAAAACCAGGCTAGACTATTTTTTTTTGAAAAGAGGCAAACAAAACCAAGCAAAAGAAACAAAGCAAACTAAAAACAAAGTAAAGAGAAAGGAAGGGAAGGACTCCCCTAGTGAAGACGTCCTTAGCCTCCCCGACAACGGCGCTAGAAAATAGCTTGATGGCGCCCAGTACTTGTCGTAGAATGCTTCGTTGGAAACCCCAAGAGCAAGGTATGAAGCAGCACAGCAGCAAGTTTCCCTCAGTAAGAAACCAAGGTTATCGAACCAGTAGGAGGAAGGAAACGTCACACAGGTGTTGCTAGCAACACGGATACCTGCACAACACAAACTCAAGACTTTGCCCCAACGAATTAGTGAGGTTGTCAAGCTCACCGGTTTGCTGTAACAAAGGATTAAACATATGGTGTGGAAGGTAATGGTTTGCAGCAAGTAAACAAGTAATAGTGAAAGATGTATCAATGGTAAAGATTGGACCAGGGTCCATAGTTCACTAGAGGTGCTCTCCTTAGATAAACAACATGGCATGAAGGGTAAACAAATTACAGCGTGGCAATTGACAGGAACTGAGCAAGGCATAACAATGCAATTACTAGCCAGAAAGATCCTATGAAGTTGATTGGGCAATACAACAATATACATAGACCATCATCCAACTGCATCTATGACTATAAGTCCACCTTCAAGTTATCATCCGAACCCCCTCCAGTATTAATTTGCAAGCAACAGACAACTGCTTTAAGCAAAGTGTGTAAGGTAAATAGTCCACATGTTCCATGAACAAGAGACCGTTGTTTTCTCCCTAGTAGCAACAACACATCTACGACAGAAGAGATTTCTATCACTTCCCTTGGAAACTAGAGGCATGAACCCACTATCGAGCATAAATACTCCATCTTGGAGTCACTAGCAACTACTTGGCCAAGATAACCACTAGCAATGGAGAGCATGCAAGATCACAAACAACACAGACATGATAGAATCATAAAGATAAAACCATTAATCAAACCAACATAATAATCTCAATATCCATCAAATCCCCACAAACACAACATGAATGATTACAAATAGATTAGATCTTGATCATGAACGGAGCTCACAAGATATATACATGAAAGCACAAAGGAGGAGATACAACCATCTAGCTACTACATGGACCCATAGTCCAAGGTGGAACTACTCACGAATCATACTGGAGAGAAGGCCTCCGAGATGATCTCTCCTCCGGCAGGGTGCCGCGAAGAACTTCGGATCCCCCCGATCTAGGTACGATGGTGGCGGCGGCTATAGACGGTTTCGTGGATTTCTGATCAGGTACTCAGGGTTTCTATATCGGGGGATTCTTATAGGCGAAGGGGCGAGACCGGGAGGCGTCCAGGGTGCCCAAACCCTAGCCAGGCGCGGGCTAGGGCCCACCCACGCCTAGGGTGGTTTGTCCCCCCTGGCTGGCCTTCCGGGCTCCCCTGTGGACTTCTTGTTCCCCATGGAAAGTTATTGACTTTGTCCTTTGTCCCGTCCAATTCCGAGAATATTTCTTTACTAACTTTTCTGAAACCAAAAATAGCAAAAAACAGGCATATGGCACTGTTGCAACTTGTTAATAGGTTAGTACCAGAAAACATGTAAAAAGCACCTCAAAGTGTGGATAAGTAAAGCAAAGTAGATACTAAACAAGCATGGAGCATAAAAAATTATAGATACGTTTCCAACATATCAGTTGCTGCTTGTTACTTTGTTTCCAATATGGATAACCCACTTGGTTTTCTGTTTGGGAAAACTACTACCACTGCTAGGGTAGTAGATGAACCACCTCCTGTTGAGATAGATCCTTTTAACATACCTACAGGTATTGTTAATCGTGTTATGAATAATTATTATTTTGGGGATGGAACTGTCCATCTGGGTGATCACTTGCTTTTTATCCATGAATTATGCGGGTTGTTTAAGTGTGCATGTATCACAACTGAACAGGTGAAGAAGAAGTTACTCTCCATATCCTTGAAAGGGAGAGCAGAATAATGGTATAAGCTGCTGAAGAATGGACAATCCATGGAATGGGAGATGTCATCTCTCTTTTACTCTAAATTTTATCCTCCCAGTGAGATTCATAAGGATAGAAATCTTATATACAACTTTTGGCCTCTTGATGGAGAGAGTACAACTCAAGCTTGGGGGAGGTTGAAGTTACTAATGCTTAAATGTCCTATTCATGAACTCCTTAACAATATTATTCTCAATAACTTTCATGCTAGGCTTTCTCTTCATGATAAAGATTTAGTATATGCTTCTTGTGCTGGATCATTCACACATATGAAGGAAGAAGCTAAATGAGATATCTTAGACCGTATTCAATATAACACTGAAGCTTGGGAGAATGACAAAGGAAGAAAGTCAGGTATAAACTATGATTATGAATGCATTAAATCTTTTATGGGAACTGACAACTTCCATGATATTAGTAATGAGTTTGGTCTTGATTCCCAAAGTATTGCCAACTATTTTAAGGCCTTTGCCTCTTACATTGCAATTCCCAAAAAGAAGTGGAATAAGTACCATGTTCCTTATAAAGATGTTGTTAATCATGCTCCAGTTAGAAGTACTCAAGTTTGTACTACTAATCATATTGTGCCTGAACCTCATGTTGAGAAAATGCCTTTCCCAGCTAAGGTAAAGGAGTATTCTATGATTATAAGTGCAAATAACAAGGGTACAATGGAAACTGTGGAGCCTGGTAAGCATTTGAGTGATGAACCTGTGGTAGCTATTGTGAAAGACACTATCACTAGAAATATAGAGGATGAGCATATTGTCTTCTATGAAGATGCTTCTAATATTATCTCTCATCCTAGTAAGGCTAGAAAAGCTAGTGTTCCTGTGCTTTCTGTTAAAATTGGTGATCATTGCTACTATGGTTTATGTGATATTGGTGCTAGTTCTAGTGCTATTCCTTATGACCTTTACAGGGAAATTATGCATGTGATTGGTCCTTGTGAGCTTGAGGACATTGATGTGGTTATCCACCTTGCTAATAAGGAAACCATCTTCCCCATTGGCATTGTAAGAGATGTGGAGGTTCTCTGTGGTAAGATTAAATATCCTGCTGATTTTCTAGTGCTTAATTCAGCAGCTAGCAAAACTTGTCCTATTATTTTTGGTAGACCTTTCTTGAACACTTGTGGAGCTATTATTGATTGCAAGAAGGAAAAAGTTTTAACTAAGTTTGATGGAGAGTCTTATGTGTTTAACTTTTCCAAATTTGCTAAAGCTCCTTGTGAAAATAGCTTGCCTAATAAAGATTTTAGGATGGAACAACTTGCTTCTATAGATCCAGTCTATGACCTTGGTCCTCTTTTTGGTGACTGTAAGTATGATTATTCTGATGATAAAGTTGTTTCTAGTGACAGTTATATTGTCAACTTTATTCAAAGTGCTACTGAAAGTTATTTTGAGAGAGGGAAACATGGTTTTATGCATCTCAATTATGTTAAGTTTCCCCGTTTTATGTTGAAAGCTTTAAAGTTGCATCTGTTTTGTCTTCCTATGCTTGTGGATTTTTGTTTCAAAAATTCGTTTTCTCATGATACCCCCATGCATAGTAAGTGGGTTAGACTCAAGTGTGTTGGTTATTTGCTTCTTGATGCTCTCTTTCACTTCAAATATATATATCCTATGTGAGCATCTTTGAAAATTTCAAGCCTAACTTAAAGGCATTAAGGAAAAGTACTTGTTGGGAGATAACCCAAGAGTTTTGTCGAGTCTTGGAACTTATTACCTCTGTAATAACCGCTCCTTATCCTTTTGTTTTGTTTTTTGTGTCAAGTTCAACTACTTTTGTGAAGTAGAGGAGTTGTGAAAAGTGGCTGTCCTGGGACAGATTTTTGTGCTGCATTGTAAAAATTCGTGAGGAAGCTCAGTACTTCGGATGGAGCTGCATTTTTCTGTGCTTGTTCTCCAAGTTGTTACCCAATTTTCATCAGTTCTGTATTTTTTGATTTGAGCAACAAAAGGTCTTCGGAAAAATCAATCTTTACCTGCTGGTCTGTTTTGACAGATTTCTGGCATCATTTGCATTTGCCTCTTACAGAAGCTTTTGTTTTGATGAGTTTTCAGTTAAAATGTGTACCAAAGGTTTGTTGTTTTTGCTTACACTAATGTTGTCATTGAGCTTGTGCAAGGGTTTTTTAAGAAGGAAATTCTCTGGAGAAAGAGAAAAGGAATCTGCAGAGTTCGTCTTTGAATAGGTAAAGGTGGTGAAAATAGAAGGTTCGTGAAACCCCAATCTTTTTATATTTTTGATGTTTTTAATACATAAGGGAAGCTACGAGGCGTAACTGAAGAGGAAACAGAGCCCGGGGTGGACAAACCCACCCCAGGCGCAGGCCCAGCCTGGCCGCGCCTGGAGGGGGTTTGCCACCCTCGAACTCCGTCTCCGCTTTGTTTCCGCATCAAAACCTTCCTTATGCATTGAAACTTCGTAATATATAACCCCCCAGATCCCCCAAGGTTCGTGCATCGTGTTCTCGTCGTGTTTTCGTTTCGATATGTTTCTGTTAGGAAATCTTCTCAAGTTTAGAGCACCATGGCCTCCGCCAATGACAAAGGCAAGAAGCCCGTGGAGATGGAGTTGGAAGAACAAACCGCCACAGGAACAAGGGGAAGGAAACCTACTTTTGTAGGAGCAATTAACACTGCGGATGATTTTTCTCGTCACATGCAGGGAATCGTAGCTTTCGGTCCAGAACCACTAATGAGTTTTGTGAAAGATACCGTGCTTTGAGGATGAAGGTGGATATGCTTCAAGAGGAAAATAACAGGCTTCGTAAGATGCTGGAAGATTTCCTGACCCATGACAAGAGAACACCACCACCACCGAAGGAGTAATTCGTCATCAGGTTTGGCATCCCCTTGGCTTGTTCCAAGCTTGGGGGAGTGTCACGGTATCACCACCATTATCTTTTATCTTTTACCTTTTTAGTGGATTCATATTTGTGGTAGAGAGGTTATTTTATAGTTTGGTTTGCATGTGCAAGTATCTCTCCTTTAGTTGATTATCTATGTATCCCTTGGTGTGAGTGCCTTTATTGAATATTAATGAGAAGTCTCATCTTTTACTTTTTGCACTTCCTATTTTTAGTTTGCAATCTCTATTATATGATGGATCTTGTTGGTCAGTATTGGCACCACTTTGGGGTCATCAAGTGGATCTAAATTGGTTTTGGCAAACCGAGTTCTGGTCAGTGGCATTACTTTGAAAGAAAAATCTTACATGTATTTTCTATCATTTGTTTTCTTTCTTGTTGGCTCATAAGCTTAGTATTCTTTATTTAAGATTCTTTTGTGTTTTCAAGTAAGATTGCATGTTTGGCTTTATTACTTGTATGTTTGTTTGTTTCTTTCAACTCTCTTACTTGCTACCCAGCCTTGCTAGCCAAAAACCTGTTTTGAGAAGGCATACTTCTCATGTTTCCAAAAATCCTTTGAACCCCAAACTTTTTCCACTTGTGTCCACCATATCTACCTAGTAGCGTTGTTGCTATTCCAAGCAAATTCTCGAGCTTCATCTACCTTTCGAATTAAAAAGTATTTTGTTATGTGAAAACTAGTTATTAAAGCTCTCACGAACTTGATGACACACTTTATTACTTGCCCCTAATAAACTTGAACCATTGTGAACATCGAAGTTGTATATGCTTGCATCTATACATTGGAATTAGCAGAACCGTGTTGTCAGGGGAACGTTTTCAACATTGCACTTGTACTCTGTACATAGTTGATATTGTGCTCTTTTGTCTATGGATGTCAACGATGTGAAATAAAGAGGGAGCTTGTAAGTCCATGGAGTTTGTATTCTGTGTTAGAGAAACGCCTGGGCCGCTAGCCTAAGCCATGCTAAATCATGGTGGAAACTTGCAGCATCACCATAGTGAGTCATCTATGAAGCATCCTCAATAAAAAGCTATACACATAGTAAATAAAAAGATTTTTGAGATGCTCATTGTCTGCTTGCCTTGTCATTTTGGTTATGGGAAAGCTCCTGTACCATGTGCAAGGAGTACCCCGTTGGCGGTTCTCAATGATATGCAAATACTTACAATGACAAGAACTTACCTGGACCCAAAGTTGATTATGCATGAGGAGTGGCCCTCATATTCAAGGGACATGAGATTGCCAACTTATATTTCATCAAGCATATACTCCATCTTTGTTCACTTTAACCTTAATCATCTCAAGATGCTTATGATAGGGGCAATGAGGGCTCAAAGCTAGTAAGTACCATAATATTTTGGAAGCTCTTTATGACTTGTAATCCCTGCTACCCTCTAAGAAGGGACATTTCTCCTAGTTACCAGTTGAGTCAGTAAACCTACTTCCTCTCTACCTCCAGCAAGCTTTTGAGTTGTTGTGTTTCAAGCATTCACATGGTGATTTATTCAATCATGTTCTTTATCTTCCTTGTTTGCGCAAAACTCTTATCTATTGAGTATTACTTTGAAAGCCTTCACTTGTGAAAAACCTTTTTGAGAAAAGAGTGTTCCTGTTTTGAAACTTCTACAAAAAGCTTTTGTGAAACTGTTAGCCAGGTGTTCTCTAACCAAGAACAAGTTTGTCACTTCCAATTATGATTTATCTTTATGCATCTCTATTGTGACTGCTATACTTGGTTGCAAGCTAAGTTATATAATGGTGAGTTGCTTTCTTCTATGAGTTGTGCAATGGTAAGTGTGATGCTTCTTGTGCGTATTCTTTTATCGACACTTCACTCCATAAACCTGTGGACATGTTTACTGAGCTCAGTATTCGCTTGGGGAAAAGCGAAGTTTAAGCTTGGGGGAGTTGATACGCCCAATTTGCATCACCATTCTATATCATAATTTACCTCTATTCATTGATATTTGTATTATTATGAGGTATTACTTATGGATTTTCATCTATTTATGCATGTTGGATGATTTCTGGAGGATGGACCGAATGCTGGATTACGATGGAAAAGAAGGCGTTTCGGTGCAATTTCGCGAAGATCAGAAAAATACCAGAAAAATATGGAAACATATTATTTTACCAGAAGACGAAGGAAGCCAGAAGGAGTGACGGAGATGGGCCTCAGGGGGCCCACACACCCCTAGGCGCGGGCCCACCTGACCCCGCGCCTAGGGCAGGTTTGGCCCACCTACCCGGCCTCCGACTCTGCCCTTTCGCCTATATCTTCCCTTCGAAACCCTAAGGCTCGGAGAGCGACCACAAATAGATTTCCGCCGCCTCTAGGGGCGGAAAACACCGAGAGAGAAAGATCTCTCCGGCAGACAGATTTCTGTCGGGGGAATTCCTTCTCGAAGAGGGGTGATGTAGCGCTGAGTTGATGTAGGAGCGCTTCGTTAGGAACCCCAAGAGCAAGGTGTGAAGCAGCACAATAGCAAGTTTTCCCTCAGTAAGAAACCGAGGTTATCAAACCAGTAGGAGGAAGGAAACGTCACACAGGTGTTGCAAGCAACGCGGAGACCTGCACAACATAGACTCAAGACTTTGCCCCAACGAATCAGTGAGGTTGTCAAGCTCACCGGTTTGCTGAAACAAAGGATTAAACGTATGGTGTGGAAGGTAATGGTTTGCAACAAGTAAACAAGTAAAGTGGACACTTTGGAATAACTTGGTTTCTTGGGACTTGGAAGCATGAGTAGAACTTACTCATACAAGTGGAGGCTAGCAAAAGACTGGGAGCAACCAACTAAGAGAGCAATAATGGCCATAATTATGCAATGCAACAAAGCAAACTAATCAAAGCAAAGAGTGGTACTACAAGTCAAGGACTAAATGATCATAGAGGCTAATGGTGACTTGTCATTGTCATAACATGGTGTGAGCATGTGCCAAGTCAACCCAAGCAAAACATCAAAGGAGAATACCACAATACTATGCTTTTGCATGCTAAAACAACGCATAATTTCTTCAAGGCACACTAAGCAATCCCAATTGTTTGGAACAATACATGCTACAGCAATAATCACTAAGCATAATTCTAAAACAACACCTAGCATGTCATGCTAAAGTCTAAGTCACAGTCAATGCAAGCTTCTCTTGCACTTCAAGCAAGAACTTACTACTCCTTTCCAAACACCAAGCAAACTTATTTGCCAAACAACACAGCGAGAGCGGGAGTCCAAACTACTAAAGCAAACTAAACAAACTAAGAAAAGCAAACGAAAACTAAGACGCTCCAAGAACAACACAACTGTGCATGAAACAATAAAAACGAAGTGTCTAGACAGACCCGAGCTTTTTATTGATGAAGAAGGGGATGCATTGGGCATCCCCAAGCTTTGACGCTTGTACCTCTTGGATATTTCTTGGGGTGACACCATCGTGGCATCCCCAAGCTTTAGGTTTTGTCCATTCTTCATATCATTGCATCATTCTCTCTCTACACCTGAAATTTTTTCTTCATACAAAACTTCACACAATCTTCATTAGCAACATTAGCTTATTCAAAAGATATTAGACCACTGGCAAAGCTTTGGAATAGCAAGTATTTTAACTAAAAACACAAGCTACTGTAGTAACTCCTTAAAAAAACTCAATTTACCCGAAGAGAGCTTAAAAAGGAATCAATAAGAAGCAAATGCAAATAATGGCAGATATCTGTCAAAACAGACCAGCAGGTAGAAATGAATTTTTTCGAACATGTTCTGTTGCTCAAATCAAAAATTGTTGAACTAACAAAAGTTATCCAACATACTAGGAGATTTATTCGTAAATTTTGAGCTCAATCCGAGTTATAGAGGATCCTCACTAATATTTTTGGTGGAGGACAGAAATCTGTTTCGGGACAACAACTCCCTAGATTTTACTTTCCTCTCATTAGAGGTCATTCTTGGCACAAAAAGCAAACAAAAAGGATAAGGAGAGGTCATTACAGTAGTAATAACTTCCAAGACTCAAGGAAACTCTTTGGTTATCTCCCAACAAGTACTTTTCTTTAATGCTTTTAAGTTAGGCACAAGAAGCAAGAAGAATCAAGTATTTTCAAATGAAGAATTGCCCCTCTTGTTTCTTCTTTTCTTACCTTTCTTTTTCTTCTTAGGGAAGATATGATTGATTACCGGGGGAGTAAAGTGCATGATGCATTTTCCCACGTCTATTACTGCCCCAAGGTGTTTCAGTAGAGATCTTCCAAGTGTGATCTGTCCTTTGCTTACACATTCAATAACAAGATAATCAGTAGACACCATTTTCCCTGAGATTTTTGTAAACACACCTTCAGCTATTCCAATGGGCAATATAGTGGCATTGTTGGTAAGAGAGATTTCCTCTCCTCCTTCAATAAGCCCCCAAAGACTCAAGGAATCAAAAATATCTTTCGGCATGAGACAAAATTCAGACATGATATCACAACGAGCATCAAAAAGTGTAGTGTTTATTGAGACTTTAATTGTGGGAAACCAATTTGAAGGCTCGGAATTTATGGGAACATAATCATGGTAAGCCCTAAGAGTGTGATAGCAACTATTCATGGCAGCAATACTGGTCTCAATATGGTTCAACCTAGCAAAAATACTTGTGAAAGATGAATCAGACTTGCCAGGTGTACCATAGATCATGATTAATTTTCTTATAACATCATAAGCTTCATCCTCAGTACAAAGCAAAAAATCTTTTTCAGCCACATCATCCAAAGCATATCTATAACGAAGAGCAATACCGCGGTAGAAACTATCAATAACCAAGCTGAGGCTTACCTCAGGCTCAGTTTCCCTCTGGAAAGCAGAGATTCTAGACCAAGCTTCATTAAAACTTTCTTCACATTTTTGCTTAAAAGTGGATATTTCTACCATAGGGGAAATAAAGGCAGACCCCAACATGGTAGCAACTAGAGCAGGAACTATTTTTTTGTGTTTTTGAATAAAACAAGCAAACCAAACTAGACTAATTTTTTTTGGGTTTTTTGGAAATAGGCAAACAAAACCAAACAAAATAAACAAAGCAAACTAAAAACAAAGTGAAGAGAAAGGAAGTGAAGGACTCCCCTAGTGAAGACACCCTTAGCCTCCCCGGCAACGGCGCTAGAAAAGCTTGATGCAGCGCTGAGTTGATGTAGGAGCGCTTCATTGGGAACCCCAAGAGCAAGGTGTGAAGCAGCACAACAACAAGTTTTCCCTCAGTAAGAAACTGAGGTTATCGAACCAGTAGGAGGAAGGAAACGTCAAACAGGTGTTACAAGCAACGCAGAGACCTGCACAACATAGACTCAAGACTTTGCCCCAACGAATCAGTGAGGTTGTCAAGCTCACCGGTTTGCTGTAACAAAGGATTAAACGTATGGTGTGGAAGATAATGGTTTGCAGCAAATAAACAAGTAACAGTGGAAGATGTATCAATGGTAAAGATTGGACTGGGGTCCATAGTTCACTAGAGGTGCTCTCCTTAGATAAATAACATGGCATGAAGGGTAAACAAATTACAGCGAGGCAATTGACAAGAACTAAGGAAGGCATAACAATCCAATTACTAGCCAGAAAGATCCTATGAGGTTGATTGGGCAATACAACAATATACATAGACCGTCATCCAACTTCATCTATGACTAGAAATCCACCTTCAGGTTATCATCCGAACCCCTCCAGTATTAAGTTGCAAGCAACAGACAACTGCTTTAAGCAAAGTGTGTAAGGTAAACAGTCCACATGTTCCATGAACAAGAGACCGTTGTTTTCTCCCTAGTAGCAATAACACATCTACAACCGAAGATATTTCTGTCACTTCCCTTGGAAACTAGAGGCATGAACCCACTATCGAGCATAAATACTCCCTCTTGGAGTCACTAGCAACTACTTGGCCAAGATAACCACTAGCAACGGAGAGCAGGCAAGATCACAAACAACACAGACATGATAGAATCATACAGATAAAACCATTAATCAAACCAACATAATAATCTCAATATCCATCAGATCCCCGCAAACACAACATGCATGATTACAAATAGATTAGATCTTGATCATGAACGGAGCTCACAAGATCTATACATGAAAGCACAAAGGAGGAGATACAACCATCTAGCTACTACATGGACCCATAGTCCAAGGTGGAACTACTCACGAATCATACCGGAGAGAAGGCCTCCGGGATGATCTCCCCTTCGGCAGGGTGCCGGGAAGAAATTCAGATCCCCCCGATGTAGGGACGATGGTGGCGGCGGCTACAGACGGTTTCATGGATTTCTGATCGGGTACTCAGGGTTTCTGCATCGGGGGCTTCTTATAGGCGAAGAGGCGAGACCGGGAGGTGGCCAGGGTGCCCAAACCCTAGCCAGGTGCGGGCTAGGGCCCACCCATGCCTAGGGTGGGTCTGGCCCCCCTGGCTAGCCTTCCGGGCTCCCCTTTGGACTTCTTGTTCCCCACGGAAAGTTATTGACTTTGTCCTTTGCCCCGTCCAATTCCAGGAATATTTCTTTACTAACTTTTCTGAAACAAAAAATAGCAGAAAACAGGCATCTGGCACTGTTGCAACTTGTTAATAGGTTAGTACCAGAAAACATGTAAAAAGTACCTCAAAGTGTGGACAAGTAAAGCAAAGTAGATACTAAACAAGCATGGAGCATCAAAAATTATAGATACGTTTCCAACGTATCAAGGGGGGACCGTCGCCATCAACACCGTCATCAAGCTAGGCTTCATCGGCATAGGTTCTCGGTTTCTTCGATGCTGAAGTGGAAGCACCCGATCATGAGATCTGTCTCCTGGTCGGAGTTGACGGAAGCCGGGAGAGGGATGGGCGGGCGTGAATCAAAATTGATGGGATCATATCATCATAGCGGATCTCAATGACCTCGATCGTCATATTGATGCTTGGTGAAGAGGGAGTCACCGAATCCATGGGTCCAGCACTCTGGTTTCCCATAAACGACGCCAGTTGACAAGGGGTAACCTTGGCAATACCCATGGTTATGGACTTAGGGTTTCGTGAAAAAAGAGAACGCTGGTGATTTCGTTAGCTTATCAGACAAACAAGGAAGTAGATGTTATATGATTATTGTGGAGAACAAGATTATAAAGTCACCGATTCGCTAGTTGTGATCTAGCTCATGCTGGATTGGGTGTTGCTGGAAAACTAAGATGCTCTCTCCGTCGGCTCCTCCCAACCTTTATATAATAGGCTGGGTCGTGGAGCTGTATTCCGATAGGTTACAAGTTATAATTATAACATTAATATTATGTCGGTTCACACTTCTATCTTGATTGCCAAGCCAGGATTCTGTCCGTCAGATGCCTCCTGGACTCTTTATCCGTCATGGGCGTCATGGGCCATAACTCAGGTACGCCCAGAGTAACCAATTACAGGAACCTGATAAGTCATATCCATGCCATCCATGGTGACGGATGTCTCCTCTCTCTCTCCAAATCTCCCTCGCGGAGCTTCTATACAATAACACGCCACGAGGCTGCAAGATTATCACGATAGGCGCGACGCTATGGACGGGGACCGCTGCACGGATTGGGAGACTGGATGCATGCAACCTACGGAGGCATCGTACCTTCGATTCTCCATCGAGTAGAGATTCTCCTCGCGTCTAGGAGGGATACGCCTAGCTGTTGGGATCGGCATGATAGTTATAAATTAAACTACATTGAGTATCTTCCGCTGCATACGCTTGTGAGTTCAGCTGGATCAAGATCCGTGTGTTCGTACTATCAGAGTTATTAATTACTTATGCAAACCCAATGGTTATAGATGTCACATTGATTAGATTGGCATTAAGACAGGACGATTCAGTAACATCGTGTTGAATACACCATCAATAACGTGATGCGAAGATGGCCGAATAGCAAGTACGGTAAGATGGGCCTTTCATGGACCTCGAGACGGCCCAAAGAGCCCGGAAAGGAGGGGCGCATCTACACATTCTATAGTGGCGTACGATTCCTATTTGCCGCCTAACACGTGATGCATTACGCTCCGCTCACGCGCGCCCGCTTTGGATCGACCCGTGAGGTAACGTTGATGCCTTATCATTTTTCTCGGTTTCTTGTTTTTTTGGGTTTACTAGTAAAATGCCCGTGCGTTGCCACGGGCCTTCAAGTTTCCGTTTTCATTGCACATATAAAAAATGATTCATGCCCTAAAATGTTTTGGTGGCCGAGGATACCCGAACGAAGACACATTTGTAATCAAACATTTCAATGACAACACTGTCAAACCGTGGGGAATTGCAGGTAATTTGGGTTACTCAAACTACGTGCTATGTTCTTGATCTACTTTATCACTGCAATATGAAGGGCACACTTCTATTTTACACTGCTTTGATGATTTTTGTTGATTCCAAGATAAAGTTACAATTTATATAAGTAATTGCAAGAATAAAACAAAATTTGAATCATCCAAATGGCTTAATGAGCTGTAAAAGTTGAGTTGGAATAATTTGGGCGCAATAATTTGAATGCGTTTAATTCCCGATTGTGCATGCATAATTATCAACCTCATTTTTCAAAAACATCCTAGGAAATTTGAATCAGCATGAAAAAATGCGAAAACCTCACACCAAACAGCTCTAATTCAATTCTCTCCCCCTCGGCACTCGAACATGTGTCGGGGTGAAGAAATGCAGCAGCAGTTCAATAATAACCCAGTGACAGTTCAGTACCAATAATGGATGCAAATTCATAGCAAGCTTAATATCTATGCTCCCAAACATCTTTATGGACCTACAAACTGTAAGGACATAAAAATTTAAGTCCTTTCGCCAGGAAAAACCGTAAGTCAAGAAGTTCATTTTGTAACTGCAATCTTTCCCCCGAGGCAAACTATGATGATCTAGCATCTTAGGTTCAAGTAGGACCGTTTCACCATGAAAATAAAACTTCAAACTTGTAACCATGTATTAAATAAGAAAAAGGCAATCAAACGATATTAAAACATCAAGTTTTTTTGTCATTATGAGTGTTCAATTGGGTTGTATACTACAATTTTGGCTAGCTACAGCACCTCTGCAGAATATAGAGGGAGAAACTGCTTGGGGTTCTTTTAGAAACAATGATTTAGAAAAAGAAAATTTACCAATGAAGAAGAAATCTACAACATCCTTGCAGCGTGTACCAGTTAATTATGTTCCTTGGCATCTAGTATTGATTATGTTCCTTGGCATCTAGTATTGATCATAAGAATTTCAAATCAGATCAAGGTGTCTACGCTGAAGTAATACTCTTCTTAAAACTCATGATTTGCAAGATTTAGTCTACTTGGAACTTCTGCTTTCTACAAGGGCTCATGGTTTTTTAAGATGGAAAAGGATTTTCCATAAACCAAACTTCATAGCAATATTGCTGGCAACCAAAAGTTAGGCAAAGGTAGGTACTCGACCTGGCCATACGTCTTGGGTTTCCAAGACCATCTTCACACAAGCTTGCTAAAGCGTTAGCAA
Source organism: Avena insularis (assembly GCA_023614405.1). Classification (NCBI taxonomy): domain Eukaryota; kingdom Viridiplantae; phylum Streptophyta; class Magnoliopsida; order Poales; family Poaceae; genus Avena; species Avena insularis. Next base: position 386,748,267 of record CM042693.1, on the reverse strand, counting down.
CCTTATTACAATATCTTGGATAATAAGAAGTCGAAAAAGAATTACAATTTATAAAGGCTTAGAGCCTTCATCTCCGAAAACAAAACTCCACTCAGAGCCAAATCATACTCATTCGAGTTCACCGCTTGGACAGCAGTTGGGCATCATTCTCGACTTGAATTCTGTGCATACCACATTGCTGGGCAAAAGACATGGCCTGAATACATGCCTCAGATTTCACATGTCAAGTCTCCTAGACATGCTCCATCCGCCCAGCTCTTGAGCGACATACACCACCATCAAAATCATGCACGACAAAGCCTAGACCTTTTGATCCATTGCCGGCTAGAAAACTGTCGTTGATGTTCAGTTCTGTGACATCAGGATTAGGATCTCCACTTTGCATTTGATAAGGTTTCGACATACTGGGTTTGCTGAAGAAATCTTGAAGCTATAAATCCGATCTCCTGCTTTGAGTAAGAACCTGATCATGTGTGGAATATTTTCCTTCAGAGTTGATTTTATTCCATGTGCTCAACCAGCTCCAACACAACAAAAATGCATAGAAGCTTTGTATTATGAGCTTGCAGTAGAATCCCCTCTATTAGTAGTGTTGGATCCATAAGTTCAGCCAATTTATTCCTGCAGCCGTCCAAATTTAGAGCACCTGGGCATCTCCTACAAATGACAAAACAAAGATAGTGAGATGCGAGATCCGTCCTGAAGTTATTGTAACCTGAAGGGCATAATTTTACAGCCTGTTTATCTCAGAAGAAAACATGGAAAAGGTGAGAAGCTACTTTGCGGGTCTTGAAGAACACAGAGGTCCATCGAAGCTTTGTATGTTGCGTAGATACTTGTGATACTTATACATGAGACGGTGTTCCTCATGTGTGTCATGCTATCAAGAACTTACTCCTATTGGACAATTACAAGTAGCAAACTATAAAGCTGGTAAAATACCTTATCAAGCTCACTTTGAAGTATTTCAGCATGTATACTTGATAGTAGTGGAAGCAGAAATAGGAAATGGCCTCCATACTGGATCTAGAAGTTAAACCATAGTGGTCTTTTTGATTAATAGGAAATAGACCTTGAGTTGCGCTCCACTGGGCATACATATTCTAGTATATAAAAATGGTTAGTGATTTAGTGTATGTGCAAAATTCATCAAGCAAACAGATAAAACCACCAGCAACATAAACATATGAATTTCACTAAGAGATAAGAAACTATAAATGAATGAATTGGCACAAGAAGTGGCAGAAAAGCATAAGGTCACTACCCTCTCTCATTTTTCTCATCCACCTCATCGTCCTCTTACATGCATCCGCCGACAACTCCACTCCTCCCCTTTCCTTGTTGCAGATCTCCTCCGCCTCTGAAGCGCGCGCGGTGTTGACTCGCTGAGGCAGCCACCTTCATTCCCCGCGTCGTGCCCTTTCTTCCCCACACGTATCCTACAAGGATCCATGTGGTTAAGTACTTGGATGATGTGTTTCTATTCTGCGTCATCACCACTATTTTTAGACAAATCAACTGTATTTATCACACACCATCTCACCATTTGTATAACTGTAGCATTAATACTAATCATTCACTTATTTTAGGCCTTATAATGGATGTAATCCTGAACCAATATCAGTTGAGGACGACCAGAAAGCTTCAGTAAACATTCGATTGTGATCTTTCGGCAAACATACTTTGCAGAGTTACTTACTAAAAGGAAAACCAACTGGGTTCAGTTCATGCAGGCTGAGACAAAATTTGAAAGCATAAGAATAATAGATAAAGATAATTTACATAAGAGACCCCACTTCTTGATGCAAGCTTTGCAGCCGACACAAACAATGCATATAACAAAGCTATAGAAACTCACTGATACTTGAACAAGGAGAATAAATGACAGAGTAAGGGATATACCACTTCCATTCTCATCTTATCTCTACTAATATGATGATGTCTTGGTCCCTTTATAGCTGCAACAACAAAAATCCATATACAATCTTCAGTGGGCATAATTATCAGTCAAAAATCATGTCTTAAATACGTCAACAGAGCAACAATTGTTGGTGCTCTTCTCTGCCAAGATTGATGTCTGGTACCGCAGAGGATCTAACTCACGTGTTGATTGGTTTCACCCACCTTCAGGTTCTTATCACACTCAATATATATATCTGAATAATTTAGAGTGACTCACAAAAGAAAATAAGGTTTTGAAAGATAAATTTGAGTTAGTAATCCCACCTGTATTTTTTTAACCTGATATGTCAATCGGATAAATCTGCAACCAATAGCTAAAAACATTTGTGCCAAGAGGACTAAAGAATTGAAATAGAACAATGTTTCTACATCAGGGTATTTATAGATAAAAATGTTAAAACGGATCAAGTTTCTCCCAATCAAAGATTACCAACGAAAGGCTGAAATGTAAATACCTGAATCCTTGGAGAAGCCACCTCTTGATGTGTACATATCTTAAACACAACAGTGGAAAGGGGAATTTACAATGTGGAGTAAAGATTTTAGATACAACAAGATAACCGGGGGGAAGGCAGGACAATCTGGATGTTCAACTCTATCTTTTTGTATGCTTGTAGCTAATGAGGACCATGTGTTGATCTCATACAAGCAGAACTTCAAGACATGTCTGGAGTCTGTAATCAGATCGATTGAGCAGTGTACACCACAATGAAGTTTCAGACATGTAACTCCACTACCGGACACTAAATCTTCACTTGATTTTAAGTGACTTTAGGGATCTTACGTGAACAAACTCAGGTGCTAATAAGTTCATCATCAGTCCACGACCAAGGACCTCGCCTGGCTGAAGCAATCGAAAACGCACCTGTGCTGAAGCAGATCATAGGCGCGCTACAGGTGGCCGTCACGTGTCGTCACTCCAGGCAAATCGATTAGATCAATCTGTGGCAGGGCGGCGCGTGTGCAGCGTAACGCTAGTGGCAGCAGCGAGTACGGGAAGCGCTCGCGTGGACGTGGGAGCCTCTTCACCTTTGGACGGAGCCTAGGTCACGACGAAGAGCAGGGCGGCCGGCACCGTAATTCTCCCTCCGACACACGATTCGGTAGATCCGAACGATGTGATGGGGGAGAACGACAAGGAAGGGAGCAAGGGTGCAGCGGCCTCGTTGGAACGCTCGTGTGGTGATGATCCAGGCTGGAGCTATGCGGAGAGGGGAGGAAGTGGCATCATCCATCGGCACCAAGGAGATGGCCGATGGGGGCAGCGGGGCGATGTGAGCATTTTTTGACAAAGCATTTTTTTTAGAGGCGCGGTTTGCGGGCGACGAAGGACGAAACGCACGACGTATTGGTTGACGACTGAACACGAAGTTCTTTTTAGATGGCAGAGATAGAGATAGAGATGGTTTTTATCGGGTTCTTCGGTTTTTACTATTTCATGTTTCATGTTTTCTATTTGTTTTTTATTTTTATTTTTACCTTTTTATGATTTTTATTTAAAATGTTTATTTTCAAAATAAATAAAATGTTCATGTTTAAAAATATTCATATTTTTGAAAATGTTCGATTTTAAAAATTCAAACTTTGAGGCAGTTTCGTTTTGAAAAAAATTGAATCTTGAAAATTTTCATGTTTCAAATTCGTTTTTAAATATTTTCAATTTCGAAAATTATTCAATGATTTGAAAAGGTACAGATTAAAAAAAAGTATAAAACAGAAAATAAAGCAATTTCGAAAATTATTCAATGATTTGAAAAGGTACAGATTAAAAAAAAAGTATAAAACAGAAAAAAAGGAAAGGCAATACGTTTTGTTGGGCCTCTCCGACACGGCCCACGAAGAAGTCGTTTCAGGCGGAGCCTGCTTCGCTCTGCATTATAAGTTGGCACCTAGGGTTTGAGCCCTGCCGCCACTCCTCTTGAAGCCTCGCTCTCTTTTCTTCCGCGTCTCCCCCCGCGCCGCCGCCACCGAGCCGCTCGAAGTCCGCAGCACCGCCGCCGCTCGAACCATGGCGGAGCAGGTAAGGGGTCGTCCTGTTCTTTCCGTAGTGCTCTCCCTCTCCTGTCCCGTTCACTTGCTCGCGCCGGCCGTTTGTACTTAGATCTGTTCGTGTTGAGGTTTGTGTATTCGTTGCAAATCGAGTGGTAGCATCTAGTTTCTGGAGCCCCAATTTTTGTGACCTAGCATTGTTAATCCAAAGATTACATGTGAGTAATCAAGCATTAGGCAATTAAAAAATGTAGGGAGTACTGTAAGTAGCATTTACTCCTTCCTGGGCATCTGTACGCGCATAGAAACCTCTGGCAGTCACCAGACCCGCTGCCCACTACAGCTCTGCTGGTTTGTTAATTTGTTGCTGTTTCTCTGTAGCCATTAGCAGCGTAGAGTAAATTGCTTTTGTGATGAACATGGTTGAACTGTGGTTACAATAGTATCCGATCTTGTTTTGCACAAGTGCCCTTTTCATTACAACTATAGGATTGCATGTATATAGCTACCGAGATGTCCATGCTATTTTTTTATGCAATAGCTCTACACTTAATAGGGCCTTGTTATAGGCATTTGAATGAAGTATAGATTTGTTCTTCTGCTTACCTGTTCATTATAGCTATTGGTTGTCGTGTTTTAATATAATGGCTGACATCAATTCATTTTGTACAGACTGAGAAGTCTTTCCTCAAGCAGCCAAAGGTTTTCCTCAGGTAAGCATGATTAATTTTTATGTGTTCTGTTACTGTTTGGCAGTGGGCAATATTTTTCGTGATCCAAATTATTGTACATAACCAAACAATGCTCTTTTGTTTGATTTAGCACAAAGAAGGCCGACAAGGCTAAGCGGCCAGGAAAGGCTGGCAACCGCTTCTGGAAGAGTGTTGGCCTTGGCTTCAAGACCCCAAGGGAGGCGATCGAAGGTACAATATAGTCCATTCCTTCTATTTTAGCCCTGTCTTCAAACTCATATAAGTAGGTGCTGTTGGAATTGCTACGGGATGCATTTTCAGTTTCTCACATCTGTACCCGTCTACCTTGTTAAACTAGCTTCGCATTGTTATAAAACGATTTTAATATGTTCATAGTAGATTGCTATTATTGCACACCAAACATTTGTAGTCTGACAGCCAAAATTCTTTCGTGGTGGAAAACAATTGAGGTTGTGGATATGATTTTTTTGTATTAATTGACATGTTGTAGCGCTAAGTACTTTGATATGCAAATGGTTGAATAGATAAGTTTTACACTAATATTGTTTTCTTATTAGACAATCTGTCAATTTCTCTTCCCTTCCAGGTACCTACATAGACAAGAAGTGCCCTTTCACTGGAACTGTTGCCATCAGGGGCAGAATCATCGCTGGAACATGCCACAGCGCCAAGATGAACAGGACCATCATTGTACGCAGGAACTACCTCCACTTTGTGAAGAAGTACCAGAGGTAAGTAAAGGGATCACGGATTCTTAAAACGTGATGCGTTTTCTCATTGGCAGTGTCATTCCTAACTGAGAACAAATGTCCACCCTGCAGGTATGAGAAGAGGCACTCCAACATCCCGGCTCACATCTCCCCGTGCTTCCGTATCAAGGAAAGCGACCATGTCATCATTGGCCAGTGCAGGTAATACTCACTACTTGTGCAGGACTTTGGTATCTAGGGAAAATTAGCCCTGTTGATCTGTAGATCTATTAAACAAGAATGCTATCCTACTTGTTGGCACTTCTATTCTGCTGTTATGCTGCGATTCACCAGCATATTATTGTCCACCTACTGGTTACTGAAGAGCCCCTGTTTCTTTTGTTGCTGAAGTATTTATCGTCTGTATGTTTAACAGGCCCCTGTCGAAAACCGTGAGATTCAACGTCCTGAAGGTCATCCCAGCTGGAACCACTGGCGGTGGGAAGAAGGCCTTCATCGCTGCCTAAGCCTAGACTCTGATTCATGAGTAGTTCATAGTCAGAAGTTTTTCTCACTTAAAAGATCTATCAGGCTGGTGTTTTGATATTTGATTCCATATTTTCTGTCAAACTGAAGTCTCTTGTCATCTTAACATGTTTGTGGAATCTGTCTATTGTTAATAGTTTTGCTTAGTTTGTACTGTGTGATGCTTTTGTGCAAACTATGAATTTGCCCCCCCTGCTCTGCCCTGTATGGGTTCTCATCAGTATTTATATCAGAACCTGACCCAGCATTTTAGTTGAGAACTAGCAAAAAATCATATTGATCTATGTACTAGTAGAAGATGAAGATAAATGGAGATCAACGGGAGAGCCAGAATGGAGAACTAACATAGGACCTGGACAAATACGTGCGACCTGCATGCACTGCATAAGATCTCATTGTTGGCTTTGGGAGTTCTAAACGAAATCTTACTGAATATTGAGAAGGAAGGTGGTAATCCTAGTCCAGTTCGTTTCAAAATATAAGATGTTTTAGATTTGTTAAGAAAATGAATTTAGACTTCTTTTAGTGTATAGATTCATCCTAAAGTTGAACGAACCTACATACTAAAACAAGTCTAATTCATTTTCTTTATAAACCTAAAATATCTTATATTTTAAAACGGAGGGAGTACGTGAAAGTGTTATTGCCTTGATGATTGTGGTCTAATGGATATGGGATTATACAGGGGACAAATTCACTTGGAGGAGAGGTAAATAAGGGAGCGGACAGATCATCGGTTAATGTGGAATGGAATAATTTAATCCCTTTCGCAGCGTTAATCAACAAAGGGATGACAAAGTCCGACCACAGATTTATCGTGGTGGACTGAATATCATATCACTAAACTCTCGTTTCAAATCTGAATATGCCAAAATGATTTGAAGTTGGTTGGCCGGAAGAACTATCGGTTGATGAGGTGGTTAATGGTTTATGGGAAAAGACTAAACTGTCGGGCAGAGCTCTTATGAAAACTCTGGGACAAAAATATTCTAAAAAAATAACCTGAAAGAGGGGGGCAATGGCAGATGAGGCTCTTCGTGGGCAGCATGATTATATTAGTATAGAAAAATCTTTTTCAGCAGAAAGAGATTGTTTGGGTATAGAGAGGTCGTGCAAATTGGCTTAGGCAGGGGATCGGAATAAAATCTTTTTTCATCATTATGACACGGCTAGGAAGAAGAAAAACAGAATAAAGGGTTTAGTGGATGATAATGGCAATTTTGTGGAAGAGGATGACAACCTTAGCCTTTTGACTCTGGAGTATTTTGAGAAGTTGTTTACCCCAGAAGTGCATGACGTGGGCATGAATGTGATGAACAAAGTGAATGTACCGGTGACAAATGCGATGAACACGATGCTTGGTGCTTATTATACATATGAAGAGGTAAAAATGCGCTATGGGGAATTGGTGATCTCAAGTCCCTGGGCCTGACATTTTTTATAAATCTGTTGATGTTAGAGGATAAACTGATAGCAGAAGTGCTCAATGCGGTGAACTCCGGTGTCATACCCGATGGATGGAATAATACCTCTATTGTGTTAATTCCAAAAGTGGATAATCCAGAAAAGGTAACTCAATTCGGTACAATAAATTTGTGTAATGTCATTTACAAAATTATTAACAAGATGTTGGCAAACTGTTTGAAGAGAATATTACTAGAAATAATTGGGGAAGCACAGAGTGCATTCGTGCTTGGAAGGTTGATAACCGACAATGTATTGGTGGATTATGAAAGTATTCATGCAATCAATAAGAAATCAGGAAAAAATGATATATGCTTGGTGAAACTTGATATGCATAAAGCTTATGATAGGGTTGAATGGGTTTTTTCTGAAAGGAATAATGCTTCATATGGGTTTTGATACCAGTTGGGTCAACTTGATCATGCCATGTGTCCGATCTGTAAGATACTTGATCTGGTTTAATTCGATGGAGACTACTATGTTTGAACCAACAACAGGATTACGCCAGGGCGATCCTCTAAGCCCATATTTGTTCGTGTTGGTGGCGGAGGGTTTATCAGTGATGATCCTTGATGCTAAAAGGAGTAGTCAAATTGAAGGTGTAAAAATTTGTAGGGATGCCCGACGGTTTCTCATTTATTCTCCGCAAATGATTCTTTAGTTCTTATGAGGGCAAACTGGCAAAACGCAGGGTGCCTAAAAAAGATCTTGGGTGATTATTGCAAGTCATCTAGACAAATGGTGAGCGAAGGTAAATGCAGTATTTATTTTAGTCGCAATACTGATGTTGACATAAGAGGGGGTATTTGTACTGTACTGAATATTATGGCGGAGACTTTGTCGAATAAGTATCTTGGGTTTCTAGTGGATCTTGTCGCAATACTGATGTTGACACAAGAGGGGCTAGTAGGGGCATATAGAAGTGATGTATTTGAATATCTAGTGGATCTTGTCTATCAATATGCACAAAGCGGTATAGGAAAAACTTTATCTATGGAAGGGGAGGAGGTGAAATTAAAGGTTGTTGCTCAAGAAACACCTGCACCCGTGATGTCTCTGTTTTTTGTTCTGAAAAAATATGTAAATGAATCACTGATGCAATAGCGCATTGTTGGTGGAGCGATGATGCAACAAATAAGAAGATGCAGGGCCGGCTCTATGTTTTGGAGGGCCCTAGGGCGAAGTCGAAGACATGGCCCTTAAGGCACACATATATAAATATATGAACTCATGTTTAAAAAATATATAAATATATAAACATACATAAACCTATTTTTACTTGCAAAGTACCGTGAGTTAACATCCAGACACACATTCTTAGTTTGAGATGTATAAAAATGATTATTATATTTTTTTTGCGGAATGGAGGAGATAATATTAAACCAGCGATTTTACAGATAAACCCATAAGAAACTGAAAATTACAACAAGGCCCTTCTTCTAGATCTCGACGGGGACGCCGCACGGAAGCCGTCGGTGGCACGCCGCTGCCGCTGCTCTGCTTCACGCCTTGGATAGGAGTCAACCCCCGGGCAGCCAGGAAGTCGCCGATCGCCGGATCTGCAGATCCTACTCGCTCGAACGCCGCCACCGTCGCGCTGGACTTCAACACAATCTCCACCACTTTAATACTACGGATCCCCCCTGATGATCTCCAATTCAAAGACTACGAGCAGGGGTGGCGGGGGGAAGTCGAACAAACAATAAAGGACAGTCGAGCATGAACATGACGTAGGTGAGATTGATCATCCTCGATCGTTGGGTAGGCAGCAGCGTGCTTTTCCTCTCTCGATGGACCTAACTCACCCCTTGCGCTAGGCCTTTGCAGCTGCATTTTTCTAGCCCAACACAAAACATCGGCTGTCAAGGTAGGAAGAATGGGCCCTCCCCAAGCATGGGCCCTAGGGCAGTGCCTATGTTGGCCATGGGTCAGAGACGGCCCTGAGAAGATGCACTTGTTCACTTAGTGAAAGATGTGTACCAAAGAAAATAGGAGGGATGGGGTTTAGAGACCCGCAATATTTTAACTAGACTCCTCTCTAAGCCTCCGGGCGTGGCTGTCAAACATAACATTTCAAGACGGTTGAATATATTGAAGCTTTGTTTCACATATAAAGGAGAAAAATAGTGTAAACCCGTCTGATCAGTTCATGGAAATTAATCGATCCAAATCCATGATATGGTGAGGTGGGACAAAACGTCCCGTAGTAGTGCTATCGCATGCCATATCCTCCCGCCGACGCATTTCTCCAGCACCCTCGTGCAGTTAGCGTGATAGATAGTTAGCCTAATAAAGTTCTGAAAAAAGTCGTACTCCTAAGACAAAAGATAGTGCTTCGATCCATAAGTGCATAAGCTATAGTTGTACAACCGTGGAAGGCTCTCATACATTTGACATTACGGAGTCCATCAACCTATCACGAATATTACATAGATGAGGCACGCATGTATTCCTAGACCCATGTTGCCACCACACGTTTGGGGAGAGGGGGCAAATTGAGACTTTTTGGATTTTATTTGAACTATGCAGCCAAATTTTCTTGTAAGTTCATTTCTATGGGTAACAAGAAGAGATGATTTTCAAGCTTACAAATGCACTTAATTTTTTTTTTGCCAAGATCAACCTATATGGCCAGCCGTGATTTCCTAATTGATATAGGAATTGGCATAGTAAAAGACTTGTAGTTCAATTTGTAAAAAACAAAATAGGACCTGACAGGCTGCTCCCAAGATCCATCCACCGATCGCCAAGGAAAATTATCAAAAATCAGTGTATGGCCCAAACACCAAGGTAAAACAAAAATGTAACCTAGTAGTAGTACTACACTACTGCGGGCTCGGCTCGTCTGCAGTTATGTTGTCACAGCACCTGTGTTGTAGCTATCAAAATCGGCCCTTCATTCTAATCTGATGGCTTTATTTCCTCCCCTTAAACCACACTGGTAATTGGAAATAAATAGTTGGTTAGGGTGGAGGGAAAATCTTTTAAGCCTCTAGAATTGGCGCCAAACAGGACGTATAGATCTGAATTTTTACACACCAAAGAGCGATCTGTTCGACCACCATTGTTTTCTTTTCTTGCGCTCGTCCAAGGTATATGCCGTTCTAGAACAAATGATCTCCCTTTTCTACTCCATCTCGTAGCAACGAAAAAGAGAGATCCAATCGATTCTCCATTGCTCAGCCTCCTTCCTCCCACTCGTTCTTCTCGAAGCTAGACCAAGGTATACAACCAAGTCGTAGATGCTGCAGATGATCTCCATTTTGGCATCCATCTCCTAGCAACGAAAAAAGAAAAGTCAATCCCAAGGTATGTGATCGATTATGTTGTTCCCTCCAACCCAAATTAGTTGACTCAAATTTGTTAAGATACGGATGAATCTAATACTAAATCATGTCTAAATACAATCGAATCTAGACAAATCTAAGTTAACTAATTTGGGTCGGAGGGAGTAGTTCTTCTCACGGCAATAAAGGAACAAGTGGACTGAATTTGATCTATTACCATCGAATTGCTAAAAGAAGGGGAAAAAGGCCTATGGAGTCAAGGACTAGCTCTACCAATGAAGAACCAATTAGGTGCGATCAATTTTGTTACAAACCTTGGGATATATCTTCCTCTCCTACTGTAATGCCAATCAATCTGATTTTGTTGTCTAATTTCACAGGACAAATATGGTTCCTACTTGGATGCCTCAAATTGGCAAGAAATTTAATTCTACAATTGAGGCTTGGAACTTTTGGACCTGTTATGGAGGTCACATTGGCTTTGATGTAAGGATAAATTATGAAAACAAAAGCAAAACTAATGGAGTAATCACTTCAGCGAGATATGTTTGTTCCAATGAAGGCTATCGAGCAAAAGACAAAAGAGATCATAATACACGGCGTCCTCGTGCAGAAACAAGAACCGGCTGCAAAGTCCGGATGGGAATCACTATAGACCGAGAAGTAGGAAATTATGAAGTACATGAGTTACATGTTGAACACAACCATGTCCTGCAGCTGCCCGGAACATGCTACTTGATGCCATCACAGCGGAAGATTAAATAGAGAAATAATTGATTAGTACAAAATTAGTACATATTAAAAATCTGATTTAGACATGTTAAATTGAATACCATGAGCAGTTGGGTGTAGCTAGGGATCCATCCATATTCCTCAAACCCATTATCAGTTGTTCTAGTGGTTGGCTCCACAGGTATTTGGTCTTGTAGTGCTGTCATTTCTTCCCCTTCTCTCTATGCAAAAAAGTTCACAAAAACGATTAGCCTATATTTTCATTAGTAAATATGTAATGTGTTTAGATATGTGTAAGAGATTTACAGAGCATGATTGTTTTGGGGGTACAAATTGAGCTGTCTTCTTCTTTTTATTGGGGCGCTGCTTCTCAATCCATGATTTATTTCTTCTTGTATTCTTCTTTTGAATTTCTTTTTTCTTTAGGCACGCATTTTGTAAACTAACATCTGACTCTTCACATATAGCTTCAGTTGTACGTGTAGTACTAGACACTTTTTCTTCAACTTGCTTGCTAAGGCTCTCTAATGCATCATCTACTAGTTTGCTGCATTCTTCAGATATTAGTGATTTGGAAGCTATGCCATAGAACTTGTGAATGAAAAACTTCAAGCGCAACCTATCTTCCATTCTTGGGTCTTCCAAAACAATATTTCCATGGCTGTCCTGAATAGTGCCGCTTCGTGCTTCTCGAGTCCAGCGCTTTAAAATATAGTGACTCGGAAGATACTTAATATTCATGACATCAAGGGCTTTCAAAGCATGACTGCACAACACACCAACTCTTTCAAATTGCCCACAACTACATAGAACTTGTTGCTCCTGATGATCAACTAGAACTTTGCTCTCTTCTTCATATGTGCTTTCTGGATCAATACTTGCAATGGTAACATTATATACATTGTGTTCTTCTGATGGCTTGATATATGCCGAGATGGATCTTTCATATTCATTCTGAAAATCTTCAAATATGCATGGTGTGTAAACTTTGCTTGCTTGTATTATTGCAGGGGTCCTTATTCTAACTCTAGGTATTTTTTTCCTAGACTCATATTCCTCCTTTAGCTCATTGTCTCTCTTTCCTTGCACAACCCTCTCCAGATGCTTGAAGAAACGAAGAATGTCAAGATCAGATTTCAGATGGTTTTTCAAGTCACTATTCAAGCTCTCACTTAATTGTGTGCTTCTCATCCCTAGAGTGTAAGCATTCCTCATGAAACATATTGCCCATTTCTCTTTTACTTTATATATACTGTCCAACCAAGTTTGTGTATCCACCTTGCTTCTTATGGCAACAAAATCTTCCTCAAATGCTTCCTCATCCTCATACTTATACATGCAAGCACTAAATTCAGCAAGAACATTTGGGCCATCCTCATCCTTTTTCTTTGGAGGCAAGTGTTTGATGGCATTTTGCATTATGTGAAAATTGCATAATCCATGCCATGCTCCTATAAATACCGCTTCAATTGCCTTACCCATTGCAGTATCTTGATCAGTAAAGATAGTTCTAGGCTGCTTGTTGTTATGCACAGATAAGAACGTGTTGAACAACCATTTGAAGGATTCAAATGTTTCATCGTATAACAGTGCAACCCCAAAAATTACTGTTTCTCTAAAATGGTTGAAGCCAACAAATACACCAAAGGGTCTGTATTCTTTGTTTGTCCCAAATGTAGTATCGAAGGTGACAACATCACCGAAATGAGCATAGTCAATGATCATCTTAGCATCAGCCCAGAAGATATTTGCAATTTTTTCATCGCAGTCTAGCTGTACATCATATTGAAGTGCAGGGTTCTCTGACTTTTTATCTTGAAAGTACTTAAGCATGGTTCCAGCTTCCCCATACTTTAACTCCCTTTGACGCTTGGTTCGCAAATAATTCTTGTGATCACGACGTGTGTATCCAAGATTTATTGACCCACCAACAGACCGACTTGCCAACTCATGGGCTGCTTTTGGCACAATTCCTGAATCATCTGCTGTTTCAATTTCAAAAGCTTGTAAAGTTGTAATCTTCCGCTGTGATGGCATCAAGTGGCATGTTTCGGGCAGCTGCAGGACATGGTTGTGTTCAACATGTAACTCATGTACTTCATAATTTCCTACTTCTCGGTCTATAGTGATTCCCATCCGGACTTTGCAGCCGGTTCTTGTTTCTGCACGAGGACGCCGTGTATTATGATCTCTTTTGTCTTTTGCTCGATAGCCTTCATTGGAACAAACATATCTCGCTGAAGTGATTACTCCATCAGTTTTGCTTTTGTTTTCATAATTTATCCTTACATCAAAGCCAATGTGACCTCCATAACAGGTCCAAAAGTTCCAAGCCTCAATTGTAGAATTAAATTTCTTGCCAATTTGAGGCATCCAAGTAGGAACCATATTTGTCCTGTGAAATTAGACAACAAAATCAGATTGATTGGCATTACAGTAGGAGAGGAAGATATATCCCAAGGTTTGTAACAAAATTGATCGCACCTAATTGGTTCTTCATTGGTAGAGCTAGTCCTTGACTCCATAGGCCTTTTTCCCCTTCTTTTAGCAATCGATGGTAATAGATCAAATTCAGTCCACTTGTTCCTTTATTGCCGTGAGAAGAACTACTCCCTCCGACCCAAATTAGTTAACTTAGATTTGTCTAGATTCGATTGTATTTAGACATGATTTAGTATTAGATTTATCCGTATCTTAACAAATTTGAGTCAACTAATTTGGGTTGGAGGGAACAACATAATCGATCACATACCTTGGGATTGACTTTTCTTTTTTCGTTGCTAGGAGATGGATGCCAAAATGGAGATCATCTGCAACATCTACGACTTGGTTGTATACCTTGGTCTAGCTTCGAGAAGAACGAGTGGGAGGAAGGAGGCTGAGCAATGGAGAATCGATTGGATCTCTCTTTTTCGTTGCTACGAGATGGAGTAGAAAAGGGAGATCATTTGTTCTAGAACGGCATATACCTTGGACGAGCGCAAGAAAAGAAAACAATGGTGGTCGAACAGATCGCTCTTTGCTGTGTAAAAATTCAGATCTATACGTCCTGTTTGGCGCCAATTCTAGAGGCTTAAGAGATTTTCCCTCCACCCTAACCAACTATTTATTTCCAATTACCAGTGTGGTTTAAGGGGAGGAAATAAAGCCATCAGATTAGAATGAAGGCCCGATTTTGATAGCTAGACAAAGCTGTGACAACATAACGCAGACGACGAGCCGAGCCCGCAGTAGTGTAGTACTACTACTAGGTTACATTTTTGTTTTACCTTGGTGTTTGGGCCATACACTGATTTTTGATAATTTTCCTTGGCCATCGGTGGATGGATCTTGGGAGCAGCCTGTCAGGTCCTATTTTGTTTTTTACAAATTGAACTACAAGTCTTTTACTATGCCAATTCCTATATCAATTGGGAAATCACGGCTGGCCATATAGGTTGATCCTGGAAAAAATAAATAAATTAAGTGCATTTGTAAGCTTGAAAATCATCTCTTCTTGTTACCAATAGAAATGAACTTACAAGAAAATTTGGCTGCATAGTTCAAATAAAATCCAAAAAGTCTCAATTTGCCCCCTCTCCCCAAACGTGTGGTGGCAACATGGGTCTAGGAATACATGCGTGCCTCATCTATGTAATATTCGTGATAGGTTGATGGACTCTGTAATGTCAAATGTTCCACGGTTGTACAACTATAGCTTATGCACTTATGGATCGAAGCACTATCTTTTGTCTTAGGAGTACGACTTTTTTCAGAACTTTATTAGGCTAACTATCTATCACGCTAACTGCACGAGGGTGCTGGAGAAATGCGTCGGCAGGAGGATATGGCATGCGATAGCACTACTACGGGACGTTTTGTCCCACCTCACCATATCATGGATTTGGATCGATTAATTTCCATGAACTGATCACACGGGTTTACACTATTTTCCTCCTCCCCTGCGCGACACGTGTTTCCAAAATCGTCCTAAATCTCGTTTTTGCTGCAAAACGGTCCGCTTTTGCTATATATGTCTCCGCTTTTGCTTCGGAAGAAAAAAAAGGTTCGTTTCAGAAATAGAACGTCTCGCCAGAGACCTCGCCGGAGACCATGTAGCAAAAAAATTGTGCTAATGCAGCAAAATCGACTTCGCCGAAAACATCGTCGGAAAAAACTCGCCGGTGACTCTCGCCGGAGATCTTGTAGCAAAAAGTTGACACCGTTGTAGCAAAAATACGAGACGATTGTAGCAACAAAGTTCTTCTAATGTAGCAAAAAACCTACTTCGCCGAAGACATCGCCGGAGAATTTAGCCGGAAGACCTCGTCGGAGAACTTGTAGCAAAAATTTTATGGTATTGTAGCAAAACAAAAAAAACAGAGATAGCAAAAAAAATATAGTTATACAGCAAATCCACAAACGCGACCCGCACTGTCGGGACCTCCTGTAGCAACTCCGTCTGCCTTCGGTAGCAACACCGTCCGCCGTCAGTAGCATCACCAGAAACCTTCGGCGGTGATAAGCACATACTACATACATGTTCTGGGCTAGCGACGTTAAACATGGGGAGGTGGTAGCTGATCTTAAGCTAGAAACAGGTGCAATTAGCAGCAAATGCGAAGGGCATCGCTCGAAGGATGGGCGGGGAAAATGTGATTGGAGTACTCGCATGGGGATGCAGAGGTTGTCGACCTCGGAGGCTGGGCGGCTGAGATCTTGGGAGTCCGGTGGAGTTTGGAGGCGCCGCCAGGTCAGGGGTGGACCATAGGAGAGAGAGAAGGGAGACAATTGGGAAAAGAAACAAGAGGAGGAAGAGATAAGGTATGGGCGGTGGGTGTGGCCCCGTGCGGTACGCTTGACGTGGGTGTTTCCCCGTGCGGTATGATTGACGCGGTGCGTGCTGTTGGCCATCCGAACGATGAAAGCTAACGATCGTCCGGGGGATCATTATCATTTTCCTTTGGATAATTGGCACCATCGAACTGAACGCCGGTGCTAAAAGATGACTCGGATAGCGTATATGATGTTGCTCCTACATGCCCGCAACTATGGGAAGACAGTTATTTTTTGACCGCAACCTGTGACGCGATTATTGAGAGAGATGGTGGATGGTTACTGTGACATGTTTTTTCAACACGTTGAGACGGAAAATGGCACTATGTCACAGAACAGAAAAGAATACGACAAATCTCGCAGAGCCTTTTTTTCAAAATATGGACAAATCAAATCTGTATAAAAAAAACTCCTATACAAATTTAGAAAGCAAAGCCCAAAGCACTAAATTAAATAAATTACATTACACACCGTCCGCCGATTCTATCTCTGCTACAACACTGAGAGAGAAAGTAAAAGAAACTCACGTAAAACATTGCGTAAAAACAGAGAGGCCTACCTGAAAATAGAGAGACATAGAAAAAAGCAAAGCGATCTACCTAGAGGGGTTCGTAGCAGATTTTTTTTAGCTAACGCAGCATCAATTGCTAGGATCTATTTAGGAGTAATGCTGCAACAAAGAGGATTTCGGTGACATACTCTTATAGATCGAAATCTTTTAGCATTATGCGGGAAACATGGATGATGCAGTCGTACTCATAGCCGACCTCCAGGTCGCGAAGTTCCTCACAAGTCACCCTAGGTCCTTGCACGATAACACAAATGCCACAAGTGCTAGCACCTCCATGTTCTCCCACACATCGGGTACTCGACAACAACCTCCGGTTCTCTGATCCAGCCGAGAATGTGGAAGTAGATCTTCTGACCGGAATTCTCACAGCACAACAGCCTGCCGTAGTTGCATCTTCTTTTACGTGTATAGTTCTTCTAGAAACCACACCATCGCAAAAGAAATGTGAGAGAGATTTCTAAGGAAATTACCTTACATATTATTCGTGTGTTTTCCCTCCCATAAGACCCTCCTTATATATGGGGAAAAGAGCACCCCAACTAGTCGAGTCCTAGGGTGGGACTAAACAAAAGGAGGAGGTGGGCGCCCGACGGCCAGGTGGGTCCCACCCATGCGTGAAGTCGGGGTTGGACGGCGACCAGGGTGGGCCCACCCTGCGCGCCATAGGCCCATGGCAGTGGCGGCTCCCTTGCCCTTCCTTTGGGTGGCTCACCCTATTGGGCCTTTCCCTTCGGGGATTGGCCCATTAAGGTGGGCTGCCCTTTAAATTTAATTTTAAATGTATATTTAATATTAATTACAATAATTAATATAAAATACATATTATTAAATTCATTTGATCTGAAACACATTTCAGTTTACTCCAAACTACTTCAAATCCTTCCGGAACGATTTCGGTTCTCATATGGAACATTTTCGGCATTCCCATCTCTTTCTTCACTTGATTCTAGTAAAGGCAAAACAATCTCTAAGCGTCATCGAACCCTTACACATATTACCCTACGGTTCGGGAACATCACAGACATGATCGAGATACCTCTTAGATCAATGATCATCAGCGGGACCGGGATGCCCATAATGACCCCCGTGCATTCCACGATTTCAATGTCGTTTGAACCATAAATGTTGAGTCCAATTCTCTTTGTTCTTTCAATACTAGACTCGTCCGAGATCTAATCATTGGTATCATTATGCCCTGTTCAATCTCGTTTTCGACAGTGCAACTTTACTCGTTTCCGCGATATTGCATCCAGTGACCTAGTCACATGTTGCAACATTATGGATATAATCTTACTGAGTGGGCCATGTGTATCTTCCCATCACGTGGGAGAACAAACCCTGATCTTGATGCATACGCCTCAATATACCCCTCTGGAATACCCAACATATACCTTTATCAACAGTAGAGTTGAACTATTTGTTGAAAGAACTATTTGTTGGATTGAAGATTATCAACAGTAGAGTAGTGGGTATAACCAAGCAAGGATATGAGAAAACTATGGAATACTTTAGTATCAAAGTCATTGGATTTATCACCGAGTTTAGAAGAATAAAAGGTGAATAAGAACATTCTTGTGAAGTAAAGCTCATCATATTAATCATGATGATAGATAGGAAGAAATAGTATATCTAGGAAAGGAATTCCTTAATTAGAAATTCAGGATTGTGAAATTATGGAAAATAGACATTTTTGGTAAACAACCAACTCTAAATCTCAAACCCAAACATAATATCCATCTCATGCTATTGATCCATCATCTTATGTCCATATCACTTTATAGGAATATTTTCCTACAGCAAATCACATAAGCACATCTCTTTCAATTCCAACCATCATAATTATATGTGCTTAGGAGTATCTTTACCAATTCCTTTCTGTAAAACATTCTAGATATAACTTTCTATTATAAAAGGTGATGCCATCAAATATCCCAAACAGAAAACAATATGCTTAGTTATTAAATATTTACTCATATCCACAAAGGAATATATGTTAAAAACTCTAAACCCTAGGATAAATATTCACAATTCAAACCCTAAACTTCTTTGTTTATCATAATAGAATATGTACATTGCCATTTTCCAAGTCAACGGAAGTAGTAATAACCATACTAATTTCTTTTGTATTTCATGCATCAAATAATCATATAGGATCATTATACATATAAAAAAATTCTATTCAAACTATGAGCCAACTAGAGTTAAGTTTTATAAACAAATAAGAATATATCATTTAATAAATCCATGGTTAAAAGTGGAAAGAAAAATGATAAGAAAAGCTTCTACAAAATATTAAAAGGGGTTCATATTGAAAAAATAAAAGAAATATAAAAAGATTATATAATAAAAGTTCACAAATGATACTAAATATATTTTAGTATTACTACAATTATCCAGCAAATAAATTTTACAAAGAAAATTTCAAATTAAAGATGATATACAAATCTGAAAAGGAAAACAGAAAATAGAAAAATAGAAAACAAATAAAAAACAAGACCTGGCCGTGGCCCAACTCCTACCTGTTTACCTGTCGCCCAGGTGCAGCCCACAAAGACCCAGTAACCAGCCCATCTCATTCTCTCCTGTTACTGACGAGTGGGGCCAGGGAAGGATCACGGGATGAAAAGAAATAAACGCCAGGGTTTTTTCTGCAAAAGCGACATCATCGTCATCCTCACGCACATAGGCAGCTCGCTGGAGGAGCTCGCCGCCGCCCGATGCTGTCGTCGTCGTCAGCCATGCGTCAAGATACTCATCGTCGTTCCAGAGGGGGATAAGAAGGCCACTGCGACGCCCTGCCTCAATCCCTATCCATAATCCCTCCTTATCCTCTCCGATTCAAATGGGGACAAAACCCTATCTCACCGGAGCTACATCTTGCCGTCGAACCACATCTCCCCACACTCTTCCAAGCAACCATGGAGAAGCCCCGTCCTCCGTAGATCCTCTGAGTAGAATCTTGCATCAAGGGGAGCACTAGAGAGGGCGAATTTTGCCGTTCCTCTTTGCGGCAGTTCGTCGGAATCCTCGTCGGAGAGCTCGCCTCCGACCACGCCTGTCCTCGCCAACCTCTCTATCGTCATCAGGTGAGTTCCTGAACACTCTAGTATCCCTAAATCGCCGTATCTCGTTGTTAAACGCCGTCGCGCCTTCTGTCACCGTCGGCCACCATCGGAGCTCGTCGGAGCTAAGGCTCCGATGACTATTTCCGAGCAGAACCGCCACTTTAGGGTTCAGCGCGTTGCGCTGATTCGAACTAGGTTCGTTTCGTTGGTTAGGGCGTCGTGGATCGTCGCCGGTGACCAACCACTGGCGATGGTGGTGGTGCTGACGCCATAGCTACGTCAGACCGATGCCACCCTGGACCCAGATCCCTGTTTGACCTGGTCTTTGTCTCGCGTGGCAAGTGACATGGCCTAGGGCCCACATGTCATTAACTCGGGGTAGCCAACCAATCGGTAACAAATTCATTTTCTTTAATCTGAGAGCTGAGGTGGACATATGCCCACTGGTCAGTGACTCGGGCTAGGTGTAGGTGCGGTGTAAAAAGTTATTTCCTGTTTAAGAAAGAATAAAAGAAATAAATCCAAATATACATATTTAAGAAATTAAATAAAATGATTAAAACTTATTAAATCTATAACTTTTGATTTATAATTCAGAAAATGTGTATAATATGAAAATTTGTAGAAATACAAAATCTACAACTTAAAATTATTATCAAATATTATTATGTTGATTATGTAAATAAATATTATTTAATAAAGGTTTTATAAATAATAAAACATTGATAATTCATATTTTAATAATAATAAATATTAAGAATATAAATAAATACCAAAAATATTGGAAAAAATGAAAACAATACTTTAAAATTATAATCATGCATTATTACTTCACTTACTTAGATATTTATTATTTATTAAGTATTAAATCTTATAAAATTCACATCTTATTATTTATAACTCATAAATATAAATGTAATATACCAAAATGATCACAAAATAATATCTACATGATAAAAATATAATATTCCACTTTTGAGTTAAATAAAAATTAAACTATTTTAATAACTCAAATTTAAACTTATTTACTTAGTTTAAAATTCATATAAGGGAAAATAACAATTATTAATATTTCTAAAATTATACAATTAAGTCTAATAAATAAGTATTAGCCTTGAATATTACTAATAAGTCATAATGATTCAAAACATTACAAATACCTTTTTATTAAATTATCTTCAACCTTAAGTGAAGATTATATTCTAAAAGGATTCCTATTCGTAATAAAAACCTTAAAGAACAACTTGTGAATAAATCAAATCCTTTCTATCTACTTTAACCACCAGATTACAAAAAAAACTACCACAACACTATAGTAAGTCCATAAGTAGTTAAGTAATATTATATCTTGGTTTATAAACTATAACCACTCATCTATCAAAAAATAAATGATACTACTCCATTGTAAAATCAAGAAACCACTACACCAAGTAAAAGAATAACCATTCTTAAGTAACCTTAAGGAAACATTACCAAGTACACAAGATACAAATATCATAAGCATTATACTTTCAAACTATCTTTGTTTTAAAGTTAACTTTAGTCTACAAGAATCTAAATATAACACTAGAAGCATTGTTATATGTTTTATAGTTAACTTTGGTCTGAACTAGTTAAGTTATAAAGCATCTCAAGCCAAAACTATTCAAGCAAACACAAATAACATCGACCACCACTAACTAACCACAAAGATTGTTTAAACCTTAGAAAAGGAATTTTTTCTTCAAAAGATATTCATTTTGCCACTTCAGACAATATATGACAAATAATCAAGATCACATTACTTCATACTTCACTTGTATACCTAGGAGCGATAACACTAAAGCTATTTATAAGTGACTCTACTTATAAAGTAAAGTTTGGAGATAAACTATTAAAGTGTAAAGAATTTTGAATAGCATTTCATAGATTTATATTTTATTGCTGCATAAATATGTGTTGTTCACACACACTCACAAGCCCTAATAAGACGCACAAGTGTGAAACTTATCTAAAAGGACAACCCATTCTAAAGTAATCATTTCCGGAATCCAAACCCTAGAACAACGTTATTCCCAAGATTCGTGTTTAAAAAGTACATCTCGTTACTTATGCATATATCATACTGCCTCTTTAAAACATTAGTCCTTACCGGACCAATGATGCTGATTTCAGATTTTGGATCTTATACTAACTCGAAGACCGTGAGTGCATAATCTTGCAATCACAAAAGGCAAGTTCATACTTGCTCATGTTCTTTGTTTATTTTCTGTAATGTATTTTACAAATCCAGTGTTGTCATCACCTGCCTTTGAAAAAGATCAGAAAACATTATTTTCGATAATAATGTGAGCTATTGGTTACTGATCCAGGGTGATCAGCTAATCTATTAAATTTGACAGTTGGAATACCACTGTTCAGAACTATATCACCTAGGACTTAACAACCAATGTCGCTAGTGATTCTTGCGCCGTATATTACGCGTTGACCATGAGATTTGGAATGGGACGGAGAAGTCAGATGTATCTTCTTCCTCTCGCATGAAGCCGGATGTGCATGTCGTGGTTGTTATCCTTGTAGCGTGCATATTAATTGGTAATTCGTAGAGGATATGCAGCATATGGGTGGGAGCCCTTAACGTCCCACGATAGTTCTGACATCTAACAGTTTGTACAAACCATTGCCGTAATTCTTTATGTGGGCATGGTGTACACCAAGGAGGCATGCGAGGTCGCGAAGGGGACAGTGATTGGCTTGGATCATCTTCTGGGCCCCACATCATGGAATTGTGGACGGGAATAAGCTGCCCGGTTGTGCAACAAAGAGTTGATCTCTCATGGATAAAGTAACGCACCTCTGTAGAGTGTAAGAACTGTAACTTGTTACTCCCTGTTCCGGGAAGGAGCTGCGAACGTGGCGGGAAAGGAACTCCATGAAAGTTCTGGTAAACCCATGAAGGCTGACGGACATAGCTTTTCAGAATAAAAGAAACCTTTGAAGAAATGTTTTATGAAAACTTGCATTGCCTACGACCTACGGTCTGTGGATGTAGTTATAGTGCATCAAACACTCCTTTTCTAGTGAATTTGCTGAGTACGCTCGTACTCAACGTATCTTCTTAACCCTTGCTAGATTCTGAAGCCGGTACAGACTACATCGACATTAAGTTATGCTCCATAAATCATCATCCAAAGCTAAAGATCTTCAATGAAGTCAAGGAAGTCAACATTTACATCAACACAAGTGAAGACGAAGTTACTGATTAGATAGGAATATAATATCTAGCCAAAGAACCTCTGTAGTGTATTGCAACAGCAGCAATGCCAATCCCTTAGTTAAAAAACACTAGTCTTAATAGTATAATAGTTCTTGCGTTGTTTATCTTTGATTCTTATCCGTAATAAGTTCTTTCTCTCTCTTTAACCTAGAGTGTTCTCTAGATCTTGTGTAAAGAGTGAGTTGTAACCTTTAGCCATGTATTGGACCCGCTGTGTTTCTATTGTGCCATTCTAAGGGATGTAATACTAGTGAACGGTGTTTCATTGGTGCTATGTCAACGACTATAGTATACTACATCATGCAGTGGTATGCTGGATCACCGTATGGAGGAACTCATGAATATGAATGCGGACAGGCAGGACATTCATAGGGTCACGGATAAAATGAACGAGTTGCTGTATCGGGAGGAAATGACGTGGCTTCAACGCTCTCGTTTAATGTGGCTAAAAGAAGGGGACCAAAATACTAAGTTTTTTCACCAGAAGGCGGTCTGGAGGACGCGTAAAAATAGGATCAAAAAATTGGTTGATGATGTTGGGAAAAAACTGAAGTTCCGATCCTTCAACAAATATCTACTGAGTATTCCAAAAAGCTCTTTACTGCTAATGTGGGCCCGAATTATGGGCATGTTATTGATCTTCTTGAGCCATGTATTTCAGATGAAGCAAATACTAACTTGTGTTCAAACTTTTCAGAGAAAGAGATTTCTGATGCGTTGTTTCAGATCGGTCCTCTCAAGTCCCCAGGTCCGGATGGGTTTCCTGCCAGATTTTTTCAACAAAACTAGGGCACTTTAAAGGAGAAGACTATTTGGGCGATTAAGGAGTTCTTCAGAACATGAGTGATGCCTAAAGATGCTAATGTTACTACCATTGTCCTTATCCCAAAGGTCTCCAATCCTTGTAAGTTATCAGAGTATCGCCCCATTAGTATGTAACATTGTTTACAAAATTGTGTCGAAGTGCCTGGTAAATAGGATGAGACCGCTGCTTGATGATATTATCTCTCCGTCGCAAAGTGCATTTGTTCCTAGTCGGATGATTACTGATAATGCATTATTGGCCTTCGAATGTATTCTTCATATAAAGCAAGAAAAGGATCCTATAAAAAGTTTTTGTGCTTATAAGCTAGACTTGTCTAAGGCATATGACAGGGTTGATTGGAACTTCTTGAGGCGAGTGATGCAATAGATGGGTTTTCTCACAAGTTCGTGGATTGGATAATGACATGTGTCACGTCTGTGAGATACGCAGTTAAATTCAATGGAACCCTCTTGAATTCATTTGCACCGTCGCGTGTGCTACAACAAGGTGATCCATTGTCCCTGTTCTTATTCCTTTTTGTTGTTGATGGTCTCTCCGCCCTTTTGAACAAGGGAATACATGATAATGTGATTTCTCCGGTTAAGGTGTGTCGCCGTGCTCTAGGAGTTTCACACTTATTATTTGCGGATGGCACATTGTTGTTCTTTAAAGCAACACAAGACCAAGCTCTGCATGTTCAGCAAGTTCTTGATGCTTATGCTGCAGCGACGACTGGGCAACTCATAAACCCTGATAAGAGTTCACTTTTGTTTGGGGAATCTCGTCCAAATGATGCTAAGGAAGTGGTTAGGAATGCTTTGGGAGTTACATCATTAATCTTTGAAGAAAAGTATCTCGGTCTTCCAACCCCTGATGGTCGCATGACAAGAGGAAAATTCTAGAATTTGCAAGCAGAATTGACCAAGCGGTTGCTCATGTGGGATGATGGTCACTTGACTTAAGTGGGTAGGGAGATCTTCATAAAATCTTTAGCGCAGGCACTACCTACTTACATTATGGGTGTGTTTAAACTAGCTTTCTCGGTATGTGATGACTTAACGAGATTGGTGAGGACTTTTTTCTGGAGGTCAAAGGATGGTAAGAGGAAGACACATTGGAGGGCATGGGATAAATTGCAATGAACAAATCAACAAGGTGGATTGGCCTTTCGAGATTTCAGAATGTTTAACCAAGCTCTCTTGGCTAGGCAAGCTTGGAGACTTTTTACTAAGCCTGAAAGTTTATGTGCTCGAGTGTTGAAAGCAAAGTACTTTCCTAACGAAAGGCTGGAGGATACAGTATTTTCTAGGAACGCCTCATCCACGTGGCAAGCAATCACATATGGTCTTGAGTTACTAAAAAGGACTCATTTGGCGAGTAGGCAATGGACAAAGCATCCGAATTGGAGGGACTCCTGGATCCCAGAGCTCCTTCTTATAAGCCTGTATCTAGGAAGGGTAGGTGTTGCCTCCGATTTGTTTCAGAATTAATTGACCAACATGGTAACTGGAAGCTAGACCTACTCAACCAATATTTCATGCCGTTAGACATTGCTGAAATAATCAAGATCAAACCTTCCATGCGCCTAGAGATGGATCAGCTTGCTTGGGCGCCTCAAAAGCAAGGATTATTCACAGTGAAAACTGCCTATCAGTTTGCAATAGATGAAATTTGGAGAGGCAATACACAGTCTTCTAGCTCAGCATCTGATGGTAACCGACCCATCTGGGACCTCATTTGGAAGGCTGATGTACCCCCAAAAGTTCAAAATTTCGCATGGCGTCTAGCTACAGACTCCCTGCCTACATGGGTGAACAAACATAAGCGCACAATTGAGCCATCAGGTCTATGTCCAATCTGCCGGATAGAACCAGAGGACAACTTCCATCCGTTCTTCCGTTGTAGTTATGGGAAATTGTTTTGGGAATTTATGAAGGAAAAGTGGCCTTTACCAACGCTGGAATCAATTCAAAATACCGATCATGAGTGGTTACTGAACTTACTCTCAAATATCCCAAGCAATATGTCATGTAGAGTCTTGATGACTTTATGGCGCATATGGTATATTCAGAATGAAATTTTCCATGACAAAAAACCTCCACCTATGGAAACGTCTCGGCTGTTTTTGTTGAGTTACTTAAATTCGATGCTGCAGATTAAGTATCATCCATCTGAGGATATAGTTAAAGGGAAATTTGTGCTTGCCTTGGATGATATGCCGGCCAAGACTAAGGTCCCTGCTGAAGTGAAAGAGTGGGCTGTTCCACCGTATGGTTGGTACAAGGTCAACACGGACGGGTCTTTTGGTTCTGATGGAAGTGCTGGTGCTGGAGTGGTGATCCGAGATCATTTGGGGTATTTAATTCTTTCCTCAAGCCATCAAATATTCAACTGCAGAGATGCCCTGGAAACCGAGCTATTTGCAGTAAGAGAAGGCATTTCGCTTGCTCTATGTTGGTGTAACCAACCTCTAATTCTGGAGACGGACTGTTTGGAGATCATTAATATTCTTCATAATCAGGCTACTGATCGTTCGGTTCATTCGGCCATCATTAAAGAAATTAAACACTTACAGAAGGCTCGGCAAATATGCTTTGTTCATGTACAGAATAAGAGTAGTGATTTTATGGCAAACTTTGGTAGACTTAATAGCCGTACGGCAGTTTGGCTAGCGTCTGGTCCGGATGGTTAGCGGAAACTTGCTGAGATTTTGTAAGTCTGGATGGTATTTGAGCAATGAAATTTAATTCGCAAAAAAAAAAACTAGTATAAATGCTCCATGATCAGGAAACCTTGATCATCAGTTGCCCAACAAACTAGTATACATATCGAGGCTATTAGGGACTTGGTTTGTTTATGTACCACACGTATATCAATGTTTCTGCTTGATATAGTTATAGCACAGTATGAAATTATTATAAACTTATTGATATGATAATAAACATAATTATTATTTGCCTTTAGGATATATCTTATTTAGTCTCCCATTTGCACTAGAGTACAAATAATCTAGTTTGCATTTATAACTGATCATAAACTATAACATCCCAGGATTAACACCTAGAATTAGAGAGGATATATGTGTGTGCATTGTATTCATGCATACGAAAATCAGAAAAAAATTCACGCAAAGCTAAAGGGCTACCGAGTGATCGAGGTCTCTCTTGTTCTGATGGAAACGTCAGCACACGTGCGATAGATTTCGACATGACCTTTGTAGAATTCTTTGTTTTAGGGTGAAAGTTATTCAAACATGTATTTGAATGTCAAATTTGAATTCAAATGAATTTGGAAAATTCACAAATTGAATTCTGGAATATTTAAATATTTAGGAGAAATGGAATGGAAATTCTTGAATAAAGTAATATGATATTATAATAGATAGATGATAATAAATTACTTGGAACAAATATTAAATATCTTTACAGTTATTCAAATAGAAAATAAGATTACAAATAGGATAAAAGAAAGATCCTAAACTAATTCTTCATCTTGTACCCTCTTTCTTTCTTATTCTTGATCCTGATCCCCGCAACAACAAAGGAAAAGAAAACAAATAGCAAAGAAAAAGAGAGGGATAGTTAGTTTAGTACTATGAGAAATTAACAGTGAAATGCACTGTTTATGTTCCTCATTGAGCATAATTTTGAAAGGGGCAAGTTTCACCAAATCACATCAATCTGTTCTTATCAGGTTAGTGGCCCCAGTACAACATCATAGGCTTAGAGGCAAGTTTCACCAAAGTCAGATAAAAAGGTAAAAGTTAAAACATTAGGAAATATCAAGCATTTACTTGAACTGATCCACAAGTGACATAATCAGGCACACAACACAGTCACTGCATGCAAGCATGCCTTGCTGTCGACACATGAGATCACAGGGTTGGGGGTTATATTCCCAGTGTAGCAGAGAGATTGTCCTCTCTCTAAAACCTGTAACACCACCACCCAATCAACGAAACTATCACCCAACTCTGGTTGCTCCTTGGAGCCATCCAAAAGCTAAAACAAGGGGAAGATCAAGGTTAGGCAACAGCTTCAGGAAAATAAGGCTAGGCCATAGCTGTATCAGGAGCACAAGGATAAAGAAGGAGCAAGCTAGCAAGGAGGATGAGTATTAGGAAGGAGAGAGCAAGCTGTAGCAGATCAAGAAACAATAGTAATAGACCCAGATCTCCAACGGGCCATAGATCACTCACTAACAACATGTAACAATCATCAGAAATACCCTTTAGATCATGCAACATCTATTCTTAAATCAGGTGTACAGATCTAGGAGTACCCGAGAAATAATACACATCCACCAGTTTCATCTACCATTCAACTAGATTTTTATCTAGGAGGATTGGATGAAGAGTTTTCTCTCAGTCTTGCATAGGGAGGCTATGCAAATCTCATCACAGAGAATAAAATCCACCAAAATAAATATCTATTCCTACTCCTATCCAGGCCCTTAGTCTTTTCCCTCACTGGCCTGGAAATTTTAAGTTCTTAGTTTACATCTTAATCATCTCAAGTAAATGAGTACACTTCCATCCATTCAAAATTTGAAGTGTACTAAATCTGGTTAGATAAACAACCATTGTGCACACTCTAATTAGAGGCATCACAGTGGCAGTAATACTAATACAAGTCATATCTGTTTTTTTACCAAGTTTGATGCCTTAGCTTGTGCATCATAGGCAGAGGTAATCTCCATTCAATTTTAGTCATTGGTCATTTAGTTTGGTGATGAGTTTTGGCAAGCAAATCTAAATCAACAGTAGATAATCATAGCTAGAAATCATCCAAGGATGTACTGTGTCATAATAACCATACTTATGCTAGCATTCCAACTTTGAATTCAAAGTAAATTTGTCCTAATTTATCAAAGCTTTAGACCAACATCATAAGCATTAATTCCATATGATTTTATCTAGTTGTTTAAGCAGTAGATCATCCTACCTGGAGTTATATTGTGCACACTCCTATTTGGAGGCACCACAAAAATAACCAAGTCAAGAGAAGCCACTAAAACAAGCTCATCCAACTAGTAATCATTTTCTTAATAACATAATCAGGAATCATTCTAACAACTCACTGCCATATAGGAAACCCACATATGATACACCATTCTATCTACAAGAAACAACAGAGTACCAAATCATATCTCTAGCATAATTACCAGAGACCTAACTAACAACCAAAGGTAGTTATACAAGCAATAACTACAGAGTAGTGATACTGTGAAATCAAGATACTTGTACTAGATTTTGAACCAGAGGGTGACAGTAATAACCAACCTCATTTCTAACAATAAATATCACAAGACATCCAATATATTTCATCAAAACAATATCCTCCACTTAGCAGATCACTAGAGTGGTAGCTTACACAGTCACATATGTATGATTCATCTACTAAATTAGCAGAGAGCAGTTCAAAGGGGATTAGAAACTTATCACATAAACCCTAGTTTGATGACAGTAACATTAAATGAACAAGCTTTATTTACAAATCCCATCTATATAAGAAAGCAAATCATTCCACATAATTATTTCTAGGAATTATTAACATATACAAACTCACCATCAATTGGTAGTCAATTTATTCTGGGGCTGGCATTTAAGTGATAAGGCAATCACAATAGGTCCAAGTAACATCACTGAAGCAAGCTTAAGTATCTTATCATCCAAGCATCAACTCATTAAAACATAGTAAGGGCTCACTAAATGGAATGATATTAAGCACATGTACCACTAACACCACCAACATTATACCAAGCTAAAGTTCACATGCTTAAAATGGTTCATTGAGCAAATCACTATGAATCATTAAGCACCAAAATAATAAGAAAAACTTAATTAGGGTTGGACATCAAGATGAAGAGAGAGGAGTCCGAGAGAAGGGATGAGTGACACCTACCTGGGGCAAGTTCATGGCTCACCGTAGAAGAAACAGTCCGGCAGTTTAGAACAAGGGGAAACGACGTGGCAACACAGGGAGCACTGGCGGCACTGCAACCTGCTCCAAGCCGCACCAACCCCAGGAGCATACCCAACTTCATCAACACCAAACCACCACCAGGACAACAACAAGCCATCACCGAGGCTCGGCGAAACTTGGGTACCGAAACCCTACACGCGCAGGACCAAAGGGGGAAAGTAGTAGAGAGCTCATCTCCCAAATCCAGTTGGCTAGGAAGGCGGAGTAAAGGGTGGCGCAACATATTTTGCTGGCGGTGGTGGTCGTAGTGGCTGGGCACGCCATAATCTAGAGGCGACAGCAGGGCATCGCCAGAAGAGATGCGAGTGAAGGAGCGAGCAGAGCTCGGGGGCGATTGGGGTCTGAGTTGGCCGACCTAACCCTAGGGTTAGGGTTGGACCCAACCTAGTGGGCCGAATGGGCCGAATCGGAATGGGTAATAAGCGAGACCAATTACTAAAATAAAAATGAAATTAAAAGAGTAAATTATCAAAATAACCCTAATAATATTCAAGCCCTAGAAAAATGTAGGGAAAATCCTAAAAATATATACAATATTCAAAATGATCACAAAAATATTATATACCTAGGAAAAATATAACATTACTTGTTTAAGTTAAATAAAATACAAATAAATATTAACACCATTAAATCCTCAATGAAATTTAATAAAATAAGGAGAAGTCCTAAATATAAATATAAATCATTCTTTTACTCCCTCTGACCCATATTAATTGACTTGGATTTGTCAAATTTTGGATGAACCTATATACTAAATGGTGTCTAGATTCATCCAAATTTTAACAAATCCAAGTCAATTAATATGGGTCGGGGGGAGTATATAAAAATAAAACTACAACTTTCTAAAAATACCAACTTATTTTTTTACAAATAAAACTTGAAACAAATTTTAAAGACAATTGATACTTTGTGGAATTTTATATAAATGAAAATAATACTTAAAAATAAATAAAAACTTGAATAAATATATTCTACTAGCAAAATATTAAAATATTATTAGAAAGGTTTTTAAGATTTTAAAGTAATAAATCCTTATCTATTACCGATTTTGTAAATTCTTAAAATACATTCTTAAGTAACAAATAATCACAATTTTATAACAAACCTTAAATATTTTATAGTACTACTTCCAAAACCATAACTTGGATTCATAATCAAGCTTAAGTATAACTATTAGCTTTAAAATACTCTTTGAAAATCTTAAATTCAAATTAAAATCCCTTATAAATAAATATTTTGTATCACTCATATATAATATGGTGAATGATCTTTATCTCTTAATCATTATTAACATGACCTCAAATCTTAACAAATTACTGATGACCCACAAGTATAGGGGATCGCAAGAGTCTTCGTGGGTAGTATTACCCAATTTTTGATTCGACACAAGGGGAGCCAAAGAATACTTGCAAGCCTTAACAACTGAGTTGTCAGTTTAGCTGCACCTGGAAATAGTTCTTGCTCACAGAAGTTTATCAGTAGCAACAGCAAAGCAACAACAATGGTGAAACAGTAGCAATAGTAACAGTAATGGTAACAGTAGGATTCGAGTGCAGTAGGCATAGGGATGGATGGACTGGCGTTGCATGGACGAGTCTAAACATGTAACTTCAAGACCTAGGGCATTGCAGATAAATAATAACAAGTATCCAAGTACTAATCAATCCTAGGCATGTGCTCCAAATATAGTCATACGTGTTCGCAATGAGAACTTGCACATCATCTTCTGTCCAGCCAGCCCATGGCAGCGGGGCCTCTAGGGAACTACTGGCAATTAAGGTGCTCCTTTTAATAGAGCACCGGAGCAAAGCATTAACACTCCGTGAACACATGTGATCCTCACACCATAGCCATCCCCTCCGGTTGTCCCAATTATTGTCACTTTGGGGCCTTTGGATCCGGACAATGATATGTGTACACAACTTGCAGATAAGATCATAAACAATACTATCATAATGATTCAATAATAAGTTCATATCTGAGATCATGGCACTCGGGCCCTAGTGACAAGCATTAAGCACAACAAGTTGCAACAAAGTCAAATAATACTAATAGAGATACTAGGCACTATGCCCCTAACAGATCTTATTAGATTACATGATAGAACTCATCCAATACCTACCATCCCCAAGCCTACAGCGGGGGATTACTCACTCATGGATGAGGGAAACATCGGTGGTTGATGGAGATGCGTTGGTGATGATGATGGCGATGATCCTCTCCAAATTCCCCGTCCTGGCAGGGTGCCAGAACGAAGTTTCTAGATCTGAATCTTGGTTTCTGGTGGTGGCGGCGGAGCGGAACTCTTTCTGGAAAAACATCGAACCCCCCTGAGTTTTTAGGTCTGAAGGCAACTTATAGGCGCGGAGGGAGGCCGAGGAGCTGCCTGGGGTGGCCAGACCTCTCCCAGGCGTGGGGTTAGGTGGGCCCGCGCCTAGGGTGGGTCTGGGCCCCCAGGCCTCCTCTCTGTCTCCCCTTCTGGCTCCGTGGATCTTCTGGTGAGAAATAGTTTTTGGCATATTTTCCGGGATTTTTTCTGATAGTTTATTTTCTGCACAAAAACAAGACACCAAGGTAATTCTGTTGAAAACAGCGTTACTCCGTGTTAGTTGTATCCAAATCACACAAGTTTAGAGAAGAAACAATAGCAAAGTGTTCGAGAAAGTAGATACACAAGTTTAGATTCTAAGGTGCTACTCCCGTTTAAGAGATGTGCCTAGAAGTTTAGATCTTAGCTATATTCATTCTTGAAATTTAAGATATAGCCTGATAGCTAGGATCAATGAGGTTGTTCTGTGATCCTAGTTGGATCTATATAGTTTTCTGATTGCTTTTAGTGTTTAAAAGCTTCAATGATGGACTCACCCCACTTGGGTGTTTTTCTGATAAGTTGAGTATGAGACAACTCATGAATGCTTGTCTAGCTTAGACAGATAAATCATGTGATGGTCTTTTACTACTCACCACAATAGTGGAGTTGTTGGGCTGCAACTTGTTGATCTTGTGGCTTGATCTTGCTTGTGGTGTGGCTAGCTTGATATGGTGCTTCTCCTGATGCTACTCCTGCTACTTCCAGCTCCTGGACTTGTCCTTGAGCTTGCTATCCACCTCCTGGTCCTGTTGGCTTGGCCTTGTTCTTGCTATCCACCTGATCTACCCCCTCCTTATGTCACCATCTTGGTGAGATGATCCAGGGTGTGGTTGGTGTGATCTGGTTTGGTTTGGTTTGGCTGTTGTGCTTGATGTGTATGAACCAGGGAATGGTGTTGGGGTTGCTTGCCCACGGCTGTGCTGATCAGTTTTGTTTGTATGGCCTGTTGTTGCTGTGTTGACAGCACACACCATGCATTTAGGTGTGTGTGCTGCTTGTGTGCCTGCTGCACCTTGTGGATATGCTCAGGGATGGAAAGTTATCTTTTATCTTATTACACTTACTTGTCTGGTGAAACTAGCCCCTTCTGGCTGTTTGGAGTTATTTGACTTATGGCTTAAATTTATGAAAGATTTAGTTCTTTCATATTGGTGAAACTTGCCCCTTAAAGTTTACTCAGTGATGTAAGGTTTGAACAGTGCAACTCACTGTCAATACTGAGAGTAACATATTTTAATCCTTGATTTTCTTTCTTTTAGTTTGTGTTTTTGTTTTGCAGGTACAAGACTTGAAGATTCAAGATTTAGATTAGGTTTTCTTTTTCTTTTTAGAATAGTCCCTTGTAATATTTATTTTATCCTTTTGTAATCTTTATTTATCCTTTTGTAATAAAGATTTTAATATTACTCAATATATAAATGTTCTTTTATTTCATTTACCATTGTAAAGATTTTTGATTAAGTTACCTTTTGTAACTTATCTATTGAATAAAGATATGGAATGAATATTCAATTTATTGGTTATGTTATCCTATTTAAAGTTGGATTCACTAATTATTAACTCTTGACTAAATCAAATTATTCGAACATAATTCTAAATCTTTTAAATTATAAATCCAACACTCAAGTTTAAATTCAAATTTATTTCCCCAAAACACACTAATCCACAAAGATCATATCAAAGTTTATAACGATCATTCTTCAAGACTATTCCTAATCTTAAAGAATGAAAGAAACTTTGATCACTTTAGGTTTTTATTTGGCGAAAAATTTACCCACATTTTTTTTACAGATAAATGCATGCAATTTCACAGATTCCTAAATCTACCTCTTGTAGGTTCCTAATGCTGGGATGTTACAAAGATCAAGCCTCAGAGGAGTCAAAACTGTATCATGTGGATCAATAGCAATGCCCAAGGCAGCAACGATATGAGTAGCAACAATTCCCCCATAAATGGGTCCCCTAGCAGCTAAACGACGAGCAATGAGGGAATCAAGATTATACTTATCCTCACCGTAGAGCGCAACAACTAAGAAGGCCAATTGATAGTTGGATATCTTACTAGTGTTCTCCCTACCAAGAACACTGGTGGTAAGATAGTAGGTGAAGTACCTGATGGCTGGAAGTTGAATGTTCTTTATATTCCCTTGTTGAGCTCTGCGGTCATCATCATTGGTTATTCCTCGGTATAGTTCCAACAAATCAGCGGGAAGAGCTGTAATCTTCTTTGATGACCCATTTGTACCAAGTCCCAGGGCCTTGCAAAATTTCTTCAAAGACATAGAATGAGCCCTGCCATAAAGTTTGAAAGACACAGAAGGGTTGAACAAACTATTGGTGAAGGAGAAAATCTCCACAAATGTTTTAGTAAGTGAAGCATATTGTGCACTCTCATCCTGCATGAAACTTGTTAGACCAGCCCTCTCAATCAAAGCCATGAAATCATTAAGAATCCCAACAGCTCGCAAGAAAGTTTGACAAGGAAAGGTGGAGGGGTGAGCATCCCCTTCATCTCCCTCGTCACCAAACCGCGGAGTGATGAGATCCTCATTGTATGAGGGTATGGAGCTGGTAGATGACCTTGGGAGCCTTGCCCTTCTAGGTGCATCACTCTCAAATATGTCACCAAAGGTGTGGTGGTCCATGACTTCCGTTTGCTGAAATTTTAAACAACCATCAAACTAAGTGATTTCTAAGTTGACAAATGATGAGCAACTACTATAGGAATTTTCTAAAGGACTACACATGCATCAAAACAAAGTTTCTAAACATAGAATAAGCATGCAAGCTCAAACAACCTGTCACCTACAGTAGCAAAATACTCAAGATACAATCTACCAATCACAAATCTAATTGGAAAAGTGGAGGAGGCACATACCAAGGAACAAACCCTCCAAAAATCAGCACTTGAGATGGGCTGAACAAGGATATCGAAAATCGCGAGCAAGAACAACAATAGCTCGAGCTTGATCAAGTTTTTCGGTGTTTTTTAGGAGAGAGAAAGAAGGTGGCTTTAAGGAGGCAGCCTAGAGGGGCCCAGGTGGGCCAGACCCCCCTAGGCACCACCACTAGGTAGGCCACTCCTACCATGGGTGTGGGGCCTAGTGGTGGCCCCTGGGTCATCTCAGGTGCCACTCTGCCCCTTTTTTTTCGAGGAAAAATTTATTTTGAATTTTCTGGGATTTTTTGGGAAACTTTATTTTGGCCAATTTTTAGGGTATGAAAATTGATTTTCTCGCAGAAAAAGTTTTTCAGAAGAAGCAAAAACAAACCAAAAGCAAAACTGCAGGAGCTCTAAGAAACTCAAACAAGCAAACAACTAGCAAAACTAAAGCTAAAGCAAAGACTAGGAAGGAGAAAGGAAAAAGAAAGCAAGTATAACCACGGTGGAAACATTATTTTGTTCATTAAAATCCTTTTGTTAACAAGGTTGATCAAGTCTTGTTACCAAAACAATCTTATATGAAACAAAACTTTGCATTCCACAAGGTGATTATGTTACCTCATACTTGATAGCAATGGTCCCAATCATAATAGTTTCAATATTTTCTTATGGAATGGGACAATATATTTCTCCAACCTTTATGCCTTCAATATTTTCAATAGAATTCAGGAAATAGCTTCTAACAACCTTCTTGGGGAAATAGACAGTGTGCTCTTTGTTATTAATATTGAATGTTACTTTTCCTTGATTGCAATTGATGACAGCACCTGCAGTATTAAGAAAAGGTCTCCCAAGAATAATAGACATATTATCATCTTCAGGCATTTCAAGCACAACAAAATCAGTTAAGACCATGCAATTATGAGCAACTTGAACAGGAACATCCTCACATATACCAACAGGAATAGTAGTTGACTTATTAGCCATTTGCAAAGATATATCAGTTGGTATCAACTTTTCTAGCTGGAGTCTCTTGTAGAGAGAAAAAGGCATAACACTAACTCCAGCTCCCAAATCACATAAAACAGTTCTAACATAATTATTCTTAATGGAGCAAGGAATAGTTGGTATACCTAGATCACCAAGTTTCTTTGGAACCTTACCATTGAAGGGGTAATTAGCAAGCAAAGTAGAAATATCCTCATTAGGAATCTTCCTTTTATTAGAGACAATATCCTTCATATACTTTGAATAAGGAGGCAATTTAATAGCATCAGTCAAAGGAATTTCCAGAAATAAAGGCTTCATCCACTCACAAAACTTGTTGTAGTGTTCTTCCTCCTTTGACTTGTGTTTCTTACCTGGAAAAGGCATAGGTTTCTGCACCCAAGGTTCTCTCTCTTTACCATATTTATTAGCAATAAAATCTTCCTTTGTATACCTAGTGTTGTTAGTGTGTTTCTCAGGTTCTTCCTCAACTTCCTCCTTCTCAGGAGACTCATCAATATTACCACTCTCAGTTTCAGCATCAGAGACAGATATACTATTAGGATCTACAACAGGTTCAAGTGGTTCCTCAACTTTCTTATGTTTCTTTTTCTTCCTCTTACAAGGACTACCACTATCCTCACCTTGTTGGGTATCCTGCTCTATTCTTTTAGGGTGTCCTTCAGGATACAAAGGATCTTGAGTAGCTGCACCACTCCTAGTTCTAATTCCATAAACATGTTTATTTCCTGAAGCATTAACTAGCATATCCTTTTGCACCTTAGCAAGTTGATCAAGTTGGGTTTGAACAATTTGAAAGTGTTTACAAAGCATTTTAATATCATTAGAAGTTATTTCCAAAATATCTTTCAACTCATGGATAGCTCTAGATTTTTCCAATAAATGATTCTGAACTTGTTTATTAAAATTACCTTGTTTAATAATAAATGTGTCAAGTTCCTCTAAGCATTGATCAGGAGGCTTACCATAAGGAATATCACCTTCATTAAATTGGAGAGAGTGTACCTCAATAGTAGATGAGTGGGGAATTGGCTTACATAATTCTTCTATAGGAGGTAGATTCTTCACATCTTCAGCTCTAATACCTTTCTCCTTTAGACACTTTTTAGCTTCCTTCATCACTTCATCATTTAATGCAATAACTCCCCTCTTCTTTGTTGTTGGTGTTGGAACTGGTTCAGGAACAACTGGTTCAGGAGTAATATGCTCAGGTGTATTCAGCTTAGTTGAAGTCCAATCATCATAATTCTTGCTTATCTTGTTCATTAATTCTTCAACATCTGTAGGAGTCCTTTTCCTAAAAACACAATCACCAAAGCTATCTAGTTAGGTCCTAGAATCATTAGTTAGTCCATTATAATAAATATCAAGAAGCTCATTTTGAGGTAATGGACATCCAGGATATGCATGAATCAAGGAACAGAATCTTTTCCATGACTCAGGCAATTTCTCTTCTTCTCCATGTTTAAAATCAAAAATTCTCTGCAAAGCAGCATGTCTAGCACTGGGAGGAAAAAATTTATGGAAGAAAGAAGCAATCAGGGCTATCAATGGAACCAAGAGGTAATCTATTAAACCAAGCCCTAGCTTCTCCTTTTAGTGAAAAGGGAAGATCTTAGCAACAAAGTACTTGCGCATTTTAAAATCATCAGAGAACAAAGCACCCATAGTAGAAAGCTCATTCATATGAGCCACAACACTCTCATTTTCAGTACCACAAAGAGGTTCTTTCTCAATAATATCTAAATAAGATAAATCAAGAGAGAAATCATAATCTTTATCTTTAATATCTATGGGAGAGGTGGCAAACTTAGGATCATAGGACTTCTTAGGCATAATAGTACGTCTAGCAAGGAGACTCTTAATATCACTAGCACCATGTGTGTTTCGGCACTCTTCAACAAATTCATCAGTGAGCTCTATGTAACCATCATTAATATCATAACTCTCACCAGACTCAGGTGAGCTAGCAGGTGTAACAGTGTATTCACTAGGAGTTTCTGTATTTCCTAGACTAGCCATAGTAGCATCTAGAAAAGGACCTAATGAACCACTCACATCAAGCACAATAGAAGTAACATCATGAGTATCAAAAGCAGTTTCAGATTCAGCAGTAGTAGCAGTGTGTGTAGCATGAGCATGTGGTGGTGGTGTTACAAGCTTACTTATAACAGACGGTGAATCAAGAGCAGTAGAGGTGTTTAGGACTGTACCTCTTCTTGTAGTGGATGGTAAAATAGGGAACTTTACATCACGAGACTTCCCCGTGATGAAAGGAGTAGCAGTGAACAATAATAGATCCCAGTGAACTTACAAATAAAGCTATGCTCCCCGGAAACGGCGCCAGAAAATAGTCTTAATGACCCACAAGTATAGGGGATCGCAACAGTCTCCGCGGCTAGTATTACCCAATTTATTGATTCAACACAAGGGGAGCCAAAGAATACTATAAAGCCTTAACAACTGAGTTGTCAGTTCAGCTACAGCTAGAAATAGTTCTTGCTCACAGAAGTTTATCAGTAGCAACAGTTTGTAGTAGCAACAGCAACAGTGAAACAGTAGCAATAGTAACAATAACGGTAATATTAGGGTTCGAGTGCGGTAGGCATAGGGATGGATGGACAGGCATTGCATGGACTAGTCTAAACATGTAACTTCAAGACCTAGGGCATTGCAGATAAATAATAACAAGTATCCATGTACTAAACAATCCTAGGCATGTGCTCCAAATATAGTCATACGTGCTCGCAATGAGAACTTGCACAACATCTTCTGTCCAGCCAGCCCATGGCAGCGGGGCCTCTAGGGAACTACTGGCAATTAAGGTGCTCCTTTTAATAGAGCACTAGAGCAAAGCATTAATACTCCGTGAACACATGTGATCCTCACACCATAGCTATCCCCTCTGATTGTCCCAATTATTGTCACTTTGGGGCCTTTGGATTCAGACAATGATATGTGTACATAACTTGCAGATAAGATCACAAACAATACTATCGTAATGATTCAATAATAAGTTTAGATCTGAGATCATGGCACTCGGAACCTAGTGACAAGCATTAAGCACAACAAGTTGCAACAAAGTCAAATAGCACTAATAGAGATACTAGGCACTATGCCCCTAACAGATCTTATTCGATTACATGATAGAACTCATCCAATCCCTACCATCCCCAAGCCTACAGCAGGGGATTACTCACTCATGGATGAGGGAAACATCGGTGGTTGATGGAGATGCGTTGGTGATGACGATAGCGATGATCCTCTCCAAATTCCCCATCCCGGCAGGGTGCCAGAACGGAGTTTCTGGATCCGAATCTTGGTTTAATTCACTTTAATTGAATGTGAATGATCCCACATTCATAATTATACTTGTGAAATACTAAAACTTGATAATATTCTAAACACATTACACCCTAAGATTCACTTCTAGTTTTATAGTTAACTATGGTCTAAACAGTCATGAACATCTTATATGAAGTTTATTTATGTTAAACTTTAGTTTGTTCCAATTAATTCATGAAGCATCTCAAGTCCAAACTTATCAAGAAAACACAAACGACACCGATCACATTTGATTAAAAATACAAGATTGTTTAAACCGTACCAAATAAACCTTGTCATCAAAGGTTATTGAAAGTACAAAGGAAGTCGCCTAGAGGGGGGGTGAATAGGCATTTTAAAATATTACGGTTTAGGCTCAAGTAAATGCGGAATAAAACTAACGTTTAATTTATTGAGCACAAAACCTAGCCACTAAGTTCACCTAAGTGCACCAACAACCTATGCTAAGCAGTACAAGCAACAAGGTGATAGCAAGATATAAAGGGCGATGACTATCACAATGTAAAGTGCATAAGTAAAGGGCTCGGTTGAGAGATAACCGATGGATGCGGAGACGAAGATTTGTTTCCCAAAGTTCACTTCCAAAGAACCTACGTCTCCGTTGGAGAGGTGCGATGGCGCAATGCTCTCTGAACGCCACAAATGGCTCACCTCGAGGTGTGGTGGCTCGATGCTCACCCAATGCCACACCCCGGATGCGGAAGCACGCAACTCACCGACGCCACAAAAGGCTCACCCTATTCTCCCGAGTGCGCACCACAAAAGGTGGGCACTCGCTCCACTATGGGACGCTTGAGGGCGGTCACCTAACCCGTACAAGATTGGGGCTAACTCCACAACTCAATTGGAGGCTCCTAACAACAAAGCCACAAAAGGCTACAGATGCCACAAAAGGCCAACAAAGCCACAAAAGGCTACAAGACCACAAAAGGTCAACAATCCAACCACACAACCGTCTAGGGTTCCAAGGAACCCAAGAGAAACAAGCTCACAAGCTTGAACTCGCCGAATCTCCGAGGAGAACTCAAACCTATGCACCAAATGCAAGGGCAAGTCCTTCTCTCCCAAATTCCAACGAAGCTACAAAAGCTATTGGGGGGATAAGGGAGGAAGAACACAAGAGGAGAATACAAAACTCTCCAAGATCTAGATCCCAATGATTCCTTCACAAAGAAGGGATTTGGCTTGGGGGGATTGTAGATCTAGATCTCCTCTCACAAATCCCTCAAAAAGATGCAAGAATCATAGGAAGGGAAAGGGAGAGGGAAAGCTTCTTCAAGGTTAAGAATGGAGGAGAGAGAGAAAGCCAAGAACCAAGAAGAAAAGCTAGTACCATGAAGGGGAAGAGGAGCCCCTTTTAAAAGGGCTCCCAGATCTGCCCATTATGGGCATTCACGACTCCTGGCCGGAACTTCCGGTGGGAGGCCGGAACTTCCGGTGGCAGACAGCCAATGGTCAAAAACTGCGGAGCGAGAAACTAAAAAAGCGAATCCTGGTCGGAACTTCCGCCGGTTCACCGGAACTTCCGGTGGGAGCGAAACTTCCGATGGAAGTTCCGACAGAAGTTTCGTCAAATAGACACAACAAAAATAGAAGGTTACTGAACATGAGCGGAACAAGAGCCGGAAATTCAACCGGAACTTTCAGCCTGAGCGGAACTTCCGGTCCCTGGCTGGAACTTCTGGTGGGAGCGGAACTTCCGTTGGAAATTCCGACTGAAGTTCCGTCAAATAGCACATCCAAAACAGAAGGTTATTGAGCGTGAGCGAAAGAAGACCCGGAACTTCCACCGGAACTTTCGGCGGCAAAAATGCCCTAGCGGAACTTCCGATGGCAAGCCGGAACTTCCGGTTAGGGAAATTCGAGAAACCAGAAAACCAGAAACACAATAACTTTTGCATCCGAACTCCAAACAGGATGAAACCAATTTTGTTCGAAATATTGGGTATCACCTTGGGAGAAAATACCATGAATATATATGTGAAGTATCCCCCAAGGTGTGGAGCCAGAAAACTCGCAAGATCAAAAACCGCAATAAGATATGCAAGTGAAATCCTTAAATTATAAACTGGAGCTTGTTATGATGATGACCACAAGCTCTAGATCCTCTCATGGACAAGAACCAAATAACAACCAAGAAAGATGAGGCTATGAATGCAAAGGTTTGAGCTCTCTCCGAACGATGCAAACGAGACACCCGCTTGAGAGCCCCTCTTGATAGTACGGCTATCTATCCTAAAACCGGTCTCCCAACTAACAATACGAGACTGGCAAAAGAAAAGCCCTATCAAGAACATACCTTTGCCTTGAGCATCCCACTTGAACTTGATGTATACCGTCTTGTTCTTCTATAGTGGGAACACCTTTCTTGGATGCTCTTGCTTGATGAAGATGAAGACTTGCAAATTGCTCCCCCGTACTCCATGGGGAAACCTCTTATTTGAACTTGTCTTCATCATTCCATGAGCACGAGGATGGCAAGCTTCAAGCATGAGATTTCTAGAGATGGCGCATCTTGAGCTCGCCCTTCTTCATCCCTACTTGAGGTTGATCCATCTTGATGCAACTCTTTGCACATGACTTGATCGACCTTCAAGCTCCTTCTTTCTTCATGATTCCAATGGGCACAAAGCCCTTGGACATTTCTTCATCTACCAACCTTGAGACCAACACATGGCCCAAGCGATGCCAATGGACAAACCTACAAGTGAAACTCAATTTACATATTAGCCCATAGAGATTGTCATTAATTACCAAAACCACACATGGGGGCATACATGCCCTTTCAGTTATTCTTTGTGCCACTTCAAACAACAAGTCTATAATAATTCCTTCAACACTTAACAACCCACCACATGAACTTTAGTCCTAGTTACCAGATAATAATCAAACCTAATCTTAAAGTGATTGTGCTCCATTTATATATCTTGTATGCTAAAACTTAAGCTTCTTGTAAATATAATTTCTTATGAAGTAAAATTAAAGATAAACCAACTCTTAAATAAATAACTTAAGTTTAAATTCATTTATAATTTTGGGGATACATTTTGGGAGTTTTACAAAATAAATAACATTACTTATGCATAATAGCATATTGCTTCTTTAAACATTAGTCCTTACCGGACCAATTGATACGTCCAATTTGCATCACCATTCTATATCATAATTTGCCTCTATTCATTGATATGTGTCTTATTATGAGGTGTTACTTATGTCTTTTCCTCTGTTTTTGCATGTTGGATGATTCTTGGAGGATGAACCGCCGAAGTCAGGTTTCTAATGGAAAAAGAGGTGTTTTGATGCAATTGCGCGAAGATTAGAAAAATACTAAAAAAATATTGGAAAATTATATTTTCCCAGAAGACGAAGGAAGCCAGAAGGGGAGGCGTATCTAGGCCACAGGGGGCCCACACCCCCAGGCGCGGGTCCCTCCTGCCCCGTGCCTAGGGGAGGTGTGGCCCACCTGGCCGGCCTCCGACTCCGCCCTTTCTCCTATATCTTCCTCTCGGAACCCTAATACCGAGAGAGCGACCACATAAAGATTTCCGCCGCCTCTGCAGGGTGGAAACACAGAGAGAGAAAGAGCTCTC
Source organism: Avena insularis (assembly GCA_023614405.1). NCBI lineage: Eukaryota > Viridiplantae > Streptophyta > Magnoliopsida > Poales > Poaceae > Avena > Avena insularis. Next base: position 386,705,191 of record CM042693.1, on the reverse strand, counting down.
CAGCAGACAGATTTCTGCCGGGGAAATTCTTTCCCGGATAGGGGAGATCGTCGCCATCAACACCGTCATCAAGCTAGACTTCATCGGGATCATCATCATCATCCACACCATCATCTCTACCAGCACCATCATCACCACTCCATCCCGCTATAACAATTGTGTTGGATCTTGCATTAGTTCTTAGGGGAAACTTTCCTGGTGTTGATTACTATTGTAGTTGATGCTTGTGAGTGGAACCATTGGATTATTGTTTATGTTCAGATTGTTACTCATAACCATATCATCTTTGATCTTGATCCATATGATGTCTTGTGAGTAGTTCGTCTAGTTCTTGAGGACATGGGAGAAGTCATGTTATTAGTAGTGGATTTGTGTTGAGTTATTATTCAATGATTTAGCATTTAAGTTGTGGTTCTATTCTTCTAGTGGTGTCATGTGATCGTTGACTACATGATACTTCACCATTTATGGGCCTAGGGGAATGCATTGTGTATTTGGCTACTAATTGTGGGGTTGCCGGAGTGATAGAAACCTGAACCCCTGTTAGTACACCATTGCATTAGAGAGCGTAGTATCTCAGAGTTTAAGGCTGTGGTTAGGTTTATATCTTAATTACTTTCATGTAGTTGCGGATGCTTGCAGGGAGTTTAATAACAAGTATGTATTAGTCCAAGTAAGATCGGTACATTAGCACAGGTTCACCCACACAACACTTACAACACCAAAGAAGAGTACTTAGCTATTTGAAGCGAAAGCACTTGATAGAATTCCCATGTGTCCTCGAGAACGTTTGGTCCTTATAAGTATTTCCACCGGTTTGTCCTTTGCTAAGAAAGGATTAGGCCACTTGCTGCAGTTGTTCGTTGCCTTTATTACTTGCACTTTGTTTTGTTGCTTTATCAGAAAACCCCTAAAAATTCGTTTGCTAAGTATTTACGGAGATTTCCTGCTCCATACCACTAGTTAACACCTTATGCTCCTCGTTGGGATCGACACTCCTATTTATCAAAAGTACTACGATACTGTTGGAGATATGCCCTAGAGGCAATAATAAATGTAGTTATTATTATATCTTTGTGTTTATGATAAATGTTTACATTCATGCTATAATAGTATTAACATGGAAACATTAATACTTGTGTGATTTGTAAACTAAATTAGAGTCCCTAGTAAAGCCTCTTCATAATACTAGCTTGTTGATTAATAAATGATTGTGGTTTCCCTATCATGAAAATTGAGATGTTATTAATAACAAGATCATATCATTAGGAGAATGGTATGGTGGACATACTCCTATAGATAAGCGTAGCATAAAGATCAAGTCATTTTAAATAGTTCAATTGCTATAAGCTTTCTGATACATAGTAACCTAATTCCTTTGACCATGAGATCATGCTTATCACCATCACTGGAAGGATGCTTTGATGACATCAAACACCACACCGTAACTGGGTGGCTACAAAGGTGGCATTGAGTGTTCGGAAAGTATGGGTTGAGACACATGGATCAAGAGTGGGATTTGTCCATCCATATGACAGATAGATATACTCAGGCCCTCGGTGGAATGTCATCCAATTATCTTGCAAGCATGTGACTGGCTCACAAGGGATCACATACCACGGGAACAAGAAAAGAGTACTTATCGGTAACGAGGTTGAACTAGGTATGCAGAGATACCGACGATCAAAACCTCGGATAAGTAAACTATCGTGAGACAAAGGGAAATTGGTATCGTATGTAAGTGGTTCATTTTGATCGCAAAGTAATCGTTGAAATATGTGGGAGCCATATGAATTTCCATATTACTCTATTGGTTATTGTTCGGAGAAGTGTCTCGATCATGTCCGCATAATTCACGAACCGTAGGGAGACACACTTAAGAATTCGATGTTGTTGAGTAGTTATGGAATGATGAGTAAGAGACCGAATGTTGTTCGGAGTCTCATATGGGATCCGGGATATCACGAGGAGATCCGGAATGGTCCGGAGAATAAGATTCATATAAGGAAAGTCTTGTTTCAGAGTTGGAGAATGATTCCGGTGATTTCATCGGGAATGTTCTAGAAGGGTCCGGAAGGTCCGGCACTCCGGAGGGGAAGGGTACATGAATGTGTCATAACAATTTGGAATGGTTGCATCATGTACTAGGTATCATCGCTGAGCAAAATAAAGGGATAAATCAAATCCTAGTTTGAAAAGTCAAACGGCAAGTTTGCTTGGTGGAGGGAGAGTAGGAAACCTACTTGGGAAGGAAGTCCTCCTCCCTCCACCGCCAGCCAAGGAGGCCAACTTGGGGGAGGACTCCCTCCCCCTTGGTCGCGCCCTCCCACCTATAAAAGGAGGGGCAGGGGTGCCCCTCTAGATACACGCCTCTTTCCACCAAAACCCTAACCCTAGCCGCCGGCCACCAAGTCATCGCCGCCGCCCTAGGGTTTGCCCTAGCCGCCGAGTTGGGGCCCTCCCCAAGCCCTAGCCTCCGGCCTAGCCCTCTCTCCTTGGTTCCTCTAAACCCTAGATCACCAAGGCCTCTCTCATAGTCCACCATACTCGCTCTGGCTTAAGGCGAAGCCCTGCGAGATCTCCCCTCTACTTCCGGTACCACGCCGTCGTGCTGCCGGAATCGCGAGGAGAGTGCTACAACCTCCGCTGCCTGCTGGAACAAGGGAGAGGAAGGTCTTCATCGAGTACCGAACATGTGATTGACTGCGGAAGCGCTGCCAGAACTCAGCGCCGGAAGGATCGTCTACACGATCTTGAGATCGGCAAGAGTACGACTACATCACCCACGAGAATCTACTCTCGTTAAACACTTTGGAATCTTCGAGGGTGAGTTCTTCTATTGACTCGTTGCTACAATCTAGTAGATAGATCCTGGCTTGTTTGTTTGTATGCGGTAGAAAATTTTTGTTTTCCATGCTACGAACCCCTATAGTGGTATCAGAGCCATGTCTATATGTAGATCTGTTGCACGAGTAGAACACAATGGTCATTGTGGGTAGTGGTGCTTTTATTATCAATTGCTTCTTGTGTACTTTGCATCTTGCGGTATGATGGGATGAAGCATCCCAGGCTAACCTTACATGACATCGTTCATGAGACTTGCTCCACGCTCAACATGCAACTTGTATTGCATAAGTGGCTTTGCGGGTGTCTGTCTCTCCCATCATAGTATAGATCCAATTTACAATGGGCACTTGATAGTTCAAACATCAATGTTGTGGTTCTTGTTCGTAAGTTAAAGCGACACTTATTGAAAGCCCCAAAGCACGTAAAATATGCAAAGAAAATTAGAGGCGTCTAACTTTGTTTTGCAGGGGTGTGCTGTGATGTGATATGTCCATGATTGTGATTATATTTGATGTATGCAATGATCCTTATTGTAAGTTGGCAACCGGAAGGAGCCATATGGTTGTCTTTAATTTCTATTAAGACCCGTGTGTCTATTCAAAGTAGTTGTAATAGTTGAAGCTGGTGGACAACAACCATGGAACGGCGTCATTGACCTTGATGCAATGCCGGTGATGATGGAGATCATGTTCGTGCTTGAAGATGGAGATCGAAAGCACAAAGAAGAAAGGCCATATCATATCACATATTATGAATTGCACGTGATGTTAATCCTATATGCATCTTGTATTGCTTAGTTAATGACGGTAGCATTATAAGATGATCCCTCATGCACATAAATTTCAAGTTTTAAAGTGTTCATCCTTAGTAAGCACCGTTGCTAAAGCTTGTTGTTTCGAAGCACCACGTGATGATCGGGTGTGTTAGATTCTGCAAGTGTATACAACATGAGCAAGACAGATTTGCTCATGCGGAAGCTAAGGTTTGATCTTGACGAGCCTAGCATGTACAGACATGATCTCGGAACACGGATCACCGAAAGGTAAAGCATGAGTCATATAGTAGATATGATGAACATGTTGATTGTTCGCCATTGAAGCTACATCAACTCTCGTGATGATCGGTTTTGATGTGGTGGATTTGGTTCGTGTGATCACTAAAACAATGTGAGGGATATTGTTTTGAGTGGGAGTTCACCTATATTAATTTAACTATTAATTAGAACTCAATTTGTCATAAACTTAGTCTAAACTATTGAAAATATGTTGTAGATCAATGGCGGCCCCTACCATCAATTTTAAAGCGTTCCTAGAGAAAGAAAAGTTGAAAAACAATGGAAGCAACTTTGTGGATTGGTTCCGCAATTTGAGGATTGTCCTCAATGCTGGTAATTTGACCTATGTGCTGGATGCACCGCTGGGTGACCCGCCTGCAGCTGATGCTACCGACGAAGTAAAGAACGTTTACCTCGCTCGGAAGAATCAGTACTCCACAGTTTAGTGTGCTATCTTGTATGGTTTGGAATCGGAGCTTCAGAAAAGGTTTGAGAACCATGACCCACATGATATTGTTCATGAACTCAAATTGATATTTGAGACTCACGCGGCAGTTGAGAGTTATGAGGCTTTTGAAAAGTACTTTAACTGCAAGATGGAAGAGGGCAGCTCCGTCAGTGAGCATGTGCTTAAGATGTGCAGACGCATAAACAAACTCCAAAGCTTGGGTATAGTGATTCCTAATGCTTTGGGGATTTACCGTGTCCTCCAATCACTACCACCAAGTTACAAGAACTTTGTGATGAACTACAATATGCAAAGCATGAACAAGCAGTTGCCAGAACTCTTCTCCATGTTAAAATATGCAGAAGTGGAGATCAAGAAAGAGAACCAAGTGTTGATGGTCAATAAGACCACCAAATTCAAGAAAGGCAAGTCTAAGCAAAAGGGTAACTTCAAGAAGGGTGGTAAGAAAGTTTCCGCACCGGCGAAGAAGACCAAAGCTGGACCTAAGCGATCTTGAGTGCTTTTCTTGCAAGGGAGAAGGTCCTTTGAAGCGGAATTGCCCAAAGTACTTGGCGGATTTGAAGAACGGCAACATCAAGAAGAAAGGTATATCCGATATACATGTTATTGATGTGTATCTCACTAGTACTGTAGTAGTGCACATGTATTTGATCTTGGTTCGGTTGCTCATATTTGTAACTTTCGAATCGGTCTTTGCGAGAATAAACGGAAGCTAGCGAAGAACAAGGTGACGATGCGCGTTGGAAATGGATCAAAGGTTGATGTGATCGCGGTCGGCACGCTACCTCTTCATCTACCATCAGGATTAGTTTTATACTTAAATAATTCTTATTTGGTGCCTGCGTTGAGCATGAACATTATATCGGGATCTTGTTTATTGCGATACGGTTACTTGTTTAAGTCCGAGAATAATGGTTGTTCGACTTATATGAGTAATATGTTTTATGCACATGCACCTTTGATAGATGGTCTATTCTTATTGAATCTCGATAGTATAAATACACATATTAATAACATTGAAGCTAAACGTTTGAAATTGAGCGATAACTCTACCTATATGTGGCATTGTCGTCTTGGTCACATTAGAGTGAAGCGTATGAAGAAACTCCATTCCGATGGACTTCTTGAATCACTTGATTTCGAATCACTTGAAAGATGCGAAGCATGTCTGATGGGTAAAATGACTAAGACTCCATTTTCTGGTATGATGGAGCGAGCTACGGACTTGTTGGAAATCATACATGCCGATGTGTGTGATCCAATGAGTGTAGCATCGCGCGGTGGTTATCGTTATGTTCTTACCTTCACGGATGACTTGAGTAGATATGGGTATATCTATTTCATGAAACATAAGTCTGAAACTTTCGAGAAGTTGGAATTTCAAAGTGAGGTAGAGAATCAATGTAAGAAGAAGATTAAATTTCTACGTTCTGATCGTGGAGGTGAATATCTAAGTTACGAGTTTGGCGAGCATTTGAAGAAATGTGGAATACTTTCACAATTGACACCGCCGGGAACACCACAACGTAATGGTGTGTCCGAACGTTGTAATCGAACTCACTTAGATATGGTTCGTTCTATGATGTCACTTACAGATTTACCGCTATCATTTTGGGGTTATGCATTAGAAACAACTGCATTCACTTTAAATAGGGCACCATCTAAGTCCGTTGAAACGACACCGTATGAATTATGGTTTGGGAAGAAACCTAAATTGTCGTTCCTTAAAGTTTGGGGTTGCGAAGCCTATGTAAAGAAGTTACAGCCGGACAAGCTTGAACCCAAAGCGGAAAAATGCGTCTTCATAGGATACCCGAAGGAAACTATTGGGTATACCTTCTATCATAGATCCGAAGGCAAAATCTTCGTTGCCAAGAATGGATCCTTTCTAGAGAAAGAATTTCTCTCGAAAGAAGTGACTGGAAGGAAAGTAGAACTCGACGAGGTTGTTGAACCTTCTCTCGAACTTGCGAGTAGCGCAGCACCGGAAGAAGTTCCTGTGGTGCCTACACCAATAAGAGAGGAAGCTAATGATGATGATCATGAAACTTCAGTTGAAGTTGCTACAGAACCTCGCAGGTCAACGAGAACTCGTACCACTCCTGATTGGTATGATCCCGTTATGAGTGTCATGTTGGTGGACAACACCGATGACCCTGCGACATATGAGGAAGCGATGATGAGCCCAGATTCCAATAAATGGCAAGATGCCATGAAATCCGAGATTGGATCCATGTACGAAAACCAAGTATGGACTTTGGTGTACTTACCGGATGGCCGGAAGGCTGTCGAGAACAAATGGATTTTCAAGAAGAAAACAAATGCTGATGGTAATGTTACTGTCTATAAAGCTCGACTTGTCACAAAAGGGTTTCGACAAATTCAAGGAGTTGACTACGATGAGACTTTCTCACCAGTAGAGAAGCTAAAGTCTGTGAGGATTTTGTTAGCAATCGCTGCATATTATGATTATGAAATATGGCAGATGGATGTCAAAACGGCATTCCTCAATGGAGACATTGATGAAGAGTTGTATATGATGCAACCCAAAGGTTTTGTCGATCCTAAAGATGCTAACAAGGTATGCAAACTTCAACGGTCCATATATGGATTAAAGCAAGAATCCCAAAGTTGGAATCAACGTTTTGATAAATTAATCAAAAGTTTTGGTTTTATACAAACTTATGGAGAAGCTTGTATTTACAAGAAAGTGAGTGGGAGCTCTGTAGCATTCTTAATACTATATGTAGATGACATATTGTTGATTGGGAATGATGTAGACCTTAATAGTGTCAAAGAATATTTGAATAATAGTTTTTCAATGAAAGATCTTGGCGAAGCAGCTTACATATTAGGCATAAAGATTTATAGAGATAGATCGAGACGCCTAATATCATTGTCACAAAGTACATATTTGTACAAAGTTCTAAAGAGATTTGGAATGGAAGATAGCAAGAAAGGGTTCTTGCCCATGTTGCCCAATACGACCTTGAGTAAAACTCAAAGTCCAGCAACGACAGAAGATATAGAAAGGATGAGTAAGACTCCCTATGCTTCAACCATAGGATCTCTAATGTATGACATGCTATGTACTAGACCCGACATTGCATATGCTGTTATTTTGACTAGCAGATATCAAAGTGATCCAGGAGTGGATCATTGGACAGTGGTCAAAAACATCCTTAAGTACTTGAGAAGAACTAAGGATATGGTTCTTTCTTATGGAGGTGATGAACAGCTCGTTGTTAATGGTTACACCGATGCTAGTTGGAACACCGATCCGGATGATTCTAAATCACAATCTGGATACGTATTTACTTTGAATGGTGCAGCAGTTAGCTGGAGGAGTGCAAAGCAAAACGTTGTGGCGAGATCTTCAACTGAATCGGAATACATAGCTGCTTCGGAGGATTCACAAGAAGCGATATGGATGAAGGAGTTCATTACAGAGCTCGGTGTGGTTCCAAGTGCGCTGGACCCAATGTCTATCTACTTTGATAACATGGGCGCCATAGCCAATGCGCAAGAACCAAGGTCACACAAGAAGCTGAAGCACATCAAGCTACGTTTTCACGATATTCGAGAACATGTCCAAGATGGTGACATAAAGATTTGCAAAGTACACACAAATCTGAATGTGGCGGATCCGTTGACTAAACCTCTCCCGAGGGCAAAACATGACCAACACCAAACTGCCATGGGTGTTCGGTATATTACCATGTTATCTAGATTAGTTGACTCTAGTGCAAGTGGGAGACTATTGGAGATATGCCCTAGAGGCAATAATAAATGTAGTTATTATTGTATCTTTATTTTTATGATAAATGTTTACATTCATGCTATAATAGTATTAACATGGAAACATTAATACTTGTGTGATTTGTAAACTTAATTAGAGTCCCTAGTAAAGCCTCTTCATAATACTAGCTTGTTGATTAATAAATGACTGTGGTTTCCCTATCATGAACATTGAGATGTTATTAATAACAAGATCATATCATTAGGAGAATGGTATGGTGGACATACTCCTATAGATAAGCGTAGCATAAAGATCAAGTCATTTTAAATAGTTCAATTGCTATAAGCTTTCTGATACATAGTAACCTAATTCCTTCGACCATGAGATCATGATTATCACCATCACTGGAAGGATGTTTTGATGACATCAAACACCACACCGTAACTGGGTGGCTACAAAGGTGGCATTGGGTGTTCGGAAAGTATGGGTTGAGACACATGGATCAAGAGTGGGATTTGTCCATCCATATGACAGATAGATATACTCTAGGCCCTCTCGGTGGAATGTCATCCAATTAGCTTGCAATAATGTGACTGGCTCACAAGGGATCACATACCACGGGAACGAGAAAAGAGTACTTATCGGTAACGAGGTTGAACTAGGTATGCAGAGATACCGACGAACAAAACCTCGGATAAGTAAACTATCATGAGACAAAGGGAAATTGGTATCGTATGTAAGTGGTTCATTTCGATCGCAAAGTAATCGTTGAAATATGTGGGAGCCATATGAATTTCCAGATTCCTCTATTGGTTATTGTTTGGAGAAGTGTCTCGATCATGTCCGCATAATTCACGAACCGTAGGGAGATACACTTAAGGATTCGATGTTGTTGAGTAGTTATGGAATGATGAGTAAGAGACTGAATGGTGTTCGGAGTCTCGGATGGGATCCGGGATATCACGAGGAGATCCGGAATGGTCCGGAGAATAAGATTCATATGAGGAAAGTCCTGTTTCGGAGTTGGAGAATGATTCCGGTGATTTCATCAGGAATGTTCTAGAAGGGTCCGGAAGGTCTGGCACTCCGGAGGGGAAGGGTACATGAATGTGTCATAACAATGTGGAATGGTTGCATCATGTACTAGGTATCATCGCTGATCAAAATAAAGGGATAAATCAAATCCTACTTTGAAAAGTCAAACGCCAATTTGAAAAGTCAAACAACAAGTTTGCTTGGTGGAGGAAGAGTAGGAAACCTACTTGGGGAGGAAGTCCTCCTCCCTCCACCGCCGGCCAAGGAGGCCGACTTGGGTGAGGACTCCCTCCCCCTTGGCCGCGCCCTCCCACCTATAAAAGGAGGGGAAGGGGTGCCCCTCTAGATACACACCTCTTTCCACCAAAACCCTAACCCTAGCCGCCGGCCACCAAGTCGCCGCCGCCGCCCTAGGGTTTGCCCTAGCCGCCGAGTTGGGGCCCTCCCTAAGCCCTATCTGCCGGCCTAGCCCTCTCTCCTTGGTGCCTATAAACCCTAGATCACCAAGGCCTCTCTCATAGTCAACCATACTCGCTCCGGCTTAAGGCGAAGCCCTGCGAGATCTCCCCTCTACTTCCGGTACCACGCCGTCATGCTGACAAAATCACGAGGAGAGTGCTACAACCTCCGCTGCCTGCTGGAACAAGGGAGAGGAAGGTCTTCATCGAGTACCGAACGTGATCGATCGCTGAGCGCTGCCGACGCATGGCGGAAGGATCGTCTACACGATCTTGAGATCGGCAAGAGTACGACTACATCACCCACGAGAATCTGCTCTCGTTAAACACTTTGGAATATTCGAGGGTGAGTTCTTCTATCGACTCGTTGCTACAATCTAGTAGATAGATCTTGGATTGTTTGTTTGTATGCGGTAGAATTTTTTTGTTTTCCATGCTACGACCCCCTACAGATATACCCCCTATACTTGTGGGTCATCAAGACTATTTTCTGGCGCCGTTGCCAGGGAGTGAAGCGCTATTAAAGAGTGGAACTGGTAAAGGGAACTTCTACTCTGAGTATTGCTTTTTATTTCTGTTTGCTACTTTGTTTCTAATATGGATAACCCACTTGGTTTTCTATTTGGGAAAACTACTACCACTAGGGTAGTAGATGAATCACCACCTGTTGAGATGGATCCTTTTAAGATACCTACAAGTATTGTTGATCGTGTTATGGATAATTATTATTTAGGGGATGGAACTGTCCATCCTGGTGATCACTTGCTTTTTATCCATGAATTATGCGGGTTGTTTAAGTGTGTAGGTATCACAACTAAATAGGTGAAGAATAAGTTACACTCTATATCCTTGAAAGGGAGAGCTGAAGAATGGTATAAGTTGCTGAAGAATGGACAATCTATGGAATGGGAGGAAATAGTGCCTCTATTTTATTCTAAATTTTATCATCCCAGTGAAATTCATAAGGATATGAATCGGATATATAAATTTTGGCCTCGTGATGGAGAGAGTACAGCTCAAGCTTGTGGGAGATTGAAGTTACTAATGCTTAAATGTCCTATTCATGAACTCCCTAACAATATCATTATCAATAACTTTTATGCTAGACTTTCTCTTCATGATAAAGATTTACTAGATGCTTCTTGTGCTGGATCATTCACACGTATGAAGGAAGAAGCTAAATGGGATCTACTAGACTGTATTCAAGAAAACACTGAAGCTTGGGAGAATGACAAAGGAAGAAAGTCAGGTATAAACTATGATTATGAATGCATTAAATCTTTTATGGGAACTGATGACTTCCGTGATATTAGTAATGAGTATGGTCTTGATTCTCAAGTTCTTGCAGAGTGTTTTAAGGCTTTTGCCTCTTACATTGAAATTCCCAAGAAAGAGTGGGACAAGTACCATGCTCCTTATAAAGACATAGTTACCCATGTTCCTTCTAGCATAGAAGTTTGTTCTGTTGATCCTATTTTGCCTGAACCTTATGTTGAGAAAACCCCTTTTCCTGCTAAGGTAAAGGAACATCCTATCATAGCTAATGTGGTTAGCAAAAGTGCAAAGAAAACTGTGGAACCCGATGAGCAAATAAATATTGAGCCTGTGGTAGCTATTGTGAGAGATCTTGTCACTAGAAATATAGAGGATGAGCATATTGTCTTCTGTGAAGACGCCTCTAATATTGTCTCTCATCCTATAAAAGCTAGAAAAGCTAGTGTTCATGTGCTTTCTGTTAGAATTGGTGATCATTGTTATTATGGTTTATGTGATATTGGTGCTAGTTCTAGTGTTATTCCTTATGAGCTTACAGGGAAATTATGCATGAAATTGGTCCTTGTGAGCTTGAGGACATTGATGTGGTTATTCACCTTGCTAATAGAGAGACAGTCTGTCCCATTGGCATTATAAGAGATGTGGAGGTTCTTTGTGGTAAGATTAAACCTATCCTATTATCTTTGGTAGATCCTTCTTCAATACTTGTGGGGCTATCATAGATTGTAGGAAGGAAAAAGTTTTCACTAAGTTTGATGGAGAGTCTTATGAGTTTAATTTTTCCAGATTTTCTAAAACTCCTTATGAAAATGAACTGCCTAATGAGGATTTCAGGGTTGAACAACTTTCTGCTATTTCTCTTGCTCCTAATAATGCCTTGAAGCAATTTATGGAAGATCATGAAAGCGATGTTTTCATGAAGGAAAGAAATGAGATTGACTAAGTTTTCCTTCGTCAGCCTGAGCTACTTAAGCATAATCTACCTGTGGAAGATTTGGGTACCACACTACCACCTAATGGGGACCCTATTTTCGAATTAAAACCTTTACCTGATGATCTTAAATATGCTTATCTTGATGATAAGAAAGTATATCCTGTTATTATTAGTTCTAAAATTTCAGGAAAGGAAGAAGAAAGGTTACTGGAAATACTGAAGAAACACCGAGGAGCTATGGGGTATACTCTTGATGATTTAAAATGAATTTCTCCCACTATATGTCAGCATGCTATTAATATAGAACCTGATGCAAAACCATTTGTTGAGCACCAACGCCGTCTAAATCCTAAGATGAAGGATGTGGTAAGAAATGAGGTATTAAAACTCCTTAATGCTAGTATTATTTACCCTATTGCTGATAGTCAATGGGTTAGCCCTGTTCATTGTGTTCCCAAGAAAGCGGGAATAACTATTGTGCCTAATGAAAATAATGAGCTTATACCCCAAAGAGTAGTGGTTGGGTATAGGATGTGCATTGATTTTAGAAAGGTTAATAAGGTTACTAAGAAAGATCATTATCCTTTGCCCTTTATTGATCAAATGCTTGAGAGGTTGTCTAAAAAGACTCACTTTTTTTCTTGATGGTTATTCTGGGTTCTCTCAAATTGCTGTGAAAGCACAAGACCAAGAGAAAACCACTTTCACTTGTCCTTATGGCACTTATGCTTATAGGCGCATGCCCTTTGGTTTATGTAATGATCCTGCTACCTTTCAGAGATGTATGTCTGCTATCTTTCATGTTTTTGTGAAGAAATTGTGGAGGTTTTCATGGACGATTTCTCCGTCTATGGAACTTCTTTTTATAACTGTTTGTACAACCTTGATAAAGTTTTGCAGATATGTGAAGAAACCAACCTTGTTCTTAATTGGGAAAAATGCCATTTCATGGTTAATGAAGGGATTTTTCTTGGACACAAAATTTCTGAAAGAGGTATTGAAGTTGACAGAGCCAAAATTGAAGCAATTGATAAGATGCCTTGCCCTAGAGATATAAAAGGTATTCGTAGTATCCTAGGTCATGCTGGTTTATATAGGAGGTTTGTTAAAGATTTCTCTAAAATTTCAAAGCCCCTTACCAATCTTCTTCAAAAAGGTGTACCTTTTGTTTTTGATGATGATTGTAAGGAAGCTTTTGAAACTTTGAAGAAAGCTTTGACTACTGCTCCTATTGTTCAACCACCTGATTGGAGTTTACCTTTTGAATTTATGTGTGATGCTAGTGATTTTGCTATGGGTGCTTTCCTTGGGCAACGTATAGATAAAAAGTTGAATGTTATTAATTATGCTAGCAAGACTCTAGATGCTGCTCAAAAGAATCATGCTACTACTGAAAAAGAGTTCTTAGCTGTAATCTTTGCCTGTGATAAGTTTAGGCCCTATATTGTTGATTCAAAGGTCACTATTCATACTGATCATGCTTTTATTAAGTACCTTATGACAAAGAAGGACGCTAAGACTAGGCTTATAAGATGGGTGTTGCTTTTACAAGAGTTTGATCTGCATATTGTAGATAGGAAAGGTGCTAAAAATCCTGTTGCTGACAATTTATCTCGTTTGGAAAACATTTCTTTTGACCCCTTGCCTGTTAATGATAGTTTTCCAAATGAGCAGTTGGCTCCAATAAGGGTAAGTCCGCATGAGAGTCCTTGGTATGCTGATTATGCTAACTTTATTGTTTCCAAGTATTTGCCTCCAACCTTTACCGCCCAGCAAAGAAGAAAATTCTTTTATGATCTAAGGCATTACTTTTGGGATGACCCACAGTTATATAAAGAAGGAGTAGATGGTATTATGCGAAGATGTGTTCCAGAATTTGAACAACATGAGATATTGAGAAAATGTCATGGCAGTGCTTATGGAGGAAATCATGCTGGGGATAGGACTGCACAAAAAGTTTTACAATCTGGATTTTATTGGCCTACCCTTTTCAAGGATGCAAGGAAGTTTGTCTTATCATGTGATGAATGTCAACGAGTTGGTAACATTTCTAGATGCAATGAAATGCCTATGAATTATTCTCTTGTTATTGAACCTTTTAATTATTGGGGATTTGAATTTATGGGTCCTTTTCCTCCTTCAAAAGGGTATACTCATATTGTTGTTGTTGACTATGTTACAAAGTGGGTAGAAGCCATACCTACAAACAGCGTTGATGGTAAGACCTCTTTAAAAATGCTTAAGGATGTTATTTTTCCTAGGTTTGGTGTGCCTAGATATCTCATGACTAATGGAGGCTCTAATTTTATTCATGGGGGTTTTAGAAAAACTCTCGCTAAGTATGATGTAAACCATAGAATTGCTTCAGCTTATCACCCCCAAACTAGTGGGCAAGTAGAACTCTCCAATAGGGAAATTAAATCTATCTTGCAAAAGACTGTTAATAGATCTAGGAAAAATTGGGCTAAAAAGTTGAATGACGCTTTATGGGCTTATAGAACTGCTTATAAAAATCCTATGGGGATGTCTCCTTACAAAATGGTCTATGGGAAAGCTTGTCACTTGCCTTTAGAATTATAACACAAAGCGTATTGGGCAGTGAAAGAGTTGAATAGAGATTTTAAACTTGCCGGTGAGAAAAGACTGCTTGACATGAGTACCTTAGATGAGTGGAGAAGTGAAGCTTATGAAAATGCTAGACTCTTTAAGGAAAAAGTAAAAAGATGGCATGATAGGAGAATTATCAAAAGGGAGTTCCATGTTGGTGAGAAAGTTCTTTTGTATAGGTCTCGTCTCAGATTTTTTTGCAGGGAAACTACTCTCAAAATGGGAAGGACCTTTTGTTATTGAGGAAGTATATCGTTCAGGTGCTATCAAAATCTCTTCTTTGAAGGACAACACTACACAGGTGGTGAATGGCCAAAGGCTCAAACATATTTCTGGAGATTCTTATAATGAAGACGTTGACATTATTCAAATGGTGACTCCGGAAGAATTTATTAGAAACCAAACACCAGAATCTGCAGAGTCCGTCTTTGAGTAGGTAAAAGCGGTGAAAATAGAAGGTTTGTGAAAGCCTAATCTTTTTATATTTTTGATGTTTTTAATACATACGGAAGGTTATGAAACAAAATAGAGAAGGAATCGGAGGCCGGGGTGGCCACACCCACCCCAGGCGCGGGCCCCAGCTAGCCGTGCCTGGAGGAGGTGTGAGCCCCCCGAGCTCCGTCTCTGCCTCATTTTCATGCAGTACCTTCCTTATGCATTGAAACTTCGTAATATATAACCCCCGGATCCCCGAGGTTCGTATATCGTGTTCTCTTCGTGTTTTCATTTCAATCTGTTTCTATCAGGAAATCTTCTCAAGTTTAGAGCGCCATGGTCTCCGCCAATGAAAAAGGCAACAAGCCCGAGGAAGATGATCCTCACAATCCCAAGGAGAATGAGATTTTGGTAGGGGATGAAGAAGACACGGAGGAGGACAAGCATCCAGACACCCGTGCTACCGTCGCAAGTATTGGAGTGATGAAACCTATCAAGCTTAAGAGGGCAACACGGATGTCTATAGGAGGGAAAACCCCACTTCATATCCTCTCTCCACGGTCATCTCCTCCACGTACCAAAAATTCCTTCTATACTCTTATACATGAGCAACAATACCAACAAGTGCCCAAAGGTAACTTGCCCTCGGTATGGGATCTGCCTCACTCTAACCATGCATGGAAGGAACACACTAAGGAGGAAGAGTGGGGAAAGAAGAGCAAGGACTGGGACTCACAGTACGATATGATCATGAACCGCATTGAGCAAAATTCGGAGTTGATTCGTACTCTGACCTTTGAGATTGAGGATTTGAGGAAACTGATTGAAGAGCTTATCAATAGAACACCACCACCACCGAAGGAATAATTCATCATCAGTTTTGGCATCCCCTTGGCTTGTTCCAAGCTTGGGGGAGTGTCGCGGTATCACATCATTATATTTTATCTTTTACCTTTTTAGTGGATTCATATCTTTGGTAGAGAAGTTATCTTATAGGTTGGTTTGCACGTGGGAGTATCTCTCCTTTAGTTGATTATCTATGTATCCCTTGGTGTGAGTGCCTTTATGGAATATTAATGAGAAGTTTCATCTTTTACTTTTTGCACTTCTTATTTTAGTTTGCAATCTCTCTTATATGATTGATCTTGTTGATCAGTATTGGCATCACTGTGGGAGCATCAAGTATATCTAAATTGGTTTTGGCAAACTGAGTCTGGTCAGTAGCAACACTTTTTGAGGTTTGAAAGGAAAAAAGAAAAAGCTTACAGGTATTTTGTATCATTTATTTTCTTTCTTGATTGGCTCATAAGCTTAGTATTCTTTATTTAAGATATTTTGTGTCTTCCAGGAAGATTGCATGTTTGGCTTTATCACTTGTAGGTTTGCTTGTTTCTTTCAACTCTTTTGCTATCTACCCAGCCTTGTTAGCCAAAAACCTATTTTGAGAAGGCATACTTCTCATGTTTCCAACCCCTTTGAACCAAAACCTGTGCCATTTGTGTCCACAATATCTACCTATTAGCATTATTGCTATTCCAACAAATTCTCAAGTTTCATCTATCTTTCGAATTAAAAACTACTTTGTCAGGTGAAAACTAGTTAGTAAAGCTCTCATGAACTTGATGGCACACCTTATTTTCTTGCCCCTAATAAACTTGAACCATTGTGTCATTGAAGTTGTATATGCTTGCATCTATACGTTGGGATTAGCAGAACCGTGTTGTCACGGGGAACACTTTCAACACTTTTTTTGACTATAAGACTGTGAGGCAAAAGCCCCACAACAATTTATTAAAAAAATAAAGGATACCAAGTCAAGGAAGATACTTACAAAAGCAAAAAGAAAAAACTACTAAATACAAACAGGATCATTAAGCATCTGTCTTATGGATACTTATCCAGTTGATATCATGCTCTTTTGTTTGTGGATGTCGTCGGTATGAAATAAAGAGGGAGCTTGTAAGTCCATGGAGTGATGTATGTGTGTTAGAGAAATGTTGGGTCGCTAGCCTAAGCCATGCCTAATCATGGTGGAAACTTGCAGCATCACCATAATGAGCATTCTGTGAAGCATCCTCAATAAAAAGTTATGCACATAGTAAATAAAAAGATCGCTGTGATACTCATTGTCTGCTTTCCTTGTCATTTTGGTTATGGGATAGCTCTTGTACCATGTGCAAGGGGTACCCTGTTGGCGGTTCTTTATGATACACATGTACTTACAATGACAAGAACTTACCGGTGACTAAAGTTGAGTAGCATGAGGAGCGGCCCTCTGCGGTGACCCAGCATACCACTGCATGATGTAGTACACTATAGTCGTTGACATAACACCAATGAAACACCGTTCACTAGTATTACATCCCTCAGAGTGGTACAACAGAAACACAGCAGGTCCAAGACATGACTATAGGTTACAACTCGACTCTTTACAAAAGATCCAGAGAACACTCTAGGTTAAAGAGAGAGAGAAAGAAACTTCTTACAAAGAAGAATCGAAAATAATCAACTCATGAATATCATGCTAATAATATTAGCATCTAACTATTTGGATTGCATTGCTGCTATTGCAATATTCTACAGAAATAGGTTCTATGGCTAGAGATTATATTCCTATCTACTCAGCAACTTCGTCTTCTCTTTAGTTGATGTGTATGTTGACTTCCTTGACTTCATTGAAGAGCTTGAGCTGTTGATGACAATTATCTTGAGCATAAGTTGATGTAGACGTCGGCTTAATGGCTTCAGAATCTAGTAAGGGTTAAGAAGATACATTGAGTACGAGCGTACTCAGCAAGTTCACTAGAAAGGGAGTGTTTGATGCACTATATCTACAGTGCACCGTAGGTCGAGGCAATCTGAGTTTTCGTAAACATTTCTTCAAAGGTTTCTTTTATTTTGAAAAGCTATGTCCATCAGCCTTCACTAGTTTACCAGAACTTTCATGGAGTTCCTTTCGCGCCCCGTTCATAGCTCCTTCCCGGAACAGGGAGTAACAAGTTACAGTTCTTAGACTCTACAGAGGTGCGTTAATTTTCCCATGAGAGATCTTAGCTTTGTTGCACATCCGAGTTGCAGGCTCGTTCACACTTCCTTGGTGAAAGAACATGTTGGGCCCCCATGTGTGGTTTTGGTAATTAATGAAAATCTTTATGGACTAATGTGTGTATTAAGTTATACTTGTAGGATTTGTCCATTGGCATCGCTTCGAGCATGTGCTGGCTTCAAGGTCGATGAAATGCAAAGAAGATATGTTGGGCAAGCTCAATATGCGAGGTCGATGATGAGGAATTAAGAAAGGTGTTCCATCTTGAGAAGGGCAAGATCGTCTACATCAAGCTCAAATGGAATGCTCAAGGCAAAGGTGTAATCTTGATAGGTTTTCCCTTTTGCCGGTCTCACGTTGTGTGTGTGATACCGGGTTTAGGATAGATAACCGTACTATCAAGAGGGGCTCTCGTATGAGTAATTCGGTCACATCGTTCGGAGAGAGCTCAAACCTTTGCATACTTGCATCATCATATTTGGTTGTTATTTGGTTTTATCCATGTGATGATATAGAGCTTGTGGTAATCTCCATAACAAGCTCTTGTTCATCTAAATCGGATCTCCCATTTGTATCTTGTTGCGATTTTGATTTATGCGGCTTTTCGGTTTCTCACCAAGTGAGGTATATCACATTATTGGGAAGCCCTTGTCGCCCTCTATCCAACGCAATTTGAATCGGGTCAATCGGAGCTTCCAGTCAAAAGTTATTGCCGTTTGAATATTTGCATATGATTTTTTTGGGCTGCGGTAGTCCGGGCCTAAAAACGCCCGTTCTCTCTATCGCTAGGTACCTTTTCGGTACCGGCCCGGCCCAATACCGCTGGGCGGTAGTACCGGCGCCTATCGTCGTTTTTCTGATACGTTTTGGATCCAGATCCAGACCCATTTCTTTCTTTGGCCCGTCAACGTTGTTCTGCGCCTTTGGCTTGCTGCGCCGCCTTATGCCTCGCGCGTCTTCTTGCTGGCATGCTCTGCGCTGGCTGCCGCCGCTCGCTGCGTATTGGGCAGCGCTGCTCAAGCCGCGCGTCATTGCATTGCCAGCCCGCGCTTCTTGGCTGCTGTTCATTTGCGGCCACTTTGCTCCGCTTCGGCTTCTGCTGCGTGATGCTGCTGGCCACTTCTTCTTGTTGCATCTATTTCGCTGCATGCTGCGCTGGTCCTCATCATGGCTGCTTACTTTCTTTGCTTCTTTCTTCTACGCTTTCTTCCTCTTGCCTCTTGCTCTTTTCTGGCGATTTATTGTTTGGGTCTCCGGTACTACCGGACCGTCCAGAAAAAATACCCAACGGCCATATTTTGGCTAGCCCTATATAAGTCTTTTGTCCATTTTCTTTTAGGGTTACTTCTTCCTCCTTTTCTTGTCCAAGCTTTGCCCCCATTTGCTCTACTCTTTAAGCTTGATTTCTACTCACCCCTCCATTGATTCTTGCATATATTTGAGGGGTAGTTGGAGGAGATCTAGATCTACGGTTTGACCAAACCAAAACATCTCTTTGTGAGTGTATCTTTAGGGATCTAGATTTTGGGGGATTTTGTGTCTCTCTTTGATTCCTCCTCTCTTGTTCCCCCATTATCTTTAGTAGCTTTGTTGGAACTTGAGAGTGAGGGATTTGAGCATCTTTGTGGTGTTCTTGCCATTGGCATTTGGTGCATCGGTTTGAGTTCTCTTTGGAGGATTTGGTTTGAATTGCTCATTGGAGCTTGTCCCTCTTGGGTTCTTGGAACCCTAGACGGTTTTGTGGCCTTGGTGGCATTGTGGCCTTTTGTGGCATTTGTTGGGAGCCTCCAATTAAGTTGTGAGAGGTTCCGGTTGCCACCGACAAGTGCACCGATAGTGGAAGCGTGGATCGATCCCATTGGGTTGAGATTCACCGGAGAATAAGGGAGGCCTTTTGTGGCGTTGGTGGTTTGATACCACCCCCTCTCCAAACGAGACATACTCCATGTTGGGAGGAACTCGGTAAAATATCGGTGTCCCCGCATGCCTCGGTTATCTCTATACCCGAGTTCTTTACTTATGCACTTTACATTGTGATAGCCTTCGTGCTTGAAGTAATATATATCTTGCTATCACTTTGTTGCTTGTATTGCTTAGCATAAGTTGTTGGTGCACATAGGTAAACCTTAGTTGTTTCTAGGTTGTGCTTTACAAAGTAAACACTAGTTTTATTCCGCCTTTGTTGAGCCACTCTAGGAAAAGTTTTAATCGCCTATTCACCCCCCTCTAGGCGACATCCGTATCCTTTCACTTGGTGTGAGGCCCAAAATAAGATCCAAGCCAATCACTGCCCTCTCCGCGACCCCACATGTCTGCACGATCCTTTGGGGCTGGCTCACCTCCGTTAAGCCCCCTTTCGGGCAGGCTAAAACCCTGATGAGTTCCCAAAGACTCTATGAGCTGGTGATGCCCTGGCAAGTTCCATATCAGATGGACTATACCACTAAAAACCACCCATAGATAATCTAGACACCAAAAGCGTGGGGCGTAAGTGTTCCCACCCATATGTTGGATCCACATAACGAATCACAACGTCATGTTAAGGTCGTCTTTCCTACATGCAGAAGGAAAAGGATACAACTGACTTCTCCGTCCCATTCCAAATCTCATGGTTAACGCGTGATATATGGCACAAGAATCACTGGCGACATTGGTTGTGAAGTCCTAGATGATATATTCCTGAGCAGTGGTATTCCAACTGCCAGATTTAATAGATTAGCTGATCACCCTGGATCAGTAACCAATAGTTCACATTATTATCAAAAATAGTGTTTTCTGACCTTTTTGAAATGCAGGTGATGACAACACTGGATTTGCAAAATACTTTACAGAAAATAATCAAAGGACATGAGCAAGTGTGAACTTGCCTTTTGTGATTGCAAGATTATGCACTAATGATCTTTGAGACAATATAAGATCCAATATCTGAAATCGGCATCATTGGTCCGGTAAGGACTAATGTTTAAAGAAGCAAGATGCTATTGTGCATAGTAATGTAATGCAATTTGATAAACTTGAATCCCCGGAATAAGTGTTGGTCTGAAGTTTGGATGATAGAAATGGTTCCTTTAGAATGTGTTGTATTTTTAGATAAGTTTCACATTTGTGCTTCTTATTAGGGCTTGTGAGTGTGTGTGAAACAATATGTAATTATAATATCATACAACAATAAGATACAAAATTGTGGAATGCTATTCAAAGATTACTTATATAAGAATTGCTTTATTGTCAAATCTTTCTTTACAAGCTTTGGCATTTATAAGGAATTTAGGTGTTAACAATTTTAAATATACAAGTAAAATTTAAAGTAATGTGATTATGATTAATTGTCATCTGTTGACTATGATGAAAGTCGTTGAGTTTATTTGGTAAGTGTTGGGGATATTATTACAAGATTTGTTGTTTGAAGTGGAAAAAACAATAACATTTGAAGAAAAGATTTCTTTTCTAAGGTCTAAACAATCTTTGTGGTTAATCAGATATGGTCGATGTTGTTTGTGCTTGCTGGAATAGTTTGGACTTGAGATGCCTTACGACTTAATTATAACAGACCAAAGTTAACTATAAAACACATAATAAGGTCTTTAGCATTATATTTAAAGTCTTATCGACTAAAGTTAACTTTAAAAACATGGATGGATTTTAGGTGTAATACTTATGATACTTGTTCATCTTATAATATTTCCTTAAAGTTACTTAAGAGTGGTAGTACTTCTATTTGAGTAGTGATTTCTTATCATTATACTGGAGTGGAATCATTTATCTCCTTATAAAGATGTGGTTATGGTTTGTGAATAAGTAAACAATATTAGTGACTACTTTTGAAGTCACTATAGTGTTTTAGTATGTTTATAATCTCGTGATTGAAGTAATCGAACAGATTTTATTTAGTCACAAATTATTCTTGAAGATTTTATATTGAATATGGATCTTTTTTAGAAAATTATCTACTCTTATGGTTGAATGGTAATTCAATAAAATTGCATTTAAAATGTGTTGAACCATTTTGACTTCATATTATCAATATTTAAGACTAATACTATTTATTAGACTCAATTGGCTAATTTTATAAATATTAGCAATTTTTATTTACCTTTATATGGATTATCAACTAAGGAAATAGGTGTCTTCCATAAATTCAAGTGTTTAAATTTTTATTTACCTTAAAATTGAAATATTATATTTTTAACCTATAGGTATTATTTTTGTGATCATTTTGGTATATTACATGTATTTTTGTGATTTATAAATAATAAGATATGATTTTTATAAGATTTATTACTTTATAAATACTTAATAAATAATCAATATTTAATTAAGTGGAATAATAATGCATGATTATAGTTTTTAAACTATAGTTCTTATCTTTCTAAGAATTTTGATATATTATTTATATTTTTATCATTTACCATTATTAAAATATGAATTATCAAAGTTTCATTACTTATAAAATCTTTATTAAATAATATTAATTTAAATAGTTAATATAATAATGTTTGATAGTAGTTTTAAGTTGTAGATTTTATTTTTCTGAAAATTTTCATATACAAAACATATTTTTCTGAATTATAAAACAAAAGATATTAAATTTATAATGTTTATGTATTTCCTATTTAAATTTTTAAACAGAGAATACATTTTACACCTATTTAAAACCTACACTAGTTAATTCGGCGGTTTCGATTGATTTTAAGACAAATCAACCCAGGTCTTTCACTGATGCTGTCATTAATGGTAATACTGGACAAAAGGACCTAATTGCCGACTCTCCCACGCGGGTGAATTTGGGCTCATTAACGCTGCGTGGGCTCCTTCCATTTATGCGTTTCCCCTCCTTCCAAAAAAGGGAATAGCCCAATGATTCTTTCCATTCTTGGTTTAAGGCCCAGCCCAATTCGAAAATTCAGCCCCTAGGTCTTCTCCTGTCTAAATGACTTCTTCATTTTTGGCCACTCTTCCACTGTTGCAATAGTTGCAGAGCACCCCGTCTCCTCAACTCCCCCGCCTCTAGAAATCCCAACTGCTACTCCCCCTGGCAAGATCTCGTCGCCGGTGGATAGCGAAGCAATGGAGAATATTCCTATCGACCCTACACATTTTCTACCTCGGGGCTTTGAGGTTATGCAGGTTGAAGGCTGGGTGGGGCTTAGAAGAGTGGTGGTTCCTCGCCTTCAGCGCCAGAATGAACAGTATGCAATTGCCTCCATTCATCCTCTGCCTCCTGGCCCTGTCCCCTTCCTAAATATTCATGATGTGCTTCTGGATTTCCTTCACAATGAGGCCAGAGTTGGTTTTGGTGAGGTTCAGGCCTGCCCTTTTGGTGCGGCTTATGTCCAGTTCACCCATGTTAGTGACAGAGACAGACTTTTTAGGGATAGTCCCATTGCTTTTCAAGATGTGCATGTCTCCTTTGTCAAGCATAACGAGGGGACTAACTGGCGTCGAGTTCAATTTAATAATGAATGTTGGGTTATGCTTGTTGCCCCTGGACCATATGAACACAGAGGACCTCAATGCTATATTTAATGGCATTGGCAAGATGCTGTTGTGGGAAAGGGATCCGGAAAATAAAGGCAGAATCCTTGCTAAGATGAGAGTGACTGACCTAGCTGACATTCCTAAGAGTGTCAGAATGACACTTGGAGAAAGTGAAGACTCTGAATCTTGGACTTTTTTAGTGGAGATCCTGCTTAGTAACCTTCTTGGAGGGGGGCCACCTGATGAAGACCCTGCTCCTGATGATGGGGAGGACCCACACCCTGTCCCTGTGGTGGCTGCTCCTTTTGTCCCCCCACCACCTCCACCTCCCCCTCCACAAGATGACAATGCTGGTGAGTGGGACCAGTGGGTGGTGCAAAATTTTGCCCAAAATGTGCCTACTGGACCCATTCATGAGGATGGAGAAAAGCTTCAACCAGACAACCTCCATTCCCCACCCCATCTTATTCACAGTGGGATAACTAACTCCTCCCCTGAGCAGGCAGTAGATCCTGCTCTTATCCAGCCTGCTAATTCCAGTGAACAGGAGGTGAACCAAGCCCCCATTGCTAGTCAGGAACTTGCTGGAGTTCAGTTGCAAGATTTTGTTATTGGATATGGCCTGCTCAGTATTCTTGATGCATATGCTAATTCTGATGAGCATGGTTCCATTTCTGCTGATCCAGACAATGTGGATGGGGATGGTGATTTTTTATGGAAGACACCAACTTACTTGATCCAAACGAGGCTCACCTTCAAATTGGAATGGCCTACACTCACCTTATGGCAACTCCGGACATATTGACAGCAAAGTTCAAGTTCTCTCAACAGGGTTTGGAAATTTGGGACAGATTCTTTGCTCCCCATATCAAAAGTCAATCTTCTTCACAGAAGATGGAAAAATTTGAGATTCCTGTAGGTTGGTTTAATTTCATTACTCTTATGCTTATCACCCCTGAGAAATTTAATTGGGCAAAGAACTTTCTTTCTTCACCTCTTTGGAAATTATCAAGGAACCTATTGCAAGTGAATCTACAATTTCATTCTTGGTTCGTGAGAAATGTGTTACTCAGTCTGCCCCTATATGTGTTCAGGATTCTCTGGATCCTGGCTCTCTTGAGAAAACTCCATCTGCTCCATCAAAGAAAAGGAGAGGTGCAGGTCCCATTATTGAGACTGAGGTGAGAAGAAGTCCCGGAATTGTTGAACTTAATGGTGGTTTCAAAATCCATATCAATTGCTCTGAAATTAATTGTCTATCCTATTATGCTGAACCACCAACTCTTGGCACTAAGGTGGTTAAAAACCTGGCTGTTAATTTTTGTAAGGTGGCTGGGGAGAACCTTGACACAAAGCTGCAGAAGAAAAGCAAGATTGCTGACAAGATAATAAGGCCACCTGGTGCAACCAAAAGGGCTACTGGAGTTGCTTCTAGTACCAGTCAGGGAGATAGGAAGAAGGAGGCTGCTGGGCCCTGTGGGCAGCAGGCCAAAAAGAAGATGAACAAATAAGTTTCCAATGTTAGGAAAACTTTACTTTTGGGTTGTCATCCTTGGATCTGTGATCCAATGGATTGTCCTTGTTATTTATCAGAGCATGAGACTCGAGAATATTATATGGTGGAAGTACCTCTCTTTTGATGGACCATATTACCCCTTAAATGTTTCTCTCACTATGTTCCCCTGGCCTGGATGTTATATCATGCTTTGATAAACATCAAATCCTTTATCTCAATTATAGTTTCCATAGATAGTAAACGAATTTGGAAAATTTTAAACTGGAACTTGAGAGGCATCAATTCTGAGAAAAAATGGGTGGCGCTTTCCCAAAAAATCTTGGAATCAGAGTGTGAGATCATTTGTCTTCAGGAAACAAAAATGGAAAATTTTGATGATGAATATATCAGGAAATTTTGTCCAAAGAGATTGAATAAGTTTGCTTTTCTACCTTCAGTTGGGGCCTCTAGGGGTGTAATTATTATCTGGAATGGGAATCTCTTTGATGGAGAGATGGACTTCCAGAATGAATTCTCTATTTCTGTAAAGTTTACATCTAGGCTTTCCAATGATTCTTGGATTCTTACCAATATCTATGGTCCTTGTCAACCTGAAAAAAAGACTTATTCATTGATTAGTTTTCGAATATTGATATGCCTGATGACATTGACTGGTTGCTTATTAGAGATTTCAATTTTATCCGGAAACCATCTGATAGAAATAAAGTGGGTGGTGACGTTAATAACATGCTTCTCTTTAATGAAGCCATCAGTAACCTTGGTCTTGTTGAACTCCCTTTAAAAGGAAGAAAATTCTCCTAGAGTAATATGCAGAAAGATCCACTCTTGGAGAGATTAGATTGGTTTTTTCATCTCCCTCATGGACAATCTCCTACCCATCCTCTTTTGTCTATTCCCTTTCCAAACCTACATCTGACCATGCACCTTTTGTGATCTCAATTGGCACTAGAATCCCTAAGGCTCAAGTGTTTAGATTTGAGAATTATTGGCTTCAACATAGTGATTTTAAATAGACTGTGCAAAATGCTTGGGATATCCCTGTGGGGTATACAGACAATGCAAAAAGATAAATGCCAAGCTTAAGAATGTTAGAAGAGGACTCAAGCTTTGGGCAAAATTTCTTCCTTGCCTTAAACACATAATTGCAAAAGTCAATGAGTCAATTGATTTTTTGGATTTGTTGGAAGAATTCAGGACCCTAAGCATCTTTGAGTGGAATCTAAGGGACATCCTCAAGACTCACCTGATACAATTACTTCGGAATCAAAGGTCTTATTGGAAGCAAATAGGAAATATAAAATGGGTTAAACTTGGTGATGAGAACACAAAAAAAATTCATGCCAAAGCAACTACTAGTTACAGGAATAACTATATCTCCATGTTGAAGAATGAGAACTCCTCTGATATCTATGATCATGATGGAAAGGCCAGTATTCTTTGGAATGATTTTAAAAATAGAATGGTCTCCTTGTTGGGAATATGCCCTAGATGCAATCATGTATGATGAGTTTTCCCATTGTATTCATAAAGTTATTAAGTTGTCCTTGTATAAACATCTGATATGTATCATTGAATATGTGATTCGGTTGTGGAACTATACATTCATGTTGTTTGTACTAAATATCCTTGGTCATTGAGGTTGTGCTGGACACACAACTTAGACCAATGTGAAAGTCGGCTTAATGACTCGGTTCCACTTGTCATGGGCATGGAGATGCTATTCCGACTTACACGGATTCGGCTAAAGAGTTTAGCGAGTCAGATTGACCCATATTGAGGTACAACGAACAAGTTGGCATTTGTATATCTCAATCAATGTAATCCTTAGACCCGAGGTTGTTGCATAGTCCGAGTTGAGGATCACCGACTTAGGTTCTGTCAAACGCTGATCCGTAACTAGGCAGTTATAAAGGCAGATTTCGGGTCAACTGAGAATCAAGCTGCGTGATGTGAATAACCAAGATGGGATTTTGCCCCTCAACTTGGAGAGATATTCTCTGGGCCCTCTCGTGAGATATGATTCGGAAAGCATGGCCATGCACGACTTGGTTAAGTGTTAACCGAGGCGATCAACTAAGAGTTAGTCGGGTGAATCACTTATCTCAGATTGAGAAGAGAGTCGGGCTATTTAAGGGATGACAAATATTCGCCTATAGTCTGACAAGGTATATCATGAGGCAAAAGGGACTCGGACGCAGGTCGCATTGGAAAGGCAAGTCTTCATGACTCTTTGGTACTTGGGAGTCGGCACGTTCTGCTAGGAGCCGCTACCTACTGATCGATTAAGAGTCGGACTCTAATCGTGTCCAAGTAGCCATGAGCCTGCGGGGTCACACACTTAAGAGCGGGAGCAAGTTCGGATTGGATCTGAACTGGAAATCTGGTTGGGTTGGACCCAAGCCTGATTTGGACTGAGTCGGTGAGTCGGACTCACAGGGACTAATATTATATGGGCTTTAGTGAATGGGCCACGCGAGCAGAGCCCACGTTCACTCCCTATATATAGTGGAGCACCGTAACCCAGAAAGGTTAATCGTTGTTCGGTTAGGTCATTCCATGTGTTGGAAACCCTAGCTCCACAGCAGTCCTGCCATCGTATCGAACCTAGCAGTTCGCCGCCGGTGCTCCTCCTTGTACGTGTGGATACCAGCAGAGGTGATGTACGATCAGCACCAGGATGATCGGATCGCAAAGGACTGCACTGCATCAACTGGCGCGCTTCATCAGTAATCCGCAACTACGCGTCTAGTGGTAAACCTCGTGGCCTTCTATCTCGGCTAGATCTTGGGATCACCACGTTAGAGGAAAAAGTTTTGTTTTATCTCTGTGTGGCCCAACACTCCTCTGACATGCCAACAATGCACTTTAGCCTTCCAGAGCTATATAATGGACACATGGATTCTGATAGCTCTGCTACTCTGGAAGCCCCTTTCACAGAAAAGGAAATTAAGGATGTGATTCAAGATCTTCCTAATGAGAAGTCTCCTGGGCCTGATGGCTTCAACAATGAATTTATCAAGTCCTGTTGGAACATTATTGGAGCAGATGTTACTCAATTGATTCAGGATTTTTATCATGAAAAGAGTTTCTCTGGAAAGCATTAACTCTGCTTTCATCATTCTCATTCCAAAGACTGGATCCCCTGTGCATACTAATGATTTCAGACCAATTTCTTTATTGAATAGTGTGTTCAAAATCATTACAAAACTCCTTGCCAACAGACTCCAAACTATCATCCTCAAGCTTGTGCATAAAAACCAATATGGTTTTCTCAAGAATAGATCCATTCGGGATTTCCTTGGTTAGGCATTTGAGTACCTCTTTCAATGTCATAAATCAAAGGAGGAATTGTAATCCTTAAGCTGGACTTTGAAAAAGCTTTTGACAGAATTGAACATTCCACCATTATAGACATCCTGGAAGCAAGAGGATTTGGAACTAAATGGATTAATTGGATAAAGATGATTTTCTATACTGGGAACTCATCTATTCTCCTAAATGGAGTACCTGGGAAAAAGTTCTACTGTAGAAGAGGAGTCAGACAAGGTGATCCATTATCACCTCTTCTTTTTGTGCTGGCAGCTAATTTTCTGCAAACTTTTCTAAACTCTGCCATGAATAAGAGTCTTCTCAGCCTTCCCATCCCTTGCCCTACTTGTCCTGATTTCCCTATGATCCAATATGCTGATGATACCTTAGTTATTATGAAGGCTGACTCAAAACAACTGCTTTTCCTTAAATCAATGTTAAATTGTTTTGCCACTTCTACTGGGATCAAGGTTAATTATGCCAAATCAAGTATGATGCCTATCAACCTAGGCCATGAAAGACTTCTTCATTTCTCTTCTACCTTTGGATGTAAGATGGGTAGCCTCCCCTTCACATATCTTGGACTCCCTCTCAGTCTTAACAAGCCCTCTCTAGAGTTCTACCTTCCTATGGTTCAGAGGGTTCAATCCAGGTTTGGTGGAATTGCAGATTTTTTGAATTATGGGGGAAAACTTCAAATGGTCAAGTCAGTTTTATCATCATTGCCACTATTTTTCACGAGCTCTCTTGATGTTCCCATTATAATCAAGGACCGGGTAGTTAAATACATTAGACACTGTCTATGGAGAAAAAAACTGCTCATGTTCAGGCTAAAGGCACTGCAATGGTTGCTTGGACAAAGGTTTGCAAGCCAAAGAATCAAGGTGGTCTGGGAGTTCTTAATATTAATATTCAAAATACTGCTTTGTTGCTCAAGAACCTTGATAAATTTTATAATCACCATGATATCCCTTGGGTTCATCTTGTCTGGGAATCTTATTATAACCAAGGTAAACTTCCTGGTTACCAATTGGAAGGATCATTCTGGTGGAAGGCCCACCTGAAACTCATTGATGCCTACAAGTCAATGGCTAAATGTCAACCTATTTTTTGTCTGATTTGTGGGATTAAGAATGTATGCAATTTCAGATGCCTCACCTGCTCTCCTATGCAAAGAACACCAGAATTACTGTCATGGAGGTTATTCAGACTAAATATCTTGAGGATCTCTTTAATCTGCCTTTGTCTCAACAAGATTTTTCTGAGTTTGAACAACTTGAATTGAGATGCCAATAGATTAATCACTTGGCAACATCTGACAAATGGACATACATTTGGGGAAGTGAAAAATTTTCTGTTAAAAAGGCATATGAGGTTATGGCAGGCTATCAACCTACTCCTCCACATTTCACCTAGATCTGGGATTCTTCTTGCCAGGCTAAACATAAATTCTTCTTCTGGCTACTTCTTATGGATAGACTAAATACAAGGAATCTTCTCAAAAGGAAAAATTGCTCTTTACCAGATTACAATTGTGCAATTAGAAACTGTCACTCAGAGAAACTTTGATTCATCTTTTTTGGGACTACCCTTTTGCTGCTGAATGCTGGAATTACATTTGTCCCCATAGAGATCAGAGACTCTCTGTGTTTGAGGCTTTTCAAGACATAAAAACCAGACTCAAGCTTCCTTTTGCCATGGAGATAATAATTTTAGCTGCTTGGGGTATTTGGATCTGTAGGAACAACAAAATATTTGAGAATGTAACACCACAGTTCTCTACCTAGAAGGCAGTATTTTTTCAAGAACTGAGATGGGTCAGACTAAGAATAAAAAAGAAATATGGTCCTCAATTTGATAGATGGTTTCAAACTCAAGTACATTAGTGGGTTACTCCTAGTAAACACAATGTATCACTGTAATGATCTACTCCATTGTAACCATGCAATTATACTCTGTACTATGACATGACGATTATATAATAAAGAAAAAGTTGCAGTGGGGGTTCACTCCCCTACTGTTTTCCCCTAAAAAAAGAAAACAACAATCTTTTGTTCATGGAACAATTGTATTGTTTACTTTACACACATTGCTTAATGCAATTATCTGTTGCTTGCAACTTAATACTGGAAGGGGTTCGGATGATAACCTGAAGGTGGATTATTAGTCATAGATGTAGTGTAACACCCTAGTTTTAGCTAATCTAGAATTAGGGTTTGTTTGTGCATTATCATGAGCATCATTCTTTAAAATGCATCCATTGAATAACTAAAGATAAAACCCTAAACCCTACTCTCTCCCTCTATTTGAAAAGCACTCAAAAGGTTTTGAATATTTTTGAAAAGTATCAAAATAGTTGGAGCCCAAATTGAATAAAAGGGCCCCTCATTATTTTATATATTTTGTAAACCTTCTGGTATTTTTAAATGTTCAAAACAATATTTGAATTTGATATACAAACAGAAAATAGAAAACTAAATGGAAAAACAATTTTTACAGAAAAAATGAGCAAAACCAGCCAGCCAGGCCGGCCCATCTCTCTTCCCTCTCTCTTTGTCGCCTGCGCGTGGCACCCAGCAGCTAGCACCTGCCCCCAGCCGGCCCAACTAGGCCCAGTATCGATTCAGCCCTTCTATCATCGTCTTTCTCCTCGCCGGTCGATTCCGGAAGTAGCTCGATGGCGCTGCAGTGACCGTCGCCGTGCGCTGCGATGCGTGCATTTGCCGTGATACTCGCCACGGCTGTTCGTCGTCTATAAGTACGCCTACACCGTCGGACCAACCCTATCCTCTTCGTTCTCCCCCAATTTCTCCTCCGACCAAACCCTAGCCCTCGGGCTCCGTCGTGCCCTGTCGTTCTCGTCCACCTCTTGCCCGTCTGAGAGCACCCTCGGGCTCCCCGTGATCTCCATGTTCTCCTTCCTGAACTCACGCAAGCTGGAGACGCGTCAATCATGCCAATCGAGAGCTCCTTCCCTAAGTATGGCTGTGTCCCCCTGCCGATTCGATCGGCCCGAAGCTCTTGGCCTAGTGACCCACCGCAACCGTGGTGAGCTATTGGTTCTCAGGAACCTCTCCTTTCTCTTCCTCTCGCCCTCTACTGCGTTCGTTGTGCGCCGCCGCATTGCCGGACACCATCTCGCCACGCCTCGTGACCCTCATCGCCGCTGGCCCTATTCGGTCCAGCAGCAAGCCGCGATCTGTGAGCTTCACCATTGATGGCGTCATAGTGATGTCACAGTGATGCAATAAGCCCCTTTTGTTTTATTTAAAATCATTTATGTAATTCTTTTCTGGAAATATAAAATACCCCGTGGGGCCTAGTCGTTAGTGACTGGGGGTAGCCTCAGACCTAGTAAGAAATGCCCACCCCCCTGTGCTGATGTCATGATGCATTAAATCATTTTAAATGATTTAAATAATTTCAGAAAAAGGATAAAACTTGTAAATTCAATAAATAATTATTTATAAATCATAAAAAATATGTATAATATATCAAAATGTTCAGA
The DNA here is from genome assembly GCA_023614405.1 of Avena insularis. Classification (NCBI taxonomy): domain Eukaryota; kingdom Viridiplantae; phylum Streptophyta; class Magnoliopsida; order Poales; family Poaceae; genus Avena; species Avena insularis. The sequence goes on along the minus strand of CM042693.1, from coordinate 386,673,481 downwards.
AAAATGAGATCTAACTATCTAAGCTATCATCATGCATTGTTAATCAACTTTCATGACAAGTTTAATTAGAAGAACAAACTAACCCCTCTCATATACATCCGGAGTTTCCCCGAGTTAGGGTTTGTGCCCCTCGGAACCCCGATTAAATTGCCGAGCATGTATTAGGGTTACATTTCAGTACTAATCAACTTGTCATATCATCATACTTGCTTGAGAATTGCATCAATGACATGTGTTGATTGTTTCCCTCTCTTTCCGGTGTTTGGTTCTTCCCGGTAGAATACAATATCGAGATCAAGATCGAAGACTAAGATCCAGACCATCGAAGATCGACGAACAATACTTGACCAACTATAATCAAGTCAAGTACAAGGATCCCGAATCTCTTCTTATTGGTCATCAATAGGCAAAGGCAAGCATAGCCCCACCATGATATAATCCTATGTTTTCGAAAGCATTTCATTTCCTGCCATGATGCATACGATTCTACTGCGGTCTTTTATCGATAGATAGAGTATCCTATCTGTTGTATACTCCCTTTGAGCTTATATTACCTGATCCACTACTCCTAGCATAACTAGGTTTGGCTTGTGTGCACTGCTAGATCTTATATCTGTGTCTTTCTTAGCCATGCATAGTTGTTAGTGCTGGTTCATCCAGATGATGTACAAGATATATAGAGAATCTAGTATGACAGGAGAACATGATGAGATAAGATCAAAGGTGATATGAGATTAAACATGCTAAGGCTTGTATGGGAGGCCACGGTGGGATGTGGTTTTTCTAGTCCCATGCTCGCCACCACTAAGACCTGAGTTCTTGCCTTTGGAACCGAGACGAGCGTACAGCCACACGGGGCTTGGGAACCCCTCGCCTGGTTAACTTGCCTAGTAGATTCCATGAGTCACATAGTTCGGTGTTCCATTCGGCATATGCATACAAAACCTTTTGAAATATTTGGCGGGTGAAGGTGCATTCATAACAGGTAGGGAAGCATGGATCGGGTTGCTTGGGGTCAATGGAGCCCCTGGTAAACCAACCTCGCCTCACATCTTTAAGGACCGGCTTCGGGATTTGACCCGTTATGGCAGAACCATCCTTATTGCGTGACTCATGGTCTCGGCGAAAGCAAGGTAAAGGTCGTGGCCAACCATCCTCTGCCAGCCTTCCAAGGAAGAGGGCTAATAGCTTGGCATTAAGAGTCGGTCGGTACGTTTGGGTAAAGTTGTACACCCCTGCAGGGTTAAATCTTTTCAAAAAGTCGTGTTCATAGTTATGAACGCTTGGTGAACAGATTCTAAGATCATAGAGAACTATAACCTAATCGTAAAACTTGGCAGATCAACGTGTGCTTAAGGATGCTTCCTCATGGGTACGAGGGGGTGATCCTAGTTAGGGTTCAGATGATGATGACTTTGTGGATATCAAAAGATGATGATCAATATTTCGGAGATGCCGCTCTCTTATCCCATTTTAAAATACTCTGATTAGACGAGCTTCTTCTCCCTCTTGTTTTATAAACAAAGATGGCTTTGTGCAAAACAACTGCACCAGCCATAAGTCTTGCGGAGTACACCCTGTACTCACCCTTGCTTTGTTGATACTTTTGGCAGAGTAAGTGTTCCCCTGAAGACGAGTTCATGCTACATCAATCATTTAGTAGCTTGGGGTTCTGGTGGCAGTACGGAATCTATGGGCTGGGATGTCATCGTTATGCTTCAGGCCTCTTAGTCCATTTGTTAAGTTTGCTATACTTAATAGCATAGTTATGCCTTCCATTGTTTGATGTTTGTGGTCAGTGACCTCTGCTTGTAATAATTTGGTTCTTTGCTCAGTTATGAGCTTGTTGTAATAAATTTTGTGTCGTAGGGTCACTGTTGTGTTACCGATTCTTCACTGGATATTCTCGAGCTCAAGGTTAAGCTTATGTCAGACGGAGGTCTGGGATTTGTTTAGCCCTGATCCCGGGGGTGTCACATGTAGTTGGATTATGGTCTATCTATATTGTTGTAATGCCCAATCAAATCTCATAGGAATCATGATGTCTAGTATTGCATTTTTATGCTTGCTCAGTCCTGTCAATTGCCCCGCTGTAATTTGTTCACCTAGCATGTTATTTATCTCAAGGAGAACACCTCTAGTGAACTGTAGACCCCGGTCCAATATTTACCATTGATACATCATCTATTGTTACCGTTTACATTTTACAAGCAACTACTACCTTCCACACTATATGTTTAATCCTTTGTTTTCAGCAAACCAGTGAGATTGACAACCTCACTGTAAGTTGGGGCAAAGTCTTGAGTTTGTGTTATGCAGGATTCCAAGTTGTTAAAAACACCTTGGATTTGTTTCCTTGCTCCTGCTGGTTCGATAACCTTGGTTGTATCACTGAGGGAAATCTTGCTGCTGTGTTCATCACACCTTGCTCATGGGGTATCCCAACGAGGCTCTATAGTGATTTGATCCCATCAAGATTTTCTGGCGCCATTGCCGGGGAGTTAAGGACAACTTTACAAGGGGAGTCTCTCACAACCACTCTTTTTACTTTGTTTTTGTTTTGCTTAGTTTCTTTTGCTTTGTTTTGGTTGGTTCTTTCTTTCAAAAATACAAAAAAATTAGTTTCATTTGGTTTGGTTTGTCTTATCAAAAACACAAAAAAATAGTTCCTACTCTAGTTGTTGCTGTTGTTGGCTTGCTCCACTTTTGCAAAAATGAACACTGCTGAGAACACCAAGTTGTGTGACTTCACTAGACAAACAACAATGATTTCCTTTGCACACCTATTGCTCCACCTGCTCATGATGCTACCTTTTATGAAATTAAACCTGCTTTGTTGAATCTTGTTATGAAAGAGCAAATTTTTGGTGCTAGTTCTAATGATGATGCTGCCCACCTTAATAACTCTGTTGAACTTTGTGAGATGCAAAAATATAAGGATGTAGATGGAGACATTATTAAGCTCAAATTGTTTCCTTTCTCTTTGAGAGGAAAAGCTAAAGAATGGTTGCTATCCTTGCCTAGAAATAGTATTGATTCTTGGATTAAATGCAAAGATGCTTTTATTGGAAAATACTATCCTCCTGCTAAGATTATATCTATGAGAAGTGAAATCATGAATTTAAACAACTTTAGAATGAACATGTTTCTCAAGCTTGGGAAAGAATGAAATATTTGGTAAAGAATTGTCCCACTCATGGACTGACTGCCTGGATGATCATCCAAACTTTTTATGCAGGACTAAATTTTTCTTCAAGAAATCTGTTGGATTCTGCTTTGATAATATGATGGTAAATATGATGGTAATGCAACAAAGCTCCTTGATAATATGATGGTTAATTATTATGAATGGGAGACCCCAAGAGGAAGGCATGATGAGCACAGTGGCAACTTTCCCCTCAGTTATGAAACCAAGATTATCGAACCAGTAGGAGCAAGGAAACAACTCCAAGGTGTTGCTAGCAACTTGGAATCCTGCACAACACAAACTCAAGACTTTGCCCCAACTTACAGTGAGGTTGTCAATCTCAATGTTTTGCTGAAAACAAAGGATTAACCATATAGTGTGGAAGGTAATGATTGCTTGCAGAAAGTAAACGGTAACAGTAGATGATGTAACAATGGTAAAGATTGGACCGGGGTCCATAGTTCACTAGAGGTGTTCTCCTTAAGATAAATAACATAACATGTTGGGTGAACAAATTACAACGGGGCAATTGACACGAACTGAGTAAGGCATAACAATGCAAATACTAGACATTCATGATTCCTATGAGATTTGATTGGGCATTAAAACAATATACATAGACCGCCATCCAACTGCATCTATGACTAATAATCCACCTTCAGGTTATCATCTGAACCCCCTCTAGTATTAAGTTGCAAGCAACGAATAATTGCATTAAGCAATGTCGGCGGGATAACCCCCGGGTAGGGAAAGCTAGGCCCAAGTAGGCCGGCTCTAGAAGGCACATGCCACCTGGCCATCAAGCAGGACAACTCCGGCCGCTTGGCCAATACTGCCCGGGTGGGCTTAAAGCTTTCCCGGCTGGCTCTTCTAGCCCGGTAGCCAGAAGAACCGGCCGGGTGGCGCCTCCACCCGGATCACCTCGGATTCGATGAAGATCATAGAGGGGGATATGCTCCTTGCAGGGTACGCCTTTGGATCCCTTCGTCATCAGACAGCCTGGCATGCCGTCACGACCAGCGCTACCCAACGAGGATAAAGCAAAGTGGTCGACTGACCGCCAAAGCAGTCTGAGTGACCGTTAAAGCAAGGATGACGCCCCAAAGGAAGGTCGGGTGACTGCTAAAGAAGATGATGACGCTAAAAGAAGGGCGGACTGGGTCCTGGCCCATCGGCTAGAACCTGCAACCGTTCCTTCCCTGTAAACTCGTATCCAAACAGTAAACCCTAGAGCCCGTATTGTAATATGCCCCCCCAGACCAGTATATAAGGGTGGGCAGAGCTGGGGTTCTAGGTAAGTAAGATCCATGGTAGCAAGAGCAACCCTCTAGTTTCTTCTTCCTCTAGCTCTCGATAGTAGCTAAGGAAATAACTCAAGGAGCATCTGTACTGGGCATTCGCCCCTCATATAGTTCATCTTGCAGGAGTAGGGGTATTACCTCAATGAGAGGGCCCCGAACCTGGGTACGTCGCTGTGTTTGCAGTTCACCATGCCCAACCCGTTGCGTGAGCCACCGATTGCATCTGAGTGTCCCTCTTTTGCCATCCCCGATGGCACTGATGTGTTCCACACCACGACAAGCAATGTGTGTAAAGTAAACAATACAATTGTTCCATGAACAAAAGATTGTTGTTTTCTCCCTAGTAGCAACAGCACATCTATAACCTTAGATATTTCTATCACTTCCTAAGATTCTATAGAGGCATGAACCCACTATCGAGCATAAATACTCCCTCTTGGAGTCACTAGCATCTACTTGGCCAAGATAGCTACTAGAAACAGAGAGCATGCAAGATCTCAAACAACACAGACATGATATAATCAATAATCAACCTAACATAGTAATCTCAATATCCATCGGATCCCCGCAAACACAACATGAATGATTACAAATAGATGATCTTGATCATGAATGGAGCTCACAAGATCTAAACATGATAGCACAAAGGAGGAGAAACAACCATCTAGCTACTGTATGGACCCATAGTCCAAGGGTGAACTACTCACGCATCATACCGAAGGCTGGAATGGTGATGAAGAAGGCCTCCGGGATGATCTCTCCCCTTCGGAAGGGTGCCAGGAAGAGCTTTAGATCCCCTCGATCTAGGGACGATGGTGGCGGCAGCTACGGACTATTTCGTTGAGATCTGATCGGGTACTTAGGGTTTTGGCATCGGGGGGCTTTATATAGGCAAAGAGGCGAGGCAGGAGGGCGGCCAGGGGGCCCACACCCTACCTAGGCGCGGCCTAGGGTGGTCCCGCACGTGGGGGGTGGCCACCCTGTGGCTCCCCTCCGGTCGCCCTTCGGTCTCTGTGTTCTCCTTGGTGAAATATTGACTTTGTCTTTAGTCCCGTCCAATTCCAACAATATTTCCTTACTAGCTTTTCTGAAACCACAAACAGCAGAAAACATGCAACTGGCACTGCGGCATCTTGTTAATAAGTTAGTCTCAGAAAGTGTATAAAAATACCTCAAAGTGTAGACAAAGCATAGAAAAGTGGATACTAGACAAGCATGGAACATCAAAAATTATAGATACGTTTACAACGTATCAAGCATCCCCAAGTTTAACTCCTGCTCGTCCTCGAGTAGGTAAGTGATAAAAAGAATAATTTTTGAGGTGACATGCACCATCACAATCAAGATCAAACCATTTGCAAGCATTGAAAGTTGGGATCAAAGTACTCTAAACATGAGCATGAAAGATGAAGTTCTAACAATAATACATAGTAACTATGCTGCAACATGAAAGGATCCAGACAAAGATTCATGAATAACAATGCATTGAAAGACGTTTGTTTGTTTCACATACAGAAAACAGAGCATAGTGGCATTCAGCTTGTCCCTCATGGAGTAGCAAAACATAAATGCATAAGACACCTTCAAAGTTCATAAGGGTGACTAGATACAAATAGTTCAAGAACAAGCAATATCAACATTATGAATCAATCAATAAGTTTTGGGACAATGCACATTGAACTAAGAATGACAACTATGCTCTCTTAATTGGTGCATAAAGATAGAAGGCGGAGACTCAATATAAAAGTGGAAAGAAAGGCCCTTCAAAGGGAAGCAGGGATTTAAAGTCTCATAAAGAGCTTCCAAAAATTATGGTACTTGTTAGCTTTGAGCTCTCATTGACCCTACCATAATCATCTTGAAGTGATTAAGGTTAAAGTGAACAAAATATGGAGTATATGCTTGACAACGTATAAGTTGGCAATCTCATGTCCCTTTGAGTATGAGGGTCGTTCCTCATGCTACTCAATTTTAGTTACCGGTAAGTTCTTGTCATTGTAAGTATATGTGTATCATAGAGAACCGCTAACGGGGTACCCCTTGCCCCATGATACAGGATCTATCCCATATCAAAATGACAAGGCAACAGACAATGAGCATCTCAGCAATCTTCTTATTTACCATGGGAAAATGGTCCTTTTTTCTATTCTTTCCTCTCTCTCTCTATTTTATAAGAAGAAAGCTTCATAGATTTCTCACCATGGTGATGCTGCAAGTTCCCACCATGATTAGGCATGGCTTAGGCTAGCGGCCCAGGCGTTTCTCTAACACACATACATAACTCCATGGACTTACAAGCTCCCCTTTTATTTCACACCGCCGACATCCTTAAACAAAAGAGCATGATATCAACTGGGTAGATATTTACATGTGATGAAAGCGTTCCCCGTGACAGGACGGTTATGCTAATTCCCAACTTATAAGTGTAAGCATATACAACATAGATGACACGATGGTTCAAGTTTATTAGGGGCAAAAAATAAAGTGTGCCATCAAGTTTGTGAGAGCTTTAATCACTAATTTTCACATAACAAGTTTAATTTGGAAAATATATAAAACAATAATATACTTGGAATTGTGTAACACACCATGCATAGGAATTTATAGTGGACACTTTGGAATAACTTGGTTTCTTGGGAGTTGGATGCATGAGTAGAGCTTACTCAATACAAGTGGAGGCTAGCAAAAGACTGGGAGCGACCAACTAAGAGAGCAATAATGGCCATAATCATGCAGAGCGACAAAACATTATCAACTAAAGCATAAAGTGGTACCACAAGTCAAAAAATAAATGATCATAGAGGCTAAGGTGACTGGTTCATAGTCATAACATGGTGTGAGCATGTGCCAAGTCAACCCAAACAAAGCATTAAAGGAGAATACCATAATACTATGCCTTTGTATGTTAAAACAACACATGATTCTTGCAAGGCAAATTAAGCAATCTCAATTGTTTGGAACAAGTCATGCTACATCAATAATCACTAAGCATAAGGTCAAAACAACATAAAGCATGACATGATAAAGTCTAAGTCACAGTCAAAGCAAGCTCCTTTGTACCACTATAAGCAAGACATTTTCTACTCCTTTCCAACACCACTCAACTTATTTGAAACAACACAGCGAACACGGGGGTCCAACTACTTTATTCAAGCAAACTAAACAAACGAAAACCAAAAATGAAAACTAAGACGCTCCAAGAACAACACAATAGTGCATGAAATAATAAAAATGAAGTGTCTAGAAAGACCTGAGATTTTTATTGATGAAGAAGGGGATGCCTTGGGCATCCCTAAGCTTTGATGCTTGTACCTCTTGAATATTTCTTGGGGTGACACGGGGTTGCATCCCCAAGCTTGAGCTTTTGTCCATTCTTCATCTCATTACATCATTCTTACCTTACACCTAAAAATTTCCCATGATACAAAACTTCACACAATCTTCATTAGCAACATTAGGGCATTCAAAAAGTAATAAACCTTTGGGTTTAGTTTCAAAATAGCAAAACTTTCATTACAAACACAAGCTACTGTAGCAATTCCCTCAAAAAGTTCAATTTACCCAAGAGAACCCAAAAAGAAATCAATAAAGAGGCAAATGCAAATAATGGCAGAAATCTGACAGAACAGACCAGCGGGTAAAAACTGATTTTTTCTAAGACCTTCTGTTGCTCAAATCAAAAAGTGGTGAACTAACGAAAGTTAACTAACAACCTGGGGGATTTATTCAGAAAATTACAGCTCAATCCAACATACAGAGGTTTTCACGAATTTTTATAGTGAAGCACAAAAATATGTTTCGGGACAACACTTCCCCAAATCTTACTTCCCTCTCATTAGAGGTTATTCTTAGTACAAAAATCAAATGAAAAGGATAAGGAGAGGTTATTACAGAAGTAGTAACTTCCAAGACTCAAGAAAACAATTGGGTTATCTCCCAAGGAGTACTTTTCTTTAACGCCTTTAAGTTAGGCACAAGAAGCAAGAATCAAGTATTTTCAAACGAAGAAGCATTAACATCAAATTTTGCTTTCAAAGGAGGAGAAAAAGGTAACTTCTCTCTCCTCATAGGGAAGTGTTCAATACCTTTCTTGAATGGGAATTGATATTTAATGGTGCCTTCTTTCATATCAATGATGGCACCAACAGTTCTAAGAAAAGTTCTTCCCAAAGTAATAGGACAAGAAGCATTGCATTCAACATCCAAAACATAGAAATCAAAAGGTACATAAGCATTGTTAACCATAATAAGAACATCATTAATACTCCCCATGAGTTTCTTCTTAGCATTATCATCAAGTGGGACATCCAAATAGCAATCTTCCAAAGGTGGCAAATCAAGCATTTCATAAATCTTTCTAGGCATAATAGAGACACTAGAACCAATGTCACATGAAGCATTGAGATCAAAGTCATTCACTTGCATATTAATAATGGGTTCCCAACTATCTTCTACTTTCCTAGGAATAGAAGCTTTGTGTTTCAATTTTTCTTCCTTAATTTCAATGAGAGCGAGCATCTGTAATGTGTTTTGTAAAAGCCATATTCATAGCACTAGCATTAGGACTTCTAGCAAGATTTTGTAGGAACATAATCACTTTAGAAATATTGCAACCATCAAGATCAAAATCAAACTTAGGATCATAGGTAGTAGACTTATTGGGTTTGCGCATTGTTGTAGGAGGAATGGGGACTTCTTGTGGTTTACCAGCTTCCATATTGGTGGTGGTAATAGTACAAACACTATTGTTTCTAGCAATTTCAGCTTCTCTTTCCCACTTAGCATGTAATTTAGATAACAGTCTAACATTTACATCAATAGTAACTTGTATGGCATGAGTAGTAGCAAAGGTACTTTCCAAGGTTTCAGGTTTAGCAACCATTTTATTAATCAAAGAGTATTGTGCTTCAGACAAAGATGAAATATTTTTCTCAGCATTCAAAATTTTGGACTGCAAACTAGGAATTTCCCTATTCAAATTCTCAAGTTGATGACTAATATTTTTGAAAGTAGCAGATTGTTCTTCCATAGTTTTAATGAATAGTTTGTTCTGCTCATATTGCATTTGCATAAAGTTTTTAGTGGATCTTTCAACTTATAGAATCCTATCTTCACTAGGCATTCCAGATCTACCATGATAAGTATTGCTATTATTAGGAGGATAAGGCCTATAGTTATTATTACCATAAGCATTATTGCCAAAATTATTATTCCTAATGAAGTTCACATCAACTTGCTCTTGTTGAGCAACCAAAGAGTCTAAAGGAACATTATTTGGATCAATATGAGGTTTTCCATTAACAAGAATAGCCATGATAACATCAATTTTATCAATCAAGGAGGAGGTTTCTTCAACAGAATTTACCTTCTTACCATGTGGAGCTCTCTCAGTGTGCCATTCGGAATAGTTGACCATCATATTATCAAGGAGCTTTGTTGCAGCACCCAAAGTAATTGTCATAAAGGTACCTCCAGCTGCAGAATCCAACAGATTTCTTGAAGAGAAATTTAACCCTGCATAAAAAGTTTGGATGATAATCCAAGCAGTCAGTCCATGAGTGGGATAATTCTTTACCAAAGATTTCATTCTTTCCCAAGCTTGAGCAACATGTTCATTATCAAGTTGTTTAAATTTCATGATTTCACTTCTCATAGATATAATCTTACCAGGAGGATAGTATTTTCCAATAAAAGCATCTTTGCACTTAATCCAAGAATCAATAGTATTTCTAGGCAAGGATAGCAACCATTCTTTAGCTTTTCCTCTCAAGGAGAAAGGAAACAATTTGAAATTAATAATATCTCCATCTACATCCTTATACTTCTGCATCTCACAAATTTCAACAAAGTTATTGAGGTGGGCAGCAACATCATCAGAACTAGCACCAGAAAATTGCTCTTTCATAACAAGATTCAACAAAGCAGGCTTAATTTCATAAAAGGTAGCATCAGGACCAGGTGGAGCAATAGGTGTAGTTAGGAAATCATTGTTGTTTGTGATAGTGAAGTCACACAACTTGGTGTTCTCAGCAGAATTCATTTTTGCAAAGGTGGAGCAAACCAATAGCAGCAGGTAGAGTAGGGACTGATTTTTTGTGTTTTTATAAGAAAAAGAAAAACAAGCGAAACTAATTTTTTTGGAATTTTTGATAAAAATAAGCAAGCAAAACAAGGCAAAAGAAACTAAGCAAAACAAAAACAAAGTAAAGAGAAAGGTTATGAAGGACTCCCCTTGTGAAGCCGTCCTTAACTCCCCGGCAATGGCGCCAGAAAACGTCTTGATGCGGCTCAGATCACTGTAGAGCTTCGTTGGGATACTCCAAGAGGAATGTGTGATGAGCACAGCAGTAAGTCTCCTCAGTTATCAAACCAAGGTTATCGAACCAGTAGGAGCAAGGAAATGACTCCAAGGTGTTGCTAACAACTTGGAACCTGCACAACACAAACTCAAGACTTTGCCCCGATGAATAGTGAGGTTATCAATCTCACCGGTTTGCTGAAAACAAAGGATTAAATGTATGGTGTGGAAGATAATGATTGCTTGCAGAAAGTAAAAAGTAACAGTGGATGATGTATCAATGGTAAAGATTGGACCGGGGTCCACAGTTCACTAGAGGTGTTCTCCTTAAGATAAATACATAACATGTGGGTAAACAAATTACAACGAGGCAATTGATAGGACTGAGCAAGGCATAACAGTGCAATACTAGACATTCTTGATCCTATGAGATTTGATTGGGCATTACAACAATATACAAAGACCGCCATCCAACTGCATCTATGACTAGTAATCCACCTTTAGGTTATCATATGAACCCCCTCCAGTATTAAGTTGCAAGCAATGGATAACTGCTTTAAGCAATGTGTGTAAAATAGACAATACAATTGTTTCATGAACAAAAGATTTTTGTTTTCTCCCTAGTAGCAACATCACTCTACAACCTTAGAGATTTCTGTCACTTCCTCAAATTTAATAGAGGCATGAACCCACTATCGAGCATAAATACTCCCTCTTCGAGTCACTAGCATCTACTTGGCCAAGATAGCTACTAGAAACAGAGAGCATGCAAGATCTCAAAAAACACAGACATGATAGAATCAATAATCATAAGACATGATAGAATCAATAATCAATCTGACATAGTAATCTCAATATCCATCGGATCCCCGCAAACACAACATGCATGATTACAAATAGATGATATTGATCATGAACGGAGCTCATAAGATCTAAACATGATAGCACAAAGGAGGAGAAATGATCATCCGGCTACTGTATGGACACATAGTCCAAGGTGGAACTACTCACGCATCATACCGAAGGCTGGCATGGTGATGAAGAAGGCCTCAGGGATGATCTCTCCCCTCCGGCAGGGTGCCGGAAAGAGCTTCAGATCCCCCCGATCCAGGGACGATGGTGGAGGTGGCTACGGAATGTTTCATGGAGATCTGATCGGGTACTTAGGATTTTAGCATCGGGGGGCTTTATATAGGCGAAGTGGCGAGGCAGGAGGGCGGCCAGGGTGTAACATCCTAGCATTTAGGAACTAACGAAGGGTAGATTTAGGAATATGGAATGTTGCATCATATATTTGAGAAAATGTGGGTAAAATTTTTGCCAGGAGGAGCAGATTAGCTCAAGATCAAGCACAGGAGTACAGTAAAAACCAGATCAAGATCATCACCAACTTACTCGACAATCATCAGATTTTGTGGTGAGTTTCATAAAACCTTCACCTGATCTAATCATCTTATTTAGAGAAAAGCATGTGTTGTTTTATAAAACAAACCCTCAGAAAGCACCCAAGTGGGGTGAATCCATCATAGGGATTTCTGAAACTCTAAAAGGCAAACAACAAAGTACCAGGATACAACCAGAGCTCAGAGCAACATCCTTGCTCTGGCTGTCAAACTATATTTTACAATTCAATCATACATATACCTATGATATATTCTAGGCACACCCCTAAAGGAAGGGTATCACCTTAGAAACTAATCTTTGGGATCCATAGATTGATCAAGCTCACTATCATTTTTTCCAAGCTTTGATTCAATAAAGAATAACTGGTACCACTACCAGGACTATCTAGATGAACCAATTAGATAAGATTTGAATCCCTAAGCCTCATACGAACATCATTGGTCTTAGGAAATTCAGAGAAGAGCATCTCAATTTATCTTATAAAGCCAAGATTGTCTTAAGCCTAAAACGACCCAAATCAATGGGTTAGAATCAAACTTGTGTGCCATACCATGATGGTGTCACAAAAACAATCCATTATGAATCAGGATAGACATTAAATCATCATAAATTCGGGCAATCAACTTAACTAATCATTTTCCTGTTAACACAGGAATCATAACTAGGATATTCCTATATTAAACTTCACTGTTTGAGATCATGATGATCTCAAACCCATACACTAGTTCTAAGCCAACAACACCAGGACAATGATTTCCTCATGTCATAATCATGATCATAAACCCAGAGATGATAGTGAAAACTTATCAAGTCACTGACTTAATTAAGCATGATACCCAAGCAACTATATCATCTGAATCTGATGCAATCCAAGCATCAAATCATCTAGTAAGCCACCAGAAACATCATAGATCATTTTAAGCAACAAGCCTCGGGCCAATAATCATTTAGCATGTGTACAGACATCCAAACATGATTCAATTCATTCAGTACATGATCAATCACATAGCTGGAACCCTAAATGGATAATCATCCTAATCTTAATCAGACAGTATCAAGAGAGGACACTGCCAGCATCTAGCATCAAATCAGCCAGCACAGAGAGGAATCAAACTCACCGTAGGTCCTTGCTGAAGAATAGAAGAGGAAGCAGAGGGGCCGACGACCATGGTGGCATAGGGAGCACCCCAGAGGGGGCACTGCAACCCACACGGCGCCACAGCAGCGTCCCTGATCATGCCTGGAGGTGCAGAGCATCACCTCGACGCACGACGACCACGGCAGCACCTGAATCCGTGCCAATCCCCAAACCCTAGGGTTCGAGACGGCATCGATTCATGGCAGGAGATCCCAAGGCTCGAATCCAATTGGATAGAATGAACGGGCATCGCCGACAACCCCCTAGTGCACCACGGCGGCGACCAGAATGGCCTACGGCGGTGGGAATCGCCGGTGGCGGCATCGCCGGCCACGGGGTCGGGGTCGGAGGAGGAGAGGATGAACTCGAGGGAGAGAGAGGCAGTGAGGAGTGGGCTGAGCTAGGCTAGACCCTTCGGGGTGGTCCTTTTGTCCAGGACTAATGGGCCACTAGGGCCCAATAAGAATAACCATCCCAGGAATCTTTCCAGGCCTGTTTTAATAAAAAGGAAAAGACCAAAATACCCCTAGACTTAACTAAATCTTAGAAATTAAAATAAAAGTCCAAAAAATTATAAATAAAATAATCTTGGGTTCACAATAATCCATACTATTCAAATAAAATAAAATATAAAATATTAGACATTTAAAAAATTTATAAGAATTTTGTAATTTATATATTCCTTATGGAATTTTACAAAATTATTGAAAGGTGATAAAAATAAATAAAAATCATTTTCATTATACATTAATATTATAGTATTTTCTGAAAAATACTAAATAAATATTTAATAACAATTTTAATGTATAATTGATAATTCCTAAAAGAATTATTAAGTGAATAAAAGTCAAATAAAAAGGAAATAAAATAATTCAATATATGCTATAAATATTAAAAAGTAATATTTATAAATCCTTTATTATTAAAAAGAACTTTTTATAATAATGGGGTGAATGCATATCAAGTTAAATGATGCATGACATTATTGCATAATCATTTTGCTTCTTTAAAATTGTCCTTACCGGGCAATAATGATGTTTTTGTCGACATAGAAGCTCAAGGTCCAGTGCAAGCATCAGACTTCACTACCTTTCCATCACAAGGCAAGTTCATCACTTGCTCATGTCCTTTGAAGAGTCTTTATCAAAGTATTTGCAAATTGTGTGTTATCATATATGCTATAAAAGGAAGAAAATATTATTTTCACAAATAAAGAAATTTTAGATATCATCCTAAGTGGTGATATGATGGAGCAATAGAACTTAGAGCTCTAATTGCAACAATGATGATCAAGTAGGGACTTAATAACCCTTGACATCAGTGAATCTAGCATCGTATATTACGCGTTAGCCATGAGATTTGGAATGGGACAGAGAAGTCAGCTGTATCGTCTTCCTCTCGCATGAAGCCGGATGTGCAGGTCGTGGCTGTTATCCTCATAGCGTGCATATTAATTGGTAATTAGTAGAGGATATGCAGCATATGGGTGGGAACCCTCATCGTCCCAAGATAGTTCTGGCATCTAACGGTTTGTACGAACCATTGCCGTAATTCATTATGTGGGCATGGTGTACACCAAGGAGGCATGCGGGGTCGCTAAGGGGCAGTGATTGACTTGGACCAACTACTGGGCCCCACATCATGGAATTGTGGACGGGAAAGTATGCCCGGTTGTGCAACAAGGAGTTGATCTCTCATGGGTAAAGTAACGCACCTCTGCAGAGTGTAAGAACTATAGCTTGTTACTCCCTGTTCCGGGAAGGAGCTACAAACGCGGCAGGAAAGGAACTCCATGAAAGTTCTGGTTAACCTGTGAAGGCTCATTGTCATAGTTTTTCAGAATAAAATCAATCTTTGAAGAAAGATTTACAAAAATTGCATAGTACCAAGGATTTATAATCCGAGGTGGTAGTTAGAGCATCAAACTTCCCACCTTGCATAAAATGAACTTGTTGGGTAACGCTATTACTCATTCTTTCCTTTGATCCCTTGCTTAGACTCTGAGGATCCCGAAGACGTGTCAATGTATGCAGCTGAATGTCAAGAAGATGTGTTCTATGAGGAACCTGATCTATCCGGAGGAGTTGAAGGAGTGGATTACGAGATCCGCTACGGTGTCGATGATAACGAATCCAACTAAGTACTCCAAGTTAGTAGTGACCAATGGAGCCGAGCAGCATGAACTCTATAGAATAAGTTGCTGAGCTCAACTCCTAGACGGAGTTGCTACTTTTAAATTCCGCTGAACACTTTATATTTTGGTTTGTAAGTTGGATCTTTTGGAAGTCTTGAACTTCCGGTATTGTAATAATAATAATGTGTGTACTTTTGTAATATGGACCCGCAATGTTTCTGTTGTACCACTCTGAGGGATGTGATATTTACGGAATGGTGTTTTGTGGATGTCATGTCAACGACTATAGTGTACTACACGTGTAGTGGTATGCTGGGTCACCGTAGTTGGTATTAGAGAAAATTGCTTTAACCTTAGGTTGGAAACCTAGTAAAGGGTATTACCTGTAGGAAAATTTAGCAACGATAAAGAATTCTCTGAAAGTAATATAATGGGTATTCAAATGAGAATATTCCGTTATATATTTTAGTGTGATAATTCTTTGTTATGATGCAATATATTATTGGATACTAATCAAAATTATTTTTCTGATATACAGAGATATGGCACCAAAGTTTCCAAAACAGACTTCGGTAAGGAAAGAGGAGACTATTGATGATTATCAAGGATCATTCACAGACCAACTTCGTCAACTTTTAAAGCTTTTTAGTTGTCCAACTAGAATTCCAGTGAACACTATCACTTACCTTGATGTCCGGATGTTATCCAAGTATCGTGTGAGTATCCAACTTCCAGAGAAGCTTGGATTATATCATGATCTACCTATAGGAGAAGGTAGGAGTCATTTAGCAACATATCATGTTGTTGTTGTGGAGTCGATAGCTAATATCCGGGAGCAGAAAACCAAGGAGCTAGAAGGTAGCACATTCTCTGTGATACCTCATGATTCTATAGACTCGGAGCCTATACCGGATCATCTTACTTTCATTAAGAAGCATACTAAGTTAGCTTCCAAGTTTATGGATAGATACCGAACACTCGTTGCGTCTTTTTATAAGACCCATCAAGTGATTGTTGAAGACAAAAATGACATGTTAGAGGATCTAACTGGTCCGGAAAGGAGGAAGCAGTTAGCATTCCAGTTAGAGAAAGAAGCAAGTAGTAGTGCAACACCTATCTTTAAGGATATACTTATAGATCCTGAATCTTTTATACCATATCCTTATTCACCAAGACCTGAACCTATACATGATCCTACTATGGATATGCGGTATGCAGTACCACAGGGCTCAGAGGATGGTTCTGACTCAGAACTTCCTATTGAGAATTCGGATGGTTGGAGAATGGGATCATATAATGTATCTCATGAACACCAGATGTCCATAGATGGTTCTGACAGAAATGTTGGACAATCTAGTTGGATGGGTGCAAGAATGAACCCTAATAATAGAAGTAGAAATACCATGTCAATAGATAATCAGGATGAAGAAGAAGATCCTGAGGAGAGAGTGTTTGAATCATCAACATCTTCTCAAAACCCAGGGAATATACATTATCCAGTGTTTAACTATCTTGCCCAAGAGAGCACCTGGGAAGCAGCAGGATCTGCGTATCCCGTTGACAACTCAAGAAATGAAGCTCAGGAGATGCAGGCTGGAGATAATATTGAATTTGTTTCTGAAGACTTTTCAGCTGAGCTGGAGGGAGTCAATGCGCTCAGGTTGAGTAATGACTCAAGTCCTGACACTTTAGATACAGAGTATGTTCCTTCTGGAAGGCCATATGTTCCACAAACTGTGCGACGAACCACACATCATCACGGTTGGACATCAGGCATGTACGATGAGTGTAGTTACTACTAGAAGGAGGCAATTAGTTAGTAGTATCAAGTACCGTGTATTGTACCCCAAGTAATAAGGTAGTCGTGTGATTATACCTATATGGTATATGTTGTAAGGACTTTGTATCATTGTGGTATTATGTAAAATATGTGAAATGCATATTTGGATTTTCTTTGGATCTTCATTGTGTGACTAGTTCTGTGCGTAAAGTCGAGCTCAGAACACATGTGCATGATGTAATTATGAGTATTCGCTTTATGTTGCAGGACTAGAGGGTCATGGATACGGGTGTAGGAATGGAAACTGAGCAGCAGCAGTTGGAGCGAGAGGCCAAGGGAAAGGCCGATGCAGATGCAGCAAACCAGGAAGCATTACCACCACTACCACCAATGAGGCCGTTAACGGAGCAGAATTTTATGCAATGCATGCAAATGATGCAAGAGACCCAGAACAAGTTCATGGAAGAGCTGCTAGGACGAGCAAATCTGAGGGCACCTGAGGGTGGAGGAGTGAGTCTATCTGATTTCTAGAATGCAAGACTGTTACCTTTTGCATCAGCTCCTGAACCAATGGATGCATAAGACTGGCTAGCAGATACTGAAAGGAAGCTGAAAACTGTAGGTTGCAATGATGAGGAGAAATTGAGGTATGCAACTCATCTTCTGACTAGACCTGCAGCATCATGGTGGGAAAATCAGTTGGCCATGCAACAACCAGGAAGAGAGTTTACCTGGGAAGAGTTCAAGCAGAGATTCCGTGAATATCATGTTCCAGAAAGTGTCATGGAGTTAAAGCGGAGAGAATTTTAGGAGCTTCAGCAAGGATATACGAGTGTCATGAAGTACATCCGGGAGTTTAGCCAACTGTCTCGCTATGCTGAGGAGGATGTCAACACTGAAGAGAAGTGAAAGAAGCGTTTCCTCTATGGATTAAATCCATTTGTGAGGATGCAGCTAAGGTTAGCCAATAAGCAAACTTATCAGCAGTTGTTGGATGCAGCCATTACTTTTGAAGATGACTACAAGAATGTCCAAGAGGACCGGAGGAAGAGAGACAAGAAGGAAACCAAGAGGATTCAGGCAAGCAAACCTAAACCCAACCTGGAGTTCAAACCTCGGAATAGGAATTATAGCAACAATAACAATAACAATAACAATAACAAGGGTAGTGGTGGAAATCAATCCAATCCGAGAAGGAATGTTATTTGTAACAATTGTGGAATTTCAAGGCATTTCCAGAGGGAATGCAAAAAGCCTGTAGTGATATGTTACGGTTGTGGTCAGAAGGGGCATATCAAGCCAGATTGTCCGAGCAAACCACCTGGAGGATGGCCTACCAAGGGAGGAGGACAAGCTAGTGGAGGAAATGGACAGCCCAATAAAGGAGGAAATAATGGCAAGAGGAACCGACCTACCGGGAAACTGAACTGTGCAACCCTCGAGGAGGTGGAAAATTTGGAGCATGCAGTGATAGGTACGCTCAATATCCTTACCAATCCCGGCAAAGTTCTATTTGATACTGGTGCAACTACTTCATTCATTTCTGAAGAATTTTGTGATAAGTTCGGGATTAGAAGGGCAACGTTAGAAAGTCCTATGACCATAGTTACGGCAGGAGGGAATGTGATTGTACGCCACATAAAACAAGATTAGGTTATCTCGATCTGTGGTTGTACATATTTCGCAGACCTTTATGTGATTCCTTTGAAGGGAATTGCAGTAGTGCTGGGGATGGATTGGATGATGGAACACGAAGCTCAGATAAATTGTGAGGAGAAAACTGTCTCAATCAAAACTCCAAGTGGAGCAAGGATAGTTTATCAAGCAGATAAGCACAATCATATCATGGTGGATCTGCAGTTGAATTCAATGAAAGAAGTCAAATTGGAAGAGATTCCTGTAGTTAATGAATTCCAAGATGTTTTTCCAACAGAGCTACCGGGAATGCCACCAGACCGGGAGATAGAGTTCACCATTGACCTAATTCCTGGTACAACACCAATAGCTCAAGCACCATATAAGATGGGACCCAAAGAGTTGAAAGAACTCAAGGAGCAAATTGATGAGTTAGCTAGAAAAGGATTTATACAGGAAAGTGTATCTCCATGGGGAACACTAGTAATCTTTGTGGATAAGAGAGATGGTGGAAGACGGATGTGTGTTGATTATAGAAATCTAAACAACATGACTATCAAGAACAAGTATCCTTTACGAAGAATTCAAGATTTGTTTCATCAGGTAAAAGGGACTGGAGTATTTTCAAAGATCGATTTAAGATCTGGATACCATCAAATAAAAATCAAGTCGAAAGATGTTCCAAAAACAACATTTGTCTCAAGATATGGACACCATGAGTATTTGGTAGTACCATTTGGTTTGACCAATGCACCGACAATATTCATGAATCTGATGAACAAATCTTCATGCCATATTTGGACAAGTTTGTCATAGTCTTTATTAATGATATCCTGATATATTTGTAGAGTTCCCAACCTTTTAATAAGGTAGAGATCCCTGTGTTTACAATGCTAGTCCCTGGATCAATAGCTAGCATCCACAGTTAAGATGTAATATCAAGAAACAAAGGTCATAATACAACTTTATAACCAGGAATAACATAATTTTATTACATCTTACATAGCTCATTTGGCTATTACAATACATTGGAGCAGAAAAATCTATAAGCATGGGGTCCTTCATCTTCAAAGTGCCACAGGCAACATGCTGGTTGTAGGCTTTGTAATCCTAATCAATCAACTTCACTAAAATCAATCAAACCTGCAACATAACAAGTTACAGCCACAAGGGTCAATACATTTGAATTGTATTGGCAAGCTTCACTACTATGTAGAATATAAGTGGATCCTATCAATACATGCATATTTGGCTAAGTAGGGTTTTAGGCTCATTTGCAGAAAGCAATAATTTATCCTATCTTTTCAAAATGGTTTTGTTCCTTTTGTCAAATCCTTCTGAACTCCTTGGTAAATCCCCAAGTGTTCAAGTCCTTGTCAAAACCTCTTGAGCTCCTTGGTAAATCCCCAAGTGTTGCAAGTTTTATCAAAATCTCTTGAGCTCCTTGGTACCCCCAAGTGCTGCAAGTCTTTTGTTGTTACTTTAAAGTTTTTCTTTTCGAAATTGGAATGTCGAGATTTCCCATAGCTTCAAGCTTTAGTTGCTCAGTATTGTCAATAACCGGGGACACGGCTAAGTACTTAGATTTTGTTATCTTCTGCAGAAGTTGTACACTTTACCCACATGACACACTCTCATCTTGTTGCCACCAGTGGCCGCTGGATAGGTACTCACCAAGATGGAGTACTGGCAGATTGAGAATGTGACGAAGTCTTTCCAAAGGGTCCTCCCATACACCATTGCTAGCTTGTCTTCAGGCACCCATGTAGGGTTTCGAGTTCCCTCATTTTTAGTACCTGGGACAATGCATGGGTCTTCCCAATGTAGTTGACTAAGCCAGAGCCATAATAGCATGTGGCTGTACACGAAAGCCACAATTGGAGAAACATGTTCAATCTCTAAGTTCCTGGGTGGTTTTCTTTTGGTGCACAACACAAAGAGATTGCCATAGACATGGTTCCTTTAGTTGCCACCTTCTCCAAAACTCAAAGTATCCTTGTCCACCCAGGTGGTTCATTGAGTCCTTGTTTTATTATATAAAACATAAGTCTTTTTCTCAACTTCATAAAATCTCAACATGTATCTCTTCTCAAAATATATAGCAAGGCTAAGCATTTTACAACTACATTGTTTCCACTAAGGAATGTATAAGGTATCCTATTAGGATTTAGCATAGCATAAGTATAGAAATTCTTTTCATGCATGTTTGAAAATCCACTAAGTATAATGAAAATAGTAGGACTTTGGATGATAGTGTCACTTGCCTTTTTGGTAGGGAATGTTGGTTCACTTCTTGATCTTGCTAGTTTCACACTTTTCTAACTTCACTACAAGTCAATCAAGCAAACACAAAATCAACTAGCATTCCAAACCATAATCAAAACATCACACATAAAATAATAGGAACTAAGTCATGCATGCAAGCATGCAAAAGATAGTTTTATTTGCAAAGGTGGTTTCTACTAGGCTCTAACCTTTGTAAGGTTCAAAGTGGTCATTTTCCAAAGTGGCAAAGTCATTTGCAAAAAGGGTTTTATCCATAAACCATTTTTTCATGTGATGGGAAGCAACCATTTTATATTGCTCACCAAATAAGTTGTTAGTTCACAAAACTTGGTTTTAGGGTCAGTAGGTTTGATTCAAATCATTTTCCCAAAGTTTTTATTCCAAAAACATTTTCATAGCAAAAACAATATTTTTATTTGACTAGAAATAGGCTAATTCAAGTTTTTATTTCTAATCTTCACAAAATCCATTTTTAAAACCATGGGTTGGTTCCTAGGGTCAGTAGGTTCACCACAAACCAATTTGCAAAGATTTCAACCCTAAAAACATTTTGGAATAATTTTTATAACCTAAACAAGCATACAAATGTTT
The DNA here is from genome assembly GCA_023614405.1 of Avena insularis. Classification (NCBI taxonomy): domain Eukaryota; kingdom Viridiplantae; phylum Streptophyta; class Magnoliopsida; order Poales; family Poaceae; genus Avena; species Avena insularis. The sequence continues at coordinate 386,651,727 of CM042693.1, read as the reverse complement.
CTGCAAAAACAAACATTCTAACAGAAACTTTTTACTAAACAAATTGCATGGTTGGCTAGGGCTTGTTCCACTGATTCCATTGATATAAAGTTTGCAAATTTTGGACGTGTGGATCAAAAGTTACAAGGTTTTCAAATCTGCAAACAAATCTGATTTCAAATCTGTTTTTAAATCGAAGACTGGCCACGCGTCGCGATGTTACTGGTCGATACCGATTCGGGTGGATCAGCCTCTGTGAGGCGTTGGATCTGAACAGATTGCACAGCTCAAGTCCACTCGTACCCTTTCGCTCAGGTTCTATTATCAGCCATAGGATCGAGATCTAACGGTGTGAATCTATTCGACCATACTCGAGCGGCGCTGACGGCGGCGACGGCGTGTCTGCCTACGGCGGAGCCAGCGATGCAGGAAGCAAAGAGGCTAACGAGGATGCTTACCGTGTTCGCAGTAGCGTGGGGAAGCTCGACGTGTTGTTGGTTCGACGAGGGGCGCACCGGGGTGAGGTTAATGGCTCGCCGGAGTTGCTCCTGGCGTCGGGTTCGTCTGGTGGTCATCGAGGTCGATGCTACGGATCACGAGGAGGCAAACAGAGGGCATGGTTAGATGCGTAAGCTCAAGGCGATGACGCGTGCGTGATCGAGAGGGCGCGGGGTGGTCGGTTCTTACCAGGGAAGGTCGTCGGAGATAGTAGCAGACGCGGCGGCGCTCAGTCGAGGTGGTTGCCGATGTTCTGGGGCGCCCACGGTTGAATGGGAGGTACAGGGAGAAGCGTCTAGGTCTGGGGAATGTGCCCGTGTGCTTGGGGAGGCAAGGGGTGGCGAGGTTCGGCCGGAATCGAGGAGGGAGCCTGTCGAGCAAAGGAGGGGTTTCTGGTGAAATTAGCGTAGCCTGGTGGCGTGTAGGTTGTGGCGACAGAGGGGAAATGGGGAGGAGAGGGAGATGTTTAAGGGAGCGTGGTCGCTGGGGGATTAATGGCCGTTAACAGCGCGAATTGATCGTCGGAGTAAAGATAGGAAGCGGCAAGGAGGATTCAGCGCGGGTTTGAAGACGATGAACAATGCTGTGGGGCCTTGCTGTCAGTGAGTGAGAGGGTTAGGGAAGAGGGTCCACCAGTCAGTTGCTCTGCAGGTGCGAGTTTAAGTGGAAAACGTTTCGCAGAGGGGGAGAGAGACTGGGCTGTGTGTGGGCTTCCTGGGCCAGGTGGGTTGGGCTGCTGTCTGACTCTATTTTTTTCTTTCAAAAGCTTTTTCTTTTTCTATTTCTATTTTCTGTTTCGAAATTCAAACAACAAATCAAACATTCAATTCACATAAAACTTTCACCAATCTTTGTATTGAGTTTTGGTTCTGTCTAACAACAAATCCAAGTCCCAAAAATAAAATAATAATTTTATTTTAGGGTCCATTTATTAATTAAATAAAATGGATCTTAGTTATTAAATCAAATAGGATTTGATTTATTTAAAACTCCATTTGAAATCCAAATAATTTCAAAACCAAATCAGTAGGTTTTATTTGAAAATAAAGAATACTTGGAAGACTTGTTTAAAATAAATAAGTTTTGATGTTTAATTAAAATAGTAAAACCTTTATTTTTAATAAACTTGGATATTATATCCTTATTATTTTATTTTAAATAAACCTTTACTATTTTTATCAAATAGAAATGTTTTTATTTCAAAAGGCTTGGCCAAGTTTTAGTTTGGTTTTATAAAATAATCCTTATTTAAAATTCTATCCTTTGCTTTTGAAAACCAAATCTTTTTATTAAAACATTCAAAATAGTATTTCCAAATATTTTTTAGCTTTATTGTTTATTTAACTTTTAAAATCCCTTTAGGATTTTATTGGACCCAAGATCAAAAATAGGTTTGAAAGTTTTCCAATTGGATTCAAAAAGTTTCTTCTCACCCTGAAAATCAACAAAGTTTTTTTTTATTCATTTATTTTTCACATTACAAGATTTGGAAAATCTTGGGATGTGACGATATTCCAAGGATAAGGAAGAGCATGCTGATAGTTTAAGAATAGCATTGCAGACTTTAAGAGAACACAAACTTTATGCTAAGTTCAGTAAGTGTGAATTTTGGCTTGATGAGGTAGAATTCCTCGGTCATGTGATCAGTAAGGATTGAATTGCTATGAATCCATCTAAAGTTCAGTAGGTACTAGAGTGGACTGCACCGACCAATGTGAAGCAAATTTGAGGTTTCTTAGGAATGGTTGGATATTATCAGAGATTCATTGAAGGTTTATCCAAAATAGCCGGACCAATGACCAAATTATTAAGGAAGAATACACCATTCAAGTGGGATGAGAAATGTGAAGCAAGTTTCCAAGAGTTGAAGACTAGATTAACCACAGCTCCAATCTTAGCGGTTCCTGAAACAGGGAAGGACTTCACCGTATACTGTGATGCGTCTAAAGAAGGTTTGGGTTGTGTATTAATGCAAGATCGGAAAGTGATTGCTTATGGTTCAAGACAATTGAAACCACATGAAGTCAACTATCCAACTCATGATTTAGAGTTAGCAGCAGTAGTTTTTGCACTGAAAGGATGGAGGCATTTTCTTCATGGAGCCAGATGTGAGTTATACACTGACCATAAAAGTCTCGAATATTTCTTCAATCAAAAAGAATTGAATATGAGACAGAAGCGTTGGTTGGAACTAATCAAGGATTATGATTTAACAATCAATTACACCCCAGGGAATGCAAATTTGTAGCAGATGCTTTAAGCAGAAAGAGTGCAGATATTCAACCAAGCAATAGGGAGTTACCAAAAGAGTTACAAATGGACTTGGAAAGATTATAGCTTCAATTTATCAGAACAGAGGTTCTTGGAGGATTAGCTACTATGCAGGTAGTTGCGAGGCAGATGGTGATCTTAAGCAAGAAATTTTTAGACATCTAGAAGAAGATCCTTTTATTGCTGAGGAAATTCGGAGGATATCTCAAGGGCAAAAATCAGTTTTTCACCTTGGAGATTATGGGTCTTTATGGTTTCAAGACCGTCTTTGTGTTCCAGATGTGATGGAGATTAGAAATGTCATACTCAAAGAAGCACATGATACACCATATTCTATACATCCAGGGAGTACTAAGATGTATATGGATTTGAAAGAACTATTCTGGTGGAATAACATGAAAAGAGATATTGCCAAATATGTATCTGAATGCCATACTTGTCAAAGGGTGAACGCTGAACATCAAAGTCTAGCAGGACCATTACAACCCTTGGAAATTCCGGAATGGAAATGGGAGGAAATATGTATGGACTTCATTACAGGATTGCCTATGACACCAAAAAGGAAAGATATGATATGGGTAATTGTGTACAGACTCACTAAGAGTGCACATTTTATTCCGGTGAATCAAAAGGATAATGCCGAGAAGTTAGTTGAAGTATATGTCAAAGAGATAGTAAGTAAGCATGGAGTACCCAAAAAGATCATAATGGATAGGGGATCAGTGTTTACTTCAGCATTTTGGAAGCAATTGCATGAAGCACTTGGTTCAAAGTTAGATTTTAGCACGACATATCATCCTGAGACAGGAGGTCAAACTGAAAGAACAAATCAAATACTAGAAGACATGTTAAGGGCTTTTGCATTAGATTTTGGAGGAACATGGGAAGATCACCTACCATTGGCAGAGTTTTCTTATAATAATAGCTATCAGAGTAGTCTGAAGGCAGCTCCATATCAGGTTCTGTATGGAAGGAATGTTGGAATTATGCCCTAGAGGCAATAATAAAGTTGTTATTATTATAATTCTTGTTCATGAAAATGTTTATATTCCATGCTAGAATTGTATTAAACGGAAACTTTAATACTTGTGTGGTTTGTGAACAACACCGTGTCCCTAGTACGCCTCTATGGACTAGCTCATTGATCAATGATGGTTAAGGTTTCCTAACCATAGACATGAGTTGTCAATTGATAATGAGATCATATCATTGGGAGAATGATATGGTGGACAGACCCAAACTAAGCGAAGCAATTAGATCGTGTCATCGTGTTCGTCTTTGCGAAGCTTTTCTTATGTCAAATATTGTATTCCTTAGACCATGAGATAATACAACTCCACGGAATCGGAGAAAGCTTTGAGGTCATCAAACGTCATCCTATGAGAGGGTGATCATAAAGGTGTCTCTCAGGTGATCGGAAAGTATCTGTTGGGTTGTATGTATCGAGATGGGATTTGTCCCTCCCAAGTCGGAGAGATATACTTCGGGCCCACTCGGTAATCGATATCAACACCGCTTGCAAGCATGTGGTTAAGGAGTTAATCACAAAGTGATATCGGATTACGGAACGAGTAAAGTACTTGCTGTGAATGAGATTGAACTAGGTATGCCGATACCAACGATCGAATCTCGGGCAAGTAAAATATCGGGAGACGAAGGGAATATATATATGGGATTGATTGAATCCTGGCATCGTGGTTCATCCGATATGATCATCGATGAATGTGTGGGAGTCAATATGGGTTTCGTGCCTCTTGTTGATTATTGATAGAAGATCATGTCTGCATATTCTCGAACCCGCAGGGTCACACACTTAACATGTCTCGACGCTAGGATAGATTGGATAATTGGTTCATGAGTTTTTGTTCGGAGTCTTGGATGGGATCCGGGATATCACGAGAGGTTCCGGAGTGGTCCGGAGAATAAGATTGATATAAGGCAGTGCAGTTTTTGGAGTTCGGAATTGTTCCGGGTTAATCGGTATTGTACCGGAAGCTTCTAGAACCTTCCGGAAGGGGACCAACGTGGCCCCACCTTCCAGGAGGGGGCATGGGCCTATGAGGGAGTGCCCTGGCCGCATTGGGCCAGGGGCACAAGGCCCCATAGGGCCCACCGCCAAGAGAGGTTTAAACTCGAGATAGAGCTTCTAGAAGGGGTTTCCTTGCCCCACTCCTTCTCCTTGGGGCCGACCTTGGCTTGGGGAGGGGAGCTGCGCCCACCCCTCTATATATAGAGGGCTAGGGGCGCACCACCCCCCACACCTTCCCCTCCAACCCTAGCCGCCCTGCTGCCCTTCCTCTCTCCCTCCCGACTGTTTATAGGCGAAGCCCTGCTGCAGAAATTCTTGTAAGGTCCCCAACCTTTTAATAAGGTTGAGCCCCCTGTATTTACAATGCTAGTCCCTGGATCAATAGCTAGCATCCACAGTTCAGATGTAATATCAAGAAACAAAGGTCATAATACAACTTTATAACCAGGAATAACATAATTTTATTACATCAATACATAGCTCATTAGGCTATTACATTACATTGCAGCGGAATAACTATAGTCATGGGTCCTTCATCTTCAAAGTGCCACAGGCAGATGTTGGTTGTAGACTTTGTAATCCTAATCAATCAATCTTCACTAAAATCAATCAAACCTACAACATTACAAGTTACAGCCACAAGGGGTCAATACATTTGAATTGTATTGGCAAGTGATACTTTGGTAGTATAGTGGAATCTATCATCTATATGCATTTGGATAAGTGGAGTTGAGGCTTGCTTTGCTCAAAATAGATTTTTCCTTAACTTTTGAAAACACTAAGTTTTTGCTTGGCACAAAACACCCAAGGCATCTATCAATCAAAGACTCCAGATCCACTCAGGGCATCTACCAATCAATGACTGAAGATCCTTTTAACCCTTGTTCACCCACAAATTTTATTAAGAAATTGGAGTGATGAGATTCTTGAAGTTTCCATGTCTTGATGCTAAAATTGTCCTTTACCAGGGACATGGCTAAGTACTTAGGTTTTACACTCTGCAGAGGTGGTGCACTTTCCCCACAAGACTTGGTTTCCCAAGACAAGATCCTTCAGAAGCCTTTCCTTAGTCAAATGGACGCGTTCCAACCTATTATTCCCTCTACCACCAACTGTCCAAGAGACTAAGTTCTAGCAACCTAAGATCATGGCAGAGCCCATAATGCCAAGTGGTTGCACTTGAAGCTTCTCAACATTTGACATCTCAAATCTCTTTGTTTCCTGGGTGGCCATCCACAAGTGAGATACACTAAGGTAAACCATAAACATGGGCCTTGTGAACCACTCAACCAAAAACCACCAAGCAAGTCCCATTCCACCCAGGAGATTCATTAACTTAGTTGTTTTGTTAAATAAAACTCAAGTCCTTAGACTTAGAATAATTTTTCCATAGTGTATATATAAACCACCCTTGTTTTCTAGTAGCTAGGCTAAGCATGGCATGGCAACTTATCCTTAGGGAATTTTCCTAGTAACTCTAGCATTCTATTCTAAATAGGATTTCCCATCATCAATTGACAAAAGTAGCATGCAAGTCCTAACAAAATATATCTAATGCATGTATAAAATATAGGAATGGAATATTCATGGAGATATCACTTGCCTTTTTGGTAGAGGGTATAGGTTCACTCCTTGTCCTTGTAACACTCACACTCTTCAAGTCACTACAATTCAATCAAGCAAGGCACAAACTTAATCTACCAATCAAGCAAAACTACACACATAAAATAACAAAGTCAAACAAACAATTTTTCACACACAAAGTAATGGGATCTAAGTCATGCATAAGCATGCAAAGGTTGGTTCTATTGTAAGGATGGTCTTCACTAGGCTTCTAACTTTGTAAGTTCCAAATTGGTCATTTACCAAAATGGCAAAGTCATTTGCAAAGAGGGTCTCTATTAGATTCCTAAACTTTGTAAGATCCAAATTGGTCATTTACCAAAGTGGTAAAGTTGTTAGCAAAAGGCTTTACTATAAAACCATTTTCCAAAACAAAGTGTCATTCTATGTGGTGTAGAAATATTTCTACTAGGGTATTATCCTATAGGTTTCACCAAATGAGTTGCTATTGCAAAACTTGGTGTTTTGGGTCAGTAGGTTTGGTCCAAAATATTTTCTCAAAGTTTTCTTTATGAAAGCATTTTCATAAACAAAACAATGGTTTTTAATTAGCTAGAAATGGACTAAACTAATTAATCCATTCTATTCTTTTCCAAAAATCATTTTCCAAACTATGGGTTGGTTCCTAGGGTCAGTAAGGTCACAACAAACTAATTTGCAAAGGTTCTAACCCTAAAAACATTTTTAAACAATTTTCCTAATGTTAGCAAGCACACAAAAGAATCTGCAAAATCATACAAGCTAACAGATACTATTTGCTAAACTAAGGGTAGGGTTGGTTAGATCTTGTTCTCCTGAATCCAACGACATCAAATTTGTAAAATTTGGACGTGTGGATCGAAAGATACAAAGGTTTGAAGTTTGCAAAAGTTTCTGTTTTCAAATCTGTTTTTAAACAGATCTGGTGGACACGCGGCGTAATTCTATTCGTCGGTACCGATTCGCTGCGGATCACGCTCTGTAGCCGTTGGATCTAAATGAGATCGCTGGCGCAGGACTCGTACCTCTTCGCGGTTAAGTGATCTATCGAATCAGATCTAGATCCTACGGTTCTAGCGTGCTCGACCATTTGAAGCCAGCGGCGGTGGCTACCGGCGGCGGAGTCGTCGGTCGAAGACGGTGCCGGCGATACAGGAAGCGAGAGAGAAAGAGGGCATGCTCACCGAGTTCGCAAGATCGTGGGGAAGCTCGAGGTAGTGTCTTCCTATCGCGGGGCGTACTGGAGTGAGCTTGATTGCTTGCCGGAGTTCTCTTGGCGGGCTCTCGGGTTGTCGTCGTTGGCGTCGTTGTGGATCACGAGAAGACAAACGGAAAGCACTGTAAGACGCGCAAGGGTACAGCGGTGATGCGAGCGTGAAGGAGGAGTGAAGGGGCGGTCTGGTCTTACCGGTGGGGCTCGGAGAGGAAGCGGCGGCGGTGCTCCTTTGTCGACGACGGAGGCGAGGATAGCGCCCTAGGTCAAACGGAAGGTGTCGTTAGGTTCAGATGAGCTTGTAGATCATCATCGGGTCAACGAGGATGAGAGGAGGTCAGGTTTACGGGAGATGTCGCCAGCTTGATTGGAAGCAATGGCTGGCTCGGGCTTGTTGAGTCGGGTTACGGTGCTCCAGCGCAACTAGGAGTACTAAGAGATGCGTGAGGTCGAGAGGAGTCCACTCGCGTGAAGTAGAGGCGGAGGGTGGTGAGTTGGCGGAATTGCTGTGACACTCGTCGGAGCAGAGGCGTTCGAGGAGGAAATGGAGCACTGGGGCGAGCTTGGGGAAGGGGTCCGAGGAAAACGGAGGAGAGAGCGAGGCGATTAAAAGGGCGTGGTCGCGACGAGGAATTAACGCGTTAAGGCGAATTGATCTCGGCATTCATGGACAAAGAAGCGGCAGTCGTCTGGGGAGACAGGTCGTGGGGAGGACGATGAGCAGTATCGGTGGGGTCCTCCGTCAAGGGAAAGATAGAAGGAAAGGGTCCACAGTCGACCTCGGTGAGGGTTTCTTTTCATGCAAGAAAACGGTTCGGGGAAAAATAAGAGGAGGTGGGGTCATCTCGTCAGCGAGAGGGAGAGAGAAAGAGTGGGTCCGGGCTGTCAGTCTCTGTGCGGGTCTGTTTCTGAGTGAGAAAAGGTTTCTTCGGGGGAGAAGAGGGAGTACTGGGCTGGTCTGGGCCTTAGTGGGCTGGGCCTGTTGCACTATTTTTTTCTGTCTAAATCTTTTTCTTTTTCTAATTCTTTTTCTGTTTTCAATTTCCAAACAGTTATTCACACATTCAAACAATTTCAAATCAATTCAAACAAACAGCAAACTTTTCATTTGAATTTGGTTCTATTTGACAACATAATCCAAATCTCAAAATGAAATAATATTTTTATTCATTTTAGGATCCATTTATTATTTAAATAAAGTGGATCTTTAGTTATTAGGGTTTGATTTATTTAACAAAATTTCCATTTGAAATCCAATTATTTTCAAAACCAAACCAGAAGGTTTTAATTTGAAAAATAAAAGAATTCTTGGAAACTTATTTAAATAAATAAATAAGTTTTGGTGTTTTAATTAAAATGGGAAAGCCTTTACTTAAATAAAATTGGATATTTAAATCCTTATTATTTTATTTAAATAATCCTTTACTCATTTTAATCAAAGCAAAACCTTTTAATAAAAGATTTCAAAGTAGTAATAAAATACTTGGTGTTCATTTAAAATGGGAAAAGCTTTTACTTAAATAAAATTGGATATTTAAATCCTTTATTTTATTTAAATAAACCTTTACTCACTTTATCAAAACAAAATATTTTATTTCAAAAGTTTGGCCAAAATTAATTTGGCTTATCTTTTCATTTGAAACCAAAGTCTTTTATTAAAAGATCTAAAACAGTGTTTCCAAAACAATTTATTTTCCTTTGATAAATGTTTATCTTTATAAATCCCTTTAGGATTATTTGTTCACCATTTGGTATGGGCTTTGGTAAGGGCTTTATTGGCTTTGGAAATTCAATTTCCTTATCTTATATTATTCACAAGATTTTGTCTATGGTTCCAAACTAAGTGAAACCAATCTCTAAGGTCTTTCTTGATCCTTTGAGAAAGTTTGTTGATCAACTTTGGTAGGGATCAAATCCATAGGTTTGGAGATACTTTGGAAATTGATTTCCTTCCATTAGGGCTTAGGGTTTTGGATTTTGGATTTACTTTCCAAGTGTTTAAATTCCAGATACATTCATTGAGGAATGCAATTCCCTTGATTTGGATTTTGTTGGATTCAAACTTTAGAATCCCATTTTTAACAAACTTTGGCTAAAGTTTTCCTTTTAGAAACAAAAGTTTCTTTTTACCCTGATTTTCAACAAAATTTTATTTTGTTTAATTTATTTTTCACATTACAAGATTTGGAAAATCTTGGGATGTGACAATTCTCCACCATATACACCACACCGTCGTGTTGTAGATCCAATCCATCTCTCCACCATACTTGCTGGTCCGAGGAAGGAGGAGACGTCGAGGTGCTGCACCTGTGCATCTCACGGAGGCACCGCCACTTGTGGTGCTAGATCGGATCGCGAGGAGGAGAAGCGAGTACGACTACATCACCCACGTTCTGACAAACGTTCCACTGTGCGAATCTTCAAGGGTATGAAGATCTAATCCAATCTCTCTTGTTGTTTGCATCTCCTAGATTAGATCTTGGCTTCCCCTCTATTCGCATCCGTAGAAAATTTTGATTTACTATGCCGCGAAACCCTTCAGTGGTATCAGAGCTAGATCTATGCGTAGATGTGTTTCACGAGTAGAACGCAACATGGTTATTGCGGCCATTGATGTTTTCTGTTGCAAGCCTCTTGTTTGTGTTCTTCTTATGATGCGGGATAGTGAGATTGAAGCGGTCCAGGCCAACCTTACGCGACGTCGTTCGCGAGACCGGCTCCGCACTTGACGTGTGGCTTGTTCCACACATGCGGCTGGTGGATGCCAGTTTCTCTATAGTTGTCATGGGATTTACACCGGAGTTTGGCAACCATAATATCACCGTTGTGGCTTTCCGTAGGTAAGAATCGTTCTTAGCATCTACTCCCATAAGCCACGTAAAACATGCAACAACAAAGTAGAGGCGTCTAACTTGTTTTTGCAGGGAGTGTTTTCTGTGATATGGTATGGCCCAAGATGTGATGTGTATAATGTATGCGATGATCATGTTTTGTAATGTTTCACGACTTGCATGTCGATGAGTACACAACCGGCAGGAGCCATATGGTTGTCTTTATAATTGTGTATGACCTGTGTGTCAACTTCTTATACGCCATGCAATAGTTTCACTTTATCGCTAAGTAGTTAGCAATAGTTGTAGTTGCTATTCATGGTGGAGGCAATCATGGTGGAGTGATGGAGATCATGCCGGCACGCACAAGATGGAGATCATTGCGCGAAGATTGGCTATACCATGTCACATTAAAGTTATATGCATGTGATGTTTATCCTTTTATGTATCTTATTATGCTTAGATCGCGACGGTAGCATTATAAGATGATTCCTCTTAAAGATCAAGATAAAACTGTGTTCTCCCAAGTATGCACTGCTATGAAGTTCGTCGTGTCCAAGCATCACATGATGATCGGGTGCTATAGACTCTACGCTCACATACAACAGGTGCAAGCCAGTTTTGCACACGCGGAAATACTTGGGTCTAACTTGACGAGCCTAGCATGTACAGACATGGCCTCGGAACACATGAACCGAAAGGTTAAGCATGAGTCATATGAATGATATGATCGACACTTCGTTGTCCACCATTGAAACCACATCTCTTCTCGTGAAGATCGGATTAGGTGTGGTGAATTTGGATCGTGTTCACTAAACAACTTGAGGGATGTTGAATTTAGTGGGAGTTCATCTAGTAATTTGATTAAGTTGAACTATTTATCATGAACATAGTCTAAATTGTACTTGCAAATACTGTAGATCACATGGCTAAGTCCAACTTCAACGTTTTTGCTGAGAAGGAAAAGCTTAAAAACAATGGGTCTAACTTCACCAATTGGTTCCGCAATCTAAGAATCATTCTCTCTGGCGGTCAAAAGGACTATGTCCTTGGGAAAGCGTTAGGTGACCCCCTGCTGCAACTGCGCCGGCTGATGAGAAAGCTGTCTATCAGTCGCGCAAAGATGATTATGGTGTGATTAAGAGCACCATGTTGTTTGCTATGGAACCGGAACTTCAAAATCGTTTTGAAGACTATCCCGGGCCCTTTGAGATTCTCGAAGAGCTGAAAACCATGTTTCAGACTCAGGCCCGTTCTGAGAGATATGAGATCTCTGAGAAGTTCTTTAACTGCAAGATGGAGGAAGGGAGTTCCGTTAGTGAGCACGCCATTAAGATGACGGGCTACACTCAACGCCTTGAGCAACTGGAATGCACGATTCCAGAGGAGCTCAAGATTGACAGGGTTCTGCAATCACTCCCTCCCAGCTACAAAAGTTTTGTAGTGACTCATAATCAGATTGGTTCCACTGATACGATCACCGAGCTCTTCGCAAAGCTGAAGGCTGCGGAGGTGGACATCAAGAAGGATAATCATGTGTTGATGGTCAACAAGCCCTCCTTTAAGAAAGGTAAGGGTGCAAAGAAGCCCTTCAAGAAAGGAGGCGGCAAACGCGTTGCCCCTGCTGAGAAGAAGCTCAAGTCTGGTCCTAAGCCGGACACTGAGTGCTTCTATTGCAAGGACAAGGGTCACTGGCTTAATGTCCAAGTACTTAGCGGACAAGAAGGCTGGCACCATCAAAGGTATATTTGATATACATGTTATTGATGTTTTCCTTACTAGCCCTCGTTGTAGTGCCTGGGTATTTGATACCGGTTCAGTTGCTAATATTTGTAACTCGAAACAGGAGCTACGGACGGCGGCTTGCGAGGGATGAGGTGATGATGCGCGTTGGCAACGGATCAAGAGTTGATGTGATGGCCGTCGGCACACTCTCCTTAGTTTTACCTTCGGGATTAGTTTTAAACCTTAATAAGTGTTATTATGTGCCTGCGTTGAGCATGAACATTATTTCTGGATCTTGTTTATTGCAAGACGGTTATTCATTTAAATCGGAGAATAATGGTTGTTCTATTTATATGAGTAACATCTTTTATGGTCATGCACCTGTTGTGAATGGTTTATTTCTTCTAAATCTCGAAAGGGATGAAACACACACCCATAACATTGAGGCTAAGAGATGCAAAGTAGATAGTGATAATACTACTTATTTGTGGCACTGTCGTTTAGGTCATATTGGTGTAAAGCGCATGAAGAAACTCCATTCTGATGGATTTTTGGAGTCTCTTGATTTTGAATCATTTGACACATGCGAACCATGCCTCATGGGCAAGATGATCAAAACACCGTTCTCCGGTATGATGGAGCGAGCAACAGACTTGTTGGAAATCATACATACTGATGTATGCGGACCGATGAGTGTTTCGACGCGCGGTGGATATCGCTATTTTCTCACTTTTACCGATGACTTAAGTAGATATGGGTATATCTATTTAATGAAACATAAATCTGAAACATTTGAAAAGTTCAAGGAATTTCAGAATGAAGTGGAGAACCATCGTAACAGAAAGATCAAGTTTCTACGATCCGATCGTGGGGGCGAGTATTTAAGTTATGATTTTCTCACGCATCTTAAAGCAAGCGGAATTGTTTCGCAACTCACGCCACCCGGAACACCACAGCGCAATGGTGTGTCTGAACGCCGGAATCGAACTCTATTAGATATGGTCCGATCGATGATGTCTCTTACTGATTTGCCGTTATCTTTTTGGGGTTATGCATTAGAAACCGCTGCATTCACTTTAAATAGGGCACCATCTAAATCCGCTGAGACGACACCGTATGAACTGTGGTTTGGTGCTAAACCTAAGTTGTCATTTCTTAAAGTTTGGGGATGCGAAGCTTACGTCAAGAAGTTGATATCCGACAAGCTCGAACCCAAAGCGGAGAAATGCGTCTTCATAGGATACCCTAAGGAAAATATTGGGTATACCTTCTATCACAGAACCGAAGGCAAAGTGTTTGTCGCAAAGAACGGTTCCTTTCTTGAGAAGGAGTTTCTCTCAAAAGAAGTGAGTGGGAGGAAAGTAGAGCTAGACGAGGTTATTGAACCTTCTCTTGAATTGGAGAGTAGCGCAGCACCTGAAATTGTTCCAGTGCCGCCTGCACCAACAATAGAGGAAGCTAATGACAACGATCATGAAGCTTCGGACGATGCTGCTACTGAACGTCGCAGGTCGACAAGGTCGCGTGCCCCTCCTGAGTGGTACGGCAACCCTGTCTTGACTGTCTTGTTAGTAGAAGACAGTGAACCTACGAGCTATGAGGAAGCGATGATGAGCCCAGACTCTGAGAAATGGCTAGAAGCCATGAAATCCGAATTGGGATCCATGAGCGAAAACCAAGTATGGACTTTGGTAGACCCTCCTAGCGACCGAAAGGCCGTTGAGTGCAAATGGATCTTCAAGAAGAAAATGGACGCGGATGGTAATGTTACCGTCTATAAAGCACGGCTTGTCGCGAAAGGTTTTTGACAAGTTCAAGGTGTTGACTACGATGAGACTTTCTCTCCCGTAGCGATGTTTAAGTCCATTCGGATTTTATTAGCAATTGCTGCGTTTCATGATTATGAAATATGGCAGATGGATGTCAAGACTGCGTTCCTCAATGGCAACATTGATGAAGAGTTGTATATGATGCAACCCGAAGGTTTTGTCGATCCTAAGGATGCTGATAAAGTATGCAAACTTCAGCGTTCTATTTATGGACTGAAGCAAGCATCTCGGAGTTGGAACCTTCGTTATGATCAAGTGATCAAGAGCTTTGGATTTGTTCCAAATAGCTACGAAGCTTGCATCTACAAGAAAGTGAGTGGGAGCTCGGTGACGTTTCTGGTACTATATGTGGATGACATATTGATTTTTGGAAATGACATCAACATGCTTAACGATGTGAAGAGTTATTTGAACAAGTGTTTTTCAATGAAAGACCTAGGTGAGGCTGCTTATATATTGGGCATCAAAATCTATAGAGATAGACAAAGACGCCTGATAGCTTTAAGCCAGAGTACATACCTAGACAAAGTTCTGAAAAGGTTCAGAATGGATAAGGCAAAGAAAGGTTCAGTGCCTATGTTGTCAGGTAAGATATTGAGCAAGGCTCGGTGTCCATTCTGATAAATGATAGGGAAGCTATGAGCAAAGTGCCTTATGCCTCGGCCATAGGTTTCATCATGTATGCCATGTTGTGTACTAGACCGGATGTGTCCAATGCTCTTAGTTTGACGAGCAGATATCAAAGTGATCTAGGAGTGGAACACTGGACAGCCGTGAAGAACATCCTAAAGTACCTAAATAGGACTAAAGAAATGTTCTTAGTCTATGGGGGTGATGAACAACTCGTCGTAAAAGGTTACGTCGACGCTAGTTTTGACAAACAAGGATGATTCTAAATCTCGGACGGATACGTGTATATTTTGAATGGAGGAGCTGTGAGTCGGAGAAGTGCAAGCAAAGCGTGATCGCGGGATCTACGATGAAGCGGAATACATGGCTCTTGCAGAAGCGTCAAGTGAAGGAGTTTGGATCGAAACTTCATCGAAGCTTGGTGTGTGCCAAGTGCCTTGGACCCGGAGATATTGTGTGACAACATCGGCGCCATAGCACTTGCTAAGGAACCAAGATATCACCCAAAGACCAAGCATATCAACTGCAAGTTTCATATAATCCGAGATTATATAGCGGATGGAGATCGAAGATTAGAAAATTACATACAGATCCGAATGTCACAGATCCATTGACTAAACCTCTTCCACGTGTAAATATGATCAGCACCTCAAAGGCCATGGGTGTGAGATTGTTGCCGATGTAAACTAGATTATTGACTCTAGTGCAAGTGGGAGACTGTTGGAATTATGCCCTAGAGGCAATAATAAAGTTGTTATTATTATAATTCTTGTTCATGATAATGTTTATATTCCATGCTAGAATTGTATTAAGTGGAAACTTTAATACTTGTGTGGTTTGTGAACAACACCGTGTCCCTAGTACGCCTCTATGGACTAGCTCATTGATCAATGATGGTTAAGGTTTCCTAACCATAGACATGAGTTGTCAATTGATAATGAGATCATATCATTGGGAGAATGATATGGTGGATGAGACCAAACTAAGCGAAGCAATTAGATCGTGTCATCGTGTTCGTCTTTGCGAAGCTTTTCTTATGTCAAATATTGTATTCCTTAGACCATGAGATAATACAACTCCCTAGTATCGGAAGAAAGCTTTGAGGTCATCAAACGTCATCCTATGAGAGGGTGATCATAAAGGTGTCTCTCAGGTGATCGGAAAGTATCTGTTGGGTTGTATGTATCGAGATGGGATTTGTCCCTCCCAAGTCGGAGAGATATACTTCAGGCCGACTCGATAATCGATATCAACACCGCTTGCAAGCATGTGGTTAAGGAGTTAATCACAAAGTGATATCGGATTACGGAACGAGTAAAGTACTTGCTGTGAACGAGATTGAACTAGGTATGCCGATACCAACGATCGAATCTCGGGCAAGTAAAATATCGCGAGACGAAGGGAATATATATGGGATTGATTGAATCCTGGCATCGTGGTTCATCCGATATGATCATCCATGAATGTGTGGGAGTCAATATGGGTTTCGTGCCCATTGTTGATTATTGATAGAAGATCATGTCTGCATATTCTCGAACCCGCAGGGTCACACACTTAACGTGTCTCGACGCTAGGATAGATTGGATAATTGGTTCATGAGTTTTTGTTCGGAGTCTCGGATGGGATCCGGGATATCACGAGAGGTTCCGGAGTGGTCCGGAGAATAAGATTGATATAAGGCAGTGCAGTTTTTGGAGTTCGGAATTGTTCCGGGTTAATCGGTATTGTACCGAAAGCTTCTAGAAAATTACTTAAGGGGACCAACGTGGCCCCACGTTCCGGGAGGGGGCAAGGGCCTATGAGGGAGTGCCCTGGCGCATTGGGCCAGGGCACAAGGCCCCATAGGGCCCAGGCCAAGAGAGGTTTAAACTCGAGATAGAGCTTCTAGAAGGGGGTTTCCTTGCCCCCACTCCTTCTCCTTGGGGCCTTTGGCTTGGGAGGGCTAGGGCTGCGCCCACCCCTCTATATATAAAGGGCTGGGGCGCACCCCCACCTTCCCTCCAAACCCTAGCCGCCCTGCTGCCCTTCCTCTCTCCCTCCCGACTGTTTGTAGGCGAAGCCCTGCTGCAGAAATTCTCCACCATATACACCACACCGTCGTGTTGTAGATCCAATCCATCTCTCCACCATACTTGCTGGTCCGAGGAAGGAGGAGACGTCGAGGTGCTGCACGTGTGCATCTCACGGAGGCACCGCCACTTGTGGTGCTAGATCGGATCGGATCGCGAGGAGGAGAAGCGAGTAGGACTACATCACCCACGTTCCGACGAACGTTCCGCTATGCGAATCTTCAAGGGTATGAAGATCTAATCCAATCTCTCTTGTTGTTTGCATCTCCTAGATTAGATCTTGGCTTCCCCTCTGTTCGCATCCGTAGAAAATTTTGATTTACTATGCCGCGAAACCCTTCAAGGAAGTGTAGATCACCAATATGTTGGTATGAGCCTGGAAGCAGCAAAGAATTTGCGCCAGATTATATCAAAGAAAAACAAGATATCATTGATAAGATCAGGGATAGACTGAAAATATCCCAAAGTAGGCAGAAAAGTTATGCGGATCAAAGTCGAAGATCATGGCATCCAGAAGTGGGAGATATGGTCTATTTGAAAGTAAGTCCAATGAAGGGGGTGAAAAGATTCGGAGTTAAAGGGAAATTGAGTCCAAGATATATCGGACCATTCAAGATACTGAGTCAAAATAGAACTATAGCTTATGCTTTAGAGTTACCATCAAGATTAGCTCAAGTGCATAATGTTTTCCATGTGTCACAACTTCGTAAATGTTTAAAAGTTCCAGATGATGCAATCACATATCAAGAGATAGAACTACAGGCAGACTTGACCTATATTGAAAAGCCTTGTAAGATTCTGGAAGAAAACTGGAAAAGATTAAGGAACAGAGCAATCAAATATTGTAAGGTACAATGGGAACATCACCCTGAAAGGGAAGCTACCTGGGAGAAAGAAGAGGATTTAAGAAAAGCCTATCCAGAACTATTCAGGTACATCTCCACAAACTTCGGGATGAAGTTTAATTTAAGGGGGGGAGTCTGTAACATCCCAGCATTTAGGAACTAACGAAGGGTAGATTTAGGAATATGGAATGTTGCATCATATATTTGAGAAAATGTGGGTAAAATTTTCGCCAAATAAAAACCAATGTTTCTTTCATACTTTGAGATTAAGTTTAGTCTTAAAGGATGATTGTTATAAACTTTGATATGATCTTTAAGGAATTATATGTTTTTAAAATGAATTTGAATTTTAAACTTGAGTGTTTGAATTATAATTCAAGTGAGTTAGGAATAAGTTTTGAATCTTAATTTAATTAAGAGATAAATATTACAACTTAAATTCTATCCAAAGAAAAACAATAATGAATATGAAACTTATTTCTTAGCATCAATATATATAATCAAGATATAAAATTATAACTTATTGAAATCATCCACACAATTCACAAAAGCAAATATACAAAGAATAAGAATATTCTTTACTAATAATAATATAATCTTTATTACAATTGAATAAAATAAAGATTACAAAAATAATAAAAGAAAAATTACAAAAGTATGAAGAAGATTACATTGGACTATTTACTAACTATTCTAGAACTAAACCTAAACTAAATCTTCATCCATATATCTGTACCTGCAAGACAAAGACTAAATAAAAACAAAAGAAGGTTAGTGTTAGTATTATTTCTTTCAGTTATGTCAGTGAAATGCACTTGACAAATTCATCATTGAGAAATTTATAAAAGGGGCAAGTTTCACCAATCTGAAAGAATCCATCTTTCATAAATTTAAAGCCAGAAGACAAATGACAGCCAAGAGGGACAAATCCACCAACCAGGTAAAAGTAAGTTCCAAAAATTCTAAACATATCCACACAAGTGCACAGCAAGCACACAGGCAGGACACACACCAACATGCATGTGGTGTGTTGTCGACCTCACAGAACAGCCCAATCTCACAAAACCACAAGCACAGCCGTGGAGAGGCACCAGTGCATTACTCCACTACACAACACACAAGAACAACCAGCCTAGACAACAACTTACCAAGCACATCAGCCAAACCAAACCACCAAGGATCAACCAAACATCACCAGTATGGTGACACAAGGAGGTGAATGGATCAGGTGGACAGCAAGATCAAGCCCAGGATCTAGGAGGAGCAGATTAGCTCAAGATCAAGCACAGGAGTCCAGCAAAAACCAGATCAAGATCATCACCAACTTACTCCACAATCATCAGATTTTGTGGAGTTTCATAAAACCTTCACATGATCTAATCATCTTATTTAGAGAAAAGCATGTGTTGTTTTATAAAACAAACCCTCAAAAAGCACCCAAGTGGGGTGAATCCATCATAGGGATTTCTGAAACTCTAAAAGGAAAACAACAAAGTACCAGGATACAACCAGAGCTCAGAGCAACATCCTTGCTTTGGTTGTCAAACTATATTTTACAATTCAATCATACATATACCTATGATCTATTCTAGGCATACCCCTAAAGGAAGGGTAGCACCTTAGAAACAAATCTTTGGGATCCATTGATTGATCAAGCTCACTATCATTTTTTCCAAGCTTTGATTCAATAAAGAATAATTGGTACCACTACCAGGACTATCTAGATGAACCAATTAGATAAGATTTGAATCCCTAAGCCTCAGACGAACATCATTGGTCTTAGGAAATTCAGAGAAGAGCATCTCTATTTATCTTATAAAGCCAAGATTGTCTTAAGCCTAAAACAACCCAAATCAATGGGTTAGAATCAAACTTGTGTGCCATACCATGATGGTGTCACAAGAACAATCCATTTTGAATCAGGATAGACATTAAATCATCATAAATTCAGAGAATCAACTTAACTAATCATTTTCCTGTTAACACAGGAATCATAACTAGGATATTCCTATATTAAACTTCACTATTTGAGATCATGATGATCCCAAACCATACACTAGTTCTAAGCCAACAGCACCAGGACAATGATTTCCTCATGTCATAATCATGATCATAAACCCAGAGATGACAGTGAAAACTTATCAAGTCACTGACTTAATTAAGCATGATTCCCAAGCAACTATATCATCTGAATCCGATGCAATCCAAGCATCAAATCATCTAGTAAGCCACCAGAAACATCATAGATCATTTTAAGCAACAAGCCTCAGGCCAATAATCATTTAGCATGTGTACAGACCATCCAAACATGATTCAATTCATCCAGTACATGATCAATTACATAGCAGGAACCCTAAATGGACAATCATCCTAATCTGAATTAGACAGTAGCAAGAGAGGACACTGCCAGCATCTAGCATCGAATCAGCCAGCATAGAGAGCACCAAGGGAGAGGAATCAAACTCACCGTAGGTCCTCGCTGAAGAATAGAAGAGGAAGCAGAGGGGCCGATGACCATGGCACGGGGAGCACCCCAGAGGGGGCGCTGCAACCCGCACGGCGCCACGACAGCGACCCTGATCATTCCTGGAGGTGCAGAGCATCACCTCGATGCACGACGACCACGACAGCACCTGAATCCGTGCCAATCCCCAAACCCTAGGGTTCAGGACGACATCGATTCATGGCAGGAGAGCCCCAGGCTCGAATCCAATTGGATAGAACGAACAGGCATTGCCGACAACCCCCTGTTGCAATCCAGGCGGCTGGAATCGCGACCCACTGGCCGGGCGCATGGCCTGGAGGAGAGGATGAACTCGAGGGAGAGAGAGAGGCAGTGAGGAGTGGGCCGAGCTGGGCCAGACCCTTCGGGGTGGTCCTTTTGTCCAGGACTAATGGGCCACTAGGGCCCAATAAGAATAACCAGCCCAGGAATCTTTCGAGGCCTGTTTTAATAAAAAGGAAAGGATCAAAATACCCCTGGACTTAATTAAATCCTAGAAATTAAAATAAAAGTCCAAAAAATATAAATAAAATAATCTTGGGTTCACAATAATCCATACTATTCAAATAAAATAAAATATAAAATATTAGACATTTAAATTTTTTATAAGAATTTTATAATTTATATATTCCTTATGGAATTTTACAAAATTATTGAAAGGTGATAAAAATAAATAAAAATCATTTTCATTATACATTAATATTATAGTATTTTTTGAAAAATACTAAAGAAATATTTAATAACAATTTTAATGTATAATTGATAATTCCTAAAAGAATTATTAAATCAATAAAGTCAAATAAAAAGGAAATAAAATAAAATAATTCAATATATGCTATAAATATTAAAAAGTAATATTTATAAATCCTTTATTATTAAAAAGAACTTTTTATAATAATGGGGTGAATGCATAGCAAGTTAAATGATGCATGACATTATTGCATAATCATTTTGCTTCTTTAAAATTGTCCTTACCGGGCAATAATGATGTTTTTGTAGACATAGAAGCTCAAGGTCCAGTGCAAGCATCAGACTTTACTACCTTGCCATCACAAGGCAAGTTCATCACTTGCTCATGTCCTTTGAAGAGTCTTTATCAAAGTATTTGCAAATTGTGTGTTATCATATATAAAAGAAAGAAAAAATTATTTTCACAAATAAAGAAATTTTAGATATCATCCTAAGTGGTGATATGATGGAGCAATAGAACTTAGAGTTCTAATCGCAACAATGATGATTAAGTAGGGACTTAATAACCCCTGACATCAGTGATTCTAGCGCCGTATATTACGCGTTAGCCATGAGATTTTGAATGGGACAGAGAAGTCAGCTGTATCTTCTTCCTCTCGCATGAAGCGGATGTGTGTCGTGGTTGTTATCCTTGTAGCGTGCATATTAATTGGTAATTGTAGAGGATATGCAAGATATGGGTGGGAACCCTCATCGTCCCACGATAGTTCGCATCTAACATTTGTTTGTACAAACCATTGTCGTAATTCATTATGTGGGCATGGTGTACACCAAGGAGGCATCTTGAGGGTCGAAGGGGCATTGATTGGCTTGGACCAACTACTGGGCCCCACATCATGGAATTGTGGATGGGAAAGTACGCCCGCTTGTGCAACAAGGAGTTGATCTCTCATGGGTAAAGTAACGCACCTCTGAGAGTGTAAAAACTATAACTTGTTACTCCCTGTTCTGGGAAGGAGCTACGAACGCGGCAGGAAAGGAACTCCATGAAAGTTCTGGTCAACCTGTGAAGTCTGTTTGTCATAGTTTTTCAGAATAAAATCAATCTTTGAAGAAAGATTTACAAAAATTGCACAGTACCAAGGATTTATATTCCGAGGTGGTAGTTAGGCATCAAACTTCCCACCTTGCATAAAATGAACTTGTTAGGTAACGCTATTACTCATTCTTTCCTTTGATCCCTTGCTTAGACTCTGAGGATCCCGAAGACGTGCCAATGTATGCAGCCGAATGTCAAGAAGATGTGTTCTATGAGGAACCTGATCTATCCGGAGGAGTTGAAGGAGTGGATTACGAGATCCGCTACGGTGTTGATGATAACGAGTCCAACTAAGTACTCCTAGTTAGTAGTGACCAATGGAGCCGAGCAGCATGAACTCTATAGAATAAGCTGCTGAGCTCAATTCCTAGACGGAGTTGCTACTTTTAAATTCCGCTGAACACTATATTTTGGTTTGTAAGTTGGATCTTTTGGAAGTCTTGAACTTCTGGTATTGTAATAATAATAATGTGTGTACTTTTGTAATATGGACCCGCAATGTTTCTGTTGTACCACTCTGAGGGATGTGATATATACGGAACGGTGTTCTGTGGATGTCATGTCAACGACTATAGTGTACTACACATGCAGTGGTATGTTGGGTCACCGCACAGGGGGCCCACACCCTGCCTAGGCGTGGCCCAGGGTGGGCCCGCAGGAGGGGTGGCCACCCTGTGGCTCTCCTCTGGTCTCCCTTCGGTCTCTGTGTTCTCCTCGGTGAAATATTGACTTTGTCTTTTGTCCCATCCAATTCTGAGAATATTTCCTTACTAGCTTTTTTAAAACCACAAACAACATAAAATAGGCAACTGGCACTGCGGCTGTTAATAGGTTAGTCCCAGAAAGTATATAAAAATATCTCAAAGTGTAGACAAAGCATAGCAAAGTGGATACTAAACAAGCATGGAACATCAAAAATTATAGATATGTTTACGACGTATCAAATATTTCAACCTCTTTTCTGTTCACGAATTCTTACATTCGGTTGCCCTTTATCAAAGGCACTTACCACGTGGACTCGTTTTGCTGGTGGAACATACCTCTCCCCTGCTTCTAATTTCTTTGGAAAAAACCAGATTATTTTAGCATCATAAACTTTGAAGATGATTTTCCCTGCAGTACAATCAACTGATGCTCCTGTAGTACTAAGAAAAGGCCTTCCAAGTATTATAGATAATCTTTCATCCTACGGCATTTCGAGAATAATAAAATCAGTGGGAATAACATGCTCATCTATTTTAAGTAGAACATCCTCAATCATACCAACAGGTTGTTTAGTGGATTTGTCAGCCATCTATAAAGTTATAGAAGTGGGGGAGTATTCCCCTAATCCTAGATTTTTATAGAGGGAGTATGGCATTACACTAACTCCGGCACCTAATCACATAAAGCATTATGAATATTAGTTTTGTCTATTGAACATGAAATAGTTGGTATACCGGGATCTCCTGACTTAGACAATAATCTCCCATTAGCAGGGTAACTAGTCACCATGGCAATAGTTTCAGTTATCTCTTTCTTTCTATTAAGAATATCACAAAGAAATTTAGAATAGTTAGGCACTTTTATTGCATCCGCAAATGGAATTTCTAGACGAAGTTTATTAAGTGTCTTTGTGAAAGAATCATAAATTACTGGATCGGGTGCTTTCTTTTTGCGATCTGGAAATGGAAGTTTCTTACCTTTGTCTTTTACCTTTTGTGGAGGATCAGGCTCTTTAGTAGCTTTCTTTTTCTGTTGCTTATCGTTTTTCTTTTTCTCTATTGCAAAAACTTCATCTTCTTTGCTTGTGTCTTTTCTTCTTCTGGATCAACAATTTCTGCATCAAAATTATAACTTTCATCCTGTGCATCGTTCTTCTCCTCCAAGGTTTGATCTTGTGTGTCTTAAGCAGTCTCATCTTGAGGATCCACCAATGTGTCATCTTCCTGACTTGCTTTAAGTAAGCCTTTTTATTTTCGATCTTTTTCAGCTTCATATTCCGGTGGTCCTAATGGTCCTTTAACAACTACATCTCTTCTTGTAACAACATTAGTAGAAATTGAAATATTTACATCATCACGAAGAAAAATTTGATAACCAGACGCTATTTGTTCACATTGGGTTTCAATCATACTGAGGTACTTGTTAAACAATTTTATTTCTTGGCCAATTTCCTCATAATTTTTTGTAAGTTTAGCCAAAATCTTTTTATGTCTTTGAAATTGCTTATGCAAGTTATTATAAGACTTTGTCTATCTATGTTTCAATTCTTAAAAAACTTTTCTAGTTTCATATTCTTTAGTTAAAACTTGTAATAAATCTACTTTGTTTTCCTTGACAAGCTCTGAAGGTATACCTTTTTCTTTCATGGCTTTACGCACTTCAGGCATAAGATCAGGATTTATACGAAGTATTCCCTTTTTTTTGGCTTAGTACCAAAATCAGGATTATATAAAGAATCATTCTTAGCCCTAGTAGCCATTAATTCCAATCATGATTTAATAGTTAAAGTGTTTATCGATCCTTCTGCTAATGAATCTAGCAATTCTCCGCACTGGGTATTAAGACCGTGGTAAAATAAGTTGCAAACAGTTGACTCGGAATAGCCATGATTAGGGATACTATCGATCATTCCAAAAATTATTTCCCAAGCTTGTGGATAGTTTTCTCCCACTTTCTGACTAAAATTGCCTATAATCTTTCTAAGTTCCGTTACCTTTGTAAAAGGATTAAACCTGTTTATGAATTTGACGATGCAATTTTCCCAATATTTAATATAATGGCAAGGGAGAGAATATAACCAGTCTAGAGCTTTACCTTTGAGAGACCAATGAAATAATTTCAGTCGAGAGAATTCTCTTGGCAAACCTTTTGGTGCAAGTGATGTTATCACATCGTCGTGCACTCTAAGTTGCCTTCCTGGGTCCTCATCTTCCCTTCCACTAAAAGCTTTTTCCTGCAAAATTTTAATAATTTCACCGTCAAATCGATATTCCCTAACTCCAGGATTAGGAAATTCTACTGGTTGTTTAAGAAATGTAGAGTTTGGAGCACTATATTAGAGTCTTCTCAGGTTTCTTTGGTGTTGTCCTATGAATGGACATTATTTCCATGAAGTCAGTTAGGTTGTCAACTTCAACTCTATTTGATCTCAAAAGTTTTTCAATAATTTGCTCGCACCTCTGAGTAGGCACATGTTCAAAATAGTCTAGTAGATAAGCCCTACCAGAGCATGTATACCCTTTGTCTCCTAAGGAGAACATCTTGTAATAGTAACACCTGAAATGTCAAGAGACAAAACACTCAACGCTTAGATCCCGGCGACGGAGCCAGAAAATAGCTTGATGGCTGCAAGTGCACAGATCGTTTGTAGCTAGTTTTGAAGTTCATATATCGATCCCACATGGAGCCCAAAGGCAAATGTTTATTGGTGAAGTCTCTCTCGCACCCGAAGTTGTCACAAGTTTTCGAATGAATTGACTGCAGGTGTTGATAATAAGAATGGAATTTATGTATAAATGAAAGTAATTAAATAAAACTAAAATGTAAACTTCTGAAAAATAAAAAGCATACAAATTAAAGAACGATTTGTTTGTTGTTTTATGCAGATGACGAAGTAGGCGCGGGGAGTTTCAGTTCATGGTGATAGTGAATGTGCCGGTGAATGAGTGATAAGTGTAACAATTATAACCTTATAAGTATATGTGTAGGCGAGCAACCCATAATTTTTCGAAACTCCTATTGGTAGATTTCATCCCAACTTCAATAATCCTACTAGTCTATTTACCACAACCATGGTCAGTCGCTATACGATTAAGATCCTTTAGGTTTCTTAGCAATTAAGCTCCTTGGATCAGACTAATGCAATAAGCTCGGTGGTTCCCCGTTATCCTCAAGTCAAACTATTTTCCCATTGATATCCTCGTGTAACTCGAGGGTCGCCGGTCTGCTAGCAAACAAGATTCTATCTATATAGAACAAATCATCAAGTTGTCTAGGCCCTTAATTGGACAATAGGCATTTAGCATACCACAGATAGTCAAGCACACATAATATAGTAATTATAATTAATTATAAACTTGATGGAAATTGTGTAGACACATCACATCTCACCAATCCCCTACATCTTCCACGCCCAAGGTAACTTACTCACACATGAAAGAAGAAAGCATCATCGATATAATTAAATAAAGGGAGTTCTTCTCGATATTACCATGGAGATCCATAATAAGAAATAGAAACAAATCCAACACAATTCAAGATAGGAAGAACAATCTCAAACCCTATTCTTGCAGAGTGGATCTCTCTCTCTCTCTCTCTCTCTCTCTCTCTCAAGTACAAGTAATGGCTATGGAGATCGTGGAGCGAGATGAAGAACGTCTTCCCCTTCTCCGGGTCCCTTCTTTCTCCCTTCTGAATGGTATGGCGGCTCGTGTGTTCTGTTTTTCGACCTTGGCCTCTTCACGAAAGTTGTTCCTTTTAATAAGACGAAGGAGATGACAACTATACGGCGACAACTATATGACGGCGGACCGTATAGTTGGTCGTTAAACTTGTAGTGACTTCCCCTCGATTGCTTCCAAAAAGGGACTTGTTTGTTTTCGCCTGAATATTGTGTTTTTGTTGTTAAATCCCTCTGTTGACGTTCAGAACCTAAAACACACATTAAAAACCAAGTTTTCTTTGCTACCGAAGTATTAGCGTTAGGTAAAGCTAGAAAACCATCAAATCCAAACGAAAACCATCAATAGAAGCCATAAAAAATATGTAGAATCTCACAGCTATCATACATCAACTAGAGTGAAGATGAAGTTGTTGATTAGATAGGAGTATAATCTCTAGCCATAGAACTTATTTCTATAGAGTATTGCAATAGCAGCAATGCAAGCCAATTAGTTAGATGGTAATCTTATTAGCATGATAGTTATGAGTTGATTATTCTGGTTCTTCTTTGTAAGAATTGCTTTCTCTCGTTATAACCTAGAGTGTTCTCTAGATCTTTTGCAAAGAATCGAGTTGTAACCATAGTTGTGTCTTGGACCTGCTATGTTTCTGTTGTATCACTCTAAGGGATGTAATACTGGTGGAACGACGTTTCATTGATGTTATGTCAACGACTATAGTGTACTACATCATGCAGTGGTATGCTGGGTCACCGCATAAACATGATATCACATAGTGTGTTTTGATCATGCTTGCTTATGGAAAACGTCCTGTCGTTGATTTGTTTTACCAGATCCATATCTCTTTTGCAAATCGTTAATGCCTCCTATTTGACATTCACACCATTATCACATAATATGTCGAAGTATTTTTTTAGCGATAGAGTGAGACTTTGTTTCCAAGTTTTTACAATGACCGATCGGTCAGTCAAGTGAACTTTTAATATTGTCATGTAAACCGGAAATACACTAAACTTCTTAAGCCATAACAATTATACTATACACTTCAGAAGTAGCCACGTACTTCTAAATCTATCTCAATCGACTATGTATAGAATGCAGCTTCAATGCCTAACATTTACACGGATCAAATAACCCGCACTTCTATTGATGCAGTCGATTGCCGCAAGTATATGACAAATCAGAGAAACTATAAGGTTTGGAGTATACCAAACAAATCAGCTCGATCAAACTCGCGGATATATCTGCAGTGTATAGTACATAGTTCTCCACCGAACCCTAATATGGGGAGAAATGCGAAGGGGGAGGAGACAATCAACATCGAGCGGAGCAGCCGATTCGCCTCGCTGGAGACCGTCGAAGTTTACCGCGACAGGAGAGAAAGGAGGGGCGGGCCATGACGAAGAGTCCTCTCCTCACGTTATGTCTCCTAGGACGATGGACTGAGTGGTTAGATTGGCATTAAGATCAGATGGCACGGTTAAATACACCACCAACTACATGATACAATCTGGGCTCAGTGTAAGTACGGTAAATATAGGTCTTTCATGGGTCTCAAGGAGATGGTGAAGAGACATGAAAGGAGGGGGCTTATTGTGCAATGACATGCAAATCATATTTTCACCCAACGTGGGACGCATTGCGCTTCGCTCCTCATGCGCTTTTGGTTGACCCATTAGCGTTTTTTTTTGGGTTTTTCATTTTTATTAGTTTCTTCGATTTTTATTGTTTCCTCTTTTGTGTTCTTTTTATGATTTGTGATTTTGAAAAATGTACACTTTTAAAAAAGTTAGATTTTTTAAGAAACATGTTCATTTTTTAAATGTTCATCTTCAAAATAAGTAAAATTTTCATTTTTCAAAAAATGTTCAGATTTGGAAAATTTAATTTTTTGAAAAATGGTAGTTTTGAAATATGTTTGATTTTGGAATATGTTCAGTGATTTCGAAAGGTACAGATTTAAAAACAAAAGTAATGGAAATAACAAACAAAAAACCAATGGCCCCGCTCGCCCGTCGCGGGCGACGGACGACCACCAAATCCTCCTGAGCTCGAGCCCCTTCCCACTTATCCCCTCATCGCCTCCTTCGGCGAGCGCCGCCGAGCAAAGCCCACGTGGTGCCGGCAGCAACGGGTGCTCCCCTACCGGCTCGCTCAGAGGTTCTACGTGGGAACATACTCCGGCGGCGGTGATTTAGGTTTAGGCGAGGCAGGCGTAGGTGATGGTCTGACGTGTGCGGTGACGCGAGGCGGCATCCAGGAGCGGGCAGCCTGTAGTGGGCGACGGTGTGGCCGGGAGGGCCCAAATGGACCCGATCTGGGTCATGAAGGGGCCATGCATTCCAGGGTCTCTACGCCCTTGTACCTTGAACCGGTGGTAACCCGACAGTGGCATGATGACGTGCTCGATGGAGATGGCACATGCTAGAGGCGATACGAACTTGCAGGTGGTTGGCAGCGGCGGAAAAAATAATGGAGCGTGATGGTCTACCTATCTCGTCTGCCAACCATGCGAGTGTCTTGACAAACCCTACCTATCGCGTCCGGTCAGTGACCTCCTATGGTGGTGGGGTAATTTTTTCCTCCGAGTTTCCGCGGCGTGACCGGAGGATGATTCCGGACCTATCGGTCTATATCTGGCTATCGATGGCTGCAGAGTGTGACTGACAGGTGGCTTAATGCCACCTATCGACTACACTTCTGCTGACCACGCGAGTGTCCTAGCTCCAGCTTAACTCGTCTGACCTGTAGGCCTCGTGGTGAGCTATCTATCGCTTCCTGGTCCAGAGGTCGCGGATGCCGAGGCGGTGGCCCCAGATGGTGGATCGCGGACGTCTCTATGACGAGCAACGTGGCGATGGTGATGGCTTTAGTTCTTGGTCATTTAGATGGCGAGGATCATGCAGCGGGTGATCCTAAAGTTGGTGTCTCTTCGGAAATGGTAGCTCCCAGATCAAGATCCAGAGGTTGGAGTCGAGGACGACCATCTTTCAATTGGCATCCCAACTTTCGATCGAGTAAAAGAGCGTGCGCTTTTCTTGACATGTTGCAGGCGTGGACGAAGGTTTTTTCCGAATGAAATCTCCTCGTGTTGATGTCAACGACAACTATGGGTATCGTAACCCTTCTGAGGTGTTGTTGTGGTTACCTCCTCCGTTCTAGGTTTCCGAGTGAAAACCCTTGACCATGCGGTCTCGATGATGGCGGCGTGTTGCGTGGTTACCCTCTTGGAGACGTCATCATGGAGCCACGATTCCCCTCGGCCCTGTTACGTGTTCAGTGTAAATTTTGGTCTCCTTGTATTTTTTATTTATTTTTAATTTTCTTTATAAGAGGATCTCTTCGTCATCTTATATTGTTTCGCCCTTCTATGACTTTATTTGTAATGCAAAAGTAATAAAAGAGAAAATGACAGAAAAAAGAAAAAGAAAAGAAAAGGCAATACTTTTGTTGGGCCGCTCCAAATGGCCCACGAAGAAGTCGCTTCAGGCGGAGACTGCTTCGCTCCCGCATTATAAGTATGCACCTAGGGTTTGAACCCAGCCGCCCGAAGCCTCGCTCTCTTTGCTTCCGCGCCGCCGCCGCCACCGCCACCTAGCCGCTCGAAGCCCACAGCGACGCCGCCACCGCCACCGAGCAGCCCGAACCATGGCGGAGCAGGTAAGGGCTCGTCCTGTCCTTCCCGTAGTGCTCTCCCTCGCCTCTCCCGTTCACCTGCTCGCGCCGGCCGTGTGTACTTAGATCTGTTCGTGTTGATGTTTGTGTATTCGTTGCAAGTCGAGTGGTAGCATCTAGTTTCTTGGTAGATTCTGTGGCCCAAAATTGTGACCTAGCAGTGTTAATCCAAAGATTACATGTGAGTAATCAAGAATTAGGCAATACAAAATATGTAGGGAGTACTGTGAGTAGCATTTACTCATTGGGGATCTGGATGCGCATGCTAACTTTTGGCAGTCACCAGACTCGCTGTGTGCAGTATCTTGATCTCCAGCATGACATTACTATTTTCTTATTATTGCTACTGCTAACGTTGGGTAAAACGAAACCCAGCTTTTTTGACTGACTGAAAGAAAAATCTCGGTGATTGCATGTTTGTGCCGCCTCTTAGCACTTCACCTCCAATTTCTTTCTACATGGCGCATAAAATAATTACTGAGGAGACAATATAAAACCATCTCATATCTAGAAATGATCTCTATAGGTAATCGAATTCATAAAGCTTCAAATATTACATTACAATTCAATTATAGGTGGGGAATGCTATAATAAATACTATTAAACATACGTTCAGCAGTAGCATGTAAATACTCCATGTAAAATGCTCTAGGGTACTGTGTTGGACTATGAATTAGGAGTGGCCTAATAGTTAGGTGCAGATTTTTTTTCCATGATCGCCTTTGTAAGGCCACCTTTTAGTTTCACACTGGTCCTCCGAATCCTCGTGTACAGCTGTGCTCTTTTGTTAATTCGTTGCTGTTTCTCTGTAGCCATTAGCAACCTAGAGTAAATTTTATTTCTTGTTGAACATCGTTAAAGTGTGCTTTACATTAGTATCAGATCTTGTTTTGCACATGTGCCTTTTTCATTTCAACTCTATAGGATTGCATGTATATAGTTAGTGAGATGTCCATGCTATCTTTTATGCAATAGCCCTACGCTATATAGGACTTTGTTGTTGTAGGCATTTGAATGAAGTATAGATTTGTTCTTCTGCTTACCTGTTTATTATATCTATTGGTTGTCTTGGTTTAATGGCTGACATCAATTCATTTTGTACAGACTGAGAAGTCTTTCCTGAAGCAGCCAAAGGTTTTCCTCAGGTGACTAGTTTGATTTATTTCATGTGCTTTGTTATTGTTTAGCAGTGGACAATTTTTATCTTGATCCAAGTTATTGTACATAACTTAACAATCCTCTTCTGCGATTTAGCACCAAGAAGGCCGATAAGGCTAAGCGGCCAGGAAAGGCTGGCAACCGCTTCTGGAAGAGTGTTGGCCTTGGCTTCAAGACCCCAAGGGAAGCGATTGAAGGTGAAATATAGTCCATTCCTTGTATGTTTTGCCATGTCTTCGAACTCATAAGTAGGTTTTGTTTGAATTGGTGCTGGAAGCATGTTCAGTTTCTCACATCTGTACCCCTCTACCTGGATAAACTAGCTTTGCATTGTTACAAAAGGGATTTTAATATGTTCAGATTAGATTGCTATTGTTGCACTCCAAATATTTGTAGTCTCAGTCAAATTTCTTTAATGGATAACAATTGAGATATGTGGATATGAATTTTCAGTATTAATTGATATGTTGTACTCCCTCCGACCCATATTAGCTGACTCAAATTTGTCTACACTTGATGTATCTAGCACTAAAACATGTCTAGATACATACGAATCTAGATAAATCCAAATCAACTAATATGGGTCGGAGGGAGTAGTATTAAGTACTTTGATATGCAAAAGGTTAAATAGATAAGGTGTACACATCTTTTAATTTCTCTTCCCTTCCAGGTACCTACATTGACAAGAAGTGCCCTTTCACTGGAACTGTTGCCATCAGGGGCAGAATCATTGCTGGAACATGCCACAGCGCCAAGATGAACAGGACCATCATCGTCCGTAGGAACTACCTCCACTTTGTGAAGAAGTACCAGAGGTAAGTAAAGGGATCAAGGATTCTTAAAACATGATGCGTTTTCTCCTTGCCCGTGGCATTCCTAACAGAGAAAACAAATGTCCGCCCTGCAGGTATGAGAAGAGGCACTCCAACATCCCGGCTCACATCTCCCCGTGCTTCCGTATCAAGGAAGGTGACCATGTCATCATTGGCCAGTGCAGGTAATACTCACTACTCATAGGACTTTGGTATTAGGGAAAATTAGTCTTGTTGGTTTGTAGATTAAACAAGAATACAATTGTACTTCTTGGCAATTCTAATCTATATCATTTTGTTGCTGAATTATTTATCGTCTGTATGTTGAACAGGCCCCTGTCAAAAACCGTGAGATTTAACGTCCTGAAGGTCATCCCAGCTGGAACCACTGGTGGTGGGAAGAAGGCTTTCATCGCTGCCTAATCCTAGACTCTGATTCATGAGTAGTTCATAGTCAGAAGTTTTCCGCACTTAAAAGATCTACCAGGCTGGTGTTTTGATATTTGATTCCATATTTTCTGTCAAACTGAAGTCTCTTCATATGAACATGTTTGTGGAATCTATCAATCGTTAAGGGTTTTGCTTAAGTTGTACCGTGTTCTGCTTTTGCGCAAACTAGTGAATTTGATCCCCTTTCTGTCCCCTCTATGTGTTCTCATTAGTATTTATATCAGATCCTGAGTTCATTTGCAACCCAGCATTTTAACGGTAGTACAATGAATTCAAGTCAAACTTAGTCTTTAGGTTAATGACAAATGACTGGTCCTGAGTGTCGGGACTATACTTCATTTCTTGGTGAAATTTGGCCAAATTCAACCTATAAAGGTGTGAGCCTTCCTGGCCGGGAACTTTATGTCATAAAGGCCAAGCAGGCAGGCAGCAATTGCTCGCTGGCGTACAGACCACAGAAGCTACAGCAAACAAGCCATGAGAGCATAAAAAATACTTCTATTCCTATGTAGATCTCTGCAGAGTGTAGAGTTATAACGATCCAACCAATCTGTATAAGATGCTACTGTCACGTTTTTTTGAAAGAAAGGTAAAAGATTTGCCTTATAATTCATTAATAGAGAAGAAGTTGGTGACAAGGTAAGTGCAGCCGAGAGGCAAAATCCATCTAGGTACACATGACATCCGTAGATTGCAAGAGACTGACCTGGAATTACTTAAACTAACATGAAAACCGATCAGATCCTAGGAGATCGGTTAGACACACGATTGCATACGCCCTTCGTTAGCACTAGATGCATCATGGGAACAAGAATAGGATAGAGAGATCTTATTCTGACTTCAGGATGTAGCCATCATTTCGCCATCCCGAAAGACGAAAACCCACACGAAAAAACAAGCTAACGAAGAACAAAAACTTTCCACCGCCAAGAGCCGTGGTCCGCTGCACCTTCAAGGCTCTAAGGCCAACAGAGACGAACCGACCGACGATGTTGCCAGCGAAGGGAAGGAATCTAGATGGGTTTTCGCCCCCTCTCGGCTGCTGTGAAGCCACACGTATCTCAGTACAACCTCGCGTCAAGCAACATCATGGATAAGATCTGGACGGACAAGTCGCTCTCTCGTTTACGTTTTTTAGCACCAACTCTCACTATCTCACTACCTTAAGCACCTGAACTGATTCCCGAACTGATTCCCGCCCTTCACTGAACTAGGGGCTTCTGGAGGATCAGCTCCTTCGCCTGCGTTATTATTTCACACAAACCAAGGATCAATATTCATGCAGACCAACTTGCCAAATGCACTACATCTATGGATCAATATTTCACCGCTAGCCAAGGATTTTCTGATCCTCTAACCGAGCACCCCGCCCTCCAGGGATTTAGCCGGCTGCAAAAAAGGCATCACAGTTCATTAAGTTCATGCTCAAATTGTTAGAGTGGTGCAAGATTGTTGACTACTTGCGGAGCAGGCTTCGGTCGTACCTCGTGCATGCAATTTTATTGTAAAAACTTTGGTACTTTAAATAAGTCATCATACTATACTATTGTAAATTCCCTAAAGAATACAATACTATTGTAAACTTTGCCAAATTTTCAAAATTCCCGTTCTATGCTTTTTATCCCTCCAGATAAGGGACATAAAAAGAGTGACTGACTAGGTGAAAAGGTTTTTTTTTTCTGCGTCTCCTCTGGCGACTAGGGTTCCCCGCGCCGCCATGAAGAACGTGAGCAGAGTGGACTCCCTGCCGCGCCCGCGGCGAGAGACTCCACATGGGAGTCGTTCCCAGTCTTCGACACCCTGTGACGTCCAGACTCCAGGTTTTGGACGATCTCCTTTGGTCAGATCGGATCCGGTAAACACAAAAGAGCCCCCAGATCGGTTTGGTTCCCACACAGGACAACCCATCCCAAACCCTATGGCGGCGGCAGCGGAGGAGACTCCGGTTCCTATGGCGGAGGATCATGCCGGCGATAACATCGCTGACGACTAGAACGACGATATTGGTGGTGTGGAAGCCGGTGCACTTGACAAGCAAGAGGATTTCCTTGAGGAGGTGGACTGGGTCCGACCAGTGGAGATAGATGACGAGGACGATGAGGATCTGGACGTCGCGGCTGGGCGATGGACGGTGTTGGCTCGCTATGTTTCCTGGCGCAGATTCAATGCTAGAACCATGTTTGATGAGCTTGGTACGATCTGGCGCATGGAACACAAGGTGACTTTCAAGGATCTTGGTGATAATTTGTTCCAGCTTGATTTCCATGGAGAGGCTGATTACAAGTTTGTGATCAAGGGAGGTACATGGCATCACCGGCATGATGCCATCATTGTTGTCCCATTTGGGCGAGACCATAACTCGACTGATGCACGGCCCTCGGCCTTCCCAATCTGGGTGAGGGTTTATGATCTCCCTCGTAACCTGATGACAAAGAAGAGGGGCAAGATCTTGTTGAAGGACCTGGGCGATGTCACGGAGGTAGATATAGACGATGGTGAGCAAGCGAGTGGTCCATTCCTTCAAGTGCGCATGAGGTGGCCGATCCGGCAGCCACTGGTGTATACGCTCCCAGTAAACTGGAAAGGGAAAGTGTCGAGATACAATCTTCGATAT
The DNA here is from genome assembly GCA_023614405.1 of Avena insularis. Taxonomy (NCBI): domain Eukaryota; kingdom Viridiplantae; phylum Streptophyta; class Magnoliopsida; order Poales; family Poaceae; genus Avena; species Avena insularis. The sequence continues at coordinate 386,616,820 of CM042693.1, read as the reverse complement.
GAGACGACACTGCATTTTTGTTTCTTTTGTGGGCACATAGGGCATGCTCGCAAGGAGTCCAACTGGAGACTGCCCCACAACCTGGGCGCTGCTATGGCCCAGAACTGCGGGTACCACCATTCAAGAAATTTGAAGGTCAACGTTTCACGGTTAGAGGGAAGAAGCCCATGGCAGCTCGGAAGCTCTTCCCGGATGAGGACGAGAGTAGCATTGGCGGCAGCGTGAGGCCTGCGCCACGAGGCACACCGATGGTATCTCACTCGGTGTCTCGAGCAGTGTCTCCGGAGCGCAGCAGACAAAGTGAAGACGCCGGAGCGCACGAGCAAAATCAGGGGAGTAAGGAGAATACCGTAGAAGATGCGGATGCAAACATAGCTCGAGAACAGCTGGCATAGGACCTCAATGCCAGGCTGCATGTGCGCGACTCACCGATCAAAAGTGCTCCCTCTCCTAACATGGACGTTGCTGATTGCCACAGTTACTCTGTCGACCATTGATATGTCGGAAATGTATCTATAATTTTTTATGCTCCATGATTGTTTAATATCTACTTTGCTTTGCTTTGTATACACTTTGAGGTGTTTTTTACATGTTTTCTGGTACTAACATATTAACAAGTTGCCACAATGCCAGTTGCCTGTTTTCTGCTGTTTTTGGTTTCAGAAAAGCTAGTAAGGAAATATTCTCGGAATTGGACGAGACAAACGTCAAAGTCAATAACTTTTCGTGGGGAACAAGAAGTCCAGATGGGATACGGAGAGGCGTGCCAGGGCAGCCAGACCCCCTAGGCGTGTCCAGGGGTGGGCTCGCGCCTAGGAGGGGTGTGGCCCCTCTGGCCGCTTCCTCAGCCTCCCCCTTCGCCTATAAGAAGCCCCCGATGCATAAACCCTAAGCACCCGATCAAATCTCCACAAAACCGTCTGTAGCAGCCGCCACCATCGCCCCTAGATCAGGGGGGACCTGAAGTTCTTCCCGTCACCCTGCCGGAGGGGAGATCATCCCGAAGGCCTTCTCTCCGGTATGATGCGCGAGTAGTTCCACCTTGGACTATGGGTCCATGTAGTATCTAGATGGCTGTATCTCCTCCTTTGTGCTTTCATGTATAGATCTTGTGAGCTCCGTTCATGATTAAGATCTAATCTATTTGTAATCATGCATGTTGTGTTTGCGGGGATCCGATGGATATTGAGATTATTATGTTGGTTTGATTAATGGTTTTGTCTTTATGATTCTATCATGTCTGTGTTGTTTGTGATCTTGCATGCTCTACGTTGTTAGTAGCTATCTTGGCCGAGTAGTTGCTAGTGACTCTAAGAGGGGGTATTTATGCTCGATAGTGGGTTCATGCCTCTAGTTTCTAAGGGAAGTGACAGAAATCTCTTCGGTTGTAGATGTGCTGTTGCCACTAGGGAGAAAACAACGGTCTCTTATTCATGAAACATGTGGACGGTTTACCTTACACACTTTGCTTAAAGTAGTTGTCTGTTGCTTGCAATTTAATACTGGAGGGGGTTCGGATGATAACCTGAAGGTGGACTTCTAGTCATAGATGCAGTTGGATGACAGTCTATGTATCTTGTTGTATTGTCCAATCGAATCTCATAGGATCTTTCTGACTAGTAATTGCATTGTTATGCCTTGCTCAGTTCCTGTCAATTGCCCTGCTGTAGTTTGTTTACCCTTCATGTCATGTTGTTTATCTAAGGAGAGCACCTCTAGTAAACTATGGACCCCGGTCCAATCTTTACCATTGGTACATCTTCCACTGTTACTTGTTTACTTGCTCCAAACCAGTACCTTCCACACCATACGTTTAATCCTTTGTTACAACAAATCGGTGAGCTTGACAATCTCACTGATTTGTTGGGGCAAAGTCTTGAATTTGTGTTGTGCAGGTATCCGCGTTGCTAGCAACACCTGTGTGATGTTTCCTTCCTTCTTCTGGTTCGATAATCTCGGTCTCTACTGAGGGAAGACTTGCTGCTGTGCTCATCACACCTTGCTCTTGGAGTTTCCAATGAAATCCTCTCTGTCAGGCAACAAGTTTTCTGGCGCCGTTGCCGGGGAACGAAGAAGAAGAAACTCCCACGTCAACGAAGCGCCATCAACAAGTTTTCTGGCGTCGTTGCCGGGGAGGCTAAGGACGTCTTCACAAGGGGAGTCCTCCACTTCCTTTCTCTTTACTTTGTTTTTAGTTTGCTTTGTTTATTTTGCTTGGTTTTGTTTGCCTCTTTCAAAAGAAAAACCCCCAAAAATTAGTCTAGTTTGGTTTGCTTGCTTTATTAAAAAAAAACAAAAAAATTAGTTCCCACTCTGGTTGCTAGTCTGTTATTGCCTTGCTTGGTCATGCTTTCTACCAGTGGATGGTTTCTTTGAAACTAGTTCTTATTGGCAAGGTGGGTTCACTGAAAACAAAAGTATTATTATAAGGAACACCGTTTGTCACAAAAAGGGAAACACTTATGGGAGCAAATTGATAAGTTGAATACTATTGCTAGAGAGGTGTGCTTCAATTATAATGTTACTTATTGATTAGATAAAGCCTGTTGCTGTAGGAGGTATAAACACCCCCCTTTTCAATGTGAGTATAATGATAATGTTACCATATCTTCTTAAGTTAAAGGAAATTACGACTTTTATGATGTGGAACAAATTGAAGAATTGATTGCCTTCAAGGGTGAATTTGAACTTGCCAGTTTGCTTGAAAATACTAATGATGCACCTTATAAGCATGAGGTTTTTGAGATACTTAAATTTTGCTTTGATAATTACAAGGAAGAAAATGGCTATATTCTTGAATATTTTAATATGTGCTTTCCACATTTGGAAGAGACTAATGCCTTGCAGGAGCCAATGGAAGAAGAAATTGCTGAAACTGAAAGCTCATTAGATGAAAAAGAGGAGGAGAGTGATGGTCAAGAGGAGGAAGAATGGATCTACCCATGCCTAGCTTCTAATGAGAGTAACTCTTTATCCCTTACATTATTTGATTGTCCCCCATGCTTACCAAAGGAGGATGAATGCTATGTTCCTGTGGATCCTTTTGAAATATCTACTTTGGATAAAACCTGTGAAGGTTTTAATCCCACTATTTTTGAGCTTGATAGAAATTATGTATTTGTAGATCATGAAAAGCATGCTTTATGTGATAGCTATATTGTTGAGTTTATTCATGAGGCTACTGAAATTTATTATGAGAGAGGGAAATATGGTCTTATGTATCTAAACAGTATTAAGTTTCCCCTCTTTATGTTGAAAGTTTTGAAGTTGCACTTGTTTTGATTTCCTATGCTTGTGGCTTTGTGTTTCTTTGATTTATTTTCTTACAAGATTCCTATGCATAGGAAGTGGGTTAGACTTAAATGTGTTTTGAATTTGCTTCTTGATGCTCTCTTTTACTTCAATTCATATTTCTTGTGTGAGCATCTTCTCAAGCTTTCAAGCCTAACTTAAAGGCGTTAAAGAAAAGTACTTGTTGGGAGATAACCCAAGAGTTTACTTGAGTATTCGAAGTTATTACTTCAGTAATGACCTCTCCTTATCCTTTTTGTTTGCTTTTTGTGCCAAGAATGACCTATAAGGAGAGGGAAGTAAGATTTGGGGAGTTGCTGTCCCGACACAGATTTCTGTTCTCCACCATAAAAATTCGTGAGCAGTCTATGTAATTCGGATTGAGCTCAAAATTTACAAATAAACCCCCAAATATGTTAGATAACTTTCATTAGTTCAATACTTTTTGATTTGAGCAACAAAAGATGTTCAAAAAAATAGGTTTATACCTGCTGGTCTGTTTTGACAGATTTCTGCCATTATTTGCATTTGCTTCATATTGATTCCTTTTTGAGTTATCTTTTGGGGAATTGAGCTTATTGAAGGAGTTAATACAGTAGCTTGTGTTTTTAGTGAAAAGCCTTTTTGTTCCAAAACTTTGCCAGAGGTCTAATATCTTTTGAATAAACTAATGTTGCTAATGAAGATTGTGTGAAGTTTTGTATGAAGGAAAAATTTCAGGTGTAGAGAGAGAATGATGCAATGAGATGAAGAATGGACAAAAGCTCAAGGTTGGGATGCCACCATGGTTTCACCCCAATAAATATCCAAGAGGTACAAGCGTCAAAGCCTGGGGATGCCCAAGGCATCCCCTTCTTCATCAATAAAAAGCTCAGGTATGTCTAGACACTTCGTTTTTATTATTTCATGCACAGTTGTGTTGTTCTTGGAGCGTCTTAGTTTTAGTTTGCTTTGCTTAGGTTGTTTATTTTGCTTGAATAAAGTAGTTTGGATCCCAGTTCTCGCTGTGTTGTTTTGCAAATAAGTTTTCTTGGTGTTGGAAAGGAGTAGTAACTTCTTGCTTGTAAGTGCAAGAGGAGCTTGCATTGACTATGATTTAGACTTTAGCATGACATGCTAGGTGTTGTTTTAAATTTATGCTTAGTGATTATTGCTGTAGCATGTCTTATTCCAAACAATTGGGATTTCTTAGTGTGCCTTGAATAAATTATGCGTTGTTTTAGCATGCAAAAGCATAGTATTGTGGTATTCTCCTTTGATGCTTTGTTTGGGTTGACTTGGCACATGCTCACACCATGTTATGACTATGACAAGTCACCATAGGCTCTATGATCATTTAGTCCTTTACTTGTAGTACCACTCTATGCTTTGATTAGTAATGCTTTGATTAGTAATGCTTTGTTGCTCTACATGATTATGGCCATTATGCTCACTTAGTTGCTTGCTCCCAGTCTTTTGCTAGCCTCCACTTGTATGAGTAAGCTCTACTCATGCTTCCAACTCCCAAGAAACCAAGTTATTCCAAAGTGTCCACTATAAACTCCTATGCATGGTGTGTTACACCATTCCAAGTATATTCTTGTTTTCAGCTATCTTCCAATTAAAAACTATTTTGTTATGTGAAAACTTAGTGATTAAAGCCCTCACGAACTTGATGACACACTTTATATTCTTTGCCCCTAATAAAATTGAACCATTGTGACATCTATGTTGTATATGCTTGCACTTGTACGTTGCAATTAGTAGAGCCGTGCTGTCACGGGGAACGTTTTCAACATTGCACTTGTACTTTGTACTCATTTGATATCATGCTCTTTTGTCTATGGATGTCACCGGTGTGAAATAAAGAGGAAGCTTGTAAGTCCATGGAGTAAGTATTCTGTGTTAGAGAAAGCACTTTGGGCTAGCCTAAGCCATGCCTAATCATGGTGGAAACTTGCAGCATCACCATAGTGAGCTATCTATGAAGCATCCTCAATAAAAAGCTATGCATATGGTAAATAAAAAGATTGCTGAGATGCTCATTGTCTGCTTGCCTTGTCATTTTGGTTATGGGAAAGCTACTATACCATGTGCAAGGGGTACCCCGTTGGCGGTTCTCTATGATATGCAAATACTTACAATGATAAGAACTTACAGGTGACTGAAGTTGAGTAGCATGAGGTGTGGCCCTCGTATTCAAGGGACTTGAGATTGCCAACTTATACTTTGTCAAGCATATACTCCATAGTTAGTTCACTTTAACCTTAATCACTTCAAGATGCTTATGATAGGGGCAATGAGGGCTGAAAGCTAACAAGTACCATAATTTTTGGAAGCTCTTTTTGAAACTTGAAATCCCTGCTTCCTTTACAAAAAGGCCTTTCTTCCACCATTATTGAGTCTCCACCTTCTACCTTTAGGCACCATTAAGAGAGCATAGTTGTCATTCTGTGTGCAGTGTTCCAAAGCTTATTGATTGATGCATATTGTGATATTACTTGTTCTTGTGCTATTTGTTTCTAGTCACCCTTGTGAACTTTGAAGGTGTCCTATGCATCTATATTGCTACTCTATGAGGGACAAGCCAATTGCCACTATGCCATGTTTTCTGTATGTGAAACAAACAAACATTTTTCAATGCATGTTATTCATGATCTTTGTTTGTAACCTTCCATGTTGCATGCATAGTTACTATGTCCTATTGTTAGAACTCCATCTTTAATGCACATGTTTAGAGTTCTTTGATCCCAACTTTCAATGCTTGCAAATGGTTAGGTCTTTATTGTGAGGGTGCATGTCACCTAAAAAATTATTCTTTTATCACTTACCTACTCGAGGACGAGCAAGAGTTAAGCTTGGGAATGTTGATACGTCAGAAACGTATCTATAATTTTTTATGCTCCATGATTGTTTAGTATCTACTTTGCTTTGCTTTGTCTACACTTTGAGGTGCTTTTTACATGTTTTCTGGTACTAACCTATTAACAAGTTGCCACAGTGCCAGTTGTCTGTTTTCTGCTGTTTTTGGTTTTAGAAAAGCTAGTAAGAAAATATTCTCGGAATTAAACGGGACAAACGTCAAAGTCAATAACTTTCCGTGGGGAACAAGAAGTCCAGAGGGGAGACGGAGAGGCGTGCCAGGAGAGCCAGACCCCCCTAGGCGCGGCCAGGGGTGGGCCTGCGCCTGGGAGGGGTGTGGCCCCTCTGGTCGCCTCCTCGGCCTCCCCCTTCGATATAAGAAGCCCCGATACAGAAACCCTAAGCACCCAATCAAATCTCCATGAAACCGTATGTAGCAGCCTCCACCATCGTCCCTAGATCGGGGGAGGGGGATCTAAAGTTCTTCCTGGCACCCTGCCGGAGGGGAGATTATCCCCGAGACCTTCTCTCCGGTATGATGCGTGAGTAGTTCCACCTTGGACTATGGGTCCATGTAGTAGCTAGATGGTTGTATCTCCTCCTTTGTGCTTTCATGTATAGATCTTGTGAGCTCCGTTCATGATCAAGATCTAATCTATTTGTAATCATGCATGTTGTGTTTGCGGGATCCGATGGATATTGAGAATATTATGTTGGTTTTTTTAATGGTTTTGTCTTTATGATTCTATCATGTCTGTGTTGTTTGTGATCTTGCATGCTCTCCGTTGTTAGTAGCTATCTTGGCTGAGTAGTTGCTAGTGACTCCAAGAGGGGGTATTTATGCTCGATAGTGGGTTCATGCCTCTAGTTTCCAAGGGAAGTGACAGAAATCTCTTCGGTTGTAGATGTGCTGTTGCCACTAGGGAGAAAACAACGGTCTCTTGTTCATGGAACATGTGGACTGTTTACCTTACACACTTTGCTTAAAGTAGTTGTTTGTTGCTTGCAACTTAATACTGGAGGGGGTTCGGATGATAACCTGAAGGTGGACTTCTAGTCATAGATGCGGTTGGATGACAGTCTATGTATCTTGTTGTATTTCCCAATCGAATATCATAGGATCTTTCTGACTAGTAATTGCATTGTTATGCCTTGCTCAGTTCCTGTCAATTTCCCTGCTGTAATTTGTTTACCCTTCATGCCATGTTATTTATCTAAGGAGAGCACCTCTAGTGAACTATGGACTCCGGTCCAATCTTTACCATTGATACATCTTCCACTGTTACTTGTTTGCTTGCTGCAAACCATTACCTTCCACACCATACGTTTAATCATTTGTTGCAGAAAATCGGTGAGCTTGACAACCTTACTGATTCATTGGGGCAAAGTCTTGAGTTTGTGTTGTGCAGGTCTCCGCATTGCTAGCAACACCTGTGTGACGTTTCCTTCCTCCTTCTGGTTCGATAACCTCGTTCTCTACTAAGGGAAGACTTGCTGCTGTGCTCATCACACCTTGCTCTTGGGGTTTCCAACAAAGTCCTCTCTGTTAGGCAACAAGTTTTCTGGCGCCGTTGCCGGGGAACGAAGAAGAAGAAACTCCCACGTCAACGAGGCGCCATCAACCATGATGAAGCTGCGAGGAATGCAAACTGTTCAACAGGAGTCAAACAACGTTGTAAGCAGTGGGAGGAACGTACGATAAAACCTGATTCTAACAAAGGGGGCAAAGCTGATCTGGGTGTACCCCGGGAGAAGGGCAATTCTTCTAGTGTTTCTGCATCCCAGAATGCAGCGCCAGGCAAGCCGAGGCCTGCTAATAAACCTATGCCCAGAATCCTAGCGTTTCTGCCATGTGATGGGTGTAAATTACCGTGTGTATAACAACCACAAGGGGACTATCAAGCAACTGTGTGTACGTGAACTGGGTGGCAACAGAGGCATGGCAGAACTACGAATGAATAGCCTGTTGGGCAAGCATGCTGCTGAATTTGACATGGCACATGTATATGATCAGGAGCAGTCGAGTTTTGAGGTGCTCCTTGGTCCAAAACGATCACGGGCAGATTAAGTATCTACGTCAAACAATGCACACATGTCGGGACCTCACGGCGAGGCCCGACATGAGCAATGAGTATCGCATGCTGGAACTGTCGGGGGGTGGGGCAATCCTCGACAGTTCAAGAGCTCACCTGCCTTGTGCAGACACATAACCCCAGTCTACTGTTCCTTTGTGAGACGAGGCAACATCCAGATCGTGTTCGAAACCTTAGATACCGTCTGGGTATGAAGGGTTCTTTCGCAGTTAAGGGCGAGGGAACAGGGGGCGGACTTGCCCTATTTCATTCTGAGGATGTTGAGGTGGATCTTCTCTCTTTCAGTAAGCGATACATTGATGTACATGTGCAGGGTGGGTCTTTTGGATCTCGATGGCGAGGAACTTTTGTCTACAGTGAACCAAAACCTTCTGAATGCCATAACATGTGGACCTTACTTCATCGCATCAAGAACGCATCCTCAGAGCCTTGGTTGTTGATGGGTGACTTCAACGAAGCCATGTGGCAGGCGGAACATTTCTCGTGCTCTCGGCGGTCAGAGCGTCTCATGATGGACTTCCGAGAAGTGTTGTCACACTGTGATGTGCACGATATTGGCTTAACGGGAGCACCGTGGACTTTTGATAACAAACAACGTGGCCAGCGCAATGTCAAAGTTCGGCTTGACCGTGTTGTCGCCTCCCCAGCATGGTCACTTCGATTTCCAGAGGCTAAAGTTCAACATATTATTTCCTCGCGATCTGATCATTGCCCGCTGCTATTGTCTCTGTTTCAGGCTTGTGACGAGCGAAGGAGCCAGCCAATTCAGCGTTATGAGGTCTGATGACCCACAAGTATAGGTGATCGCAACAATCTTCATGGGTAGTATTACCCAATTAATTGATTCAACACAAGGGGAGCCAAATAATACTTGCAAGCCTTAACAACTGAGTTGTCAATTCAGCTGTACCTGGAAATAGTTCTTGCTCACAGAAGTTTATCAGTAGCAATAGTTTGTAGTAGCAGCAGCAAAGCAACATCAACAGTAAAACAAGAGAAACAGTAACAGTAGCAGCAAACAGTAGGATATGAGTGCGGTAGGCATTGGGATGGATGGACGAGCGTTGCATGGACGAGTCTAAACATGTAACTTCAAGATCTAGGGCAATTGCAGATAAATAAGAATAAGCATCCAAGTACTAAACAATCATAGGCATGTGCTCCATATATAGTCATGTGTGCTCGCAATGAGAACTTGCACAACATCTTTTGTCCCCGCCATTGCGGTAGGGCCTCTAGGGAACTACTGGCAATTAAGATGCTCCTTTTAATAGAGCACCAGAGCAAAGCATTAACACTCCGAGAACACATGTGATCCTCACATCACAGCCATCCCCTCCGGTTGTCCCAATTTCTGTCACTTCGGGGCCTTTTGATCCGGACAATGATATGTGTACACAACTTGCAGATAAGATCACAAACAATACTATCATAATGATTCAATAATAAGTTCAGATCTGAGATCATGGCACTCGGGCCCTAGTGACAAGCATTAAGCACAACAAGTTGTAGCAAAGTCAAATAGCACTAATAGAGATACTAGGCACCATGCCGTAACAATATTATTCGATTACATGATAGAACTCATCCAATCCCTACCATCCCCATAGCCTACAGCGGGGTATTACTCACTCATGGATGAGGAAAACATTGATGGTTGATGGAGAGGCGTTGGCGATGATCCTCCCCAAATTCCCCGTCCCGATAGGGTGCCAGAATGGAGTTTCTGGTTCCAAATCGCGACTTCTGATGGTGGCGGCGCATCAGAACTCTTTTTGGAAAAACGACGAACCCCCCTCGGTTTTTAGGTCAAGAGGCTTCTTATAGGCGAAGAGGGAGGCCGAGGGGGTGCCTGAGGTGGCCGCACCCCCTAGGCGCGGCCAGGCCCGACCCCCGCCTGGCAGGGGTGTGGGACCCTTAGGCCTACACTCCGTCTCGTACTCTGGCTCCGTGGATCTTCTCGTGAAATAGGATTTTTGACATATTTTTCCGGATTTTTCCTGATAGTTGATTTTCTGCACAAAAACTAAGCACCAAGGTAATTCTGCTAAAAACAACGCCAGGCCGTGTTAGTTGTATCCAAATCACACAAGTTTAGAGGAGAAACAATAGCAAAAGTGTTCGGGAAAATAGATACGTTTTGGACATATCAACTCCCCCAAGCTTAGCTTATTGCTTGTCCTCAAGCAATTCAGTTGAAAACTGAGTGCGATAAAAGAACTTTCACGAACACATTTTCTTCATATGATGTATATATTCTCAGCACATGAGTAGATACTTAAACCATTCATAATAAGAAGTATGCAACCAAGTATACTCAATAGTCATTGCAAGCTATGAAGAGAAACCAACTCAATAATAATAAGTAGCATGGAACATAAACATAAGAAACATTGCAATGCTCATAAAAAGGTATGCTAGAGTGGTATCTCGCTTGCCTTTGTTTGTAGAGCACAATATAAATGCCAAGGAACCTCTGAAGTTCAAGTGAAGACTAGAAGTAAAGATATCAGAGATACAAGCATCAAAGTGATGACATAATCAAACAAGTTTTGAGACAAACACAAGAATGCCAACTATGCTCTCAAGAAGGTGCTCATAGAATAAGTGGTGACTCAACAAGGAAGTGAAAAGGGTTTTGAAAAGTTTGAAAGGCTTCCAAATGTTGAAAGTAGGGTACTCATTAGCTTTGAGCTCTCATTGCCCCCATCATAGGCATCTTTATATGGTTAAGGTGAGAGTGAGGTCCAATATGAGTTATATGCTTGACAAACCATAAACTAGAAATCCCGTGTCCCTTGAGTACGAGGTCTGCTCCTTGTGCTACTCAACTTTAGTCACCTGTAAGTTCATGTCATCGCAAATACATGCATATCAGAGAGAACCGCCAATGGGGTACCCCTTGCACATGATACATGATCTATCCCGTGATCAAAATGACAAGGCAAGCAGACAATGAGCATCTCAGCGATCTTTTTATTTACTATTTGCATAGATTTTTATTGAGGATGCTTCAAAGATGCTCACTATGGTGATGCTGCAAGTTTCCACCATGATTAGGCATGGCTTAGGCTAGCGGCCTAGGCTTTTCTCTAACACACACACACATATATATATATATACTCCATGAACTCGCAAGCTCCCCTTTTATTTCACACCGACGATATCCGCAAATAAAAGAGCAAGGTATAAACTGGATATGTATCCATAAGTGTTGAAAGCATTCCTCGTGACAGCACGGTTCTGCTAACTCCCAGCCTATAATTTGCAAGCATATAACTTTCATGGACATGTCACAATGGTTCAGGATTATTAAGTGCAAGAAATAAAGTGTGCCATCAAGTTTGTGAGAGCTTACTAACTTTCTCAAAGCAGACAAACATTTTATTTGGAAGAAAACAAGGCATAATGAATATGCATTGAAATAGCAAATGATGCTAATAGGTAGGTAAGGTGGACACTGTTGGCAATATTGGTTTTGGGGAGTTGGAAGCACAAGTAGAGCTCATACTCAGTGTAAGTGAAGGCTAGCAAAATAGAAGGAGTGACAAACAAGAGAGCAATAATTTTCATAATCATGCTTGCAACAAAAACAGGACTAATTATGGCATGAAAGTGATACAAGAACTCTGAGGCAAAATAAATCATCAAGGCTTACTGACTATTATTTAGTAATATGCATGCGTGAGCATGTGCCAAGTCGATTCACATGAAACTTTCAGAGGAGGATACCACAATATCATACCAAAATATGAATAAAACAATGCAAGCAAACATTCATATGACATGCTACAAACTATTAGCAAGCTAGAGCTAATAACAAGAAAGCAAAACTACTAAGCATCCATTGGTAATATACACCTTACATGAACAGGTTAAGCATGCTCACAATGATGAGTATATGCACAAAAATGAAAACAAATAGAGTTCATTACCAACCTCTTACCACCCCTCAAGTTGTCTTAATCTTCATTATTGCCCTTCACTTGTGTGACTTGAATAATAACATGGAACCAAAATCCACTGACGACGGCTGAACCCTGCAAAGAACTCACAAAACCAAAGAAGAACAACAATTTTTTTGGTGTTTTTTTGATTTTTTCCAAACAAGCAAACAAAGCAAAATATTTTTGGATTTTTTTGTTTTAAGGCAAACCAAAGCTAAAAAGCAAAGAAACAAACCAAGAGAAACAACGAAAATATTTTTGGTATTTTTGTGTTTTGGGAAAGCAGAAACAAGAACCAAAAAGAAAGCGAAACAATGGATATACAAAGAACCAACCGACATGATATAAAGATGAGTGTGATGTCGGTATACCTCCCCCCAAGCTTAGGCTTTTGGCCTAAGTGGGGATCAATAGCCCGGGTAGTAACCCCAAGCTGTTGGGTCATCATAGGAATGATCATACTCAGGCGCTTGCGATGAAGAAGACGACACGCCCCAATCATAGGAGGGCTGCTGGTATGAAGACTCTCCCAAGCTAGAGGGCTGAACCGAATTATCTTCGGCATCCTCTCCAACATTCTCCTCTTGCTGGGAGAGCTCCGCCACGTATGTGTCAAACTCCTCCTCCGTGAGCGACCATCCTTGCCTGTTATCAAAATTAAACAAAGCAGGTGCTGACAAATAAATTACTTTCTCAGTCCTACCCCCTCTCCAACCACGCTTGGCAAAAGATAGTTCATACGGTAAACTTCTCACAGTAGCCCCTAAAGAAACAAAATTGTGCTGAATCATGGATTCAAGATCAAGCCTCTCTATGGGGAACCGATAATCTGAATGGTGAGGCTCTAAACCATGGAAAGCTAACAACCTAGAGGCAATGAGACCTCCACAAATTCCACCCTTCTCACGGTTAGTGGTGAGACAGTAAGCTATCAAACAACCCAGGTTATAAGATCTATTCTTATTCAAAGCAGCTGCGATAAAAGCTAGATCAAAAGAAGATAACTTTCTAGCAATCTTTCTAGCAAGAACACACTTGGTAATGAAATAGGCAAAATATCTAATGGCTGGGAACTGAATATTCCGAATTTTACCACTTTCCTTTGAGAAGTCAAAACCTTGGCAAATATTAGCATATAAATCCATAAGTGACTTGGGCCTCTCCTTGATCTTCTCATCCCCACCGAGGTACTCTAATTGCTGCACAGAAATCAACGAAAGGCAGGTCGACAACTAGATTGTATATTTTATAATGGATCATGGGATTAGATGAAGACCAAGTAAACTAGAAGTCCTGCACAACAGCCATGGTTATCTTAACATATTAAAGCGGTTCACCTTAAACAAAGTGTTCCAACCCTGCATTGGTATTCATAGTCTAGGAATCCTGGAGGATTCCCGCGGTTCTCATAAATTCCCGGCATGGATATATGGAAGGAAAGACTCCTTCCTCACGATGAACTTTCATTGGCTCACGTACCATCAAGTCATATTGATTCAGTGGGTATGCACTTATCTTCCTTTCTGAAATTTTTAGACAAACATTAAACCAAGTGATTTCCAAGTTGATAAATGATGAGAAACTACTATAGGAACTTGCTAGAGGGCTACAAATGCATCAACATGAAATCTCTAAGCATAGAACAAGCATGCAAGATCACACAACCTGTCACCTATAGCAGCAAAATACTCAAGATACAATCTACCAATCACAAATCTACTTAGACAAGCAGAGGAGGCACATACCAAGGAGCAATCCCTCCAAAAATCAGCAACAAAGATGGTCTGAGCAAGGAGATCGAAAATCGTGAGCAAGAACAACAGGAACTCGAGCTTGAGAAAGTTTTCTAGTGTTTTCTGGGAGAGAGAAAGAAGATGGTTGGGAGGAGGCACCTTGGAGGGGCCTAGGTGGGCCATACCCCAGCCAGGCGCCACCTGGGGGCTGGCCGTGCCCACCAGGGGTGTGATGGCCTAGGGTGGTCCCCTGGGTCACTCCAGGTGTCCCTCTACCCCTTTTTTCGAGGGAAAAATTATTTTGAATTTTCTGGGATTTTTCGGGAAACTTTATTTTTGGCCAATTTTCAGGGTATGAAAATTGATTTTCTCACAGAAACAGGTTTTTAGAAGAAGCAAAAGCAAACTAAAAACTAAACTACAGAAGTTCTAAGACACTCCAACAAGCAAACAACTAACAAAACTAAAGCTAGCAAAAGAAAAGGCAAAGACTAGGAATGAGAAAAAGTAAAAGAAAGCAAGAATAACCATAGTGAAAACATTATTTTGTTCATTAAAATACTTTTGTTAACAAGGTTGATCAAGTCTTGTTACCAAAACAATCTTATATGAAACAAAACTTTGCATTCCACAAGGTGATTATGTTACCTCAAACTTGATAGCAATGTTCCCAATCATAATTGTTTCAAAATTTTCTTGTGGAATGAGACAATATATTTCTCCAACCTTGATGCTCTCAATATTTTTAATGGAATTCATGCAATATCTTTTAGCAACCTTCTTGGGGAAATAAACAGTATGCTCTTTGTCATTAATACTGAATGTTACCTTTCCTTGATTACAATTGATGATAGCACCTGCAGTATTAAGGAAAGGTCTCCCAAGAATAATAGACATATTATCATCTTCAGGCATCTCAAGCACAACAAAATCAGTTAAAACCAAGCAATTATGAGCCACTTGAACAAGAACATACTCACATATACCAACAGGAATATTAGTTGACTTATCAGCCATTTGCAAAGATATATCAGTTGGTATCAACTTTTCTAGCTGGAGTATCTTGTAGAGAGAAAAAGGCATAACACTAACTCCAGCTCCCAAATCACATAAAAGAGTTCTAACATAATTATTCTTAATAGAGCAAGGAATAGTTGGTATACCTCGATCACCAAGTTTCTTTGGAACCTTACCATTAAAGGAATAATTAGCAAGCAAAGTAGAAATCTCCTCATTAGGAATCTTCCTTTTATTAGAGATAATATCCTTCATATACTTAAAATAAGGAGGCAACTTAATAGCATCAGTCAAAGGAATTTGCAAAAATAAAGGCTTCATCCACTCACAGAACTTGTTGTAGTGTTCTTCCTCCTTTGACTTGTGTTTCTTACCTGGAAAAGGCATAGGTTTCTGCACCCAAGGTTCTCTCTCACTACCATGTTTCTTAGCAATAAAATCTTCCTTAGTGTACCTAGTGTTCTTAGTGTGCTTCTCTGGTTCTTCCTCAACTTCCTCCTTATCAGGAGCATCATTTTTATCATTACCACTCTCAGTTTCAGCATCAGAGACATATATACTATTAGGATCTACATCAGGTTCAAGTGGTTCCTCAACTATTCTGTGTTTCTTTTTCTTTCTCTTACGAGGACTACCACTACTTTCACCTTGTTGAGAATCATGCTCAATTCTTTTAGGATGTCCTTCAGGATATAAAGGATCTTGAGTATCTATACCACTCCTAGTTCTAATTCCATAAGCATGTTTATCTCCTGAGGCATTAACTAGCATATCCTTTTGTACCTTAGCAAGTTGATCAAGTTGGGTTTGAACCATTCGAAAGTGTTTACAAAGCATTTTAATATCATTAGAAGTTCTTTACAAAATATCTTTCAAATCATTAATAGCTCTAAAATTTTCCAATAAATGATTCTGAACTTGTTTATTAAAATTACATTGTTTAACAATAAATGTGTCAAGTTCCTCTAAACATTGATCAGGAGGCTTACCATAGGGAATATCACCTTCATCAAAGTGGAGAGAGTGTACCTCAATAGTAGATGAGTGGGGAATTGGCTTACATAATTCTTCTATAGGAGGTAGATTCTTCACATCTTCAACTCTAATACCTTTCTCCTTTAGACATTTCTTAGCTTCTTTCATCACTTCATCATTTAATGCAATAACTCCCCTTTTCTTTGGTGTTGGTATTGAATCTGGTTCAGGCACAACTGGTTCAGGAGTAATAGGCTCAGGTGTATTTAGCTCAGTTGAAGTCTAATCATCATAATTCTTGCTTATCTTAGCCATTAATACTTCAGCATTTCTAGGAGTCCTTTTCCTGAAAACACAATCAGCAAAGCTATCTAGGTATGTCCTAGAATCATCAGTTAGTCCATTATAATAAATATCAAGAAGCTCATTCTTAGGCAATGGACATCCATGATGTGCATGAATCAAGGCACAGAACCTTGTCCATGACTCAGGAAATTTCTATTCTTCTCCCTGTTTAAAGTCAAAAAGTATCTGCAAAGCAGCATGTCTAGCACTGGGAGGAAAATATTTCTTGAAAAAAGAAGCAATCAAACAATCAGGGCTATCAATGGAACCAGGAGGTAATCTATTAAACCAAGCCCTAGCTTCTCCTTTTAGTGAAAAAGGGAATATCTTAGTAACAAAGTACTTGCGCATCTTAAAATCATCCGAGAATAAAGCACTCATAGTGGAAAGCTCATTCATATGAGATACATCACTCTCATTTTCAGTCCCACAAAAAGGTTCTTTCTCAACAATGTCTAAATAGGATAAATCAAGAGAAACTTCATAATATTTATCTTTAATATCTATGGGAGAGGTGGCAAACTTAGGATCAAAGGACAGCTTAGGAATAATGGTACGTCTTGCAAGGAGAATCTTAATAGCACTAGTACCATGTGTGTTTCGGCACTCTTCAATAAATTCATCAGTAAACTCAATGTAACCATCATTAATATCATAACTCTCTCTAGACTCAGGTGAGCTAACAAGTGTAAAAGTGTCTTCACTAGGAGTTTCAGTATTTCCTAGACCAGCCATAGTAGTATCTAGGAAAGGACCTAATGAACCACTCACATTAAGCACAGTAGAAGTAACATCATGAGTATCAAAAGCAGTTTCAGATTCTGAAGTAGTAGCAGTGTGTGTAGCATGAGTATGTGGTGGTGTAATAAGCTTACTTATAACAGACGGTGAATCAAGAGCAACAGAGGTGTTTAGGACTGTACCTCTTCTTGTAGTGGATGGTAAAATAGGAAACTTTCCATCACGAGACTTCCCCATGATGAAAGGATTAGCAGTGAACAATAATAGATCCAAGTGAACTTACAAATAAAGCTATGCTCCCCGGCAATGGCGCTAGAAAATAGTCTTGATGACCCACAAGTATAGGGGATCGCAACAGTCTTCGCGGGTAGTATTACCCAATTTATTGATTCGACACAAGGGGAGCCAAAGAATACTTGCAAGCCTTAACAACTGAGTTGTCAATTCAGCTGCACCTGGAAATAGTTCTTGCTCACAAAAGTTTATCAGTAGCAACAGTTTGTAGTAGCAGCAAAGCAACAACAATAGTAAAACAAGAGCAACAGTAACAATGGCAACAAACAGTAGGATATGACTGGGTAGGCATAGGGATGGATGGACGGGCGTTGCATGGACGAGTCTAAACATGTAACTTCAAGATCTAGGGCAATTGCAGATAAATAAGAATAAGCATCCAAGTACTAAACAATCATAGGCATGTGCTCCATATATAGTCATGCGTGCTCGCAATGAGAACTTGCACAACATCTTTTGTCCTGCCAGCCCGTTGCAGCGGGGCCTCTAGAGAACTACTGCCAATTAAGGTGCTCCTTTTAATAGAGCACCGGAGAAAAGCATTAACACTCCATGAACACATGTGATCCTCACATCACAGCCATCCCTTCCGGTTGTCCCAATTTCTGTCAGTTCGGGGCCTTTGGATCCGGACAATGATATGTGTACACAACTTGCAGATAAGATCACAAACAATACTATCATAATGATTCAATAATAAGTTCAGATCTGAGATCATGGCACTCGGGCCCTAGTGACAAGCATTAAGAACAAAAAGTTGCAACAAAGTCAAATAGCACTAATATAGATACTAGGCACCATGCCCTAACAATCTTATTTGATTACATGATAGAACTCATCCAATCCCTACCATCCCCATAGCCTACAACGGGGGATTACTCACTCATGGATGAGGAAAACATTGATGGTTGATGGAGAGGAATTGGCGATAACGATGGCGATGATCCTCCCCAAATTCCCCGTCCCGACAGGGTGCCAGAATGGAGTTTCTGGTTCCGAATCGCGGCTTCTGGTGGTGGCGGCGCAGCGGAACTCTTTTTGGAAAAAAAGACGAACTCCCCTCGTTTTAGGTCAAGAGGCTTCTTATAGGCGAAGAGGGAGGCCGAGGGTGCACGAGGTGGCACCCCAGCGTGCCAGGCCCGGCCGCGAGGGTGTGGGCCCCTTAGACCTCCACTCCGTCTCGTACTCTGGCTCCGTGGATCTTCTGGTGAATGGGATTTTTGGCATATTTTCCGGGATTTTCCTGATAGTTGATTTTCTGCACAAAAACTAGACACCAAGGTAATTCTGCTGAAAATAACGTCAGTCTGTGTTAGTTGTATCCAAATCACACAAGTTTAGAGGAGAAACAATATCAAAAGTGTTTGGGAATGACCCTAATTTCGCCAGGTATCGTGAAAGGCCGCCACTGCTCAACAGTAAGCGCTGACGCCGATACATTATTCATACTTTTAAGTAACCGACGAACACGTATCGCCCGAAGCGCCTCACTTTCATGACACGTCGCATCAGGGACAATCGCATTTACGTAGGTCACGTGAGCCATCCAACGGTCTCGACAACTTCCTAGGTTTCCGAAACAATGAGCGCCGCCTGCCGCCAACAACACGCCGACAATGCCACGACGGTTTGTTCGCTTGTGAGCCAAGATCTTCATCTTGTGGCACAGATAGAACACGGTTCGGAATCTCAAGAGTTAGGATCTGTACCACACGATTAGAACTTTAAATCAACGTAACCCTAAACGCCGACCACAACAGAAAAAGAGACTTGAATAGGATTTGCTCATACGTAAGCGTAATGTTACTTAAAACAGAAATGAATCTATTAGATGTTTGATTTGTAAAATCTTATAACTTTAGGCGGAGGGACTCCCTCCATCTAGGGTGTGCCAAATTTTGGGACTAAATTTTATAATGGAAAAGGCAAAAAGAATGCTTGCGTCACAACCAAGTGTACTTTGTTTTAGTGATTTGCTTCCTCGGGAAAAATTCTTTAGTTGTTTTGGCTACTTGTGAAGTCAGGCATGAACAGTGTATGAAGGACGGCCTTGTATTCTAAAATTCCTTCTTAGGGTGCAATAAAGAAGTACAATGGATTGTTTTGAACGCCACTCCACGCACTAGAAACCAACATTGCGACAGTATATTTGGTGACACTTAGAATTTGACCAATCATTGAATAAAGACGGCTGGCCCGCCCGGGAATAAAAATGTTGTTTATGTTTTAAAATGCTTTTGAGTAAAACCTTTGAAAATGCATTCGATTTAAATGGCTGACCCAAAACACCAAGTTTTCAGCCACCCGATTTCAAAAAATAGCTCATTTGGTGAACCCTTTAGAAAATCTTTCTGTTGTTTTTTATCTAACAAATAAATCCCGATTTTTTCATTTAAGAAAGATGGACTTTAGATGAAATCTTTGCAAATGGAATATGCTTAAACATTAAGACCATAAACATTAATAATTAAAGAAAACATATATGGCTAACAGAAATTATTACTTTGAATTCAAAATCAACGAAGCAAAATTAAAAAGGATCTTGAATAATTTTCAATCTAACTCTGCTATCAAATGGTTTTGCTACTTTCATAAATGATTCCAATAGGTAAGCTTCATAATGTTTATAACCTCATTAGAAACTCAAACGTTACCAATCTGCTCAAATAATGCTTTTGGCATGCTTGCATCGCCTTGCTTTGTTTTTATTATTCTATGGATCCAGAATTGCCTGCTGAATGGTAGATTGTAATTTCAGTAATTTTCGATTGAAACCAGAGGAAATTTGAAACGCCAGTGTCTTATTGTGATCTCAAGGGAGGAACTATCCGAGTATTATCTGACCAAAAGGCATCACCATGGTGTTTCATACCAACCCATTATTTCACTATGCATTAGATATTTCCTGGTAGACTGCATGCCGAATTTTATCCTACATTGCCACAAGCGGGAAACTTAGCATTTGCACCTTAGTAGAATTTTCCCTAAGTTAGAGTATTCCATTACTATCATGCTTAAAAATTTTTGAATAGTCAGAATGACAAGGGGTGGATCTCCAAATATTCATGCTATGAAATCACCATTCACCAAGACTTGTCGTTTTGTTTAATTAAAACAACTATGTGAATGAATCACCGATATGGTGGAATGGCTAGGAACAGAGTGCTTGAGTGGTTACATTATGGGTCCCATATTTATCCTCACCTAGTGTATCCTGACACTTGTGGATGCCATCTAGAAACTCTTAAAGATGACTTTATTGTCAAATTGTTTCCGAGTAATCTTCTGGCGCAGCAACTTGGCATTACAATTTGGCTCGCGACTAACATATAGGCTGGCAATAACTTTCAGCTAGAAACTCCCCGGGGCTGTTTGTAGGGTGATAGTTTGGAATGCTGGCCCATTTTGGTCTATAGGGAAGGCTTCCATAAGATCTTGTCTCATAAACTTTATGTCGAAGTATCAGCTAAAAGTGCACCACCTCCTTTGAGAGAGTGAAACGGCTTCATTTAGCCGGTGGTCCCTTTAAAACACATGTATTTGAGCCCTCAATCAGAAGGCTATCAAGGACTTATGCACCCCTGACCTGCTTAAGTCATGGAAGAAGTTTGTGGTCAACATAAAGGATCACAATGTTCATTGGTGTGATGCTTTGGGTGAACTTATTGATCAAACCTATATGATACTTGTTGTTTATCAAACGATAAGGAAAATCTATTGTATGTGTAATGTTTTGACAAATCAAGCCTAACTCCACTCTAGTTCCAAATGCATAGATGACGCGTAGATACCAGGGACTATTCATGGGCACCAAGTATAGTATCACTCTGCCAATACAAGTTCAAATGTATTCACCTTGTATACACAAATTATGTCATGTGCTCTGCTTGATGTTCGTATGTGTCATGCAGGATTGTGCCAAATTCAATATGCAATTACCAGGTAATTTCATATGCTACCATGCTCAATCATAGGCTTCTGCTGCATTGTAATGCGTAGATATCTAAATCTTATCGTAAGATGTACGAAAATTTATATCCTTGGTTATAAATTTCTTTATGACCTTTGGTATATCTGATATTCAGCATCTGGAATCATGGATGCTAGCATTCATTGATGATGTGGACTAGCATTGTTCATAGGATTCTACACTTAATCAGGTTTCTAAACTTCATGATGGTATCGTAAGAACTTGTTGCTCTGTAGGATTGTAACCTCAAGTGATTGTAAAGACAGAACTCTTAGCCAAAAAAATAGGATGTGTAACATTGTTCCAAAACCTTATTTATCAATCATCGATATTTACACTTAATCTTTCCCAACTCAATGATTGGTATTCTCAATTTCATCATTTCTCATTCCAACTATTAATCTCTCAGGGAAGCATTCCATGATGCTATAAAAGACTGGTCAACATCACCAACTGACTTCAACTTTAGTTTCACCAAGACTTTTGTCCCTATCTGACATGTTAAGTAGAAAAAGATATGAAGGACTCACAGCTTAGTTGTGTAATGTTACAATTGCCATAAAGATGTGAGTTACCTGCCAGTAATCGCTCTGGTAGAAGAAGAATGAACCAAGGGAAAAAACATTTTAGAGGCAATGATCACCAATTTTAAGGAAAAGAAGTTGCATATTAGCTCAATATGTGTTTCAAATGCAAAGAGCAAGGCCATCTAACTATCAATGTAGAGTGTCCAGAGTAAGATTACATGAAGATCCCACTAGTAAGTCAAGATGTAAATTCTAGTTGAATTCATTTAGCACACTTTTAAGGGTGTAGGTACCCTAGTTGGTCATAGAAGCCAACTTATAACCCCATTAACCTTCTGCGGTCAAATCAACGATTTCTTTAAATAATGACAACATCTACCTGGAAAAAGATTTTCCAAATTTTGAAATGTGGAAAACTAGTCAAACAAAAGAAATGAAATGTTGAAATTTCGTGAAAAGAACATTTGTTGTAACTAAATGGAAACATCAAAACCATCTGTGAACAAACTATTGTTCAATAACTAAGGGGTAATCCAACAAAATCTCAAACTAAGGTGAAATCTATTCATCAATAAATGGATCCTAAAAATTATGTAAATAGCATTGGAAAAAGTTAAACCAAACCTAAAACCATAATGGCAAAATCGATATCTAAGATATGAAGAGTCACACTGATACATATAAAAATTTGCGCTCTCAAAACATTTATTTCTCAAAATGCATAAACAAAATATCTATAAACCATAGAAATTGGTTTCCATTTAATTTGGACATGTAGATGTCTTACAGTTTTGAGATATGACAAAAGGAAATTATTTCCAAAGATACTAAAGCCCTGTCCAAAATCCATACCAAATTGTGAGTAAAATATTTAAAGAGATATCAAAAGGACTAAAAACACAAATAAAATTACTCGTTTTATCAAACTAGAAATCACCAGTAAAGGCTTTGGATCTATAACTAAAAAAGACGGTCATGGATTATTATAAGGCAAAAAGTGTCAAATAATAAATTCAAAGGTATTTAAAAGACGCTACATAGTTAAATCATTGGCCAAAATGTCTCATCCAAATGAATAAACATAAGATTTTACAAATATTCTAAAGTAATATGTTTTAACTAATTAGAAAATTACTGAAAGGTTTGGTCGAAAATTATGCATTCATGAATAAGAGAGTCATTGAAAATATAAACAAAATCTTATTTACAAACTCATATGAAGACAAGTGCCTCACAAAGTGTAATAAGACACACTAAAAGAATGAATTATTTCTAAAATGAACTTTAAAATGCATTTATAAACAATATTAAAACTTACTGAAAAGTTTGAGAAGAGTTTCGTCACATTGTCATAATGCTCGCCATTTGACATCAATTGAATAAAATCAAAATGTGCAAAAAGAAACTCTAAAAGTGAAAAAAAGGAAAAATGTACAAAATGTAAAAATGAATCAGAGCCAGCCCAGCTCAGCAAAGCCCTGCGTTCAACTAGCCAGCCCACCTTATAAACTGTAAGCGTTTCATATATACACTCTAACTCAATGACTTGCCGCAGTATCGCTGACGCCTCGACCCCACTTGCTGATCTCATCACTCGATGGGCCATCGCTCATAGCGGTTCCATCGTCATTCCCCGCTTGATGCAAACGCCTCATTCCTCACTCCCCGCCGTTTGGCCCGGATTTCATCGCTTCTAATTCGCACGCAGCAGTCACATCCATCGCCACCACGCCGATTAACCTCTTCCCTACATACGCATCATGCTCTGCGAATCCTGGCTCCCCTCAGGGTTGCCTCCATCCGAATCGCGAGCTCAAAACTGTCGCATGCTTCGACGCATACCGCCACAATCGCCAAGACTACTGATCCACCTGTTCCATGGGATTCTAACATTTCCATTTCCCCAGCCATTCTGCACATCCATAATTGGCTGCCGCTGAGTACTATGATTCCCCTAACGACGCATAATAGTGGTCATGTATGATTCTTGGCAGAAACATATGTAGACATTATAACAATATTCTGTGAATAAAATATATGAATATCTCTTGAAAAAATTATATGAATATCTCATGAATCTTGTGTGAAACTGTTCACAGGTCTCCTCCCATTTCACATCTTGTGTGAACCTTGTGTAAATCTTGTGTGAAAAATTATTACATGAAAAATCTGTGAAAAATAATATGTAAGAAAAATTCCATGATTTTTTTTGTTGAAAATATTTTATCATGTATGAAATGAATGTTTGTTTGTTACCAAAAATATTGGTTGAATATTGGTACCAAAAATATTGGTACCTAAATTATCTTGTATGAATCAGTCAAGATGAAACATAGTTTTAGTTCTTTGATTAAATAACCTGGGACAGATTCCATTTTATCCAAATTGCTTTTCCCAAATCTGGAAGTATGAATATTCTGGGATTCTTGTATGTACCTTTTATGAATCTCGACACACTTGAAAATCCGCGATGAATGTGCAATTTTTTTGGTATTAATCTTATTAAAGTGGATTTAAGAAAATCAACGAAAAAATATTTGGTTGCAAGTAAAAATCATGGTAGATCTGTTAATGAGAGGAGTGACAGTGAGATAGTGTTAAAAATTTGTTATGAAATTAGATTAGATAGTGTGTGAAATCTCGTGAATATTGTGTGAATCTTGTATGAAACGTTCTTGGTATTAATCTTGGTTGATGCAGATTACAGAAAATTAATTTCTAAATTGTTGAAAAATCTTGTATGGAACCATGTTGAATCCTATAGATTTTGATGGATTTTGCATGAATTGTTCATGTTTCTTGCATGAATTTGGAAATATGTGATAAGAGTGCATCGAACTTCCATGAATTTTATAGTTGCAAAATCCTTGATAAAATTTACCTTGAAAAATTAATATGAAGGTTCGTATGGCTATTTGAAAAAAATCTGTGAAAATATTTTGTAAAGATTCATACATGTTAACAGATAAATTTTGAATAAATATCTGTGAATTTCTTTTTATGAAACTATATTGTAACTAAAAAAAGGATAATTAATAAATTAAAAATATATTATAACTAAAAATCTTTCAAGAATCCCACCGTTGTCAAAACAACGTATTTCTACAGTTTCACGGTTCATCATGTACCTGTAGTTGTAGTTCTGTACACCGGATAGTGGTAAATTAAAAAAATATTTTCTCTATGTAACAAGTGGGGAGACAAACAACGACGAAATATGTGTAAAACTTGAAAACACTAGGGCCTGAGAAGCAAAACTGTAATAGACTCAAGAAGTGAGGTGGGAGGGTTGTTCTATAAAAAGACTAGCACGAATCTCCAACAAATAAAGTGCAATGATGGTGCCGGGCCCCTCCTATGGAGAGATTGCATTGTCCCTTTGTGACCTATAAAAATGCTACAATGTAGAATGGCATAGCATTCCTGATGTCCCTTCTATGAACTCTCTTATCTTCTCCAAAGAGCGGCAGACAAAGCCTTCCATCTTTTTTGTATAGAGAGATAGATTATGGTTCCTTCCTTCATCGATCGTTGGTGGTGTGAGGCAGAGGACCCTGGTAGTTTAGGCCATTATTTATTTCTCGCTAGATAAGTTGGTCCAGGCTAGTTTAATTTGCGGTTGTGTTGTGCTGAACTTATTTTATAATTTGCTGAGAAAAATTACACGCTTAGCCAGAAGAAGGACAGAAGCTGGATTATCACAAGATTAAATCCATGGTTAGTCATTAAACTTGTTTAGCAAAGTCAATACAATCATTATACAATGAGAATACAAATTTACGGTTCATTGAAGACACGTCAGGGCATCACTCGCGGTCACCGCGTATGTCGTAGAGATATATTTGATGACATTCGTAGAGATATATTTGATGACATGGAGAGCTGTGGGACCCGCTGTCAGATAACTTAACATATAGGTAAAGAACTGCTAGGAATAGACAAGTTGTATTCCTCTGGAGGCCAAAGACCACAATATATAGTACAGGTATAGGGCAAATATGCAGAAAACCCCCTAACATATGGGGGAAATACAATATACAGATATCTACATCTAACATCCCCTCTCAAACTCATGGTGGATCCACAACACTGAGTTTGGAGAGTAAGAAATCATGCTGCGCTCTGGTATGTGCCTTCGTGAAGAAATCCGCCAACTGTAAATCTGAAGGCACATACTGAAGCGCAATAATCTGAGCCTGCACCTGAGCACGTGTATAGAAAGCATCAACACCAATATGCTTGGTAAGCTCATGCTTGACCGGATCACGTGCAACACTAATAGCACCTATACTGTCAGACAAAACCAGACTGGATGTGATAATAGAGACCCCAAAATTCACAAGTAACCACCGTAACCAGGTCACCTCAGCAGTCAACAAGGCCATAGCACGCAACTCGGCCTCAACACTCGAACGGGAAACCGCTGTCTGTTTCTTCGTCTTCGAAGCAATGAGCGAACCATCAAGAAACACACAGTAAGCAGAAAGTGAACGGCGATCCGAAGGATCACTCGCCCACGTAGCGTCCGAATAGCACTGGATCTGGAGGGAGCTGGAACGAGGAAAGAAAAGGCGACGAGTGATCGTACCACGAAGATAACGAAGAATACGGAGAAGATGACTATAGTGAACAGTGGTAGGAGCAGAAAAAACTGACTCAGAATATGAACAGGATAAGAGATGTCAGGACGAGTGACAGCAAGATAAACAAGACTCCCAACAAGATGACGATAACGCGTTGGATCAAAAAGAGGATCACCATCAGTAAGTTGAAGCTTAACATTAAGCTCCATAGGGGTCTCAAAAGTGCGCTCATCCCCAAGAGCAGCACGAGCAAGAAGATCCTGAATATATTTTTCCTGAGAGATGTAAAAGCCATCAGAAGTGGAGGAAACCTCAATCCCAAGAAAGTATCGAAGAGGACCAAGATCAGTCATAAGAAACTGATCACGAAGACGGGCCTTAACAAATGCGATATACTCAGGATCATCACCAATAATGATCATATCATCAACATAGAGAAGAAAAAGAGTGCGTCCACGAGGAGAAGTGTGAACAAACAACGCTAGATCATGAGCACTAGGGGAGAAACCAGCAGCAGTCACTACAGAAGCAAAGCGCTCAAACCAGGCACGAGGGGCCTGTTTGAGGCCATAAAGAGAACGTCGAAGACGACAAACCATCCCCTCGGGAACAAAATACCCATGAGGAGGCTGCATATAAACCTCCTCACTCAACTCACCATTGAGAAAAGCGTTCTGAACATCAAGCTGGAACACATACCAGTGACGAACAGAAGCAACATCAAGAAGAGTACGCACAGTGGTCATATGAGCCACAGGAGCAAAGGTCTCATCATAGTGACGACCATGCTCCTGCTAAAAACACGAGCCACAAGACGCGCTTTATAGCGCTCAAGAGATCCATCAGAGCGAGTCTTAATCTTATAGACCCACTTACACGTGATAGGATGAACACCGGGAGGGGGAGAAACAAGATCCCAGGTGCCAGTGCGCTCAAGTGCAGCAATCTCCTCAGCCATGGCCAGTTGCCATTCAGGATGATGCTCAGCATCCCGATAAGAAGTCGGCTCGAAGGCAACAGAAAGACTATACTGACTAGGAGAGTAACGGTTGGGGGCACGACGCTGACGGACATGACGAGTAGAGGGAAGATCATCAGAGGAAGATGACGCAGGAGACGACGATGAAGAAGAGGGAATAGTAGAGGAAGACTTCGGAGAACGAGGAGAGCTAGGAGAACTAGACGGAGCAGAGGAGGACGGTGTCAAAGAAGAGACATCAGGGGGAGGAGATCCTAAAGAAGACACAATAGGGGTAGAAGGAGGTGTGTCAGGAAAGATAAGAAAAGTGATATCTTCCACCGGGTAAGTACCAGCGGTGGGACGAGGATAGAAAGGACACATCTCATCAAAAGTAACATCACGAGAGATACGCATCCGACGACCAACAGGGTCCCAACAGCGATAGCCCTTATGCTCATCACTGTATCCAAGGAAGACACACTCAACAGACTGAACGGTCAGTTTGGTGCATTCGCGAGGAGCAAGGAGAACATAGAAAACACAACCAAACAAGCGAAGCATAGAGTAGTCTGGAGATCATGTGATAGGCGCCAAGAGGGATACCACCTCGCAAGGGCGAGAAGGCTGAATATTGATGAGGTAAGCCGACCAATGGCAAATTTCAGTAAATGTGGCGGAGAGAAGAAGCAATCATCATAGCACGAGTGGTCTCAAGAAGATGGCGATGCTTACGCCAAGAACGCCATTCGGCATGTGCGCCAGACAGAGAATCGAGCAAGGGTGCCACGTCAGCAAGAATACCTCGCAACATCTAGGAGATATACTCACCAGCAGAATCAACACGAAAAACACGGATGGGGGTAGAATACTGAGTACAGACCATGGCCGCAAAACGCTGATATATGGAAAGCACTTCACTGCGAGAGCGCATAAAATACAACCAAGTGTACCGAGAAAAATCATCGATGAATAAAATATAGTAGCGATGGCCCCTTTCGCGAAAGGAGCCGGACCCAAACATCGGAATGAACTAAATCAAAAGGTCGCTGAGATACATATGCGCTTAGTAGGATAGGGAAGCTGAATCTGCTTACCCAACCTACAGCCCCGACAATGCAAAGACCCATCTCCGAGATGCACCCGAAGACCACGATGAACTAATGACAACAAAGAGAGTCACAGAGGTGACCAAGACGATGATGCCACCGCTGAAAGGAGCTGGTAGTAGAGGCGACAACCGGAGAAGAACTGGCGATGAAGTGGCGCGGAAGGAACACGCCGTCTAACTCCCAAAGCCTCAAGAGTCACGGCTATGAGGCCAGCTCCAACCAGGCATGTGCGACGGTCCCGACAACACAAGAATCAGCATCAAGAATGACGCGACAACCAGAAGTCGAAGAAGCTGGCTAGAGAACAGATTCATCTTAAGAAGAGGGACATGAGAAATATCAAGAACAAAAAAGAAGAAGTAGAAAGGGTGCCCGACTAGAAACAGGAAGAGAGGTACCATCAGTAAAACACGGACAGAGAAGGGAGAGAACGAAGAGCGGAGAAAAGAAGACTCGAGGTCATATGAAAGGAAGCTCCAATCCAGATACCACGGAGACGTACTGACCGTAGAAGGCGGTGGTCGACAAAGGCTGAAGAGTCGACCATGTAACCAGCAAGTGCCTGTCAAAGAAGAGCTCAGAGCAAAGCGGCATCGCAAGACTTCGATAATGTCCCGATCGGAGAGAGCAATCTGAAGACCCGAAGGAGCCGATCGCCCACGAGCCTGGTGTCAGCTGACGAACTGGGTCCTGTATAACAGGTGGCCCAAGTGTGGCCATCCTCATAAGAAGAGCGTGATTTAAGAGAACCACGGCGACCACGACCACGAGCCTGCCGGTGCCGACTCGACCGAGGCTGCTGGTGTGACTTCGACCGAGATCGCTGGTCCGACTCGACCCTGGAGGAGTGGGTAGTATCGGCGGACAGAGGACCACGGCTGAGTCGAGGACCACGGCATAGGAGGACCACGGTAGCAAGCAGATGGAACCGCAAGAAGAAGACCGGACCACGGAGGCGGTCTCCTCGGCTCAAAGCTCGACAACACCTCGAGAGCGGAACATGACCACGAGCATTCAGCCGAGCACGCCGAGGCTCAAACTCTGGCGGAGCCGAGATGTAAACTCATAGATGCGGTGAAACTCCAAACTGAAGCATAACTGGCAACACGAGCATGTGCCACAAACAACAATCTGAGAGAGAATCAAGGCGACGCCAGATAGCATCACTCGAGTATAGAACTCATCAATAGTAGAATCACCTATTTGGAGAGCATGCTCTGGCGAACTACAGACAGATAAAGAGCATCCCAGACGGCCGATAAGCCGACGAAGATGGGCCCACCGAGCGGCAACAAGATGGAGACTCATGAACTCAGCGACATCCGGGCGTAACACCGGAGGTGAGAACAGCAAAGAAGACGAGCATCCTCATCAACCCACCGAGTGTAAGCAATGAGCGTGTCGATAGGCCTCGAGATCAAGAGTACCGCTTGAACTTCAGGTCATAAGCAACAACACTATCATTAGCACTGAAAAGATCCTTGGCCTCTTGAAGCATCGACCGAGAACAATCGACGTCGGCGGAAGAGGGCCACAGGGCGTACAAGCAGTGGACGGAGACCTGCGGAGAGCACACCCCAAATACGGAGACCGCGCATGTGAACGCGCATAAAGGCAGCGAAATCAGGGTAATTCGCGCCATCAAAAACCACTGGGCAGCGAGGAATCGCAACATAAGCCGATGAAGAAGACATATCTTTTTTTTACAGAGCAGATCTAGATCATATCGATCTGACGCAAGCAGACGAAATCAGCACCGGCGGAAACGCCGAGCAGGCGGCAACCTTCCTGCAGGTGGCGGAGCCCACGCAATGACAAGCTGTTAGGCGGTGCAAGGTGGACAGCGGTGGCGGGGCCCAGGCGGTAGTGGGAGGTTATGCAGGAGTGTAAGTCCCGTGCTGGTGTAGATAGTTTTGTAGCAGGTGGTGTATGTGTGTATGTGGTAGATGTAAAGGACGGAGAGTGGACCGCCGCGCGCACGTGTAGACGAGTGCAAGGCGGACAGCGGTGGCGGGGCCTAGGCGGTAGTGGGAGGTTATGCAGGAGGGTAAGTCCCGTGCTGGTATAGATAGTTTTGTAGCAGGTGGTGTATGTGTGTATGTGGTAGATGTAAAGGACGAAAAAGGACGAGGACCGCGCACGTGTAGACGCAGGCAGGGGATCGGTGGCGGCGTCCAATCGGGTGGCGGGTTCCAATCGGTGGTGGCGGGGGCGATCGACAGTGAGGTTGCAGGAGGGTGTGTAGATCCGATCGGATCTAAACAGAGGACAAGAACGAATCTGGGCGAAACGAATCTGGAAAGCAGAGGACAAGAACGAAAGGAAATGACCTCACGCAGGCGGTGGTCGAACGGAAGGGAGCGGTGGGCGAGCTGACGGCGGCGATCACAAGCAGAGGACCGGTGGGCACGGAAAGCCAAAAACCGGCTCTGATACCATGTTAGTAATAGACAAGTTGTATTTCTCTGGGGCCAAAGACCATAATATGTAGTACAGGTATAGGACAAATATGCAGAAAGCCCCCTAACATATGGGAAAAATACAATATACAGATATCTACATCTAACAAGAACTACGGCATACATGAGGTTTTTTTTTGCAAAACCTTCATCTCCTCTGTTTTCCGTTTCTCTATTCTATCCATACCCGGATATGTCCCAGGCCCCCCTCCCTCCCCAAAATCCGCCGCCGCCGCCACCGATGGAGCATGCCGGCGTGCTCCCCCATCTCCCCACGCCGGCGCGAGCTCCCCCACCTCCCCATGCCGGTGCGAGCTTCCCTTCCTCCCTATATCTCTGCTCGATCCCCATCCACATGTCCCCGACCCGACCCCCTGTCCGTCGCCGCCGCGTATGGAGAACACCGGCACAAGATTCCCCGCCTCTCCCACGCCAGAGTCACCTTCCCACGCCGGCAGCGCACGATCAAAAGGGGCACCGGGGAAGCGGGATACTGCCCGATGCAGCACAAAAACGATGCAGCAAAGCTGGCTCGAGTGAATCCTGCGAGATGCACAAGACAGACGCACGTATGAACTATGTACCAAGCACGTTGATCTATTGGCCAGCAGAGCAGCAGCACGCGTGCCTGCCTGCAAGCTGCGGATACACGACGACGCGCGCGGGCGCCGACTATGCGTGCCAAAAATGCTGGGGCTGCCCTCCAGCAGCCCTTTTGTGGTTCTCTCTCGCTCGCTCGCTCGAACAAGGTGGAAGAAAAGTGACACAGATTTTTTCAGCGACGAACACCGCCTCGGGCGTACAAACACCCGAGTTCTTTTTCTTTTTTCAGCCGGCAAAAAACCAGAGCATACAACTGATCACACATGGGGGGCTTTATACCCAGCTGCGCACACACACCCCAACGGCCACACATGCCACTAACACACTTACGCACCCACACAGGCAACTACCACACGACCAGGACGACACATGCTTATCCTAACTATTGGCTAAACTCCATGCACCAACGGCACACCCGGCTTATCGGCCCATTCGCATGCTCGTCCAGCCGCACAAACAGCTTGTCCACACGCCCGAGCAACCGACTCAGCGTGATCTCCTTGCATGAAGCTTATGATAGTTGCCTGCTCACCGACGACTCGGCTCCACGACTGCACGATCAAGAATACTGCTAACAGAAAACGCCGTGGCCATGGGAACACACTGCTAGAATGCCGTTGCCGGCCACGATCTCCGAAGCACCTGTGGACGAGGACCCTGGAGCGTGGCCGGATTTGTTACTGAGGAACAGTGTGAGCGTGCCTTGTACTAGTTGGGTCGCGAGGAGCTGGATAGATGTGACGCGACCCGCGCCGTCGCAGGTGATGCCAGTTCAGTTCTAGTGTCGTCGTCGCTCACGACGCCCTCGACAACAGCAACACCTCGTCGCCCATGACGCCGACCTACGAACGCGACCATGACCAGGCTAGGAGGCCGCCCCGCCCCTTCCCCGGCCTCCCGTGAGCCACATAGTATGTTCGGCGTGCACCTTCAGACGAGGGATCCAGTTCGGGAGTGGCAAGTGGAGGCGCATCCCGCAACACAAAAAATGACGGCGGAGCTCCCGCGTGAGAACAGCACCGGGACACGGCGATCCGGAGTGGGGTGGAGCCGCGGTGCTAATTCAACGGCGGTGTTGGCGTGAGAACATGCAACACGGTAGCCATAGGAGGGCAGGCTCGTCGGCAGGAGGGGGGCATGAAAGGCATGTGCGGAGGGGATTCGATGGGGAAGAGAGGCAGCGAAGGGACAACATAGGGACGGGGAAGATCGAAGAGAGAAGAGGAGATTCTGTGGGTGAATCTGATAAGTGGGTCCCACCTCTCGGTCTGACCATCGGCCCAAACAGTTAATCCCTTGCTGGAGTACGAAAGTTGATTTTGGGGGCTTTTTTGCAAATAAAACACGGTGAGAGGCTAACACTGGGTTCCAGCTCGCCTCGTCATCAAATACATCTCTACGACATCCGCGATGACCACGAGTGACGTTCTAACGCGTCTTTAATGATCGTAAATTTGTATTCTCATTGTACAATAACTATATTGATTTTTCTAAGCAAATCCAATGACTAACCATGTATTTAACTCTTATCACAATTAGTATCTTTATTTATTCCACGATAACAGTCCACATACGTGTCCATATATTGATTCTCGTGCAGGACCCTGACATGCCCAGACATTCACTTGACTTAACAAAGCTTGCTGGAAGCTCAACGGCCTGGATTGCGAGGAGGCAGCGATGTTGGTCCTGTCGACGTGACCACCCCTTTTGATTCAGCCCCAGCTGCGATAATTAACCAAGAAGCAAATATCAACGGATCGACATGCATGAAGTATACTACAGTATCCCTTCAACCGAAATTACTTGATTCAAATTTGTTTAGATTTGAATGTATATAGACTTGTTTTAGTGCTAAATATATTTGAATTTAAACAAAACAAAGTCAATTAATTTAGGTCGGAGAAAGTAGTATAAAACGGGATCACACGAACAACGTACCGGAAGGGAAGGTGGATGCACCGGGCATGTCATGCTCGTGGTCGGCCAGAGTGTTGTGGATTGGAGGACCGCCTCTCCTCGCAGCGGCGGCGGAGGCGCCATCGTGCTCGTGGTCGGCCAGAGTGTTGTGGATTGGAGGATCGCCTCTTCTAGCAGCGCCGGTGGTGGAGGAGATCATGACAAGCGACAGCAGCACGGCGGCCGGGAGCAGGGCGGCGTTGTTGCTCTTCTTCATCGTCGTTGCGGGCGGGCGGGCTTGATTTGCTTGTTGTCTTCATCTTTTGCCGGTTTATACATACGCGTTCACTATGTGTGGGCTCGGTAGGTAGGAAAACGGCGTCAGTTAGCACGTGGTATAGCATGTGAGGAACGGGAATCAATATCTCCGGCTAAAGCCCGGCCATTAATGGCTCCTTGATTTCTCACGAAGTACTCCCTCCGATTTGAGATTATAAGTCCCGCGCGGATAACTAAGTTGCCATTTTTAATAATAAAATATAAATAATATAACATAAAAATTATACCATTAGAAACTTTAAAGGTTCTAATGATATATCTATATCTTTTGTGTTATATAAGTTATATTTTATTGGTCCAATAAACAACCTAGATATACGTATAAGATCTATAATCCCAAACAAAGGGAGTACTAGGAGCCAGTATCGAGAAAGCAACAATGCTCCACTCGCTAGAGTTAGTCTTTTTAATGAATTTAGATATGGAGTACTCCCTCTATCTCAAGGCTTAAGGCCTATATTTTTTTTGAAAAGTCAAACCAACTGAACTTTGACTAAAGTTTTAGAAAAAACTATCAATAAACCTGATATTTTGTAGACATCATATGAAAATATATTTTATTATCTATTTAATGATATTGATTATGTATTTAGCATACTAATATTTTTTAGTAAAAACTTGGTCAAACTTGACATAGTTTGACTTTTCAAAAAAATATAGGCCTTAAGCCTTGGGATGGAGGTACTATATTTTAACAAACTTCACCTTGAGATAAATCTTTTTTTTAATTAACACCAACCATCTTCTTAAATAAACAAAATAAATACTTTTAACGCCAATAGCCACTTAGGCTAATAAGTCAAACCAACTAAGTTCGAGCAAAACTTAAACTTAGCAACAAGAACACGTTTATTCATTATATCAGCAGGACTATTATGAGTGTTGATCTTGCATGCCTTTAGTTTACCTTGAGCAACAATGTTTCTAACAAAATGGTACTTAACATCAATATGCTTAGTTCTCTCATGGAACATCTGATATTTTGTAAGGTATATGACACTTTGACTATCACAAAACAAAGTAATGCAAAAATCATCTTCACAAAGCTCAACAAACAAACCTTTTAACCGAAAAAATTCTTTGCAAGTTTCAGCAATAGTCATGTACTCCCTCCGTCCTAAAATAGATGTCTCAAATTTGCCAAAATTTAGATGAATCTAGACATTATTTAGTATATAGATTCATCCAAATTTTGATAAATCTAAGACATCTATTTTAGGACTGAGGGAGTATTCAACTTCAGTAGTAGATTGTGCAACAACAGCCTGCAATGCAGCCTTGCAGCTAACGGCACAACCACCAATTTTAAACACATAACTGGCGAGGGATATTCTTTTATCCAAATCGACAATAAAATCAGAATCTACATAGCCAACGAGTTCCTCGCCGGTCTTGCCAAACTTTAAACAAGCATTGGAAGTGTCAAGAAGGTACCTGAAAACCACTGAACAACCTTCCAATATTTTTTTACCAGGATTAACCATGTATCTATTTATCAAAATCATAGAATATGATAAATGAGGACAAGAACAAACCATGACATACATAAAAAAACCAACAACACTAGAATATGACACCTTTAACACGTACTCAAACTCTTCATTAATAGTAGAACACTGTGAAAGTAACAATTTAAAATGAGGAGCAATAGGAGTACTAGCTGACTTGACACCATCCATATTAAAACGATGAGACACTTTCTTAATGTAACTTTGCTGACTAAGAAATAACAAACTAGACCAGATTTTCTATCTCGGGTAATCTCCGTACCTAAGATCTTTTTAGCAACACCAAGATCCTTTATATCAAACTCACCACTTAGGTGTGCCTTCAAAGTAGTGATTTCTTTCATGCTCTTGGCATCAATTAACATGTCATCAACATATAACGTCAATTATATAAGTGATCCATCAACAAACTTAATGTAAACACAACTATCATATTGAGACCTCTTAAAGCCATGTGAGATCATAAATGAATCAAACCCTTTATACCACTGTCTTGGAGATTCCTTTAATCCATAAAGAGACTTCTTGAACTTGCACACAAAAATCCTCTCTACCAGGCACTATGAACTCTTCTAGTTGGTCCATGTATATTTTCTCCTCAAGCTCTCTATGTAGAAAAGCAGTCTTGACATTTAACCGCTCAAGCTCAAGATCACACATAGCTACAATACTAAAGAAAGTGCGAATGGAACTATGCTTTACAACCAGGGAGAGACCTTTTGCTACTAACCTGGCCTTATACCTTGAAGGCTCTTTAGGAAACAAACCGTCATTTTTCTTGAAGATCCACTTGCAGTAGATCGCCTTTTTTTGAGCAAGCGCACAACATCCCATGTGCCATTTTTCTCAAGTGATTGCATCTCTTCTTGCATAGCAGAAACCCACTTCTCGCGGTCAACATATGCAATGGCTTCATTATATGTAGCAGGTTCAGAATCGTTCTTCACCTGTTCAGCACAACTCAAAGCATAATGAATAAGATTACACTCTTCAATTAAACGAGGACGAGGACCTTTGTTATGCCTCGGTCTATTAGCAACAATTAGAATAATGTGGTTGATGCAAAACGGTAGGTGAGTGCTGAACAACAAAATCATCAATGTTTTCCTCATGTGTATCTTCAACAACAACATCATTATCAACAATTTCAATAGTTTTTTGCACGTTCTCCACCTGCACACCAACTCTCTCCTCTCCAATAGCAACAAGAGAGGGATCTGATGGCAAGCTGTCATGATAACGGATTCATTGAAAACAACATTCTTATTCAATAGAATCTTTTTAGTTTGAGGATTCCATAATTTATATGCTTTAACTCCTGAACCATAACCAAGGAATATGCACTTAACAACTCTAGGATCTAGCTTTCCATTATCAATGTGAGTATATGTAATGCAACCAAAAACTCTTAACTATGAATAATCAGTAGATGAACCTGACTATACCTCAATGGGAGTTTTCTTCTTAAGTGGAATAGAAGGTGACCTGATGATGAGGTAGCATGCTGTGTTGGCTGCTTCAGCCTAGAAATGCCTGCCCATACCTGCATTAAACAACATACAACAAGCCCTCAAGATGATGATTCTGTTCATACGCTCAACCACACCATTCTGCTGTGGGGTGTAAGGGATGGTGTGGTGCCTGATCATATCATCGTCACTGCAAAACTCCTCAAACTCATTAGAATAGAATTCCATGCCATTATCAGTACATAGTACTTTTACCTTTCTTTCAATTTACTTTTCCACCATTACTTTTCACTTCTTAAAAGCATCAAAACCATCATATTTATATTCCAAAAAATATGGCCACGCTTTTCTTGAGTTGTCATCAATAATAGTAAACATGTAATTAGCACCACCAAAAGAACACTAGTAGAGAAAACCTTATAGCCGGATTCCTTACCGTCGACGAAGTGGGCTCGGGGTCGCCGGCGGTAAAGCCTTCCTTGCATTACCACTCGTGAACGCAAACGGAGAGACCGAGGCTAGCCCAAGTACCACCGACAAACAGAGCTTGGGCACGCAAGTGCAGCGGTGGGCCGTGTGCCTCCAGATCAGCCACCCTTTAGCGCCGGTGGGCCGGCGGTGGGTCGATTTCCCTACACTCGACGCAGTCTCGCACCTCCAGAAGCCCCCGGGCAAACCCTAGCGCCCCACTGCTGGCCACTCTCGCGCGAATTCTACTCCTTGTCCTAGACCTCCTAAGCGGCGCCTCGTCGAAGGCCTAGTCTGGCGACACGGAGGCCTACTCGCATCCACCACCACGGTCTGCTCGTCTTCCAGCAATGTGTTGAGGACGGCGCGGCTCCCGCGGAACTCCTCAGGGTCCAACATGACTTCTGGGTCTCCCGTGACAGCCTCCTCCGTGAACACCTCCATGAGGTGATTCCCATACCCTCCTGCCTCCTCTCTCTACAAGTTCTTATCCTCTCTCCTCTCCTTGGCTCGGCAGGCGGCTGGCGCTATCTAGGGGTTGCCCGCAGACGCGAAGGGCGTAGGCGTGCGTGAAGAGGTGCGACAAGGCGAAGCTCGAGCTATTCCTCGGGGATAAGGACCTGGAGCTGCAGCGTTACCATATCTACGCCAGTAAGAACAAAATCCACCGAATTTTTTCTGCACACCTATGCTGCATAGATTAGAATTTCCAATAGCACTGCACAATATAGAAGTAGAAGTATAATCCAATAGGTGTACGAATTTTTGAGTACTGCATGTTTATCCAATTAGTGTAGCTCATCGAAATTTGATTTTTTAGCTGAATTTTAGTGCGTATTTAATCGAAACTAAACTTCCATAGTTCAGTAGTTAGTTAAATTCAGAGGTAAACATGGTAGTTTGTGTCCTCAACGTCGCAGAGCAGGGCTTATAAATTGACATGGAAATATTGAAATCAAAAGGTTATCTTCTTCTCCAATCAAATTGGAGTAAAAACCTGTGTACAAATCAGTCTAAATTTCATGTATGGTTCTGAATAAATTCGGTCTAAATTTTAATATCATTACATGCTTAGCACTGAGCTTATGGGTACTTTTGCTTGCTACACTTTGTTTGTGTAGATATATTGTGAATCTGTATTCTTTCAATATAGAGTATCAGTTTTATTGTGAATATGTATTCTGTAAATATATGGCCTGGAATTGCACAAAAAAAATGCTGAGAATGACTTGTGTAATTTTAGATGTATTCTTAGCAAGCACTGCCATGGACAATGAGAAGATAATGAAAGATTCCTCAGCTGACATTGTTCAAGCCATATAGAAGAAAAAGAAGGCAAGAAGGTAATAATTCTATGCATCAACCCAAAGCTACACTTTATGAACATGAAGCAAAAACCTAAAGCTGAACTTTTTTTCAAATACTCATGTTCTTGACCAACTTTATTTTCAGTTAGGTACTTGGAGTTGGCGATAGTTTGATCTTATTTGCTTTCTTGTTGTGCACTAGTGCTATTGCTTGCTGTGCTTCTGCTCTAGTGCAGTATATTTACTATCATTTACCATCAGATAATTGATTCTGGTCAAAAATGGATGCTATCATGTAATGCTATTCTACCAATTCTCATCTTTTCTGCTAGATTTAGCTTGTACATCCAAACCTAACAACTACAGTAAGGTGCAATAGATAATTTACTTAGATGTTTACAAGTACTTGCTATTAAAACTGATGGTACTTCCTCAAT
The DNA here is from genome assembly GCA_023614405.1 of Avena insularis. Classification (NCBI taxonomy): domain Eukaryota; kingdom Viridiplantae; phylum Streptophyta; class Magnoliopsida; order Poales; family Poaceae; genus Avena; species Avena insularis. The sequence goes on along the minus strand of CM042693.1, from coordinate 386,577,904 downwards.
AAATAATTTACTTAGATGTTTACAACTACTTCACTCATGTTTTTTTGTGCGGGATGTATTCACAGTGTTATTTAGTCCCTATGAAGTATGAACTTCGGTGGGAGCAGTTGGTATTGCTTGTCAGCAGAGCAGAACTTATCCACTTTAAGTTTGGTTCGCTTTCTATTTTTGTTTGACCCATTTGTATAAAAAACAAAAGAGACGCTTGCGAAACATTCTCTCTTTATAATAGAAATATACAATGCACTTTAAATATGAGCTTAACTTGCGATGGGTGTGTTAAATGGCATTAATGGTGTTACAACATCCATTTTTGTTACATGGTATCATGCCAAATTCACTCTGCATCTCTCTGAGCAGCTTGTGCCTGCCTTTATAGGTACTTTTTAGATCTTTTGTATCCTAGCTTGTGTGATTGCAGATCTTTTGTAGCCTAGCTTGTTCACACACAACGGGGATCTGATGAATTATCAAGACTGCCTCATAATTTCTTTACTTCTTCATAACTAGCAGAATTTCTCATGCATCTGTGCTGCTAGATACTCACACTAAAATGTCACTTATGTTTGATCATAGAGTTCCTATGCTTATGAGCGAAATGTAGTTGTAGTATAGAAAAAATAAAATAAGCGGTACAGTACTTTTCTCTTCCTTTTCTGGTGTTCTGAACTGAATATGGAGGTTTCATTTGACATCATTTCAACAACATATCTATTATCACTTTCTTGGTTTAGAACTTGAGAAGTCAATTGTCATTATTGGGCTTTGAGTAAAAAATTGCACGGCTTCACTAGTTGAATGAGTTGTTATAGCTTTTAACAACCAATTATAGTGGTGGCTTGTTTTTTTTGCCTTGATTGGCAGGTCGGATAAATATGAACCAGGGTGACACCTTTTACCAGATATCATACTTAATCCTTGCTACATGTGGCAATTTTTAACACTATGATCATATACCTTGCTTGTGTTCATTTTACCTCTAGATTCTGATGCAATTACCATGTAGGAAGGGAATAGCAAAGGCAGGCAATGCTCTTCCTCACACCGCTCCTTGGCAGCTGTCGTCTCTAGAAACATTGCTGGAGTGGAACATGGATAGAGACTGTCGTGGTACATGGAAGGGAAATTGGCCTTCTTGAAAAGTTAGGTCTCATCGGGTAGTTCTTACATATGTACAGTACAGAAGAGAAGTGATTCACATTAGCAGATTTTTTTTGCTTCCAGAACTGATATGTTGTGTCATTGATTGTATATTTTGCTGTCATTCTGGTATTTCTATGCATATTACTATGTATATATGGTGTATTTCGAGAAGGTTTTTTTACTCCAATTAATAATACCACCGGCGAACAGATGCACTACGCCTAGCGAGTTGGGGTTCGCCTGTGGTAGGGGGCACTACCACCGGCGAATAGGGAAGGGCGCCTGTGGTATTGTACCTCCCGTGAATATGTCTATGCGCCGGCGATAACAAACATTACCCCAAGCGAATAAGTGCACGCGCCAACGATGTGGCATTACCTTCGACGAGATGGTCGCCGACGAGCCCTAACTCGCCGGTGGTAGGCTATTTTGGTGCGCCGATGATAAGGTTTTCTCTACCAGTGGAAGTCTTACGGGAAGGTCTCCATATGTCAACATGCACATAATCTAATATGCTTTTGGTGGTATGAACGGAAGCATTGAATTAACTCTTTTATGCTTACCAAAAATGCAGTGTTCACATAACTCAAACTTATTCAAGTTGCAACCATCAATCAGCTCTCTGTCTACCAATTTTGCCTTGCCATGTTCACTTATATGCCCAAGACACATATGCCACAAAGTAGTTTTACCACAATCACCAGAATCATTAGAAGTAACAGTAACAACAATACCAGACAAAGTGTTACCTCTAAGAACATATAACTTAGCAGAATTCGTATCACCTATCATGTGAATAAGAGAACCTTTTGATACGTTCAGAAGTCTATGACCATCGGCATACTTGTACCTGTCAACATCTATGGTCCTTAGAGAGATCATATTTCTAGCCATGCTTGGTATGTGCTTCACCTTAGTCAACGTACGTGTCACGCCATCATGTGTCTTGATCTTAACATATCCAACACGAATAATATGGCACGGTTTATTATTCCCCACACGCACAAAATCTCCAGTATGCATAGACTCGTATGAGCTGAACCAATCTTTCTTACAACAAGTATGAAACGAACATGTAGTATCAAGTATCCATTCATCCACATGAGAAGCACAAGAAGCAAAACGGCTAAACATTCACCATCAGAGCTCTCACCAGAAACAACAGCAGCCTTACAAGTACCTTCAGATTTATCTTTTGGTTGGTAAGTTCCGTTCCTTTTCTTCTTATTCTGCAGCTTCCAACAATCATTAATAACATGATTAGTTTTCTTCAATACCTGCAGAACTTGTCCTTTTCCTTGGACTTTGAACGACCTCTACCGTCCTTGCTCTTATATCTGTTACCATAGTTGTTATTTCTCTGCTTTGTCCTGCCACGAATCTGTAGAGCTTCAGCCTTGGATGAAGACCCATTTTCCGCCACCATAGTTTTCATCTTTTCCCTCTGTTTGAGGGCGTCATGTACTTTGGCAAGGGTTACTTCGTCATGGCTCAACAATATTGTATCACGAAAATTTGTATAGGAACTAGGCAACGAGCATAAAATTAGAATATCTAAATCCTTATCATCATATTTTACTTCCATAGACTACAAGTCTAAAACAATCTTTTTAAAAACAGATAAGTGATTCATTATCGATCCACCTTCTTTCAGCCTATGCGAGAACAACTTCATCTTCACATGCATCTTACTGGTTAGATCCTTTGACACATAGATCGTTTCCAGTTTTTCCCAAAGGGCAGCAGATTTCTCCACCAACACTTCTTGCAAAATATTATTGGACATATGAAGTTGAATCAAAGACAAAGTCTTACAGTCCTTCCGCTTCTCTTTGCTCGCTTCTCTTTGCTGGACCACACCTTTGAATCCTCGCTACCAAATCCATCCAACACTTCATCCAGATCAGAAGTTTGGGAGATAATCGCTCGCATCTTCACCTGCCACAAGGAGAATCTTATGGTGTTGTCCAGATGCGGTAGATCGAACTTCAATGACGACATGTCGCAAACCCTAGATTGGAAGTTGGGGCTCTGATACCACTTATTATAATCGCGACAAGCAAATAACAAAGAACAAAAAAGAAATTATAGCAAAGGGACACATATTTAATGTGGAAAAAACCTCTTCAACAAAGAGAGGAAAAATCATGGGCGCCAGCTAACGAAACTTTATTATATCGGGGAGTGTTTACAAACGCCAGAGATTTTCACAGATGCAACTTATCCCAGCCGACGGCTTACAAGAGGTATATATATCGGTAAAACCTAGGTCTTCAACCTTTGCTTCAGCCCAATCCTACCGGCGACGGGCCTCGCTCTGCTCGTCAGAAGTTAGCCTCCTTAATTGAATTTGGATCATACTTCAACAAACTTCACCTTGAGACAAATTCCTTCTTCTAGCATCAACAACCCTGAACAAATAAAGCAAATACTTTTGGCACCAATAGTCACTTGTGTTAATCAGTTAAACCAACTAAGTTCAAGCAAAGCTCAAACTTAGCAACATGAACATATTTAGTCATCATATTAGCAAATGTGACCGCTTTTCTGTAGATTTTTTGCAATTTACACTAAACCATTTGTCGGGCTAACATGGCGACGCGGGACAGTGTGTTGTGTGCTATTTTGCATGCAGATCCTCAAGTTTGAAAGCATATTATGCAAGGGTCCCTGCCACCTCGTAATTTTTCAGAAAATCTATTTATTTTAAAATGTTCATAACTTATGAATACAAATTCAAATGGAAAAACTTTTAATATAAAAAGTGCTCATAATTGTTTGAATATTAGAATATAAATTTGTTTCACTATTTTAGATAACTAAAACATGCAAACAATAGAATTTTCTTCCGTTAATAATGCAAACTTTGAAAATTCATAACTTTAATTTGTATAACTCTGAATAATATATCTATTTTATTTTATTTTTTAAAAAATCCAAGGAATCTATTTCTGGGATCCATCATGCATGTATCACAACCGTTTCTCTCAGATATTTTGATTCCATTTATATTGGTATATGTGTACTTACAAATCAGTCCATCTAGAGCCTCATATATGTACGTGCATTGTAAGAAAATAATTTGTAGAGTTTGTTTATCTCATGGATATACAGAGAGATAAAAGAACGTTCTGTAAGGAGGGACAGATTTAAAAAAAAATGTGCACACTGTTTTTTTTTTTTTGTGAACCACGTATATGAGACATATTTCATGTCAATTCGTGCTCACTTTCTTTCATCGCTGCATGCATGTAAATAATGAATCCATCGCTAATTCCTTTTCCGTGATACGTGCTACGTGCTACGTTCAGTTAAAAAAATATGCTAAAATACTACTCGCTCCGTCCCAAAACGTAAGGCGCCTAAACTTTAGTCAAAAGTCAACATCTTCTAAGTTTGACCAAGTTTATACAAAAAAATACGAATATCTGAAATATCGAATGGACATATTGGAAAACTATACTTTATGGTGAATCTATTGATACTGATATTGTGGATTTTTATATTTTTATATATAAATTTGATTAAACTTAGAATACATTGACTTTTGACTAAATTTTAGGCGCCTTAAATTTTGGGATGGAGGGAGTAATACATACTCTGTACATGTGTGTACGTGTGTCTCCGCATGCATGCGTGTATCAATGTATGGGTTAAGGAAAACAATTTTATAGGTTAAAAACCGAAATCATCGTCAAATACAAATATCTGAGAATGGAAATAATAATCATCATCTCTTCCGTTCGTTTAATTACACACTCATATTAGTCATATCACCAATTGCATAGTTTGCATATTACTCGCCTGAATAGATCATAGCCTTGATTGGAACGGAGTCGTGGCCGTGCATCTTGTACATATGTACATGTGTTTCGTTATTTTTCCTTTCTTGTAATACCCGATATCAACAGGTCTGATTCATGCATTCTAGATGTTAGAAATGGATTTCTTGGATTTTTCTAATAAATTCAGACATATTATTTATATTATTTTGAGATATATAAATAAAGTTATGAATTTCCAAAGTCTGCATTAGTAATAGAAGAAATTTTTTATTTTTTTTATATATTTTAGTTATCTTAAACAGTGAACCAAGTTTATATTCGTAATATTCAAACATTTCTAAGAATTTTTCATAATAAAAGTTTTTCCATTTGAATTTGTATTCAAAAGTTATGAGGGTTTGAAATAAAACATGTGGTTTTCTGGAAAACTGCAGAGTGCCAGACCCCCTAGCGTAATTTGATAACAAAATTGGAGGACCTGCGTGCAAACCGGTATCCGGCGCGCCTTCTCTCACCGTCACGTGAGCTTGACGGGTAGGTCCAAGTATCAGAAATCGTGTCATTTCGGTTTAAAATCAGGTTTAGTGCGAATTTCAAAAAATCTATAGAAAAACGGTTACATTTTGCAAAATTGGTGAAAGGTGATGGATTTTCAAACATTTGACAGAAAAGTGGTGGTTTTATGCTAAAAACTCCACAGATTAGAGAGTCTCCCTATTGCATGACCAGAAATCAAAAGCCACAAAAAATGTTAATCTCATTGAGACTTTGATAGGCACTTGAGGGTATACTATGGTATATATTATCTTATTCCCAGTTGTTTCATGAATTACTCCAGACATAGTGGGATTACCTTTCGGCCCTTGGTCATTTAAGTAATATATCATCAATGTAATACTACGTTAGTTCCCTATCCTTTTTGAAAAAAACACATTAGTTCGCTATCAAGCTTTATAATTCTTTGTTTCTTAAGTGAATAATTGGAGCAACTTAGCTATCACTCACACTCACCAAGTCGATTACCAGTCACCGGTCACCACTCACCAAGTCCTTTTTGAATGAATACCACTACCAGTGTGTTAACAACTAATCTGAGAGGAAGTGTAAGTTAAGAAGCTTGTTATATATGTGGACATATTTACGTAATCTAAATATTTGTTTTTACAAGGAAAATATTTAAATGTATTTAATCAGGAGAAAAAAAGGATGACCACTGATGGGAAATCTTATGTTCATGTGATGGATGCGGAAGGAGCTTAAAGAAGGACATGTAAGGTCCATGCATGGATATACGTCAAGTCACTCAGGTGTCAACACATGTCAAGTAGACTGCTATCACCTCCATTTTACTGCTACATTATCTTATTTTTCTTATCCATAGTACTATTATAGAGAACTTATAAGGAGCGATTTTAGAACATATAGGGAACGAGTTGTCAGCCATTGGAATTTGGAAGTGACGGTGGATTGCAACTGTTAGATCTCATATTGGCACGTGGCAAATCCCGAATGCTCCGCTCTGCAATACATTTTCTCAATATAGGCGTCCCTATTATAAAGGAGACATCGAGATGCATAAATTTCACTAGAAATACAACAAACATCTCATGAGAAAATTGGTACTACATAGTTTTACAGGAAAACTTGTATACATGCATTATGCACACCACCACAAGCTATTCACCATGACCTTGCATCGCTAGCTAGCAACGGTATACCGATGCCACTCGTCTTACCCACCATCGATCTATTTTCAGTTGGTCAGTGCTATAAGGATCACAGACTAGCTAGATCACTACAACTCCGGCTCATCCGGATCCGGAACCTGGTGATGAACATGTCAGCCGCCTGGTCGATCTCATCTTCAACGTTGAATTCCAACCCCTCCACCTCCCGATTGCTCCTAATCACATCCATCACCGACGGCTCGTCCTCGCTGTGGTCATCATCACACACGTCAGGCACGCTGTGGTCATCATCATCATCATCATCATCGCCATCGTTGATGTAGCAACAATTATCATCGTCGAAGATGGAGTGCAGTGTCCAGTTAGGGCAGCCACCATCACCATCTTCTTGATGGAACAGTGCCAACTGATTAGAGATATCAACTGTGTGGCCACGATGAACGGCCGGGTTTGACGACCCCTTGCGCGGCACGATGGCCTTGTCGCAGTCCACCCTCTGGTCGGTTCCCGCCATGAGGGTATGGATTCCGTGAGAGACGGCGCCGACGGTGGCAATCCTGCGGCGGAGCGAGGCCAGGACGAGGAGCCTGGCCGTGAGGACGATGGTCTTGCTCTTGCACAAAGTTGCCACCTTCTTGAGGTTGCCGATCTTCATCTTCGATGCGAAATCAAGGACAATAACTGATGAGAAGTGGTGCTTCAGGCTTGGCATGTGAGTGTGTGTCAAAAGATGTTTCAGGTTTCTGATTCATGGGCCTTCTCCTGAAGGCACAAGGGTGTATTTATAGCCAGAAACTGGGCGTGCATGTATGTGCGCCTTTGGTCATGTCATGATCACACGTTTGGTACGTAGTCCAATGCATATGGAATGAACATTTGGGAGGAAAAAAATGTACACATGATAGCAACATTTGTAGATAACAATTTGGCATGTGGAGTAAGCACTATGAAAGTGTTGGCAGTGGAAGCAAGTTTCTAAAAGAAAGAAAAAGCTAGCGATTTGATTTGTTAGAGGAAAGATATGGAGAAAGTATTAGTTCCGGTTAGGCCATAAAGGGTACATGGCTGGCTCCCAGCTGGGAGCGCAGATTGGCTCTTTGGGATCCAAAATTCCCAATATATATCCCCGTTAGCAAAAGGGTAGAGATAAACATAGCACACCAGTATGAAGCAGAAGCAACCAAACCGGGGGTGGGGTGGCTTTTCTTGGGGTTTTTCCCCTGTGATTCATGCCCAAAATTATCAAGGAGTGTAGTGCACTGGAAAGGTGCAGCAACGCCGTTTCTGTGGGCTGTCTCACGTGATAAATTTACTAGCAGTGCTGCCTAGCTTTGTTCAGCTCCTGCCTCGATCTTCTCCGTGCGTGTACTTTGCTGCTCCACCATCGAAAAATCGGGAGATACACGTTGTACGTCACGGAGCTTAAATTGATGACAACTCATAGAGCAGTTTCGAACGAACCAGCAAATTCACTACGGGAATCAAGTGCTAGGACGACGGTATTTGCTACGCTGACGGCCAGCTCGAGAGACGCCCACAGCCAGCAGGAAAACGTCGGCCTATAAAAGTCATCGGCGTAGAAAAACCGTCGCGTATCATCTACTAGGCCGAGGGCCGCCGTCGGCGTAAAAAAGGCGGTCGGTGCCGTCCACGCGTACAAGGCGAGCCCGTGGCTAACGGAGGCACGACGCCGTCATGGTTACGCGGACGGCCAGGCCGTGCTCCTTTTCTAGTTTTTTCCATCCACATTCCATTCACTAAGTTGTATTTATATTTTTATCATATAAAATAAGTTTGTTAATTTTTTATCACATAAAAAGTTGTATTCACATTTTTCCATCCACATTCCATTCACTAAGTTTGTTATTTTTCTCGGATACTATGTCATGCAAAATGATGCAACGCTAAAGTTTTACATTGTTTTGATTGTTTTTGAATTTTTATGCCCATTTTAAATTGCAGTCAAAACAGCAAGCATGAAGGTTCTGTTGAAAATATAAGAAATAATCCATATGATTTAATCCGAATAATAAACTGATAAATCATGATCATATAAACGGTACTAAAACCAATTATGCAGATCAACAAAGTAGATGAACAGATTACATCTATACAAGATAAACCTATCATATCTACACCAAACGCTAGAACAAAGAACTCTAGCATAATCCAAAAAAGACAGTTGAGGATCACAAACAGTGTAGGCTGAATAGCAGCCGCAGCGGTCGCAGCAGTGTCACCCATGTTGAGGTTGTCGAAGAGATTGGTGACGGCCGGGAAGAAGTCGTCGGACGACGTCGTGGTTGCTAGTAGTCGCGCTGAGCGCTCCCCAAAAACCTGATCGCCCCTCACCCGTACAGGTTCACGAGAGGCGGGGTTCCGGAGGCCTACTGTCCCGATCTGCGGTGCACGCCGCAAGCCAGGATGGGGAAGATGAAAGAGGCGGCGCAAGGTTCTGGAGGTATGTACGTGTTATGGATTGAGTCCTGATTATGTTTAGCGCAGACGCATATATAGTGCAGGTCAGGGAGATCGTGGGACACAACCCACGTCCGAGTCGGTAACAACCCACGTCCATAAAAACTGGAAACGACTGTAATTAACGCGTCGGTTAATGACTCATAATTAGTTTTCCCAACCAGGAAAATAAAGTTCGGCTCGGCGAGATTCCCGCAACCCGTGGCATGCGCTCGTCGTGACGAGGCGAAGCGAGGCGAAGCGGCGTCGGAGGAGGAGTGCGCGAGGGCTTCTCTCCTTGTCATACCTTAGTGAGTGGTGCAACACTCTACTATATAAGGTGGTCCAACTCACCTTCAACTAGCAATGTGGGACTAAAATTTAGCACCACTAGCCCAACCATATGCTGCCATGCACAAGTGGGCCAAAGAGAATTTCAGAATTTGTCTAATGGGCCAGCAGCCCAAAACTCATCAAATTCCAACAATCCCTCACAAAGTCTCATTGGCACATCACATCACTTTTATTTCAGAACATTGTTTTATATACCGGTGTGCAGTGGAGACTGTTAAGTTGAACTTTCACGTTAAACTTCATGCTACACTAGCTAGCAACTTGAATAGTAGACTATGCCTTAAACTACAAGTTTTCTGCGCGCTAGTTTCATACAAAATCTAGACCGATACAGGGATGCCGTCGGCTTCCCTGTGGTTAGGAGCTTATGCGTCATACTCCAGGGCCTTTCATGAGTTTATTAGAGAGCACCTAACTCTCACGTACCACGACGTTTAACAGTCAGACTCATATAGGTGCGTTCCTTAGGAGATGTTCTGCAGGACAACGTCTCTGCTTATCAAAGCCACTTGGAACACATTAAGATAAATATCAACCTGCCATGCAGATTAAGTGAGTATTGCATCTTTATGGAGATGTAAATATAATATGGAGATACTCTCCTCTCAATTGACCAACATCTTGTCTCCCAGCTCTAATTCACGAGATCTCCGATCACATAGAGTGGGTTGCCACTGGGATCAACTCATAACGTGGGTCTCAAACCCATCTCCCTCGATGCATTATCTATCACATTCCGTGATAAACCCTTTGTGAAGGGATCTACTAGGTTCTTAGATGTTTGGATATAATCCAACGCAATAACTCCAGAGTTTCTCAGTTTCCTAACAGATTTCAATCTCCTCTTCACATGCCTTGATGACTTTATATTATCCTTAGAACTGTTTACTTTGACGATCACAGTTTGATTATCACAGTTCATCGGGATGGCAGGTATTGGTTTTTCAACCACAGGTAAGTCCATCAAGAGCTCACGAAGCCACTCTTCTTCAATAGTGGCTGTGTCTAATGCTGTGAGTTCTGCTTCCATTGTTGACCTTGTTAAGATGGTCTGCTTGCAAGACTTTCAGGAAACAGCGCCACCACCAAGTGTAAACAAATAACCACTTGTGGCCTTAATCTCATCAGCGTCAGATATCCAGTTTGAGTCACTATAACCCTCAAGTACCCGTGGATACCCAGTATAGTGAATACCATAACTCGCAGTGTCTTTCAAATAGCGCAAACTCTTTCAAGAGCATGCCAATGATCATCTCTAGGATTTGACACAAATCGACTCAGTTTGCTTACAGAAAAATCTAGTAGCACTGGCAAATACATGAGCGAGCCAATAATTTGAAAATATCTCAGTTGATCTTTAGCAGTCCTTCGATTATTTCGAAGTAGCACACTCGGATCGTAAGGCGTTGGAGAAGAATTGTAGTCGCTATACCCAAAGCGACTCAATATCTTTTCCACATAGTGAGACTGAAGCAATGTAATCCCACCATTGTCATCCTTTAGTAGCTTGATGTTTAAGATTACATCAGCCACTCCCAAGTCCTTCATCTCAAAGCAGCGAGATAGGAACCCTTTGACCTCCTCAATAACAGAGGAGGTTGGTCCCAAATATCAATATGTCATCAACATAGAGACACATAATAACTCCCTCACCCCCACCATGGCGATAGTACACACATTTGTCAGCTTCGTTTAAAACAAAGCCTTCAGCAGTTAAAGTTCTTTCAAACTTCTCGTGCCACTGCTTAGGAGCTTGCTTAAGACCATACAAAGACTTCACTAACTTACACGCTTTTCCTTCTTGACCATCTACTACAAATTCGTCAGGCTGCTCCATATAAATTTCCTCATCTAGCTCTCCATTTAGAAAAGATGTATTAACGTCCATTTGATGAACGAAAAGACCATGTGAGGCAGCCAAGGAAAGTAGTACTCGGATAGTGGTCAATTTGGCTATAGGTGAGTAGGTATCGAAGAAGTCTTCACCTTCCTTTTGGGTATAACCCTTAGCCACAAGACGTGCCTTGTACTTTTCAATAGTACCATCAGGTCTAAGCTTTTTCTTGAACACCCACTTACATCCTACAGGTTTGCACCCATAAGGACGATCAGTGACTTCCCAAGTACCATTAGCTAAGATGGATTCCATCTCGCTTCGGACAGCTTCCTTCCAGTAGTCATCATCTTGAGATGCATAAGCTTTTGAAATAGAAGTGGGAGTATCATCCACAAGATACACAATGAAATCACCAGCAAATGACTTTGTAGTCCTTTGTCTCTTGCTCCTTTTGGGAGCTTCATTGTCATTCTCCACAGGATCATCAGAGTGTTCTATCGTCATAGTGGGTTCAGGAATTATAACAAATTCCTGACTAGATGAACTAGTCATCTCCTGATTTGATGAGCTAGACATACCTTTCATAGGAAAGATGTCCTCAAAGAAAGTCGCATCATTCGACTCCATAATTGTACCAACATGCATGTCGGATACCTTAAATTTTACTATAAAAAATCTATAGCCAATGCTATGAAAAGCATATCCTAGAAAAACACAATCAATGGTTTTTGGTCCAAGCTTTCGCTTCTTGGGTATTGCAATATTGACTTTCGCCAAACAACCCTAAGTTCGTAAGTAAGAGAGTTTAAGCCTTTTATTTTCCCATTCCTCAAATGGAGTCATGGTTTTATCCTTTACAGGAACACGGTTTAGGACATGACACGCAGTCATTAGCGCCTCCCGCCACCATTCCTTGGTAAGACCCGATGTATCTAACATGGCGTTAACCAAATCAGTTAGAGTGTGGTTCTTTATTTCGGCCACCCCATTTGACTGAGGTGAGTAGGGAGGCGTCCTCTCATGTATAATACCATGTTCCGTACAGAATAAATCAAATTTGTTTGAAAAGCACTCTCCACCATGATCCGACCTTAGCCGCTTGATTTTAAGATCAAGTTGGTTTTCTGCCTCAGCTTTATAGATTTTGAAGTAGTTCAAAGCTTCATCTTTAGATTTCAGAAGATAAACATAGCAGTATCTAGTGGAGTCATCAATCAACGTTATAAAGTATCTTTTTCCACCTTTTGTCAATACGCCATTCATCTCACAGAGATCTGAATGTATAAGTTCTAGCGGTGCTAAGTTTCTCGGTTCCGCAGCCGTATGAGACTTGCAAGGTTGCTTTGCTTGCACACAAACTTGGCACTTAGAACCTTTGACAGTGGTAAATTTCGGAATTAAACTCATATTGTCTAGCCGCGTCATGCAACCAAAGTTAATATAACAGTGTCATGAATGCCAAACATTGGACTCATTATCATTGCAAACATGATTAATAACTTTAGTACATGAGTCTGACAGAGACAAGCAGAACATACCTCCGCACTCATAACCCTTTCCAACAAATTGTACATACTTAGAAATTACAACTTTATTAGACTCAAAAACCAAATTAAAACCATCTCGACATAAAAGCGATCCGCTGACGAGATTCTTATTGATGGAGGGAACGTGCTGCACATTATTCAGCTGTACGGTCTTCCCCGAAGTAAAATTCAGATTTACCGTACCAACACCATGAACAGAAGCACGTGAGCCATTTCCCGTCAGCAAGGAAAAAGTCCTTGAGACCCGATAAGAGGAAAACATGGAAATATCAGAACATACATGTGTATTAGCACCCGTGTCTATCTACCAATCAGGAGAATGACATACTGAAAGGATAGTAGATAAAATACCGTACCCATCATCCTTCATCTCAGTATCGCTAATAACAACATTAGCAGCATTGCCGCTGTTCCCATGTTGACGCTTGTCAAAGCGATTAGGGCAGTTAGGAGCCCAATGATCAGGATCACCACAGACGTCGCGAGAGCCTTTCCTCTTATCATTTTTCTTCTTGAAGTTGGTTGAGTGTGTGGCCTTGTTCTTGCCATCAAACTTCCCCTTTCCTTCAGTTTTATTCTTATTCTTGAACTTGTGGGATTGGAAGTTTTTTCTCTGCACCAAATTGGCAGTAGAACCACCCTCAAATCCTCGAGCAGTTTTGTCCTTTGCTCTCGCCTTCTCTTCCATATGAAGAGACCCAGTGAGATCCGTAACGGAAAACTCTTGTCTCTTATGTTTCATAGAAGTAGCAAAGTTCCTCCACGAGGGAGGAAGCTTGGCAATAATGCCACCGGACACAAATTTGTCCTGTAAGGAACACTTGAACTGCTCAAGTTCTTTGGCAAGTGTTTGTATCTCATGAGCTTGCTCAACGACGGAGCGCTCATCAATCATCTTGTAGTCATAGAATTGCTCCATGAAAAAAAACTCAATGCCAGCGTCCGAGACCCCAAACTTGGCCTCGAGCGCTTTCCACGCGTCCTTGTCATTATCAAATGACATATACAGGTCAAAAATGTTGTCCCCAAGAACAATGAACAAAGCCGCCATAAACATGGTATCGACTTTCTTAAAGGTCGCTTCCTGCTCAGCAGAAAGATCTCCTTCAGGCTTGCCAAGTTTTGCGCTATAGCAGTTTAGGTTTTCAAACCAGAGAACTGCTCTCTTGCGCCATCTCTTATAGTGCATGCCATCAAAAGGAGGCGGTCTAGTAGCCGCGGCTACACCAATGGAATTCAGTTGCCTAAAATCAGGTTTTTGGATTATTAAAAATATAAGCAATAATCCATATGATTTAATCTAAATAATAAACTGATAAATCATGATCATACAAACGGTACTAAAACCAATCATGGAGATCAACAAAGTAGATAAACAGATTACATCTATACAAGATAAACCTATCACATCAACACCAAACGCTAGAACAAAGAACTCTAGCATAATCCAAAAAAACAGTTGAGGATCACATACAGTGTAGGCTGAATAGCAGCCACATCGGTCGCAGCAGCGTCGCTCATGTTGAGGTTGTCGAAGAGATTGGTGACGTCCGGGAAGAAGTCGTCGTCCGGAAACTCGTCGTCGGACGATGTCGTGGTTGCCAGTAGTCGCGCTGAGCGCTCCCCAAAAACCTGATCGCCCCTCACCCGTATAGGTTCACGAGAGGCGGGATTCCGGAGGCCTACTGTCCCGATCTGCGGTGCACGCCGCAAGCCGGGATGGGGAAGACGAAAGCGGCGGCGCAAGGTTCTGGAGGTAGGTGCGTGTTGTGGATTGAGTCCCGATTAGGTTTAGCACAGTAATTAGTTTTCCCAACCAGCAAAATAAATCTCGGCTCGACGAGATTCCCGCAACTCGTAACCCGCAACCCGCGGCACGCGCGCGTCGTGACAAGGCGAGGCGGGCAGCATCGGAGGAGAAGTGCGCGAGGGCTTTTCTTCTTGTCACACCTTAGTGAGTGGTGCAACACTCTACTATGTAAGATGGTCCAACTCCCCTTCAACTAGCAATGTGGGACTAAACTTTAGCACCACTAGCACATCCATATGCTGCCATGCACAAGTGGGCCAAAGAGAATTTCAGAATTTGTCTAATGGGTCAGCAGCCCAAAACTCATCAAATTCCAACAGGTTCTTAACTAGAGATAGAACCTTGTGAAACTATGATTAGATCTATAATGAAATAGCATATTGTGAATCTATAAATATCAAGAGACACCGTGTGCTTTTTATGTCCCTGTTGTGACGGAGTGAATATAATGCCAGAAACTCTATGCTTGATTGGCAGGCAGGACAGTGATAAGAACAACATATCGATGTACATTTGTTCCAGACCAGTTTTAGTTCTACACTACTTTTATATGTCATACGTGCTTTTGAGCATATTGGGTGAAAACAAAGTTAATTCAAAACCCTTTTCTATGGAAAACCGCACAAGATTTGTAGTAAATTCTACTATTTCACATCTGAAGTCAAGAAGAACATATAATAGAATATAGATCAGACGTAAGTATTTTTTTTAACTTGGGTTTCTTATGTAGATTTTTGCTTTGTGAGTCAACGTGAACGTTTCATATACACTACAAAAAATAAATTCTAGTGTAACAACGTAACAAATTTTTAAAACCCATAGTGAACATTTAGGTCTGATCTATATTCTCTTTCATTCCTGTTGAGGTGAAACACAATTAATATTTGTGCCACATCGGTTAAACAACCAAGGGGAGGTATTATAACTCTTCTTCTAATTGGGTGATGAATTAATAGTGAGATCCCCATAGGTCGTGCCTAAAATTAATAGATATAATATATAATCAATTGTCAGCATACCTTATAAGCTTGGTCTACATAACGGGTACAACCAAGAACCGCCATGGGTGTAGACAAAGAGTATATATACACATGTACTTCTTTGATTCGATTTGTTGTATCGTCAATGTTGGGTTCGCAGCATAGAAAAACAAATTTTTTCTACGATACGAACCACTAAGCATCAAGATCCATCTACTAGATACAAGCAACGAGTGGATATACATCTATAGAGAACATACCCTTGTAGACCGACAAAGTTTAACGATGTTATACTCGTGGATAATGTAGTCGAACGCTTGCCGATCTCAAGATCGAGAAAAAGTCCAGCGCCACAAATCAGCAGCGCATCCGTGATCGCACACACGTTTAAGCTACCAAACAACCCCCGCCTCCTCGTTCCAGCGATGCAGCGGAAGCAGCAACTCCTTCTAGACGAAAAGTCACCAGAAACATGTATCTCGCTAGTCCGAGACCATGGGGAAATAGTTTTAAAGGGGAAGAGTGATCCTTCACGAGGAGGTATGAGGTGAGAGAAGGATGTGGGAGACCTTTTATAGGAGGAGGGGGCACCCCGGGGGGTACGACCGGCACATGGGGGCTGCCCCACCCCTTCCTCCATTCATGTGGGTGGAGCCCCCACTCACAAATTGTCTCTCCATTTCCTCCACTAAAAATCCACTCAAATTCCCATTAAATTTTCATCAAATTTAATGTAATATCTCATTAAATAAAACTCTTTTTATTTATTTATTCAGAATTTTTTCAATTATATTAATTAACAAACATTCACATAAATCTCCTTGCTACTTTTCAATTTCACATGCAAAAGAAATTGTTGTGACAACAATTAGCAGTTGACTGATGAATACCTATTTCCAGATAAATTGCAACCACAATAAGCAAAAAAATCATGTAGAGAGAAAAGCCACATTGCCTAAAGAGCCGTATCAGTCTCCGCTCCATATTTTTCAATCCCTGGGCTTGTACCATATCTTGAAAAGATGGCGTAAGTGTGAGGACTACAACGGGCTCCATGGTTGTTCTCGAGAACAACATGTGTACACAGCTCTATTGAGTAAGTCAGATTGCTAAAACTAAAGTTTGATTATTCAACAATAATGTAGCACAATACATGCCATGCACAACCTCCCGACTGCATATCAGAAATCAGATGCCAGCAGCAGCTCGCGCTTGACAGTCGCAAACCAGGCCTCGTTGTTTCCCTTCTCGCTGGATTCTGGCTGGGAGGAAGGGTTGGGTGGCCGCGTCTTCACTGGTGGCGGAACGACGTGGGCGGGAGGCCGATGTGTGGCGGGCGTCTCCCACGCCTAGGCGTGTTAGTGGCCTGGTCGGCTAGGAGGTAGGCCGCCCAAAATTCATCTCGCGCGTATCCTCGATGAAGAATTCATAAAAAGTCGATGGGATCACGGATCACCGGCATTGATTGTGCCAATTTCATTGATGGGATCGCGAGGGCGATGATTGTGCCGATTTGGCTGGGTCGATATATACCGGGTCGGGCAGTGTATATATGAGCTGTGCTCGAGAACGCGTTGGATTCTACCAACGGATCCGATCATGATACAAAGTGAACATATCGACGACGATGGACACGTAGGAGACAATGGACGAGGCAGAGGGGCGTGCAGAAACGTGCAGCTCGACGGACCCCCATTTTTATTAAAAAGACCCTTTTTCTATCACTTTCCTGCAAAATCAAAATGAAAAGGGGGTTGCACAAAAAATGAAAAAGAAAAGAAACCTCTAGCCTATCAGACCCCACGGCCCAAGGCCCACCCTGGCTTCCACGGACCCGATGCCAACTCTACAGCCAGACGCGAATGTGTCCCATACACCATCGTCTGCCGGCGCCTCCCCCTTCTCTGGCTTGCATCCTCCTTGCCTTGCCCGACGCCCGACGCTGCCACGGACGCCTGTCTCTGCCTCCCTTTCCTTCTCCGCCATGGTTCCTCGCTGGTGCTTCCGTATCCCTTCTCCGACCGGCGCGCCTTTGATCCGTCTGCGCGTCGGCTTCATCGACACCTCGCCGCCAACCTCCCTGAGAGCCTGCTCGACCTCTGCTGCTAGGACGCTCGCCCAACATCTCGCCTCGGCCGTTGCCGCTCCAAGATCTTCCAGTTCCTCGATATGAACGCCACCAGCTCCTCTACCTCATGCGCCCCCCTCACCTTGCTTTGCTGCCACGCTCCTGCTTCGTCCGCGCGCTGTCTGTCCATGCTCCAAGATGCCTTCGGTTCCCTTGTGGCCTCAACGTGCACAACCTTCCTAGTTTCCGCGATCCAATCTATACGTACAAGGTGTTGAGCGCTGAGTCCTGCAGCGTTAGGGAAAAGAGAGTCATGATCCTACTCAGCTTGGGAAGTTCAACGATACGTACGGAAGTCGGGCGGATGATGATCCGTGTAATCGATCAATCAAGGTTACCAAGTTTGCCCGGTTACGTTTCCTGAACGTACAGAGCACGACACGGATCACCTCGCGGACGGGCAAAGTAGGAAGAGACGGACAAAAGTCTAGGAGCGACGAAAACCATCTCAAGCTAAATTATATACTCCGTAGTAGAGATTTGGTAACTCATTTATATTGAGTAAAAGTGAACCTTGGCTTGGCTCTTTAGACGACCTGAATCGAGCTCAGAACTACTCATTCGGGTAATGACTTCCAAGTATTTGGACTTGGCATAGCAAGAAATTAGGAGTGCGTTATGGCCTGTGGGCTTTTCATGCGCTGTAGCCTATGGGCTGTTAGTTATTTCGGCCTACTGGGGTGGCATCTTTTGTCAAAAAATGGGATTATCCAGGCGCAGTGATTTTGAAGAAAAAAACTGGCTCAAAACTCCAAAGAAATTTATTACTCTCTCCGTCTAAAATAGGTGTCTCAGATTTATCAAATTTTTAATAAATCTAGACACTATTTAGTATATAAGTTCATCTAAATTTTAATAAATCCGAGACAAGATGGAGAGAGTACATATATATCTGCTCTTAGCTTGGAGTACCCACATGGCATATGTTGTGAGCAACCTAAAAATTTCACGAGCACATATTTCTCGGTGTAAAAAAATCCAATCATCCAGGAGCATCATATGTCCATTACCTTTTCTCCATACCTATATTCCAGTCTCACACTTATCCATAAACAAAGATTAGTCTCACACCAACCATCTACCGTCATTGCACTAGGGACGCAGTATACGTGTTGGCCATACAATCAGGTAGATTTAAACCAAGATCACTAGAAGCTTCGATTTGTTAGGAATAGACAACTTATATTTCTTTGGAGGCCAAAGGCCACAATATACAGTACAGGTACATGGCAAATATGCAGGAAGCCCCTAAAATATGAGGGAAATACAATATACATATATATACATCTAACACCCCCCTCAAACTCATTGTGGATCCACAACACCGAGTTTGGAGAGTAAGAAATCATGCTGCGCTCGGGTCTGTGCCTTCGTAAAGAAATCCGCCAACTGTAAATCTGAAGGCACATACTGAAGCGCAACAACCTGAGCCTGCACCTGAGCACGTGTATAGAAAGCATCAACACCAATATGCTTGGTAAGCTCATGCTTGACCGGATCACGTGCAACACTAATAGCACATGTACTGTCAGACAAAACCAGAGTGGGTGTGGTAATAGAGACCTCCAAATCCGCAAGTAACCACCGTAACTAGGTCACCTCAGCAGTCAACAAGGCCATAGCACGCAACTCAGCCTCAACACTCGAACGGGAAACCGCTGTCTGTTTCTTCGTCTTTCAAGCAATGAGCGAACCACCAAGAAACACACAGTAAGCAGAAAGTGAACGATGATCCAAAGGATCACTCGCCCACATAGCGTCCGAATAGCACTGGAGCTGGAGAGAGCTGGAACGAGGAAAAAAAGACGACGAGTGATCGTACCACGAAGATAACAAAGAACACGGAGAAAATGACTATAATGAACAGTGGTAGGAGCAGAGACAAACTGACTCAGAATATAAACAGGATAAGAGATGTCAGGACGAGTGACAGCAAGATAAACTAGACTCCCAACAAGATGACGATAACGCGTCGGATCAAAAAGAGGATCACCATCAGTAGGTTGAAGCTTAACTTTAAGCTCCATAGGGGTCTCAACAGTGCGCTCATCCCCAAGAGCAGCACGAGCAAAAGATCCTGAATATACTTTTCCTGAGAGATGTAAAAGCCATCAGAAGTGGAGGAAACCTCAATCCCAAGAAAGTATCAAAGAGGACCAAGATCAGTCATAAGAAACTGATCACGAAGACGAGCCTTAACAAAGGCGATATACTCAGGATCATCACCAGTAATGATCATATCATCAACATAGAGAAGAAGAAGAGTGCGTCCACGAGGAGAAGTGTGAACAAACAACGCTGGATCATGAGCACTAGGGGAAAAATCAGCAGCAGTCACTACAGAAGCAAAGCACTCAAACCAGGCATGAGGGGCCTGTTTGAGGCCATAAAGAGACCGTCGAAGACGACAAACCATCTCCTCGGGAACAGAATACCCAGGAGGAGGCTGCATATAAACCTCCTCACTCAACTCACCATTGAGAAAGGCGTTCTGAACATCAAGCTGAGACACAGTGATGTGACAGAAGCAACAACAAGAAGAGTACGCACAGTGGTCATATGAGCCACAGGAGCAAAGGTCTCATCATAGTCACGACCATGCTCCTGCTGAAAACCACGAGCCACAAGACGCGCTTTATAGCTCTCAAGAGATCCATCAGAGTGGGTCTTAATCTTATAGACCCACTTACATGTGATAGGACGAACACCAGGAGGGGGAGAAACAAGATCCCAGGTGCCAGTGCGCTCAAGCGCAACAATCTCCTCAGCCATGGCCAGCTGCCATTCAGGATGATGCTCAGCATCCCGATAAGAAGTCGGCTCGGAGGCAACAAAAAGACCATACTGACTAGGAGAGTAACGATCAGGGGCACGACGCTGACGAACAGGAAGACGAATCAGGAGACGACGATGAAGAAGAAGGAATAGCAGAGGAAGACTCCGGAGAACGAGGAGAACTAGGAGAACTAGACAGAACAGAGGAGGACGGTGTAGAAGAAGAGACATCAGGGATAGGAGATCCCGAAGAAGACACAATAGGAGTAGAAGGAGTAGACAGAGCGGGTGTGTCAGGAAAAAGAAGAAACGAGATATCTTCCACCGGGTAGGTACCAGCGGTGGGATGAGGATAGAAAGGACGCGTCTCATCAAAAGTAACATCACGAGAGATACGCATCCGATGACCAACGGGGTCCCAACAGCGATAGCCCTTATGCTCATCACTGTATCCAAGGAAAACACACTCAACAGACTGAGCGGTCAGTTTGGTGCGTTCGCGAGGAGCAAGGAGAACATAACAAACACAACCAAACAAGCGAAGCATGGAATAGTCTGGAGACTGTCCAGATAGGCGCTCAAGAGGGATGCCACCCTGCAGAGTGGCAGAAGGCTGAATATTGATGAGGTAAGCCGACGTAGCGACAGCCTCAACCCAGAAATGCGGCGGAAGATAAGAAACAATCATCATGGCACGAGTGGTCTCAAGAAGATGGTGATGCTTACGCTCAGCAACACCATTCTGAGCATGTGCGCCAGGACAGGAGAACTGAGTAAGAGTGCCCTGCTCAGCAAGAACACCTCGCAACATCTGGGAGATATACTCACCAGCAGAATCAGCACGAAACACACGAATGGGGGTAGAATATTGAGTACGGACCATAGCCGCAAAACGCTGATATATGGAGATTACTTCACTCCGAGAGCGCATAAAATACAAACAAGTGTACCGAGAGAAATCATCGATGAATAAAATATAGTAGCGATGGCCCCCTTTCGAAGCGAAAGGAGCCGGACCCCAAACATCTGAATGAACTAAATCAAAAGGTCGCTGAGATACAGACGCGCTAGTAGGATAGGGAAGCTGAATCTGTTTACCCAACCTATAGCCCTGACAATGTAAAGACCCATCTCCTGAGACAGACCCCAGAAGACCACGATGAACTAATGACAAAAGACGAGAGTCACAAAGGTGACCAAGACGATGATGTCACTGCTGAAAGGATCTGGTAGCAGAGGCGACGACCGGAAAAGAACTGGAAGATGAAGTGGCAGCGGAAGAAACACGAAGCCAGTCTAACTCCCAAAGTCCTGAAGAGTCACGACTGCGAGGGCCAGCTCCAACCAGGGCCTGCGTGCGACGGTCCTGGACAACACAAGAATCAACATCAAGAATGACGCGATAACCAGAGTCAGTAAGCTGGCTAGGAGAGAACATATTCATCTTAAGAAGAGGGACATGAGAAATATCAGGAACAAAAAAGGAAGAAGTAGAGAGGGTGCCCCGACTAGAAACAGGGAGAGAGGTACCATCAGCTGTGAAAACACGGACAGGAGAAGGGAGAGAACGAAGAGCGGACAGAAAAGAAGACTCAGAGGTCATATGAAAAGAAGCTCCAGAATCCAGATACCATGGGAATGTACACCGTAGAAGGTGGTGGTCGCACAGGATCAAGAATCAATCACGTAACCAGCGTGCACTCGAAGAAGGCTCAGACAGCAAGCGCATGAAGACTCGATAATGTCCTGATCGGAGAGAGCAACCGCTGAAGATCCGTATGAGCCGGCGCCCACGAGCACGATGCCTTGGCTGGGATCC
Source organism: Avena insularis (assembly GCA_023614405.1). Lineage (NCBI taxonomy): Eukaryota > Viridiplantae > Streptophyta > Magnoliopsida > Poales > Poaceae > Avena > Avena insularis. Next base: position 386,555,581 of record CM042693.1, on the reverse strand, counting down.
CGTGTATAACAGGTGGCCCAAGTGTGTCCATCCTTGTTACAGTAAGAGGAGTGACGAAGAGAACCACGGCTACCCTGACCACGAGCTCGGCTGGCCGACTCGCCCTGAACTGCTGGTGCCGACTCGACCACAAGCTGGTGACTAACTCGACCTTGGAGGAGTAGGTAGTATCGGCGGTAGCACAGAGGACTGCGGCTGAGTCGAGGGAACCGACGGCATATGAGGACCACGGGTAGCAAGCACAGATGGAATCGCAAGAAGACCAGCACCACGGAGACGGGTCTCCTCAGCCCGAAGCTCAGACAACACCTCAGAGAGCGGAACACGACCACGAGCGTTCAGCTGAGCATGCTGGGGCTCAAACTCCTGGCGGAGCCGAGACAGAAACTCATAGATGCGGTGAAACTCCAAATCCGAACGCACAATCTGGCAACACGAGCATGTGCCATAAACAGCAGTACGAAGAGAATCAAGCTGGCGCCAGATAGCAGCACTCTGAGTATAGAACTCATCAATAGTAGAATCATCCTGCTGGAGAGCATGCTCCTGGCGAACCACAGATAGGTAAAGAGCATCCCCAGGCGGCTGATAGCGCTGACGAAGATGAGCCCACTGAGTGGCAACAGTAGGGAGACTCATGAACTCAGCAACATACTGGGACAGAACACTGGAGGTGAGAACAGTAGCAGCACGAGCATCCTCATCAACCCACCGAGTGTAAGCAGTCAGAGCGTGTCGATAGGCCTCGAGATCAGAAGAGTACTGCTTGAACTTCAGGTCATAAGCAGCAACAACACTATCATCAGCACTCTGAGCAGCATCCTTGGCCTCCTGAGAAGCATCAGCACCGAGAACAATCGACATCGGCGGAAGAGGAGCCACAGGAGCAGGGGGGCACGACGGACAGGAGACCTCGCCGGAGAGCACACCCCAAAGACGGAGACCGCGCATGTGAACGCGCATAAAGACAGCGAAATCAGGATAATTCGCGCCATCGAAGATCACCGGGCAGCGAGGAATCGCAACATAGCTCGATGCAGAAGACATAGATCAATTTTTTTGGTCAACTCTCAGATCTGACGAAAATGAATATGTGCTCAGAAAACGAATCGCCGGCCAGCAGGACCAACAGGGATGGCCAGCAGGTGGTCGGGCGGGAGTGCAGTTGCAGGCCCGCGTGGAGGAGCAGGTGGCAGCAGGGCGTGGAGGAGGTCGACCGGGGCGCGTGGAGGCCCGCGTGCAGCGTCAGGCGGGTGTACAGTCCCGCGTGGAGGAGATCGATGACCAGGACTCCTCGGGCATCACGGGGAATCGATCCGGCAGCAGGGGGATCGAGGCAGCAGGACTTGGTCGGGGGGCAGCAGGCCTCAGGCGGTGTCCTGGCGGCGATTTGACGGGCAGGGGGAATAGAGCTTGGACGGGGGAACGAGGCAGATCCACGGTGAATCGAAGCAGGGGAATCGATCCGCAGCAGGCAGCAGCTCGGGCGGTGTCCGATCTGACGAGGAACGGGAATCAAATCCGGATCGGATCTAAAAACAGGGATCGAACCGATCTGAAAACGGGACAAAACAGGCACTACTAGGAAAATGGCTATAGGTAATCAGCACAGCCGTGGCTCACATGGTTGAAGTGCCCCACGGCTAAAACAGGCGTGGCTCACCTATGGACAGTGCCCTACTAGTAACTAGAACAACCGTGGCGCACATGACCATAGTGCACCACAGATGTGTGGGCGAGCCTGCTGGCCGACGCCAAACATCCGTGGCGACATAGGGTAGGTGCGCCACGGTTGTTAGTGTCAACCGTGGCGCACATGGAGGGGTGCGCGCCACGCCTGCGCATGCCCTCTCTGCTGTGAACGGCGGACACATCTGTGGCGCACTATGGCATGTGCGCCACAGATGTATAAACTTAGTAGTAGGGCACCTTGCCCTAGTGCCCTACGCCTAACTATCCTGCACCAACTCCACCCCCCCGTGGATCGCCTTTTTAGGTTTTGCAAAAAATAAAAGAAAATAATAAACACTTCAAAAAATTAAATCCTTTCATATTTAGGTAGGTAATGTGGTATAGCTTCTAGTAAAATTAACAAACATGAGTTTTGACTTTATTTGCAAAAAAAAGTCATGCCACGGTAAAAAGGCCGTAACTTTTGCATACGATATCGAAAAAAATCGTATAATATACCAAAATGACCAGAACGAGATTTCGCATCCGCTCGCAACAACCCTATAGTCGTTTAGCGATTTTTTAGATTTTCAAAATTCAAAAAGAGTAAAAAGTTACGGTCAAAAGACCGTTTTTTCCTGTAGAAAAAAAAATAGAGAGCGGCTTACCCGTAGCGCACCACCACCTAGTGCGCCACGGATAAGCTTGGGCGGGATTCAAATTTCGAATCTCCACCCCACCCACCTTCCCTCCCCTTCTCTCCTTTTCCTTTTCCTCCCTTCTCATTTCCTTCTTCTTCTCCTCCTTCTCCTTCTCTTTCTCCTTCTCCTCCTCTTCCTCCTCCTTGCAGTGAACATGGTGATGGCGGCGGCCTCCTCCTTGCAGTTCCGAAGACGAGACGGCAGGCTCCTTCTTGTAGTTCCGACGACGACGAGGCCTCCTCTTCTTCTTCTTCTCCTCCTCCTCCTCCTCTTCTTCTCCTTCTCCTCCTCCTCTTCTTCTCCTCCTCTTCCTCCTCTTCTTCTTCTTCTCCTCCTCCTCTTCTTCTCCTTCTCCTCCTCCTCTTCCTCCTCTTCTTCTTCTCCTCCTCCTCCTCCTCCTCTTCTTCTCCTCCTCTTCCTCCTATTCTCCTCCTCCTCCTTGCAGTTCCGACGATGACGACGAGGTGACGACGAGGCGGCACGGCGACCTGCACCGGCCGACGACAACGGCACGCAGATCTAGATCTGCTGCTTTTTTTTTGAATTTTGAAATTTATATCCGTGGCGCACATCACCTAGTGGGCCACGGTTATCGTTTCATACGCGTGGCGCACCTGGACTACTTTCCGTGGCGCACTGGCATGTGCGCCACGCCTATCTCGATACAACCGTGGCGCACCAGGTAGTGCGCCACGGCTAGGAGATAGCCGTAGCGTGAGGCCCGTGGCGCACTACTAGTGCGCCACGGCTAGGAGATAGCCGCAGCGTGAGGCCCGTGGCGCACTACTAGTGCGCCACAGATGGCCTTTTCAGGTGCGCCACTAAAGGCCGTTTTCCTAGTAGTGAGGCGGCGACCGGCGGCGACGACGACGGCAAGGCCGGCGGCGACAGGGACGGTGGCGGCCGACGAAGTTGCGAGAAAGAGGACGGAGCCAACACAACCAAAAGTACAAACTGATGGAAAGGGCTAGTGCAATCCACTTATACACTTCAACACCCCCTCTCACGTGTGACAGGGAGAAGTCAGCACGTGCAACCGGAAGAGAGCAACAACGCGCGAAACTCACGTATGACTCAAGAGGCCAATACGTGGACACAGAGGGGGCGACAGCAATTTTAGGATAAATTGCGAAAGTCAGGACTCGAACTTGAGACCTTAGGCTCTGATACCATGTTAGAAATAGACAACTTCTATTTCTCTGGGGAACAAAGGCCACAATATATAGTACAGGTACAAGGCAAATATGCAGGAAGCCCCATAACATATGTGGGAAATACAATATACAGATATATACATCTAACACGATTCATCCGCTTCCTAAATTTCGTGATGAACATATCGCTCCGATTCATCCGCTTCCTAAATTTCGTGATGAACATATCGGCAGCCTGATGATCGATCTCGTCATCAAAGTTGAACTCCAAACCTTCAACCTCTCTGTTGTTCCTGATTACATCCATGACTGACCGTTCCTCACCACCGTCATATTCTTGGCACGCACCGAGGCACTGAGGATAACATCATCATCACCATCCTCATCGACATCGACCTCGCACTCGTCAGTGTGACAAGGGTAGCTGTTGTCATGGTCATTGAAGATGGGGTGCAGAGTCTAGTCAGGGCAGCCACCATCATCTTCATTCTCCTGATCAAACAGTGCCAATTGGCGGGAGAGATGCATCACCGGCGTCCTGTCAATCTTGCGCACCTCAAGAACCTTGTGACAGTCCACGGTAGCACCTTTCTCCCGGTCGGCGGCAGTGACCAGCGAGTGGATCCTGTGGGAGATGACGACGGCAGTTGCCATCCTGCGGCGGAGTGAGGCGAGGACGAGGAACCTGGCCACGAGAACTCCGGTCTTGCTCTTGCACAATGTCACCGCCTTCTTCAGGAGTGTTGGTGCCTTGCCGATCTTCATCTTGGCCGCGGAAGACGGGAATGAAGCAGTGATGGCTGAGAGATGATGAGACTTCCTATCAAAGACAACTAGTACTAGGGAGCTATGGTGCATTAAGCTTGGCAGGAGTATTTGACTGAGAAGAGGGAGCAATGCATGCCACTTATTCACGGGCCTGCTTGTCCTGAAGCTCCAAGATAGTATTTATGGTGAGGAACTGGGCGTGCATGTGAAGAAGTAGAACTTTGCTCATGTCATGCGATCCAACTTTTCATCTCGGAAAGCATACAAAAGGAAATATTGGAAAGCAAGCATACAAAAGGAAGATCCGGAAATAGAGCATGGAAATGTGGAGCTAGCACTATGGTAATGTTGGGAGTAGAAAGCAAGCTAAAGAGGCAAGGAAAGCTAGCCGTGGGAAATCATAGGAGAAAGTATTTCAGTTAGGCCACAAAGGACACATGCCCCAAGGCACATATCGGCTTTTTCAGGAGCATCCAGTATCTGGTTTGGTTAATTACAAGTGGTAGTAGCTGATGTTTGGTTAACCAGAATGACGAGGAAAAACAAAACGGTGTCAGCTAACTTTAATTCGTTCTTGGCAGTTTCCTTGTGCTTCATGCCCAGGTTATAAAGCTAGGTACGCGCACACCGGAAAGTTTGCGGCACGCCGATTCTGTGTGCTTCTTCTCCTCCGTCCACATGTAGAACCAATCGCGTGATAGATGTATGGGAGTCTCTAACATTTTCTCATGACGTCGAGCGGGTGCAGCTTGTGACGCCATGATGGAGTAGAACACGCCAATTGCAGGCACTTCGCCACATATCGGCGGTAATAAGGATCGTAGCCAAAGTCCCACCTGAGTACTATTTTAGACCCGAAGAGGTACATATTGAGTTTTCAGAAATGTTCCAGTTATACCATTTTGACGTCCTGGACAAATTCATCCTCAGCCGCTATTGTCTGTAAGTTATTGAATTCATTGTCTACATGTTCAGTTTCCAGTTGTTTAGTTCGAAACATGTGATTATCCTTATTATGCAGAATAAAGATCCTGGAATGTAAAAGAAAAAGAATCTACAATATTGGGTTCATTGACCCAGATAAAGTGCATATAACCACGCTAACGGATAACCCCGAGGAGACGGAGGAAAACCTTCTAAGGTTTCCAATGGAGCAAAATTTCTCCGACCACATACTGTTTCCTTACAATTTCAGGTGAGGGTCTTACTCTGTTGTACACATTCACTTTTGATTAGTCGATAATAAGTGTAACTGATGAGTCACTGATGTACATATAAACGTTTGCAGCTTTCACTGGGTTCTGCTAGACATTCAGCTTGATAAGGAAGAGTTGATGTTATGGACCCATCAAAGAGAAACCTGGAAGATTTCCGCAGCATGCAGGACATGCTACAGAAGTAAGTTTCGCGCTATATCGGTCTCTTTCATTTATTTCCTAAGATATCAGGTAATGAATAACTCATTCATTTATTTTCTTCGTCGGGCAGGGTTTGGATCCGGTTCAAGCGCGAAGTTACTGGTGTATTTAGTGAGAAGCTGACGTTTAGGACGGTCTCGGTAAGTAGCACGTGATATGTCCACGCATCTCTTTACTTCTAGTTGAATACAATAATAATGCTAGATTATTATTTTGATTAAATTCTATTCTTGCAAAGTGCGCGAGGCAGCCACAAGGGTCGAATCTATGTGGATTCTACGTATGCGAGTTTATTCACACGTTTACCACCGAACACAATGATTATAGAGTCGATGTAAGCAATGCATTCACACCATCATTTTATTGCCGTCACATTTTGTTATCATGATTGATATTCATATTGATCTCCTTTTTCTTATATATATAGTTCGAGAGAATGCGGGATCAAATACTACCAACACAACGCATACTAGCAATTGCGGAGGAGCTGGCGGGATTTATTATCAAAGAGATCGTAGACGATGCCAGAGAATTTAGTGTGAATAGGCGCTACTGATCTCCATGTAATCGAACAGACGTGCTTTAGTTCCAAGATTTTGTGATCTCCATGTAACTATATAAATTATATATATTTGTATCTCGATATCGTAATACAAGTTATCTTATATATGCACGAATATGTATGATATGTGGTGGCATAGAAATATTCAAAAACTATATGTTGAAATGAAAAATAAGTAAATAAAACAATAAAAAATAAATCTCTGCTGCGGCAAAGAAAATGGGCAAAATGCTGCCGCGGCAGAGACCCACTAGTCCCGGTCCATAACACCAACCGGGACTAGTGGGGTGCACCCTGAGCGCGAAGGGGCAGCCACGTGGATACCCACTAGTCCCGGCTGGTAACTGGGCCGGGACTAGTGTTGGGCCTCTAGTCCCGCTTGATTAGTCTCGGTTCAAAAATCGGGACTAAAGACCCTTACAGCCCGGGACTAGAGGCCCTGTCTTCACTAGTGGCCTGTGGGCTTTTCATGCGCTGTAGCCTATGGGCTGTTAGTTATTTCGGCCTACTGGGGTGGCATTTTTTGTCAAAAAATGGGATTATCCAGGCGCAGTGATTTTGAAGAAAAAAACTGGCTCAAAACTCCAAAGAAATTTATTACCCCTCCGTCTTAAAATAGGTGTCTTAGATTTGCAAATTTTCAATAAATCTAGACACTATTTAATATATAAGTTTATCCAAATTTTGATAAATCCGAGACAAGACGGAGGGAGTACATATATCTGCTCTTAGCTTGTATATATTGTTTCACTACCCACATGGCATATGTTGTGAGCAACCTAAAATTTTCACGAGCACATATTTCTCGGTGTAAAAAAATCCAATCATCTAGGAGCATCATATGTCTATTTCCTTTTCTCCATACCTATATTCCAGTCTCACACCTATCCATAAACAAAGATCAGTCTCACACCAATTCAACCATCTACTGTCATTGCACTAGGGACACGGTATACTTCTTGGACATGCAATCAGGTAAATATAAACCAAGATCACTAGAAGCTCTGATTCATCCGTTTCCTAAACTTCGTGATGAACATATCGGCAGCCTGATCGATCTCGTCATCAAAGTTGAACTCCAAACCTTCAACCTCTCTGTTGTTCCTGATTACATCCATGACTGATCGCTCATCACCACCGTCTTCATGGTACGCATTGAAAAGAACATCCTCATCGCCATCGACGTCACACTCGTCAGTGTGACAGGGGTAGCAGGGGTAGCTGTTGTCGTGGTCACTGAAGATGGGGTGCAGAGTCCAGTCAGGGCAGCCACCATCATCTTCATTCTCCTGATCAAACCGTGCCAATTGGCGGGAGAGATGCATCACCGGCGTCCTGTCAATCTTGCGCACCTCAAGAGCCTTGTGACAGTCCACGTTGGCACCTTTCTCCCGGTCGGCGGCAGCGACCAGCGAGTGGATCCTGTGGGAGATGACGCCGACAGTTTCCATCCTGCGGCGGAGTGAGGCGAGGATGATGAACCTGGCCACGAGAACTCCGGTCTTGCTCTTGCACAATGTCACCGCCTTCTTCAGGAGTTTTGGGGCCTTGCTGATCTTCATCTACGCTGTGGAAGACGGGAAGGAAGCAATGATGGCTGAGAGATGATGAGGCTGACCATCGAAGACAACTACTAGGGAGCTGTGGTGCATTAAAGCTTGGCATGGATATTTGACCAAGAAGAAGGAGTATTTATAGTGAGGAACTGAGCGTGCATGTGAAGAAGTAGAATGAACTTTGCACATGTCATGCGATCCAAATTTTCATGTCGGAAAGCATACAAAAGGAAATATTGGAAAGCAAGCATACAAAAGGAAGATCCGGAAATAGAGCATGGAAATGTGGAGCTAGCACTATGGTAATGTTGGGAGAAGAAAGCAAGCTAAAGAGGCAAGGAAAGCTAGCCGTGGGAAATCATAGGAGAAAGTATTCCGGTTAGGCCACAAAGGACACATGCCCCGAGGCACATATTGGCTCTTTCAGGAGCATATAAATTTCCAGTATCTCGTTTGGTTAATCACAAGTGGTAGTAGCTGATGTTGGGTTAACCAGAATGACAAGACGAGGAAAAACAACAAAACGGTGTCGCTAACTTTAATTCGTTCTTGGCAGTTCCATGTGCTTCATGCCCAGGTTATAAAGCTAGGTACGCGCAAGAGAGTTTGCGGCACGCCGATTCTGTGTGCTTCTCCTCCTCCGTCCACATGTAGAACCAATCGCGTGATAGATGTATGGGAGTCTCTAACATTTTCTCATGACGTCGAGCGGGTGCAGCTTGTGACGCCATGATGGAGTAGAACACGCCAATTGCAGGCACTTCGCCACATATCGGCGGTAATAAGGAAAGGAAGCAACACAAGTGCGTCTTCTTTGTCAGAAGAAAAGAAGACTAAACTGGTGCACAAGTCCATTATTTGCAGGACTACATGGGAATTGAGAAGGCGGCCGGTGGAGAAGTGTGAAGACGTGCTTGCATTTTTCGCGACTGCGTGTTCTTAGAGTACCGAGAGAAGACATTTCTTCTTTGCACTTTGCAGTCAGGTTTGCTTAGTTGTGCATGGGATGGATGAGATATGCGTGTATAGAAATTGCTGGGTTGTACATCAGTCGGCGGTTTCCAGTATGGAGTTTGGAAGAAAAGGACTCGATTAGAAATCAAATTAAATGCATGCTCATCTTTTTGTTGTTGATAAAATAAGTTTTATTATTTAAAAAGTTTAAGTATTATACCCGACATCTGCATGTGCTCGTCATCTCTTGGCAAAGACTGCAAAAAGGAACAAGAACTCCCATGATGAACTGCATGAGGATATCGAGCGAACTTGACGTAAGGCTCGTGAGTAGGTCGAAGTTGACTCGTACTACTTTTTCCAGATCGACTGCAATTCTGAGCCAGCTTATTCTATTTTAACTGGATATAACTTCATTTTTTTAGTGAGGATAAGCCCCCGATATCTGCATTGATATGCACGTTGCTATAATTATTTAGGACTCAAATATCGCGTGAACAACACAAGCAATCTCCCCTTAGCCATTGCTTGCATATCCACACACTAATGATACGATGTTATCAGCGATCTCTTTTTTTTTGAAAATAGAAAATTCAAAAAATTATCCCACAAACTGTGACTCAGATTATTTAAATGTAATGATCTCATCATTTTGTCTCTTCCTTATGTGCAGTTTGCAGTTCTCATGCATGTACCGTTGTGCACTTTTTTTTACTATAATGAACACAAAAATAATAAAAAATACAAATAGGTCCTTAGACCATCTAGCCATGACTACAAACACAAACGCGCGAGCCAAAATTTACCATGTTAAACTTGTCCTTTTTCGCGAAATGAACTTGTTGAGTGTTTCCGGAGGCTTCCAAAATTTTCAGCCACTGACACTGAGTGCAAGTTCTTTTTTTTTTTGACAAGCCATGCTACCACATTTGCATGCTGACGAAGTACACATATGCTCCACGGTGCACAGATTGGCTCTTTGGGATCTCAAATTTCCACAATCTCTTTTAATTAATTAATTAATTAATTGGTAGTGTAGCTGATGACGGTCTAACCGAAATGCATGAAAGCAGGCAAACCAGTTTGCTTTTGTTCTTGGCAGTTTCCTTGTGATTTTCGTGGGCAGATTGTAAAGCTAGGTACGCGCAGACTGGAGGGTCTGAAACTGTGTTCCGTGTGCGTCTCACTTTCTCGCACACTGGAGTAGTTATCAATTGTCTTCTACGCAGTACGCATGCAGCTTCTTCCGATTCTTCTCCTCTGTCCACACGCGGAGCCAATCCCGTGATAGAGTTGGAATGGATATGTGTCCACTTCTTTACCGACTGACTATCTTTACCGTGTGTGTGTGTGCGCGAGGTGTGTTTTGGTGTCCTCTCTTAAAACCTAAGTTTGCATGAGCCAGTTTCTTTTAAGTCCGCTAAAACCTATATCTAGACCATGTATACTTTCATATAGGTGTATTTGGTGGAGCCGGGTATACTCCATGTTTTCACCGGCTGGTTCCACCTCCTGTTATCACGACCAACGTCTTTACATACAACATTTTGAATTTTTGTTATTGTTGCTATATATCTTCCGATTTTCGCCACCCGCAGGCACACGAGTATACGTGTACGGTGAGTACACGTCTAACAGGACCATACGGCCTTTCGTTGGGCTCATACGGTCTTCAAAACGAATCGGTATCATGTTTTTATTTATCAAAGTTTGAAAAGAAGGGGGACACCGAATGTTGGGGATATGCTATATGGGTATCCCATAGCATGTCTCTTATCCGGATAACCCGGGTGGCCCATAGTTGGTAGCATGGCCCATGCCGGATAAAGGAAGCTACGGTGGAGTCACCAGCATACCCGGAGCCTTGGAGTACAAGACACGCTAGACTAGTAATAGACGGTGTAGGTCTCTGTAACCTGTCCGGCTAGGACTTTTCCCTGTAACTCTAGGACATGGCGACTATATAAGTCGGCCTATGGTAGCCTTTAGGGCACCAATTAACTCATACCTCGCATAGCGAACCTATCTCTATAACTCGGCGTATTGTCCTTATAGTGATTTATAGCAGGAGTAGGATTCTGCCACCATTGTGGGATCTGAACCTGGGTAAGCTGTGTTACCTCGTAGCCGTCAACCGTCTGCCTTCCCCCACGTCTCTAAACACACACTGTGAGGACCCCTCCATGGCGTACTCGTCGGCAATACCATGATAGTTGGCGCCCACCGTGGGGGCAAGAGGCGCTTCAGGCTCTTCAGTGGGAGAGGACCAAGATTTTCGCGGGAATCGGCGAAACCGTAGCCATCGGTCGCGTTCTCTTCTCCGGCAACGTTCCGATCGTCCCTCCCGACAAGTTCTGGATTCCGGCGAAGACGAACCCTACGTGATGTTCGATCGTTCCTATCGGAGACATCCGCCTCTTCATTGGCAAAACTGACTCGGGCACTAGTTCCCTGGGAGTCGGAGGAGCATCAAGACCCGCACGGACCGGCTACGGGCAGGATACGTTCGCGGAAGGATCGATGTCGGATCTCTCTCCGGAGTTTACCGGCAAAGATCAGAAAAATTCAAGGCCCACCCAAACCGCCCCTGTGCAGGATATAACGGTGGAAGATCACTACAAGTCCGCCGGCTTCGTCAGTGCGTCTGGACAGCAGAGATCCAAGTTCGTCGGCGTGGTTACCATCTTCGATCTGGCGTGTTGCGTTCAGAGAGAGGGCGAAAACCCCCGCGATTACCTTGCCAGATGGCTCCGCATACGGGCCGACCTGGCACACTACCCCAATGATGATGCCATGTATCACTTTGTGGAAGGACTGGACCAGGAAACGCTCCTCCGGCATTCTCTAAGGCGGCAGCAAGCTTCAGGACGCCTCACCTTCGAAAGCATGGTGAACACCATCAACAGCTACGCGGAGGCCGAGGGGGCAGCTCAGGCGGATCTTGCGCTCAATGGCAGAGCGCCGCCGCCTCAGCAAACGCCACCACCGCCTCCGGCCGCCATCACCGCAGTTGCACCACCACCTCCAGTCATCTTCGCTGCTATCGCACCTCCACCCCCCGTCATCGAGGAAGTCCTGGCACCCTTTGACTCTATGATTGACGCGCTATACGCCGACTTCAGTGCAGATTCAGAGGAGATAGATTTCAGTTCAGAGGAACTAGACTCCGCCATGCAGGAGATGGAGGAAGATTACACGCGCGACGAGCAAGCCAACAACGCCGTCACGTCTCGAGAAGTGTTCGTCACCATTGGGACGACGATGGATGAAGATCAACCCGGACGAGCTCCGCCTACAACGCTGGACAAAGGGAAGGGACCACCTGTTGCTACCGACAATGATCGCGCAAAGGTCATGCCCCCTCCGCCTAATCCAGCGCAACAGCCGCAGGAACTCGGCACCGGCCCGAGCAACAACGACACCGCAAACATGCCACCTCCGGCATCTACGTCTGCTACTGCCCAAGTTACTCCAGCTGATAGAGTAATGTATGTCAATCTCCTCGTCGAGCCACTGATCGTAGCTCATATCCGGAACGTGGCCCAGCTTGAAGAGAAGCGCCAGCAGCTGCTGGAGGAAGCGCATGCCATCGCGGAGCAAGGCGCTAAGCTAGATCGAGATCTGGTCAACGCGCAGAAATCCATAGAGAAAGCTAGAGCAATGGAGGCCGATTACAAGACTCTGCTGCAGCAGCAGAAGGCCAAGAAAGCTCCAGCTCGCGTCATCAACGATCCTGGTGTACGACGAAACCTAGGATGGGCTCCCCCAAAGCCGGCACAGGCCAAGCCATACATTGATAGTGAAGGCATGCATCTGATGCCCACTCCTCTCCTCAACCTCGCCGTCGCCAAGACCCTCCTGGAGCAGGATAGATCGCCCGAGGCGGTGGGCTAGGTCTATGACCTAGTGGCCAAGGCGGTAAAGCAGCAGGAAAAGGCCACCTCTCAGAGGCTTGAGTCTGACCCAGCGTTTTGCCAGTCTAGCCAACATAAGTCGCCAAGGGATAGATCCCCTCTTGATGTCGGGTCACAGACGGGTTCATCAGAACGAAGACAGAGGGATGCGCGCAACAGGAAGGATGCCATCCCCATATCCTCCGACCACGGAGAAAAGGCCCAACCTCGTCGCCCATCGCCACCGTCCCGCTCCCCCCGACATCGCGAAGACCCCAAGGCTCACCATTGTACGGATATGCCCCCGCCAAGGCAGGGCGGCATCGTCATCCGCGACAACACGGAGCAGACCCGTCATGACGGAGAGCGCAACCAGGGACACAAGAGCAGGTCGCGCCATGACCCTCCATGTCCGGCAAGCAATCGCGACAGGCGTGAGGCGTCGCAGGAGGGTAATAGCAAGAAGGCTAACCCACTGCCACCTCCGCCTCCATTGCCACCTAGCAGTCACCATGGCGGAGGAGGCCCGCGTCATTCACGCAGCCCATCCCCTGTTGACAAGAAGAAAAGAAATCCGGAGCCATACGATGCATGTTCACGGATCGATAAGATCCACGAGGCCCGGGAAGGACCATACCTGGGACCACGTTGCTTTGGACCTGCTATACGGTCTGCAACTTACCCCAAAGGTTTTCGGATTGACAAGACCATCAGCCCTACGACGGCACCGCTAAGCCAACTACACGGTTGCAGGATTACGGCAACGCGGTAGAGATTGCCGGGGGTAACCCCAACATTGCCGTCAAGAACCTCCCATTGATGTTGGCGGGCACAGCCCGTCAATGGATTGATGACTTGCCGGAGAAATCTATCTGCAATTGGTTGGACATGCACGAGTCGTTCACCAAGAACTTCGAGGGTACGTACAAACGTCCCTGCACTGTTGGCGACCTACAGTGGTGCGTGCAAGAGAAAGACGAGACATCTCGCGCCTACCTCTCCCGCTGGCTGGATATGAAAAATTCCTACGCAGGAGTGCACTCTCAGACCGCCATGGCCGCCTTCATTGATGAGTTGGAAAGGGGAACGTTGCTCCGACATAAGCCGAACCGCTTGCAGGACAATCACCAGCTTGACTTGAACCAGATGATTCAGTTGGCTAGTGAGTTCGCAACTGCCGCCGACGACGCTCGCGGCTCTCTGCCGGCAACAGCCGTTCCAACTCAAGCTCGGAGGAACAGTAGCACAAAGCGGAAAACTGCTCCAGAAGAAAAGAAAACTCCCGACATGGTCGCTATGACCTTCGCAGGACGAGGTGATGGCAGACAACGTGGCCGAGGACGGGGAGCTGGTCGTGGGCAGCAGCGAGGAAGTGAAACTACCTCGGCAACGCTTCGTGTTCCCCAAACCTACGAAGAGTACCGCGATATGTCGTGCCTCGTACACCTCGATGTCAACGGCAAGGCCACCCATACCAATCGACACTGCAAGTTCGTCAACGACCTCAAGGAGGACCCGAAGTCCGGCTACAAGCAAAGTCGGAAGAACAGACTGCGAGGCAAGGGCAAGGGGAAGAAGAAGGAGTAGTAGTCTAAGGATTCAAGTGACATGGACGAGGATGTTGACCCCAAGCACGCCGCCAAGAGCGACGCAAAGGCAAGAACCCCTTCGAGAAGAAGGCGGCAGTTTACCACACTTTCCTTGGCACCCCCACCGTCCGACAATAGAAGACCTCTATGAGGATACTGATGGATACTCTACCCCCAGTTCCCCAGTACCTGTGCTGGTCGGAGGTTCCAATTACTTGCAACGGGAAGGATCACCCAGACCTTATCCCTACGGAGAACCAATACGCGATGGTCATCAACCCCTTGATTTACAGCATTGAGTTCACCAAATGTATGGTGGATAGTGGAAGCAGCATCAACATCATGTACCTGGATACACTGCAGAAGATGAAATTGACGGAGGCAAACCTAAGGCGGACCAACACCATCTTCCACGGCGCAGTTCCTGGTCGGGAGGCTCGGTCCCTTGGGTGCATCACACTTCAGGTTGCCTTTGGTGATGTTAATAATTACCGCCAAGAGCGCATGACCTTTGAGGTGGTCCCCTTCAAGAGCGTGTACCACGTCATATTCGGCCGCGACATATTCCACACCTTCATGACCAAGCCATGCTTTGTCTACAACAAACTCAAGATACCCAGACCAAATGGTGTCATCACCGTATTCGGAAGCTTTACCAAAGCAAGGGACTGCGAGATTAATGAAGCAGCCTACGCGGAAGCTATCCTCTACAGCGAAGAATTCAAAGAGATCCAGAGCAAGGTTGATGACTCAGAGATGCCCGCGTTGAAGAAACAGATTTCCGACTCCGCTCCAGCATTCAAGGCCACCATCGAGGCCAAGACGGTGGAACTTGTGGTAGGCGATGCCTCCAATACCACCACCATTGGGATGAACCTGGATCCCAAATAGGAAAGAGCGCTCGTCGAGTTCCTCCGTGAGAACAGGGACATCTTTGCCTGGCAACCTGCCAACATGAAAGGTGTACCTAGGGAACTCGTCGAGCACAGCTTAAACATTGATCCAAAATGCAAACCAGTGAAGCAACCTCTATGACGCTTTGGAGATGAGAAGAGACGCGCCATCGGCAAAGAGATAGCTAGGTTAGTTAAGGATAGTTTTATCCGAGAAGTCCTTCACACCCAATGGGTGGCCAATCCTGTACTTGTCCCCAAAAAGGGAACCAAAGAATTAAGAAGGTGCGTTGATTACACCGGCTTGAACAAAGCATGCCCCAAACATCCGTTTGCTTTGCCTCACATTGACCAAGTCATTGACTCGACGACTGGCTTGGAACTTTTGTGTATTCTTGATGCATACTCAGGATACCAACAGATCAAGATGAGGAAGTCGGACCAATTGTCCACTTCATTCACTACTCCATACGACACATTTTGTTATGTTACGATGCCCTTTGGGATAAAAAACGCAGGTGCTACGTACCAGCGGACAATGCAACATTGCCTACACGATCAAATTGGTCGAAACGTTCACGCCTATGTGGACGATATAGCGGTGATGTCTAAAAAGTCAAATGACTTAATCTCCGACTTAAAAGAAACCTTTGATAATCTTCGGAAATACAACTTGATGCTTAACCCTAAGAAGTGCGTCTTCAGGGTCCCAGCCGGCAAATTTTTGGGCTTCATCGTTTCCCAGCATGGAATCGAGGTCAACCCGGAGAAAATCAAGGCCATCTTAAACATAAACCTTCCGACATGCCTAAAGGACATTCAACGACTAACAGGTTGTGTTGCAGTAGTTAGTCAGTTCGTTAGCCGACTTGGAGAGAAGGCTCTGCTGCTGTACAAGTTGCTGAAGAAGGCAGACAAATTCACGTGGACGGACGAAGCAGACGCAGCATTGAAGCCGCTCAAGGAGATTCTTTCCTCAGCGCCCATCCTTGCAGCACCCGAGCCTGGTGAGCCCATGTTAATTTACATGGCGGACACCAACCGGGTAATCAACATCATCGTTGTGGTAGAGCGGAAGGAACCAGGCTATTAGCACGGAGTTCAACAACCAGTTTACTATGTAAGCGAGGTCTTGACGGAGTCCAAGCAGCGTTACCCGCACTACCAGAAGATAGCTTATGGAGTATTCCTTGCTTCTCGGAAGCTGAGGCATTACTTTCAGGAGCACCCAATCACAATGGTGAGCAAGACTCCACTGTCCGACATTATCAACAACAACGACGCTACGGAAAGGGTAGCGAAGTGGGGCATTGAACTTGTCGCCTTAGAGATCACCTATAAGAGGCGCGACGCTATCAAGTCACAGCCTTGGTGGATTTTATTGCAGATTGGACGGAGATGCCAGATGCTACTCCGTTGCCGGAACCAGAGTACTGGGTGATGCACTTTAACGGATCAAAGCTGCTCAACGGCTCGAGGGCTAGTGTACTGCTACAGTCACCAACTGGGGACAAGCTACACTATGTTCTGCAGATCCACTTCGAGGCTACGAACAACATGGCGGAGTATGAAGCACTCATTCATGGATTACGCGTAGCCAAGGATATTGGCATCAAGCGTATAGTTTGCTGTGGAGATTCCGACTTGGTTGCCCAGCAGGTGGCTGACACCTGGAATGCGCGGAACCCTATGATGGCGGCATATCGAGATGAAGTTGACGAGATAGCCAAGAGCTTCTTGGGCTACGAGGTCAAGTATGTACCTAGGGAGCAAAACGAGGCGGCTGATCTGCTGTCTAAGCTTGGATCAGGGTGCAAACGAATTCCGCCAGGAGTTTTCCTAGAGCATCTACGGACACCATCCGACAAGGTAGCAGACATCGACAACCCGGATAGAGAGACTCTTTCGTCCACATGGTGTCAAAGGTCCCTCCGGCTTGGACAAAACCGTTCATGGAATATCTCGAACACGGAACTTTGCCCGACGACGAGGTCGAAAGACGGCAAATAGTACGTCGAGCGAAGGGCTATACCATAATCAATGGACAGCTCTACAAAAGGAGCACTACTGGTGTATAACTTAAGTGTGTTTCCCAGCTAGAAGGTATCGAAATCCTACGCGAAATCCATCTCGAAGATTGCGGGCATCACGCCGCTCCTCGATCGTTGGTTGCGAAAGCCTTCCGGCGAGGATTCTACTGGTTGACCGTGAAGGCGGACGCCGACAAGCTGGTTGAGACATGCATGGGATGCCAGTATTATGCCCGACAACCACATGTTCCTGCTGAAGAATTGCGAACAATACCAATAACTTGGCCGTTTGCAGTCTGGGGGCTAGACATGGTGGGACCGTTACAGACGGCACCATGTGGGTTTACGCATCTTCTAGTAGCAGTTGATAAATTCACAAAATGGATAGAAGCTAAACCCATTAGAAAGCTTGATGGGGCAACCGCCCTCAGGTTTGTCCGGGATCTGGTGGTGAGATTTGGTCTCCCACATAGCATTATCACCGACAACGGTAGCAACTTTTCACTCGGAGAAGTGGAGGCATATTGTTGGGAGAAGGGCATCCAACTTGACCTTGCATCTGTGGCACATCCACAATCCAATGGTCAGGTTGAGCGAGCCAATGGATTAATTATGCAGGGAATAAAGCCATGTCTTGAGGCACCGCTACATAGAGTAGCTAGAGCCTAGGCAAAAGAATTGCCATATGTGCTGTGGAGTTTACGAACTACACCCAACAGATCCACCGGCTACACCCCTTACTTCATGGTATATGGAGCAGAAGGCATCCTGCCTTCCGACATACTTCATGATGCACCAAGGGTTGCCGCCTACGACGAAGATGACACTGAAGAATCCAGACGCCTAGATGTGGATCTTCTCGAAGAGGAGCGCGTTTTGGCATGCCAAAGATCCGCCATATACCAGCAGAAGCTACACAGCTACCATAGTCGCCGCGTTCGGAATCACTCGTTTAAAGAGGGAGACTTGGTGCTCCGACTTAAGCAGAAGAAGTCACACAAATTATCCCCGCCATGGGAAGGACCGTTCATCATAAGCAAGGCGCTACTCAATGGGTCTTACTACCTCGTTTACAATCGTGAACTGAAGGATAGACCCAACGAGGATCATAAGCGTAAGCGACGTGACCTGGATGATGACTACCCGGAGCTTGATCGGCCATGGAACATAGCACAACTACGTCCTTTCTACACTTAGCATTTTTTATCTAATTGTGTACCTCTTATATGATCAATAAAATAAAGCTCTTTGGTTCACTCATATTTCTGAGTCTTTTACCTCCTTTAGTGTTCATTTTTGGATCGTATAAAACCTTTATGCTCAAGCTTTGCAATTGCACTTGTGCAAATTCCGCCTACGGGCGTTAGCTTAAGTTTTCTGGTCTACACGTTCTTTGTCGTTTTTATGTGGATTCTGGAGTAGTGAATTTTGGCACTTATTGTCGGCGATTTTGTGCTTAGGTTATTGATGGTGCCATTGGGCATCATCACTTGAGCGCATGGTTCCGACAACGAGTCTTCTAACACACGAAAAGTCAAGCATAAAAACCAAAGTAATGGATATGCCAGCACTTGCTTAAAAAATATATAAATGCTGGAAATAGTTCTTAAGTACCAGGACATACACCATTGTTATCTGCCTTAAGTTAACACATAGTTTTTTCCTCATAACAAGTTACATAGGAAATAAATATTACAAATTGTTTTCTATTCCTCTAGCACAGGCGACTTGGAAGCAACATCATCGGCAGTGTTGAGGGACTCAGAGGAGCTTTGGTTGCCGCCATCGATGGTTTTCATTGGCACGAAGACGTTAACGTCGACCAAGCGACTCTGGTGTCATAACCCGCGAGTGACGCCAAGATAGATTCGTGGTTTATCTTTTGGCCTTCGTCATCTACATCGGGGATACCAGAGGTTACCATGTCGATGTCGGCATTCTCGTAATGTGCCTTGACCATGGACAACGCCATCCTTGCACCGGCCCATGCACATGAAGCTTTCCAGCTTGAGATACGCTCGGGGGCTCGGCGCAGGATCTCCGAGAACTTCGCCATAGAGTCCGATGCCTTGATATTGATCTGGAGGGGCTTGGCAATCTCTTTGTCCTGCGTGATGGCGGTGTTGATAAAGTTGCCGGCAAGGACCATGCATTCCTTGGGCGGAGGAGGTGACCGGGTTAAACCCATAGGAGTTGTGAATTTCCGACAAAGGAGCGCATGAGTTAAAAAATTCAGAGTATCTAGACTACAGAAATCCAAGACAGAGAATCACTTACTGAAGATGCTGGCCTCAGCCTGCCAGAGAGTCTCCGCCATGGAGTCCCGTTCTTGTTGGAGGAGCTTGTACGCTTCATGATGGCGTTGATTTTGCTCATCAGTAGCTTTCTTCTGCTCTTTCAAGATAGTGATTTCCTCCTTCAAGTGGTTTATCTCCTTGGTGGCGGAGTCCTACAAGACTTTCATTGATTCTTCATGCATCTTTAGCATGTCCTTCCTCTCCTGATTGATGATCTTGTTCTCGCTATCTAGCTGCTGAATGTGCTTGGATTGCTCGACAATATCCTTAGCCTTGGAAATGGTTTCTGCAAGTCGGAGAAAAGACAGTACACAGTGAGTACTCGGAGAATGCACAAGACCAAGCCGGAGTACGGAAAAAGAAAGGAAAAATAGACGCTTGCTCTTGATGATCTGTTCCTTCAAGAAGGCAGTTTTACCCTTTTCAGCTTCCAAGTCCGCGCGCATCTTCTGGTACTTGTCGTTGGCCATGCCCCTCCGAGCATTCTAATTCTGTGGAAAAAAGAAATTTAAACGTTGTTTGGTCTACTAGGAGCATCTATCCGGAAAATTTCCACCTAAACGCTTGGGGGCTACAGCGAGAGTTTTTTAACTTAGCAATATGCTTAGTCTTTCTTTAAGCGCCTAGTCGGAACTAGTTCAGTTTTCGATTAGAAGCTTGGTGGCTACAGTATAAAGTTTTTAACTCGGATGTATGCTTAGCTTCTCTTTTAACATCTAGTCGGAACTAATTCAGTTACAACTAGAAGCTTGGGGGCTACAGTTTCGAAATTTATAAACACTGCGTATGCTACTCTTAAAGCATCTAGTCGGAATAATTCATTCCACTTATATGCTTGGGGGCTATAGTGAGAAGTTTTCTAGCTTAGTCACTCTTAGAGCATTTAGACGCAAAGACCTATGGTTTTCCGTCTAAATCCTCGGGGGCTACAGTGGGATATTCATATGAAATGAAAAAAGGCAAATATAACTTACAAGTGCAATGATCTTGAGGTTGGTAGCACTCTCAGCCAAAAGGTTGTCGAAGGATACACTGTTTCCTTGTAGGATTTTTGCTTGCCGGAGAAGCTCCTCGAGACCGCACGTTGGAGATGTCGGCGCCGCACCAGGAACCAGAGAGGTGCTACTCGGCGTAAGTGCCGGGTAGACTATCTTCGGGAACTCTATGGTCTTCTTGGGGGCGAGAGAGCCACCTTTGGTAGAAGTACCACCTTCCACCACCGCCTTACCGCTACCGATGGCATCCTTAGACGGAGCTTCAGCCATTTGGTGTGCGGCACTCTCCCGCGTCACCTGTTACATGAGCTCAGAGGCACTGAGTCCACTTCCATGGCGGAAGGGCCAGATGCTTCCTTAGCTTGTGAGCTTGTCGGGGCAGACGAGGGCTGGACGATGGGAGTGACATGGGCGATGGCGGGAGATACGCCGTGATGCAGCATATCCTTGATGGTTCTAGAAGCCCCCGAAGTTTTGGAGGTCTTCTTCAAGCTGGTCATGGCTTTCTTTCTGAAACATGCAAAATGCATAAGTACAAGAATAAAACAGACAAATGGACAATGTCGGAGGGAAAGAAGCTTACACAAGAGGGGGTGCTTTAGCAAAAGGGATCCCAGTAACCTTTCTTTTCTCCGCCTCCAGGGCAGCGGTAGTCTTTTTGGAGGCTCCACCCTCCGTCTTCTTCTTCTTCTTCTTGCCTCCATCGGCGACGTCAGAGGTGGATCTCTTCCGCTTTCGCGCCAATGGAGCATCATCGTTGGACACGACGGTGACTTCCTTCATCTTTGGATCATAGATTTGAGGAGCCATGCTGTCCTCATCTATGTTGCTGAGCTGTTAAGTGAAGAACCACCGCGTTAGATGAGATGGTAATAGCTAGACGGAAGAACTGGAGTATATGTCATACACGGAAAATAAGCAGTTACCTTTGGGAACTTGCTCTCTACGAACATATCGTAGGTGATGGCGAAGCCACGCTTCTTATCCTTCACCTTGACAATGTCCTTGAGGCGAAGCTTGACAGAGTCGCTCGAGAAGTTGTCCACGGAGATGCGGAGGCTATCCCTTCTATCGTTGGAATACTCGTGCATCAGCTTCGAGCGGTGCTGCAAAGGATGGATCCGCCTGATGAACCAACACATGGCTAGGTCCAGTCCGGTCAAACCTGTCTCTATGAACCACTCTATCCGCCTTATAGCGTGGGAAGCATCAACGTCGGAGGGAAGGGAGGCTTGGGATCTCCATGTCGAAGTTTCGGCGGCTGCTCCATCGACAAAGTCTGGGTACGTTACTTCTCGGCCGGCCAGAGGGATATCTGGGCCATAGAAGTAAGTACGCTGCCAGTTCTTGCAGGACTCGTGGCCGACGATGTCGGGGAAGCGTCGGCTAGGCCTGATCTTAAAACTAATGGTTCCACAATTCCTAAGCTCATCCTTGCCGGCTCCGGCTTTGCGCTTGACGGTAAAGAAGTATATGAAGAGATATAGCCTAGGCTTGATTCCTAAATAACCCTCGCAAAGCGCCGCGTAATTGCTGAGTGCTAGGATGCTATTGGGGGATAGGTTCTGTGGCTGCACTCGGTAATGATTCAGGACAGCAAGGAAGAAGTTGGAGATGGGCAGGAAGACGCCGCGTACCATCTGTGCTTTAAGGTACACCTTTTCTCTGGCTTGGGGAGAAGGTGTGACCTCGCTGGCCGGCGCCACCCGCCAGGCGAGCCCCTCCGTCGCGGGGAGGTAACCTTCATTGATCAGCTCTTTGATGTCACGGTCCGTGATGTCCAAACCGCGCCAGTCGCCCTTGTGCGAGGTGTACTCCTCCTCCAGCAGCTCCAGCGCCGCTGGATTATGGTCGCCGCTGGTGGCCTCGACCACCGCAGACCTGGGGATGACCAGGCCCTCTGGGGGCACGACGATGGATCTCGCCGGCTTCGCCGCGGCTTCGCCCGACGCCGCCATCGAAGGGGAGGAGCTACTGCTGGCCATTGAGTGCGTTCGGAAGTGACTGGGAAAGATTGGAAAGCTAGGGTTTTTTGCACGTTGCGCGAAGAGCTCGAGGAGGCGCTCGCTGGAGGAAGAAGACGATGCAGGGGAGAATGAGGTGAAAAAGTAAATTTTACACCGTAGTTACTATTTATGGTCTCCGGTATCAAGATTCGTGTAGCTTGATCGAATGGTTGCCGCGTAGACGACGTGTGCGGAGACGTGCGCGGAAATTTCGCCACGTACCAACCGTCGCCGCCAACGGTTCGTATCGCTCGCGCGGGAAAAGTGGACATGATTGCGTTCTCTGCATGTGTGAGTTACGAGGCGTTGCTGACCTATGTCTACGTCGCCCTAGCTGACATAGGCAGATGAACCATCACATCAGAATATTCCGGCATGGACGGATCCAGTCCGGCTACGGAAGAGTACGATGGAAGATTCAGCAACTCTCCGACTTACAAATTGAAGACGGAGAAAACCTTGCAGGGTTCTTTGGGAGGACTACAAGATATTGCTTGACGATTTGCCAACATCCATCTAGATGGAGCATTCAACGTGAAGAGGCAAGACGGCGCAAGATCTCGGAGTTCTCCGGAGGCTACTGTTGGGGATATGCTATATGGGTATCCCCATAGCATGTCTCTTATCCGGATGGCCCACAGTTGGTAGCATGGCCCATGGCCTGCTGGGCGGACCAGTTAGATGGATCCAGAAGGGAGGCCCATGCCGGATAAAGGAAGGCTACGGTGGAGTCACCAGCGTACCCGGAGCCTTGGAGTACAAGACACGATAGACTAGTAATAGACGGTGTAGGACTCTGTAACCTGTCCGGCTAGGACTTTTTCCTGTAACCCTAGGACATGGCGACTATATAAGTCGGGCCTATGGTAGCCTTTAGGGCACCAATTAACTCATACCTCGCATAGCGAACCTATCTCTGTAACTCGGCGTATTGCCTTTATAGTGATTTATAGCAGGAGTAGGATTCCGCCACCGTTGTGGGATCTGAACCTGGGTAAGCTGTGTTACCTTGTACCCGTCAACCATCCGTCTTCCCCCACGTCTCTAGACACACACTGTGAGGACCCCTCCATGGCATACTCGTCGGCAATACCACGACACCAAAGCAAAAGTGGTGCGATAATTGAAAACGAAAATTAACGGGTGATTGCCAACATGGAGAGGAGGTCCACATCAAACAACATGTTGCTGCGGCATTTCCATATGGACCATAGGATGGCGAGTACCGTAGTGTTGCGTGCCTGTGCATTTGGGGCAAACTCGTTGCGAGGCAAGTGAGGAGGATGGGGACATTGGCATCAGGATGGACACACAGCGTTGATGCGACGGTGCTCCACACAGCGTGAAGGGAGGGGGCACCAAACAAATAAGCACAAGATGTCTTCACGACGGCCCGGGCAGAATGGACAATCGGGAGAGGGAACATACCCAAGATGGTGTAGCCGCGCACGGGTCCTGGTATTTTGTAAGCGCGTGATCCAGAAGAAAACCCTCACCTTGAGAGGCGCAAAACAATCCCAATTGACATCCTAAAATGGAACAACACATCACGAGGCACATAGTGCCGGGTAAACGTCCCCGGTGACGAAGGCCCAAGAATATCCAACCGAGATGCGTAAGTAAGGGTTGGGCATGAGCGAGATCCTAGCAAGAGCAGAATTCACGTAAGCCATCTCATTAGTGGCTGCCTTGGAGACCTTGTGGAGGAGAGGGACATCAACAGACCACCCCCGAGGGCATCAACGATAGTGGCGATGGGTAGGCGGCAATGGGAGAAGGCCGCAGGCAAGGGAGCCGACAATGGTCCAAGAGGAGTCCACGCGTCATGCCATAGAGACTGAACGCCCATCCCGAGGATAGAGTTCTCAAATATGCAGATCTTAGATATTGCCAAAAATGTTCAAAAGTAAAAGACTACAAGGATCATTTGTGTTCCCATTATCAATTCCTACTCGTATTAATCTCTTCAAAATTTTCTAATTTTGTGCCCCTACAAAAAATACACCACCTAGGCCGTTGCAAGGATGTGATACAAGGATGTGCAACACAAGACCCACTATAAGCTGTTGTTCAAACGCTGCCGGAACCTCCTGATAAACATGTCAGCAGCCTGGTCAATCTCATCCTCCATGTTGAACTCCAACCCTTCTATCTCCCGGTTGTTCCTGATTACGTCTATGACGGAAGGCTCATCTTCATCATCCATACCACACACATCACCATCGTTATCTTCCTCTGACTCCTCAGTGTAGCAATTGTCATCACCACTAAAGATGGGGTGCAGTGTCCAGTCAGGACAGCCACCATGACCACTTTCCTGATCGAACTGAGCCAATTGATACGAGAAATCGTTGGGCAAGTCGAAATCATGCACAACGACCTCTCTATTCTCGACCTTGCGCATCACGAGAGACTTGTGGCAGTCCACCCTCTCTCTGTCAGCCACAACAAGCCTGTGGATCTTGTGAGAGATCACAGCGACCACGCCCGTCTTGCTCTTACACATCGCCGCAGCCTTCTTCAGGTGCTGTGCTGCCTTGCCGATCTTCATTTTTTAGTTGAGAGGTGAGCAAAGCAGTTGCCCAGGCTTGAAATGGGGTAGGATTCAGAGATTAGAGAAGCTGGTTTGTGTTTCTGAGGCATGTGACTTGTCGTGAGCCTCCAATGTTGTATTTATAGTCAGAAGCTGAGCGTACAAATAACAATGAAGTACCTTTTTGCTCATGTCATGTCATGATCAAGCTTTTGGTACCTAGCGTATAATAAGTAAAGCATGCAAGTGAGGTCTCAAATTGCCAGTGTCTAAAGCTCATGATGGTTTAATAAAATGTGTTGCTTGACAGATTTCTTTTCGAAGAAAAAGTTGGTCGAAAGCTAGCAATAGCAAGCAGACCGGACAGCTTTTCTTGGCGGTCTCCTGCCGTGTGATTCATGCCAGAAATACCAAAAGTAGCAGTTCGCGCGTCCCCAACTTTGTACTGCCCTGAGATATGATTAGCTTTGCTTCTCTTCTATGCGCTCTCTGCTGCTCCATCGACCGTCATCACGCATAAAGCCAAAGAGATCTCCGTGATAGATAGAGATGGAAGCTTCTCCATATTTTTTATATAGTCACAACGATATTATGGTGCTGGAGAATTGAGTATATTTAGCCTTGCGGCGCACGTGGTTCCCGTGTGCTCACTGCAGCAACCACCGCATCAAGTACCATTGCACCGCCCCGCAAAAAAAAGTACCATTGCATAGTTTGTACATTGTTTTTTTCCCAAATCTTAGACACGACAAGATATTTTTTGTCATGTCGGGCGCACCCTCGAGTGTGTTTGAATAATTGTGCTTAACTATGTCTCTTGAGGTTTTGAATCTCGTGATTTGACTTCGGTCCACTATAAAACAGTTTTGCTAAACCTATCTCCCTTGCATTAGCCGTGGAGTTTGGGTGTAATGAACCGCTTCGAAAAGTAATTTTTGGATTCAAAATGTATGTCCTTTTACTATTTTAATTCAGCTCTAGCCGGATATAAAAACAAATTGCACCTCCATGATATTTTCTCATGAGATTCCTATCTAATTGCTCGCTAATTTAATCAACAATGATCTTCTCCCAGTAGAGTTTATTGCATGCGGAAGAAGAGCTGCAAATGAACTTATAGTACTCATTTTATCGTGTACTTTATTTAGAAAGTGGCATTTGCATTTTACATGCACACCTAATAAGTGGCCTAACTCTAGACACTTTGAATTCAAGAGATGGTGTTAAGAGGGGTATGGTGTTAAGTGGCCTAACTCTAGACACTTTGAATTCAAGATATGGTGTTAAGAGGGGTATGGTCTTAAGTGGCCTAACTCTAGACACTCTTATACCATGTCAATGTTTTGGCTGTAACGAGGTGGGTCGTCTCCCCTCGGTGCCGGGGGGATAACCCCCGGGTGGGGAAAGCCAGGCATAAGTAGGCCGGCTCCAGAAGATCCAGGCCACCCGGCCTCCCGGAATCACATCTCTAACCGTCTGGCAAGCAAGCCCGGCTGGGCTTATATAGAAGAACCGGCCGGGTGGCCGTTCCCACCCGGCTCACCTTGGATTTGATGGAGAGCACAGAAGGACTGGCACTCCGTGCGGGGTACGCTTCTGGATCTCCCTCGTCATCAAGGAAGCTGGCATGCCGTCATGACCAGCGCTACCAGACAAAGATAAAGCAAGACGGTCGGCTGGACTGGCGAAAGGGGTCCGGGTGGCCTTTAAAGCAAGGGTGACGCCCCAAAGGAAGCCCGGGTGACCACTAAAGAGAAGGATGACGCTAAAAGAAGGGCGGACTGGGTCCTGGCCCACCGGCTCGGCCTTGCAGCCGGCCCTGCCCTATAAACCCATATCCAAACAGTAAACCCTAGGACCCATATTGTAATCTGCCCCCAGACCAGTATATAAGGGAGGGCAGAGCCAGGGTTCTAGGTAGATTCAGATAGACTCACAGAGATTCCAAGTAACGACAGTAGAAGAAGAGAAGTGTTAGCATCTAGCTCCCAGCTTCCTCTAGCCATCGATAGTAGCTAAGGAAACAGCTCAAGGAGCACTTGTATTGAGCATCGAGATCCCATACATAGTTCATCTTGTAGGAGTAGGGATGTTACCTCGCCAAGAGGGCCCCAAACCTGGGTACGTCCCTGTGTTTGCAGTGCATCATGCCCAACTCGTTGCGTGAGCCACCGAATGCATCCGTGTGTCCCTTCTTTGCCATCCCCGATGGCTCTGCCGTGTTCCACACCACAACAGTTGGCGCCCACCGTGGGGCGCAACGCTTCGGCTGGGATCATCTTTCGCATGGGACTTCCGCTTGTCGCCGACGAACGCGTGGCCTCTGGCCTCGTTCTCACGCTCGGTGCCTTCGACTGCGTCCTCGACAACACAGCGTGTTTCGCTGGGAACACCTTCCCCGCCGACGGCTCCATCATGCATTTTGGGGACATCTGCGTCTATGTCGCCACTGTCGCTGAGGGTTTCCCCAGCGTGGTCACCCCCGTCCTCGACGTGCCCCTCGCCCGCGTCCCAGCCGTGGGGGGAGTTGCGTCGAAGTCATGACGGTGAACGCTCGCGAAAACCATCGGCGGCCTCAAGAATGTCGTGCAGGAGGAGAAAACTCCGCGCCTGATCCGGAGCAAGACCCGCTCACCGCCTCCATCCAGCACCTGCGTGCTCCGGTCGTCGTCGAGATGGATCCAGCGGCTGCGGCGACAGCGCTCGAAGCCACACGCCAGAAGCTCCTGGAGGAAGCCACCAAGGTCGCGGCTAACTAGCGTCGACTGAACGCCACCGTGCATGAGTACAACGCTTCCCATGGCTTCGTCAGGAAGATCCAACACCGAGGGCGCGACCTGGCGTCGGAACTGGATCGCGCCGCCGACTCGCATGCAGGTGTGGCGCGACCCGTTTACAGCACTCCCGCCAAGAACATGAGGGCGGCCGAGGCGGCGGCCACGGAGGTGAAACACCTGGAGGGCGAGGAACTTTGTCGACAGCAGGAGCGTGTGCAGCTCCTCGTGGCTACTGCTAACAAGCAGCAGGCCGAGGGCGTCCCCAGCCAGGTGGGCAACTCCCGCGACATCGTCGTCCGCAAAGGCGCAGACCAAATGGCGCACGGGGAAGCAAGAACCAGCAAGCCTCTTCCCCAGGAGGGGTCGGGCAAAACAGTCGCCCGCATGGCGAATCGGGCAACCGAGTTCGCCACAACCGTGACGCCGCAACCTCTAGCGTTAGTCGTGCAGGCGGAGCCTCCCAGGGGAAAAAGACGCGAGCACCGGAGGAGGAAGCAGACGCGAACAAGGACCCGCCTGCGTCACGTTTGAAGGGCCGGCTCGGTCCTCGAGAACCAGCTGATGCGTGGGAGCACATCGACCTCCTGGTGCAGTCACGCACCTTGGAGGAGGAAAGTCCGGCTGGCCCAAAGTGTTTTGGCCCGCGCATCCGGAACGAGTCATTCCCAAAAGGATTTTCGTTCCTGAGGATTGGTTGGTCGATTACACCACTGCGATGGGAATCGCCAACGGCAACCTCCGCTTGGCCGTCCGCTATGTCCCCCTCATGCTCGTCGACTCGGCGAGGACGTGGCTCAACGGCCTCCCCGACAACAGCATCAATGCGTGGCTGGACTTCGAAGAGGCGTTCATCCGCAACTTCACCGGAACATACAAATGGTCGGGTCAACCTCGCGAGCTCGCCCTTTGCGTGCAAGGCAAGGACGAGTTGGACCGCTCCTACCTCACCCGGTGGACTAGCATGCACAATTAGTGTGAAGGGGTATGTGAGCACCAGGCGATAGACTTCTTCACCAACGGATGCCGAGACGGGATCATGTTGAAGCATAAACTCAGCCGGGCAGACCCGCAAACCATGGCTCAGGTCATGGCCATCGCAGACAAGTACGCCACCGCGGATGCGGCAATGAAGAAGCCCATCGTGGTGGACGACCAAGGCCAAATCGTCACGGACGAGCAGGCGGAGCGTCGTCAGCCGGGCGACCATCATCCCAGGCGGCACGGTCACGACAACCTCCACGGCAAGAGGAAAGACGACCAGCCGGATAACCAGTACGGTACCAAACAGGTAGCTGCGGTGCATGAGGATCCGGCTGTAGGAGGCATTCGGAGGCAGAGGCCGGATGACAGGCCGCCTCGGCCCAAGTACACCATCGAGTCCATGCTCGATGGGCCATGCAAGTTTCATAGTGGCGGCAACAAGCCCGCCAACCATACGACGCGCCAATGCAGCTAGACAAAGAAGATGGCCGAAGCCAGTGGACTCCCACCACCACCTCCACCGCCAGCCGGAGGCCCACCGGATAATAGGGAACGGCGCAACCGCCGCGAGGATGACAAAGATGGTTACCCGCGGCAGGTGGGTAATTACCACTTATTCCTGGCGGAGCCGGAAACAAAGCACGCCAAGCGAAGACGTGAGGCAGAGGTGAGCATAATCGTCCACATCCCCAAAGATTGCACCTTTGGTCCGATCAGGCGATCACCTGGAGCAAGGAGGATCAGCCGGCTGTGTTACCAAGCCCTGGTAGCTACGCGCTGGTCCTGGACCCCATCATCATCTCCAAGAAGCATTCATGCTGCTTCTCTCGAGTGCTGATCGATGGAGGGAGCAACATCAACCTCCTCTACCGGAGCAGCCTCAAGAGGCTGGGCATCAGTGAGTCCCAGATGGAGCCTTCAAGCAATTCGTTCCATGGAGCAGTACGGGGGCCGTCGCACTCCCCAATCGTCAATATCCGGCTGGACGTCATCTTCGGCAGCGAGAACAACTTCCGCCGCGAGCCAATCTGGTTCGAGGTCGTGAATCTCTCCAGCGCCTACCACGCCATACTAGGGCACCCAGCTCTGACCAAGTTCATGGGAGTATCGCACTACGCATATCTCAAGATGAAGCTGCCAGGGCGCCCAAAGCGAGTGATCACCATCGATGGATGCTACAAGCGTTCGATCGAGTGCGCCTCAGACGGCTCCAAGCTGGCCGAAGCAATGATCATCGCTGAGGAGAAGTGCGTCATAATGCAGAACGTGGCGGCCCTGCAGAAGGACATGCCAGCTGGAGAGCCCAAACCGGCTGGAGAATCGCAGTTCAAGCCCTCGCAGGGAACAAGGAAGATCCTACTAAACGAGGAAGACCCAAGCAAGTTCGTCCTGGTCGGAGACGGCCTAGACAGCAAATAGGAAAACGCGCTCGTCGATTTCCTCCGTGAGAATCGGGACATTTCGCATGGTGCCCCAAAGACATGCCAGGTGTTCCGAGGGAACTCGCCGATCACTCCCTTCATGTTCGACCGGACGCGAAGCCGGTCAAACAATCTTTGCGCCGCTTTGCAGAGGAAAAAAGAAGAACCATTGGTGAGGAGATCACACGCTGCTCGCGGCCGGTTTCATCATGGAAGTTTTCCACCCGAAATGGCTAGCCAACCCGGTGTTGGTGCTGAAGAAGACAAGACATGGTGCATGTGCGTCGACTATACTAGTCTCAACAAGGCTTGCCCCAAGGATCCTTTCGCCCTGCCGCGAATTGATTAGGTTATCGACTCCACCGCCGGGTGCGATTTGTTGTCTTTTTTGGACGCTTACTCGGGATACCACCAGATCAAGCTCAATGTAACCGACCAAATAAAGACTTCGTTCATAACCCCGTATGGAGCATACTGCTACACCACCATGCCCTTCGGATTAAAGAACACAGGCGCAACCTATCAGCGCTGCATGCAGAAATGCCTGCAGACGCAGATTGGAAAGAACGTACACGCTTACGTCGACGACGTCGTCATCAAGACCAAGGAACGGCACACGCTCCTTGAGGATCTGAAGGAAACATTCGACAACCTCCGCCGTTTCCAGATCAAGCTGAACCCGGAGAAGTGCGTGTTCGGTGTCCCAGCCGGCAAGCTCCTGGGCTTCCTCGTCTCCGAGCGTGAAATCGAGGCGAACCCGGAGAAGATCGGAGCCATCGAGCGCATGGAGCTGCCACAGAACCTGCGCGACGTACAGAAGTTCACCGGGTGCCTCGCTTCACTCAGCCGGTTCGTTAGCCAGCTGGGAGAAAAGGCTCTCCCCCTGTACCAGCTGATGAAGAAGACAAACAAATTTGTCTGGACAGCTCAGGCGGATGAACCTTTCCGAGACCTCAAGCGCATGCTCACCTCGCCACCTGTCCTGGCGGCACCAGCCGCGAAGGAGCCCATGCTGATGTACATCGCTGCCACAAACAGAGTGGTCAGCATGGTACTGGTCGTCGAGCGGCCAGAGGAAGGAAAGGCTCAAATGGTCCAGCGCCCCAGGTACTACCTGAGTGAGGTGCTCTCGCTGTCCAAGCAGAACTACCCTCACTACCAGAAGTTGGTGTACGACGTGTACATGGCCGCCAAGAAGATCAAGCACTACTTCCAGGAGCATTCCATCTGGGTGGTAGCATTGGCCCCACTCGCGGAGATCATCGGCAACAAGGACACCACTGGCCGCGTGGCGAAATGGGCCATCGAGCTCGCTACGCATAACATCCAATACAAGCCGCGCACAGCAATCAAGTCGCAAGCATTGGCTGATTTCATCGTTGATTGGGCGGAGACACAATATATGCCCCCAGTGCCGGACTCGACTTAATGGAAACTACACTTCGACAGGTCAAAAATGAGAGGAGGACTCGGAGCCGGAATCGTGATCACCTCGCCCAAGGGCGATCGGCTAGAATACGTTCTCCAGATCCACTTCAAAGCTTCCAACAACATCGTCGAGTACGAAGCACTCATCCATGGGCTCAAAATGGCCAAGCAGATAGGCATCCAAAGGGTGCTGTGCTTCGGAGATTCGGACTTGGTGGTGCAACAAGTATCTGGCGAATGGGACGCTAGGGACGCGAACATGGCCCTCTACCGTTTCTTCGTCCAGAAGCTGTGCGCTTGCTTCGAAGGCTGCGAGTTTCACCATGTACCTAGAGCCAATAATGAAGCCGCTGACGCTTTGGCCAGGGTCGGGTCAACAAGACAAGCCATACCGCCCGGAGTTTCTCTCGAGCACCTGCGCAAGCCCTCCATCACTCCCTCACCAGAGTCCGACTCCATCGTGCTGACCGGATCTGGGCACCGCCAAGGCTGCCGCGCCGTACCCGGGGACTGCCTCACCATAGCCCGCGGTCAACATCGGCCCCTTCCAACTAGCAGACCTCCCGACGCTCCGGAGCCGGTCGTCCGCGAGGAGATCAAGCTCATCATACAGACGGTGCACACCATACGGGAGGCCCCCGACTGGGCGAAGCCGTTCATGGATTTCCTGGCCAAGGGTGAACTTCCAACAGAAAAGGTGGAAGCACGACAAGTGCGACGAAGGGCAAGTTCCTACACCATCATCAACAACGAGCTGTACAAGCGCAGCGTCGGAGGCATCTACCAGCGATGCGTCAGTCGAGAGGAAGGAGCCAAGCTTCTAATGAACATACACCAGGGCGAATGTGGCCACCATGCCTCGTCAAGGGCGATAGCAGCCAAGGACCTTCGGCATGGTTTCTATTGGCCAACGGCGCTGAAGGACGCCAAAGAAATAGTCAAGACATGCAGTGACTGCCAGCGATTCGGCCAGTTGAAGCATACGCCGTCTGCGGCGCTCAAGACAATACCGATCACCTGGCCGTTTGCAGTCTGGGGCCTGGACATGGTTGGGCAATTCAAGACAGCTCGATCCGGCATGAAACACCTGCTCGTCGCCGTGGACAAGTTCACCAAGTGGATCGACGCGAAGCCAATCAAGAAGCTGGATGGGGCGACGGTGATCAAGTTCTTCACATACATCATCATCTGGTTCGTCTACCCTCACAGCATCATCACTGACAATGGAACCAACTTTGCGAAAGGAGTCTTCGCTCGTTTCTATGGGGAAAAAGGGGATCCGCCTGGACCTGGCATCGATCGCACACCCACAGTCCAACGGACAATGTGAGCGCGCCAATGGTTTGGTACTAGCTGGAATCAAGCCAAGGCTCATCGATCCACTCGTCAGGTCACCTGGATGCTGGATAGAGGAGCTGCCAGCAGTGCTCTGGAGCCTACGCACCACGCCCAATCGCTCAACTGGCTTCACGCCATTCTTCCTCGTCTATGGGGAAGAAGCCATTCTCCCCACAGACATCCAGTTCGACGCACCTCGCAAGGAGCTCTACACGGAGCAGGAAGCCAAGGAGGCAAGGGAGGGCAGCGCGGACTTTTCTCGAGGAGGCGCGCGAGTTAGCCCTATCTAGATCAGCCATTTACCAACAAGACCTACGCCGATACCACGCCAGCCGGATCCGGCCCACCTCTTTCTGCGAGGGAGACCTGGTGCTGCGCCTGGTCCAGAGCACCAAAGGAATGCACAAGCTGTCCCCGCCATGGGAAGGACCATTCATCGTCAGCCTGGCACTCCACAACAACTCGTACTACCTGATCGACGCGCAGCAGCCGATGAAGAACAAGGCAAATCGCTCAGACGAGGAGACGAAGCGCCCATGGAATGCCAGCCTGCTCCGGCCATTTTACACTTAGAGAAATGTATGTACCTCCCCTTTTTTATGTAACAAGCACTACTAGGAAAAAGGTCGTCTGTGGCGCACCTAAAAGCCCCATCCGTGGCGCACTAGTGGTGCGCTACGGGCCTTGCGCTATGGCTATCTCCTAGCCGTGGCGCACTGCCTGGTGCGCCACGGTTATGTCGAGATAGGCGTAGCGCACCTGCTAGTGCGCCACGGATATGTTGGCAGGTGCGCTACGCCTTGGATCTTCTGTGGCGCACATTGCAGTGCGCCACTAAGCCGCGCAGGTGCGCTTTAGTTGTAGTGCGCCATAGAAGTTGTGCCATGTGCGCCACGGGTGTCTTTTTTTTAATTTCAGGGCCAGATGATATACAATACAGATTATATAAGCATACACACAGATATACACACAGATATAAGATATACAGTTATATATATAAATACACAATTCGCAAAACAAGATTGAAACAAATACATATAGATAAGTCTCATACATGAATACATAAGTTATACATTGTTTCGATCAAGTTACAAAGTAGTTGGTGACATGCGAATACATGTTTCGATCGAACAAGTTAGAGCTCGGAAGCTTGCCTAGACATCTAAACTAGCTAGACACAAACGCGGGATAAACAACCAAAGAAGATAAGCATGATCACTGCGACGAAGGTGTAGGTCTTCATCCGGTTCCTCGTCCTAACTCCCGCTAGATAGCGCGTGTATCTAGCTTCCGCCTCCGCCTCCGCCATAGTGTTGTACCCTTTGTAGCTATTGCCGCTAAAACGGTGCACCTGTCTCCGGCAGTCTTTCCAATCATCGTAGACTCCGGGAACCCGTCTCTTGTACACGACGTACCACGTCATCTACAAGTTGACAATAATAATTAACCGATGATTTAAAAAAACATATATAATTAAAGTCGCATATGAAGATACACTTATAGAAAGTACTCCTAAATCAAAAAGACCAAACTCAAAAAGCATGCCTCATATATAACTAGGTTGTTCGACACAAGAATATGCTACGATGGAACTGTCCGCCAAGTAGGATGCACAACACCTGGACCTGTGCATAGCACAAGGCGGACAATCCCATCGCATCACATTCACATATAGTGTGCCACGAGATTTCAATCATCGGCATTATTCTCGAAAAAGACCAAAGTAAATCAAAAAGACTGCCTCATATATATACATAGGTTGTTGGACACAATATGCTACGACGGAACCGTGAGCCAAGTAGGATGCACAAGACCTAGACTTGTGCATATCACAAGGCTCACAATCCCATCGTAGCACATTCACATATATAGTATGCCACGACATTTCAATCATCGGCATTATTCTCGAAAAAAGAGTAAGGAAAAAAAAGGACCAAAGTGAGCAAAGGACCAAAGAGTAAGCAAAAAAACCAAGCATTGATTGATATATAATAATAATAAGCAAAAGAAGTAAGCGATGTTTCATAAACCTAATAAGATAAGTATAGTATCATGTACACTTGTCCACACACACACAAAGGTCATCTATAGTTTGTAACTACAACTAGGCCAACATCAAGCCTTCTGGCTCGACTTAGGGAACGGGAGGACGCCTTGTATCGTCATGAACTTCCTATAGTCACCCTGCATCTCTAGGCGATCTTCTATGTCAGGGTTATTCGGGATATTTCCTCCGTAGAAGATCCCCCCCCCCGAAGTCATGACCTCACGAAAGATGATTGCCCCAAACTGCTGCTGGATGCGATACATCTCTTGTCTAATATCTGAATCAGTGATCTTGGCCGTTGCTTCGGCCCACTGTTTGAGATGATCTGGCAGCGTAGAATTCTGCTGGTCAAGTAGGAACGCCCTCATGTGATGGAGTGCGTAGTAGGCTTCCTTCTTACTGTTTTCCGGCTGCTTCACGCAGGGGAACTCCGTTACGTGGTTGAAGACGTGCATGCCGAACTTGACCTTCGTACGCACGAAGGTGGTGCCTTCCGTCGAGGCATAGCCAGTGAGAGCATCATCCAGAACTTCCTTGATCTTGTCGTAGTTTTTCTTCTTTTCTAGACTCCCCGAGTCGAAATATGTGGCGTGGGAATGCTTCGGCGATAAGGAGATGAGCGTGCAGTGTTCATTTCTACGCAAAAAAATCAAATGAAATATGTTGGAAAAAGAATGATGATAATGTAATAAAGCCAATCGACGGTGGCGAGTGAATAACGACTTACTCGGGAAAGTAAGGCACGAGAATGTATTCCTTTGTCTTGTTCGCCACGAGGATTCTTTTTAGGTACGAGGCCACGATACGTCGTTCGGCGGGAGAACCCAAGCAGCCGTCACGCATGTAGTAGGGGTCCACTATAGCGATGCCCAGTGTGTTCTCTCTAATGATCTGCATGGCCAGGCTGAGAGAAAACAGGCGGACCATGGTATAGTGCAGCGGGTATAGGTGGAACATATTAAAGATATCGTCGAACCGCAGGAAGAACAGATACGCAGGGGCATTGTCAACGAAGCCCAAGCCTGGTGGCACCTTAACCACAAATACCGGGTGCGAGGGATCTTTCTCCGATAGAAGGCGTCTCTCTATCGTCAGCACGCCGTCATGCACACTCTCCAGTTTCGAACTGGCGAGCCTCCGCAAATTCTTAGATAGCATGGGCTCACCCGCCACATGAATCCTCCACATAATACCCTCGGGTCTTGGTGGCCCGTCCCGAAACCTGATCGGATTCGCAGTTGTTGACGCCACCGGCTGGCTCGAGCTGCTAGATTTTCTTTTCCTGGCCTTTTTTCCTTTTGGAGAGCGGGCAGGCACCGCAATCTGAGCACCGGCCTCCCTATGTAGTGTGTCAGGGCTTAGAATAAAGGGCCGGTTGGTTGTATCAGCTGGCTCTGTAAAGGCGCAAGCTGGAGGCTTCTCCTGAGAACCAAACAGACGCTTGGTGATAGTGGCTTTCTCTATGGGGCCACCAGCTAGGTCTTCATTGCTGAACTGAGTGTTGAAGAAGTGATCATTCCAGTCTTCGTCGTCCTCGGCCAGATCCTGCGCCATGTGCATATCATCAACATGATCATCCGACCCACCACGTGGAGATGACGGCGAGGGCGGTAAGGGGGCCTTGCCACCGCTTGTCGCTGGCACGACAGACGGTGCTGTTTTCTGTGGCGTGATGGCCCCCGCCGTCCCCAAACGGATCATGCTCTTTGCACATTGCAAGAATAAGCCGAAGCAACTTCTGAGGACAGCCGACTCTTCTTCATCCGCTCCTGGGGGTTGAATGGGAGGTTCCAGGTCGTCGCAACCCCTTAGCACCCGATGACGAGGTTTCGACTCGTCAATGCCCATCGTTATGGACTTGGGTTTTGGAAAAGATGGGGATGCTGGAGATCACGGAACGGTTAGCAAACAAGCAACACAGGACACGAGGTTTACCCAGGTTCAGGCCCCCGGAGGGAAAAACGTACTCCTACTTGTCTGCTCTTGATTACGGCGGAACCGGTGATTACAGGGGTGCGCAGATGCGATCTGGCGGTGAGGTGTGTATGCGAAAGTATGGGAGCGAGATCTGTAGATCTGTCTATTGTGTACGTGTATCGGGGGTGCCCTCCTCGTTGGCCCCTCCTAGCCTTTATATATGGGGAGGCTAGGTCTCAGGTACCGATACGAGTAGGTTACAAGTTGTATTCAAACTCTAGTCTTGAGGTTTCCTTGTCTTGTGCGCTTGAGACTCCGTGTCCATATGGGCTTATTAGCAGCCGAAACGTCATGAGCGTCATGGACCTCGGTAGATCGTCGAGTGGGCCTTCTTTCGGGTTGGACCAGGTAGGCTGAAGTAATGTACCCGTAGGGTATAACCATGTTAGTAGCCCCCGAGTGTTCAGTCGAATCGTAGATTCGGCTGAGGACTCTTCAATCTTTCGGGTGTAGTTGTTTTTGTTCATCAAAGAATGATTTGAGTGTGTAGGGATTGTTGATGCGTGTGCCTGACTCTCCCAACGGATCAGGGTCAGTTAACTGTCTTAGGACAAAACAACACGATCTTCTTCAGATTCGAGTCTCTCGACTCAAACCCGGAACAGATGGTGGCGTAATTCGACTCAGGCCGTTGAGGGCTTACAGGAGTAGAATCCCAGTGATTTTCGAATGATGTACCCAACGCGTCCGTAGGGATTTTCATCGCGCCTGTTGGCACGGATTTTTACTAGCAGAGCGCAGTCATGTGCGTTGCCAGGCCATCAGATGATATCTGTAGGTCTTATCTTTGTGTCGCAGACACATCATCCGAATGTTTATCACCGCGAAGGTGTTTCGGGTGGCCATGGAGGACGTTGCTCACTTAGCATTGATTGGGGCAGAGTTGCCGAAAAGTTTTACGTGCTGACCCGAAGGGTCGTAGTCGAGGAATTCATAGGGTGCGCGACCAGCGCTCCCTATGGGAGTAGCCCCCGAGTGTCTGTTCGAGTCGTAGACTCGAGCAGAGACTTTAATTCAGTCTTTGTTGACTTTTAGTTCCGTAGGACACAAATTTTTCGGATGCTTGAATCCATCCTCCCTATGGGAGTAGCCCCCGAGTCCGTAGTGGAGTCACAGACTCGATGTAGGACTCGAAGAATAGTTCAATGGTGTAGTGCTTTGTTCATTTTTCGGGTGCACGGGCAGCGCTCCTGATAGGAGTAGCCCCCTAATGTCTGGCGGAGTCGTAGACTCGGGCAGAGACTCGAGTCTTGTATCATGTAGTTGTAGCCGAAAATCTCGTGGGCGTACCGTTGACCCGGAAGTACATCGGATGCGCGACCAGCGCTCCTGATAGGAGTAGCCCCCGAGTGTCTAGTTGAGTCGCAGACTCGAGTGGAAACTCATGCGAGGAGAAATCACTGACCCGAAAGTGCATCGAGTCAGCGTCTCATTCATAAGGAGCCAAGAATCGATGATGCAGTCGGAGTTGACATGGCGGAGTCGTGCGGCATTTAGCCAGAAGGACTCGACGTTGCGGATGAAGTCGACGCCGTTGCTTCTGTCGGGTGCGCGACCAGCGCTGCGCCTTTGTAGCATCAAGCGATGCAACCATCCGAGGAGGGACTCGACTCGGGTCTTGAGTTTATGGCGTAGCCAGTTATTTCGTCAACTCATGTTGGAGGACCCGATGGAATAACTCGACGCAGTCGATATCCTTGTAAGCTGCAGAAAACATAAGAAGTTGTGAAGTACTTGTATCTTGGAAAGAATATTTGCCTTTCGGCTTGTACAGTAAGATTCTGGTGCCGATCGAATCGACACTGTTGCACTGTATGCTAGGCCTTTTCGTTAGCCTGATTACCCTTAGTCTCAGTACCTTGCCGAGGCACTCGGAGTTCAAGGATTTGACGGTCAGGCAGAATCAGCTACTCGGGCTGTCGCGTTCGAGGTGCTCGAGTGCGTGGAGCCGATGGCACATTAGGTTACTCAAAGAGGGCGCAGCCCCCGAGTGTTTCGAGTGCGAGTTAATAAGGAAATCAACTCTAAGTAGAGGGAAACTTAGCTTTGTTGGTTGTCGTGGCGAAGTTGACGCGATAGCGGGTCACGCGGCGGAGTCAGCATGATGGCGAGTCGTCGAAGTCAAAGGATGTGGCGGGTCACCTGAGTCGAAGACATGGTGGGTCGCCGCATCCGAAGACCGTGGCGGGTCGTCGAAGTCGAAGAAGACCCTGGGCCACCGGAGCCGAAGACCGCAGAGGGTCGCCAAAGCGGAGGAAGCCCCCGAGCCCCCGAGTCGTTGGAGCCGAAGATCACATCGGGTCGAAGACTGCGGCGGGTCGCCGAAGCGAAGTCAGCGCAGCTGAAGGCCGTAGCGGGTCGCCGCAGCCGAAAACCGCAACATGTCGATGGTCGCGAGTCGTGTGGACAAGTGGGTGCAGCCCCGAGCGTGGAGTTGATGTGGTCGAGGCGGTGTCCGAGAGCCAATGCGGCAGACTGGAGTCAACACAGCAGCGATTCGCCGAGGCCGACGGTGGTAGCAGTTTGTTGCAATAGTAGGTTGACACGGTTCTGGACGTAGAATTGGTGGCGGAGAGATCGTCGGGTTGCTAAAGCAAACTGGAGACTGAGCTAGCTTGATCCGAATTGATTGCCTGTCCTTTGAGCTTTGATAAGACCTGACGAGGCGTTTTTTTTTCTTTTCTTTGATGACCTCCGCGAGAATCTTTTTCCTTTTTCTTTGACTGGGTCAGGTGAGAAACACACTTGATGATGTGGTGATCGAAATAACTGATGCTCATGCGTTACACCCCCTTGGAATTTGTATTGTTGGCCACAGAGCACGCTTCACGAGGGTAGCTTGGTCTTCACGAGTAGTTTAGTGCAACTGTTTTGCATCAAGTTTTGGCAACGCCGTTCGACTGGGCCATGTCCCGTATTGAATCCAAAAATCGCTAGGTGCTTGTGGTAGATACGCGGCCGGCATGGACTCAATATAGTAAATCGATCTGCATATCCGGACGTCAACGAGCCGACGCGAGTAAGGGCATGGACCGGTCAGCTTGTCTGGCAGGTCGATTTTCTCTATAGGAAACTGCCAATGGGTCACGATCATGTAGACCCGAGACGCTGCTCGTAGAGGCGGCGTTGATGTTTAGTCCCGCGTTCCGCAATCAGCTTTTCCGACGTGATCTTCAACAGAATTTGAACTAGATGTTATACGTAGCCGAAAATACTTCTGAACATATGCGATCTGGCCGTCCTCGAAAGCGGCGTGGGATCCTGCATGTGAGACGACCCCAAGCGAAGTAGATCTGCTCTCTTGATGACGGCGAATCGTAGATCCTCGATGATGGAACCGTCACGATCGCACAATCAACGCCCCCGATTCCCACAGACGGCGCCAATTGACGAGGTTTCGACTCGTCAATGCCCATTGTTATGGACTTGGGTTTTGGAGAAGATGGGGATGCTGGAGATCGCGGAATGGTTAGCAAAAGGACACGAGGTTTACCCAGGTTCAGGCCCCCGGAGGGAAAACCCTACTCCTGCTTGTCTGCTCTTGATTACGGCGGAACCGGTGATTACAGGGGTGCGCAGATGCGATCTGGCGGTGAGGTGTGTATGCGAAAGTATGGGAGCGAGATCTGTAGATCTGTCTATTGTGTACGTGTATCGGGGGTGCCCTCCTCGTTGACCCCTCCTAGCCTTTATATATGGGGAGGCTAGGTCTCAGGTACCGATACGAGTAGGTTACAAGTTGTATTTAAACTCTAGTCTTGAGGTTTCCTTGTCTTATGCGCTTGAGACTCCGTATCCATATGGGCTTCATAGTAGCCGAAACGTCATGAACGTCGTGGACCTCGGTAGATCGTCGAGTGGGCCTTCTTTCGGGTTGGACCAGGTATGCTGAAGTAATGTACCCGTAGGGTATAACCATGTCATCCGACTAATTTTAACTCTGTGCACGCTATCTGGCATCGGCCTTGAGTGGAACGTGCGCTGCAAGGGTTGAACGATGGTACCCTTGGCAACATCCCTCAGCTCGTTGTTCACGTAGCATAAGAGAGTGGAAGGAACATCCGTCTGCGGAAAACA
This sequence comes from Avena insularis, assembly GCA_023614405.1. Classification (NCBI taxonomy): domain Eukaryota; kingdom Viridiplantae; phylum Streptophyta; class Magnoliopsida; order Poales; family Poaceae; genus Avena; species Avena insularis. The sequence continues at coordinate 386,514,515 of CM042693.1, read as the reverse complement.
TGTACGGCGTCGTCAGAGATGCCATAAGAGTAATAGATGGCGTAAAAGGCGGTAAAGCAATTTGTTTACCGTGATGGCGTCGAGATCGGCTAATGTCGAGGCACCGCATACGGCGACGGGCGTGCAAGAGACGGAAGGGCTGCTTGATGGCGCGGTGCTGGCCGCCGGTGTATTCTCCCTACCGCCGGGTGCTTGGAGCTCCGGTGCCGCCACGACGATGGCAGGGGGGCCAACAAGATGTACTCCGGCGTCGCGGTGATCGCATGGGGAGTCAACAACACTTGCGGCGCCGCGGTGCTAGCAGGCGGAGTCACGAACACGTAGTTCGCCTGATTCGTCGGCGCCGCGTTGTTCGAGTGGCTGCTGACCATGCTTGGAATCGGGCACGACCCTACTCGACCACCCGAATTCCAATTCGCTATTGACTCCACCAAGGTAGGCAGGAAGGACGTGAGGGTGATTGCCAGGTTGTCTTGGACGATCTGCGGGATCCGCGCCACTTGTTCCTTAAGTTCTTGAACCTCGCGGTTTTCCTCCTCGCTCCTTCCCGACTGCGCCACATGCATCCTCGGCGGTGGACCAAAATGATCCACCCAATTCTTACCCCCGAGGCCGGCCAGACGGCCAGCCGACGACGACTTCTTCGTAACTGGCTCTATTTTCTTGGCCCGGTTCATCGCCCTGTTAAAAGGGTTATCCCACCGGGTGGCCGCCGTCGACCCCTGGGATGAGGAACCCTGGGATCCATGACTAGCAACAATTTCCTCCTCCTGCAGAAGAAGTAATAGTGAATCGTTTAGATCATCGATTAGAATGCAATCGAGTTGATCCGTGGTAATTAGATTATACTTACCACAATTTCCTCGAATTTCTTCACCGCGGGATCCGCGGTGAGTTGTTTGGTTTTTGGGTCCACATGGTAACGGGCCCTGATGAAGTTTCGAACCTGCCCGGGTTCGAATTTCGCAAAGGGGTTTTCTATCCCCTTGGATCTATACTCTTCGTCCTCCTTATTCCATTTGGCCTCCGTGGTTCTGTATCCACCAGATCCGAGATGGTGATGACCTATATTCATCGCTTGCAGCACCTTTCCCTGATTACTATTGGCCAGGGCTCTTTCAGATTCACACCTCTCCTTGAACTCCCGGAACTGATCTTCGGTGATCTGCGGGTCAATCTTCTGGATCTCCTCGAGACTTTTGCCTTCTTTATAGATCTTCTTCTTTATCCGGGTTCTCCAGCTGGCCAGGGCGGTGCTCATCTTTGTGAGGGCGGATTTGTTTACTTCGTTCCCATGATAATTTGTGTTCTGATACTTAGCGGGGAACTTGTATCTTGCGTGCAGCTTCTCGAAGAGGAGTGTGCGCAAGTGGCCATTATCTTTATGCTGGAGATTCTCGGTGTTGATCGAGATGGTTGTCCGGGTGATCGCCGCCACTTGCCCACCGTACCCTTTGTCGACAAGGTCGGGCTCCAAAGGAACCCCTGTTGGGCTCACTTCGGTAATTTCCTCCCTGACCGTGCCGACCGTGTTCGGGCGCCGGTCCTTCGGCTTCTTCTTCTTCTTAGGAGGATTGCTACCACTCCCTGTGCCCTCGCCGCCATCAGTGGTTTCATCACCCGCCGTTCCTTCGGCTTCTTCCTCCGCGTCTTCCATCTCATCATCCTCGCTCTCCGAAGGATGGTATTCTTCATCGTCTTCTAGCCGCTGGGCCGCCTCCCAGAATGTCAATTGTTTATTCGGAGGTCTGAGTTCTCCTTCAGCGCTGATGCGCTTAGAACATCCACGGAAAAATCCGGCATGACCTTTGCTAATTTTCTTAAACTAGGAGTGCCCGATTTCTGCCGAAACGGAAGTTAATCAACATTCCGGCAAAAATCAGGACTCATTTCATATAAGAACCTGCATACACGACATAATAAAGTGCTTCATACAAGCACAAGCACAATTTCAAGTGCTACAATTATATCACCACAGATTATATCATCTGTCATTGATGACAGCAAGCAAATACATGCAGATTATAGCACCTGTCATTATATGACAGCAAGCAAATACAAGTTTATATAACAATAAATATGACAGCAAGCAAATACACAACAGCGACAAAGAAGCAAATACAAGTTTATATTCACACATTTGGTTCAGCACATATTCATTTTATATATTCACTGCAACATATTGCTTGCAGTAGTGCCTTTTCAGCACTACTAGACCATCACCAGGATCAGTACTAAAACCATACAGCATAACAAGGATTTCAGCAGGAGCATTTCATCAGTATATACACATTGTTTGAGCCCTAACCATAGTTCACATTACCTAGGGTCAGCAGCAGCTCTATATCAATTACCAAGCAGAGAGTTACACATTCACATTAAATTCAACTCAATAGGAAGGGTGGCCCAGTGCCAGGTCATTAGAAGGATTAGAGTATTTTAGCACACGTGTATGCCGCACAATCCGCATCTCTCGGCACAAAGACATGATTGAGGAAGCTTAACTAATCTAATCCTTGATGACCCTAGGACCACAAGTCCTTTTTAGGACTTAATAACACATGAAAAGAGGATATGAAGTGACTTGTAAATCCTTAAATGCAGCAACATCCATTGGCAGGGCTACAAACGATTTCTATTGTCATAGCAAATGAATGTGCATATTCCTGACCTGCCAAATCTACCATGGGCATTCATACATCACAAACTATGCTGATGAAATTAAAAGGAACATTTGCTTGAGATGGAAATTAATTTAGAAGTGTCAGAATAGATATACACCTTATACATTCATGATTACAGTACCATCCTAAATCTAGACACAAGTTAAATAGAAGCGAAAATGAAGCAATAAAAGTAACTGTGCAACAGAGATTAAAAGAGGTGGCATCAATTCAGCATTGCATTTCATCATAAGACACTAGCTACTACCAGTTTAGCATGAACCCCAGTTAATACTGTAGTTAGTATTAATCAAACAAACAAATGTACAAGCAGACAAAAAATAAGAACATGGTCAGGACTATACAAGCAGACAAAATTAGTGCAGTCACTCCTTTTACTTCTAGAAATCAAAGAAAAAAAATCCAAAACTGTGAACTGTTGAACCTACTTACATACATGTACAGACAAAAGTATGCCTATGGACACCTACAGACATATGCTTATGGACCGCAACGATCAATGCTTTCAGATGACTACAAAATTCTAGTTTTTAAATACAAATTTGACTAACACAGAGTTCAAGAATAACTACAAATTTGATCAACGAAATATAAAATATGTGCCTAATAAATCACTCGTCATTTAAAAAATCAGAAATATTATCCTACATGGCAAAGAGACTATTTTTTGCTAAGCATTTGCATTGTGCATGGACTAAATGACCAAATTACTCGCAAAAAAATGACCAAATTGGCACATCAACGGTCCATTTGGTTTCTCTGTCTTACACATACAAATATATACATGCCATCTTCACTTAACTAGCATCGCTCATCGGGTCACTAGCAGTATGTATATACAAAGATATACATGCCATCTTCGGCCTTCAGTAATATAAGTAACTAGCAGTACATAATTGATCATAGCACAATCTGGTTATCATTTCAGTATGAACACAAGTGATTAAGACTACGTCCACCTGTATTTAAGATGTCCTGGTGGTGCTGTAATGCTGTATCATGACTGAACATTCCACATGGTGCGGTGTAATGTCGCTTTACAACAAAATCCCATGAAGAAAACGGATTTTCTTTTTTGTTGGGATAAGAATAAGATGCATCTTGCCCAGCTTATAGGAACCCTAACCATGGCCTGCAGAGAGAGGGGGAGAGAGGGAGAGAGAGGGAGAGAGGGGAGGGGCGATGCTCACCTCTGAGATGAGGATGACGATGGCGGGCGGGCGGGCGGACGACGATGGCTGGCGCGCGGGCCTCCTCCTCGAGCGGCGGCAGGCCTCCTCCTCGAGCGGCGGCGGGCCTCCTCCTGCTCCTGTTCCACGGCCTCCTCCTGCTCCACGGCCTCCTCCTCGAGCGACGGCGGCTGGCGAGGCGGCGGATCGAGAGCGCGGCGACGGATCGAGATCACGGGGACGGATCGAGAGCGTGGCGAGAGAGCGAGGCTTGATTGAGATGGTGTCTGAGATGGAGGAGGACGTGGCGCCGTTGACCAGCCGTGCCCAGATAGGCGTAGCGCACTTGGGCATAGTGCGCTACGGATATCTGTAGCGCACTTGGGCATAGTGCGATACGCCTATCGGCATTTATCGATTGTATAAGATGGTTGTAGCTCTACTATGTACAACTACACTAGTCTATCCCATTGGTTCCACCCACTGCTCTAATCTAAACCTGTGAGCACCCAGGTTCGAATCCTGGTGCCCACCCTTTTTAATTTTATTTTAAAAATATTTTTAAATGTTCCAAAAAATGCCCAAAGTGGTGATATATTCCATAAAAGTTTTGTTTTGTTTTAAAATACTTTTAAATATTCCGAAAATGCCCAAAAGTGATAATATATGTCATAAAAGTGGTACAAATTAAATATGATTCAAATATGTCATAATAATTTGTCCATGATACAAATATGTCATAATAATTTGTCCATGAATATTACAATCTTTTTCGACCACACGTTTTACAATATTTTTTGAGCTAGCGTTTTACAATCTTTTTTCCCTTCTTTGTCGCGGTTGAATAATTTAGCTCCGGCACTTTAATGTTTCTTCTTTCGAACGGGCTACCTTTTTTGGGTAGAGTTTTGCTTTTTCTTCTTGTGATGTATGTTGCTGCATCGTAGTCGTCGTCATCTTCAATATTTGGATCGCCGTACTGGTCGAAGTCTTGCTCGTTGGCGACTCCATCCATTCCGATGATGTTTCTTTTTCCTCTCCTCATGACAACACGGCTAGGCTTTGTCGGGTCGGTAATGAAAAAATATTTGTCCACTTTGGTAGCCAGTACCCACGGTTCATTTTTCATGCCACGTTCATGCCGTGACCTTGGATTTGGCTGCTTCGGGTATAACCATGGTTGTGAAATACCGGTCTTCTCTTTCGACACTCTTTGCCCATCTGACACGAGACATCGACACCTTTTCTCCACAGTAGTCGAGCTCCCAGATCTCCTCAATTCTTCCGTAGAGTCTTTCCTTCATGTTGTCATCGGTGTAGAATTCCGACGTTACGCCTGAGTTCTGATAATCACACTTGTTGTCCTTTTCCTCCCTGTAGAATGTGTAGCCGTTGATATCATACGCCTGATAGGTCACCAGGTTTTGCATTGGTCCCTGCGACAAGGTGAATATGATCTTTTCCGTGTACCTGCGTCCTCTGTATGCCCCGGTCACTGTACTTCTTCTCGATTAAACTTTTGTGCTTCTGTACCCAAGGATCGACCAGTTCTAAATGCTGTAGCACGACGAGGTTTGCTCGATCAAAGTCTGCGCGTCTAAAATCAAAGTCTGCATGCAGTATGCGACGACCCTCTCGGTGACTAGATCCGTCGAGCTTGCCAAGGTGCCTGTTGACGGAAAGACCGACAGGGTTCTCGATGTCTAGATAATTCATGCAGAAAGAGATGCACTCTTCGGCCAGAAAGCCCTTGGCTATGCTTCCATCTGGACGGGACCTGTTGCGAACGTATCCTTTGATGTGTCCGTTCATTCTTTCAAACGCCATCATGCTGCAGAGGAACATCGGCCCGAGTTGGACGATGTCCTCCACGACATGGACCAGCAGATGCACCATAATGTCGAAGAATGCGGGTGGGAAGTAGACCTCAAGCTCGCATAGTAACACCACGATCTCCTCCTGTAGCCTCCTGAGCTGATTCACGCCAATCGACTTCCTAGAGATGACGTCGAAAAACTTGCAGAGGCCAAATAAAGTTTCACGGACGTGCTCGTCCATTATCCCTCTTAGTGCGACCGGAAGTACCTGCATCATTAGCACGACACAGTCGTGAGACTTCATGCCACTGAACCTCTGCTTCGCCTCGTCTAGGTATCTGCTTATCTTGCCCGCGTAGCCGTAAAGAAATTTGACTCCTAGAAGGCACTTGAAAAACTGTTTGATCTCATCCTGGCTTAGAGTGAAGCAAGAAGGAGGGCAGTAATATTCGTTCTTCTTGAACTTTTTACCCTTCCGACGACCTTGTGTCGTCTCCGACTCATGATCATCGTCATCTTCCTGATCATCAGGAGTAGTGCGTCCTCCGTGAAGCTCCTTCCGGATACCCAAGCATATCAGGTCGTGCCTTGCTTTCGGACCATCTTTCGTCCTATCTGGCATGTTGATTATGGTGGCGACCAGACTCTCGCACACGTTTTTCGTGATATGCATGATGTCGAGGCTATGAGGCGTGCAGAGAAACTTCCAGTATGGCAACTCCCAGAAAACAGACCTAGTTTTTCATACCTTCATCAGCGGCTTGTCTTGCTGCCTCTTTCGCTTCTTTCCAGGCTTAGGACAATCTTTCCAGTTTTTCAGCAACTCTTCCACTTCTTCGCTGCTCCTACGCTCTGGGATTCCTCGGGTCTCGGATTTGCCATCGAACAGGTCTCCACGTTTTCTCCATGAATCATTCTTGCCGAGCCACCTCTGGTGCGCCATGAACACGGTTTTCGATGACCCTGGATCTTTCTCTAGTTGGAGATAGCTTGTGTTATCCATGCACCTAACGCATGCGCAGAATCCTTGGATAACCTGCCCCGAGATATACCCGCAACCTGGATAGTCTTGCACCATAGTGACCAACGCGGCTCTCATAGTGAAATAATCTTGTGCGACGGCGTCGTAAGTATTGGATCCAGATTCCCATAACGTGGCTAGCTCCTCTTTCAACAACCCGAGATACAGATTGATGTCGGTACCAGGTTGTTTTGGCCCTTGAATTAGCATACTCATTTGTATATACTTCTTCTTCATGCACAACCATGGAGGGAGGTTGTACATCCATACAAACACGGTCCAAGTGCCGTGCGTGCTGCTCTGGCTACCGAACGGATTGAGTCCATCGGTGCTCGCACCAAGCCTGATGTTCCTCGAATCTCCACCGAATTCTGGGAATTCAAGGTCCAATGCTTTCCACTGGCTAGCATCTGAAGGATGCGTCAGCAACTCATCCTTTTCGGGGTCATCATCGTCATCTCCTGGCTTCTTCCTTTCCGCATGCCATCGCATGAGCTTCACTTCCTTAGGGTCCGCGAAATAGCGCTGCAGACGAAGAGTGATAGGAAAGTACCATACCACTTTTCGAGGTGCTTTCTTCCCTTTCTTGTATCGACTCACGCCGCACACCGGACATGTGGTTTTCTCCGCGTCCTCGCCCCGATAAATGATGCAATCGTTGATGCATACGTGATATCTAACGTGCGGTAGATCGAGAGGACAGACGATTTTCTTGGCGTCCTCGATACTAGTTGGACATGTGTTCCCCTCCGGGAGACGATCGTGCCAGAATGCCATCATATCGTCGAAGCTTGCGTCGCTCAATTTGTGTTTTGCCTTCATCTCCATAGCCTTGAGCGTTATATTCAACCGGGTATCATTGGGCCTGCATCCTTCATACAATGGAGTAACTGCGTCTTTCTCAAGTTGCGCAAGCTTGGCTTTCTCTCTAGCGGCAGCCCTGGCGTTACTCGTCTGCTTGAGAAGCAGCTCTTGCACATAAGGGTCCCGCACCCAGCCTGACGTTGTTCCATGGTCGTCTCCTCCTCCGGCATCTAGATCATCACCATCCCGGTCTGCTTCCGCACGTTCACCATCTCTAGGAGACTCTTCATCATCTCGCCCGTTCTCGCCGTGATGATGATCATCGTCATGTTGCCCACCTTCACCGTCTCCATCATGTTCGTCATCGCTTATCCAACGAGTGTATCCATCCATGAAACCATGGCGGAGCAGGTGCGCCTGCAGATTCCCGGAATCTGGTTTGATCACCCAGTTGATTTTGCATCTTCTGCACGGACATCTTATATCTGTATTGTTATTTCGTATCATGTCGGTCGTCGCACATTTCAAAAATCTAGCCACAATGCCTTCGCTCATTATGCGGACCATTTTTTCCTGCACTGTGTATACGGTACAATTAGAAGTCTATTAGAACCACATAATGAATGCATGCATACAATGGTCGATAGAAAATTTCTGCATGACCTATCCTAAAATTAGGACCTTTGCGAAATGCCAAAGTCTTGCCAAATGGAAATGAATCAACATTTTGGCAAAACAAATGGCAACTTGTTCACACACAAACACAAGAGAGAGAGACCGATCCATACACACATGAACATATCAATACACACATGCATGAGCATCATCGATACTCTCCATATACACACACACATGACCATCGAGATCCTCTCCATACACACATCATGAGCATCGATCATCTACATACGTATGAGCATATCATCCATATACACATGAACACATCCTTACATGGACAACTTACCGAGATGAGAGACCGATCGCGAGAAGATGGAAAGGAGAGGTGCGCGTGCGAGACCGGAGAAGGAGAGACCGGAGAGCTTCCTTTATTACGTATGTAACATCCAAGACAAGTTCTACATGCTAAAAATGGTGAATGAGTGGAGAAATTGAGGTGGGAAGGAGAAGGATCCCGACTAGATCTAAGGAGGAAGAAGAAGGGGAAAGTGAAGTGTGGGGTGGTGGATGATCACACATGTGCACAAAAGTGGAGCTGCCAAAAAAAAGGGTCGCCACATCCGTGGCCCCAGTGCGCCACAGGGATTAATAACATCCGTGGCGCACATGCCATAGTGCGCCACGGATGTGTCTGCCCGTTTTACGGAGCAGAGGGGCATGCGCTTAGGCGTAGCGCCCCCCCAACACGCGCCACGGATAACACTAACAAGCGTAGCGCACCTACCCTATGTGCGCTACGGATATCTGGCGTGCGGCCAGCAGGGCCCTGGCCCACACATATCTATGGCGCACTATGATCATGTGCGCCACGGTTGTTCTAGTTACTAGTAGGGCACTGCCCATAGATGAGCCACGCCTGTTTTAGCCGTGGGGCACTTCAACCATGTGAGCCACGGATGTGCTGATTACCTATAGCCATTTTCCTAGTAGTGAAGTGAACAAGAATGAGAGCCTTGGCGCAGCGCTAAGGACTTCGTCCCAATTCGACGCACCATCTGCATTTTTCGTACCGGCTGGCCTAGGACCTTCTATAGACGGCATAATGTTGCACGCGGCGCCTAGAGTAGCCTCTTCGGTTCCGGCTTCAGTACGCACGGCGGCTGTCGACCCGGCAAGAGCAAAAACTCAAAGCGCACGCGGCAAGAAGATGTCGGCATAGAAAGCAAGGGCGTCCAGCGAACTGGTCGCGCTCCACAAAAGTTAAGCCAACATCAGCGAACTGAAGTATTGCGAGGCACGCCGACATAGTAACTCCTTCGGTTCCGGCTGCACACCGCAACCCGGCTGACGGCCGGCAAGGAAAAAATGCTAGAAGGGCCAATACTCGCTGAGAAAAGGGGAGTTGCTCATGGCCTGACTCGAAGGGGCGCATGTCTATTCTTCTCCTATGATAATTTACCAACTCACGCATGAGCATATGCACAAGAAAACTAACCCAAAGCAACGCTTTGTCTTGCACGACCCGAGTCACAAGTTGGCAGGAAACAAGGTGGCAAGAGAGCTTCGCCCCGGCTGGCTACCCCAGCCGGCCCGAACCTCGGGGACTACACCCAGTGGACACGCTTCCGTGCACCCACAAACTCAAGTCACGGTAGCCAAAAGAGCTTCGCCCCGGCTGGCTACCCAGCCGGCCCGAACCTCGAGGACTGCACCTAGTGGACGCGCCCCCGCGCACCCGCAAACTCAAGTCAAGGTAGCCAAAAGAGCTTCGCCCCGGCTGGCTACCCCAGCCGGCCCGAACCTCGGGGACTACACCTAGTGGACGCGCTCCCGCGCACCCACAAACTCAAGTCAAGGTATCCAAAAGAGCTTCGCCCCTGCTGGCTACCCTAGCCGGCCCGAACCTCGGGGACTACACCTAGTGGACGCGCTCCCGCGCACCCACAAACTCAAGTCAAGGTAGCCAAAAGAGCTTCGCCCCGGCTGGCTACCCCAGCCGGCCCGAACCTCGGGGACTACACCCAGTGGATGCGCTCCCGCGCACCCACAAACCCAAGTAAAGATAGTCAAAAGAGCTTCGCCCCGGTTGGCTACCCCAGCCGGCCCGAACCTCGAGGACTACACCCAGTGGACGCGCTCCCGCGCACCCAAAAAGCAAAGTCAAGAGGGCAAAAAGAGCTCGACCCCGGGTGGCTATCCCAACCGGCGCGAGCATAAAAGACCGCAAATGACGAAGACACAAACAAAGATTAGTAGAAGGCGCCAAGCCATAAAGAGGGGAACGAAGGCTCCGCACAGATTAAAAGATCGGCGACAGAAGTCAGTCGAAGTGTAGCACATCTGAGTAGCAGTTCTAACAAATACACCCGGCATCACAGGGATAAAGAGTCAGGAGCTTGCGAAGTCGAAGGAGCGGTGGCTGGATCAGCAGGGGCGGCGCCGGCGTCAGCAGGAGGAGGCTGGCTGCTGGAGGCTACATCGATGGGATTCCAAGGCGCCAGCTCCCAGTGGAACGACCGTGGCTCTCCCGGGGCGCTGAAGTCACGCTCCAGGTCCACATAGGTGCCGATCTTAACCCCGCAGGCCTGGAGCGCAGGAAGGCTCTCGCGAAGACCATCGTAAGTCGTCCCAAGGCAAAAGTCGCGGTGGATCACGCTCAGGTCGACGCCAGGATACCATGACTTCACCATCGCAAGTGACATCTCCGCACCGCCTTGAGCAGCCCACTCCTTATGCACCTCCAGCACGTCGATGCCCTTGGACAGCGCCACGGCCAGGCTGGCCATGTCATGCACGACCAGACCCGCGTCTGGCCAGATGTAGTGGAAGAGATCATTGCCAACGGCGCGCAAGCCGTTGCTCTCCTCCGCCACCACCTTGACCAGGTCGAGGGCGGTCAGGTCACGACCAACCTCCTCCAGCGGCAGCTTCTCCGTGGCCATCTCGGTCGCCTCAGGATAGTGAGCTGCAGCCAGACAGAAAGCAGAATAAACAAACAAGATCGAGCAAGTCGCGGCACAATGGAAGAGAGTAATTGAAAAACTTACTTATGACCATCTCCGAGATGTTCTGGAGGTGCGGATTGAGCTCCTCCTCCCTGCGGTGAAGAGACTGGATTGTCCCCTCCTACTGGGTGCAGATCGTCTCAAAGTGCTTCAGCACCTCCGCCCAAATGTCAGCTGTCTTCTTGCCCCGCTCTATGCTAACCTCAAGCTGGTGCTTGGCCGCGGCGAGCTGGTCAAACTGCGCTTGTCGCGCTTTGTTCGACTCCTCCAGCCGGGCAACCTCAGCCTTGAGGTGCTCTAGCTCCTTCTCCTTGTCCTGGATCATGGCTGTAGGAGGATACCCGATGGTCAACAAAAAGCGGGATAAGGGAGCCAATCGCCAAGATAGATCGGAAGAAGCAATCTTACGGCCAAGGTCCCTGGTGTTCCTCACCGACTCCGTAAACGCTTTCTGCAGCAAGAAAGCAAATGAGCAACAGAGGCACACGCCGGATGAAACAGCGGAAAACGTTTGAAGGGCAAAGAACCACCTCCATCAAAACCGACAATTTTTTGGCCTCGCCAAGGCCCTGTTCCATTCCTTCAACCAGGTGGCAAACCTGGTTGAGCGCGAGGGGTGTCGAGCTGGAGAGCTGGGCAAGGATCGCAGCCGGCATCAGCACATCCGGAGCTGGCTTCGAGCCGGTGACGACAACCTCATCATCGTCGGTAGCTACACCCGAAGGCGCAACCACCACCATCTCCCTCCCAGCCGGCTAACCGGCATCCGCCGCAGCCGCCTGCGCGGCCTCCGCTCCCTCTGTCACCTCCGTGATGATGGGCCTGGCGGAACTGCTCGGAGCATCGCTCCAAGCCGGGTTCACGCCAGCCCTTAGGAGAGGGAGGGGGTCTCCGGGTCCTGCACAGCCGCAAGCAGCTGGCCCAGCCGCGAAGATGCAGGGGCCTGGTCCAGCAGCCCCGTGGTCAGAGAGCCCTCGGGCGCCCTGGGCGGAGAGGGCAAGACTGATGCAGCCGGGCTGGTCGCAGCCGGGCCATCCGCAGCCGGCGCGGGTGCATCCGGCGTCCTCGACACCTCTTCAACCAGAGGAGGAGGTGGAGGAGGCATGACGGCGGCACCTCCACCGCCAAGCTCCATGGCTTCGCTGCAAAGCACAAAGAGTCAAAGCAGAAGCCAGCAAAACCACAGAATGGCAAGCAAGGGCAAGAGAGATACTAACCCGGCGACGGAGGGTGGAGCAACAACCTGACACCCTCGGCGCATCTTTTTCGTCTCAACTTGAGCGGGAACGGCAACAGGTGCCGCCCTCTTTCCCCGGGCTCTCGTCGCAGGTTTTCCTCGCGGACCCTCCTCGTCGTTGACATCGACTGCGGCACAAGCAAAGAGTAAAGACCATATGCTCAAGAACAAAGGTGAAAGAAAGAGCCGCGGACAACAACCTACCATGAGGATCCGGGGGGCCATCGTCCGCCCGGACGGGAAACCCTTCGGTTTCCGTCTGGGGTCTTCTTCCGCTTCCTGTCCTCCAAGAAGGACGGAAGCGGGAAGTCGCCCATGCCATCTTCGGCCAGCTGCGCCGTGAACAACTAATCAAAAAGGGGGGCATAAGGCACCCAAGGCAGGCTAGCAAATACAAGAGGCAAGGCGCAAAGAAACCAGAGCAAAACTTACCAACGGCGGTAGGCGGCCTCGATGGTACGGGGGGCAAGAGTATGCCCAGTTGGCCTCGATGCAGAACTTGGAGATCATGGAAATCCAGTTCCGCAGGTCCTGGATGGGCACATCCTTCCGCAACGTCCTCGTCGGATCGTTGGCGGTCGAGAGATGGCACATCTTGTGCGATCGCTTCTGCAGCGGAAGCACGCGACGCACCATCCACGGCAAGGTGATGTCCCAGGCGGTGAGCCTCTCTGTACCCACCATCGTCTCCACCCAGGCGACCATCCGATCGAGGTCCGCCACCGCGCCCATGCTCTTCGTCGTCCAGCCCCTCTGCGATGAGGGCACGTCGGTGAAGGGCGGGAGGCAGATCCAATCAATCTCCGTGGCATTGCTCACATAGAAATATGTGCGCTGCCACAGCTTGACGGTGTTGGGGAGCTCGAACCGCGGCATCAGCGAGGACGTCCGCGGGTAGACGGCGCAGCAGCCCGTCCGCGTCAGCGAGCCGCCCTTGATGATGTTCTGGGCCTTGAAGTGGAAGAACTTGAGAAAGTTCCCCACCTCGGGCCACACCCCAAGGTATGACTCGCAGCAGGCCACAAAGTGCGACAGCTGCGCCATGGCGTTGGCACCAAGGTGGTGAAGCTGGAGGTCGAAGAAGCCGAAGAGCTGGAGGAGGAACGGGCTGACGGGGAGGCCGGGTGCTGGGCGCGCGAGGAAGACGCGCCCCTCGCCGAGGGTTCGGCACCCGCTCTCCCTCCGGCGCAAGCCGGTGCTTCACAAGCAATGACGAAGGAAGAAACCTCCCCCGCCGATATTTGTTGATGAGTTCATCGGTCACGAAGGACCCGCACCAACCGCCCCGTTGCCCCGGCAGCATCTCGACAGAGGAGGAGGCCGTGGTTGGTGGGAAGAAGGTGGCCGGCGGTGACAGGGAGAGGACGTGCAAGAACAAGGAACGCAAGGGCACAAGGAGAAGATGATCCGGAGGATGGACAAGTGTGGGAACCGATCCCCTCGGAGCCCTATTTATCCCCGCAAGTGGCAACGTCGCCCCTTCGGCTTCTGAGCGACGCGTGGCGTCACGGCGCCACAGCGACGCGTGGCGTCATGGCGCCACAGCGGCGCGACGCTTCGGCTCCAGATCCCCTGTGCCGTCGTGGTTTCCACAGAAGATCCAAGGTTTCAGCGGGAGACGAGGCGTGCGCCCTTGCCCCGAGGAAACGCTGCGGCACGTTTGCATGCGCAGTTGCCAAAAACTGACGCAGTGATGCAGAAGTCAAACTGACGTGATGTGCGCCAGAGCCACAGGTGTGGGTGACGGCATCAATGACGTCATCTAGACCAACGTTTCGTCTTCAGCTCCGCCAGCCGGTATCTGCCTTCGCTGTTTACACCCAGTGGACGACCATCGATTCCGCAGCCGGTTTAACTCCAGCCGGTAAGCAAAAGCAAAAGCCGCAGCCGGAGAAAGTAAAGCAACCTCTCAGGAAAGGAAGGAGCACGGAAAATCTTGCCCACCGGCCAAGCCCATACGTGCTCGGGGACTAGTGTCGGGGGGATAACCCCCGGGTGGGGAAAGCCAGGCATAAGTAGGCCGGCTCCAGAAGATGCAGGCCGCCTGGCCTCCCGGAATCACAACTCTAACCGTCTGGCAAGCAAGCTCGGCTAGGCTTATAGCCTTCCCGGCTGGCCCGTCTAGTCGGTGGCCAGAAGAACCGGCCGGGTGGCCGTTCCCACCCGGCTCACCTCGGATTCGATGGAGAGCACGGAAGGACTGGCGCTCCGTGCGGGGTACGCTTCTGGCTCTCCCCCGTCATCAAGGAAGCTGGCATGCCGTCATGCCCAGCGCTACCAGACAAAGATAAAGCAAGACGGTCAGCTGGACTGGCGAAAGGGGTCCAGGTGGCCGTTAAAGCAAGGGTGACGCCCCAAAGGAAGCCCGGGTGACCACTAAAGAGAAGGATGACGCTAAAAGAAGGGCGGACTAGGTCTTGGCCCACCGGCTGGGCCCTGCAGCCGGCCCTGTCCTGTAAACCCATATCCAAACAGTAAACCCTAGGACCCGAATTGTAATCTGCCCCCCAGACCAGTATATAAGGGAGGGCAGAGCCAGGGTTCTAGGTAGATTCAGATAGACTCACAGAGATTCCAAGTAACGACAATATAAGAAGAGAAGTGTTAGCATCTAGCTCCCAGCTTCCTCTAGCCATCGATAGTAGCTAAGAAAATAGCTCAAGGAGCACTTGTACTGAGCATCGAGCTCCCATACATAGTTCATCTTGCAGGAGTAGGGGTGTTACCTCGCCAAGAGGGCCCCGAACCTGGGTACGTCCTTGTGTTTGCAGTGCATCATGCCCAACCCGTTGCGTGAGCCACCGAATGCATCCGTGTGTCCCTTCTTTGCCATTCCTGATGGCTCTGCCGTGTTCCACACCACGACACTAGGTTGCGTGTTAATATAGGATCAACATTGGCAAAGTTGTACAAGAGGGGACACCACAACACACATACGTGTTGGGTCTAAAACACATGAAATAAAGGACCTATTACATAATTCTAACAAAACAAACATAGGAAAGAAAGATCCATAGAAAATAATTAGGTAATGTGGAGTTAGCAGCCTAGCACTATATAAATATTGGAGTAGGACAGAAAGCTAAAGAGGCAAGGAAAGCTAGCCTTGGGGAACATTATGGAGAAAGTACTCAGAAATGTGATTTTGACGTGCACGCTAAATAGCGTGCACTGTTTCAACTCGTTTTGGTGAGTTTCAATCAGTTTAGATTTTACCAAAAATAATGAAACTTGATGATATATCATAGCACGAATCTAAAAGCATGAGATCAACGAGAGAAACAAGCACGGGATATAGCGTGCACGCTATATTTGCCGCTTTAAGAAAGTACTCCAATTAGGCGACAAATAATACACACCCAGGCGCAGGTTGGCTCTTTCGGATCCCAAATTTCCATCTCTTTTAGTTATAAGTGGTAGCTGTTGTTGTTGAGGTTTAACCAGAATGCTGGAAAGCAAGTAAACCAGGTCGCTTTTGTTCTTGGCAGTTTCGGCGTGATTCATGCCCAGATTGTAAAGCTAGGTACGCGCACACCGGAGAGTCTGCAGCCGGTGTGCCGTGTGCGTCTGACGTACGACAGATTTTAGTTCTTATTTATTGTCTTCTACTAATTCTTCTCCTCCGTCCACACGCAGAGAACCAATCATGTGGCAGCTTCATGCATGGGGGATTCAGGCAGCAAGCTTTTCTCATGGCGTCGATCTCATGCCGCATGTGACATCATTGTTGTGCTTTTTTTCTTGGTAGAGAAAGCTCGTTCATAAGTCAGGCGCGACAACATGCCGGCAGATGGAGACTGGATCGAGAGGGCGGCTAAGATATTTTACAGCTGTTAAAAGTAGGTAGATGTTTTTTCCCGTGCATGAATGTGCCTGGAAAACGGAGGATTCACCATAGTAAAATGTATCTTTGCCTATTATCGTGCATGAATGTGCCCGGAAAACGGTGGATTCACAATAGAAGAGCGTATCTTTACCTAGTATTTTCCTCTTTGTTACGGCAGATCAGAAGGCATGAGGTGACATCCTTGGAGGCACGAGCCACTCGGGGCCTGGTGGCGGCAACAATGCTGCAAGTCCATGTGTAGGAAGTAGGGACGACATGGACTAGGCACACGCCGGGAAGCGGACCAACAAGATCCAAAGATAAAGCCAAGCCAAACAACCGTGGAGAAAATAAGACATCATCCAATATAGGGCCAAGGATGTGGCGCCGACAACAGCCGACCCGGAACTGCCGTACTGACGTCTATGTCGCCGTGTGTGGGTCTGTAGGAGGCCCGCCAACCACCGTAGGGACTTAGTTCAGTGTCATCACAGCATCGCCGAGATCCGCTGCCCAAGAGCAGTCAACATGCCGCCTTGAGACCTTGCTACACAGCCAGGAGCCCCACTGCTAAGGGGGTGAGCCCCACCGCCAACGCGGTGCTCGCCGGCGGTGACGGTAGCAAGGCTACGCAATGACAAGGGCTACCTGCGGCCATGCTAGGGAATTCCCCGGTCGCTTGCCTATGAGTGACATGGGAGTTGGGGATGAAGCGTTTTCTTTTTTGGGAGTATGTGTTCTTAATCTTGAAAAAATGTTCAAAACTCGAAGGGTAAATAGATCGTGTGATCAATATCAATTCCTACTTGTATTGTTTTCTTCAAAAAAAAATTAATTTTCGCGTGCCTACAGAAAACGGCAGCACCTAGGATGTCGCAAGGACATATGCATGTGCAAAACAAAACCCACTATAAGCTCTTGTTCAATTGCTGCCGGAACCTCCTGATGAACAAATCGGCAGCCTGGTCAATCTCATCTTCGATGTTGAACTCCAACCCTTCTATCTTCCGGTTGCTCCTGATTACGTCCATGGCGGAAGGCTCGTTTTCCTCATCCGCATCACACGCATGGTCATCTACCTCGTACTCATCGGTGTAGCACTTGTCATCATCACTGAAAATGGGATGCAGTGTCCAATCAGGGCAGCCACCATGCCTACTATCCTGATCAAACAAAGCTAATTGATACGAGATATCGGCGGCCATGTCAACACCATGGACAGCACCCTGTCTATTCTCGTCTTTGCGCATCATGAGAGACTTGTGGCAGTCCACGCTCTCTCTGTCAGCCACGGCGTGGATCTTGTGAGAGATCAGAGCGACTAAGCTCATCCTGCGGCGCTGGAGCGTGGCGAGGAAGAGGAGTCTTCCCGTGAGTACGCCCGTCTTGCTCTTACACATGGCCACTGCCTTCTTTAGGAGCTGTGGCGCCTTGCTCATCTTCATCTCTTTTCTTAAGAGGTGACCAAGATGCTGCCTCAAACTTGAAATGGGGTAGGTTGCTGATTTTGGTTTCTAACGCATGGAACTTGTCGTGAGCCTCTAATGTTGTATTTATAGTCAGAAGCTGAACGTGCAAATAACATTGAAGTGCCTTTGGTCATGTCATGTCGTGATCAAACTTTGTTATCTCGCGAAAGCTCCTAGAATTGGAAAAAAAATGGCATGTGTGGAGTGAGCACTATAAGAAAAGAAATATAATAACAATTGAGAGACTATTCGGGTCCCAAATTGCCACTATCTAAAGCTGATGATGACTTAACAAAATGTTTTCCCAAAAGCTAGGTAGCAAACAAACCGCACAACTTTTCTTCACGGTCTCCGGTTGTGTGATTCATGCCTAATAAAATAAGAGAAGTTGCAGCTAGCGCGTCCCCTGCTTTGTGCTGCCGTGAGATATGCTTAGCTTTGCTTATTTTTCTTGTAGCGACAACAATGTTATGGAGTTGTAGACTTGAGTATTATGCCTCGGGAATAACAAAATAGGCCGCCGGTATTTTTATACGCCGACGGCAAAATGTCGGGGCCGTCGGCGTAGCTTGACGGGCCGTCGGCCCAGTTTTACCGTCGGCGTAGAATAAATAGGCCGACGGCCGCCGTCGGCGTAAACAGGACCGTCGGCGTAGCCCATTGGGCTAACGGCAGAGCAACGGCGTCAAGTCTACGCCGACGGCAAACGGCGTAGGTTTCAGACCTATGCCGACGGCAAAGCCGTCGGCGTAGCTATTTTTCCTTTTTTCCACATTAATCTTAAAAAAACATAACTAAATCATTTAAATTCATAAAAATACATATAATATATCAAAATTTGCAGAAAAATAAGATCTATCTATATAAACTCAAATATTATATATTTTTATTCAAAAAATACATAAAAATACAAATACTTTCGTATAACATATTTTTTATTTTCCGAGTGCAAAAAAGGGGTGTTTTGTGAAGCAACCACCAAAAGAAAGTTTCAAAATTAAAATACCACATTTTTCAAAAATACTATACCATATTGAATGGACAATTTCCCAATCTACGAATCTCAAACCTTTCCGTTCACCTCTTGTGAAAAAGACAAATTCCTACCGAATCGGTAGGAAATGAGTTAGATTTGAACTACAGGTACATGATATGTTGCTCATGATTTTTTGCAAAAATCATTTTTAGGTTCACAATATGCTATTTCATCAGAGATATTATGCAAGTTTAGTGTGGCTCAGCCCCGATCTAAGAATCTTCATGCCCCTTAATTTAGAAAGTTTGACGATAGTTTGAAATGGGTATAAAAAATTCAAAAACTATCAAAACAATGCAAAACCTTCGCGTGGTGTCATACTATATGACATAGTTGCATGGAAAAATATCAGACTTGGTATATTCATTGAGTCTCAAACAAACCTTCACAAAATGACCTATCTCAATCGAGGTTTTCTGGATTTCAGGTCAAATGACCAATGTTATTGCGAGAATCGCGGTATAGTTTGCAATAATGTGTCTATATTGTGCACACATGTGTATTATGGGATGGTGAACAATGTTGCAGGAGGAAGTTTTCCTTTTCTTCGCACCGAAAAGCCATTTTTCATTTTCCGAGTGCAAAAAACGGGGTGTTTTTATGAAGCAACCACCAAATGAAAGTTTCAAAATGATAATATCACATTTTTAAAAAATACTAGACCATATTGAATGGACAATTTCCCAACCTGGATATCTCAAACCTTTCCGTTCACCTCTTGTAAAAAAGACAAATTCATGCCGAATTGGTAGGAAATGAGTTAGATTTGAACTACAGGTACATGATATATTGCTCATGATTTTTTGCAAAAATCATTTTTAGGTTCACAATATGCTATTTCATCATAGATCTAATGCAAGTTTAATGAGGCTCAGCCCCTATCTAAGAATCTTCATGCCCCTCGATTTAGAAAGTTTGACGATAGTTTAAAATGGGCATAAAAAATTCAAAAATGATCAAGGCAATGCAAAACCTTCGCGTGGTGTCATATTATATTACATAGTTGCATGGAAAAATACCAGACTTGGTATATTCATTGAGTCTCAAAAAAACTTCACAAAATGGCCTATCTCAATCGAGGTTTTCTGGATTTCAGGTCAAATGACCAATATTATTGCGAGAATCGCGGTATAGTCTGCCATAATGTGTCCATATTGTGCACACATGTGTATCATGGGATGGTGAACAATGTTGCAGGAGGAAGTTTTCCTTTTCGTCGCACCGAAAAGCCATTTTTTATTTTTCGAGTGCAAAAAACGGGGTGTTTTTTGAAGAAACCACCAAATGAAAGTTTCAAAATGATAATAAAACATTTTTTAAAAATACTAGACCATATTGAATGGACAATTTCCCAACCTAGATATCTCAAACCTTTCCGTTCACCTCTCGTAAAAAAGACAAATTCCTGTCCAATCGGTAGGAAATGAGTTAGATTTGAACTACAGGTACATGATATATTGCTCATGATTTTTGCAAAAATCATTTTTAGGTTCACAATATGCTATTTCATCAGAGATATGATGCAAGTTTAGTGAAGCTCAGCCCAGAGCTAAGAATCATCATGCCCCTCGATTTAGGAAGTTTGACGATAGTTTGAAACAGGCATAAAAAATTCAAAAACGATCGAAATACTGCAAAACTTTCGCGTGGTGTCATATTATATGACATAGTTGCATGTAAAAATACCAAACTTGGTATATTGATTGTGTCTTAAAAAAACCTTCACAAAATGACCTATCTCAATCGAGGTTTTCTGGATTTCACGTCAAATGACCAATGTTATTGCTAGAATCGTGATATAGTTTGCGCTAATGTGCCCATATTTTGCACTCATATATATCATGGTATGGCGAACAATGTTGCAGGAGGAAGTTTTCCTTTTCGTCGCACCAAAAAGCCATTTTTTATTTTTCGAGTGCCAAAAACGGGGTGTTTCATGAATCTTGACATAGTTTCAGTTGGTATAATATTTAAAAGTTACGATATATAATTAAATAGATGACAGGGATGTCATATTTGGATTCCTCTCATTTTGATGATCGATTTGGATATATTATTTGTCGAATTGTGATTTACGGATTCGTAGATATGAATTATTCAAATTTAAATGAAAAAAAGCAAAATAAATAAAATTTATTTTATTTTTATTTGAATTCAAGATTATTATTACTTATTCATTACTCAAATAATTGTATGGAATGTAAAAAAATAAATATGTCTAACATTATAGTGTAATAGTTAATAGGTTTGATATGATAATATTCACAACAAGTTCTAGTTTCTTTGTCGGAAGCTCATGTGGAAGGAATGAAGAAGTTAAGCGTGCTGGAGCTGGAGTAGTATTAGGATGGGTGACCGGTTGGAAAGTTTGACTAATTGTGCAATTTTACTTGAGACCAAGTATACTTAGAATTAAAAATGTCCATGTAAGATTAACAAGTTAAACAATTCAAAAATGTTAATAAAAATTGAAAAAAACAATTTGGAATTTTTTTTTTGGAAAAATCTAGGCCGACGGTGAAGCCGTCGGCGTAGCCAAACGGCCGTTAGTCATCTAGGTGGGCCCCATGGTCTACGCCGACGGCTTTTCTAGCTATATAGGCCGTTAGTCATCTAGCTATATACGCCGACGACTTTTCTACGCCGACAGGAGAAGGGGCTACGCCTACGGGGTTGTACGCCGACGGCAGCCGTCGTGCCAGCCTACGCTGACGGCATTTAGGGAGTACGCCGACGGGACCCGGCCGTCGGTGTATTCAGCTTCTCCTGTAGTGTCGCGCTGCACGTGCTTCCCGTGCACTCACTTTTGGTTCTGATCATGTTGTGAACCTTGATTCATGTTGTGAACCGATGTACTTTTTTCTATTCAATGTTAGTTGATCTACTAACTTCCAAAAGACGACAGGACTCTCCCGCGCTGCCCCCGCGAGCCGACGGGGAGGCAACCCTAACTTGCCGCCGCCGGGCCCTCCTCCACCTCGCTCCTCCCTCCTCGCCGCCAGCAGGGGGCACAACCGAGCAAAGCTCGGTAGGTGCTAGTGGCGGCGGGGCCCCTGCGTCCTCTTGCTCGGTGGGGCGGTCGCGGGTCGGCGCCACGGCAAGCGGGTCTCGTCGGGTCAGCACGCTGAGCGCTGGCGAGCCTCCTCGCGACGGGCGGCGGGTGGGCGGTGCCATGCCAAATCTGGGCGACGGGGGCTATGGGTGGCGCGGGCTGTGGTCGTCCTCCCTTGCAGAGATGGTGGGGGAGGCGGCGTGGTGTGTGGTGGCGTGGGCTGGACCGGTGGTGGCTGGTTAGAGGCGGCGGGGTGCTGGACGGGCGCAGTTGGGAAGGGCACGGCGTTGGAGGGTGGCGGCGAACGCAGATCTGCATGGTGGCGGGTGGGCTACGCGGGCCAGATCTAGGCCAGTGTGGGCAAGAACTGGCCTGGAGGGCCTAGCTGCGGACACCGTTTGCTACCCCCTGGCTGGATGGCTGGGGCACTAGGTCTGCCTGGGAGGGCCTGGAACTGATGGCGGTCTGGCATACTCTCGCTAGGGTTGCGGGGCACAACGCGCTGCCATGCATGTTGACCTTCTGTCACCGTTCCTTGTGTCCGGCCGACCTCCCGCGTCTATGCCAGTGGCCCCGCCATGCGGATGACTGCCGCCTTGTGGGTTCGAGTGTGGAAGCCGCGGCGGTGGCCCTGGAAGGTGGTCTACGCTGGCGTCCCTCCGTCGGAAGCGGCTCCGGGAGCGACACGCTGCTCCTCAGACCGATGGTGGTCCGGGAGTCCCAGGTGAGCGCGGTGGTGATGGTGCTGCCATTTGGCGGCAGGGTTCAACGGTGGCAGTTGTTCCCCTGGTGGACGGGTCAGTAGGGGCTAGTGTTGTAGGGTTTCGTAGCATGGAAAACAAAAAAATTCTATCGCATGAACACACACAAGCCAAGATCTATCTACTAGATCGTAGCAACGAGTCGATAGAGTACTAACCCTCGAAGATCCAAAACGGTTAACGAGAGCAAATTCTCGTGGGTGATGTAGTCGTTCACTTGCCGACCTCAAGATTGCGTAGGCGATCCTTCCGGCGCCGTGTTCCGGCAGCGCTCCCGTAGTCGGTCACACGTACGGTACTCGATGAAGACCTTCCTCTCCCTTGTTCCAGCAGGCGGCGGAGGTTGTAGCTCTCTCCTCGCGATTCCGGCAGCACGACGGCGTGGTGTCGGAAGTAGAGGAGAGATCCCGCAGGGCTTCGCTTAAGCTGGAGCGAGTATGGTGGAGTAGAGGGAGCCTCGATGATCTAGGGTTTAGAGGGTCGAGGTTTAGAGGTATCTAGCAACTAGAGTTTAGCTAGTTGGTAGCGGTTTAGAGGAGATCTAGATTGGTCCAAACTAGAGAGGGGGGCGGCAGCCAACCTAGGGTTTCTTGGGCGCCTAGGGCAAGGGGTATACCTTGGGGTGCGCCCCTACCCCTCCTTATATAGGTGGGGGGCGTCCAAGGTTGTTTCCAACCCAGGTGGAAACCTTCCCTAACTTAGAAACCCTCCCTAACTCGGAAACCATGTTGGGATTTGACTTTTTCAAACTGCCTTTTTGACTTTCAAATTAGAGTTTGATTTCTCTCTTCCAAATGTCCAGCCAAGTAACCTAGGACATGATGCAACCATTACACTTTGTCATGACACATCCATGTACCCTTCCCCTTCCGGATCGGTGAACCTTTTAGACCCTTCTAGAACATTCCGGTGAAAACACCGGAGTCATTCCCGAACTCCAAAATTGGACTTTCCTTATATAAATCTTATTCTCCAGACCATTCCAGATCTCCTCGTGATATCCCAGATCTCATCCGAGACTCCGAACAACATTTGGTCTCTTTACTCCCATTCCATATCTACTAAACAACATCGAATCCTTAAGTGTGTCTCCCTACGGTTCATGAATTACACGGACATGACCGAGACACTTCTCTGATCAATAACCAATAGAGGAATTTGGAAATTCATATGGCTCCTACATATTTTTACGATTACTTTACGATCAAATGAACCACTTACATACGATA
The DNA here is from genome assembly GCA_023614405.1 of Avena insularis. NCBI lineage: Eukaryota > Viridiplantae > Streptophyta > Magnoliopsida > Poales > Poaceae > Avena > Avena insularis. The sequence goes on along the minus strand of CM042693.1, from coordinate 386,490,790 downwards.
CCAATTTCCCTTTGTCTCGTGATAGTTTACTTATCCGAGGTTTGATCATCGGTGTCTCTGCATACCTAGTTCAACCTCGTTACCGATAAGTACTCTTTTTCGTTCCTATGATATGTGATCCCTTGTGAGCCAGTCACATGCTTGCAAGCTAATTGGATGACATTCCACCGAGAGGGCCCAGAGTATATCTATCCGTCATATGGATGGACAAATCACACTCTTGATCCATGTGCCTCAACACATACTTTTTGAACACTTAATGCCACCTTTATAGCCACCTAATTACGGTGTGGTGTTTGATGTCATCAAAGCATCCATCCGGTGATGGTGATTAGCATGATCTCATGGTCGAAGGATTTAGGTTACTATGTATTTGAAAGCTTATAGCAACTGAACTATATTAAATGACTTGATCTTTATGCTATGCTTAACTATAACAGTATGTCCATCACACCATTCTTCTAATGATATGATCTTGTTGTTAATACCATATCAATGTTCATGATCAAGAAACCATGATCATATATTAACCAACAAGCTAGTTTAACAAGAGGCTTTACTAGGGACTCTTTTATGTTTACAAAACACACAAGTATTAATGTTTCCGGTTAATACAATTGTAGCATGGTATGTAAACATTTATCATAAGCATGAAGATATGGTAATAACCTATTTATTATTGCCTCTTGGGCATATCTCCAACAGTCTCCCACTTGCACTAGAGACAATAATCCAGTTTCAAATCTTTGTGTATTCAACACCTATGGCTTTCCGGTCTTGTATTTACACTATTGCTAGTAGTCAACTGATCTTCGGATCTGACTCTTTAGGTCCGTGTGTAATTGCATGTTTTTGAGTCTCTACGCATCACTCATTCTCTAATGAGATGGCTTTGTATAAATTTGGTCCTTTGGTGAGACCTTTGGTTCCTCGGGGTTAAAATATTGTCATACAATAATATTGTCATACAATATATCTTCATGGTACTATCCCGCTGTGAACCACATCTAGTTTGATAACAAACTAATTGACACAAATAACCTCTTTAGATGTTACAATAATAGTCATATCCTTAGCCTTTTGTTGTAGTATCCATCACAATGTCTTAAATTTGTAACTCATCCAAATCCATCATGGAATCTCCTTTCCATTACATTGTGCCACTTATAGTATTAATGTAACTCTTTACAATGAACTATCTATCTATCTATTTGTCACCTCTACAAAAACAACATATTCTTAGTTCTTTCAAAAGATCATAAGAATATCTTTACTATCGTCCAATAATCATCTTATGAATCATTCTGGTATATGCTCATAACATTTAGTGTATAGGTGTACATATCATAGTATGATTGGAAAAATACTCTTTGTGATTACATTCATCAAGTATCAAAAATACTTGAATCTTTGTTTCACTTATCAAGTGTCGATATACTTGAATTTCGATTTAATCATTTCTGTGTGCCAAGATGCTTTCTTGTAATTTCCATATTGAACTCATTCAATATCTTATCTATGTACATTTGGCACAACCATATTAGTGTCTCAATCTATCTATATAGATATTGATGCCAAATATTCGGGTTTTGCCTAAGTCTTTCATCGAGATGAAATTCTTAACATGTGTTAATAAAAGATACATCATTTCCAATCAAACAATATGTCTTCCACATAATGTATTAGAAATATGTCTTAGCGCTCCCACTTAATTACTTGCAAATGCAAGAATCTTCAACGTCTCTGATGAATTTAAACTCTTTTAACAGTTTCATCATGGTGAAGATTCCAACTCCGCGATGCTCACTTCAACCATTGTAGTTTGTATACGCTTTTAACATCTTTTGAATTAACAAAACCCTATGGACCGTGTTATGCACACATCGTAGGTAACAATTCTATCAGAAGAACTTGTTTTGATTATTCAACTATCACATAACAAAATTGTATATAGTGGTTGCTACATTAATCCGTATAGACTAAACATCGCTATGAAAGATCAAATCTCGTCACAGTCAACCTTTGAATATTGTTGTGAACTCTTTCCCAACATGTCGACTATTTCATAGATGTGAAACATCCATGTCTATTTCTTTATATATCCAAACACGACTGTAAGGTTTTACAACTTTCTAGTGGGTCTTTAAAGTTCAAAGCTTGATTTATCGTGTATGGAACTATCACGGTTTTTATGGCTCCAAGCCATTTGACGGAGTGAGGGCCCATCATCGCTTCTTTGCATGTAGTCGGTTCATTATTGTCAAATAATGATTCAACCCTCAAATCTTGGTATTTGATTGTTTATCCGACCTACTTGGTTCAATAGGAACTTAGACTTCCGTGACCACAACCTTTGAGGCACGTGAGCCATGAACATTGTTGCTGCCTCCAGAACACTTTTCGGCACTGCGCAACTTTGCACATATAGCTAAGATTCTTTTAACCTTATCAAAGTTCTATTGACCCACTTAACTTTTCATGGAAAATTCTTTTCTCAAAGAAACTTGACGTTCTAAGTGACAAACATTTTTGTCTTTGATGTTATGGAGGAATACTCAACGATTATTCGAAATAACATACAAAGATATGTTCATCTGATTTTGGTTGCAAACATCTTTCTTATGCATAGCATACCAATGTTTAAGAAAGGACAACTTGGGTTTTATCCCAAACCATAACTTTATATGGTGTCATTTTAAAGGATTATGATGGAGCTCTTTTCAGTGGAAAAACGGTAGTCTCTAAAGCTTTAATCTTTAAAATATAATGGCAGTTTTATAAATTACACCTTTGATCTTACCATGTCAAACAAGGTTTCATTATATATCTTGAACGCTCCATACTCTTATGGTGTTTCGGTAAATGCAAATCCACAGAACGATTCCTCAAATCTAAGTTATTATGCTAAACGTGTAACTCAAATATCTTCCTTTATGATTGATGGGGATATGCCTACCGGGGTATACCCACCAGGACGTTTCCGACCGCCCAGCGCTCATGAGTGGGCTCATGAATGGATCGATCAAGACTGGCGTGGACTCAAGCGACTGGAAGCTGAAGGCCCAGAAGCGTAGATAGGCCCAGTCGGATTAGGTTAAACGATCGCTGAAACCTTAACTGATTCGGTTGAGATCTGTAAACCCTAGGGGGGTGAGTCTATATAAACCTCCCTAGAGGGCGCGTAGAGGATACGTTCCATCATACACCCAAGCGACTCGCTGCCTAGCCGCCGAGCTCGCCCCATTGTACTTCCACCATAATACAATCTAGCAGGAGTAGGTCTTTACCCTCCAGGGGGCCAAACCTGGGTAAATCCTTGTGTCTCCGCCCTCATCTCGCACCGAAGATGGCTGGCCGCCCTTGCCCCATGTTCTACTATCGCCGACAAAGATTCGCCGTGGTCATTCCCACGACAGTGGCGCCCATCATGGGGTCTGGCCGGTGTTCTGCGGCGAGATCCAATCTACCTATCAACGAGTCGATCGCCACCGGCCGCATGATAGCGATCGGTGAGATGCTCCAAATCTTGCCGAGCAGCTACGTCCCGGCGGCGCGACCCGTCATGCATAGCATGATCCTGCCGGTCGGCACGATCAGTCTCTTCGTCGGCCTCACCGACGTCATCGTCTCGGAGGACTCGGCTTGCATCCGCGAGTCGCCGCCACGCGACTGGCTCTCTGAGAGTCAGGTCCACACGATCCACCGCCTCGCCTCCGAGTACAACTCAGCCCACAGGGACGTGGCTGAAACCACCGCGGCCGCGAAAGACGCGGCCTTCAACGACGACGCTGACTCGGCAACCCCGACGTCACTCGCCGGATCCATCGTTGCCGCGTCGCCCGCGTGCTCCATCACCCAGGTCTCCAATGTCGAAAACTTCGAAGATCCCTCCATCCTTGGGATCTTCGACTTTGACTCCGGGTCGGAGAATTTCGCCGATCTCCACGACAGGACCGGCTGCCACGCCGCGACCTACATGGCGACTGGCGCCGACCCACCGGAGGATCCATTCTCCGCTCCGATCCCTCCCAACGCAACGGCAACGGAGGTCGAGGAACTCCGGATCCGGCGGAAGCGGCGCTTGAAAAATTTCGCCGAGCGGGTGTGATGCAGCAGGAGCTGTCGCGCTACCACCAGCAATGAATCATGTCGCGCCTGAACCCCACCGTCCAGGGGCGCGCCCTGAATTTCGACGACGAGAGCGACCCGGCCCGCGCGGCCGAGCGCGCGATCTGCGAGAATGCGCCACCAGGAGAAAGCGCCCGGCCCCCACCAGGGTCGACGGCGAATGGCGCCCCACCACCACCCAACCGCGCACCCCCCAGGGACTAGCCGCGGATCATGGTCTCCTCACGGGAGCGATACGCGAACGGCCTACCACTGTTCTCCACCCCGATAGACAACCTCGTCGCAGGCCGAGCAGCAGTCGACAACATCGCGACCACCGTGACAGCGCCCTACAGATCCAGTACGTCAAGGCCTTGCTCGCAAAGGCGGTCGAGCAACAAAACGCAGGCGTCGACTCATAGGGTCGGATGTACTCATGTTTGTCGGGCAGCAGAGCGGCCTCAAGCGGCCGCCCCATGGCGACAAACACCCTCAACTGCCCGCCACCTGAACCACTGCAGCTCCAACACCGACCCGCGAATGCGGCACTCTCCACTGTGACCCCGGCGACCAACCGCCGCCGCCAACGGTCACCGTCGACGCCCGCACCCACATCATCAACAACGAGCTGGCGTGCACGCCAGCGACGACCGCGGCATACCCTAACCAACGCGCGACGGCGAGCCGAGGGGTCGCTAAGCGACTCGGGCCCGGTGCCGGACCAATGATCTGAGGCGAAAGATACCCGCGAACTTCAAAGCGCGAAGGAAATAGAAGTACAACCTCGACGATCCCTCTCGGCTGGATACTTACCTCATGGCAATGGGGATCGCCGCCACACCGATCTACCGCCGCCCGCTACCTCCCACGATGATGGAGGCGGCGTGCGATGGATCAACACTCTCCGCGCGGATAGCATCGACTCCTGGGAAGAGATGCGTGACGCCTTCGTCAGGCACTTCGAGGGTTAGTACACCCGCGCCACCACCATCGAGGACCTGGAACGATGCGTCCAGGGACCTCGCGAGTCGACCCGCAGCTGGGTCCAATGGTGGCAAGAACTGTGGTACAACGCGGTCGGTATCCACCCAGACACCGCAATCCACTGCTTCAAGACCTCGTGCCGCTACGAGCCCCTGGTCGCTAAGCTCAAACGAGCATACCGCACACTCGACAACATACCGGATCTTCTAGAGATCGCCAAACGATACGCGGAGGAAGACCCAAACCAAGAAACCGACAACGAGTCGGGAGGACAACGCCGCACGAGCGGCAACGACAACGGACGACGATCCGATCTACGCTACAGCAACACTCGCCTCACCGGCAAGCGCCACAGTAATGGGCGAGTCGACTTCATCGCCAACGCTGGGTACGCGTAGCGCGAGCCCAAGAGCTTCCGCCGCGACGGGGGGCAACGCCGCGACGACGACAACTACAAGGTGAAGCCAAGGTTCGACCCCGTGGCCCTCCTTAACCAACCTTGTGTATTTCACAGCAGGGAAGGAAAGCCCGCCACGCACACGACCGCCGACTGCTACTCTCTCAAGGAGATCGAGAAGGCACGATGAGCGCGGGAAGACCCCGACAACAACCCGCCAAACGGCAGAAAATTCGGCAGCGTGGCCGGCTCGCTCCACACCTTCACAGGCTTCAACACAAAGCGCGAGAAGAAGGTCATCGCCCGTGCCGTCGCCGTCAATGCGGTGGCCCAGGTGGACGTTCCCCAGTTCCTCAACTGGTCGGAGCAACCAATCAATTGGAGCCGCCAGGACCACTCGCCACGAATCGAGTACCCGGGCCGAGTCGACCTGGTGCTCAAGCCCAAGGTGGGAGACTACTGGCTCCCCAAGACATTGATGGACAGCGAAAGCTCCATCAACATCCTGTACCTGGACACCTTCAGGCGACTGCGTCTCCCGCAGTCGATGGTCGAGACGACCTACACCACGTTCCACGGCATCGTCCCCGGTCGGAAGGCGTACCCGATCGGCAAGGTCACGCTGCCAGTCACCTTCGGCACACCGGCAAACTTCCGCACCGAGCGGATCGTCTTCGAACTGGTGCCCTTCGACAGCCCCTACCACTGCGTCCTGGGGCGCCAGACGTTCGCCAAGTTCATGGCGGCGCCCCACTACGCGTACAACACGATGAAGCTCCCCGGACCGCGTGGCGTCATCACCATCCACGGCGACCCCGACATGGCCGCCGAGTGCGAGGCCAAAGGAGCCGAACTCGCCGACGCCGTCATCGCGGCAGAGGCCAACCACGCCGACGAGCTCGCCAAATACGCGAGCGGGGTCAACAACGACGACCCCACTATACTCAAAAAGCCCAACTCGGAGGGCGGCAACTCCTCAGCCTTCGAGGCAACGACGCATACCCGCACCGTCGAGCTGGTCCCAGGAGACTCCAGCCAGACGGTGACGATCGGGACGGGCATGAGCCCAGCATAGGAAGGCGCGCTCATCAAGTTCCTCCGTGAGAACAGGGACATCTTCGCATGGAAGCCCTCTGACATGCCTGGTGTCTCTAAGGAACTCGCTGAGCACAAACTCAACGCCGACCCCAAAGTGCGACCTGTCAAGCAGTCACTGCGGCCCTTCAATGAAGAGCGCCGCCGAGCAATAGCCGAGGAGATGCAGCGTCTACTCGCTGCAGGCTTCATCCGGCCAATCAAATACTCGAAGTGGCTGGCAAACCCAGTACTGGTCGAGAAGAAAAATGGGACCTGGAGGATGTGTATCGATTACACAAACCTAAACAGCGTCTGCCCGAAGGAGCAATTCGTCCTCCCGCGGATCGACCAAATAATCGATTCCACCGCGGGCTCGGAGTCGCTATGCTTCCTCGACGCCTACTCTGGGTACAACCAGATCAAAATGGCCGTTGAGGACGAATAGAAGACGGCGTTCATCACGCCATTCGGAGCCTTCTGCTACACTTCCATGACCTTCGGCCTCAAAAACGCCGGGGCGACCTACCAACGGTGTATGCAGGAGTGCCTCGCGAGCCAAATTGGCCGCAATATCCACGTCTACATCGACGACGTGGTAGTGAAGTCCGCTCGCCAGAGCAACCTACTCGCTGACCTGGCGGAAACATTCGCCAACCTGCGAAAATACAAGATAAAGCTAAACCCAGGTAAATGCACCTTCGGTGTACCAAATAGGGGTACCATCGATACGTCGTCTCCAAGCGCGGGATCGAGGCGAATCCCACCAAGATCGACACGATCGCTCTACTCGGCAAACCCGAGTGCCTACGCGACGTCCAGAAGCTGGCCAGGCGAGTCGCGGCTCTCAGTCGCTTCATCCCCCGATTGGGCGAAAAGGCGATGCCCCTATACCGCCTGATGCGCAAGAGAAGGTGCAACTCGCAGCACCGCTACTCGCCGCCCCCATCGACAAGGAACCCATGCTAGTCTACGTCGTGGCTTTCGAGCACGTCGTCAGCGCCGTCATGGTCGTCGAGCGACCAGAGGAAGGAAAGGAGCGCCCAGTGCAGCGACCAGTGTACTATATCAGAGAGGTCCTCACCGAGTCGCGCCAGCGCTACCCGCAATACCAGAAACTGGTATACGCGGTCTTCAGAGCACAACGCCGACTGCCACACTACTTCCAGGAGCACCCGATAACGGTCGTCTCCTCAGCACCGTTGCAGGACATCATCCGCAACCGTGAGGCGACCGGGCGAGTCGCCAAGTGGGCCGTCGAGATCGGCGTCCACAACATCAAGTACGAGACGCGCAAAGCGATCAAGTCGCAGGCTCTCGCGGACTTCATCGCCGACTGGGAGGAGGCCCAGCAGCCAGAAAAGCTACCATACCTCCACTACTGGAGTTTACACTTCGACGGCTCCAAGAATGCGGACGGTGCAGGAGCAGGGATCGTGCTAACCTCTCCGAAGGGCGACAAGCTACGCTACGTCCTCTGCCTCGACTTCACCCCCTGCACCAACAACATGGCCGAGTACGAGGCATTACTCCATGGCATGTGAGCTGCCAAGGAGATGAATGTCAACCGCCTACGCTGCTACGGAGACTCCGACCTCGTCGCTGGACAAGTCGCCGGCACCTGCGATGCCGTCTCTCCCACCATGGCGGCATACCGCCAAGCAGTGGACAAGCTGGGCGGACACTTCGCAGGCTACTCCATCGAGTGGATCGACAGGCGGAAGAACGAGGAGGCCGACGCACTCTCTCGTATCGGCTCGGATCGACTCGCACCACCCGCCGGCGTCTTCCTCGACACCATCACCAAGCCTTCCGTCTCTCCCCCAAGGGAGATCGACATCGGAGTCCCGCTGCAACCAGAGGCAGCCCTGGTCGCACTCATTGCTGAGCCAGAGGACTGGACTACGCCGTACATCGCCTACCTGGAGGAAGGCACCTTGCCAGCAAACGAAACAGACGCCAGGATGATTGCACGCCGCTGCAAGTCCTTCGTCATCATCAACGGCGAGCTCCACAAGCGCAGCGTGACCGGCGTGTTCCAACGCTGTGTCCAACCCGCTGAAGGACGCAAAATCCTCCACGACATCCACTCCGGCGACTGCGGCCACCACGCCGGCGCCCGCTCTCTAGTCACAAAGGCTATGCGACATGACTTCTACTGGGCCACCGCACACGCAGACGCTGTCGACATTGTCCAGCGGTGCGCCGGGTGCCAGAAATACGCCAACCAGACCCACGTGCCGAGTTCGGCGCTCAAGACAATCCCCATCACCAGGCCGTTTGCCCTGTGGGGTATGGACATGGTAGGCCCTTTCAAGAAGGCCCCCTCCGGCTTCACCCACCTCCTGGTCGCAGTCGACAAATTCACAAAATGGGTGGAGGCCAAGCCAGTCCGGAAATGCGACGGAAAGACCGCCACCAAGTTCCTACGCGAGATCATCTATCGCTATGGGTTCCCAAACAACATCATCACGGACAACGGCACCAATTTCGCCAAAGGAGCCATGGCCGAGTTCTGCGAGGAACACCACATCCGACTCGACCTCACCTCAGTCGCTCACCCGGAGTCCAACGGCCAGGCGGAACGAGCCAACCAGAGCATCCTCCATGGCCTGAATCCACGACTCCAAGTACCACTCGAGCGCACTGCCGGGTGCTGGGTCGAAGAGTTACCCTCCGTCATCTGGGGCATCCGCACCTCCGTCAACAGGTCGACAAGGTTCACCCCCTTCTTCATGGTGTATGGTGCCGAGGCAGTCATGCCCACCGACCTAAACACGACTTCGCCTGTGGTGGTCAACTACACGGAGGCCGCAAACGAACTCGCACGCCAGGATGGAGTCGACCAACTCGACGAGGCACGCGACCTAGCTCGCTCCCGCACCGCCATCTACCAGCAAGGGCTACGCCGCTACCATAGCCGACGAGTAAGGACTCGCACCTTTTAGGAAGGCGATCTGGTGCTACGCCTCATCCAGGACAAGAAGGGCATGCACAAGCTCTCCCCCTTGGGAGGGACCATTCGCCATAGGGCGAGTCCTTGGCAACGACGCCTACTACCTCACCGACGTCCGAGGAGACGGGAAACTCGACGTCAAGCGACCGTGGAATGTAAAACTCCTACGGAAATTCTACTCCTAGAACCCCATACATGTACTCTTCACCTGCTATGAAATAAAACAGATTGGTTACCGCAAATTGCGTCTACTCTCCGTGTCTTGTGCCACTCGCACTCGTAATAACAGCGCCAAGCTAACCGCAGAAGTCAACCTCTGGTACAGTGACCGGCACGGCCAAGTAGTGCGTTCCGAGGGCACTGGGTTACCCCAGGACTCGTAACATCCACGAAAAATGCCAACCCGGAGCCCCATTGGAGTCGCCTAGCTTAACGAGCCAAGACAACTGCCCTCGCTCCTCACAGCGACCAAGTTCCTCCGCATCCTCGGCACGGCAATTCGAACGGCCAAGTACCACGCTCGGGGACTAACGATCAGTCGAGCACGAGCGACTAGGGAAAAACGCTAAGTATGAGAGCGTGCCCAGGACTCGCCATGCGACTGGTCCTTCGGATCAGGCAGGAGTGACGCGCCTAATCTAATGCGCTCAGTCCTCACCTATCCTGGAGATGCGACTAGAACCACCAAGTACCACGCTCGGGGACTCAGCCACCCGACCTCGTTCGTGCAAGGGAAAACGGTCAAGTAAAGAGCACCCAAGGGAGTCGCCCTGCGACTGGCTCTCTGAGTTCGGGCGAGTCGGCCTAAATAGCAAAACAACTGACAAAACATTCAAAACCACAAACACATAACAAACGAGGTAAACCCCATAAAAAGGGCGAACGCGCTCGGGGACTCGTCCAATCAGCATTCAAAATCACGAAACAATTCACAAAATAACACGAAGTTTCATTACAGCAGAACAAATTCGTTCCAAAATACAAGTTGAGTCCAATGGCCAATTGTTACTAACGCCCTAGGGCACAATGTTTCTACTCCGCAGGTTTCGACGGCGACTCGCCGCCACCTGATTTGCGAATGAAGGCGTGTATGCGGGTTCGTAGATGCGTCGTCAAGTCACCCGCCATCGCCGCACGGAATGGCTGCTCGACCTTGAAGTCCCGATGCGTCGGCTCAGGATCGTTGGGGGCGACAGTCGTCTCCTAATAGCGGAGGAGGTCGCCTATCGCCCAGACACGATCGGAGTACACCGCGGCCCGGTCCGTCAGCTTCAGCACCTCGGAAATCTCCACAGAGCCCGTCGACGAGGGGTAGCCACTCGTCACGTCGTCAAGGTCGAAGTCCTCCGGGAAGTGGGCAAGCCCAAGGCTGAGAGCCGTCGCCGCCCCGCGCCGGAACGCCGACCGCGTCATGAACTCGACGACTGACGGCGCCTTCTCCAGATACCGCCATACTTCGACGAGGCCACTGGGAATCACTTCCGTGGGAGATATCTCCTGAAGATATGCTCGAGTACAAGCCACGGACAGCGTGGCCGAGTCGACCAGAGTGATCACACACTGCCGCGCGTCGTGCGACTGCGCCTCCTCCGAGCTGTCAATAATCCGACCTGTGGACAGAGGTCGGCAGTGAGTACAACAACGACTTCACAATGCAGCTACTACAGGCAGAGGCAGAAAGTTTACCAATTAAAGGACGGCAGAGGCCCGTGATAAAGCTTTGAAGCGAGGAGAAGTCGTTCTGCAACCCAACAACGAGGGCGTCAGAGACCTTTCGCTCTTCAGCGGCAGCCGTAACAGCAGCTTTTGCTCGCCCATCCGCCGAGCTCGCCTCCGCCTTCGCTTCCTTGAGCTCGCGCTCCAGATCGGCGATCCGCTTCTCAGCCGTACTCAAAGCAGATTGAGCCGTCGTCAGCTCACCCGCCGGGACAAGGCCCTGGCGGACCTCCTCTGCTCTGGCAGCGATTGCTTGGAGTCCCTTGTTCGTTTCTTGGACGGCAACAAGTTCCTTCTCCACGCGACACTTTGCAGCAAGCCGATCGGCCGATTCATGCTGCAAGCCCTGCACACAAATCAAACTGTCAACAACAATAGAATCCTAAGTGCCCACCCGCTGAAATTCAGCGACTAGGCACTCGGGGACTGGAGGTCAAAAATCCTAAGTGCCCACCCGCTGAAATTCAGCGACTAGGCACTCGGAGACTGGAGATCAAAAATCCAAAGTGCCCAACCGCTGAAATTCAGCGACTAGGCACTTGGGGACTGGATGTCAAAAATCCTAAGTGCCCACCCGCTGAAATTCAGCGACTAGGCACTCGGAGACTGGAGGTCAAAAATTCTAAGTGTCCACCCGCTGAAATTCAGCGACTAGGCACTCGGGGACTGTACGCTACAAAAACGCTAACGCTGTGTTTGGATGTACTGAATTGGAGTTTGGAATTGAATTGAATGAAAATTCCAAATCCATGATGGAAAGAAAATGGCTTCCAATTCGATTCAGTTGTTTGGATGTGCTTTTCATTTGCTGTTGGAATCAGAGGATGACCTCCAATTCCAATTCCTCTTTGGGTGTACAAATCGTTGAATACTTGAATTAGATGATTTGTTGAATTTAGACAATATAAATTCGTGTATATATATGAAAATAGTTGTGTGTGGCTATAAATTACAAATCATACTACAGTTAATAACTAAACTAATTGGGCCAAAAGAGTGTCGTATGCCTCGTTTTTTAGCGTGTGTATGCACTCATGACGATATGAAAAGATGTTGACTTCTTTTTACCAACAAGATTAAGTTTAAAAGGTATTCCCAAGGGCTTCCACGACAATACGGAACTGATCAGATGGAAGAAGACCAGTCATCTTCATTGCATACTTTTTTCCATGTGTTTGCAGTGCGGAAGTGCTTTTGTTTCCAGGAACTTCCTGGAACCGCCGAACCTAGCACGTTTGGAGTGGAGTCTAGAACGGTGTGGGCGCAACCATATAGTATCTTAAGAAGAAGAAATTAGAAACAACTAGTAGATCTGAGCAGAAGAAAACAAAACAAAATATGATCAGAGCATGGACAAGCAGCAGACACACACTGAATAAAACAATACTTGACCAAAGTAGATTACGTGCAATTGGCGGTGAGGGCCCTGGAGAGCGGCAGCACCCACTCGATCATCTGCGACTGGCGCTGCTCCTTGCGCCGCTCGACGCCCTCGGGGGCTCTCTTCTTCCCTTCGACGAGCTGGTCCGCGCACGCCTGCAGTAGGCCAGCCCTCGCCTCATCTCGTCCAGCACTGGGACCTTCCGGGCGGGGAGAGGGGCGGCCAGGGGGGAGCTGGCCGAGGAAGAGCGAGACCGGGAGGAAAGCGAGCAGGAAAGGGATGGCCGGGAGAGGGGGTTACCTGCGCCGCCGCCGCCCGGTTGCCCACGAGGAAGGCCAGTCGCGGGTGTCGAGTTCTGTCCAGCACGTACCGCTTCGCAATTCTAGACTAATTCGGAGCTCCCTACCTCTGAATCGATCGGGGGCCTTTTCCTACGCGGGGTCGCTCGGGCTGGAATTGTTATAGATTCCACGCGCTAATTCTTAGCCCACCCAAACAGCAGAATTAGAGGATCAAATTCCAATTTCCAGATTCCAGACCCATTTTCATGCATCCAAACACAGCGTAAAAGAATCCGACCACTGAAATCCAGTGGCCCGATCCTCGGGGACTGGACATACCTGGATGGCTGCGCCCAGCATGCCGTGGAGCTGTAGCGCGTCTACAGACGCAAGCAGAGCTGGAGTGTGTCCGCGACGCTGCTCGACCTCCATCTCGACGACCCCAGACGTCTAGCTCGTTGGCATTGCGCCAGTCGCTGTGGCCGCTTTGGCCATGAAATGGGGGAAGGTCGCAGCGGATGCCCCAGCGCCACTAGGAGTCGGCTCGGTCACTCCGGACGAGGAAACAACCTCCTTGTTCTTCAAAGCCACCTCCGCCGCAGTCGGAGGATCGCTTGGAGCGACTGCCGTGTCGTCAGAGACCGTGACGACATCATCGCCTTTCGCCCTCTTAGCACTGTCTGCGGGAGCAGCGACTTCATCAGCTTTCCTCTTCCGCGAGGGGTCCTCCTCGGCGACGACTGGCGGAACCTTGGCCACGGAAGGGTGGCCGATCTTTTTAACTCCAGTCCTGTGAAACAACGATATGAGCAAAATTGTTCGATTACAACGAAAGGCAAGCAGACGAACAAGACTTACTTGGTGACTGGTATAAACCGCAGTCCCGTGCGGATGCTGGCCGGCTTCTCCAGCTCGGGGCCGAGTTTCCGACTGAGGCCCATCTCAAACACATCATGTGCCCAAGACACAGAGGGCCTCTTCGAAGACGAGGCCGCGGCAGGAGCCTCCGTGATGACGTCTGCGGGAGCTCTCCTGGGAGGCGAAGCTGTTGCGGCTGGAATAGCCCCCAACCCAGAGACCGGGGCGAATGGGGGTGGAAGCGAGGCTAGAGGTACCTCATCCAGGAGGGCGGCAGCGTCCGGTGCTGCTGTCGTATGTGCCGCTTCACCCTTAGCCGAGTTGGTGGCGTCGGAACTAGTCGCAGAACGAGGAGGAGACGCCTGCTTCGCCGGCTTCGGCTTCCTCCTTGGCGGAGCCTTCACCTCCTCCTTCTTCTTCTTCTTCGACAGCGTAGCCTCACGACACGAGGTGTGCTCGGGGAGCTCGTCGTCATCGGCATCGTGACGTTCGAGGCTCCTACTCGCCTCGAGCTCGCGCTGATGTTGCCCGCGAGTTTTGCGAACCAGCGAGGCGGCGTCTTCCACGGGCTCGTCTTCTTCTTCATCGTCGTCATCACCCGCGTCGCTCCCGACGTCGCCTTTGGCGGGTGGCGACTCGCTCCCGTCCTGAACGGACAAGCTCGAGTTTTCGTCGTCTGCGGGTGGGAGCCATCCTTCCACCACTTGGAACAGCTACAATAAAAATGAAACAACGTTATCATAACCGCGACTGCGAATGGTGACGAAAATGGCAACTTACCGTCGGAGCTGGGCGCCTTGCGATATAGGGGGCGACCCCGGCCTTCGCGTCCAGGTACGCCGCCTGGGTGATCTTCTTTAGGTCCAGGATGTAGTCTTTGAGTTTCCACTCGACGAGGCAGGATTTTGTCGGGTCGTCCCTACCTGCATACTCGTACATATAATGGTTGCGGAGGGCCAAAGGCCCGAGCCGCCGCCCGAGCCAGCAGTTGTAAAGATTGATGGTTTGGAGGCCTTTCTTCTTCAGGCCGCGGATGGTTTGCAACATTTCGTCGACAACCATCCGTTGGTCCAGCGGGAGCTTGCCGACCTGGAGCCAACGCGGTTCGGGCCGGTTGGCGGAGTACCTTGGAAGCGCCACCTCGCCATCTGGAGTCGCCTTGGTGACGTAGAACCAGGATTTCTTCCACTCGTTTGCCGCCTTGGCCGGCAGCATCAGGTCGAAGAACGACGCCTTCGACTTCAGCTGAAACGTCAGGCCACCCGCAGCCAGCATCGGGCCGCCTGATTCTTCGTGACTAATCCTCCCATGGAATAGATCTTGCCACAGGGGGAAGTAGGGCCTGCAGCCCATATAGCACTCGTAGAACGCCACGAAAATGGCGAGCTGCTCGATGCTATG
This sequence comes from Avena insularis, assembly GCA_023614405.1. NCBI lineage: Eukaryota > Viridiplantae > Streptophyta > Magnoliopsida > Poales > Poaceae > Avena > Avena insularis. Next base: position 386,475,635 of record CM042693.1, on the reverse strand, counting down.
TGGGCCTAGGTCCAACGGCTGGATCCGTGAAAGCGCAGCGCGGAAGAAGAGAAGTGGGAAACCCCAGCCCCCGCTCCAGGTGGCTGGGGAAGCAAACGAATTCTCCCTCGCGTGGGTCCGGAGTCACCTCTCCGGCCGCGTGGATGCGCCATCTGCCGGCGCGCAGAATCCCGGCCTCCTCGAAGGACGCCAGTAGCGCCCTAGTGCACTTGGATCTGCCCCATGGTTCGGTGGAGGGGGCCATTGGTTGGAAGATTCGTGGAGGTCGGGGGTCTCTGGATCGGTTGGATCGCGATGCGGAGTGGAAACGAAGATGGGCATGATCGGAGGAAAGACGAAGGAGTGTTTCCCCGCTCGCCTGTCATTCTCCTTATATAGCGGTTGTTACCCGCCAATTTCGGGAGCCGTTGCTACGCAGTGATTACGCCAAAAGTTACCGTTGGATTACCCCAACGGCTAGTTTTGACCCCACTTGACGGTCCAACTTCATCCACTCGACTCGTCGCTCCGCGTGACTTGATTACTCGCCGACCCGATCACTATGACAGTGACTGAATATTCGCCGACCCGATCACTACGACAGTGACTGAATATTCGCCGACCCGCTCGCCGAGCTGCGACCCAATCGGTCGTCGTTAATGCGACTAGAATAACTGGTTTTTCCTTTATTCAGGAGTCCGCCGCCGATTCGACTGCGCATCCGCATTGGAGTTGTAAACACCGACTACCAGCGACCACCTGCGACCAATCAACGACGGCCTCGGGGACTACTGATGGGGATATGCCTACCGGGGTATACCCAGCAGGACGTTCGATCGCCCAGCGCCATGAGTGGGCTCATGGAACGGCGACTGGATCGAGACCTGGCGTGGACTCAAGCGACTGGAAGCTGAAGGCCTAGAAGCGTAGATAGGCCCAGTTGGATTAGGTTAAACGATCGCTGAAACCTTAACTGATTCGGTTGAGATCTGTAAACCCTAGGGGGTGAGTCTATATAAACCTCCCTAGAGGGCGCGTAGAGGATGTGTTCCATCATACACCCAAGTGACTCGCTGCCTAACCGCCGAGCTTGCCCCATTGTACTTCCACCATAATACAATCTAGCAGGAGTAGGTCTTTACCCTCGGGTAACTCGGGGTAAATCCTTGTGTCTCCCTCATCTCATCTGCAGATGGTCAATGCTGCCCATGTTCTACTACTCGCTGCCGATTGCAGCATCTATCGTGGTCATTCCCACGACAATGATCCTATCATAAATTCTTTATTTTCTTGTTACATTGATTTTGCACTTCATCTTGATGGTTTTGTTTGAACTTTTCAAATGTTTCACACTTCATCCTCATTAAGTAAATATTCATATATTCACTCAAATTTTCGGAGAAAGCATATGAAGTTGAAATCCATCGCTCTTGACTACACGTAATAGACTTCATACATCAAATATGTACAAATTTCAATAATCTAGTCATTCGTTCCCTTTTGGCTTATGAACGGAGTTTTAATTATCTCTAGAAAAGTTTCACAAGTGTCATTTGATCAAAAATCAAAAGACTACAAAATTCCATCCACATGGAGTTTCTTCATGTTTTCTTTCCAATATAATTTAAACGGCGATGTCACTTCCTAAGTGATCTTTTAATCAATTTGTCTTTCGAAACTTTTAGCACTAGTTTTAAGGATGTGATTTCTCCAACGAGATTTGTAAATCATCTATATTTTATGGATTACGGCAATTATTTGAACAAACCTTTTGTTCTCATAATACCTGATAAAACAAATCTTGAAGGCAAGCTTTGATTTCAATGAGCAACACAATAACCCTTTATTTGTTCTCGATGAACATCATCGCATATTCTTTTGTTGGTTACTTAGGCCATTGTAGTTCATAAATTGTGTTGTTTCGTATGACGATTCACACCAACAAATTCAGTATCTAATACTTAAGAACCACATTATTTAACAAGCAAAGAATATATCCATAACACGTATATCCTCTATATACTAAGATGAACAATTCTGGTCTTTTCTTTTCTGCCATATATTTCTGAGATTCTCTTTCGGTATTTCCTTTTCTGTTTGAAAGAATCTATCAACATTAATAGTGGAGCCATACACATGACACATAGTCCAAAGCATGTATAGTTAAATACCAATGTCTTTGGACTTGCACTTTAAAGTAAATCACCATCATCAAATGTTTGGTGTTCTTTCAAATTCCATTCTTTAGTAATCTTTTAGTGTAGTAAACATTTTACCTACATCAAATATTCATCCTTATCATGGAACTATTCATGATCAAGCTACTTTAGCTTATAATGGTGAATTGTGAGTATAATGTTGCTCTCCAAAACCTTTTGGAGGATTAGGACGACTAGTGTCTCCAACCTTTTGAAAATTCCCATCAAATATGAAAACATAAACTTTTCCATATTATACTCTATCATGTTATAATCAAAGCATCGTTTTAGATATCGCAATATCTTCCACATATGATGTTCCTAGATAACCTTGATATTAAAACAATCTTTTGAATATCAAGAATCATGGAGATAAACATGATACTTATATACTAACACTGGAATTGTTACTCTTGATTTAATACCAATTGTTAAACTTCACGGAATAACCGGAACTTACTGGAAGTTTGCAATATGACTTTTAAACTTTAGATTAACACTTCAAAATAATACGATACCAGTTCATAAAGTAACTAGCCAAAATTCTATAGTTCTATTATCTCAATTATAACTAAGCGCAAGGTGGTAAATGGATGCCAATGACTACAACAACTATGCAAATTCACTTTGATTTAATTTATGATAAATAGTGTTCAACTTTTAATCATATTGCTGTTGAACTCCTACTCAAAACAATATCCCTCACATTGTTTTAGTGATTACATGAACCAAATCCACTATACCAAGTCCGATCATCACGTGACATGATGTAGTTTCAAAGGCGAACAATCATCATGTTCATCATATCATCTATATGACTCATGCTTTACCTTTCGGTATTCTGTGTTCCGAGACCATGTCTGTACATGCTAGGCTCGTCAGGATCAAACCTTAGCTTTCGCATGAGCAAATCTGGCTTGCTCCCATTGTATACACTCATAGAATCTAACACACCCGATCATCACGTGGTGCTTCGTAACAACGAGCTTTAGCAATGGTTCCTACTAAGGATGAACACTTTATAACTTGATACTTTGTGAGAGGGATCATCTTATAATGCTACCGTCGCGACTAAGAAATACAAGATGCATAAAAGGATTAACATTACATGCAATTCATAATATGTGTTATGATATGGCCTTTCTTCTTGTGCTTCTGATCTCAATCTTCAAGCACGAACATGATCTCCATCGTCACCGGCATGGCGTCAAGGTCAATGGTGCCGCTCCATGGTTGTCGTCCACCAGCATCAACTATTACAACTACTTTGAATAATAGACACGCAGGTCTTAACGAAATTAAAAGACAACCATATGGCTCCTACCGGTTGCCGACTTACAATAAGGAACATTGCATACATCATATATAATCACAATCATGGCCATAGCACATCACAACACACCCCTGCAAAACAAAGTTAGACGCCTCTATTTTTCTTTGCATGTTTTACGTGGTTTGGGGCTTTCAATAAGTGTTGTTCTAACTTACGAACAAGAACCACAACGTTGATACTAGTATTGTCAATCACCCGTTGTAAATTGAATCTTAACTATGTTGGAAGAACATGCATCCGCAAAGCCACTTATGCAATACGTGTTGCATGTCAAGCGTGGAGCAAGTCTCATGAACGATGTCATGTAAGGTTAGCCCGGGCCGCTTCATCCCACCATCCCGCAAGATGCAAAGTACACAAGAAGCGATCGATAACAAAAGCATCAACGCCCACAATGACCATTGTGTTCTACTCGTGCAACATATCTACATATAGACACGGCTCTGATACCACTATAAGGGTTCGTAGCATCGAAAACAAAAAAATTCTATCGCATGAACACACACAAGCCAAGATCTATCTACTAGATTGTAGCAACGAGTCGATAGAGTACTAACCCTCGATGATCCAAAGTGGTTAACGAGAGCATATTCTCGTGGGTGATGTAGTCGTTCACTTGCCGATCTCAAGATCACGTAGGCGATCCTTCCGGCCAAGCGTTTCAGCGCTCCATGATCGGTCACACGTACGATACTCGATGAAGACCTTCCTCTCCCTTGTTCCAGCAGGCAGCAGAGGTTGTAGCTCTCTCCTCGTGATTCCGGCAGCACGACGGCGTGGATTCGGAAGTAGAGGGGAGATCCCGTAGGGTTTCGCCTAAGCCGGAGCGAGTATGGTGGAGTAGAGGGAGCCTCGGTGATCTAGGGTTTAGAGGGCCGAGGTTTAGATGTATCTAGCAACTAGAGTTTAGCTAGTCGGTAGCGGTTTAGAGGAGATCTAGATTGGTCGCAACTAGAGAGGGGGGGCGGCGGCCAACCTAGGGTTTCTTGGGCGCCTAGGGCAAGGGGGATACCTTGGGGTGCGCCCCCACCCCTCCTTGTATAGGTGGGGGCGTCCAAGGGTGTTCCCAACCCAGGTGGAAACCTTCCCAAACTTAGAAACCCTCCCTAACTCGGAAACCATGTTGGGATTTGACTTTTTCAAACTACCTTTTTGACTTTCAAATTAGAGTTTGATTTCTCTCTTCCAAGTGTCCAGCAAAGTGACCTAGGACATGATGCAACCATTACACTTTGTCATGACACATCCATGTACCCTTCCCCTTCTGGGTCGGTGAACCTTCTAGACCCTTCTAGAACATTCCGGTGAAAACACTGGAATCATTCCCGAACTCCGAAATTGGACTTTCCTTATATAAATCTTATTCCCCGGACCATTCCGGATCTCCTCGTGATATCCCAGATACCATCCGAGACTCCGAACAACATTTGGTCTCTTTACTCACATTCCATATCTACTAAACAACATCGAATCCTTAAGTGTGTCTCCCTACGGTTCGTAAATTACGCGGACATGATTGAGACACTTCTCTGATCAATAACCAATAGAGGAATCTGGAAATTCATATGGCTCCCACATATTTCTACGATTACTTTGCGATCGAATGAACCACTTACATACGATACCAATTTCCCTTTGTCTCGTGATAGTTTACTTATCCGAGGTTTGATCATCGGTATCTCTGCATACCTAGTTCAACCTCGTTACCGATAAGTACTCTTTTCTTGTTCCTGTGATATGTGCTCCCTTGTGAGACAGTCACATGCTTGCAAGCTAATTGGATGACATTCCACCGAGAGGGCCCAGAGTATATGTATCCGTCATATGGATGGACAAATCCCATTCTTGATCCATGTGCCTCAACACATACTTTCCGAACACTCAATGCCACCTTTATAGCCACCCAGTTAAGGTGTGGTGTTTGATGTCATCAAAGCATCCATCCGGTGATGGTGATTAGCATGATCTCATGGTCGAAGGATTTAGGTTACTATGTATTTGAAAGCTTATAGCAACTGAACTATATTAAATGACTTGATCTTTATGCTATGCTTAACTATAGGAGTATGTCCATCATACCATTCTCCTAATGTTATGATCTTGTTGTTAATAACATCTCAATGTTCATGATGAGGAAACCATGATCATATATTAACCAACAAGCTAGTTTAACAAGAGGCTTTACCAGGGACTCTTTTATGTTTACAAAACACACAAGTATTAATGTTTCCGGTTAATACAATTGTAGCATAGTATGTAAACATTTATCATAAGCATGAAGATATGATAATAACCTCTTTATTATTGCCTCTTGGGCATATCTCCAACAAGTGTGGGGTTGGCGTGGATGACGGTCCCCTTGCTGCAGTGCGGCGGTGGGGCTTCACGGGCCCTCGGGGGCTCGACCAGGCCAGGTGGGCCTGGTTTGCCCTGCAGCTGTATCCGGTCGGCTACCATCTTCTGGTGGTGGAGGTAGTTCCGTCCCGGTATTGTTGTTCCGGTAACCCTGCCGAAGCCTGCTCTTTCCTGTCCTACCGGCCTTACTTCACGGGTCTCGGTGCGACAGCGGTGGCGGCTGCAAGACCGTGGTGGCGTGCACTGGTGGGCGACGAGCTTGGTGGCGCACTACGATTGCGTCCAGGAGTGTGTTTTTTCTGAGGGGTCGGGAGAAATCCTTGTCTTCTTGACACCGACGCGGTGACGCCTGCGGGCGCCACCGTCCTTCCTGAAGGGCGTCGGGTGTACCTCTTCTCCACCTCCCGGTGTGCACCGGGGGAAACCCTAGGACCTGTCCGGGCAGCAGCGTCGTCATCGTCGCTTTTCCTTCTTGGAGGTGTTGCTTGGTGCGTGGCTCTTCGTAGTGCTAGGCTTGCGGTGGAACTTAGTTGGAGGGCGCAACGGTTGCGGGTCGCCCTCGTTTTCGTCAAGCCGCTGTTATCGGCTTTGCTTTCTTTTCTTTTTCTTTTGTGTTTTCTTTTGGCTTTCTCTTGGGTGATATGCTGTCTGGCCCAGCAACGGTTTCAACTGGTTGCTATATTTATATAGCTGGGCGTATGCCTATTTCGAGAGAGAGAGTGGAAACCAGTTAAAATGCAATGTGACACCAAGGAAGGATACAGATACAATATACTCCCTCCGTTTCAAAATATAAGATGTTTTAGCTTTGTGAAACAAGTGTATCTAGACTAGTATTAGTATGTAGGTTCACTCATGTTTGAAGTGAATCTACACACTAAAACAAGCCTAGATACATTTTCTTCACAAACCTAAAACATCTTATATTTTGAAACGGAGGGAGTATTTAATTAGGCCATACCAAAGGATACCGCGTGTTAGACCATGATGGAGCTGGAGTGGGCTTGGAGAGCTCGTGTGCCCTGTGTGTTCGGTGTTCATGCTGAACAGTGGGACAACGACAACAACCACATAATCAATGGAAGCACACCGTGCTTTAACAGAAAGTTCTGTGGACAGGAAACGGCAACAAATGGTGCAGAACTGCTTTCTGAAAAGAATGAAAGATTTGTTCCATTATTGGCAGGGAATAAGAATTGGGCCTTCTTTGATTTGAAAGAAAAGAACATATGAGCTAGTCTCGCTTCTATAGGAATTAAAAGTGGTGCTCCTCCCTTTGACTAGAACAATTTGCTACAACAATTTTTGCTATTTGCGTCAGGTTTCAATACAACATCGCTTCGCATGTTAGATGGCAGCACCTTTTCAAAATATAGCCTTTTTCTGAAAGTATGTAATTAGACGTATTTTAGTGTATAGGTATACTTATTTTGCTCCAAAGCTACACACTAAAAGACATCTAGATACTTTTAGAAAAAAATGCTAATCCATTCTATAATTTTGAACAGAGGAAGTACCATTGTACCATCACTTTAAGGTGGGTTCGCCGGTGAATAGACTTATCCCTCAATGTTATGGACATAATTATGAAAACAAGCCATGGTAATAGGCATCTGATTTTAACAATTGCTGAGCAACTAGGGCATGATTACTAGGAAACATTATACAATTAAGGTTATATTTTCAAGTCCTTACTAAATGAGACATTTTCTTCATCAACCACACTAAATATTTGGACTACAAATTCCACTTACACTAGTATGCACAAATGCATCCTCGTTTTATTTCCTCTTGTTTAATAATCTATATTTTCTACTTTTTGAAATACCAAGCTAAGGTACCTTAGGTAGTACCTTCTAGAAATATTCACCAAATGTTCCAAACTTTTTCCACATGGACCATACTACATTATATTATTGATGCAAACATTCCAATTCTTCCAAAACAATTATCTATTATGTAGGAGTTAAATAAATTTCTAGTTGTTTACTGACAATAATTGTATTTTGAACTACATGTATATAAAAAGGCTAGAAGTGCAAGACATACTCATATTTAAGTATTTCTATAAATTTTAAGCTACTTTCCGGAAAATATAGGAAAAATCAATTCATTCGAGAAAATAAAAAATTATAATGCAGTATATCTATTCATATTTTGTATAAAATCTAATTGTGGTCGAAAAGTTATAAAAGTTAGCATGAGACCATTTTATGCTCTCAAAAGGATGTGCTCAAAAGTATAGAAATGTTTAAAAAACTTGGATGTACATTCCTTGTAACTAATGTTTTATAAATATGAAACCTCATACCTACAAAACTAAACTACGAAATTTATAATACACATAACATTATCTTCATCATCCACACTTACTGTTAGTACTTGAACTTCTATGCTATTTACAAGTTTACCTTCATTTTCCACCATTTTATGGAGAAATTAGTATTTTTATTTTTGAACTACCAAGTTTAATTAGGTATCATGTGTAAACCATCCATGAATATTTATGCTACATATTTCAAACTTTTTCTACGTGGAACATACATTACCCTGCTAATGTCATATTTTTGTATTTTTCTAAAACGATTTGCTATTATGTAGTAACTAAATGAATATCTCTACTAGTATATTTTTTATTATTTAATTTTAAACTACATATACTAAAAATCATTAAAGAAGCTTATTATTTATGTACTTAGATATATTGACAAATCACAAGTTTGTTTGGAAATATCCATAGTTAAACATGCACCTTGTTGAATTCTGATTTCTTACCGATTGCTTTTGATGAACACTCTGGTCATTTAGCGATTTTTTAGATTCTCAAAATTCAAAAAGGATAAAAAGTTACGGCAAAAAGAAGTTTTTTTTCCTGTAGAAAAAAAAGTGAGGTCACTTTCCCATGGCGCATGGCATAAAGGTGCGCCACAGGTAAGTTTTGGCGGGATTCAAATTTAAACCTGCACCCGGTCACCTAAACCTTCTCCTTCTCTTCGCCTCCACCTTAATTTCCCTCCCATTCTACTCTCTTTCTCTCCTCCTTATCCTCTCCTCTCCTTCTCCACCTCTACCTCCACCTTCCATTCTCCAACAGCGCCTCCCTACTCCGACCGTGCCGCTCTCCTCCAACATCGTCACCCTACTCCAACCGCGATACCCTCCTCCAACCGCGCTGCCCTACTTCGACGAGGCGGCATCGATCGCTTCGACGAGGCGACATCGACCACTCCAATAAGGCGATGACGGTGACCTCTCCAACGAGGCAACATAGATCGCGGTGACGACGGCCACTCCAGCGAGGCGATGGTGGCGACCTCTCTGACGAGGCAACGACGATCGCGGTGACGAAGACCGCTCCGACGAGGTGACGGCGGCGACCTCTTCGATGAGGCAATGACGACGAACGTTCCGACGAGTGACGGCAGTGACGGCCATGGGGAGATCCAGATCTCCCGCTTTTTCGAAATTTGCCATTTGTACCCGTGACGCTCATGTACCGCTACCCGTGATGCACTGGGTGGTGCACCACGGGTAACTTTTTTACCCATACCGCACAAGGCAGTGCGTTACGGGTAAATTTTACCTGTAGCGTGAATCTTGTGGCACAATGCAAGTGCGCTACGGGTGCCCAAAATCTGTGCGCCACGGGTAGGGGCGATAGTGGCGGAGATTGAAAAAAATCATGGGCAGGCCAAGCTAAAAAAACACAAAAAATTTATTTTGAAACACACCATTGCACTACACAAGTAGAGTAGATATTAGACATTGATCAAATGTTTTTGTTCCTGTTGGTTATAAAATCAGGAGAAGCATACATTTATATAATATTACTACATAGACACACAACAAAAGAGGCGCTAAGCCTGAGGAGAACCTAAAAATAGACAGAGAGATACATACTATAAGTCAGCAGCCCAATACTTGATGCTTTTAAAATCTGAAATGACATCATCGTACTTGTATTCCTTCAGAATATCACCCTCAATATGAACCAACATGTTATTGGCAAGATTTTCATCCTCCATCTTATTGCGCAGCCGTGTTTTAATAATCTTCATACTAGAGAATGCTCGTTCCACACTCGCCGTAGAAACTGGAAGAGTAATGAGCAAACGGAGTAACCTATCAATTAAATTGTAGATATTATTCCTTCCCGTCTCCACAAGGCATCGGCAAAGATCAATCAAGGTTGATATATTCTTCAACTCTTTATCTTTCAAAGCATCCGGTACAAAATGTTTCAATTGTTGTTGTAATCCATAAATATCTTGGGGGAAATCAGCTGGGTAGTACTTTTTCACCATCTCACATATCTCACTAGCATTGAATCCTCTGAATTTGTTTCTAGGAATCAAAGTGGCACTAGTAGATAGAAGATCCATTACCTTCTCATTGAACCTTCGGTTTAATTCAAACAGTTGAGTGTCCAAGGTTGCACGGAAAGTTTCCACTCGAGTGTTTTACACAAAATTCAATAACCGTGCCAATGAATTGTTGGTAGCCATCATCTGATCTCAGCTCTTGAAGACACTGTTTTGTTGTGGATACTAGGCGAACATTATTTACAATATCTTGTGACTTCTTTTGAAAATCTTGGCCAAGTACTTCAGTGATCTCAAATATTTCCTTCGTCAAGCATAAGATAAATATGAACTCAAAGGATGATAAGTGTCCAAAAGAAGTGTCTGCATCTGCATGTATTAACCCAAGTGATCCATATGCGGCCATATCTTGAATAACAGAATAAACAACACCAAAGATCTCCATAAGGCATAAACTGAAGCAAAATTAGAACCCCATCCGGTGTCTCCCGGTCGCTGAAGTGCGCGAATCTGATTTGCCCCTTGACCTGTCTCAATGCTAGCATTAGCGATTCCCTTTTCTAGTTCAACTACTCGGGCATGGTGAAGCTCATCATGACGCTTTGAGGAGGAGTCGACAGTATTTATTATAAATATCAATTTCTGAAAGAATTGGGAAATAGGAACCACTTATTTGGATGCATCAACTAGAGCAAGTTGCAAGTGGTGGGCATAACAATGGACATAATAAGCATATGGGCATTCTTTGAGGAAAAGAGCTTGGAGTCCATTCAACTCACCTCTCATGTTACTAGCCCTGTCATAACCTTGCCTTCGAAGGTTCTGAATATTGAAACCATGGTATGTTAAAACAGATGTCAACTCATCTTTAAGTGTCAGAGACCTTGTGTTCGCCACATGTATCAAGTCAAAGAATCTCTCTTGTAAAACACCATCTTTGTCAACAAATCTTAGAACCAACGCCATTTGCTCTCTCTTTGACACATCACATGTTTCATCTACTAAAATGGATAATTTAGAATCCCCAATTTCCTCACGAATAAGCTTCCTGATTTTGCATGCATATATACTCAAGATCTCCATCTGAATCTCGGGCGATGTGTATTTTGAATTGTATGGAGCATCCCCCCCACCACAACTTTGGCAATCTCGGGGTTGAATTCTACAAGAAGATCCACCATTTAAAGAAAGTTCCCTTTATTCTTTGACAAAGCACTCTCATTATGCCCTCTAAATGCACAAGATTGAAATGCAAGCCACTTAACAACCGCAATAGATACTTTCAGCCGCAAGCGATTTCGCTCTACTTTATCCTTTTCCTTCACCGCAATAATATTTTCTATATGACATGGTTGATGCATTAAGGCATGACAAGCACTGACTGCATTGTTGTGTGGAGAGCAAGGCCCAGAACCTATGTGAGTCAAGAATGCACAATGTTTTCCACTATTTACCCTCTTCCACTTGTCAAATCCATCAACCACGAATACGTGAGAACCACCTCGTGCATTCTCACTATTGATGAACACAAAGCAAAATAGACAATATGCACGATCTTCGTCCTCCGAGTACTCCAGCCACGATGGAAAAAAGGCCAAACCAGCTGTACTGAAAGCAGCGTCGATGCCCTTCTTCACCTGAAAGTTCACAATTCTGTAGATGGGGCTGCATAGGGCCTAACAACAAGTATGCTCTCCTCACAGAATCTCTTTGCTCTGCTGGATATTGCCAAATCTGAGGTCGCAGTCCAGGGTCTCGCTGCATGTAGTCAATACCTCGAAAAGTAACAGGTTCATTTGTCTCTACTCCTTCATCATGATTGTTGTTGTTGTTGTTGTTGTTGTTGTTGTTGTTGTTGGTGGTGGTGGTGGTGGTGGTGTTGGTGTTGCTGTTGGTGTTGTTGTTGCTGTTGGTGTTGCTGTTGGTGTTGCTGTTGCTGTTGTTGTTGCTGTTGTTGTTGGTGTTGCTGTTGTTGCTGTTGCTGTTGGTGTTGTTGTTCAAGCAATGGCAAGGAATCATTTGTTGTTGATGCAGGATCTTCAATTTCATTTGTCTCATCCCTTTTTCTTTTCAATACAAAATCAATTCTACGTTGAGTGACCTTTCCTATTGGTGTTGGCTGTTGCAATTTGCAGAATTGGAGATCAAATTTTGCTTCCAAAGAACAATTAATCTGGGCAAACTTTAATTTGGACAAAGAAAATAGATTACCGGAGAAGAACTGGAAAAGAGAAGGGGATCGATTCGTGGTCGCAGACTCGTAGGCAGGATCAGAGGAGCAGCTGGCTCGGCAGCCCGTCCCGTGCCCGTGCTTGCAGTTGCAGGCTACCCGCTGCGCCGCTGTGGCTGACTCCCTCCCTGGCCGACCCTAGGCCTCCGGCGGCAACGCGGCGCTGCTGGACCTCCTCTGCTCCACCACCTCCCTCCGATTGGAAGACCTAGCTTGGCGCCTCCATGGTCATCGTTTGTGTCGAATAAGGCAGAGAGGAATCGATGGGAAACTTCCTGGAAGGCAGCCTACGTACAGGGAAAGAGTACGTGGTGGGCTGGGCCTTAGATGCATAGGGGTATATTTTTTTGGCAAAAAACCTGGGGGGCCACGGCCGAGTTCGGCCCCAATAGAGCTCCGCCAGTGAGGGGCGACATCAACGAAACCACCCTCGAGGACATCAACGATGCTGGAGAGGGGTAGGCGACAATGGGAGAAGGCCGTAAGCAAGGCAGCCGACAAATGGCCAAGAGGAGTCCACGCGTCATGCCATAGAGACTGAACGCCCATCCCGAAGATAGAGTTCTTAAATCTGCAGATCTTAGATCTTGCCAAAATTGTTCAAAAGTAAAAGACTACAAAGATCATTTGTGTTCCCATTATCAATTCCTACTTGTATTAATCTTTTCAAAATTTTCTATTCTTTATGCCCCTACAGAAAATACACCACCTAGGCCGTTGCAAGGATGTGATACAAGGATGTGCAACACAAGACCCACTATAAGCTCTTGTTCAACTGCTGCCGGAACCTCCTGATAAACATATCAGCAGCCTGGTCAATCTCATCCTCCATGTTGAACTCCAACCCTTCTATCTCCCGGTTGTTTCTGATTACGTCCATGACAGAAGGCTCATCTTCATCATCCATACCACACACATCACCATCGTCATCATCCTCTGACTCCTCCGTGTAGCAATTGTCATGATCACTGAAGATGGGGTGCAGTGTCCAGTCAGGGCAGCCACCATGACCACTTTCCTGGGCCAACTGAGCCAATTGATACGAGAGATCGTTGGGCATGTCAAAACCATGCACTGCAACCTGTCTATTCTCGACCTTGCGCATCATGAGAGACTTGTGGCAGTCCACCCTCTCTCTGTCAGTCACAACGAGCCTGTGGATCTTGTGAGAGATCACAGCGACCGAGCTCATCCTGCGGCGCTGGAGCACGGCAAGGACGAGGAGCCTGCCCGCGAGCACGCCCGTCTTGCTCTTACACATCGCCGCAGCCTTCTTCAGGTGCTGTGCTGCCTTGCCGATCTTCATTTTTTAGTTGAGAGGTGAGCAAAGCAGTTGCCCAGGCTTGAAATGGGGTAGGATTCAGAGATTAGAGAAGCTGGTTTGTGTTTCTGAGGCATGTGACTTGTCGTGAGCCTCCAATGTTGTATTTATAGTCAGAAGCTGAGTGTACAAATAACAATGAAGTACCTTTTGCTCATGTCATGTCGTGATCAAGCTTTTGGTACCTAGCGTATAATAAGTAAAACATGCAAGTGAGGTCTCAAATTGCCAGTGTCTAAAGCTCATGATTGCTTAATAAAATGTGTTGCTTGACAGATTTTTTTTGGAAGAAAAAGTTGGTCGAAAGCTAGCAACCAGACCGGACAGCTTTTCTTGGTGGTCTCCTGCAGCCGTGTGATTCATGCCAGAAATACCAAAAGTAGCAGTTCGCGCGTCCCCAGCTTTGTGCTGACCTGAGATATGATTAGCTTTGCTTCTCTTCTATGCGCTCTGCTGCTCTATCGACCGTCATCACGCATAAAGCCAAAGAGATCTCCGTGATAGATATAGATGGAAGCTTCTCCATATTTTTTATGTAGTCACAACGATATTATGGTGCTGGAGAATTGAGTATATTTATCCTTGCGGCACACGTGGTTCCCGTGTGCTCACGTGGTACCGCAATCACGGCAGCAAAAAAAAGTACCATTGCATCGTGTGTAGATTGTCCTTTTCCGAATCTTAGACACGAAGGGATATTTTTTTTTGTCGTGTCGGGCGCACCCTTGAGTGCGTTTGAATATGTCTCTTGAGGTTTTGGATCTTGTGATTTGACCTCTGCCCGCTATTAAACAGTTTTGCTAAACCTATGTCCCTTGAATTTTTTTCTTTCTCATTGCATTAGCCGTGGAGTTTGGATGTAATGAACCGCTTCGAAAAGTAGCTTTTTTTGTTCAAAATGTATGTCCTTTACTGTTTTAATTCAGCTCCACCTATCTATCTATCTCCATTTTACATGCACACCAAATAGGTGGCCTAACTCTAGACACTTTGTGTTAGAATATCTATGTAGTAGTTGTCTAGGACTCCATGTTGTACGTGTTTGAGTCATAGTCGGTATCCATACCGGTTGTATGCCCCTATAACTTGTACTGTCCAACTTATATATACACACCGAGAGCCCCATCGAGGGTATCGATCTCTATTTGATTTACATGGTATCAGAGCTTTGATGAAGAATATGATGCCTTTGTTGCCGCAATCACTGCTTTGATAAAGGCGGAGAAGAACGTGAGTCTAAGTGATGTGTACTCACGGTTCATGTCCTATGATGCTCGGATGGAGTCCAGAAAATCAAGTGATGGTTCGTCTGTTAACTCAGCAACTCGGGGTGGTCGTGGAGGTGGCCGTGGACGTGGAGATCAACATTAAGAACAATACTGTGAACGTCGGTATGATTATGACCAACACAATGGCTATGGTGGCGGCTATGATCGTCAGAACTATGGTGGTGGTCGTGGCGGATATGGTGGTGGCAATAGTGGCCGAAACCCCTAGGGAAACCATCAGAATTATGGCCGCACCAATGATACTTGTCAAATATGTGGCAAAGTTAGGCATATTGCACTGAACTGCTGGAAAAGTCTTAAAAAACTATAGGGGGCAAAACAAATCTGCTGGTGCCGCCTATGGATCGTATGGAGTTGACACAAATTGGTACACTGATTCTGGTGCAACAGATCATATCACAGGAGAACTGGAGAAGCTGCATGTGAGAGATCGCTACAACGACAATGAAAAAATTCACACGGCTAGTGGCTCAGGTATGAATATACATCATATTGGTCATTCTTTAATTCATACCCTTACTCATGATTTGCATCTTAATAGTATCCTTCATGTTCCTAAAGACACACAGAGTCTTCTCTCTACTAGTCGCCTAGCACGTGATAATAATGCCTTTGTCGAATATTGGCCTAACTCTTTTTTTTGTCAAGGATCAGGACACGAGGGAGGTTCTTCTCCAAGGTAGATGTGTGGATGGGCTCTATCCCTTGTCGTCATCATCCGCGTCTTCCCTTGGTCGTCATGCTCATGGTGCGGCCAAGTCTTCCTCGTCATTGTGGCACAGGCGTCTAGGTCATCTGTCATCCGTCATGGTTCATCAAGTTCTTCGTGATAACAGTATTCCGTTTAGTGAGTCCAATAAAGAGTCAGTTTGTGATGCATGTCAGATGGCAAAAAGTCATCAGTTTCCTTATCCAAAGTCAACTAGTGTGTCTACTTCACCACTTGAACTTATGTTTTCCGATGTATGGGGCCCTGTCACAGAATCTTTTGGTCATTTTAAATACTATGTGAGTTTTATTGATAATTATAGCAAGTTCACTTGGATATATCTTTTGAAAAAGAAATCTGATGTGTTTCAGAAATTTCATGATTTTCAGCATCATGTTGAGTGATGCGTGCACCCAGTGTTGATGTGGGACACTTTGTTGGAACCCCAAGAGCAAGGTGTGATGAGCACAACACCAAGTTTTCCTTAGTAGAGACCGAGGTTATCGAACCTGAAGGAGGAAGGAAACGTCTCAAAGGTGTTGCAAGCAACGTGCAGACCTATACAACACAAATTCAAGACTTTGTCCCAACGAATCAGTGAGGTTGTCAAGCTCACCGGTTTGCTGTAACAAAGGATTAAACATATGATGTGGAAGGTAATGGTTTGCAGCAAGTAAACAAGTAACAGTGGAAGATGTATCAATGGTAAAGATTGGACCGGGGTTCATAGTTCACTAGAGGTGCTCTCCTTAGATAAACAACATGGCATGAAGGATAAACAAATTACAGCTAGGCAATTGATAGAAACTGAGCAAGGCATAACAATGCAATTACTAGTCAGAAAGATCCTATGAGATTCGATTGGGCAATACAACAAGATACATAGACCGCCATCCAAATGCATCTATGACTAGAAGTCCATCTTGAGGTTATCATCCGAACCCCCTCCAGTATTAAGTTACAAGCAATAGACAACTGCTTTAAGCAAAGTGTGTAAGGTAAACAGTCCACATATTCCATGAACAAGAGACCATTGTTTTCTTCCTAGTAGCAATATCACATCTACAACCGAAGAGATTATTGTCACTTCCCTTGGAAACTAGAGGCATGAACCCACTATCGAGCATAAATACCCCTTCTTGGAGTCACTAGCAACTACTTGGCCAAGATAGCTACTAGCAACGAAGAGCATGCAAGATCACAAACAACACAGTCATGATAGAATCATAAAGACAAAACCATTAATCAAACCAACATAATAATCTCAATATCCATCGGATCCCTGAAAACACAACATGCATGATTACAAACAGATTAGATCTTGATCATGAACGGAGCTCACAAGATCTATAGATCAAAGCACAAAGGAGGAGATACAACCATCTAGCTACTACATGGACCCATAGTCCAAGGTGGAACTACTCACACATCATACCGGAGAGAAGGCCTCCGGGATGATCTCCCCTCCGGCAGGGTGTCGGGAAGAACTTCAGATCCCCCTAATCTAGGGACGATGTTGGCGGCGGCTACAGACGGTTTCGTGGAGATTTGATCACGTGCTTAGGGTTTCTGCATCAGGGGATTCTTATAGGGGAAGAGGGAGGCCGAGGAGGCGGCCAGGGGCCCCACACCCCTCCCAGGCTAGGGGTAGGGCCCACCTGCGCCTAGGGTGGGTCTGGTCGCCCTGGCCGGCCTCTCCGGCTCCCCTCTGGACTTCTTGTTCCCCACGGAAAGTAATTGACGTTGACGTTTGTCTCGTCCAATTCCGAGAATATTTCTTTACTAACTTTTATGAAACCAAAAACAGCAGAAAACATGCATCTGACACTATGGCAACTTGTTAATAGGTTAGTACCAGAAAACATGTAAAAACACCCCAAAGTGTAGACAAAGCAAAGCAAAGTAGATACTAAACAAGCATGGAGCATCAAAAATTATAGATACGTTTCCAACGTATCATTGAGCGACTCTTTCATAAGAAAATCCTTGCAATGCAAACTGACTAGGGAGGCGAGTATCAGAAAACCAATTCCTTTTTTTAGCGAGTGGGCATATCCCATCTTGTATCGTTTCCTCATGCACATTAGCAGAACGGCCCTGCAGAGCGTAAGCATAGACATATTGTGGAAGTTGGTCTATCCCTCTGATGACTCACAAGTATAGGGGGTGTATCGCAGTACTTTCGATATATAGGAGTGTCGATCCCAACGAGGAGCAGAAGGTGCTGAACAGTGGTATGGAGCAGGAACTCTCTGTAAATACTTAGCAAACGGATTTTTAGTGGTTTTCTAATAAGGCAACAAAACAAAGAGCAAGTAGCAAAGACAATAAAAAACAGAGCAAGTGGCCCAATCCTTTCTTAGCAAAGGACAAGCCGGTGGAAATACTTATAAGGAACAAACGTTCTCAAGGACACATGGGAATTCTGTCAAGTGCTTTCGCTTCAAATAGCTAAGTACTCTTCTCTGGTGTTGTAAGTGTTGTGTGGGTGAACCTGTGCTGACATACCAACCTTACTTGGACTAATACATACTTGTGATTAAACCCACTACAAGGATCCGCACTACAGGGAAGTAATTAAGATATAAATCTAACCAAAGCCTTAAACTCTGATATCCTACGCTCCCTTGTGCAAAGCTGTCCTAACGGGGGTTTAGGTTTCTGTCACTCCAGCAACCCCACAATTAGTAGCCAAATACACAATGCATTCCCATAGGCCCATAAATGGTGAAGTATCATGTAGTCGACGTTCACATGACACCACTAGAAGAATAGCACCACAACTTAAATACTAGACCATTGAATAATAACTCAACACAAATCCACTAGTAACAACATGACTTTTCCCATGTCCTCAAAAACTAAACAAACTACTCACGAGACATCACATGGATCAAGATCAGATGATATGATAATGAATAACAATCTGAACATAAACAATAATCCAATGGTTCCACTCACAAGCATCAACTACACTAGTAATCTACACCTGGAAGGTTTCCCCTAATGAACTAAAGCAATATCCAACACAATTGTTACAGCGAGATGGAGTAATGATGATGGTGCTGGTGGAGATGATGGTGTGGATGATGATGATGATCCCGATGAATCCTAGCTTGACGATGGTGTTGATGGCGGCGATCTCCCCTCTCCGGAAAGGAATTTCCCTGGCAGAAATCTATCTTCCAAAGAGATATTTCTCTCTCGGTGTTTTACGTCCTGTAGAGGTGGCAGAAATCTATCTTTGGTCGCCCCGCAGATATTAGGGTTCCGAAAGGAAGATATAGGCGAGAGGGTGGAGTCGGAGGCCAGGCAGGTGGGCCACACCTGCCCTAGGCGCGACCTAGGGGGACCCGCGCTTAGGGGGTGTGGGCCCCCTGCGGCCCTTCTTCGCCTCCCTTTCTGGCTTCCTCTGTCTTCTGGGAAAATATAATTTTCCCATATTTTTCTGCCATTTTTCTGATCTTCACGAAATTGCATCAAAACACCTCTTTTTTCCATCAGAATCCAGACTCCGGCAGTTCATCCTCCAAGAATCATCCAACATGCATAAATAGATGAAAAGACATAAGTATTACCTCATAATAAGACATATATCAATGAATAGAGGTAAATTATGATATAGAATGGTGATGCAAATTGGGCGTATCACCCTCCTTGCGTACGCATCCATGCCACTAAAATATTGGGATGAAGCTTTTCAAACAGCCGTATATTTGATCAATCGTCTCCCTAGCAAGGTTATTCAGTAAAAAACGCCCATAGAAATTCTTTTTGGTAACACCGGCGATTACTCCCTTCTGTGCATCTTTGGGTGTGCTTGTTTGTGAAATCTTTGTCCTTATAACAAACATAAGTTAAATTTCTCGTCCAAACAGTGTGCGTTCCTTGGGTATAGTTCTCTTCATAATGGATACAGATATCTTGATATCTCTACAGGTCGTATCTATATATCTCGTGACATTGTTTTTGATGAAGCTGTCTTTCCTTTTGCCTTGTTGCATTCCAATGCCAGTGCTCGACTTCGTCAGGAGATTAATCTCGTTCCTCTATCTTTGCAACCTTTTAATTTGCATAACCATGAGGATCATGAATTGCATGAACCAATTGATGTTAATCTTGGTAATGCCACTGATATTGCCGCTGAGTCATTTTTGTAGGACACAAATTACACATCTAGTGCAAATACCAGTAATTTGTAGGGCTCAGCACGGCAATCGACGAAGCCCCTGCATGTCAATCCACCTCGGGGCCTGATCGATCTGTTCGATTATGCCACCCTCGGGCGTGGCGCCTTCGGTTCGCCTCTTTCCGTGTGGCCCATCTTGTGGACACGTGATGCACCCGGTGTTGACGTGGGAGCGCTTGGAGCAAAACCCCAAGAGCAAGGTGTGATGAGCACATCAGCAAGTTTTCCCTCAGTAGAGACCGAGGTTATCGAACCAGTAGGAGGAAGGAAATGACTCAAAGTTGTTTCTAGCAACTTGGAGACATGCACAACACAAACTCAAGACTTTGTCCCAACGAATCATTGAGGTTGTCAAGCTCACCGGTTTGCTGTAACAAAGGATTAAACGTATGGTGTGGAAGGTGATGATGATTTGCAGCAAGTAAACAGTAACAGTGGAAGATGTATCAATGGTAAAGATTGGACCGGGGTCCATAGTTCACTAGAGGTGCTCTCCTTAGATAAACAAACATGGCATGAAGGATAAACAAATTACAGGGGGATTAGCAGGGGACTGAGCAAGGCATAACAATGTAATACTAGAAACAAAGATCCTAATGGGCAGAACAACAATATACAACAATATACCATTTGTATCCAATCTATGACTAATCTAGACCTTCAGGTTATCATCGAACCCCTCGGTATTACAAGTTGCAAACAGCAGGCAAGCATAACTTACAAAAAGTGTGTAAGTAAACAATCCACTTGTTCCATGAACACAAGGACGTGTTTTTCCTCCTAGTGGCACACATCTACTACAAGTAGAGATTTCTGTCACTTCCCTTGATTAAGTAGAGGCATGAACCCACTATCGAGCATAAACACCCCCTCTTGGAGTCACTAGCAACTAATTGGCCAAGATAGCTACTAACAACGGAGAGCATGCAATATCACAAACAACACAGACATGATATAATCAAATAGATAAAAAACACTAATCAATCTGACATAGTAATCTCAATATCCATCGGATCCCTGAAAACACAACATGCATGATTACAAATAGATGAGAGCTTGATCATGAACGGAGCTCACAAGATCTAGACATGAAAGCACAAATGAGGATATACAACCATCTAGATACTACATGGACCTGTAGTCCAAGGTGGAACTACTCACGCTTCATACCGGAGGCTGGCATGATGAAGAAGAAGGCCTCCTGGATGATCTCCCCTCTGGCAGGGTGCTGGGAAGAACTTCAGATCCCCCCGATCTAGGAACGATGGTGGCGGCGGCTATAGACGGTTTCATGGAATATTGATCGGGGTTTAGGGTTTAGGCATCAGGGGGACTTTATAGGCAAAGATGCGATGCAGGGGGGCCACCAGGGTAGCTGCACCCCCTCAGGCGCGACTAGGGCTAGGCCGCGCCGCCAGGGGGTGTGGCCCCCTAGTGCCTCCCCTCCGTCTCGTACTCTGGCTTCGTGTTCCCCACGGTAAAATATTGTCTTTGGCTTTTGTCCCGTCCAATTCCGAGAATATTTATTTTTTGCCTTTCTGGAACCAAAAACACAAGAAAACAGGCAACCGGCACTGTGGCAACTTGTTAATAGGTTAGTACCAAAAAACATATAAAAGTACGTCAAAGTGTAGACAAAGCAAAACAAAGTAGATACTAAACAAGCATGGGACATCAAAAATTATAGATACATTTCCGACGTATCAACCTATCTGGCGAGTTGTCGACCGCACCCAGTAGTGCTAGAGGATCCGCTGCATCCTCATCTCGTGCCTCCCTGGCCACACCAGTGGCTACAGGATCTCCTACGGCGTCTGACGACGATTCTGGCGCCCAAAGCCTGCCATCCGGATGGGGTGTGGCATCTACGCCTGTAGCTTCACCTGTGGTTCCTTCTGATCGCCGACATACACGTCTCCAGAGCAGTTGATACGTTGGAAACGTATCTATAATTTTTATGATCCATGCTTGTTTAGTATCTACTTTGCTTTGCTTGTCTACACTTTGAGGTGCTTTTTACATGTTTTCTGGTACTAACCTATTAACAAGTTGCAACAGTGCGAGATGCCTGTTTTTGGTTTTAGAAAAGTTAGTAAAGAAATATTCTCGGAATTGGATGGGACAAACGTCAAAGTCAATTACTTTACGTGGGGAACAAGAAATCCAGAGGGGAGACAGAGGGGCCAGCCGAGGGGGGGGGGGACAGACCCACTCCAGGCGCGGGTGGGCCCAGCCCCACGCCTGGCTAGGGTTTGGCTACTTGGTCGCCTCCTCAGCCTCCCCCTTCGCCTATAAAAATCCCCCGATGCAGAAACCCTAAGCACCCAATCAAATCTCCACGAAACCGTCTGTAGCTGCCGCCACCATCGTCCCTAGATCGGGGGGATCTGAAGTTCTTCCCGGCACCCTGTGGATGGGAGATCATCCCGGAGGCCTTCTCTTCGGTATAATGCGTGAGTAGTTCCACCTTGGACTATGGGTCCATGTAGTAGCTAGATGGTTGTATCTCCTCCTTTGTGCTTTCATGTATAGATCTTGTGAGCTCCGTTCATGATCAAGATCTAATCTATTTGTAATCATGCATGTTGTGTTTGCGGGGATCCAATGGATATTGAGATTATTATGTTGGTTTGATTAATGGTTTTGTCTTTATGATTCTATGATGTCTGTGTTGTTTGTGATCTTGCATGCTCTCCGTTTTTAGTAGCTATCTTGTGCAAGTAGTTGCTAGTGACTCCAAGAGGGGGTATTTATGCTCGATAGTGGTTTCATGCCTCTAGTTTCCAAGGGAAGTGACAGAAATCTCTTCGGTTGTAGATGTGTTGTTGCCACTAGGGAGAAAACAATGGTCTCTTGTTCATGGAACATGTGGACTGTTTACCTTACACACTTTGCTTAAAGCAGTTGTCTGTTGCTTGCAACTTAATACTCTAGGGGGTTCGGATGATAACCTGAAGGTGGACTTATAGTCATAGATGCAGTTGGATGGCGGTCTATGTATATTGTTGTATTGCCCAATCGAATCTCATAGGATCTTTCTGACTAGTAATTGCATTGTTATGCCTTGCTCAGATCCTGTCAATTGCCCTGCTATAATTTGTTTACCCTTCATGCCATGTTGTTTATCTAAGGAGAGCACCTCTAGTGAACTATGTACCCCGGTCCAATCTTTACCATTGATACATCTTCCAATGTTACTTGTTTACTTGCTGCAAACCATTACCTTCCACACCATACGTTTAATCCTTTGTTACAGCAAACCGGTGAGCTTGACAACCTCACTGATTCGTTGGGGCAAAGTCTTGAGTTTGTGTTGTGTAGGTCTCTGCGTTGCTTGAAATACCTGTGTGACGTTTCCTTCCTCCTTCTGGTTCGATAACCTCGATCTCTACTAAGGGAAAACTTGCTGCTGTACTGCTTCACACCTTGCTCTTGGGGTTCCCAACAAGACTCCACATCAAGCACCAAGTTCTCTGGTGCCACCAAGGAGTCATCAACAAATTTTCTAGCGCCGTTGCCAGGGAGGCCAAGGACGTCTTCACTAGGGGAGTCCTTCACTTCCTTTCTCTTTACTTTGTTTTTAGTTTTCTTAGTTTCTTTTGCTTGGTTTTGTTTGCCTCCTTTCAAAAAAAAACCAAAAAATTAGTCTAGTTTGGTTTGCTTGCTTTATTCAAAAACAAAAAAAAAAGTTCCTGCTCTAGTTTCCACCTTGCTCTAGCTCACCATGTTGCTCCCCATGTTGTGATTCTGTGTGCAGTCTTCCAAAGCTTATTAATTGATGCATATTGTGATATTACTTGTTCGTGTGCTACTTGTTTCTAGTCACCCTTGTGAACTTTGCAGGTGTCCTATGTATCTATTTGCTACTCTATGAGGGACAAGCTGATTGCCACTATGCTATGTTTTCTGTATGTGAAACAAACAAACGTTTTTCAATGCATGTTATTCATGATCTTTGTTTGTAGCTTGTCATGTTGCATGCATAGTTACTATGTCCTATTGTTAGAACTCCATCTTTCATGCACATGTTTAGAGTTCTTTGATCCCAGTTTTTAATGCTTGCAAATGGTTGGATCTATTGTGAGGGTGCATGTCACCTCAAAAATTATTCTTTTTATCACTTACCTACTCGAGTACGAGCATGAGTTAAGCTTGGGGATGCTGATATGTTGGAAACGTTTGTATAATTTTTGATGCTCCATGCTTGTTTAGTATCTACTTTGCTTTGCTTGTCTACACTTTGAGGTGCTTTTTACATGTTTTCTGGTACTAACCTATTAACAAGTTGCAACAGTGCCAGATGCCTGTTTTCTGCTCTTTTTGGTTTCAGAAAAGTTAGTAAAGAAATATTCTCGGAATTGGACGGGACAAATGTCAATGTCAATTACTTTCCGTGGGGAACAAGAAGTCCAGAGGGGAGCCAGAGGGGCCAGCTAAGGGGCCAGACCCACCCCAGGCGCGGGTGGGCCCAGCCCCGCGCCTGGCTAGGGTTTGGCTACCCTAGCCGCCTCCTCGGCCTCCCCCTTCGCCTATAAAAAGCCCCCGATGCAGAAACCCTAAGCACCTGATCAAATCTCCACGAAACCGTCTGTAGCCGTCGCCACCATCGTCCCTAGATCGGGGGGATCTGAAGTTCTTCTCAGCACCCTACCGGAGGGGAGATCATCTCGGAGGCCTTCTCTCCGGTATGATGCATGAGTAGTTCCACCTTGGACTATGGGTCCATGTAGTAGCTAGATGGTTGTATCTCCTCCTTTGTGCTTTCATGTATAGATCTTGTGAGCTCCGTTCATGATCAAGATCTAATCTATTTGTAATCATGCATGTTGTGTTTGTAGGGATCCAATGGATATTGCGATTATTATGTTGGTCTGATTAATGGTTTTGTCTTTATGATTCTATCATGTCTGTATTTTTTATGATCTTGCATGCTCTCTGTTCTAGTAGCTATCTTGTCCAAGTACTTGCTAGTGACTCTAAGAGGGGGTATTTATGCTCGATAGTGGTTTCATGCCTCTAGTTTCCAAGGGAAGTGACAGAAATCTCTTCGGTTGTAGATGTGTTGTTGCCACTAGGGAGAAAACAACGGTCTCTTGTTCATGGAACATGTGGACTGTTTACCTTACACACTTTGCTTAAAGCAGTTGTCTGTTTCTTGCAACTTAATACTGTAGGGGGTTCGGATGATAACCTGAAGGTGGACTTATAGTCATAGATGCAGTTGGATGGCGGTCTATGTATCTTGTTGTATTGCCCAATCGAATCTCATAGGATCTTTCTGACTAGTAATTGCATTGTTATGCCTTGCTCAGGCCTCATCAATTGCCCTGATGTAATTTGTTTACCCTTCATGCCATGTTGTTTATCTAAGGAGAGCACCTCTAGTGAACTATGGAACCCGGTCCAATCTTTACCATTGATACATCTTCCACTTCTACTTGTTTACTTGGTGCAAACCATTACTTTCCACACCATACGTTTGATCCTTTGTTACAGCAAACCGGTGAGCTTGACAACCTCACTGATTCGTTGGGGCAAAGTCTTGAGTTTGTGTTGTGCAGGTCTCCACGTTGCTTGCAACACCTGTGTGACGTTTCCTTCCTCCTTCTAGTTTGATAACCTCGTCTCATCGAGGAAAACTTGGTCTTGCTTCACACCTTGCTCTTGGGGCTCCCAACAAGACTCCACATCAAGCACCAAGTTCTCTGGCGCCACCAAGGAGTCATCAGCGGTGTCTCCAAGCCCAAGTAATTTACCGATGGTACTATTCGATATGCCTATTTTTCTTCCACTGGTGAACCTTCTAGTACTGCCGAAGCATTTACAGATTCTCGTTGGAAGGCTGCCATGGATGAGGAGTATAGTGCTCTTATTAAAAATGGCACATGGCATCTTCTTCCAACCGCTCCTGGTCAAAACATTATTGATTGCAAATGGGTTTATAAAGTCAAACGGAAGGCCGGTGGCACGGTGGATCGCTACAAAGCTCGTTTGGTTGCTAAAGGATTTAAGGAATGGTATGTTATTGATTATGAAGATACATTTATCCTAGTTGTCAAGATATCTACTATTCGTGTGGTTTTGTCCGTTGTTGTTTCTCGTGGATGGCATCTTCGACAACTAGATGTGAAGAACGCATTTTTGCATGGTGTTCTGGAAGAATAAGTTTATATGCGTCAGCCTCCTAGGTATGAGACTCGTTTGGGCCATGTGTCTCGTCTTGATAAAGCCCTTTATGGATTAAAGCAGGCTCCCCGTGCTTGGTATTTTCGTCTCAGCTCTAAGGTTCTGTCTCTTGGGTTTAGTGCATCTAAGGCTGATACTTCTCTATTCTTCTACAACAAAGGGGGAGTGACTATATTCATGCTTATCTATGTGGATGATATTGTTGTTGCTAGCTCCTCAGAGAAAGCCGTAGATGCTTGATGATCCACAAGTATAGGGGATCGCAATAGTCTTCGAGGGTAGTATAACCCAATTTATTGATTCGACACAAGGGGAGCTAAAGAATACTTATAAGCCAACAACTGAGTTGTCAATTCAGCTGCACCTAGAAATAGTCTTGCTCATAGTAGTTTAACAGTAGCAACAGTTTTATAGTAGCAATGACAAAGTAACAGCAACAGTAAAACAAAAGCAGTAGTAACAATAGTAGCAAACAACAGGATTTGAGTGCAGTAGGCATAGGGATGGATGGACGGGCGTTGCATGGACAAGACTATTCATGTAATATCAAGATCTAGGGCATTTGCAAATAAATAAGATAAAGCATCCAAGTACTAAACAACCATAGGCATTTGTTCCATATATAGTCATACATGCTCGCAATAAGAACTTGCACAACATCTTTTGTCCTGCCAGCCCGTTGCAGCGGGGCCTCAAGGGAATCTACTGGCAATTAAGGTACTCCTTTTAATAGAGTACCGTAGCAAAGCATTAACATTCCATGAACACATGTGATCCTCATATCATAGCCATCCCCTCCGATTATCCCAATTTCTGTCACTGCGGGGCCTTTGGTTCCAGACAATAATATGTGCAAACAACTTACATATAAGATCACAAACAATACTATCATCATGAATCAATAACATGTTCAGATCTGAGATCATGGCACTCGGGCCCTAGTGACAAGCATTAAGCATAACAAGTTGCAACAATGTCAAAAAGCACTAACAAGATACTAGGCACCATGCCCTAACAATCTTATTCGGTTACATGATAGATCTCATCCAATCCCTACCATCCCCATAGCCTACAACGGGGGATTACTCACTCATGGATGGGGGAAACATGGATGGTTGATGGAGAAGCGTTGGTGATGATGATGGCGATGATGTCCTCCAAAACCCCGTCCCGGCAGGATGCCAGAATGGAGTTTTTGATTCCAAATTGCGGTTTCTAGTGGTGGCGGCGCAACGGAACTCTACCGGGAAAAACGTCGAACCCCCTCTATTTTTAGGTCAAAGGGATTATGTAGGCGAAGGGGGAGACCGAGGGGGTGCCCGAGGTGGACACACCACCCCCAGGCGTGGCTTGGCCTGGCCCGCACGGCCAGGGGGTGTGGGCCCCTCGTGGCCCTTCTCCGTCCCGTCTTCTGGCTCCGTGAGTCATCTCGTAAAATAGGAGTTTTGCGATATTTTCCGGAATTTTTCCTGAAAGTTGATTTTCTGCACAAAAACTAGACACCAAAGCAATTCTGCTAAAAACAATGTCAGTTTGTGTTAGTTGCATTGATGGCGCTCTATCAATGTGGAAGCGCTTCGTTGGGAGATCCCAAGAGCAAGGTGTGATGAGCACAGCAGCAAGTTTTCCCTCAGTAAGAAACCGAGGTTATCGAACCAGTAGGAGGGAGGAAACGACTCAAAGGTGTTGCTAGCAACTTGGAGATCTGCACAACGCAAACTCAAGACTTTTCCCAAACGAACAGTGAGGTTGTCAATCTCACCGGTTTGTTGTAACAAAGGATTAACTGTACAGTGTGGAAGGAAATAGTAGCTTGGCAGAAATTAAACAGTGGAAGATGTATCAATGGTAAAGATTGGACCGGGCTCCATAATTCACTAGAGGTGTTCTCCTTAGATAAACAAACATGGCATGCAGGGTAAACAAATTACAGTATGGCAATTGACAGGACTGAGCAAGGCATAATAATGCAATACTAGACGTTCATGATCCTATGAGATCCGATTGGGCAATACAACAAGATACATAGACCGCCATCCAACTGCATCTATGACTAGTAGCCCACCTTCAGGTTATCATCCGAACCCCCTCTAGTATTAAGTTGCAAGCAACAGATCACTGCTTTAAGCAAAGTGTGTAAGGTAAACAATCCAC
This sequence comes from Avena insularis, assembly GCA_023614405.1. Lineage (NCBI taxonomy): Eukaryota > Viridiplantae > Streptophyta > Magnoliopsida > Poales > Poaceae > Avena > Avena insularis. The sequence continues at coordinate 386,447,370 of CM042693.1, read as the reverse complement.
TTGTTCCATGAACAAGAGACCGTTGTTTTCTCCCTAGTGGCAACAACACTTCTACTACCTTAGATATTTCTTTCACTTCCCTTAGGTTAAATAGAGGCATGAACCCACTATCGAGCATAAATACCCCCTCTTGGAGTCACTAGCATCTACTCGGCCAACATAGCTACTAGAACGGAGAGCATGCAAGATCACAAACAACACAAGCATGGTAGAATCAATAAGACAAAACCATTAATCAATTTGACATAGTAATCTCAATATCCATCGGATCCCCACAAACACAACATGCATGATTACAAATATATATGATCTTTATCATGAACGGAGCTCACAAGATCTAAACATGGTAGCACAAAGGAGGAGATACAACCATCTAGCTACTACATGGACCCGTAGTCCAAGGTGGAACTACTCATGCTTCATACCGGAGAAGAAGGTCTCCGGGATGATCTCCCCTCCGGCAGGGTGTCGGGAAGAGCTTTAGATCCCTCCCGATCTAGGGACGATGATGGCGGCGGCTACGGACTGTTTCATGGAATATTGATCGAGTGCTTTGGGTTTCTGCCTCGGGAGGACTTTATAGGCGAAGAGGCGAGGCAGGGGCGGCTAGGGTGGTCACCCTCTGGCGCGGCTAGGGCTTGGCCGCGCTGCCAGGGGGTATGGCCCCCTGGTGCTTCTCATCCGTCTCGTATTCTAGCTTTGTGTTCCCCACGGTAAAATATTGACTTTGGCTTTTGTCCCGTCCAATTCCGAGAATATTGATTTTTTACCTTTTTTGGAACCAAAAACAGAACAAAACAGGCAACTGGCACTATGGCATCTTGCTAATAGGTTAGTCCATAAAAACATATAAAAGCACCTCAATGTAAAGACAAAGCAAATCAAAGTAGATATTAAACAAGCATGGAACATCAAAAATTATAGATACGTTTCCGACGTATCAAGCATCCCCAAGCTTAACTCATGCTCGTCCTCGAGTAGGTAAGTGATAAAAAGAATAATTTTTGAGGTGACATGCACCATCAAAATCAAGATCAAACCATAGCAAGCATTGAAAGCTGGGATCAAAGAACTCTAAACATGAGCATGAAAGATGGAGTTCTAACAATAAGACATAGCAACTATTGTTGCAACATGAAACAAGGATCATGAATAACATGCATTGAAAAACATTTGTTTGTTTCACATACAGAAAACATGGCATATTGGCATTCAGTTTGTCCCTCATGGAGTAGCAAAACATAAATGCATAGGACACCTTCAAAGTTCATAAGGTAGACTAGATACAAATAGCACAAGAATCAAGTAATATCAACAAGATGAATCAATCAGTAAGTCTTGGGAAAATGCACATAGAACTAAGAGTGGCAACTATGCTCTCATAATTGGTGCCTATGGATAGAAGGTGGAGACTTAATATAATAGTGGAAGAAAGGCACTTTGTAAAAGGGAAGCAGGGATTTCAAGTTTCAAAAAGAGCTTCCAAAAATTATGGTACTTGTTAGCTTTCAGCTCTCATTGCCCCTATCATAAGAATCTTGAAGTGATTAAGGTTAAAGTGAACAAACTATGGAGTATATGCTTGACAAAGTATAAGTTGGCAATCTCACGTACCTTGTGTACGAGGGCCGATCCTCATGCTACTCAACTTTAGTTACTTGCAAGTGCTTGTCATAGTAAGTATATTTGTATCATAGAGAACCGCCAACGGGGTACCCCTTGCACATGACATAGGAGCTTTCCCATATCACAATGACAAGGCAAGCAGACAATGAGCATCTCAGCAATCTTCTTATTTATCATGGGAATATGGTGCTTTTTTCTCTCTTTCCTCTTTTTCTTAATCTCGTATCTCTTTTTTTATAAGAAGAGTGCTTCATAGATGTCATTATGGTGATGCTGCAAGTTTCCACCATGATTAGGCATGGCTTAGTCTAGCGGCCCAGGTGTTTCTCTAACATCAAATACATAACTCCATGGACTTACAAGATCCCCTTTTATTTCACACCGACGACATCCACAAACAAAAGAGCATGATATCAACTTGATAGAGATCCAAAGTGTTGAAAGCGTTCCCCATGACAGCATGGTTCTGCTAATCCCAACGTATAAGTGCAAGCATATAAAACTTAGATAACACAATGGTTCAAGTTTATTAGGGGCAAGAAAAATAAAGTGTGCCATCAAGTTCATGAGAGCTTTAATCACTAAGTTTTCACATAACAAAATACTTTTTAATTGGAAGAATAGATGAAAACAAGAATATACTTGGAATGGTGTAACACACCATGCATAGGAATTTATAGTGGACACTTTGAAATAACTTGGTTTCTTAGGAGTTGGATACATGAGTAGAGCTTACTCATCAAAAGTGAAGGCTAGCAAAAGACTGGGAGCGACCAACTAAGAGAGCAATAATGGCCATAATTATGCAGAGCGACAAAACATTACTAATCAAAGCATAAAGTGGTACCACAAGTCAAAGACTAAATGATCATATATGCTAATGGTGACTTGTTAGAGTCATAACATGGTGTGAGCATGTGCCAAGTCAACCCAAACAAAGCATCAAAGGAGAATACCACAATACTATGCTTTTGTATGCTAAAATAACGCATGATTCTTTCAAGGCACACTAAGCACTCTCAATGACTTGTATCAAGTCATTATACAACAATAATCACTAAGCATAAGGTCAAAACAACATCTGTCATGACAAGATAAAGTCTAAGCCACAGTCAAAGCAAGCTCACTTTATACCACTATAAGCATAAAACTTTCTACTCTTGGCGAACTCCAACCTTTTTTCGTAAACAACACAGAGAAAGAGGGGGTCCAAACTACTTTATTCAAGCAAACTAAGCAAACAAAAACTAAAAAACTAATACTAAGATGCTCCAAGAACAACACAACAGTGCATGAAACAATAAAAATGAAGTGTCTAGAAAAACCTGAGCATTTTATTGATGAAGAAGGGGGTGCCTTGGGCATCCTCAAGCTTTGACGCTTGTACCTCTTTAATATTTCTTGGGGTGATATGGGGTGGTATCCACAAGCTTGAGATTTTTTCCATTCTTCATCTCATTACATCATTCTCTCTCTACACCTGAAAATTTTTCTTCATACAAAACTTCACACAATCTTCATTAGCAACATTAGTGTATTCAAATGATAATAGACCCTTGGGTTTCTATTTAGAACAACAATTTTTTTAATAAAAACACAAGCTACTGTAGCAACTTCCTTTAAAAATCTCAATTCCCCAAAAGAGAACTCAAAAAGAAATCAATAGGAAGCAAATGCAAATAATGGCAGAAATCTATCAAAACAGACCAGCAGGTAGAAACCGATTTTTTAAAAGACCTTATGTTACTCAAATAAAAAAGTGTTGAACTAACGAAAGTTATATAACATACTAGGGGATTTATTCAGAAAATATCAGCTCAATCCTACTTACAGATATTTTACACGAATTTTTACAGTGGAGCACGAAAATCTGTTTCGGGACAACAACTCCCCAAATCTTACTTCCCTCTCATTAGAGGTCATTCTTGGCACAAAAAGCAAATAAAAAGGATAAGGAGAGGACATTACTGCAGTAATAACTTCCAAGACTCAAGAAAACTCTTGTGTTATCTCCCAACAAGTACTTTTATTTAACGCCTTTAAGTTAGGCATAAGAAGCAAGAATCAAGTATTTTCAAATGAAGAAGCATTAACATCAAACCTTGCATTCTCTTCAACTAGGAAAGGTATCTCATCCAAATTAGTTTTAGAGGATCCCTTCTCATTCCTCCTTGGTTCACTACTTTCATCAAAAGGGTTTTTATGAACGATCCAATCAAAATTCTTTTCTAAGGCTTCATGCATTCCTACAAGTTTAAAAGGTATGGGTATCTTAATTTCCTCTCTGGGTTAGGTTTTATCTAAAGTGCCCATAACATATACATATGATCCTAGCATATTAAAATGTTCAAAGACCTTTTTGGCTTCCTTAGCAACTTCATTGAACTCTTTTAGTAAAGTTTCTAGGATAAATTCTCTCTTTTCAGCATCCTTTTCTTCTTTTAGTTTAAGGAATAAGACTTGCATCATGGGGTTAAGATTAATGAACTTAGCCTCCAACATATGAACTAAAGAAGCTGCAGCAATTTCATAATTAGGCCTTTCCTCAATATCCTCATGTTTTCTAACATGATTAAAGAATTCTTCGATATTCTCTTTCCCAATTATAGAGCCACTACCTATTGAAAGGTCTTTCAGGGTGAAATTGGGAAACAACATGGTGAGCTAGAGCAGGAACTAATTTTTTTGTATGTTTTTTATAAGACAAAACAAAACAAAGGAAACTATTTTTTTGTAATTTTCGAAATAAGGAGGCAAACAAAACCAAGCAAAAGAAACTAAGCAAAACAAAAACAAAGTAAAAAGAAAGGTTATGAAGGACCCCCCTTGTGAAGACGTCCTTAGCCTCCCCGGCAACGGCGCCAAAAATTACTTGATGGCGCTCTATCAATGTGGAAGCGCTTTGTTCGGAGACCCCAAGAGCAAGGTGTGATGAGCACAACAGCAAGTTTTCCCTCAGTAAGAAACCGAGGTTATCGAACCAGTAGGAGGAAGGAAACGACTCAAAGGTGTTGCTAGAAACTTGGAGACATGCACAACACAAACTCAAGACTTTTCCCCAACGAACAGTGAGGTTGTCAATCTCACCGGTTTGCTGTAATAAAGGATTAACTGTATGGTGTGGAAGGAAATAGTAGCTTGGCAGAAAGTAAACAGTGGAAGATGTATCAATGGTAAATATTGGACCGGGGTACACAGTTCACTACAGGTGTTCTCCTTAGATAAACAAACATGGAATGCAGGTAAAAAATTTACAGCAGGGCAATTGACAAGACTGAGTAAGGCATAATAATGCAATAGTAGACATTCATGATCCTATGAGATTCAATTGGGCAATACAACAAGATACATAGACTGTCATCCAACTACATCTATGACTAGTAATCCACCTTCAGGTTATCATCCGAACCACCTCCAGTATTAAGTTGCAAGCAACAGATCACTGCTTTAAGCAAAGTGTGTAAGGTAAACAGTCCACTTGTTCCATGAACAATAGACCGTTGTTTTCTCCCTAGTGGCAAAAACACATCTACTACCTTAGAGATTTCTGTCACTTCCCTTAGGTTAAATAGATGCATGAACACACTATCAAGCATAAATACCCCCTCTTGGAGTCACTAGCATCTACTCGACCAAGATAGCTACTAGAACAGAGAGCATGCAAGATCATAAAAAATACAGACATGATAGAATCAATAAGACAAAATCATTAATCAATCTGATATAGTAATCTCAATATCCATCAGATCCCCACAGACACAACATGCATGATTACAAATAGATATGATCTTGATCATGAACGGAGCTCACAAGATCTAAACATGGTAGCACAAAGGAGGAGATACAACCATCTAGCTACTACATGGACCCGTAGTCCAAGGTGGAACTAGTCACGCTTCATACCGGAGAAGAAGACCTCCGGGATGATCTCCCCTCCGGCAGGGTGCCAGGAAGAGCTTCAGATCCCTCCCGATCTAAGGACGATGGTGGTGGCGGCTACGGACTGTTTCGTGGAATATTGATCGGGTACTTAGGGTTTCTGCATCGGGGAGACTTTATAGGCGAAGATACGAGGCAGGGGGCGGCCAGGGTGGTCACACCCCCTAGCGCGGCTAGGGCTTGGCCGCGCCGCCAGGAGGTGTGCCCCCTGGTGCTTCTCCTCCGTCTCGTATTCTGGCTCTGTGTTCCCCACGATAAAATATTGACTTTGGCTTTTGTCCCGTGCAATTCCGAGAATATTGATTTTCTGTCTTTTCTAGAATCAAAAATAGAAAAAAAAACAGGCAACTGGCACTATGGCATCTTGTTAATAGGTTAGTCCAGAAAAAATATAAAAACACCTCAAAATAAAGACAAAGCAAAGCAAAGTAGATAATAAACAAGCATGTAACATAAAAAATTATAGATACGTTTCCGATGTATCAGCATCCAAATCACACAAATTAGAGTATTAACAATAGCAAAAGTGTTCGGGAAAGTAGATACGTTTTGGACATATCAACCCCCCCAAGCTTAGCTTATTGCTTGTCCTGAAGAAATTCAGTTGAAAACTGAGTGCGATAAAATAAACTTTCACGAACACATTTGCTTCATGTAATGTAAATATTCTCAGCATATGATCAATACTTAGACAATTCATAATAAGGAGTATGCAACTAAGTCTACTCAATAGTCATGCAAGCTATGAATATATTCCAACACAATAATAAGCAGCATGAAACATAAGCATAAGCAACATTGTAATGCTCATAATAAGGTATGATAAAGTGGTATCTCGCTTGCCTTTGATTGTGGAGAAAAACATAAATGTCAAGGCACCTCTGAAGTTCAAGTGAAGACTAGAAGTAAAGATATCAAAGATACAAGCATCAAAGTTATGTCATAATTAACCAAGTTTTGAGACAAGGACATTACACTAAGAATGACAACTATGCTCTCAAGAAAATGCTCAAAGAATAAGTGGTGACTCAACAAAGAAGTGAAATGGTTTTGAAAAGTTTGAAAGGCTTCCAAATGCTCAAAGTATGGTACTCGTTAGCTTTGAGATCTCATTGACCCTATCATAGGCATCTTTAGATGGTTAAGTTTAAAGTGAGGTCCAATATGAGTTATATGCTTGACAGAACATAAATTGGAAATCTCATGTCCCTTGAGTACGAGGGCCGTTCCTCATGCTACTCAACTTTAGTTACCGGTAATTAAGTTCTTGTCATTATAAATACATGTGTATCATAGAGAACCGTCAATGGGGTACCCCTTGACCCATGACACAGGAGCTATCCCATATCAAAATGACAAGGCAACATACAGTGAGCATCTCAGCGATCCTCTATTTACCATGGAAATGGTGCATATTTTTTCTCTTCTCTTTTTTCTATATTTTTTTCTGAGGATGCTTCATAGATTTCTCACTGTGGTTATGCTACAAGTTTTCACCATGATTAGGCATGGCTTAGGCTAGCGGCTCAGGCGTTTCTCTAACACATATACATAACTTTATCGACTTACAAGATTCCCTTTTATTTCACACCGCCGACACCTGTAAACAAAAAAGCATGATATCAACTGGATAATATTTACAGGTGTTGAAAGCGTTCCCTGTGATAGCACGGTTCTGCTAACTCACAACCTATAATTTGCAAGCATATAACTTGTTGGGCCAAGCAGAGATAAAACAAAACTTTTTTCCCTACGCGGTGATCCCAAGTTCTAGCTGAGGTAGAAGGCCATGAGGTTTACCACTAGACGTGCGGTTGTAGATTACTGATGTAGCGTGTTAGTTGATGCAGTTCAGTCCTTGCATTCTCGATCCAATCAACAATCGTCCAAGCGCTGATGATACAACGTCTCTGCTGGTGTCTACACGTACGAGGAGGAGCACCGGCGGTGAACTTCTAGGTTCAGTACGACAGCTGGACTGCTGTGGAGATTGGGTTTCCAACGCATGGAATGACCTAACCGATAAACCCTCCTAGGTTTTTGCGCCCCACTATATATAGGGAGTGAACATGGGCTCCACTCACTCGTGGACCATTCACTAAAGCCCATATAATATTAGTCAATGTGAGTCCAACTCACTGACTCAGCCCAAATTCGACTTGGGTCCAACCCAACCAAATTTCTGGTTCAGATCCAATCCGAACTTTCTCCTGCTTTTAAGTGTGTGACCCTGCAGGCTCATGGCTACTTGGACATGATTGGAGTCCGACTCTCAATCGATCAGTCGGTAGCGGCTCCTAGCAGAACATGCCGACTCCCAAGTACCAAAGAGTCATGATGACTTGCCTTTCTAATGCGACTTACGTCCGAGTTCCTTTTGCCTCACGATATACCTTGTTAGACTATATGCGAATATTTGTCATCCCTTAAATAGTCCGACTCTCTTCTTGATCCGAGATAAGTGATTCATCCGACTAACTCTTAGTCGATCGCCTCGATTAACACTTAACTGAGTCGTGCATGGCCATGCTTTCCGAATCATATCATTCGAGAGGCCCTAGAGAATATCTCTCCGAGTGGAGGGGAAAAATCCCATCTTGGTTATTCACATCACGCAGCTTGAATCTCAGTTGACCCGAACTCTTCCTTTATAACTGCCCAGTTACAGATCAGCGTTTGACAGAACCTAAATCGGTGATCCTCAACTCGGATTGTGCAACAACATCAGGTCTAAGGATTACATTGATTAAGATATACAAATGACAACTTGTTCATTGTACCTTAATATGGGTCAATCCGACTCTCTAAACTCTTTAGCCGAGTCTGTGTAAGTCGGAATAGCATCTCCATGCCCATGACAAGTGGAACCGAGTCATCAAGTCAACTTTCACATTGGTCTAAGTTGTGTGTCCAGCACAACCTCAATGACCAAGGATATTTGGTATAAACAACATGAATGTATAGTTCCACAACTGAATCACATATCCAATGATACACATCAGATAATCATACAAGGACAATTTAATATGTTTATGAATACAATGGGAAATATCATCATACATGATTGTCTCTAGGGCATATTCCCAACAGTGTCCCACTTGCACTAGAGTCAATCTTCCAATATCACATGTCTAGGCATATAATGCCCATCGCTCTGAGGTGCGCCTCATGATTTGGCCGCGGTAATGGCTTTGTCAACGGATCCGCAATATTTGCATCCGTGTGTACCTTGCATTACTTGATATCACCCTGATCCATGAACTGGCGAATCAGGTGGTACCGCATGAGTATGTGCTTGTTCTTCTGGTGTTGTCTAGGTTCCTTAGCTTGTGCAATAGCACCATTGTTGTCACAATACACATCTAGAGGATTGGACGAGCCCTGGACTCACACCAAGATCCATGAGGAAATTCCTCATCCAAACAACTTCCTTTGCTGCCTTCGAGGCAGCAATATACAAAGCCTCTATTATAGATGCTGACACAGTCTCTTGCTTGGAACTCTTCCAGCTCATAGCTCCTCCGTTTATTACAAACATGTATTCGGATTGCGAACAAGAATCATCAGAATCGGTAAGATAACTCGCATCCGTGTAACCCTTTACACTGAGTTCATCTTCACCTCCATAAACCAAAAATATATCCTTAGTCCTTCTCAAGTACTTTAGGATATTTTTAGCCGCTGCCCAGTGGATCTCTCTAGGGTCAGCCTGGTATCTGCTCACAACACTTAGAGAATAGGAAACATCCGGTCTAGTACAAATCATGGCATACATGATGGATCCGACTGCAGAAGCATACGGAATCGCACTCATCCGACTTTGCTCATCAGTCATCGAAGGACACAGAGTCTTGCTAAGTTTTACACCATGGGACATCGGTAAGAACCCCTTCTTAGACATTTCCATGTTGAACTTCTTCAACACTTTTTCCAAATAAGTACTATGAGTCAATCCAATGAGCCTTCTTGATCTATCGCTATAGACCCGGATTCCAAGAATATATGTTGCCTCATCCAAGTCTTTCATTGAGAAACTCCATTCCAATGATTCCTTGGTTTCTTGCAACATCTAGACATCATTTCCAATCAACAATATGTCATCCACATATAAGATTAGAAAGTTTACTTTGCTCCCACTAAACTTCTTGTATAAACAAGAATGATGATCACTCTTGATGAAGCCAAATGATTTGACTACCTCATCAAAGCGATATTCCAACTCCGAGATGCTTGCTTCAACCCATAAATGGATTTCTGGATTTTGCACACTTTGTCAGCATTAGCCGGATCGACAAAAACCTCGGGCTGTATCATATACATGTCCTCGGTTAAATTTCCATTAAGAAAAGCCGTTTTGACATCCATCTGCCATATCTCATAGTCAAAATAGGCTGCTATAGTAACATGATCCAAACTGATTTAAGCATCGCTACGAGCGAGAAAGTCTCGTCGTAGTCAACTTCTTGAACCTGTCAGAACCCCTTCGCGACAAGCCGTGCTTTATAGATGGAAACGTTTCCATCCATATCAGTTTTCTTCTTAAAGACCCATTTGCACTCGACAAGTCTTGCACCGTCTGACAGATCAACCAAGTTCCAAACTTGATTTTTATCCATGGACATTAACTCGGATCTCATGGCTCCAAGCCATGACTCGGAATCAGATCCCACCTCTGACGATGCACGGCAGCGAACACCGGTGCCATGCCATCGTGTGAGACCCTCCCCACCCCTCTCTCTTTATCTACAACCATCTACACATCTTCCCTCTCCACCTCCACCGCCCGTGTCACCCATATTTGCATGCGTGCAGGGGCACACTATGGCTGCTGGCTAGAGATAAAGCGTTGCAAGCGCGGTATGCAGAGCAGTGAATCAAGGTGGCGCCTCCCGTGTTGTGACTATGCTCCTCGCTTCCATCGACCCTATAGAGGATTTTTCTACCGACGGTTTCGTCGTTGCTACCGACAAGTGGCGGATTTGCTACCGACAACCAACGTTGTTGCTACAAGGGGCCATGAGGGAGATGCTACCAATGCGTCGCCGGTACCGTTGGCCAATGGATTTGCTACAGTAGTACAAATATTTTTCTACAACTGTTCTCCTATTTTGCTACAATCTCTATGATGTCTCCTATGAGATCTCCGGTGATGTCTCAGGCGAAAGTCAGATTTGTTACAATAGCACATTTTGTTTCCTAAAACATTTTTGTTTTTTTCTACAATAGTGCAATTTTTTTCTACAAGGTCTCTAGCGAGATCTTTTGGCGAAAATCTCCGGCTAAGTCCATTTTGCTACATTATAACTTTTTTGCTACAATGTCTCCTGCGAGATCTTCCGACGAAAATCTTCGGCTAATTCCATTTTGCGGCATCATAACTTTTTTTGCTATAAAGTCGTCGGCGAGGTTTATTCTTTTTCAGCAAAATCGAGGCATTTGTAGCAAAAGCCGGATTTTGGGAAAAAAAACAGGACACGTGTCAGCTGAAGGACAAAGATGATGGAAATTTCCAATCGTCCGGAGACGCTTAGTACTATACTTAGATGATTTACAAAATAGATTATTAATTAACATGGTTCCTGCTGTGCTAGTTTGTAGATGACCAATGATATATATAGCTTAGAAAATCTCTAACATATTTTTTAAACATTCCAAAACGGTGCATGGGTCCCGGTGTGCGGCGCTCTGGTCATCCTATGACGGATGTGCCATTATTCTTGATTGACGTTCCCATGTGTGCCAGCGCTGGGCCAGGCAGGCCTATATCTAGTAGAAACCTCAGTGGCATCTTGCAAATGTTCTTTTGGACATCTGTATTGGGGGATCGGGAGAAATCCCAACCGGCATGTTCAGCATAAGTGGGTGGTGTTTTTCCTCCTGGAAGGAGTCGAGGCTACCCCCTCCCCAACCTCCTCTGATTACATAGGCAAACCTTAGGACCGACTTGTTGGTCTAGGCACCATTATTGTGTTTATGCATTACTTTTCAAAGGTGCTTCCTTGGTACTCTGTGATCCATGGTTCACGCAGCGTTGTGGTGATTCAAGTACAAATGATGCAATGGTGGCAGGTTGCGCCTTCTTGCTTCGTTTGCATTGACATCCTCATTCTCTCGAGTCTTATTATATCATTTTTCTTTCTTCCTGGGCATGTTTTACTTGTTGTCCCAACCTTTTCTCGCTTTTGAACGCATGTATGGTGCTTGATTTATTTATAAAGCAAGGCAAGAATCTATTTTGAGAGAGAATAGAGAACGAGTATCACACATCTTTTTTTTAACTGAGTATCACACATCTTTGGAGTAAAGGAGTAGTGCATAAGGCAAGTAAGCATGAAGGGGGATCCTATACATAGCTCGCAACGGTGCCTCCCTATTGTGCCGCCCGAAGAAATCAACAAATGGGCCGCATTTGCCATCCATTAGCGTATGATATTCTTTTTTATAAAATAAAACAATTCAAAAAAAATCTTGTAAGAATGCCATCGATATTTTAATTAGAGTGAATTCTAATTTTTACCCCGTAGTTGTGCATTTGTGACACATATTACCCCATTTAGCGTAACTTTTACATAAATGTCTCAATTAGGAGACTTTAAACATGGTTTTACCCCAGTTTAGTATTTTTCTTGTTTTTGTTAGATAGGACCGACATACTTCAATGTGGTGCGAAAAAATGTATAACAGTCGGAGCTTACCATCGATAATCATGTCCAGACTTCTCATATCCAGTTGTTATATTTCTTTTCATCATTTTGATATTTTCGAACCCCAGTCATCACTTCACGCCTTACACAACAAACACACATAAAAAGAGATGATCCAAAGCTTCTAAAAGGGGTATTCTAGACGAATTTTGACTCGGTGGGGTAATTAGTGTCACAAATGTATAATTAGGGGGTAAAAAGTGGATTCACTCTTTTAATTATGTAAAGGTGAAAAGAATAAACACCCGGGAACAATATTTTTGAACTCTCTCAACCTTTTTGGGACTATGGACACAATTTTGAACACATATAGTATATTTTCATTCACATGAACATTTTTTCAAAAAATATAGACATTATTTATCAAAAATAACTTTTTTTGTAAAAATAAATCAAAAAGTAAAATAAATAAAAAATAAGAAAAAACAAAAAAGTAAAGAGGAAAAAGTGAAACATGTTTAACGGGCCAGCCTATTAGTGTCACTCTTCACGTGGCATGATGTAACATCCCAGTGTGTAGAAACCAACGAAGGGTAGTAATAGAAATATGTGCATGTGCATGCATTCATCTGTAAAATTGAGATAGATTTTTCGCAAACTAAAATAGTAGAGGGATTAGGGTTTCTTTCACTTTCATGAGTTAAGGTTTAAGTCATCCAGGTGATCGTTATAAATTCTGACATGATCTCTAGGTATTTTGACCTGTTTTGGGGATAATAATTTAAATTAACATTTAAATTTGAAATGAATTTTCAAATAATTCAAACGAAAATCATTTAGGAGTTAGTTGTTTTCAAAGAACATTTGAGTGTTTTAATGTGAAGTATTATTACATTGTATAACATTAGTACAATAAAAGTAAATTCAAGACAATAAAGTAATTCAAATATATAAAAATAAATAGAAATATTTAATCATTTCTTATTCAATATTCCAAACATATAAAGAATACAAGGAAATAAGAATTTATTACACAGAAGAACAATTACAAATAAAGAAAAAATATTGAATCATATATATTAAATTGTTTTTACAAAATAATAAAATAAAATTACAGAATAATGAAAGAAAACCTATACTACTTTTCCTAAACTAAGTCTTTTATCTTCATATTTTTCTATGTAAGATATTGTACCTGCAAGCAAACAAAGAAAACAAAAATAAAGATAAAATGGGTTAGTGTTAATAACATTGCTCTCATACTTATCAGTGAAGTGTACTGTTTAAATTTATCATTGAGCAAGAATGATTAAGGGGAAAGTTTCGCCAAAATGCAACATCTGATCTTAATCACAAGTTTGCCTCAGTACAACCTCATTGGCATTGGACAAAGGGGCAAGTTTCACCTGGAAAAGTAGAAGTAAAAGGGTGAAATCAAAATATCTTCACTTGATCTTATCCATAGACCTATCAAGCAAGCACACATCTTACACACATGCATGTGTGAGGTGTTGTCGACACCAGGAAGCAAGGAAGGAGTAGATAAAAGGCACAACTATGCTAGCAAATCTCGCTCTGCTGAACACATTTCATCACACCAAGAACAACAAGAAGACACCCTAATTTCAGCACTTGTACATACTAGATCAACCATTAAATCCACCACAAAACCAACCAAACCATCAATCATGGTCAACTAAAGGAGGGGGTGGTGTTGGAGTAGAGCAAGGACATGCATGTAGCTGGGAAGAGGATGATATGTCACCCATAGGAAGCAGCAAGGCCAAGCCAAGCCAAACAAAGGATCACTGTAAAGAGGAGCAACACCAGGCCACAGACAGAAGTAGTGAATCTACACCAGGCTGATGATGGATTAACTGAAATGCCTAAAAGCAAGCAAACCAGGTCTCTTTTCTTATTCTTCGCAGTTTCTTATGATTTTCATGCACAGATTGTAAAGCTAGGTATGCACACACCAGGTAGTTTGAAGCATGTGTGCCTTGTGTATCACTTTTGCATACTTTGGTTAGCTATTAATTGTCTTCTATGCATGCAGCTTCTTCTAATTTATCTCCACCGTCCACATGCATTACCAATCCCGTGATAGATGCATCCTAATCTTTTTCCCAATGTCGTCGTCGATCGCCTGCGGCATGTGATGCCATTGTTACACTTTTTCCTCGGAAGAGAAAGACCATACACTAGTCCATTGTTATTTGGCAAGGAATAAAGATATTTTAAAAATACACATATATTCATAGATCTTGAATTAATAAAATGATGAAAAAGTCATCCGATGTCTGATTTAGATATTTGCAGGTTTGATCTCTGTAGGGTTCGCAGCATAGAAAACAAAAATTTTCCTACGATGTGAACTATGTACCAAGATCTATCTACTAGATACAAACAACGGGCGGATGTATATCCGTAGAGAACATACCCTTGAAGACCGACAAAGCTTAACGAGTTCAACTCATGGTTGATGTAGACGATCCCTTGCCGATCTCAAGATCGAGAGGAAGTCCTAGCGCCGCAAATCAGCAGTGCATCCGTGCTCACACATACGTTCGAGGCACCGAGCAACCTCCGCCTCCTCGCTCCAGCGATGCAGCGGAAGCACAACTCTTTCTTGCCGAATAGCCACCGGGAACATGTATCTCGCTAGTCCGAGACCATGGGGGATAAATTCTAGAGGGGGAGAGAGATCCTTCACGAGGAGGTGTGAGAGACAAGTGAGGAGGGGGGCTCCTTTTATAGGAGGAGGGGGGCACCCAAGGGGGTGGCCGCCGGCCATGGGGGCTGCCCCCTCCCCTCCTTCATTCATGTGGGTGGACACTCCACTCACAAAATGCCCTTTAAATTCCCTCCACTCAAAAGTCCACTCAAATTCCCATTAAATTTCCACCAAATTTAATGCAAACTCTCATTAAATAAAACTCTTTTATTTTATTCAGAATTTTGTCAATTACTTTAATGACAAACATTCACAAATAACCCCTTGCTAGAATTCCATTTCACATGCATAACCACTTTATGCAATTTCACCCGAAAACCTGTTTCGGTATCTAGTGAAATAAATTCCTGCGCTTGTTCATTCTTTCGGCATGAAACTTTTGCTCCAATTGGATGTCGGTGTCGCTTAAGTGTGTCACCCTACGGTTCGTGAATAATGCGGACATGGTCGAGACCCCTCTCGGATCAATAATCAGAAGCGGGATCTGGAGACCCATACTGACTCCCACACATTCAACAATGACTTTCTTGTGATCGTCGGAACCTTTTTACGCTAGTACCTTAATCCTTTTGTTTCACGATATATTACATGTCCGAGATTCGATCATCGGTATCTCCATACCTAGTTTGATCTCGTTACCGACATGCACTCTTTTCTTGTTCCCGTGATATAACATTCTAGTGATCAAATCACTTGCTTGCAAGCTAATCAATGTGATATCATCGAGAGGGCCCAGAGTATATCTATCCGTCATCGGGATGAACAAATTCCACTCTCGATCCATGAGCCTCAACATAACACTTTATTAGTTCTGAATCCATCTTTATAATCACCCTGTTACGGTGTGATGTTTGATGTTATCAAGAAACTCTTCCGGTGTTAGTGATTGACATGATCTCATGGTCTAAGGATTAGGATCACTTCGTAAGTTGTTATAGCAATATAAACTCAATGACTTTGATCGTAATGCTATACTTCGGATGAATGTTCATCACACCATTACACTAATGTTGTGATCCCGTTATTAACAACATCCAATGTCCATGATCAGGAAACCTTGATCATCTTGTTAATCAACGAGATAGTTTATGAGAGGCATAACTAGGAACTTTCTATTTGTTTATTAAACACACATGTATTAATGTTTCCGTATTAATACAATTATAGCATGTAAAATAAACATCTATCATATACTTGGAATACACATAATAAACACTTTATTATTGCCTCTCAGGACATATTCCCTTCAGTCTCCCACTTGCACTAGAGACAATAATCTAGTTACATAGTGATAAATCTAACACCCATTGAGCTCTGGTGTTGATCATGTTTTGCTCTAGGGAGAGTTTTAGTCAACGGATCTGCTACATTGAGATCCGTATGTACTTTACAAATCTTTATATCTCCATCCTTGACATGCTCGCGGATGGAGTGAAACCGGCGCTTAATATGCTTGGAATGCTTGTGAGACCTTGGTTCTTTGGCATTGGCAATGGCACCATTGTTGTCACAATAGATCGCCATTGGGTCCAACGCGTTTGCAACCACTCCTAGTTCGGATATGAACTCCTTCATCCAAACTGCTTCCTGAGCCGCTTCTGAAGTAGCAACATATTCGGCCTCCGTTGTTGACCCCGCTACCACAGGTTGTTTGGAGCTCCTCCAACTAACCGCTCCGCCATTCATGAGAAATACGTATCCGGATTGAGACTTAGAGCCATCCGGATCGGTGTCAAAGCTAGCGTCAACATAACACTTAGCGACGAGCTCTTCTTCACCTCTGTATACAAGAAACATATCCTTAGTTCTTCGTAAGTACTTAAGGATATTCTTGACCGCTATCCATGTTAGAACTCGGATCCGATTGGTACCTACTAGTCAAACTAATAGCATGTGCCACATCCGGTCTTGTACATAGCATGACGTACATTATAGAGCCTATGGCTGAAGCATAGGGGACTTTGTCCATTATCTCTCTTTCTTCCGTCAAGCGGACTTTGAGTCTTACTCAATGTCTTGCCTTGCAACATAGGTAAGAACCCCTTCTTACTTCCGTCCATTTTAAACTTCTTTAAAATCTTATCAAGGTATGTACTTTGCGATAGCCCTATTAGGCGCCTAGATATATCTCTATAGATCTTTATGCCTAATATGTATGACGCTTCACCTAGGTCCTTCATTGAAAATTTCTTTGTTTAGATAACTTTTAACACCATTTATAAGATCTATATCATTTCCGATCAATAATATGTCATCCACATATAATATCAGAAATGCCACATTGCTCCCACTCACTTTCTTGTAAATACAAGCTTCTCCATAAGTTTGGACAAATCCAAACTCTTTGATCACCTCATCAAAGCGGAGATTCCAACTTCGTGATGCTTGCTTCAATCCATAGATGGATCGCTGAAGCTTGCACACCTTGTTAGCATCCTTAGGATCGACAAAACCCTTTGGTTGTATCATATACAACTCTTCTTCAATATTACCATTGAGAAACGCGGTTTTGACATCCATCTGCCATATCTCATAATCGAAATATGCAGCAATTGCTAACATAATCCTAACTGACTTTAGCAGCGCTACGGGAGAGAATGTCTCATTGTAGTCAACTCCTTGAATTTGTCAAAACCCCTTTGCGACAAGTCGAGCTTTATAGACGGTCACATTACGATCAGCATCAGTTTTCCTTTTGAAAATCCATTTGTTCTCCACGGCCTTTCGGTCGTGAGGTAAGTCCACCAAGTTCCAAACTTGATTTTCATACATGGATTACATCTCGGATTTCATGGCTTCTAACCATTTGTTGGAATCCGGGCTCATCATCGCTTCTTCATACGTCGCAGGATCATCATTTTCATCAACCATGAAATTCATGACAGGATTTCCGTACATCTCGGGAGCTGCACGCGTCCTGCTTGACCTGCGAGGTTCGGTAGTACTCTCTTTTGGAGTTTCATGATCATTATCATTAGTTCCCTCTTCAACAGGTGGAGCCAACTCCGGAACAACTTCCGGCGCTGCGGTACTCGCCATACTTTGAAGAGAAGGTTCCATAACCTCTTTGAGTTCTACCTTTCGACTACTCACACCTTTCGCGAGAAACTCTTTCTCTAGAAAGGATCCATTCTTGGCAACAAAAACCTTGCCCTCGGATCTGTGATAGAAGAAATACCCAATAGTTTCCTTAGGGTATCCTATGAAGACGCATTTTTCCGCTTTGGGTTCGAGTTTATCCGGTTGAAGCTTCTTCACATAAACATCGCATCCCCAAACTTTAAGAAAAGATAGCTTAGGTTTGTTTCCAAACCACAATTCATACGGCATCTTTTCAACGGATTTAGATGGTGCCCGATTTAAAGTGAATGCAGCAGTTTCTAGTGCATAACCCCAAAATGACAACGGCAAGTCCGTCAGAGACATCATAGATCGAACCATATCTAATAAAGTATGATTACGACGTTCCGACACACCATTTCGCTGTGGTGTTCCGGCAAAGTGAGTTGTGAAACAATTCCACACTCTTTCATGTGAGTGCTAAACTCGTAACTTAGATACTCACCTCCACGGTCGGACCGTAGAAATTTGATCTTTCTATTACGATGATTTTCCACTTCATTCTGAAATTCCTTGAACTTTTCAAAGGTTTCAGACTTGTGTTTCATCAAGTAGATATAACCGTATCTACTCAAATCATCCGTGAAAGTAACAAAATAACGATATCCACCTCGCGCTGACACACACATTGGACCACATACATCAGAATGTATGATTTCCAATAAATCATGCCTGCTCCATTGAACCGGAAAACGGCGTTCTAGTCATCTTGCCCATAAGGCATGGCTCACATGTATCAAATGATTCAAAATAAAGTGATTCCAAAAGTCCATCTGAATGGAGCTTCTTCATGCGTTTAACGCCAATATGACCTAGACGGCAGTGCCACATATATGCGGATATATCATCATTTAGTTTAATCCTTTTAGCATCAACATTATGAATATGTGTAACATTATTATCGAGATCTAAAAGAAATAAACCATTCATCATCGGTGCATGACCATAAAAGATTTCATTCATATAAATGGAACAACCATTGTTCTCGGATTTAAATGAATAACCACTTCGCATCAAACACGATCCAGATACAATGTTCATGCTCAGTTCAGGCACCAGATAACAATTATTCAAGTTTATAACTAATCCCGACGGCAAGTGGAGAGGCAGCTTTCCGATGGCGATCACATCAACGCTTGATCCGTTGCCGACACGCATCTTGACCTCACCCCTTGCTAGCGGTCGCTTGTTCTGCGGCTCCTGATTCGAGTTACAAATATTAGCAACTGAACCGGTATCAAATACCCAGGTGCTACTGCGAGCACTAGTCAAGTACACATCAATAACATGTATATCATATATACCTTTGTTTGCCTTGCCGTCCTTCTTGTCTGCCAGATACTTGGGGCAGTTGCGCTTCCAATGGTCAGTCCCCTTACAATAGTAGCACTCGGTATCAGACTTAGGTCCAACTCGGGGTGTCTTTTCAGGCACGGCAACAGGCTTGCCGCCCTTACTTCCCTTCCGTTTTCCTTCTTGTCTTTCTTGAAACAAGTGTTCCTATTGATCATCAACACTTGATGTTCCTTTTGATCTCCACTTCGCAGTTTTAAGCATTGATGAAGCTCGAGAGACTTCTTCATGCCTTGCATATTATAGTTCATCACGAAGCTCTTATAGCAAGGTGGCGAGGACGCAGAACACGATGGATGCCTAAGTCAATGGGAATCAATATTCCCAAGGACACAAGCTTATCGGCGTAACCCGACATCTTGAGTACATGCTCACTAACGGAGCTGTGCTCTTCCATCATGCAGCTAAAGAACTTTTCTGAAGCGTTATAGCTCTCTACAGCAGCATGTGTGTCGAAAATCATTTTCAACTCACCCATTGTATCAAATGCATTGCCGTTTTCGAAACGCTTTCGAAGTTCCGGCTCTAGCCCATACAATATGCCGCAATAAACTAAGTTGTGGTCCTCCTGACGAGTCTGATAGACATTCTTCTCCTCGTCAGGGGCATCATCTAAAGGTGGGGGGCCTAACGGCGCTTCTAGCACATATTGCTTTTGTGCAGCAGAGAGGAGAATCCTCAAATTCATGGCCCATTTGGTAAAGTTGCTACCGTTCGTTGCTAGTTTCTCTTTCTCCATGAACACATTGAAATTAAAAGCAGGTGGTGCCATCTACAACAGAATTTGTAAAGTTTAAACTAAGTGTATGATAGATTGAGTTCAACTAATCCATATTACGAATGAACTCCCACTCAAAAACGACATCCCTCGTGCCTTTTTGGTGATTACATGAAACAAATCCACTATACCAAGTCCGATCATCACGTGAGTCGGTATAGCTTCAAAGGCGAGCATCAAATGGGCATCATATCAACTATATGACTCATGCTTAACCTTTTGGTCCGTGTTCCGAGGCCATGTCTGTACATGCTAGGCTCGCCAAGTTAGAACCTTAGTATTCGCGTGTGTAACTGTTTTACACCCGAAATATGGTCGTGGATCCAAGAACACCCGATCATCACGTGATGTCTTGGAGCGACGAAGAAATAATCGGTGCATACTAAAGGAAGAACACATTCTTATCTTGATATTTAAAAGAGGGATCATATTATTATGCTAACAAAGCGCTAAACAAGCAACATAAGATGCTATCAAACATCACATGTTTATTAGTGAAATGATATGGTTTCCGTAAATGATCTCTATCATGTGCATCGTGGTATGATCACTATCATACCTATATGTGTAAATCCAAGGTCTATGGAGTTTACATGCTATGTGTGTTGTAAGAGTATCATCTCATACTTCTACTTACAGCACTACCATATCATAACACTAGCCCAGCAACAATCTAAACTAGACGCCTCTAATTTATCCATTGCAAGTTTTACGTGGCTTAGGGCTTTCGAGATAGAACCGTTCTTACCTATGAACATGAACCACAACGAGGATAATCAAATTGTTGACAACTCGCTTGCAAAATAGATATTGACTATAGTAGGAGAGACAGACACCCGCTAGCCACTTATGCAAACTAGTTGCATGTCAAGCGTGGAACAGGTCTCATGTGCGAGGACATGTAAAGTTTGTCCGGGCCGCTTCATCCCACTATGCCACCAATATCCAAAATTACAACAAAGGAGCAACAACATGATCATCATCGCCCACATACTCATATGTGTAATACCCATGTAAAGTATCTACGCATAGATCCGGCTCTGATACCACTGTAGGGTTCGCAACATAGAAAACAAAAATTTTCCTACGATGTGAACTATGTACCAAGATCTATCTACTAGATACAAACAACGGGCGGATGTATATCCGTAGAGAACATACCCTTGAAGACCGACAAAGCTTAACGAGTTTAACTCGTGGTTGATGTAGACGATCCCTTGCCGATCTCAAGATCGAGAGGAAGTCCTAGAGCCACAAATCAGCAGCGCATCCGTGCTCGCACACACGTTCGAGGCACCGAGAAACCTCCGCCTCCTCGCTCCAGCGATGCAGCGGAAGCACAACTCTTTCTTGCCGAATAGCCACCGGGAACATGTATCTCGCTAGTCCGAGACCATGGGGGATAAATTCTAGAGGAGAGGGATCCTTCACGAGGAGGTGTGAGAGTCCCGTGAGAAGAGGGGCTCCGTTTATAGGAGGCGGGGGCACCCAAGGGGTGGTCACGCCATGGGGCTGCCCTCCTCCTTCATTCATGTGGGTGGACACTCCACTCACAAAATGCCCTTTAAATTCCCTCCACTCAAAAGTCCACTCAAATTCCCATTAAATTTCCACCAAATTTAATGCAAACTCTCATTAAATAAAACTCTTTTATTTTATTCAGAATTTTGTCAATTACTTTAATGACAAACATTCACAAATAACCCCTTGCTAGAATTCCATTTCACATGCATAACCACTTTATGCAATTTCACCCGAAAACCTGTTTCGGTATCTAGTAAAATAAATTCATGCGCTTGTTCATTCTTTCGGCATGAAACTTTTGCTCCAATTGGATGTCGGTGTCTCTTAAGTGTGTCACCCTACGGTTCGTGAATAATGCGGACATGATCGAGACCCCTCTCGGATCAATAATCAGAAGCGGGATCTGGAGACCCATACTGACTCCCACACATTCAACGATGACTTTCTTGTGATCGTCGGAACCTTTTTACGCTAGTATCTTAATCCTTTTGTTTCACGATATATTACATGTCCGAGATTCGATCATCGGTATCTCCATACCTAGTTTGATCTCGTTACCGACATGCACTCTTTTCTCGTTCCCGTGATATAACATTCTAGTGATCAAATCACTTGCTTGCAAGCTAATCAATGTGATATCACCGAGAGGGCCCAGAGTATATCTATCCGTCATTAGGATGAACAAATTCTACTCTCGATCCATGAGCCTCAACATAACACTTTATTAGTTCTGAATCCATCTTTATAATCACCCTGTTACGGTGTGACGTTTGATGTTATCAAGAAACTCTTCCGGTGTTAGTGATTGACATGATCTCATGGTCTAAGGATTAGGATCACTTCGTAAGTTGTTATAGCAATATAAACTCAATGACTTTGATCGTAATGCTATACTTCGGATGAATGTTCATCACACCATTACACTAATGTTGTGATCCCGTTATTAACAACATCCAATGTCCATGATCAGGAAACCTTGATCATCTTGTTAATCAACGAGCTAGTTTATGAGAGAGGCATAACTAGGAACTTTCTGTTTGTTTATTAAACACACATGTATTAATGTTTCCGTATTAATACAATTATAGCATGTAAAATAAACATCTATCATATACTTGGAATACACATAATAAACACTTTATTATTGCCTCTCAGGGCATATTCCCGTCAATCTCAACTGACTATAAGATAAATTGAGGTAGTACATTAAAATATGTACAACAAAAATATTAAATCATTTTACTATATATATCCGAAAATATTGTAACAATAATTATGTTTATCAAATTTCATCAGTTATATTACATAAAGAAATCTTTGAATCCATCAGAATACACACAAAATATTTCTGTAATAATACCCTCTTCGGACAAGAACATGCTTTTGATTTAGTGCTTGACGTGGATCCTTGCCAATGCAGCCCAACCAAAGATAACTATGCAGGGCCAAAGTTTCATTCCCACTATTTGTAGTAACAGCACCATTCCTGGGAACGTCCCTTTCCTCAGCATTAATGGTGCTGCAAGGATAAGCCATTTAAAAATTTCCTCCATATTTGGAACTAGCAATATAGCAGGAATAATAACGCAAACCGCAACAGCAGTATTACGAGCAACTGGAGCTAGCACCACATACACACCAAGGGCGAAAGCAAAAGTCATGCATGTGATTGAAGTCGACATGCAAAGGAGTGAATTGACGAAGTTGACTCTACGGCTGACCAAGTTAACCATGGGAGCTGCAGCAAACGCGAATCCAATGGTAGCTAGTGTGGAGCATGTGAAAGCTAATGTGGTGGCGACCATGAACGCGTCAAAAACAAAACTACCAGCAAGTGTTGGTGTGCCTCCATTTGTATGACCATCGGCTCTGTAACCTCCAGGAAGGGCAAAAGTTGCGCTGAACGCAACTGTTGCTATTAAGGCTGAAGCAACAATAAGCGTTTGTGTTGCATCTTTCAGCTTGTCTGATTCTTCATCCTCCTCTTTTGGTTTTGGATGCCAACTGAACATTTCCTCGGTCTTATCCCGGTGAAGGGCACCATGCTTCGCCCCGACAAACATCAAAGCACTGTATATTTTATTCTCGGGGTTCTGAAATAGAAAAAAAGGCAGGAATAATGAATACCGATCGATAAAACATTGTACTATATAGATGAGTTAATCAATTCAACGGGCTTGACAGTGCATTCCTTACCAGAAAATAACCTATTCCGCATGGAAGCTTACTTCCGGCTATGTCCATGGGAGTTTCCCCCTTATTATTTATTAGATTCAAGTTCACCTCTCTATTCCCAATCAGAGCACAAACCATCCTAAAGCTCTTAGCTTGGATAGCTAAGTGAAGTGCAGTGTTTCCCTCATTATCTTGCATATTCAGAATCCAATATAAGATGGAGTTCGACGTACAAAGAAAACTGTGAAGCGCCTTTCTTTCTCGACAGCGACATGCAAGAATGTTCTTCCTTTAGAGTCGCGTAGTCCTACACTATCTGGACACTCCCGAAGGAAAATATCATTGATGGCATCTACAAAGGGCGGAGGACCCAGAGTAAAATCAACCTGGTGTAAGTCGCACATATATATATTTTAGCTAGTACATTAGAGTTGGGATGTTAGATTTATTACCTTGTCGTGTAGTACCATAACTTGGGAGTCCTTTTCGAAATAAAATAATAATACCATAACTTGGGCGTAGCGCACCTACAGAGGCAGCCACATGTATAGGGAAAAATCCATTGTTGTCTGCCTGATACAGCGCTGCACGGTTCGCTTTAAACAATATCTTGAGGGTTTCGGGTCGAAGATGAAACACTGATGCAGCAAAGTGAAGCGGCGTACTCCCATCTTTGTCCACTTGTGTAATAAGAGTTTTCTTCCAATGTACTAGGAACTCGATTATCACTGTGACAAATATGCATTTTATGTTAGATAATCGAACAGCCTGCAATGTACGTAGTCAATCATCTAGGAAATATCTTAATCTCAATAGTATTCACGTCAAACTGGGCGCTTATTTACCTACATATAAGACAACAACAACAACCTCAAGTGTAGAGATGATTATTTATATTTTATACTAAGGCACAATACATGCACCATTACATGACAAGAAAATCGATCAACACACACCTTTAACATGTACATCTATGTGTTTGCTGCAAAAAATTCATGTGCATCTATACCAGGAGTGAGAGGTAAGCAAACTATTAGGATGAATTTATCACCTTTGGAATCAAATAAGTAGATATATCCAACTAACAACATGTGTTTGGAGGGATTATAAGAGAAATGGCCATCAGTTTCAAATTATGTGAGGGCAACATCTGGAAGTGCCTAAACAATGTTTTAATGATTATGTATGTACTTATATTATTTAAATTAACATGGTTTTCTAGCAATTTCTTCTGTGGTTAGTTAATTTCCCATGGAAAAAAGAATGCATCAACGACCATATGTGTCTTTTGTACATGGTGATATTAAATAATAAGTGGAATTAATTTATCGAGAAGCTAGGATGTAGTTTTTATTCGATGTTAATTCAGTTTGAGGTCAAAACTAAGATTAAGTTGCCGATTTTACATGGACAGTTAAGAAATCCATATGTTGACGACTCAATAACAATTTTTTGCCAATGATGTTTAGTTATAGCTACTAAGATCAATTAGTCATGATCAATTATAACTATGATAAATCAGATTGATGGTAAAATTATGTTATGTACAAGTATGAAAATATATCCATTCATGACTGTTACTAATAAGGTTCAATAGTTTTTCTTAAGATTAAAAAATATTGGTTGTGTACAAATGGCCGAATATTTATGTTTACCATGAGATTTTTGGGACCAATCTTCTATTTTTGTAGTTTATCATATGAGCTTTAATAGGAAAAATGTGGTTCTTACCAATACGTATGAGGATGGCATTTAAATGGAGGAAACGACTATTAAAACACATAACACGTATGCTAATTTGATCGGGTGCTTGTATAGCCCTTTGAATATTTTAGTGCTATGAAATGAATTATAACTTTTGTATTCAAATAATTTCTGGATAAACTTTCTCCAATCCTTTTTATCATACTTTTTACATCAATAGCTTTTGTAATTATCATATATCAGGGCCTCCCTTCATTTTTTATTTAAAATTAGTGTTTTTTCTGACGTATGTTGATTGGGAATTTTAGAATTATCTATTGTCATGCACACTAGCAATGACTTGTTCTGTTTATGCCAACGGTAGCGTTTAAAAAAAATTAAAATAACTTATATTTCATATTTTTAAGAATTTGTTTCTTCGAAAATAACCCATGCATGTTGATTTATACCACTCAACTTTGAAATAACTTGATTATTTTTAGATTTCATTTTCCTAAATTTATACATGTATAGAATTATCAAATTGGTTACAATCAAATCCACCAAATTAATGTGAATGAAATTCACCATCAAGAGTACACAATATGAGCAGCTATATATCTCACACCACCCGATTGTTGACATTTATTTATTGATTGATGATGTCGTCCATGCCATCATCACATGCACTACCAGAACTCATTAAATAAATCTAGGTCTACCGGATGTATGCCATTCAATCTAATGGCTGAAGAATCCATTTCGTACACGCATTTCTGAAAATCCCAGGAGCGCACGGTTATATATTAGTAGATGGGAATTGTACGTACGTGTGCAGCTACTCCAATTATGACCACGACTTTCCTTTGGGTACTTTTACGTGTTATGTACATGTTTACTATTTTATGTAATACCATTCACCTTTTAATCTAAACCGTTAACTTCAAGATCAGCATATCATATATTTTTAGTCTGTGTGGATGGTGTCAATAAACAACCTCTTATATTGCTTTTAGTATATAACTAGCAAGATGGCCCTCGCAAATGCGAGGGTGTCATATCTAGTTTACAAAAAATGTCTAGCAAAAAATTATAATTATATATAGACATGCTTATTATACCATTTTAAGAAATGATAAAAATCAGAAAGCAAAACATATATTATGTTAAAATAATATCTTCTGGTGGAAAATATCTTTCAAATTTGCAAGCGATTGATTATTATTCCATTATCGAAAAGATCATATTAATAAACATATATGTCATATAAAGTTTGGTCCAAAAGTTACAAAATAATTATTATGTGATGCTAGACTATTAAGAAATTTTCTTTATGATGTGAAAAAAATTACCCTCCTCAATATGTAGCCCTTGCAAACAATAAGAATTTTTTTATACCACCTGCTTCTGAAAGATTTTTATCATATTTAATTCCTTTATAACATTATTCCTCTTTCTTAAAATATGTGACCTTTTGGCAATCAAATAAATAGGAATTTGACTACAAGTTTTTCTGAATTAAATATGCGATGTTAACATTAATTATCTAGATATTCCTTAGATTCTTGGACAAAGAAGTTTCTTTGGTTTTCAAAATGTGTTCTCTTAATTCGTGGAAGGTGTAGTGTATACTTTAACATCAAAGCCATTTAGATTTGAATTTTTAATTCGACATTTTTGGCTTATGTAAGGATAAAAATCTCGTGAATACAAAGTTTAAGTATTATTTTGAGAATGTCATAAATGGTGATAGTTTTATATGAAATTGTTTATGTCTGTATGTCATAGTGTGCAATGTGGTCACAACAAATTAAGAGCATGCGCTCTTATGAGTAAGTTTTTTACCAACAGGGTTAATGACTCACTCGTACTCGGTTGTACCTTGCCAAAATGACTTATATTGTGGGACGCATGGAGTATTTCTTATGAACTCTCATTGGTGATCATATTTCTTGGGGGTTCATCCTGGCAGGGCACAACTGCATCATATTTTTTTTTTCGAAATAGGTTTAGTCTAAGTATTAGCAGCCACTGTTATTAGGTTGTATTGTACATAGGCTCTGTCAATGGGATGGTGTAATTTATATCTTCATGATATTAAAATAATACCCGCTATAAAAAAGAAACCCCCTATGGTTTTCCTATCAAATAATAAATTTTAGTTATACTTTATTTAATAATTATACGAAAATATCTATTTATGGAGACACCATTGTATCTACCATGTGTCTTATTTGTATTTCTATCACCTCAAGGTTTCAAATTAAAATTTTAATTATGAGTTTTAATTAGATATAAAGGTATAATAGTATATATATGTTGTGGTCAAAATATTATATAATACCATCTAATTAATCATATATGATGTTTTATGATACAATTGATAGAGTAGCAAAATCTATATTCGTAATGAAGTGAAACCAAAAATAACTCAAACTTCATATTATCTATTAATTACATATCTAACTACAAAAATAATTTGGATGATGTGGTTGAATGTGGTGTGTTATCATCTCTAGTGTTCCCTTAAAAGTATAGATAGCTTCATACTAAGTTGACAATTTTCCTTTTGCATTCATAACATTATTAATTGTAAGACATGTGTTACTCATGGTTATAACTTTCTCCTTTATTTTTACATGTTTCTATTGAATAACATAAAACAATTATGAAATTATTGATTCATATTTTCTTACTAAGATATTTGCATAGGTAGACATTTAGTATTGAGGATACAAACCGAACTAACCATCAAATCTCACAAAGCTTGATTGGTTGTTATGCACTTACTAACTTAGCTATGTACCTATGCGCCTCTATAGAATTTTTTGCATGGCCATACATAGCAATATTTTGCGGTCCCAGTTATCCTCGCAAATGGGAGGTCATCATCTTTATCGTCTCATAAGTAGTAATTCCTCATGTTGGAACATGTGTAATAAAATGCATAAGACAGTCATCTCATAAGACAATAGGTCTAGCTGAGTCAAGCCATATAAAACGCAGGCACAACTTGACTCGGCTAGACCTATTGTCTTACACATGTATAAAACATGTGTAATTTTTTCCTCCATCTATATGCAACTTATTTTTCATACGTTTTGGTTTCATATGGCTTGACCGTTGTGTGCCCCAGGAAGCGACACACATCTAGCCGGTAAAGATTATTTAATAAATCGATTTTCTTTAGGACACATGAGCGAGAAGCGAGACGTTTCTAGCGCCTATTAAAAATTTATAGTCTATTTTGTGCTGTTATAAATCCACACGGAGATGTGTTCAGTCCGTGAAGACTTGAGAAATTTATTAAAAAAAACTTTTGACATGAAGAATAAAAATCTATGACAACTAAAATTTAGATCTGGCAGTTCAGTTTTTCGTAGAGGAAAAAAATCTGGCAGAAGACTAATATTATACGTGCAATAAACATTGTATATTTTGCAAAAGAAAATATATGACTACTGTAGTTTACATCTGCCAGTTGCTTTTGTAAAAAATAAAAGATCCATCAGTTCGGCATGCTGATATTTCGCGTAGCATAAACGTTATAAACTGGCTGCCGTCAAAACTGTAGGTTGTCTGGAGTCCGAGTCCTATGAAGATACGTGTCATTTTTTTTTGAGATGGAAGATACGTGTCTTGACCATATAGATCTTGTTAGTTTTTTTTTTCACGTTTGATCAGGTACAACCCCAGAGCGTGTCAAATAGGTGTCAAGCCGGACTATGTAAACAGTTATGTAACTATTAGTCTTTGATAAATCCTAGCCCTCTATCATAGATCCAACTATCAAAATAAATTTAGATAACGTGGGTTAACGTGGTGCCTCGAAAAACACCCTTATATTGTTTTTAGTATATAATAGATAATAATAGATATATAGATACCTCGGTCGATGAAAAAAAGATAAATCATAGTTTTCGAAGTTTCCTAGCATGGAATAACCTGTTGGAATTTACTAGTGGGATTTAGCCCTTAGCCCAACTAAAATTCTGAAAATTTCAAGGCCTAAATACATGCATGCATGGCAAGTGGTGGAACTAAATTTTAGTCACACGTTGCTAGTTGAAGAGGAATGTCACCACCTTATATAGGAGGGTGTTGTACCGCTCACTATGGTGTGAGAAAAAGAGAAGCTCTTGTGGACTCCTCCTCCGCCGCCACCCTCCACGCCACGCGTGCGTGTGCTGAGGGAAACCCGAGCCCGGCTCATGTTTCGCATGTCGTTTATATTTTTGATGTTCGGTAAATTAATTGTAATATTAATTACGAGTCATTAACAGACTCGTTAATTAATCAGCCTTTTCTCAGATCTTAGATCGTTGCCGACTCGGTCGTGGGCTGCTTCCCACGTCCTACCCGACCTGCAGTATATAAACAGGCAGACACCACGCGAAGGTTTTGCTTGTTTCGATCATTTTTAATTTTTTATGTTCATTTCAAACTATCGTCAAACTTTTTAAAACGACGGGCATGGAGATTCTTAGCTCGGGGCCGAGCCTCGCTAAACTTGCATTAGAAATCTGATGAAATAGCATATTGTGAGTCTAAAAATGATTTTTGCAAAAACTTATGAGCATCAGATCATGTAGTTGTAGTTCAAAACTGACTCACTTCCTACCGATTCGATAGGAATTTGTCTTTTTCACGTGGGTTGGACGGAAAGGTTTAAGATAACCCGGTTGGGACATTGTCCATATAAGGTGGTCTACTATTTTTTTAAATGGGGTGGTACCATTTTTAAACTTTCATTTTGTGGTTGCTTCACAAAACACCCTATTTTGGGCACTCGAAAAATGGAAAATATGTTATACAAAAGTATTTATAATTTTTTATTTTTTTCCAACAAAAATATGTAATATTTAAGTTTAGATAGATAGATATTATTTTTCTATAAATTTTGATATACTATATGTATTTTTCTGAATTAAAATGATTTAGTTATGATTTTTCTAAGATTAATGTGGAAAAAAGGAAAAATGTGAGAGGAAAAGGCCGTTTTCTACTAGTGTACTAGATATTATTTTTCTACAAAGTATGCTAGTTTGTAGACGATCTAATATCGGTTATTCATAGTGGGAGTAGCTTGGATAGTAACATAGTCCTACATGTATTGCCAACTAAGCATTTAAATGACATGGTATGCAATTAAATAATAAGAGAGAGGCTTGTGGTAACTAGCTATGTTACCATAACTTCTCACATTTCAAGATAAAATGAGTCTACATTGCAATAAATGAGACTTTGCATATAGTATCATACCTATGTTATTTTCCACTATAAAAATAGTAATTTAGACTAGTAACATATGCATGTTATTACTTTAAGTTAATCGCCAATATGACCAGCCTTAGAACCAGTCAAAGTAAGATAGCACTAGTGGAGAACGGGGCTCTTGTCCCGGTTCGTAAGGGGCTTTAGTCCCGGTTGTCCAATCGAAACGGGGCAATCGAGACTAAAGCCCCTACCCTTTAGTCTTGGTTGGGCTACGAACCGGGACAAACGGGCTTCACGTGGCCACTGCATGGCGCGAGCGGGGGAGGGAGGAGTATCCATCCCAGTTCGTAACACGAACCGGGAATAGATCTGTCTCTGTATGAAAGGGCCGTTTTCTACTTTTCTGTGTCGCGGCACATAATTTATTCGTGACGGAACCGGGACTAATGCTCTCTATGAAAGGACCGTTTTCTACTAGTGTGTAGATGTAAGATGTGAGAAAGCAATTGAGTTAAATGGAAAGTCCAGATAAATCGTCTCTTAATTCTAAGCTACTGGTAAATTTATTGGTGCACCGTACGAACACATGCATATAATGCAGTTGCTGAAAAATAAAAAAGAGAAAATATATGCATATTGGCGTACCAGTGTCGGTTTGTTGAAGAACGGCAACGTGCAAGGCATTTTGTCCGTCCTCCCCGGAGTAGGAGAGATTGCCACCGCTCTTATGGTATAGCGTGACTGCAATGGTACTCTTCCCCAGCAAGATGGCTAGGTACAATGGTGAGATGCCGCGTGCAGGATAATTAGCCAGATCAGGATCAACACCCATTAGCAGCTTGACAATATTCTTTTCATCATCCTTGTTATTTCCTCCTTCTCCGGCCGCCGGGTCCGCAGCATCATGAGCAAGCAGTGCAGCTCTATCCTTATGAAGGAGAACCCTGCCGTCTTGGAACCGGACAGCCTCGTGCAGGGCCGTCTCGTGACGCTTATTTTCCATTCTCAAGAGACTGATGAGCTTCGTGTCGGCACCCTCGCGTCCAGCTAGATCCATGAGATGAGACACCATTTTGGAGTTTCCAGCTCGGGCAGCACAATGCAAGGGCGTGTCACCCATCTGGTTCCTCTGAAAAAGGAGGCCCGGGTCTCTGTCGTAGATGATGCCGGCATATCTCAAGAAATGCTGGCGTCCCTTGCGATTCCTGGCCACCGCGTGTAGCGCGGTGTCGCCATCAGGAGTGACGCCCTTGAGGAGTGCCGCTCCAGCGGCGGGCGAAGCAGCAGCAGCAGGCTGGTGGTCAGCGTCAGCGCCCTCCTCTTCGTCACGATCACGAGCAGCAGCTTTTCCATGGGCATAGCTTCCCCTCGCTAGCAACTCGAGGAACTCTTGCGTAGGAATCATCATTGGCGCCTTTTTGGCGTCTTCCCTCTCGAGAAGGAATTTCAACGCCTCCCAGGAGCCCACACGCGCCGATTGCAGCAGCAGGGGATTGATGTTATTAGCGGCCTGATCGGAAGGCTTCTTGCTCGTCGCCGCCAACTCAACCGTCGCCATGGCATCCTCTTTCTTCTCCAGGTCCTTCCATATCTTGACATTGAAACTCTCCGTGGCCACCACCATCGGCTTGGTGGTGTCCATGGCGGTGGTGTTCTCCTTTGGTAGTTGCTGGGTGGAGTGTATGAGATCGAGGTTGGTTGGGCTCCCAGCTAGCTACTGTATCTCGGTGCCTTTTATAACAGCTTGCATGCATATGCGATGTCCTCCTGTCTCTCCTTGGGTTAACCAAGTCTTGTTTTTAATTATACCCTCAAAAAAAAGTCTTGTTTTTAATTAGTTGCTCTCTCTCTCACACACAGCGCAAAGTCATAATTTTAATTGCTTATTATGGCTTAAAGATGACGCTGAGTGACCTGCTGGAGATTCTTCGGGGCACATGGGGCTAGGCATTTTGTTTGCTTTACATAAATAAAGCTGATCGAATTCTCTCCTCACGCAAAACGTGCAAAGCTATAGTACTTGATGCGTAGCGTGATGTGCCACCCCTGATCGATTCTTGGAATTGTCCAACCTGCAAGCAAGCTACCAGATGCAAAACTAGCGGTGCGTTGGCACACCAAACTCTTTTTTCTTATACAAGTTTTTATTGGCAGGGGCACCAGTACTAGCGGTTACACCAGTGGGAACAACCCCATTGGTTCCGGTTGGTAAGAGGCTTTAATCCTGGTTACCCTACCGGGACAGGGCAATCGGGACTAAAGCCCCAACCTTTAGTCCCGGTTGCCCCACCAACAGGAACAAAAGGGGGTACACGTGGCCGCGGAAGAGGGCGAGGGGGGGGGGGGGGGGGGTGGAGCAACCGTCCCGGTTCGTGTTACGAACCGGGACAAATAACCCTCTGCCGCGGCAGAGATTTGACACATTTCTCTGCGACGGCAGATAATTCATTTTGACAACTTTTGTTGTCGCGGCAGCCACTTTTTATGCCGCGGCAGAGAATTCATTTATGTTGTTTTATTGTTTATTTAGTGTTTTGCATTCATCAATGAAGAAACCATTATATTACACAAGATCATCATGACAATATAGGTCCAAGTGTCGAACATATTATATTGGATACACGGATCGAGTTCATGCACTACATACAAAATAAGCTCTTTGTACAATCCCTATTGTTTATACACACCCGAATAGTATTCCTCTTTTGGGTTTAGGACTTCTGCATCCAAGAATCCCGCCAATTTCTCCTGAATTGCTCGTACGCGATCCTTTGGCAGAAGACTGTCCCGTAGACGTTCGATCTGATTTAAAAAAGGAGTCAGCCTATATGAATGAAACTAAACACAATTTGATGGTAATTAAAAACTATAGATTATTGTTTGCGTACGTGGGGTTGCTCTAAATTTCTGCCCTTCTCACAGCACGTTTGCCGGATGAACTCGCAACCTGGTCCCTGCATCAGGCACTTTACGAGAACATAGTTCAATCAAAATAATAATCAAGCATGATAATAACGGTATCAAAACTAGAATCAAAGAGATGCCTGGATATAGCTAGTGGTGCTTACATCTAGTGCTTGAAATGTAAGCTCCTCTTTCCAAACACCCCTAGCCTTGTTGGTGAACCGTTTCCAAGCGCTGCCCGGCGAAGAAAACGAATAAAAGAAGTTATTAATTACTTGATATCATAAAATTCACGAACGTTGCCGATATAGTGTCGTAATGATTAGAATTACCGCTGGAGAAGCATATGCATGTCCTTCCACTGCTCAAGGGGTTTATATTTCGAGTCCATGACTAGTACACGCCCTTTGTCAAGTTGAATGATTAACAGAATATAGTGGAAGCTGCGCATGCATAACTAATCAATTATATACTTAACATCGTGTAAGCGAAATAGAAAGTGTATACAAGACAATAACACTCACTCGAAGTTGTAAGAAAATAGTATTTCCCTTCTGGTTTCTTGAAACCTTAACGCGTGTACGATATTATCCTCCGTATCCTGGGGGCTTGTTTTGAGATTAGCTTGATGAACCCAATATGGGTCAATGAAGCCAATGTCATAGATTTGTCCTCTGCTGCATTCGAGAATCTTCATTCTGCATATTACAGTATGATTATATACATGCAATAAACGAGGTGAGACAGCTAGAGACTAAATTAATTACAGAATTAGAATTAGTACTTACAGACAATAGGCACTGATGATCGATTTGTCCAAGGCGTCTTGATTGAATAATTGAAATAGTTCATCAAATTCAATGGATATCATGTCATCTATTTCTTTCCCATAATGCTTTTTTGTAACCCTCAGCACTATCCAGTTAGCCCCGGCCTTTGTGGCATGCATGTACCAGTTATGCAATCTTCGCATTTTTGTTGGAAGATTATTTACCTCCTCAGGTTTGACGAGAGGTTTGCCGTACTGGTATTTGTATGCTACTTCACTCACGGGGAAGTACTCTAACTGGGATAAGTACTGGGCAATACTCATACCTTGAGCAGCGGCAGCTTCTCCGTATTGTGCAACTACCTCTGGATCATACTGCTCTTCGGCCCCATATTTGCTCGACCCCACATTGGTATGGGAAATCACATTGAGATGGGCGTAAGACTGTTTTGCTTGTTCTCTGAGCTGGGCAACAGATTTCTCGCTTGCATCAGTACTGCTCTTCGAGGCTTTTTGTGCCGCATGTGACTTGAGAGTAGAACGCTCATAGTCTGATGACAGCTTTGGCTCGGATTGATGAAGAGTCTTTAGCATTTTGAACAATCTGGCTTTTTCTTCTTTGGTGCTAGGGAACTCTGGCTCTTTCGGCCGCCTCAGCTTAGCGAAAAACGCTATCGTTTCCGCATCAACGATAGCCGTAGTCTCCTCTTCAGTACAGTCATAAGTTCTCTTGGGAGGAACCTTTGGTACTTTTGGAAGAGGCTCTTGTTTATGTTTTGGCGATCGCTTAGCACGACGCAGAGTAGCGGTACACTTACGCTTTTTATCCAGAGGCGCCGACGATGGCTGCCGCGGCGATGGCTGCGCTGGAGATTGGTGAGGCGACGGAGACGGGTGAGGCGACGGAGCCGGGTGAGGCGACAAAAACGGCTGCCGCGGCGGCGACGACCTCGCAGGAGACGGGTGAGGCGACAACGAAGATGGCCTTGGCGTGTGATTTCGAAGCACGATACATTCCTTTGGCCATAGAATGGTGACGTTTGTTGCGTCTCCCAGTTCAGTCACATCCCCTTCACCTGCAGGGTAGTCAAGCTTCAAAACTTCAAAGGTGGGCATGATTTCATCCACCCCGACAACATCGTAGCCCTGTGGAACCGGAAGACAATGGTAAGTTGGTGTGGGTCCAATTGGTAAGGCATAGCCGACCACCACCTTTATTGATATGTTCACAACTTTGACATGTAGCTCGCAGTGTGTCATCTGTGTGATATCATCCACTGGGTAGCCAACAGGAGCCATCGTCGGTGCACCATCGTCATCGTCATTGTCATCACCCGGGACCTCGGTGGAAGCCACACTGCTTTTTCGATTATTCGATAGGCCGGTAGCATCGAATGTAGTGTGCTGCTGAGATGGGATGGTAGTACTTTTCTCTTTAAGTGCGTTAATTTCATCTTGTTGTTGCTTTATTCGTTCTTCAATTATACGCATTCGCTCTTTCTGAATATCTGCTTCAACTTCCGCCTTGTCCTTTCTCCTCTAACGGCTTCTATCAGGATATTTCTTCCTCTCTTCGGGAAACCTAGTCCTCCATGGTTTGGAGCCTATTTTTCCTGTGTTCGTCCATCATGTTCCTTATTTCCAAGGGCGAGTGTGAGCTCATCATTCTCTCTATCGGGAATGAAGTCCCCATCTTTAACAGCCTTTACTGCTTTTCTCATCTTCTCGATTGGCAAGGGGTCTTCTTTATGTCGTATGTTATATATACACTTCCCTTCCGAGTCCAACTTGCCCCCATGCCCGTAAAACCAATTCCTTGCACGTTCGATCGAATCGTCTATCTCTGGGATGATCTTTTTAGCACGCAGTTCCTGCTCAAGTTTCTCCCACTTAGGAATGCCAGCCCTGTAGCCACCTTGCCCCATAGTATGGTGATACTTCTTGTTAGCAGCATTCAGCTTATTCGTTATAGTTCTTAGCTTTTGCTGATGTCTTGTAATTCACAAACTCAACCCAGAATGGTTTTATCTTCTCAAACTGAATCTTCTTGAAATCCGGAGTCTTCTCTTTCATGACATAGTCAAGGTGCAATCTTTTCTTACAGTTGGTGAAACACTGGCCCATCTTCTTCAAAGCCCACTCCCTGACCTTAGCCTCCATGGCTCTCCCATGTTCTAAGGCGTCCTCAACTGGATCCTCCGCATTTGGATCCCGCTCTATCTTTGGTAGTTTGAAATTAATCATGAGCCTATTCCATAGTAAATCTTTGGCCTTGTTAGGGACAAATAAACATGTTCCCTCTTCTTCCGCATCAGCAGGCCTATTCCAATTTCGAATGGTGATTGGGATTAAGTCCCTAACGATTACTCCGCATTGTATCACAAATTTGTTTGTGACAACTTCGAGAGCCGTCGGTTTGCTGTCTTCACTGACATCTTCGATCCTGAACCTCTCATGGTCTCCCAACTTTTTGGTTGGGCCTCGGATGCCCTTTTCAGTAGATTTATTCGATCCGGAGGGATAAAAGAAGAAAGATCGTCGTTACTATTTCTATATAGATAGCAGATGATTAATTAATGAATTAATTATATTACATGCACCTCTCCGGAGCGGTCGTCTTCTCGATCACACAAGGCATCGCCTTCTCCCTCGCGGAAGGCATCACCTTCAACCTCAAACAAGTCGTCTTCCGGCAAAAAGAGGATCACCCTCACCGGAGTTGTTCAGAAACATCGATACATCTAAATTTTCTTCCCCACGGATCACACCTTGGATCAAATCTTCCTTTTCTTCGTCTCTGTCGTGTGGGTCCATATTTTCTGCATAGGTGGAAAAACAGATAAGTCAAAGCGGCTAAGAGAGAATGTTAGGTACAGTGTTGAGAGATATAAACCCTAATTCAGAGAAACCCTAATATATACACACACAATAATAAAAATGAATTTACAATATCAGAAACCCTAATTTGGAGAAACCCTCGGGCTCGGATCCTATTGTGAAGAACCAATACCGGAAAGAGCGGCGGCAATCAATACATGGCATAATACAATGCGCAATCAATATGTACATCAACACAGGGGGTAGTTTTTCATCGGGTCTGGGGCTACCCACAATGACTGACCAGTGGGGCCGAAGACTAATAATACCTAACTAATTAATAAACCTAATAATACCTAACTAATAATAAACCTAATAATCCAAACTAATAAACCTAATAAACCTAATATGCTAGGAGCAGTGGATCAGGTAATATAAGCTCAAATGGAGTAATGCAACAGATAGGACACTCTATCTATCGATAAAAGACCATAGTAGAATTGTATGCATCATGGCAAGAATTGAAATGCTTTCAAAATCATAGGATTATATCATGGTAGGGCTATGCTTGCCTTTGCACATTGATAGCCAGCGAGCTTCAGGATCCTTGTACTTGACTTGATTACAGTTGGTCAAGTATTTGTCTTCGAGCTTTGACGGTGTTGATCTCTAGCTTCGATCTCGATCTCGATATCGTATTCTACCAGGAAGAACCAAACAACGGAAAGAAAGGGAAACAATCAACACATGGCATCGA
The DNA here is from genome assembly GCA_023614405.1 of Avena insularis. NCBI lineage: Eukaryota > Viridiplantae > Streptophyta > Magnoliopsida > Poales > Poaceae > Avena > Avena insularis. The sequence continues at coordinate 386,409,330 of CM042693.1, read as the reverse complement.
TGCAATGCTTAAGCAAGTATGATGATATGACAAGTTAATTTGCATTGGAATGTAAGCCTAAGACATGCTCGACGATTTAATCGGGGTTCCGAGGGGTGAAAACCCTAACTCGGGGAAACTCCGGAACATATGAGAGGGGTGCATTTGTTCTTCTAATTATACTTGTCATTTAAGTTGTTGAACAATGCATGATTATAGGTTAAATATATAGGTTTCATTTTTTTTGAACAATTTGATGTATTATTTGTATTTTTTTGACTTATAAACAATAACTTATTGGTTTTACAATATTAAATCATTTTCTGGAATTTAAAACAAAAAGGCAAATAGTTTTTACACCGGGGCGACCCCTAGCCAGTGAGACTGACAGAAGGGCCCCAGTGCCAACTCAGCCTCCACGCAAGCAAGTAGGACCCACCGCATGTTTGACCGCGCTGACCCCGCCCGCTGATGTCACCAGGACGTCAGCGTGACGTCATGCACCGGGGATCAGCCCCAGATCATCGACGAGAGGGCGCTGGAGCGCGGTTGGACAAGCGGGAGCGGGTGCGATGGATGCGGGCTAGCGTACCGTGCCGTTTAGTGGCGGCCCCGCTCCGGATTGGTTGCCGGAACAGGAAGCACGACGGTGGCTTCAGGTACTCGGCGCGGCAGCGATACAGAGAGGAAGAGGAAGAACAGAGAGGACTGTGAGGTGGAGGGGCTCACCACGGAGGCGGTGGAGGGGTCAGCTCGACCAAGCGAGCTCGGACGCGGCCGGAATCATCGAGAACAGCGGTGGTCGGACTTCGGGGAGGAGCTCCCGATTGCGGTGGTTACGGGCGCCCTTCGTCGATTATGTTGGAGGGGAATACCGGCACTGATGGGGATATGACTACCGGGGTATACCCAGCAGGACGTTTCCTACTGGCCCAGGTGCCAGCGAGTGGGCCTGCAGGACGGTGACTGGATCGAGATCTGGCGTGGACTCAAGCGACTGGAAATTGAAGGCCCAGAAGCGTAGATAGGCCCAGTCGGATTAGGTTAAAGAATCACTCAAACCTTACCTGATTCGGTTGAGATCTGTAAACCCTAGGGAGGTGAGTCTATATAAACCTCCCTAGAGGACGCATAGAGGGTACGTTCCATCATACACCCAAGCGACTCGCTGCCTAGCCGACGAGCTCGCCCCATTGTACTCTTCCCATAATACAATCTAGCAGGAGTAGGTCTTTACCCTCCTGGGGGCCGAACCTGGGTAAATCCTTGTGTCTCAGCCCTCATCTTGCACCGCAGATGGCTGGCCGCCCTTGCCCCATGTTCTACTACTCGCTGCCGATTGCAGCATCTGCCGTGGTCATTCCCACGACAGTGGTGCCCACCGTGGGGCCTGGCCGGTCAGGCCGGTGTTCTACGGCGAGATCCAATCTGCCCATCAACGAGACGATCGCCACCTGCCGCATGATCGCGATCGGCGAGATGCTCCAGATCTTGCCGAGCAGCTACGTCCCGGCGGCCCGGCCCGTCACGCATAGCATGATCCTGCCGGTCGGCACGATCAGCCTCTTCGTCGGCCTCACCGACGTCATCGTCTCGGAGGACTCGGTTCGCATTCGCGAGTCGCCGCCGCGTGACCGGCTCTCTAAGAGTCAGGTCCGCACGATCCACCGCCTCGCCTCCGAGTATGACTCAGCCCACAACAACGTGGCCGAAACCACCGCGGCCGCGGAAGACGCGGCCCTCAACGACGACGCCGATTCGGCGACCCCGGCGTCACTCGCCGGGTCCATTGTCGCCGCGTCACCCGCGGGCTCCATCACCCAGGTCTCCAACGTCGGAGACTTCGAGGATCCCTCTATCCTTGGGATCTTCGACTTCGACTCCGGGTCGGAGAACTCCGCCGACCTCCGCGACGGAACCGGCCGCCACGCCGCGACCTACATGGCGACTGGCGCCGACCCGCCGGAAGATCCATTCTCCACGCCGATCCCTCCCAACGCGACGGCAACGGAGGTCGAGGAACTCTGCTTGAAGCTGGCAGAAGGAGTCCGCAAGGAACAAGGCGAGCGCGAAAAATTTCGCCTCGAGCAGGTGACAGCGCAGGAGCTGTCGCGCTACCACCAGCTCCGAATCAGGTCGCGCCTGAACCCCACTGTCCAGGGGCGCGCCCTGAATTTCGACGACGAGAACGACCCGGCCCGCGCGGCCGAGCGCGCGATCTGCAAGAACGCGCCACCAGGAGGAAGCACTCGGCCCCCACCAGGGTCAACGGCCAATGGCGCCCCGCCACCACCCAACCGCGCACCCCTAGGGACCAGCCGAGGATCGTGGTCTCCTCACTGGAGCGAGACGCGAATGGCCTACCGCTGTTCTCCACCCCAATGGACAACCTCGTCGCGGGCCGAGCAGCAGTCGACAACATCGTAGATCGGTGAAGGCGCCTGCAGATCCAAGACGCCAAGGCCCTGCCGCAAAAGCGGTCGAGCAACAAAACGCAGCGCCGACTCATTGTGGTCGGATGTACTCGCGTTCATCGGGCAGCAGAGCGGCCTCAAGCGGCCGCCCCATGGCGGCAAACACCCTCAACTGCCCGCCACCCGAACCACTACAGCTCCAACACCGACCCGCGAACGCGGCACTCTCCACCAACGACCCCCGGCCGGCGACCAACTTCGTCGCCGCCAACGGTCAACCCGTCGACGCCCGCACCCACATCATCAACAACCAGAGCTGGCGCGCACGCCAACCTGACAACCTGCGGCATACCCTCACCAACCGCCGGGACGGTGAGCCGAGGGGGTCGCTAAGCCAACTCGGGCCCCGGTGCTTTAGACCGATGATCCGAGGCGAGAGATACCCGGTGAACTTCAAAGCGCCGAAGGAAATAGAGAAGTACGACCCCTCGTACGATCCCGCCGTGTGGATGGATACCTACCTCATGGCGATGGGGATCACCGGCCACACCGATATACTAGCCGCCCGCTACCTTCCCCTGATGATGGAGGGAGCGTGCAGGTAGTGGATCAACACTCTTCCCGCGGATAGCATCGACTCCTGGGAAGAGATGAGCGACGCCTTCGTCAGGCACTTCGAGGGTTCAGACACCCGCGCCACCACCATCGAGGACCTGGAACGATGCGTCCAGGGACCTCGCGAGTCGACCCGCAGCTGGGTCCAACGGTGGCAAAAACTGTGGTACAACGCGGTCGACATCCACCCAGACACCACGGTCCCCTGCTTCAAGACCTCGTGCCGCTATGAGCCCCTGGTCGCCAAGCTCAAACGAGCGTACCGCACACTCGACAACATACCGGATCTCCTGGAGATCGCCAAAAGGTACGCGGAGGAAGACCCAAACCAAGAAACCGACGATGCCGCACGAGCGGCCACGACAATGGAAGACGATCCGATCTACGCTACAGCAACACTCGCCTCACCGGCAAGCGCCGTAGTGACGGGCGATTCGACTTCGTAGCCAACGCTGGATACGCGCAGCGCGAGCCCAAGAGCTTCCGCCATGACAGGGGGCAACGCCGCGACGGCGGCAACTATAAGGCGAAGCCGAGGTTCGACCCCGTGGCCCTTCTTAACCAACCTTGTGTATTTCACAGCAGGAAAGGAAAGCCCGCTACGCACACGACCGCCGACTGCCACTCTCTCAAGGAGATCGAGAAGGCACGACGCGCGTGGGAAGACCCCGACAACAACCCGCCAAATGGCGGAAAATTCGGCAACGTGGCTGGCTCGCTCCACACCTTCACATGCTTCAACACGAAGCGCGAGAAGAAAGTCATCGCCCGTGCCATCGCCGTCAACACGGTGGCCCAGGTGGACGTCCCCCAGTACCTCAACTGGTCTGAGCAACCAATCACGTGGAGCCGCCAGGACCACTCGCCCACGGATCGAGTACCCAGGCCGAGTCGCCCTGGTGGTCAAGCCCAAGGTGGGAGACTACTGGCTCCCCAAGACATTGATGGACGGCGGCAGCTCCATCAACATCCTGTACCTACCACACCTTCAGGCGACTGCGGCTCCCGTAATCAATGATCGAGATGACCTACACCATGTTCCACGGCATCATCCCCGGTCGGAAGGCGTACCCGATCGGCAAGGTCACGTTGCCAGTCACCTTCGGCACACCGGCAAACTTCCGCACCGAGCGGATCCTCTTCGAGCTGGTGCCATTCGACAGCCCTTACCACTGCGTCCTGGGGTGCCAGGCGTTCACCAAGTTCATGGCGGAGCCCCACTACGCGTACAACGCGATGAAGCTCCCCGGACCGCGCGGCGTCATCACCATCCACGGCGACCCCGATATGGCTGCCGAGTGCGAGGCCAAAGGAGCCGAACTCGCCGACGCCGTCATCGCGGCAGAGGCCAACCACGCCGACGAGCTTGCCAAGTACGCGAGCGGGGTCAATAACGACGATCCCACCATACTCAAGAAGCCCAACTCGGAGGGCGGCAACACCTCAGCCTTCGAGGCAACGACGCATACCCGCACCGTCGAGCTGGTCCCAGGCGACTCCAGCCAGATGGTGACGATAGGGACGAGCATGAGCCCAGCATAGGAAGGCGCGCTCATCGAGTTCCTCCCTGAGAACAGGGACATCTTCGCATGGAAGCCCTCTGACATGCCTGGCGTCCCTAGGGAACTCGCTGGGCACAAACTCAACACCGACCCCAAAGTGCGACCTGTCAAGCAGTCGCTGCGGCCCTTCAATGAAGAGCACCGCCGAGCCATCACCGATGAGGTGCAGCGTCTACTCGCTGCAGGCTTCATCCGGCCAATCAAGTACTCCAAGTGGCTGGCAAACCCAGTCCTGGTCGAGAAGAAAAATGGGACCTGGAGGATGTGTATCGATTACACAAACTTAAACAGCGCCTTCCCGAAGGAGCAATTCGTCCTCCCGCGGATCGACCAAATCATCGATTCCATCGCGGGCTCGGAGTCGCTATGCTTCCTCGACGCCTATTCTGGGTACAACCAGATCAAAATGGCCATTGAGGACAAAGAAAAGACGGCATTCATCACGCCATTCGGAGCCTTCTGCTACACTGCCATGACCTTCGGCCTAAAGAACGCCGGGGCAACCTACCAGCGGTGCATGCAAGAGTGCCTTGCAAGCCAAATTGGCCGCAATATCCACGTCTACATCGACGACGTGGTGGTGAAGTCCGCTCGCCAGAGTGACCTACTCGCTGACCTGGCGGAAACATTCGCCAACCTGCGGAAATACAAGATAAAGCTAAACCCAGGCAAATGCACCTTCGGCGTACCAGCTGGGCAGCTACTAGGATACATTGTCTCCAAGCGCGGGATCGAGGCAAACCCCACCAAGATCGACATGATCGCTCGACTCGGCAAATCCGAGTGCCTGCGCGACGTCCAGAAGCTGGCCGGGCGAGTAGCGGATCTCAGTCACTTCATCCCCCGATTGGGCGAAAAGGCGATGCCCCTCTACCGCCTGATGCGCAAGAACCCCACCTTCCAGTGGGACAAGGAGGCGGATGATGCGCTCCGCGACTTCAAGAAGGTGCTACTCGTAGCACCGCTACTCGCCGCCCACGTCGACAAGGAACCCATGCTGGTCTACGTCGCGGCTTCCGAGCGCGTCGTCAACACCGTCATGGTCGTCGAACGACCAGAGGAAGGAAAGGAGCGCCCGGTGCAGCGACCAGTATACTACATCAGCGAAGTCCTCACCGAATCGCGCCAGCGCTACCCGCAATACCAGAAACTGGTATACACGGTCTTCAGAGCACAGCGGCGACTGCCACACTACTTCCAAGAGCACCCGATAACGGTCGTCTCCTCATCACTGTTGCAGGAAATCATCCGCAACCGTGAGGCGACCGAGAGAGTCGCCAAGTGGGCCGTCGAGATCGGCGTCCACAACATCAAGTATGAGCCGCGCAAAGCAATTAAGTCGCAGGCTCTCGCGGACTTCATCGCCGACTGGTAAGAGGCCCAGCAGCCAGAAAAGCTGCCATACCTCCATTACTGGAGCTTACACTTTGACGGCTCCAAGAACGTGGACGGCGCAGGAGCAGGGATCGTGCTAACTTCTCCAAAGGGCGACAAGCTCCGCTACGTCCTCTGCGTCGACTTCACCCCCTGCACCAACAACATGGCACCAACACTTCACGGAGACTCTGACCTCGTCGCCAGGCAAGTCGCTGGCACCTGCGATGCCGTCTCCCCCACCATGGCGGCATACCGCCAAGTAGTGGACAAGCTGGGTGGACACTTCGGGCTACTCCGTCGAGTGGATTGACAGGCGGAAGAACAAGGAGGCCGACGCACTCACTCGCATCGGCTCGGCTCGACTCGCACCACCCGCCGGCGTCTTCCTCGACACCATCACCAAGCCTTCCGTCTCTCCCCCAAGAGAGATCGACATCGGAATCCCGCTGCAACCAGAGGCAGCCCTGGTCGCACTTATCGCCGAGCCAGACGACTGGACTGCGCCGTACACTGCCTACTTGGAAGGAGGCACCCTGCCAGCGGATGAAACGGACCCCCGGATGATAGCACGCCGCTGCAAATCCTTCGTCATCATCAACGGCGAGCTCCACAAGCGCAGCATGACCGGCGTGGTAAACGCTGCGTTCAACCCGCTGAAGGACGCAAAATCCTCCAAGACATTCACTCCGGCGACTACGGCCACCACGTCGGCGCCCGCTCTCTGGTCGCAAAGGCTATGCGACACGGCTTCTACTGGCCCACCGCACATGCAGACGCTGTCGACATTGTCCAGCGGTGCGTCGGATGCCAGAAGTACACCAACCAGACCCACGTGTTGAGCCCGGCGCTCAAGACAATCCCCATCACCTGGCCGTTCGCCGTGTGGGGCATGGACATGGTAGGCAACTTCCAAGAAGGCCCCCTCCGGCTTCACCCACCTCCTGGTCGCTGTCGACAAATTCACAAAATGGGTGGAGGCCAAGCCAGTCCGCAAATGCGACGGGAAGACCGCCACCAAGTGTCTACGCGAGCTCATCTATCGCTACGGGTTCCCAAACAGCATCATCACGGACAACGGCACCAACTTCGCCAAAGGAGCCATGGCCGAGTTCTGCGAGGAACATCACATCCGACTCGACCTCGCCTCAGTCGCCCACCCGGAGTCCAACGGCCAGGCGAAACGAGCCAACCAGAGCATCCTCCATGGTCTGAAGCCACGGCTCCAAGTACCACTCGAGCGCACCGCCGGGTGCTGGGTCGAAGAGCTACCCTCCGTCATTTGGGGCATTCACACCTCCGTCAACATGTGGACAGGATTTACACCCTTTTTCATGGTGTACGGCGCCGAGGCAGTCATGCCCACCGACCTCGAGCACGATTCGCCACGGGTGGTCAACTACACGGAGGCTGCAAACGAAGTCGCACGACAAGACGGAGTCGACCAGCTCGACGAGGCACGCGACCTAGCTCGCTCCCGCACCGCCATCTACCAGCAAGGGCTCCACCGCTACCATAGCCGGCGAGTAAGGACTCGCACTTTCTAGGAAGGTGACCTGGTACTACGCCTCATCCAGGACAAGAAGGGCATGCACAAGCTCTCCCCCTTGGGAGGGACCATTCGCCATCGGCAGAGTCCTAGGCAACGACGCCTACTACCTCACCGACGTCCGAGGAGACGGGAAACTTGACTTCAAGCGACCGTGGAATGTAAACCTCCTATGGAAGTTCTACTTCTAGAACTCCATACATGTACCCTCCACCTGCCATGAAATAAAACAGATCGGTTACCACAAATTGCGTCTACTCTCTGTGTCTTGTGCCACTCGCACTCGTAATAACAGCGTTAATATATTCGCAGAAGTCAACCTTTGGTAAACGACCGGCACGGCCAAGTAGTGCGGTACAAGGGCACTGGGAGACCCCAGGCCTTGTAACGTCCACGAAAAACGCCAACGTGGAGCCCCATTGGAGTCGCCTAGCCCGACTGGCTTACCGAGCCAAGACAACTGCCCTCGCTCCTAACAGCAACCAAGGTCATCCGCATCCTCGGCACAGCGACTCGAACGGCCAAGTACCACGCTCGGGGACTGACGTCCAGTCAAATATGAGCGGCTAGGGAAAAACGCCCAGTATGATAGCGTGCCCAGGACTCGCCATGCGACTGATCCTTCGGGTCAGGCGGGAGTGACGCGCTTACTCTAACGCGCTTAGTCCTCACTTACCCTGGAGCTGCGACTAGAACCACCAAGTACCACGCTCGGGGACTCGGCTACCCGACCTCGTTCGCGCACGGGAAAATGGTCAAGTGAAGAGCACCCACGGGAGTCGCCCTGCGACTGGCTCTCCGAGCTCTGGCGAGTCAACCTCAATAGCGAAACAATTGACAAAACATTCAAAATCGCACACACATAACAAACGAGGTAAACCCCATAAAAAGGGCGGACGCGCCCGGGGTCTCGTCCAATCAACATTCAAAATCGCGAAACAATTCACGAAACAACACAAATTTCTATTACAGCAGAACAAAGTCGTTCCAAAATACAAGAAAAGTTCAATGGCTATTTGTTACTAACGCCCCAGGGCACAATGCTTCTACTCCGCAGGTTTCGACGCCGACTCGCCGCCAGCCCTGCGATTGCGAATGAAGGGCACGTACGGGATCGACAGATACGTCGTCAACTCACCCGCCATCGCCGCACGGAACGGCTGCTCGACTTTGAAGTCCAGATGCTTCGATTCGGGATCGTTTGGGGTGACAGTCGTCTCCTGATAGGGGAGGAGGTCGCCCATCGCCCAAACGTGATCAGGATACACCGCGGCCCGGTCCGTCAGCTTCAGCACCTCGGCAATCTCCACAGAGCCCGTCGACGAGGGGTAGCCACTCGTCAGATCATCAAGGTCGAAGTCCTCCGGGAAATGGGCAAGCCCAAGGCTGAGCGCCGTCGCCGCCCCGCGCCAGAAGGCCGAACGCGTCATGAATTCGACGACCGACGGAGCCTTCTCCAGATAACGCCATACCTCGACAAGGTCGCTGGGAATCACTTCCGTGGGCGATATCTCCTGAAGATATGTTCGAATGCAAGTCGCGGACAACGCGGCCGAGTCGACCAGAGTGGTCACACACTGCCGCGCGTCGTATGACTGTGCCTCCTCCGAGCTATCGATAATCTGGCCTGTGGACAGAAACCGGCAGTGAGCACACCAACGACTCCACTACGCAGCTGTTGCAGGCAGAGGAAAGCGGAAGAAAGGTTTACCAATTAGCGGACGGTAGAGACCCGTGATGAAGCTTTGAAGCGAGGAGAAGTCGTTCTGCAGCCTAACAACGAAAAGGCGTACACCCCTCTCTCCAGACAGCTGCTTCGCTTCTCCGCCGAGCTCGCCTCCGCCTTCGCTTCCTTGAGCTCACGCTCCAGATCAGGGATTCGCTTCTCGGCCGTACTCAGAGCAGATTGAGCCGCCGTCAGGTCACTCGCCGGGACAAGGCCCCGACGGACCTCCTCCGCCTCGGCTGCAATTGCTTGGAGTCCCTTGTTCGTCTCCTGGACGGCAACGAGTTCCTTCTCCATGCGACACTTTGCTGCAAGCCGATCGGCCGATTCAAGGCCGCAGGCCTCGCGCAAAATAAACCGTCAACAACATCGAAAATCCTAAGTGCCCACCCGCTGAAATTCAGCGACTAGGCACTCGGAGACTGGACACTGAAAATCCTAAGTGCCCACACGCTGAAATTCAGCGACTAGGCACTCGGGGACTGGACACTGCAAATCCTAAGTGCCCACCCGCTGAAATTCAGCGACTAGGCACTCGGGGACTAGACATTGAAAATCCTAAGTGCCCACCCGCTGAAGTTCAGCGACTAGGCACACAAATACTGAACGCTACAAAAACATTAAGAATCCGACCACTGAAATTCATTGGCCCGATCCTTGGGGACTGAACATACCTGGATGGCTGCGCCAGCATGCCGTGAAGTTGCAGCGTGTCCACAGACGCAAGCATGACCGGAATGTGGCCGCAACGCTGCTCGACCTCCGTCTCGGCGACCCCAGGCGTCCGGCTCGTTGGTGCCGCGCCACTCGCCTTGGCCTCCTTGGCCATGAAGCGAGGGAAAGTTGCAGCGGACGTCGCGGCACCACTAGGAGCCGACTCGGCCACTTCGGGCGAGGCAACATCCTCCTTGGTCTTCGAGGCCACCTCCGCCGCAGTCGGAGGTTCGCTCGGAGCAACCGCCGTGTCATCAGAGACCGTGACGACGTCGTCGCCTTTCGCCCTCTTGGCACCGTCGGCGGGAGCAGCGACTTCGTCGGTTTTCCTCTTCCGTGAGGGGTCCTCCTTGATGAAGACTAGCGAAACCTTGGCCACAGAAGGATGGCCGATCTTTTTAACTCGAGTCCTATGAAACAACGATATGAATAAGACTGTCTGACTACAACGGAAGACAAGCGGATGAACAGGACTTACTTGGTGACTGGTATGAACCGCAGACTGGTGCGGATGTTGGCAGGCCTTTCCAGCTCGGGCCCCAACTTCCGACTGAGGCCCATCTCGAATACACCGTGTGCCCAAGACACAGAGGGTTTCTTCGAAGACGAGGCTGCGGCAGGAGCCTCCGTGACGACGGCTGCGGGAGCTTCCCTGGGAGGCGAAGCTGCTGCGGCCGGAGTAGCTCCCAACCCAGAGACCGGGGTGAATGGAGGTGGCAGCGCCGCTAGAGGCACCTCGTCCAGGGGGGCTGCAGCGTCTGGTGCCATGGTCGTGTGCGCCGCCTCGCCCTTAGCCGGGCTGGTGGCGTCAGAACTGGTCGCGGATCGGGGCGGAGACGTCTGCTTTGCCGGCTTCGTCTTCCTCTTCAGCGGAGCCTTTGCCTCCTTCTTCTCCTTCTTTTTCTTATTCTTCGACGGCGTGGCCTCACGATGTGAGGTGTGCTCGGGAAGCTCGTCGTCATCATCATCGTGAGACTCGGGGCTTCTACTCGCTTCGAGCTCGTGTTGGTGTTGCCCGCGAGTCTTGCGAACTGTTGGGGCGGCATCTTCCACGGGATCGTCTTTGTCGTCGTCGTCATCATCACCATCGTCGCTCCCGATGTCGCCTTTGGAGGATGGCAACTCGCTCCAGTCCAGGACGGACGAGCTGGAGTTTTTGTCGTCTGCGGGTGGGAGCCAGCCTTCCACCACTTGGAACAACTACACCAAACATGAGACAACGTCAGCACAACCGCGAATGCATCATCTGCGACTGCGAGTGGTGGCGAAATGATGGCTTACCGTCGGAGCTGAGCGCCTTGCAGTATAAGGGGCGACCCCGGCCTTCGCGTCCAGATACACCGCCTGGGTAATTTTCTTCAGGGCCAGAGTGTAGTCGTCAAGATGCCATTCGGTGAAGGAAGACTTTGTCGGATCGTCCTTACCGGTGTACTCATACATGTAATGGTCGCGGCGGGCCAAGGGCACGAGCCGCCGCCCGAACCAGCAGTTGTAGAGGTTAATGGTCTGGAGGCCCTTCTTCTTTAGACCGCGGATGGTTTGCAACATTTCGTCAACAACCATCCGCTGATCCAGCGGGAGATTGCCGACCTGGAGCCGACGCGGTTCGGGCCAGTCGGCGGAGTACCTTGGAAGCGCCACCTCGCCGTCTAGAGTCGACTCGGTGACGTAGAACCAGGATTTCTTCCGTTCGTTTGCCGCCTTGGCGGGCAGCATCAGGTCGAAGAACGACGCCTTTGACTTCAGCTGGAATGTCAGGTCACCCGCAGCCAGCATCGGGCCGCCTGATTCTTCGCGGCTGATCCTCCCATGGAACAGATCTTGCCACAAGGGGATGTAGGGCCTGCAGCCCAGGTAGCACTCGCAGAACGCCACGAAAATGGCGAGCTGCTCGATGCTATGCGGGCCTAGGTCCGACGGCTGGATCCCGTAGTAGGCGTAGAAACGCCGAAAGAAGAGGGAAGTGGGAAACCCCAGCCCCCGCTCCAGGTGGCTGGTGAAGCAGATGAATTCTCCCTCGCGCAGGTCCGGAGTCACTTCTCCGGCCGCGGGGATGCGCCATCTACCGGCGCGCAGGATCCCGGCCTCCTCGAAGGACGCTAGTAGCGCCCTGGTACACTTGGATCTGCCCCATGGTTCGGTGGAGGGGGCTATTGGTTGGAAGTTCGCGGAGGTCGGGGCTCTCTGGATTGGTTGGATTGCGATACGGAGTGGAAAACGGAGATGGGCGAGATCGCAGGAAGGATGAAGGAGTGTTTCCCCGTTCGCCTGTCATTCTCCTTATATAGCGCTTGCTACCCGCCAATTTCGGGAGCTGTTACTATGCGGTAATTACGCCGAAGTTACCGTTGGATTACCCCAACGGCTAGTTTGACCCCAATTGACGGTCCAACTTCATCCATTTGACTCGTCGCTCCGCGCGACTCGACGATTCTCCGACCCGATCACTATAACAGTGACTGAGTATTCGCCGACCCGTTCGCCGAGCTGCGACCCGATTGGTCACCGTTATTGCGACTAGAATAACTAGTTTTTCCTTTATTCACGGGTCCGCCGCCGATTCGACTGGGCGTCCGCATCGGACCCGTATACTCCGACCGCCAGCGAACGCCTGCGACTAATCAACGACGGCCTCGGGGACTACTGATGGGGATATGCCTACCGGGTATACCCAGCAGGACGTTTCCTACTGGCCCAGGTGCCAGCGAGTGGGCATGCAGGACGGCGACTGGATCGAGATCTGGCGTGGACTCAAGCGACTGGAAGTTGAAGGCCTAGAAGCGTAGATAGGCCTAGTCACATTAGGTTAAAGAATCGCTGAAACCTTAACTGATTCGGTTGAGATCTGTAAACCCTAGGGAGGTGAGTCTATATAAACCTCCCTAGAGGACGCATAGAGGGTACGTTCCATCATACACCCAAGCGACTCGCCCTAGCCGACGAGCTCGCCCCATTGTACTCTCCCCATAATACAATCTAGCAGGAGTAGGTATTTACCCTCCGGGGGGCCGAACCTGGGTAAATCCTTGTGTCTCAGCCCTCATCTGGGGCCGAACCTGGGGCCGAACCGCAGATGGCTGGCCGCCCTTGCCCCGTGTTCTACTACTCGCTGTCGATTGCAGCATCTGTCGTGGTCATTCCCACGACAGGCACGGGGAGGCGAAGCTCGAGGCGTCCTCGGATGAAAGAGGGGAGGTCGGAGATGGTGGGGCTACAGCGAGCTCGATTCCGGTCGGTGTCGGTGATGGAGAGGATATGCTCGATTCCGGCGGGAGAGGGCAAGACTGCAAGCGAGCTTCGGTGAGGAGGTTCCTGGCGAGGAGCAACGGCGGCGGTAAGGCGTCTGGCAGCCTGACGGCGTCGCTTCAGTCCCTGTGCGCGAGAAGAGATTGCGAGATGGGGAAGTAGAAGAGGAGCGGTAATAGTTATTAACCAAAGGACCTTTTGTCCCAGTTGTTGGCTCCAACCGGGACTAAAGGGTTATACGTCCCGGTTGGAGCCACCAACCGGGACGTATACTCCACTTTTTTCAGCAGACCATGGGTTGGCGCGCGCAGGGGTCTTTAGTCCCGATTGGTGGCTCCAACCGGGACATATGACCCTGTTTTCAAATTTTTTTCAGGAATTTTCTCTCTGTTCCCGCCTTATTTTTTATTTTGGAGTTTAAATTTGTAATGTTTTTTAATGATAATTACTTTAGAATTTAGAAAACTTTAAATATAAAAAGTGTTTGAATTTGAATAACTAATTCAAAACCATTTTCTGTTTTTAAAAATAATTAATGTAACCATTTAAACTATGAACCATTTAAAATTAAAAATGAATTAACTTATATTTTTGGAATATTAATTTGGAATTTAGAAAAACTTTAAACATAAAAAGTGTTTGGATTTGAATAACTAATTCAAAACCATTTTCTGTTTTTCAAAAATAATTAATGTAACCATTTAAAATATGAACCATTTAAAATTAAAAATGAATTAACTTATAATTTTTGAATATTAATTTGGAATTTAGAAAAACTTTAAACATAAAAAGTGTTTGGATTTGAATAACTAATTCAAAACCATTTTCTGTTTTTAAAAAATAATTAATGTTACCATTTAAAATATGAACCATTTAAAATTAAAAATGAATTAACTTATATTTTTTGAATATTAATTTGGACTTTAGAAACACTTTAAACATAAAAAGTGTTTGAATTTGAATAGATAATTCAAATCCATTTTTTGTTTTAAAAAATAATTAATGTAACCATTTAAAATATGAACCATTTAAAATTAAAAATGAATTAACTTATATTTTTTGAATATTAATTTGGAATTTAGAAAAACTTTAAATATAAAAAATGTTTGGATTTGAATAACTAATTAAAAACCATTTTTTGTTTTTAATTTGGATTTGAATTAACTTATATTTTATATATATTAATGGGCGGGAAAAAAAGGACGGGAAATAATGGGCGGAAAGAAAATTTTATTAGGATAGAACTGGAATTAAAGTACATAACGCAACTAACACAAAGTTACATAGAAGAACTGAAAATTAAGATACATGGCCAGATTAAGCCACAATCGGCCGAACTTGTTTTGCAATATTGGAGTGATTCAGTCATGCTCCTATCTACACCTGTAATACTCGCCACTGTAGTCGTCGTACTCGCCACGGCCGTCGTCGCTGTCGTCGTCGGGGTCGTCATAGTTGAACCTTGAAGGCTGAGTACGAGTGGGCTGGACTTGAGGGTAGCACAGGCGGGGGCTAGAGTCGACGGCCGTGTCATAGGCCATGACGCTCTGGAGAGTCCGGCCGCGCCACCACAGCCGACGGCCGGCCTCGTTGAAGTTTGGAGGAGGTGGGCTGTCCTCCTCGTGCCTGGCGAGTGCCCTCTCACGCCGATCCACGAAGAAGGCTTCCCAAGTCGGGAAATAGTTGGGATGCCATCTGGGATTCCTCCGCTGCTCCGGAGTAAGCTCGAACTAGTAGTGGTTCGTGATGGCCATCTGGCGCGCCACACCTAGAGGGACAGGAGGAACCGGCACGCCTCGGCCAAGCAAGCATCGGAACGGACAGAGTCCCGGCAGGGGTAGTTCGAGGCGCAAAGCTCCTCCGCCTCCCTGGGAGTTAGTGCTACGGTGGAAGTCATGGGAAAGAGTGATGAGGTTGCAGATATGAGTCTAGAGATGTGCAATGACAATGGAGGCCAACCCTACATATATATATATATAGTGAGAAATGGCAGGAAGATAACTGGAAGGAAGAACTGGCGGAAAAAACTGGCGGGAAGAAATTGCGGGAAAAACTGGTGGGAAGAAAAATAGCGGGAAGAAATGGCGGGAAGAAAAATGGCTCATTTAGAACTTGCATTGGATCTCTGAAGAAACCACATATTGCGAGTCTAAAAATGATTTTTTCAAAAAATCACGGGCGATAGATCATGTACCTGTAGTACAAACCAGACCCACTTCCTCCCGATTCGGCAGACATTTGTCCTTTTTTATCCAGGATGGACGAAAAGGTTTGAGATGTCCTGGTTGGAAGATAGTCTATGTAAGGTGGTCTAGTATTTTAGGAAAATGGTACGGTAGCATTCTGAAACAACATTTTGGTGGTTACTTCACAAAACGACCCGTTTTTTGTGCTCGGAAAATGGAAAAGGGCTTTTCCGTGCGACAAAAAGGAAAACTTCCTCCTGCAATATAGTTCTCCATACCAATGTCCACATGCATGCATAATATGGGCACAGCATCACAAACTATGTCGTGATTCAGCACATAACATCGGTCATTTGGACCGAAAGCCATGAAACCTCGAACATGATAGGTCATTTTGTGAAGGTTTTTTCGAGACATGATCAATATACCAAGTCTGATATTTTTCCTTTCAAATATGTCACATAATATGACACCACGCGAAGGATTTTCATTGTTCGGATTTTTTTTGAATTTCTTATGCCCGTTTTGAATTTTTTGAATTTCTAACTATGGTCGAACTGGTGTGCATGAAGATAGGGGACGAGCATCGTTAGAACTTGCATTGGATCTCTGAAGAAACCATATATTGCGACTCTAAAAATAATTTTTTAAAAAAATCACGGGCGATAGATCTTGTACCTGTAGTACAAACCGGACCCACTTCCTATCGATTCGGCAGCCATTTGTCCTTTTTACCCGGGATGGACGAAAAGGTTTGAGATGTCCCGGTTGGGAGATAGTCCATGTAAGGTGGTCTAGTATTTTAGGAAAATGGGACGGTAGCATTCTGAAACAGCATTTTGGTGGTTACTTCACAAAACGACCCGTTTTTTGCGCTCAGAAAATGGAAAAGGGCTTTTCCGTGCGACAAAAAGGAAAACTTCCTCCTGCAACATTGTTCTCCATACCAATGTCCACATGCATGCAAAATATGGGCACAACATCACAAACTATGCCGTGATTCAGCATATAACATCGGTCATTTGGACCGAAAGCCATGAAACCTCGAACATGATAGGTCATTTTGTGAAGGTTTTTTCGGGACATGATCAATATACCAAGTTTGGTATCATCATCTTCTTCTTCACCATCTTTCATCATAACCCCTCTTTCCCCGTGCTTGGTCCACCAATTATAGTTGGGCATGAAACCTTTCATAATCAGGTGGTCGCGAATGATTTTCGAGGAAGAGTACTCCTTGTTGTTCTGACATTAAACACATGGACAACGTATAAAATCATTCTCTTTGTTTGCCGTAGCCACATCGATAAATTTATTCACGCCTTTCATATTCCCGGGTACACGTCGGTCACTGTACATCCATTCCCGACCGTTCATCTGCATCATATAAGTAAGTTTATCAAAAACAGGATATCATAAATAGTTAAATGACCAATTCACATCGACACATGCATTGTATCAATGATAGAGAAAAAATAAGATTGCTAACCTCGATCGAGGGAAATAAAGAGGAGAAAGATCAAGTGCGTCTCGGACACCTTCTATATTTTTGTTCTATGAGAATTGAACGGGATCATTCATTCAAACATTTCATCAAACACCTTGAATGCATGCATAGGGGAAAGAACTAGCACACCTCTCACACCTTCCACCAAGGAAAAACAGAGTGGAGGCAGAGGGCTGGGGCGTTGCATTTATAGAGGACGGGAGCATACGTCCCGGGACTAAAGGTGTGTGCCACGCCACGTGGCTGACGCTCAACCTTTAGTCCCGGTTTGTGTTACAAACCGGGACGTATGTTCCCCTACCAACCGGGACGCATGCCTCCGGGCCCCGTGCCCGCTCGAACCGGGACGCGTGCCAGCATTAGTCCCGGTTCGTGGCGAAACTGGGACTAATGCTGTTAGGAGGCACGAACGGATAACCTTTTTTCTACTAGTGTTACCGATAAAAATACTTGTAAACCTGACCTATTATTGCCCAGTGCCCGAAACTATTCAAATGGACTTCGAAATCGAACTTTAAAACTGTGCAACCAAAAAGAATGAGAAGAGCTATCGCGCGACGGTGCACCTGGCCGCACGATTTTGATCCGGTGGCGTGTGAATAAACACCAAGAAACCAAGAAAAAATAAAAAATGCCATGGAAAAAATAAAAAATATCCTGGCAACTTATGTTTGTGTGTGCTCCGAGAGACTAGAGAGGCACGTTTTCTCCTTAGATTTTGGGAAAAGAATTTACTCTAAACAAATCAACACGATCGTTTTGGTTCCACGGGTTATGGGTTCGAAATCGCCCCATAGTGCATTCTTTCTTCCTCATTTAACCATTTTGTTAATTCGCGACATCAAATATATTTTCATGATGAACCGAGTTGTGCTGATGCTACAAATAATAGAAAGACGGGTGGCTCCCTACCCTAGCAACTCCCAGCAGACCATCGCCGCTGCCACCACCCACCGCCGTTCGCCTCCCTCCTAAGTCGCCACGTGGGGAAACTACGGAGGACGCTCTCCCACCCTAGCGAGCTGCCGCTTAATCTACTCCCCTCAGCCGCTGCCGTCGTCTTCGTCGTCGGTGGCGGCCATGCCTAGCCTGTCAAAAACCCCTACGGTCTCCTATGCGCGAAGCAGGCCGTCACTGGGGCAGCGTATGTGGAACGGGGGTGGTGGGGAGGTCGGCGGTGCGTTGACCAGCAGCGGAGGCTCCTCTTTGCTGCGCAATTCGTCTATATCCGGTAGAAGAACGCTCATGTTCTGCAGTCTTCTTCCTTGATGCTGACCTGGCCGGTGAGGTTGGGAGTGGCAGATCCAACAAGGTGTCGGCGGGTGGCGTGGGGGCTACTAGCCCGGTTTGAATAAAGGTGGCATTCCTAGGGTTCCAACTCGCGCCAAGATGATGATCTGCCAGATGCCTGTCCCCATTGATCTGACTGATGTGTCGTGTTCCGAAAGGCTCCGCCGACGAACTCCACTAGGTGATTCATGCTTGGAGATTGCTGGATCGGGTGAGATTCGGTCATGCGTACCCATGTTTTTCTCTGACCATTTGGTTTCAGAGGGAGCGCTTCGAAGCTCTGCTGACTGTTACCATGTGGCACGCTTTCTCATTCCATGGTGAAATCAGCTGGTGGAGAATATTATGGAAGCCGAGATTTGAGGAGTAGCAATGGTGATTCGATGCGGCGATAAGGAATTGGCTTGATGATTCGTGACTTGGAGCAGCGGCATCGTAACTTGGGTCTCAACACATGCGAAGCTTAAAGTCTTACTTTTCAGGGTGAAAATCCAATGTCCGGCCTTAATTGGTTATGTCTACCAATTACCATGTTGAAGGCTTTGTTTTGTGACTGAGAACTTGCTTCAGGGTGAAAACCTCGCAACTGTGATCGGGCGATGATGATGTGTATGAATTGTTTCCTTCTGGGAAGTGTCGCTATTGGAGGATATGGAATTTTAGTGTTATCTAGGTGGTCTTAGTACTACTGTCACAAGGAATGAGATTTGTCTTTTATTGTAATTCTTTTTTTGGGTTGTGTGCAACTGCAAGGCCGGTACAGAAATACGTTATTGTAGAGGTTACGAGTAATTGTTATTTTCACGATATTAATATATGGTCCGTGTCAAAAAAATATTTTCATGTCTTTCTTTATAAACAAACATGGGTCCTCATTCTCAAAAAAAAACATGGGTCCCCGCAAGAGTTCAAGCTAGATTTGGGTCAGCATGTTGCTTTGTGGGCCTATTTGGGCCCGACCTCTATAGATTGGAGCGGCCCATGGTAAGGTTATATTGATCGCTCAACGCGTCACGTCTGACTCACAATGTAGACGCTTAAGTAGCGAAAAGCTCTGCTCTACAATGCGAGTCGCTAATTTTAGACTGCTCTGGCGCTTCCGCTTTTCACGCTTCTCTAGCCAAAAAAGCACTTAGCGCCGAGCGCATACTCTGCCGTCGACGCCATAGTTAAGACCAGACCAGGATTAAGGGAAGTAACTGCCGATCGCCCAGGATTTCCATCCTAGCGTAGCGTCTACTTTTAAGCGCCGCATTGAACGTGCCCTGAGACGGAGTCGACATGGACCAGTCCATGATAGGGTTTGGTTGTTATTTATCGAATACAAGTACGTATGATCAACTCGATTATTTGTTGGCTAGCACGGGCATGTTTGCAAAACTCAAATCATCTCTGATTTTTTCTAATACTCATGAACACTTTTAAATAAAAAAATCATGAACCAATTTTCGACATCCATGAACAAATTTTTTAAAAAGATCCTTAACATTTTTCTAAAACATCATGAACCAAATTTCAGAAAATCATAAACCAATTCTTGAAAAATCAAGAATAAATAAAAATTCAAAAAGTCTTCAACAAATTTCCAAAAATCATGAAAAAAAATTCAAAAGCATAAACATTTTCGAAAAATATGAACATTTTTTAAAATTCATAAACCAAGATTCAAAATTAATGAACCAGATTCAAAAACCATGAACCAGTTTTTGAAACATGAATTTTTCAAAACATAAAATAATCAAAAAATTGATGGGGATATGCCTACCGGGGTATACCCAGCAGGACGTTTCCGACTGGCCCAGGCGCCTGCGAGTGGGTCTACGATAACGGCGACTGGATCAAAACCTGGCGTGGACTCAAGCGACTGGAAGCTGAAGGCCCAGGAGCGTAGTTAGGCCCAGTCGGATTAGGTTAAACGATTGCTGAAACCTTAACTGATTCGGTTGAGATCTGTAAACCCTAGGGGGGTGAGTCTATATAAACCTCCCTAGAGGGTGTGTAGAGGATACGTTCCATCATCCACCCAAGCGACTCGCTGCCTAGCCGCCGAGTTCGCCCCATTGTACTTCCACCATAATACAATCTAGCAGGAGTAGGTCTTTACCCTCCGGGGGGCCGAACCTGGGTAAATCCTTATGTCTCCGCCCTCATATCGCACCGCAGATGGCTGGCCGCCCTTGCCCCATGTTCTACTACTCGATGCCGATCCCAGCATCTGTCGTGGTCATTCCCACGACAGTGGCGCCCACCGTGGGGCCTGGCCGGTCTGGCCGGTGTTCTGCGGCGAGATCCAATCTGCCCATCAACGAGTCGATCGCCACAGGCCGCATGATAGCGATCGGCGAGATTCTCCAAATCTTGCCGAGCAGCTACGTCCCGGCGGCGCGACCAGTCACGCATAGCATGATCTTGCCGGTCGGCACGATCAGTCTCTTCGTGGGCCTCACCGACGTCATCGTCTCGGAGGACTCGGCTTGCATCCGCGAGTCGCCGCCACGCGACCGGCTCTCCGAGAGTCAGGTCCGCACGATCCACCGCCTCGCCTCCGAGTACAACTCAGCCCACAACGACGTAGCTGAAACCACCGCGGCCGCGGAAGAAGCGGCCCTCAACGACGACGCCGACTCGGCGACCCCGACGTCACTCGCCGGATCCATCGTCGCCGCGTCGCCCGCGGGTTCCATCACCCAGGTCTCCAACGTCGGAGACTTCGAGGATCCTCCATCCTTGGGATCTTCGACTTTGACTCCGGGTCAGAGAACTCCGCTGATCTCCGCGACGGGACCGGTCGCCACGCCGCGACCTACATGGCGACGGGCGCTGACTCGCCGGAGGATCCATTCTCCACCCCGATCCCTCCCAACGCAACGGCAACGGAGGTCGAGGAACTCCGCCTGAAGCTGGCGGAAGCAGTCCGCAAGGAGCAAGCCGAGCGCGAAAAATTTCGCCTCGAGCAGGTGACGGCGCAGGAGCTGTCGCGCTACCACCAGCAACGAATCAGGTCGCGCCTGAACCCCACCGTCCAGGGGCGCGCCCTGAACTTCGACGATGAGAGCGACCCGACCCGCGTGGCCGAGCACGCGATCTGCGAGAATGCGCCACCAGGAGGAAGCGCCCGGCCCCCACCAGGGTCGACGGCGAATGGCGCCCCACCTCCACCCAACCTCGCACCCCCTAGGGACCAGCCGCGGATCGTGGTCTCCTCACGGGAGCGAGACGCGAACGGCCTACCACTGTTCTCCACCCCGATGGACAACCTCGTCGCGGGCCG
Source organism: Avena insularis (assembly GCA_023614405.1). Lineage (NCBI taxonomy): Eukaryota > Viridiplantae > Streptophyta > Magnoliopsida > Poales > Poaceae > Avena > Avena insularis. Next base: position 386,387,897 of record CM042693.1, on the reverse strand, counting down.
AGCAGCAGTCGACAACATCGCGGCCACCGGTGACGGCGCCCTACAGATCCAGTACGTCAAGGCCTTGCTCGCAAAGGCGGTCGAGCAACAAAACGCAGGCGTCGACTCACAGGGTCGGAGGTACTCGCGTTCATCGGGCAGCAGAGCGGCCTCAAGCGGTCGCCCCATGGCGACAAACACCCTCAACTGCCCGCCACCCGAACCACTGCAGCTCCAACACCGACCCGCGAACGCGGCACTCTCCACCAATGACCCCCGGCCGGTGACCAACTTCGTCGCCGCCAACGGTCAGCCCGTCGACGCCCGCACGCACATCATCAACAACCAGAGCTGGCGCGCACGCCAGCCCGACAACCTGCGGCATACCCTAACCAACCGCCGCGACGGCGAGCCAAGGGGGTCGCTAAGCCGACTCGGTCCCGGATGCTTCGGACCGATGATCCAAGGCGAAAGATATCCGGCGAACTTCAAAGCGCCAAAGGAAATAGAGAAGTATGACCCCTCGTACGATCCCTCTGTGTGGCTGGATACGTACCTCGTGGCAATGGGGATCGCCGACCACACCGATCTATTAGCTGCCCGCTACCTCCCCTGATGATGGAGGGGGCGTGTAGGCAGTGGATCAACACTCTCCCCCCGAATAGCATCGACTCCTGGGAAGAGATGCGCGACGCCTTCGTCAGGCACTTCGAGGGTTCATACACCCGCGCCACCACCATCGAGGACCTGGAACGATGCGTCCAGGGACCTCGCAAGTCAACCCGCAGCTGGGTCCAATGGTGGCAAGAACTGTGGTACAACGCGACCGGCATCCACCCAGACACCGCAATCCACTGCTTCAAGACCTCGTGCCGCTACGAGCCCCTGGTCGCCAAGCTCAAATGAGCATACCGCACACTCGACAACATACCGGACCTCCTAGAGATCGCCAAAAGATACGCGGAGGAAGACCCAAATCAAGAAACCGACGACGAGTCAGGAGGACAACGCCGCACGAGCAGCAACGACAGCGGACGACGATCCGATCTACGCTACAGCAACACTCGCCTCACCGATAAGCGCCACAGTGACGGGCGAGTCAACTTCGTCGCCAACGCTGGGTACACGCAGCGCGAGCCCAAGAGCTTCCGCCGCGACGGGGGGCAACGCCGCGATGGCGGCAACTACAAGACGAAGCCAAGGTTCGACCCCGCGGCCCTCCTTAACCAACCTTGTGTATTTCACAGCAGGGAAGGAAAGCCCGCCACGCACATGACCGCTGACTGCCACTCTCTCAAGGAGATCGAGAAGGCACGACGAGCGCGGGAAGACCCTGAAAACAACCCGCCAAACGGCGGAAAATTCGGCAGCGTGGCCGGCTCGCTCCACACCTTCACAGGCTTCAACACGAAGCGCGAGAAGAAGGTCATCGCCCGCGCCGTCGCCGTCAACGCGGTGGCCCAGGTAGACGTTCCCCAGTTCCTCAACTGGTCGGAGCAACCAATCACTTGGAGCCGCCAGGACCAGTCACCACGCATCGAGTACCCAGGCCGAGTCGCCCTGGTGGTCAAGCCCAAGGTGGGAGACTACTGGCTCCCCAAGACATTGATGGACGGCGGCAGCTCCATCAACATCCTGTACTGATTCCAGCATCATGCGGCTCCCGCAGTCGATGGTCGAGATGACCTACACCAGGTTCCACGGGATCGTCCCCGGTCGGAAGGCGTACCCGATCGGCAAGGTCACACTGCCAGTCACCTTCGGCACACCGGCAAACTTCCGCACTGAGCGGATCATCTTCGAGATGGTGCCCTTCGACAGCCCCTACCACTGCGTCTTGGGGCGCCAGGCGTTCGCCAAGTTCATGGCAGCGCCCCACTACGCGTACAACGTGATGAAGCTCCCCGGACCGCGTGGCGTCATCACCATCCACGGCGACCCCGACATGGTCGTCGAGTGCGAGGCCAAAGGAGCCGAACTCGCGGACGCCGTCATCGTGGAAGAAGCAAACCACGCCGACGAGCTCGCCAAATACGCGAGCGGGGTCAACAATGACGACCCCACCATACTCAAGAAGCCCAACTCGGAGGGCGGAAACACCTCCGCCTTCGAGGCAACGACGCATACCCGCACCGTCGAGCTGGTCCCAGGCGACTCCATCCAGACGGTGACGATCGGGACGGGCATGAGCCCAGCATAGGAAGACGCGCTCATCGAGTTCCTCCGTGAGAACAGGGACATCTTCGCATGGAAGCCCTCTGACATGCCTGGTGTCCCTAGGGAACTCGCTGAGCACAAACTCAACGCCGACCCTAAAGTGCGACCTGTCAAGCAGTCGCTGCGGCCCTTCAATGAAGAGCGCCGCCGAGCAATCGTCGAGGAGGTGCAGCGTCTACTCGCTGCAGGCTTCATCCGGCCAATCAAATACTCCAAGTGGCTGGCTAACCCAGTCCTGGCCGAGAAGAAAAATGGGACCTAGAGGATGTGTATCAATTACACAAACTTAAACAGCGCCTGCCCGAAGGAGCAGTTCGTCCTCCCGCGCATCGACCAAATAATCGATTCCACCGCGGGCTCGGAGTCGCTATGCTTCCTCGACGCCTACTCCGGGTACAACCAGATCAAAATGGCCGTTGAGGACGAAGAGAAGACGGCGTTCATCACGCCATTCGGAGCCTTCTGCTACACTGCAATGACCTTCGGCCTCAAGAACTCCGGAGCGACCTACCAGCGGTGTATGCAGGAGTGCCTCGTGAGCCAAATTGGCCGCAATATCCATGTCTACATCGACGACGTGGTAGTGAAGTCCGCTCGCCAGGGCGACCTACTCGCTGATTTGGCGGAAACATTCGCCAACCTGCGGAAATACAAGATAAAGCTAAACCCAGGCAAATGCACCTTCGGTGTACCAGCAGGGAAGCTACTGGGATACGTCGTCTCCAAGCGCGGGATCGAGGCGAATCCCACCAAGATTGACACGATCGCTCGACTCGGCAAACCCGAGTGCCTACGCGACGTCTAGAAGCTGGTCAGGCGAGTCACGGCTCTCAGTCGCTTCATCCCCCGATTGGGCGAAAAGGCGATGCCCCTATACCGCCTGATGCGCAAGAACCCCACCTTCTAGTGGGACAAGGAGGCGGACGATGCGCTCCGCGACCTCAAGAAGGTGCTACACGCAGCACCGCTACTCGCCGCCCCCGTCGACAAGGAACCCATGATGGTCTACGTCGCGGCTTCCGAGCACGTCGTCAGCGCCGTCATGGTCGTCGAGCGACCAGAGGAAGGAAAGGAGCGCCCAGTGCAGCGACCAGTGTACTATATCAGCGAGGTCCTCACCGAGTCACGCCAGCGATACCCGCAATACCAGAAATTGGTATTCGCGGTCTTCAGAGCACAGTGGCGACTGCCACACTACTTCTAGGAGCACCCGATAACGGTCGTCTCCTCAGCACCGTTGCAGGACATCATCCGCAACCGTGAGGCGACCGGGCGAGTCGCCAAGTGGGCCGTCGAAATCGGCGTCCACAACATCAAGTACGAGCCGCGCAAAGATTTCAAGTCGCAGGCTGTCGCGGACTTCATCGCCGACTGGGAGGAGGCCCAGCAGCCAGAAAAGCTGCCATACCTCCATTACTGGAGTCTACACTTTGACGGCTCCAAAATGCGGACGGTGCAGGAGCAGGGATCGTACTAACTTCTCCGAAGGGCGATAAGCTATGCTACGTCCTCTGCCTCGACTTCACCCCCTGCACCAACAACATGGCCGAGTACGAGGCACTACTCCACGGCAGCGAGCTGCCAAGGAGATGAATGTCAACCTCCTACGCTGCTACGGAGACTCCGACCTCGTCGCTGGGTAAGTCGCTGGCAACTGCGACGCCGTCTCCCCCACCATGGCGGCATACCGCCAAGCAGTGGACAAGCTGGGCAGACATTTCGCAGGCTATTCCGTCGAATGGATCGACAGGCGGAAGAACGAGGAGGCCGACGCACTATCTCGCATCGGCTCGGCTCGACTCGCACCACCCGCCAGCGTCTTCCTCGACACCATCACCAAGCCCTCCGTCTCTCCCCCAAGGGAGATCGACATCGGAGTCCTGCTGCAACCAGAGGCAGCCCTGGTCGCACTCATCGCCGAGCCAGAGGACTGGACTACGCCGTACATCGCCTACCTGGAGGGAGGCACCTTGCCAGCAGACGAAACAGACGCCCGGATGATAGCACGCCGCTGCAAATCCTTCGTCATCATCGACGGCGAGCTCCACAAGCGCAGCGTGATGGGCGTGTTCCAACGCTGCGTCCAACCCGCTGAAGGACGCAAAATCCTCCATGACATCCACTCCGGCGACTGCAGCCACCACGCCGGTGCCCGCTCTCTAGTCGCAAAGGCTATGTGACGCGGTTTCTACTGGCCTACCGCACACGCAGACGCTGTCGACATTGTCCAGCGGTGCGTCGGGTGCCAGAAGTACGCCAACCAGACCCACGTACCGAGCTCGGCGCTCAAGACAATCCCCATCACCTGGCTGTTCGCCGTGTGGGGTATGGACATGGTAGGCCCCTTCAAGAATGCCCCCTCCGGCTTCACCCACCTCCTGGTCACAGTCGACAAATTCACAAAATGGGTGGAGGCCAAACCAGTCCGGAAATGCGACGGGAAAACCGCCACCAAGTTCCTACGCGAGCTCATCTATCGCTACGGGTTCCCAAACAGCATCATCACGGACAACGGCACCAACTTCGCCAAAGGAGCCATGGCCGAGTTCTGCGAAGAACATCACATCCGCCTCGACCTCGCCTCAGTCGCTCACCCGGAGTCCAATGGCCGGGCGAAACGAGCCTACCCGAGAATCCTCCATGGCCTGAAGCCACGGCACCAAGTCCCACTCGAGCACACTGTCGGGTGCTGGGTCGAGGAGCTACCCTCCGTCATCTGGGGCATCCGCACCTCCGTCAACAGATCGACAGGGTTCACCCCCTTCTTCATGGTGTATGGTGCCGAGGTAGTCATGCCCACCGACCTAGAGCACGACTCGCCCAGGGTTGTCCACTACACGGAGGCCGCAAACGAACTCGCACGCCAGGATGGAGTCGACCAACTCGACAAGGCACGCGACCTAGCTCGCTCCCGCACCGCCATCTACCAACAAGGCCTCCGCCGCACGTTCCAGGAAGGCGATCTGGTGCTACGCCTCATCCAGGACAAGAAGGGCATGCACAAGCTATCCCCCCCTTGGGAGGGACCATTCGCCATCGGGCGAGTCCTCGGCAATGACGCCTACTACCTCACCGACGTCCGAGGGGACGGGAAACTCGATGCAAAGCGACCGTGGAATGTAAACCTACTACGGAAATTCTACTCCTAGAATTCCATACATGTACTCCCCACCTGCTATGAAATAAAATAGATTGGTTACCGCAAATTGTGTATACTCTCCGTTCCTTGTGCCACTCGCACTCGTAATAACAGCGACAAGCTAACCGTAGAAGTCAACCTCTGGTACAATGACCGGCACGGCCAAGTAGTGCGTTCCGAGTGCACTGGGTTACCCCAGGACTCGTAACGTCCACGAAAAACGCCAACCCGGAGCACCATTGGAGTCGCCTAGCTCGACTGGCTTAATGAGCCAAGACAACTGCCCTCGTTCCTCACAGCGACCAAGGTCCTCCGCATCCTCGGCACAGCGACTCGAACGGCCAAGTACCACGCTCGGGGACTGACGACCAGTCGAGCACGGGCGACTCGGGGAAAACGCCAAGTATGAGAGCGTGCCCAGGACTCGCCATGCGACTGACCCTACGGGTCAGGCAGGAGTGACGCGCTTACTCTAACGCGCTCAGTCCTCACCCACCCTGAAGCTGCGAGTAGAACCACCAAGTACCACGCTCGGGGACTCATTACAACAGAACAACGTCGTTCCAAAATACAAGTTGAGTCCAATGGCCAATCGCTACTAACGCCCCAGGGCACAGTGTTTCTACTCCACAGGTTTCGACGGTGACTCGCCGCCACCCCTGCGGTTGCGAATAAAGGGCGTGTACGGGTTCGACGGGTACGTCGTCAACTCACCCGCCATCGCTGCACGGAAGGGCTGCTCGACCTTGAAGTCCCGATGCGGCGGCTCAGGATCGTTGGGGGCGACAGTCGTCTCCTGATAGGGGAGGAGGTCGCCCATCGCCCAGATGCGATCGGAGTATACCGCGGCCCGGTCCGTCAGCTTCAACACCTCGGCGATCTCCACCAAACCCGTCGACGAGGGGTAGCCACTCGTCACGTCGTCCAGATCGAAGTCCTCAGGGAAGTGGGCAAGCCCAAGGCTGAGAGCCGTCGCCGCCCCGCGCCGGAACGCCGACCGCGTCATGAACTCGACGACTGACGGCGCCTTCTCCAGATACCGCCATACTTTGACGAGGTCGCTGGGAATCACTTCCGTAGGCGATATCTCCTGAAGATATGCCCGAATACAAGCCACGGACAACGTGGCCGAGTCGACCAGAGTGGTCACACACTGCCGCGCGTCGTACGACTGCGCCTCCTCCGAGCTATCGATAATCCGACCTGTGGACAAAGGGCGGCAGTGAGTATAACAACGATTGCACAATGCAGCTACTACAGGCAAAGGCAGAAAGTTTACCAATTAAAGGACGGCAGAGGCCCGTGATGAAGCTTTGAAGCGAGGAGAAGTCGTTCTGCAGCCCAACAACGAGGGCGTCAGAGACCTTTCGCTCTTCAGCGGCAGCCGTAACAGCTGCTTTTGCTCGCCCATCCACTGAGCTCGCCTCCGCCTTCGCTTCCTTGAGCTCGCGCTCCAGATCAGCGATCCGCTTCTTAGCCGTACTCAACACAGACTGAGCCGCCGTCAGCTCACCCGCCGGGACAAGGCCCTGACGGACCTCCTCTGCCTTGGCAGCGATTGCGTGGAGTCCCTTGTTCGCTTCTTGGACGGCAACAAGTTCCTTCTCCGCGCGACACTTCGCAGCAAGCCAATCGGCTGACTCACGCTGCAAGCCCTGCGCACAAATCAAACAGTCAACAACAATGGATTCCTAAGCGTCCAACCACTGAAAATCAGCGACTAGACACTCGGGGACTGGAGATCAAAAAATCCTAAGTGCCCACCCGCTGAAATTCAGAGACTAGGCACTCGGGGACTGGAGATCAAAAAATCCTAAGTTCCCACCCGCTGAAATTCAGCGACTAGGCACTCGGGGACTGGAGATCAAAAAACCCTAAGTGACCACCCGCTGAAATTCAGCGACTAGGCAATCGGGGACTGGGTGCTACAAATAAAAACAAACACTAAAAGAATCTGACCACTGAAATTCAGTGGCCCAATCTTCGGGGACTGGACATCCATGGATGGCAGCTCCCAGCATGCCGTGGAGCTGTAGCGTGTCCACAGATGCGAGAAGAGCCGGAGTGTGTCCGCGACGCTGCTCGACCTCCGTTTCGGCGACCCCGGGCGTGTGGCTCGATGGCGCTGTACCACTCGCTGTAGCCGCTTTGGCCATAAAGCGGGGGAAGGTCGCGGCGGATGCTCCAGCGCCACTAGGAGCCGGCTCGGCTATTCCAGGAGAGGAAACAGCTTCCTTGGTCTTCAAGGCCACCTCCGCCGCAGTCGGAGGATCACTCGGAGTAACCATCGTGTCGTCAGAGACCGTGACGACATCGTCGCCCTTCGCCTTCTTCGCACTGTCTGCGGGGGCAGCGACTTCATTAGCTTTCCTCTTTCGTGAGGGGTCCTCCTCGGCGATGACTGGCGGCACCTTGGCCACGGAAGGGTGGCCGATCTTCTTAACTCCAGTCCTGTGAAACAATGATATGAGAAAAATTGTCCGAGTACAACGGAAGGCAAACAGATGAAAAAAACTTACTTGGCGACTGGTATGAACCGTAGTCCCGTGCGGATACTGGCCGGCTTCTCCAGCTCGGGACCCAGCTTCCGACTGAGGCCCATCTCGAGCACGTCGTGTGCCCAAGACACGGAGGGCCTCTTCGACGATGAGGCCGCGGCAGGAGCCTCCGTGACGACATCTGCGGGAGCTCTCCTGGGAGGCGAAGCCGCTGTGGCTGGAATAGCCCCAACCCAGAGACCGGGGCGAATGGGGGTGGAAGCAAGGCCAGAGGTACCTCATCTAGGAGGGCGGAGGCTTCCGGCGTTGCCGTCGTGTGCACCGCTTCACCCTTAGCCGAGCTGCTGGTGTCAGAACTAGTCGCAGAGCGAGGCGGAGACGCCTGTTTCGCCGGCTTCGTCTTCCTCCTTGGCGGACCCTTCACTTCCTTCTTCTTCTTCTTCGACGGTGTAGCCTCACGACACGAGGTGTGCTCGGGGAGCTCATTGTCATCGTCGTCATGACGTTCGAGGCTCTTGCTCGCCTCGAGCTCGCGCTGATGCTGCCTGCGAGTTTTGCGAACCATCGGGGCGGCGTCCTCCACGGGCTCGCCTTCGTCATCATTGTCATCATCACCCGCGTCGCTTTCGACGCCGCCTCTGGCGGGTGGCGACTCGCTCCCGTCCCGAATGGACGAAGTCGAGTTTTCGTCATCTGCGGGTGGGAGCCATCCCTCCACCACTTGGAACAACTATAATAAAAATGAAACAACGTCAGCATAACCGCGACTGCATCATCTGCGACTGCGAATGGCGACAAAAATGGTGACTTACCGTCGGAGCTGGGCGCCTTGCGGTATAGGGGGAGACCCCGGCCTTCGCGTCCAGGTACGCTGCCTGGGTGATCTTCTTCAGAGCTAGGATGTAGTCCTCGAGCTTCCACTCGACGAGGCTGGATTTTGTCGGGTCGTCCCTACCCGCGTACTCGTACATATAATGGTCGCGGCGGGCCAAAGGCACGAGCCGCCGCCCGAGCCAGCAGTTGTAAATATTGATGGTTTGGAGGCCCTTCTTCTTTAGACCGCGGATGGTTTGCAACATTTCGTCGACAACCATCCGCTGGTCCAGCGGGAGCTTGCCGGCCTGGAGCCGACGCGGTTCGGGCCAGTCGGCGGAGTACCTTGGAAGCGCCACCTCGCCATCTGGAGTCGCCTCGGTGGCGTAGAACCAGGATTTCTTCCACTCGCATGCCGCCTTGGCCGGCAGCATCAGGTCGAAGAAGGATGCCTTCAACTTCAGCTGAAACGTCAGGCCACCCGCAGCCAGCAACGGTCCGCCTGATTCTTCGCGGCTAATCCTCCCATGGAATAGATCTTGCCACAGGAGGAAGTAGGGCCTGCAGCCCAGGTAGCATTCGCAGAACGCCACTAAAATGGCGAGCTGCTCGATGCTATGCGGGCCCAGGTCCGACGGCTGGATCCCATAGAAGGCGCAGAAGCACCGGAAGAAGAGAGAAGTGGGAAATCCCAGCCCCCGCTCCAGGTGGCTGGTGAAGCAAATGAATTCTCCCTCGCGCGGGTCCGGAGTCACCTCTCCGGCCGCAGGGATGCGCCACCTGCCGGCGCGCAGGATCCCGGCCAATGGCGGACTTACCGTCCGGGCACCCTGGGCACGTGCCCGGGCTCGACGCCGGCGCTTGCGGGTACTCTGGCGAGATCACAGGTAGATATATATAGCCAAAACTTTAAATATCTGCTGAAAAACCACGACCAAGTTCTCACGTCCAGGAAGCTAGCTAGTCTAGGGAAATCAATCGATCGGTTACCACGCGAGTCTCTAGCCAAAACTAACGCCACAAAACAGCTGCGAGTATGCTGCCGGCTGCCGGCTGCCGGCGTGCCCTAGATCAGCGAGTCGCCGACGGACGAGACGGATGGCTCCCGGCTCCCATCAGGCTGCCACTCCGCCGCGAGACAGGGACGCGCGGAAGCGCAAGCTAGGCAGCAATAGCAGCTGACAGAGTTCTCCAGTGGTCGCGGACGGTGGCTCGTCGGTGCCTGCTGAGCGTGAGCATCCAGTACCAACCATTTTTTGACATGTGCACATGGAGGCTGGAAGCAGCAGCATCCATTATTTTGACATTCTATGGTTAGTATACTCAGAAGGATATACCTTAGTTTACTTTTTTTTAACATATGTGATCTATGCTACAATATTGATTATATTCATATGATGTTTATCCAAATATATGGTATCTACGGTTCTTGGTAGACCAAAGTGTAGTCTTTTAAGTTTTTAGTGTGCCCGGTCTTTAAAAACTTGCTAGGTCCGCCACTGATCCCGGCCTCCTCGAACGACGCCAATAGCGCCCTGGTGCACTTGGATCGGCCCCATGGTTCGGCGAAGGGGGCCATTGGTTGGAAGATTTGTGGAGTTCGGGGTTCTCTGGATCGGTTGGATCGCGATGCGGAGTGGAAACAGAGATGGGCGAGGTTGGAGGAAAGATAAAGGAGTGTTTCCTCGCTCGCCCGTCATTCTCCTTATATAGAGGTTGTTACCCGCCAATTTCGGGGGCCGTTACTACGCGGTGATTAGCCAAAAGTTACCGTTGGATTACCCCAACGGCTAGTTTGACCCCACTTGACGGTCCAACTTCATCCACTCGACTCGTCACTCCGCGCGACTTGATTATTCGCCGACCCGATCGCTACAACAGCGACTGAATATTCGTCGACCCGATCGATACAACAGCGACTGAATATTCGCCGACCCGTTCGCCGAGCTGCGACTAAATCGGTCGCTGTTAGTGCGACTAGAATAACTGGTTTTCCCTTTATTCAGGAGTCCGCCGCCGATTCGACTGGGCGTCCGCATTGGAGCCGAATACACCAACTGCTAGCGACCACCTGCGTCCAATCAACGATGGCCTCGGGGACTACTGATGGGGATATGCCTACCGGGGTATACCCAGCAGGACGTTTCCGACTGGCCCAGGCGCCTGCGAGTGGGCCTACAGTAACGGCGACTGGATCAAGACCTAGCGTGGACTCAAGCGACTGAAAGCTGAAGGCCCAGGAGCGTAGTTAGGCCCAGTCGGATTAGGTTAAACGATTGCTGAAACCTTAACTGATTCGGTTGAGATCTGTAAACCCTAGAGGGTGAGTCTATATAAACCTCCCTAGAGGGCGGGAAGAGAATACGTTCCATCATCCACCCAAGCGACTCGCTGACTAGCCGCCGATCTCGCCTCACTGTACTTCCACCATAATACAATCTAGCAGGAGTAGGTCTTTACCCTTCCGGGGGGCCGAACCTGGGTAAATCCTTGTGTCTCCGTCCTCATCTCGCACCGCAGATGGCTGGCCGCCCTTGCCCCATGTTCTACTACTCGCTGCCGATCGCAGCATCTGCCGTGATCATTCCCACGACAAAAATAAAAATAAAATAGAAAACATAAAATTGAAAACATAAAATAAATAAAATTACGTCGCCACTGCAAAATGGGTCGGCCCCAACAGGGGGAGCCCCTATGCGGCGATAGTAGCATTTCTGGTGCATGGGTCCCCATGTGCGGCGCCCTCGTCATCCTATGGCCGATGTGCCATTATTTTGGATGTGCCCATGTGTGCTAGCGCTGGACCAACCTACCTAGATCTGGTAGAAACCTCAGTGGTATCTTGGAAATGATCTTTTAGGGATCTGTATTGGGTGATCGGGAGAAATCCCAACCGGCATGTTCAGTGCATGCGGGTGGTGTTTTTCCTCCTTGAGGCTTTGTTCGTTTCGTCCCATCCCGGCCGAGATCGCGTCGAAATCCACGTGGGTTAGTCGGGATAGGACCCACGAGGGTTTAATACCGGCCCTCTCTTGTGATGCGTTCGGTTAAACCATCCCGGGATTCCGCCCCGCCCAATTCCCCGCAAAACCTCCCCATTCCACCGGGGTTAAAAAAATCTTCTCCTCACCCGTGGAAACAATCCCCAATCTATGAGCTCGCTCTAGCCCCGACTCCCCTCTCTCGCGATGGCGGAGGCGGAGGCGGAGGGACGGCGACGGGTCGTCGTGGACCTTGGCGGCACAACCAATCAGTAGGGTGCTCCTTGCATCTCCTACCTGTTTCAACCTACGCAGCCACATATCCCGGCGGAAACCCTAGCCTGCGCGCCATCCATCTCACCGCTGCCTCACACCGGAGAAATTAGCATCCGCTACGGCAACATCAGGCTCTCTCTCTCTCTCTCTCTCTCTGCTGTTGGTTTCGTCGGGAATAAGTACTAGAGAAGGGGCGTATGGATTTCGAAAGGGAGATGATCTCCTGTCCCTTTTTCTTGGTCCTCTCCGGTGGGCAAATTTGGTTCTGGAGTATACAGATTTGCCTATGACATCTCTTTGTACACTCATTGTTTGGTTGGATTTCTTGCGGGCTCTCATAAGACACTTCTGTTACACACACACTGATGCTGCTCGCTCTTGTTATACATGTCAGGTGCTCGTTCTTGTAGAACAATACAAAAACATTCTGATCTGTTGGTGAGTGCTACACTGTGATGTGTCGTCATAAAATTAGATAGGAGTCTGACATTTCTGTGTTATTAATATTACATATTTCTATTTGAGAAATCTGGATTAGACCTGATATGATTTCAGATTTTTATTGTTTTCCGAGAATTAAGTCCACCATAGATGTTTCTCATTCTTCTCAAGAAAATAAACATGAACTTGTTTTATACCTATCGGCAGTTCGCATTGTCAGGCGAAACCTTACCATTATCACACATGAACTTTGTGACTAGTTGGATTGGTAGTTCTATTAGTCCAGGGCCGGGGAGGAGCGACGAGAAGCACAGGGAGCAGGAGCAGCCCTATTCAGATTTGTGACGAAAGGCGAGCGGGGCGACCTCCGGACCGTGACCATGCCTGCGGCCGCCTCGCCGCCCGCGCAGCCGAGGCCCCCAGTCAGCAGCACCGACGGCCGCCACCCGCCGCCAGGTCGACGCCGTCCACTCCGCGTGAGGCCGCCACCCTTCACCGGATCCGCGCGCGCCTTAGGCCGGCGACCCTCCGGGAGCGACGAGGAGGGGGAGGAGAAGGAGGGGAGAGGGTGGCGGTGGGCGCTAGGGTTGAGCGAGCGTTTTCCGGACAAAGCTTCTCATAGTAGAACTTATTATCTTGTGTTCACCTTTCATAGTAGCAAAGGTGCTAGCTAGCCTGTAGGGCTTATAAACTTTTGCTAGATTTCTCTAATTTGTCCATCCTTATTAAAGGGAGAACCTAGAGTACACTTGAAATATATTAATGCTAGCAAACACGAGCATATAACAGGAGTAGTTCATATATTAACACATGCTTGTATAGTTGAAATATATGTCCATCTTAATTTGCCACTGAATCGGCAAGTTACATAATTTACTTTCGGTTTTACGAATATATAACTGAGTATATGATTCAACTTCACCAAGCAACTTCCGAGGACATTGATTTAGTTAGTAGTTGGGAGGTAAGCATCTAACTCTGTGCGATGATCATGTTCCATACTTTCTTGTTGTTCTAACTAAGGAAACTAGACTGAGCCTTAAACTGACACTAGCTACTCTGAACTACTGTCGATAGGGTTAACTGTCAACATTCCTTTTGAATAGATGAAGTTTGTTTCCTCTCAAAAATACATTTTTACCCAAGTACTTAGTTCTTAATTGATTGCAGATTGAATAGATTTGTACTCAAATCATTTAAGGAGAATGTAATTTGTTGAATAACCTAAATGGTTAAAAAAATTGTTGTCAATGATCAAATGGTTCAAATTTATTTTACTGATTGTAGGTTACTTTTAAACCTCCAAATAAAAAAGGCACCGCCCGATGCGGTTGTTCGTGCGCGCGGCAGATTCCAGACAAGCTTGTGGAATATCTCGGCCGCATCGGCCTCCACTGCCCCAACCTACGCCTGTGAGTTCTCCTTACACCTCCAATTTATCTCTTGAGAAGACTCAAATGCTGAACCTGTAGTTAACCTGAGACGCCTTCGCTGCTCTACGATCATCGTGAACTAAAATTTGCTAACATGGCGATAATGGAGGCACAATTTAGCAAAAGGCACATTTAGTTTGCTTTTTGCAAGGCCTTCTATCTGAACAATGGTTCTTGCACCATAGTGATGTTCTTCATCAATAATTATTGTGTACTCTGTATGTGGAAACAACACAAAGAGGAAATAGTTGACATGTGGTTTCTCACAAGTCACGACAGTAGCAGCTTCTCTTATAATATGTTCATGAGAATAAGTTAAATATTAAACAATTACGCCATCTGTTCCACACTGAGTCAGATCGTTAGTGTAGTGGTGATAGCGCATCTGTACATAGGCCTCCTGTGCTCATGCTAATATTTTAGTGTTTAGAAAATTAGAATGCAAACTTGCAAATAGCATTATATTTCTCAGATGCTTGTTATACTGAATCACGGTTCTTGGGCATGCTAATTGTATGATCAGTAAACTACAACATTATGTTTCAGGTAATCGAAGGAGCTTGTCCGTGCGAGGAGGTTGTTCTATGCAGGCCAGAGCACCTGAGGCTGGCACACTCGAGAAGAAGAATCAACTCAGCTTGAAATAATTGGGGCTTTGAGATACTTATGTCCCATTTATATCTGTATCGTGTTTTTGAAAGAATCGACTCAGCCGTGGCGATCAACAATGTCTTTTCGTTCTGTATCTTGTTTTGTGAAATTGTGAGCACGTTTAATTTTGACTTCCATCCATGCTCAAGTTGATGTTAAAAATGGATATTCTGTTGATTCGAAGTATGCATGCTATGGCTTGTTGTTTGGAGCTTGAGCATGCTGTTACCTGCTGCTGCTTACTGCCTGCTGCTGTGCGTGGGGAGAGGGATCAAACGAATGGGCAAATAGTAACAGGGAATACGGGCAGAGGGATTAAGGGGATTAGGGTGATGATTCGGGTTCACCCAATCCCTGCATGGGTTAGATCCACTACGGGATTTAATCCCTTGCAACCGAACAAGGCCTGAAGGAGTTGAGGCTACCCCCTCCCCATCCTCCTCTGATTACGTAGGGAAACCCTAATACCAGCTTGTTGGTCTAGGCATCACTGTCGTGTTTATGTCGCATTCCATTTCAAAGGTGATGCCCTATGTGAATCCATGGTTCACGCAGCGTTGTGGTGATTCAGTGAAATGGTGGTAGGATGCTCCTTGTTGCTTCATTTGCAATTGACATCTCACTCTCTCAGAGTCTTATATCAATTTTCTTTCTTGCTAGGCATGTTTTACTTGTTGTTCCAACTTTTTGTTGCTTTTGAACACATATTGGTGCTTGATTTATTTATAATGTAGGGCAAGAATCTATTTCGAGAGAGAATAGAGAATGAATACCACAAATCTTCGAAAAAAAGGAGCGACACACATCTTGGGATACAGGCGGACCTAGGAATTTGTCGCCTGGGCGCGCCATAAAGGCAACTAAAAATTTGCAATTGACATCTCACTCTCTCAGAGTCTTATATCAATTTTCTTTCTTGCTGGGCATGTTTTACTTGTTGTTCCAACTTTTTCTTGCTTTTGAACACATATTGGTGCTTGATTTATTTATAAAGTAGGGCAAGAATCTATTTCGAGAGAGAATAGAGAATGAATACCACACATCTTCGAAAAAAAGGAGCGACACACATCTTGGGATACAGGCGGACCCAGGAATTTGTCAAAGCATGGGCGCGCCATAAAAGCAACTAAAAATTTTCTCGGCCATCTAAAAAAAATTGGACAAAAAATATCGGACAAATAAACATCATACGGAGAAAATATTATTTTCACAATAGTTTTAGTGCGGAAACACAAATACATTACATTAGACTTTCACAACATATTCGAATGTTCACAACACATTCGAATGTCCACAAGTTTACAACACATTCAAATACACATATGCACTAATATTAGATATGATAGGACTTAGCAAGAACTCCCAAAAGACTAATAAAACTCCGATGATCGATGACAAGAGTCCAAAAGCACACACACCAAGATCTACATGACAAAAGAAGAAAGATGGGTTAGTAAATCATATGAACATGACTTCAAAATATATTCATCTTAATTCATGAGACAAAGAAATATACCAATATATTACCAAGGATGTGATAATTAGCCCTAGGCATACGAGGTAAATGTTTCCTCCTCTTCTTCATGGATTGAAACCGTTGAGCAATAACACCACTATCAAGTTGTCTAAATATCTCCTGCTCAGTGTAACATATCATCAAGTCATTAAACCATTCATTCTTGAGCTTGTTATGCAATTTGGACTTGATGATCTTCATTGCCGAAAAGGCCCTCTCAACCGATGCGGTTGGCATTGGTAATACTAAGGCCAACTCAATAAGCTTGTGCACCAATGGGAATACCAAATGCTTTCCCGTTTCAACCATATTTGTAGCCAAACTTTCAAGGTTTGTGCAAGTAGAAAAAGAAGCATGGATTCTCACATGGTGAATGTAATTCTCAGGTTGGCCTCTTATGGTTGCACGGTCACCATTAGAGAAATCCGCATGATAAATTGAAGATAAGCGAGCAAGCTTGTCCATATCAAACAATGAGAAAGAGTTTTTCGGACTAAGACATGATAAACTCTCTAATATACCTCCATAGAAGCTTCACACAAGCGATGATCCATCTCAACACATATTTTGTCAACGGCTGTAGGGTTCGCAGCATAGAAAACAAAATTTTTCCTACGATGGGAACAACTATGTACCAAGATCTATCTACTAGATACAAACAACAGGCAAATGTATATCCGTAGAGAACATACCCTTAAAGACCGACAAAGCTTAACGAGTTAAACTCGTGGTTGATGTAGACGATCTCTTGCCGATCTCAAGATCGAGAGGAAGTCCTAGCGCCGCAAATCAGCAACGCATCCGTGCTCGCACACACGTCCAAGGAACCGAGCAACCTCCGCCTTCTCGCTCCAGCGATGTAGCGGAAGCACAACTCTTTCTTGCCAAATAGCCACCGGAAACATGTATCTCGCTAGTCCGAGACCATGGGGAATAAATTCTAGAGCGGGAGAGAGATCCTTCACGAGGAGGTGTGAGTGAGAAGTGAGGAGGGGGTGCCTTTTATAGGAGAGGGGGGACCCCAAGGGGGTGGCCGGCGCATGGGGATACCCCTTGCCCTCCCCTCATTCATGTGGGTGGACACTCCACTCACAAAATCCTCTTCAAATCCCTCCACTCAAAATCCCACTCAAACTTGCTATTAAATTTCCACCAAATTTAATGCAAACTCTCATTAAATAAAACTCTTTTATTTATTCAGATTTTTTTTAATTACTTTAATGATAAACATTCACATATAACCCCTTGCTAGAATTCTATTTCACATGCAAAAACACTTTCTGCAATTTCACCCGAAAACCTGTTTCGGTATCTAGTGAAATAAATTCCTGCGCTTGTTATTATTTCCGGCATGAAACTTTTGATCCAATTGGATGTCGGTGTCTCTTAAGTGTGTCACCCTACGGTTCGTGAATAATGCGGACATGATTGATACCCCTCTCGGATCAATAATCAGAAGCGGGATCTGGAGACCCATACTGACTCCCACACATTCAACGATGACTTTCTTGTGATCGTCGGAACCTTTTAGACGCTAGTATCTTAATCCCTTTGTTTCGCGATATATTACATGTCCGAGATTCGATCATCGGTATCTCCATACCTAGTTTGATCTTGTTACTAACATGCACTCTTTTCTCGTTCCCGTGATATAACATTCTAGTGATCAAATCACTTGCTTGCAAGCTAACCAATGTGATATCACCGAGAGGGCCCAGAGTATATCTATCCGTCATCGGGATGAACAAATTCCACTCTCGATCCATGGGCCTCAACATAACACTTTATTAGTTTTGAACCCATCTTTATAATCACCCTGTTACGGTGTGACGTTTGATGTTATCAAGAAACACTTTCGGTGTTAGTGATTGACATGATCTCATGGTCTAAGGATTAGGATCACTTCGTAAGTTGTTATAGCAATATAAACTCAATGACTTTGATCGTAATGCTATACTTTGGATGAATGTTCATCACACGATTACACTAATGTTGTGATCCCGTTATTAACAACATCCAATGTCTATGATCAGGAAACCTTGATCATCTTGTTAATCAACGAGCTAGTTTACGATAGAGGCATAACTAGGAACTTTCTGTTTGTTTATTAAACACATATGTATTAACGTTTCCGTATTAATACAATTATAGCATGCAAAATAAACATCTATCATATACTTGGAATACACATAATAAACACTTTATTATTTCCTCTCAAGGCATATTCCCTTCAACGGCAACATAGAAGATCTCAACTTTTAGAAATGAAGGTTAGTGTAAGTCACCCCGTCAAGCCTCGAATGACCCCGAACCAGTATTTGTTCATGCATATGCGGAATTGGAATGCCCTTCTCCATGCAAAAGTGTTAAACCTCATCAAACAAGGCATCCCAACCACTTTCTCTTATAGAGTCCAACCGATCTTTCACATCACTAACTAATTCCATTGCATGCACAATATTTAGATCTTTCTTTTGCAAAACATGTGAGAGCTCATCCACAATGTAAAGCAACTTTATCGTAAGCTTTAAAATCAAAACAAAATTGTAGTTCTCCATTTTCTCTAGCAAACCCGTCGCTTGGGCCAAGCCACGACTCTCATCATTGACCTCACGGAGAATAAACAATGTTACAAACCACATTTGGTGCACACGAAGCAATGTTGTATAATGTGAATCCCATCTAGTATTCCCGGACCTAGTTAGACTTGTTTCTTGATTCAAGCCTCTTCCACTAGAGAACTCACCCCTCTCAAGCATATCCACAATATGTTGATGATGTTGTTCCCTAAGAACACCTCGTCTTTTGCAAGATTAACTTGATATGTTCACAATCCCGGAGATGTACTCAAAGAAATCATAAATGGATGAACAAGAACTAGCAACAGAGACAATTACCAATTGCAAACGATGGGTACTACAATGAACATAAAAGGCATAAGGATATTCATCTAAGATATTGTATTGCAAGCCATAAAATTCACCTCTCATATTGGAAGCCCCATCATACCCTTGCCCTCGTAGCCTATGGATCGATAGCTTGTAACGATCTAGAATGCAAAGAAGAGCCTCCTTTAGTGCCTCCAATGTAGTCTCACGATATAAAGAAAGAAATATCTCCACAACCTTGCCTTCATTATTCACATACCTACAAAAATCAATTGCAAAAAGGTTACATAAAAGTATGGAACAGTAGATAGATATAGCAAGGAAGCAATGCATAAGGCAAGGAAGCATGAAGGGGGTTTCCTATAAACAGCTTGCAACGGTGGCTCCCAGTTGTGCCGCCCGAAAGAATCAACAAATGGGATGCATTGGCTGTCCATTAGAGGATGAGATAAAATAAAACAATTCATATAAATCTTGAAAGAATATCATCAATATTATAATCATGTAAAGGTGAAAACAATTAAACACCCGCGAACAATATTTTTGAACTCCGTGAACCTTTTTGGGACTATGGACACAATTTAGAACACATAAAGTATATTTCATTCACATGAACATTTTTTCAAAAAATATAGACATTATTTATTAAAACTTAAACTTTTTTGTAAAATTAAATTAAAAAGGAAAATAAATAAAAATAAAAAAAAGTAAAGAGGAAAAAGTGAAACATGTTTAACGGGCCGGCCTTGATTTAAGGCTCGTGATGAACTCCAATGATGAACTGCATGATATCGAACTTGACTTAAGGCTCGTGAGCAGGTCGAAGTTGACTCGTACTACATTTTTTAGATCGACTGCAATTCCAGCTTATTCTATTTTAACCAGATATAACTTCATTTTCTAGTGAGGATAAACCCCGATATCTGCATTGATATGCACGTTGCTATATAATTATTTAGGACTCAAATATTGCGTGAACAACACAAGCAATCTCCTCCCCTGGCCATTGCTTGCATCCACACACTAATGACACGATGTTATCAACGATTACTTTTTTGCAGCATAGGAAATTCAAAAAATTATCCCATAAACTGTGACTCTGATTAATGATTCATTTTGATTGTCGGCTGTGTCCCGGTCGAATTTTGCAAACTACTCCCTCCGATTTAAAATATAAGATGTTTTAGTTTCGTAAAGCAAATGTATATAGATTTCTTTTTAGTACGTAGGTTAACTCATGTTTAGAGTGAATCTACACACTAAAACAAGTCTAGATACATTATTTTCATAAATCTAAAACATCTTATATATTTCAAACGGAGGGAGTATATCCCAATGCTGGTATGTTTTGAAGAATTTTTGTCTTCAAAACTATCACCCTACGATATGTACATAACCACCTAATTGGTACTGAACGTAACGTGTTATAAAGGGATTGTCAGATGTATGCTACTAGCGACAAAAGAGTTCGGAAATAGGTATGATGAACATGGCCAAATCGATAAAATGTAGAGAACTTTTTCCTATCAAAAGTGCAGATTTAAATGTAATTATCTCATCATTTTGTCCCTTCCTGATGTGCAGTTTCCATTTCTCATGCATCTAACGTTGTGCAGTTTTTTTTCTAAAACTGAGTAGCAGCATCAAGGGCCCTACTGAACCGGTACGTGAAGCACAGATAGAAGCGATCGTGAGGCGGCAGCCAAAACCCATCTAGGGTTCCGTACTTCTCGTCGGCGATGTCGTCCGTCCGTTTCATTTCCGGTGACCTTAGGGCCTTGGAGGTTTGTCAGACCACAGCCTCTCGCAAGTGAGAGGTTTTTCGTTCTTGTTTAGCCTTTTTTTAGTGTCTTCTCCGGAATGTTAAGGCAGCGGCTACATCATGAAGTTAGAATAAAATTCTCTCCGCTCTATCCTCGCTCCGGCGGTACATCTAGTGCCGACGGAAAGCGCGTGGAGTCGTTTGTTCGGCGGATTTCCTGGGATTCGATCCATTTTCTTGTCCGTTGGTGTAATTTTAGATCAGTCTCTTCCGATCTACGGTTGTCATTATTGGCGATGGTTGCTGCTCTAGTGCGCTGGTGCTTTGTGGCCTTAGCACGCTAACTTTCCGTCTTTCTATTATAAAAAACTCTACTACGAAAAGTTTTACCCGGCTCCGGTGATAGACGGGCGAGGACGGCGGCGCGTTTTTGACTCGCGCTAGTGTTTGTAGTCGTCGCTAGGTGGATCAATGAACTATTTGTATTTTTATTACTTTTAGTCCCTTTTTTACTGATGTTGATGATTATTAATAGATCGTAGAATTTCGCAAAAAAGAAGTTATGCAGTTTTTTAAGTACAAAGAGTCCAAAAATAATAATAACATACGATTAGTTCCTTAGACCACCAAGCCATGACTACCGACACTGGCGCGCGAGCCAACATGTTAAACTTGTTCTTTATTTTTTGCAAAATGAACTTGTTGAGTGTTTGCCGAGGCTTCCAAAATTTTCAGCCACTGACACTGAGTGCAAGTTTTTTTTTTTTTGACAAGCCATGCTACCACATTTGCATGCTGACGAAGTACACATGCTCCACGGTGCACAGATTGGCTCTTTGGGATCCCAAATTTCCACATTCTCTTTTAATAAATTAATTGGTAGTGTAGCTGATGGCGGTCTAACCGAAATGCATGACAGCAGGCAAACCAGGTCGCTTTTGTCCTTGGCAGTTTCCTTGTGATTTTCGTGGACAGATTGTAAAGCTAGGTACGCGCACACTGGAGGGTCTGAAACTGTGTTCCGCCGTGTGCGTCTCACTTTCTCAGATATTGGTTAGTTATCAATTGTCTTCTACGCAGTACGCATGCAGCTTCTTCTGATTCTTCTCCTCCGTCCACACGCGGAGCCAATCCCGTGATAGAGTTGGAATGGATACGTGTTCACTTCTTTACCGACTGACTATCTTTACCGTGTGTGTGTGATAGGAGGTGTGTTTTGGTGTACTTCCTTAAAACTTAAGTTTGTATGTGCCAGTTTTTTTGAGTCCGTGAAACCTATATTCAAACCATGTATACCTTCGTATAGGTGTATTTGATTGAGCCGGATATACTCCATGTTTTCACCGGATGATCCCACCTCCCGTTATCGTGAACAACATCTTTACATGCAACATTTAATTTTGTTGTTGTTGCTGCTATATATCTCCCGATTTTTGCCACCTGCGGACACGTGAGTATACGTGTACGATGAGTACCGTACACATCTAATAGAACCATACGGTCTTTCATTGGGGTCGTATGGTCTTCAAAACGAATCGGTATCAAGTTTTTGTTTGTCAAGTTTAAAAAGAAGGAGAACACCGAAACAAAAGTGGTGCGATAATTGAAAAGAAAATTAACGAGTGAACTTTTTATGCCGTGTTTTTTTACGGATTGCTTTCAACAAATTTTCCACTTGGTAAAAAGTGTTAACAACATACATGTCCCAACTATTACTCTACAGAGTGTCCAAGCCAATGAATGCGGCGCAATGCATTTAAACGTCCGGATTCGTCAACCAAGGTTAGAAGGGATATGTGTCCAATTCTTTACCGACTGACACTACGGGCAAAAAGCCGTTGGCGTAGGCTAAAATACCCTCGGCGTAGCCTCCTCGGCAAAGGGCTCCCTCGGCGGAGCACGTAGAGGCCGTCGGCGTATCAAAATGCCGTCGGCGTATGCTACGCGAGGGCAACACCGTCGGCGTAGCGGCCGTCGGCATAGCTTGTCGACAGGTTATAAAACATTTTTAAAAAAAATATTATTTTTTTATTTTTTTTCCTTAATTTTTGAATCTTTGAATTGTTTGACTCATTAATCTCTCACTTCGAACATTTTTAACACTAATTACACTTAATATTTAATTAAATTGCAGTCTTGGTCAAACTTCTCGGCCGGTCACCCATCCTAATACTACTCTAGCTCCAGCATATTTAACTTCTTCGTTCCTTCAGAATCTGTTTTCGCAAAATAATTCATACATTGTTGTCAATACTATGATATCAATCCTATTAACCCTTATATCAACATGTCACATGTTTGTATTTTTTGAAATTACAAACAATTATCTAAGTAAACATTAATAAATAAGTAAAAACATTATTGAATTCAAATAAAAATATAATAATTTACTCTTTTCTATTTTTCTATTTAATATGGAATAATTAATATCTTTAAATCTGTAAATCGGAATTTAACAAATAATATGTCTAAATTGATCAGAAAAATGAGAGGAATCCAAATATGATATCCATATCAACTAATCACAAACCCTCCGTTTTTTGAATTATCTATTTGGTGGTTGCTTTAGAAAATTCCCTTTTTGCGCTCGGATAATAAAAAATGGCTTTTTGGTGCGAGATGAAAAGAAAAACTTGCATTGAATCTTTAATAAAATAGCATATTGTGAATCTAAAAATGATTTTTGTAAAAAAACATGAGCATCGGATCATGTACATGTAGTTCATATCTGACCCACTTCCTACCGATTCGGCAGGAATTTGTCTTTTTCACCAGAGGTGGACGGAAAGGTTTCGGATACCCCTGTTGGGACATTGTCCATATAAGGTGGTATAGTATTTTTGTAAAATATGGTGGTAGCATTTTGAATTAGCCATTTGGTGGTTGCTTCACAAAATCGTCCGTTTTTTGTGCTCGGAAAATGGGAAATGGCTTTTTGGTGCGACGAAAAGGAAAAATTCCTCCAGCAACATTGTTCGCCATCCCATGATGCATGTGTATGCACAATGTGGACACATTATCATAAACTATGCCTTGATTATAGCCATAACATTGGTTATTTGACCCGAAAGCCAAGAAACCTCGAACGAGATAGGTCATTTTGTGAAGGTTTTTTGAGACATAATCAATATATCAAGTTTAATATTTTTACTTATAACTATGTCACATAATATGACACCACGCGAAGGTTTCGCATTGTTTCGATCGTTTTTTAATTTTTTATGCCCGTTTTAAACTATCGTCAAACTTTGTCGAACGCCGGGCATGAAGATTCTTAGCTCGGGACCGAGCCTCGCTAAACTTGCATTAGATTTTTGATAAAATAGCATATTATGAACCTAGAAATGATTTTTGTAAAAAAACATGAGCATCGGATCATGTACCTCTAGTTCATATCTGACCCACTTCCTACCGATTCGGCAGGAATTTGTCTTTTTCACTAGAGGTGGACGGAAAGGTTTTGGATCCCCTTATTGGGACATTGTCTATATAAGGTGGTATAGTATTTTTTGTATAATATGGTGGTACCATTTTGAATTAGCCATTTGGTGGTTGCTTCACAAAACCGTCCATTTTTTGTGCTCAGAAAATGGGAAATGGCTTTTTGGTGCGACGAAAAGGAAAACTTCCTCCTGCAACATTGTTCGCCAGCCCATGATGCATGTGTATGCATAATATAGGCACATTATCACAAAATAGACCTTGATTCTAGTCATAACATTGGTCATTTGACCCGAAAGCCAAGAAACCTCGAATGAGATAGGTCATTTTGTGAAGGTTTTTTTGAGACATAATCAATATATCAAGTTTAATATTTTTACTTATAACTATGTCATATAATATGACACCATGCGAAGGTTTCACATTGTTTCGATCGTTTTTGAATTTTTTATGCCTGTTTTAAACTATCGTCAAACTTTGTCGAACGCCGGGCATGAAGATTCTTAGCTCGGGGCCGAGCCTCGCTAAACTTGCATTGGATTTTTGATAAAATAGCATATTGTGAACCTAAAAATGATTTTTGTAAAAAAACATGAGCATCAGATCATGTACCTGTAGTTCATATCTGACCCACTTCCTACCGATTCGGCAGGAATTTGACTTTTTCACCAGAGGTGGACGGAAAGGTTTCGGATCCCCTTATTGCGACATTGTCCATATAAGGTGGTATAGTATTGTTGTAAAATGTGGTGGTACCATTTTGAATTAGCCATTTGGTGGTTGCTTCACAAAACCGTCCGTTTTTTATGCTCGGAAAATGGAAAATGCATTTTTTGTGCGACAAAAAGGAAAGCTTCCTCCTGCAACATTGTTCGCCATCCCATGATGCATGTGTATGCACAATATAGGCATATTATCACAAACTATGCCTTGATTCTAGCCATAACATTGGTCATTTGACCAGAAAGCCAAGAATAAACCTCGAATGAGATAGGTCATTTTGTGAAGGTTTCTTTGAGACATAATCAATATACCAATTTTTATATTTTTCCTTCTAACTATGTCACATAATATAACACCACGCGAAGGTTTCGCATTGTTTCGATCATTTTTGAATTATTTATGCCCGTTTTAAACTATATATAATGTTTTATGTTTTACTTAATTTTTGTTTACAAATGTGTAATATTTGAGTGTAGATAGATAGGTCTTATTTTTCTGCAAATTTTGATATATTATTTGTATTTTTCCAAATTAGAATGATTTAGTTATGATTTTTCAAAGTTTAATGAGATAAAATAAAAAATAGCTACGCCGAGGGCAGCCGTCGGCGTATGCTACGCCGAGGGCAGCCGTCGGCGTAGGCTATGCCGAGGACAATTCTACGCCGACGGCTGCTTGGCGACGGCCTGACGTTTGGCCGTCGGCGTAGCGACCGGCCGTCGGCGTAGCTTCCCATTCCTGTAGTGTGACTATATGCCGAGTGTTTTTTTGTTACACTTGGTAAATGACAGGGATAGGGGAGGAGAACCGTGGGGGAAGGTAGAACGTTTAGGATATACTTGCACACCATGCCATCATGGCATCAGTGTCTACACGCAGGGGAGCTCGAACAACCCAGATGCGCAGGTGATTGCCAGCATGGAGAGGAGGTCCACATCGAACAACATGTTGTTGCGGGATTTCCATATGGACCATAGGATGTCGAGTACCATAGTGTTGCGTGCTTGTGCATTTGGGGCAAACTCGTTGCAAGGCCATTGAGGAGGACGGGGACATTGGCATCAGGATGGACACACATCGTCGATGCGGTAGTGCTCCACATGGCGCGGAGGGAGGGGGCACCAAACAAATAAGCGCGAGATGTCTTCAAGACGGCCTGAGCAGAATGGGCAATCGGGAGAGGGAACAGACCCAAGATGGTGTAGCCGCACATGGGTCCTGGTATTTTGTAAGCGCGTGATCCAGAAGAAAACCCTCACCTTAAGAGGCGCAAAACAATCCCAATTGACATCCTGAAATAGAACAACACATCACGAGGCACATAGTGCCGGGTAGACGTCCCCGGTGACGAAGGCCCAAGAAGATCCAACCGAGGTGCGTAAGTAAGGGTTGGGCATGAGCGAGATCCTAGAAAGGGCAGAATTCACGTAAGCCATCTCATTAGTGGCTGCCTTGGAGACCTTGTGGAGGAGAGGGACATCAACAGACCACCCCCGAGGGCATCAGCGATGGTGGCGAGAGGTAGGCAGAAATGGGAGAAGGCCGTAGGCAAGGCAGCCAACAAAGGGCCGAAGGAGTCCACCTGTCATGCCATAGAGGGATTGAGCGTCCATTCCGAGGATATAGTTCTCAAATCTGTAGATCTTAGATCTTGCCAAAAATGTTCAAAAGTAAAAGACTACAAAGATCATTTGTGTTCCCATTATCAATTCCTACTTTTATTAATCTCTTCAAAAATTTCTAATTTTTGTGTCCCTACAAAAAATACACCACCTAGGCCGTTGCAAGGATGTGATACAAGGATGTGCAACAGAAGACCCACTATAAGCTCTTATTCAACTGCTGTCGAAACCTCCTGATAAACATATCAGCAGCCTGGTCAATCTCATCCTCCATGTTGAACTCCAACCCTTCTATCTCCCGATTGTTTCTGATTACGTCCATGACAGAAGGCTCATCTTCATCATCCATACCACACACATCACCATCGTCATCTTCCTCTGACTCCTCCGTGTAGCAATTGTCATCATCGCTGAAGATGGGGTGCAGTGTCCAGTCAAGACAGCCACCATGACCACTTTCCTGATCGAACCGAGCCAATTGAGCCAACTGATACGAGAGATCGTTGGGCATGTCGAAACCATGCACAACGACCTGTCTATTCTCGACCTTGCGCATCACGAGAGACTTGTGGCAGTCCACTCTCTCCCTGTCAGCCACGGCTTGGCCGACAAGAGCGTGGATCTTGTGAGAGATCACAGCGACCGAGCTCATCCTGCGGCGCTGGAGCACGGCGAGGACGAGGAGCCTGCCCGCGAGCACACCCGTCTTGCTCTTACACATCGCCACTGCCTTCTTTAGGAGCTGTGTGGCCTTGCCCATCTTCATCTCTTTTCTTGAGAGGGAACCAAGCTGCTGCCCCAGGCTTGAAATGGGGTAGGTCGCTGGGATCCAGAGAGAATAGAGAAGCTGGTTTTGGTTTCTGAGTCATGGAACTTGTCGTGAGCCTCCAATGTTGTATTTATAGTCAAAAGCTGGGCGTACAAATAATAATGAAGTACCTTTTGATCATGTCATGTCGTGATCAAGCTTTTGGTACCTAGCGTATAATAAGTAAAGCATGCAAGTGAGGTCTCAAATTGCCAGTGTCTAAATTAAGCTCATGTTTGCTTAATAAAATGTGTTGCTCAACATATTTTTTTTGGAAGAAAAAGTTGGTCGAAAGCTAGCATTAGCAACCAGACCGGACAGCTTTTCTTGGCGGTCTCCTGCCGTGTGATTCATGCCAGAAATACCAAAAGTAGCAGTTCGCGCGTCCCCAGCTTTGTGCTGCCCTGAGATATGATTAGCTTTGCTTCTCTTCTATGCGCTCTGCTACTTCATCGTCCGTCATCATGCATAAAGCCATATTTTTTATGTAGTCACAACGATATTATGGTGCTAGAGAATTGAGTTTATTTATCCTTGCGGCGCACGTGGTTATCGTGTGTGCTCACTGCAGCAACCACGGCATCAAGTACCATTGCATCGCCCCGCAAAAAAAGTACCATTGCATCGTTTGTACATTTTTTTCCGAATCTTAGACACAAAGAGATATTTTTGTCATGTCGGGCGCACCCTTGAGTGCGTTTGAATAATTGTGCTTAACTATGTCCCTTGAGGTTTTGAATCTCGTGATTTGACCTCGGTCCACTATAAAATAGTTTTGCTAAACCTATGTACCTTGAGATTTTTTTTCTTTCTCATTGCATTAGCCGTGGAGTTTGGACATAATGTATGTCCTTTTTTGATTCAAAATGTATGTCCTTTTACTGTTTTAATTCAGCTCTAGCCGGGTGTAAAATCATTGCACCTCCATGACATTCCTATCTAATTGCTCGCTAATTTAATCAACAGAGCTTCTCACAGTAGAGTTTATTAATTGCATGTGGGAGAAAAGCTGCAAATGAACTTATACTACTCATTTTATTTTGTACTTTGCTTAGAAGGATGGCATTTTGTATTTTACATGCACGCCTAACAGGTGGCCTAACTCTAGAGACACCTTGAATTCAAGGTATGGTGTTAAGAGGTGGTCATGTTTGTATTCCACGTCTACTTCAGTTTGAGGTCTTACGTACAATTTTGTGTTTAAATTTTGAACAAGAAATCTTTAATGAACAATAAGTGGAATATAAATGCAATCGTACTTGCATCCCTAATCCGAGGGCCAGGAGTAGCTACCCGGGAGAAGTGATATTAACCGGAGGCCTGGCGATGCGGCCACCTCACACCCCTCCAAGGTTAGTGATCAATGGAGGTGATCTAGGCATTACACTGGAATATGGAAGCAACATGCACCCACCGCTGGCGTAGTGGCATGCCATAGGGGGAGGAATTAGCATGATAGCCATGACCGATGGAGGTTGGCAGGCCCCATTGGTTCTATAACAACGTTGATGAAGTGAAGTAGGGAAAAGCCAAGAAATTTGGAAAAGTTATTGCAACATCAGAAACTCGTTATTGTTTCTATCTTTTATTTTAGGCACAAGCGAACACATATTTTAGACCATAGGTATCTATCAAAAACTCCTATGCATGTCCCCCTTGTGGGCCGATGTTATCCCACAACGTGCCC
Source organism: Avena insularis (assembly GCA_023614405.1). Taxonomy (NCBI): domain Eukaryota; kingdom Viridiplantae; phylum Streptophyta; class Magnoliopsida; order Poales; family Poaceae; genus Avena; species Avena insularis. The sequence goes on along the minus strand of CM042693.1, from coordinate 386,359,022 downwards.
ATGCCTTTTGTAAGATGCTGGCTAGGGTTTGTCGCTTTATTGAAAATCCACGACGTTGTACAAACACTGACGAAATAATGAAGTTTTGTTGGCTCCTCTTCTTTTTAAAAGAGGTTTTTCCACATTAAAAAAATCTTGTGTCTCCTATGATTAATTATTTTATTTTTTGCTTGTCGCGTTTATAACATGCTAGTGTCATGATCCAAAGTTTCATCTCGCAAATCATATGAAAGGACACTTGGAGAAACAAACATAGGAAAGAAAGATCCAAAGAATATAATTAGGTAATGTGGAGCTAGCAGCCTAGCACTATATAAATATTGGAGTAGGACAGAAAGCTAAAGAGGCAAGGAAAACTAGCCTTGGGGAACGTTATGGAGAAAGTACTCCAATTAGGCCACAAAAAAAAAATACACACCCAGGCACAGGTTGGCTCTTTGGGATCCCAAGTTTCCATCTCTTTTAGTTAAGTGGTAGTTGTTGTTGAGGTTTAACCAGAATGCTGGAAAGCAAGTAAACCAGGTCGCTTTTGTTCTTGGCAGTTTCCGTGTGATTCATGTCCAGATTGTAAATCTAGGTACGCGCACACCGGAGAGTCTGCAGCCTGTGTGCCGTGTGCGTGTGACGTACGCGGATTTTAGTTCTTATTAATCGTCTTCTCAGCAGCTTCTTCTAGTACTAATTCTTCTCCTCCGTCCACACGCAGAACCAATTGTGTGGCAGCTGCATGCATGGGAGCTTTTCTCATGGCGTCGATCTCATGCCGCATGTGACATCATGGTTGTGCTTTCTTTCTTGGTAGAGAAAGCTCGTTCATAAGTCAGGCGCGACAACATGCCGGCAGGTGGAGACTGGAGAGGGCGGCTAAGATATTTTACAGCTGTTAAAAGTAGGTAGATATTTTTTCCCGTGCATGAATGTGCCTGGAAAACGGAGGATTCACCATAGTAAAATGTATCTTTGCCTATTATCGTGCATGAATGTGCCCAGAAAACGGTGGATTCACAACAGGAGAACGTATCTTTACCTAGTATTTTCCTCTTTGTTAGGGCAGATCAGAAGGCATGAGATGGCATCCTTGGAGGCACGAGCCACCCGGGGCCTGGTGGCGGCAACCAATGCTACAAGTCCATGGGTAGGCAGTAGGAACGATATGGACTAGGCACACGCTGGGGGAACCGGATAAAAAAGATCCAACAATAAAGCCAAGCCAAATGACCACGGAGAAAATGAGACGTCAATCCAATATAGGGCCAAGGATGTGGTGCCGTCCGCACATGCACAATGCCCAACAATAGCCAACCCAGAACCACCGTACTGATGTCTGTGCCTCCGTGTGTGGGTCTGTAGGAGGCCCGCCAACCTCCATAGGGATAGAGTTCAGTGTCATCACAGCATCACCGAGATCCGCTGCCCAGAAGCAGTCGACATGCCGCCATGAGACCTTGCTACACAGCCGGGAGCCCCACTGCTTAGGGGGCGAGCCCCACCGTCAACACGGTGCTTGCTGGCGATGATGGTATCAAGGGTACGCGGTGATAGGAGGCTACCTGCGGACGCGCTAGGGAACTCCCGGGTCGCTCGCCTATGAGAGGTACGGGAGTTGGGGACAAAGGGTTCTCTTTTTTGGGAGTATGTGTTCTTAAAGTCCAAGGAGTGAATTGATTGATCATGGTGAAACAAAGACCCTTGAAGCGAATCTTGACCTAGCCCTACGCCTAAATTGATATTCACAAGAACTACTATGTACGGTATTCACAAGAACAATAAGTTTTGAGGAGGAGCAATAAAACTGGAAGAAAGCAGTGGGAAGAAAGCGATGCCTCGGCGATGGTAGATAGAAAATCTCGACTCCTCTGGATTCCGGACAAGTACGTGCTTCATGTTAGGAATAGACAAGTTGTATTTCTCTGGGGGCCAAAGGCCACAATATATAGTACATGTACAGGGCAAATATGCAGGAAGCCCCTAACATATGGGGGAAATACAATATATAGATATCTACATCTAACACCCCTCCTCAAACTCATGGTGGATTCACAACACTGAGTTTGGAGAGTAAGAAATCATGTTGCGCTCTGGTCTGTGCCTTCATGAAGAAATCCGCCAACTGTAAATCTGAAGGCACATACTGAAGCGCAATAACCTGAGCCTGCACCTGAGCACGTGTATAGAAAGCATCAACACCAATATGCTTGGTAAGCTCATGCTTGATCGGATCACGTGCAACACTAATAGCACCTGTACTGTCAGACAAAACCAGACTGGGTGTGGTGAGAGAGACCCCAAAATCCGCAAGTAACCACCGTAACCAGGTCACCTCAGCAGTCAACAAGGCCATAGCACGCAACTCAGCCTCAATACTCGAACGGGAAACCGTTGTCTGTTTCTTCGTCTTCCAAGCAATGAGCGAACCACCAAGAAACACACAGTAAGCAGAAAGTGAACGGCGATCCGAAGGATCACTCGCCCACGTAGCGTCCGAATAGCACTGGAGCTGGAGGGAGCTGGAACGAGGAAAGAAAAGGCGACGAGTGATCGTACCACGAAGATAACGAAGAACACGGAGAAGATGACTATAGTGAACAGTGGTAGGAGCAGAAACAAACTGACTTAGAATATGAACAGAATAAGAGATGTCAGGACGAGTGACAGCAAGATAAACAAGACTCCCAACAAGATGACGATAACGCGTCGGGTCAGAAAGAGGATCACCATCAGTAAGTTGAAGCTGAACATTAAGCTCCATAGGGGTCTCAACAGTGCGCTCATCCCCAAGAGCAGCACGAGCAAGAAGATCCTGAATATACTTTTCCTGAGAGATGTAAAAGCCATCAGAAGTGGAGGAAACCTCAATCCCAAGAAAGTATCGAAGAGGACCAAGATCAGTCATAAGAAACTGATCACGAAGACGAGCCTTAACAAAGGCGATATACTCAGGATCATCACCGGTAATGATCATATCATCAACATAGAGAAGAAGAAGAGTGCGTCCACGAGGAGAAGTGTGAACAAACAACGCTGGATCATGAGCACTAGGGGAGAAACCAGCAGCAGTCACTACAGAAGCAAAGCGCTCAAACCAGGCACGAGGGGCCTGTTTGAGGCCATAAAGAGAACGTCGAAGACGACAAACCATCCCCTCGGGAACAGAATACCCAGGAGGAGGCTGCATATAAACCTCCTCACTCAACTCACCATTGAGAAAGGCGTTCTGAACATCAAGCTGGGACACAGACGGTGTGACGAAGCAACAACAAAAATGCATACGGTGGTCATATGAGCCACAGGAGCAAAGGTCTCATCATAGTCACGACCATGCTCCTGCTGAAAACCACGAGCCACAAGACGCGCTTTATAGCGCTCAAGAGATCCATCAGAGCGAGTCTTAATCTTATAGACCCACTTACACGTGATAGGACGAACACCGGGAGGGGGAGAAACAAGATCCCAGGTGCCAGTGCGCTCAAGTGCAGCAATCTCCTCAGCCATGGCCAGCTGCCATTCAGGATGATGCTCACCATCCCGACAAGAAGTCGGCTCGAAGGCAACAGAAAGACCATACTGACTAGGAGAGTAACGGTTGGGGGCACGACGAATAAATGCAGTAGAGGGAAGATCATTAGAGGAAGACGACGCATGAGACGATGATGAAGAAGAGGGAATAGTAGAGGAAGACTCCGGAGAACGAGGAGAGCTAGGAGAACTAGACGGAGCAGAGGAGGACGGTGTCGAAGAAGAGACATCAGGGGGAGGAGATCCTGAAGAAGACACAATAGGGGTAGAAGGAGGTGTGTCAGGAAAGAGAAGAAAAGAGATATCTTCCACCGGGTAAGTACCAGCGGTGGGACGAGGATAGAAAGGACGCGTCTCATCAAAAGTAACATCACGAGAGATACGCATCCGACGACCAACAGGGTCCCAACAGCGATAGCCCTTATGCTCATCACTGTATCCAAGGAAGACACACTCAACAGACTGAGCGGTCAGTTTGGTGCGTTCGCGAGGAGCAAGGAGAACATAGCAAACACAACCAAACAAGCAAAGCATGGAGTAGTCTGGAGACTGTCGGATAGGGCGCCAAGAGGGATACCACCCTGCAAGGCGGCAGAAGGCTGAATATTGATGAGGTAAGCCGACATAGCGACAGCCTCAGCCCAGAAATGCGGCGTGAGAGAAGAAGCAATCATCATAGCACGAGTGGTCTCAAGAAGATGGCGATGCTTACGCTCAGCAACGCCATTCTGGGCATGTGCGCCAGGACGGATCGAGCAAGGGTGCCCTGCTCAGCAAGAACACCTCGCAACATCTGGGAGATATACTCACCAGCAGAATCAGCACGAAAAACACGGATGGGGGTAGAATACTGAGTACGGACCATGGCCGCAAAACGCTGATATATGGAAAGCACTTCACTGCGAGAGCGCATAAAATACAACCAAGTGTACCGAGAAAAATCATCGATGAATAAAATATAATAGCGATGGCCCCCTTTCGGAGCGAAAGGAGCCAGACCCCAAACATCGGAATGAACTAAATCAAAAGGTCGCTGAGATACAGACGCGCTAGTAGGATAGGGAAGCTGAATCTGTTTACCCAACCTACAGCCCTGACAATGCAAAGACCCATCTCCTGAGACAGACCCCAGAAGACCACGATGAACTAATGACGACAGGCGAGAGTCACAGAGGTGACCAAGACGATGATGCCACTGCTGAAAGGAGCTGGTAGTAGAGGCAACAACCAGAGAAGAACTGGCAGATGAAGTGGCAGCGGAAGGAACACGAAGCCAGTCTAACTCCCAAAGCCCTGAAGAGTCACGACTGTGAGGGCCAGCTCCAACCAGGGCCTGTGTGCGACGGTCCTGGACAACACAAGAATCAGCATCAAGAATGACGCGACAACCAGAGTCAGTAAGCTGGCTAGCAGAGAACAGATTCATCTTAAGAAGAGGGACATGAGAAATATCAGGAACAAAAAAAGAAGAAGTAGAAATGGTGCCCCGACTAGAAACAGGAAGAGAGGTACCATCAGCTGTAAAAACACGGACAGGAGAAGGGAGAGAACGAAGAGCGGATAGAAAAGAAGACTCAGAGGTCATATGAAAGGAAGCTCCAGAATCCAGATACCACGGAGACGTACCTGACTGTGTAGAAGGTGGTGGTCGCACAGTGCCTAAAGAGTCAGTCACAGAACCAGAAGTGTCCGTCAAAGAAGAGCCTGTAGCAGCAAGCAGACCGCGAAGACTCATGATAATGTCATGATCAGAGAGAGCAACTGCTGAAGACCCGGAAGGAGCCGACTGCCCACGAGCCTGGTGCTGCTGACGTAAACTGGGGTCCCGTGTATAACAGGTGGCCCAAGTGTGGCCATCCCTGTTGCAGTAAGAGCAGTGATGAAGAGAACCACGACGACCCTGACCACGAGCCTGCTGGTGCTGACTCGACCAGAGGCTGCTGGTGCCGACTCGCACGAGATCTGGCTGGTGCTGACTCTGACCCTGACCTGGAGGAGTGGGTAGTAACGGCGGCAGCACAGAGGACCGCGGCTGAGTCGAGGGACCAGACGGCATAGGAGGACCACAGGTAGGAAGCACAGATGGAACCGCAAGAAGACCAGCACCACGGAGGCGGGTCTCCTCAGCCCGAAGCTCAGACAACACCTCAGAGAGCGGAACACGACCACGAGCATTCAGCTGAGCACGCCGGGGCTCAAACTCCTGGCGGAGCCGAGACAGAAACTCATAGATGCGGTGAAACTCCAAATCCGAGCGCACAATCTGGCAACACGAGCATGTGCCACAAACAGCAGTACGAAGAGAATCAAGCTGACGCCAGATAGCAGCACTCTGAGTATAGAACTCATCAATAGTAGAATCACCCTGCTGGAGAGCATGCTCCTGGCGAACCACAGACAGATAAAGAGCATCCCCAGACGGCTGATAGCGCTGACGAAGATGGGCCCACTGAGCGGCAACAGTAGGGAGACTCATGAACTCAGCGGCATACTGGGGCAGAACACTGGAGGTGAGAACAGCAGCAGCACGAGCATCCTCATCAACCCACTGAGTGTAAGCAGTCAGAGCGTGTCGATAGGCCTCGAGATCAGAAGAGTACTGCTTGAACTTCAGGTCATAAGCAGCAACAACACTATCATCAGCACTCTGAGCAGCATCCTTGGCCTCCTGAGAAGCATCAGCACCGAGAACAATCGACGTCGGCGGAAGAGGGGCCACAGGAGCAGGGGGCACGTCGGACAGGAGACCTCGCCGGAGAGCACACCCCAAAGACGGAGACCACGCATGTGAACGCGAATAAAGGCAGCGAAATTAGGGTAATTCGCGCCATCAAAAACCACTGGGCAGCGAGGAATCGCAACATAAGCCGAGTTTTTTTTTACACAGAGAAGATCGATCTGGCGCAAGCAGACGAAATCAGGGCGCAGACCGCGCGCAGGAGGCACGTGCGCAGGGCGGTGCAAGACGGACAACTGTGGCGGGGCCCAGGCGGTAGTGGGAGATTATGCAGGAGGGTAAGTCCCGTGCTGGTGTAGAAAGTTTTATAGCAGGTGGTGTATGTGTGTATGTGGTAGATGCAAAGGACGGAAAAGAACGATGGACCGCTGCGCGCACGTGTAGAAGCAAGCAGGGGATTCAGCGGGTGCAACGAGGTGGCGGCGTCCAATAGGAGGGTAAGTCCCAGTGCTGGTGTAGAAAATTTTGAAGCAGGTGATGTATGTGTGTATGTGGTAGATGCAAAGGACGGAAAAGGCGGAGAGTGGACCGCGCGCACGTGTAGAAGCAGGCAGGGGATCGGTGGGTGCGACGAGGTGGCGGCGTCCAATCGGGTGGCAGGGGCCGATCCGCAGTGAGGTTGCAGGAGGGTGTGTAGATCCGATCGGATCTAAACAGAGGACAAGAACGAATCTGGGAAGCAGAGGACAAGAACGAAAGAAAAGGACCTCACGCAGGCGGTCAAAACGGGAACCGGCGGGTGGCCGGGGCGAGCTGACGGCGGCGATCACAAGCAGAGGACCGGTGGGCACGGAAAGCCAAAAACCGGCTCTGATACTATGTTAGGAATAGACAAGTTGTATTCCTCTGGAGCCAAAGGCCACAATATATAGTACAGATACAGGGCAAATATGCAGGAAGCCCCTAACATATGGAGGAAATACAATATACAGATATCTACATCTAACACTTCATACGAAGAAATGGTAGTCGAACTCCTCAGGTTTTCTCCACAGTAGGATTCGGCATAATCTTAAAGCCGGCTCAGTGTTCATATGTCTGTAGATCTTATATCTTAAAATTTTTGTTCAAAACTAGAAGGCTAAATAGATCACGTGCTCAATATCAATTCTACTTGTATTGCTTTCTTCAAAATTTTCTAATTTTCGTGTTCCTACAAATAAAAGGCAGCACCTAGGCTGTCACAAGGACATATGCATGTGCCAAACAAGACCCACTATAAGCTCTTGTTCAACTGCTGCCGGAACCTCCTGATGAACAAATCAGCAGCCTGATCAACCTCATCTTCCATGTTGAACTCCAACCCTTCTATCTTCTGGTTGCTTCTGATTACGTCCATGACGGAAAGCTCGTTTTCGTTATTCGCATCACATGCATGGTCATCTACCTCGTACTCATCGCTGAAAATGGGATGCAGTGTCCAATCAGGGCAGCCACCATGCCTACTATCCTGATCGAACAAAGCCAATTGATACGAGAGATCGGCGGCCATGTCAACACCATGGACAGCGACCTGTCTGTTCTCGACCTTGCGCATTATGAGGGACTTGTGGCAGTCCACGCTCTCTCTGTCAGCCACGACGAGAGCGTGGATCTTGTGAGAGATCACAGCGACCGAGCTCATCCTGTGGCGTTGGAGCGCGGCGAGGACGAGGAGTTTTCCCGCGAGTACGCCCGTCTTGATCTTACACATGGCCGCTGCCTTCTTCAGTAGCTGTGGCGCCTTGCTCATCTTCATCTCTTAAGAGGTGACCAAGATGCTGCCTCAAGCTTGAAATGGGGTAGGTAGCTGGGATCCAGAGATGAGAGCTGCTGGTTTTGATTTCTAAGGCATGGAACTTGTCGTGAGCCTCTAATGTTGTATTTATAGTCAGAAGCTGAGAATGTGCAAATAACATTGAAGTACCTTTGGTCATGTCATGTCGTGATCAAACTTTGGTACCTCGCGCAACAAAGCGTGTGAAAGCTCCTAGAATTGGAAAAAAATGTCATGCGTGGAATGAGGACTATAAGAAAGTCGAGAGTGGAACCGAGCAAGTTTAAGAAAGAAATATAATAACAAGTGAGAGACTTTTTGGGTCCCAAATTGCCACTATCTAAAGCTGATGATGACTTAACAAAATGTATTCCCAAAAGCAAGCTAGCAATCAAACCAGACAACTTTTCTTGGCGGTCTCCGGTTGTGTGATTCATGTCTCCTAATAAAATAAGAGAAGTTGCAGCTAGCGCGTCCCCTGCTTTGTTCTTAGCTTTTCTTATTTTTCTTGTAGCGACAACAATATTATGGAGTTGTAGACTTGAGTATTATGCCTCGCGCTGCACGTGCTTCCACCACACATAAGGTCACATGCAAGTCTTTTTAGCTCTGGAACTTGAATTTGTACACCTCCATCACATTCCGCTCATGCTATTCCTATCTAACTGCTCATTAATTTAATAAAAACTGGGCTCCTGTCATTAGAGTTTATTGCATGTAGGAACAAAGCTGGAAAGGAAATTGTAGTATTCATTTTCACTTCTCTTAGAAGGATATGACTTTTATTTTTACCTTACTTGAAGGATTTCCTTATGAGTTGTGTGTTTTTTCATTTGTTTCGTTCATTAGTCATAGGGTTTGTGGTAGCTTGGTGGAGTTCCTGTCGTGAGGGAGACATACTTGTGGTTGATTTTGTTGCCTAGCTTTGGTAGAAACTTTTGAAAAAAAAAATAGTTGCTTTCATCAGCCTATGAAGAGTCCATGATATTTCCTCTTTTTTATTTAAAGAATGCACACATAATATGTTTGCCTTACTCTAGAGACTTTGAAATAGAAGCAACGTGTTAAGCGGGGCCCCACTTATATCAGACTTTCATGTAGAGATTTTTATTTTGTGCTTGTATTTTGAACAAGAAATCTCAATTTAACTATAAGTGGGATATCAACTGGATCCTTCTTACTTCCATAATAAGAGGGCCATGAGTAGCTATTCGGGATATGCCCCCACAATGTCGCCAGTACGTACCCCTCTAATGGAGGTTAGCAATGGAGGTGACCTAGTCAATGAAGCGAACTCAAGAAGGAACATGATCTTACCCCGGGCTTAGGTTGTATGCTATAGAGGGATAACTGTGGCAATCATTGGCATGATCTAACAGTTCACTAAAGTGGTAAACTACAGAGATCGAAATGACAGTGAGATAAGAGGTTTCAGATTCATGGGTTTTTGCATGTGGCTCCAAGGGTGCAGTTATAGTCCGACCTAGAGATGCAAATGTGAAACTTGTTTTTTAGGGTAATGCAAATGTGAAACTTTGTTCATGCTGTGATCAAACTTTTTGTTGGTTGCATTGGTTAAAGCAGCGTTGGAGAAAAACAGTTTTACCGCGTGGAGAGTGGAACCGAGTTAAAAGCAATGTGACACCAAGGAAGGATACAGGCCATACAAAAGGACACCTGGCGTTAGACCATGATGGAGTTCGAGTGGTCTTCGAGAGCACGTGTGCCCCGTGTGTTCAGTGTTCACGCTGAATAGTGGGACGACAACAACCACATAAACAATGGAAACACATCGTGCTTTAACAGAAAGTTCCATTGACAGGAAACACCAACAAATGGTGCGGACATGCTTTCTGAAAAGAATGAAAGGTTTGCTCCATTATTGGCTGGGAATAAGAATTGGGGTCTTCTTTGATTTGAATGAAAAAAACATATGAGCTAGTCTTGCTTCTACAAGAATTAAAAGTGGTGCTCCTTCCTTTGACCAGAAGAATTTTCTACAGCAATTTTGGCTACTAAAAGAAGGCTACATACATTTGCTTCATAAAGCTAAAACATCTTATATTTCAATACGGAGGGAGTATTTGCGTCAGATTTCAATACAACATCGCTTCGCATGTTGCATGGCAGAACTATTTCAAAATATAGCATTTTTCTAAAAGTATGTAATTAGACGTTCTTTAGTGTATAGGTATACTTATTTTACTACGAAAATACACACTAAAAGATGTCTACATACTTTTAGAAAAAAGCTAAAACATTATGTATTTTTTAATAGAGGAAGCATCATTGTACCTTTCGCATTAAGGTGGGTTCGCCGGTGAATAGACTTATCCCTCAATGTTATCGACATAATTACACAAACAAGCCACGGTAACAGGAATCTGATGTAACAATTACTGAGCAACTAGGGCATCATTACAAGGATACATTATACAATTAAGGCTATATTTTCAAGTCCTTACTAAATGAGACATTTTCTTCATCAACCACACTAAATATTTGGACTACAAATTCCACTTACACTAGTATGCAGAAATGCATCCTCGGTGTATATCCTCTTGTTTAATAATTTGTATTTTCTACTTTTGAAATACCAAGCTAAGGTACCTTGGCCAGTACCTTCTAGAAATATTTACCAAATGTTCCAAACTTTTTCCACATGGAACATACTACATTATATTATTGATGCAAATATTCGCATTCTTCCAAATCAATTATCTATTATGTAGGAGTTAAATAAATTTCTAGTTGTTTACTGTATATGTTGAATTTGGAACTACATGTATATAAAAAGAAGGCTATAAGTGTAAGAAAAAAAATCATATTTAAGTAATTCTATAATTATTAAGCTACTATCCGGAAAATATAGGAAAAATCGATTTGTTTGAGAGAATCCAAAGTTATAATGCAGTATATGTGTTTATATTCTGTTATAAAATCCAACTGTGGTCTAAAAATTATAAAAGTTAGCATGAGACCATTTTATACTCTCAAAAGGATGTGCTCAAAAGTATAGAAAATTTTAAAACAATTGGATCTACATTGCTTGTAGCTAGTGTTTCGGAAATATGAAACCTCATACCTACCAAACTAAACTCCAAAATTTATAATACACAAATTCACAGGTTAGGAATATTTATGCTATGTACAGGTTTACCTTCATTTTCCACCATTTTATGGAGTAATTTGTATTTTTGAACTACCAAGTTTAATTATCTGTGTAATACCATCCAGGAATATTTATCCTACATATTCCAAACTTTTTCTACATGGAACATACATTACGCTGCTAATGTCATTTTTTGTATTTTTTCTAAAACCATTTTCTATTATGTAGTAACTAAATGAATATCTCTACTAGTATATTTTTATTATTTAATATACTACATATATTAAAAATCAGTAAGGAAGCTTATTATTTATGTACTTAGTTATATCGACAAATCGCAAGTTTGTTTGGAAATATCCACAGTTAAACATACCCCATGTTTTTTCGCAAAAAAACATGCACCTTGTTGAATTTTGATTTCTCTTACCGATTGCTTTTGAAGAACACTTGGTAAAAGGTGTTAGCAACCATACATGTAGAAACTATTACTCTAACGAGTGTCTAATGTTCCCTAAGTGTCCTAGTGAACATACGTGGTGCACTGCATTTAACCATCCGGATTCCGTCAATTATGGTCAGAATGATATACGTGCTAACTACTTTGCCAAGTGACTACATCTTTACATGAGTCCTATAGGTAATCACTTGGTAAAGATGAAAAGGCCGAGTGGTTTTCTGTTACATACACATGGTAAATGAAAATATTTGCGTTTGCCTGATAAAATACACTCGGGAAATATAAGGACATGCGGTCAAAATCCTGATTCCATTAAATCCACATGTCTTAGATCGTGACAAAATCGCTCAAAACTAAATATCAACTCGTAGTCTATTGGTCTATCAAAAAACTAATCTAATATGTGGGTTTCTAAAAAAAAGAAAACACATATAGGCCGCCACAAGGATGCACATCCATGCATGTGCAAAACAAGACACCCTAAAAGCTCTTGTGCAACTGCTGCCGGAACCTCCTGATAAACATATCGGCAGCCTGGTCAATCTCATCCTCCATGTTGAACTCCAACCCTTCTATCTTTCGGTTGCTCCTGATTACGTCGATGACGGACCGCTCGACTTCGTGGTCAGGATCAAAAGCATCGAGTAGCATATCACCATCGTCGCTGTCCACGTACTCGTCAGTGTAGCAATTGTGATCCTCGCTGAAGATGGAGTGCAGTGTCCAGTCAGGGCAGCCACCATGACCACTATCCTGATCGAGCAGAGTTAACTGATACGACAGATCAGTGGCCATGTCAACCCCATGGTCGAAGACCTGTCTATTCTTGATCTTGCACATCACGAGACCCCTGTGGCAGTCCACTCTGCTCCGGTCAGCCACAACGAGTGCGTGGATCTTGTGAGAGATCACAGCAACAGAGGTCATCCTTCGGCGTTGGAGTGCGGCGAGGACGAGGAGCCTGCCTGCGAACACGGCTGTCTTGCTCTTGCACATCGCTGCAGCCTTCTTCAGGATCTGTGGGGCCTTGCCCATCTTCATCTTTTGTGTGGAGACGTGACCAAGCGGCTGGCCCAAGCTTGAGATGAAGAAGCTTGTTTTGGTTTGTGAGGCATGGAACTTTGCCTAAGGCTCCAAGGCTGTATTTATAGTTGGAAGCTGAGCGCCCAACTAACCACGAAACCGCCTTTTCTCATGTCATGTGGTGATCAAACTTTTAGTAGCTCCCAAAGCATGTGAAAGCAGCTATAGCATTCTAGCAATAGAGAGAAAAAATTGACATGTGGAGAGTGGAATTAAACAAGTTAAAGAAAGATATGCTACCAAACTACCACTATCTAAAGCTGATGATAGCTTCATATATAATATGTGTTGCTCCAAAGCTAGCCAGCAACCATGCCGGGCAGCTTTTCTTGGCAGTCTCTCCTTCCGTGTGATTCATGCCAGAAATACCAAAAAATTGCAGCTAGCGCGTCCACTACTTTGTGTTGCCGTGAGATCTGCCTTTCCTCTATGCGCTTTGCTGCTTGATCGATCGTCAACAAGCATAAAGCTGAAGAGATCTCCATGATAGATCTACGTGATGGTTGCTTCTCCATTGTGTTTCATGTAGTCACGACATCGTTATAGAGTTGGAGGCTTGAATATTTAGCCTCGAACTGCACGTGCTTCCCGTGTGCACTCTCTGCCGCAACCACCGTATCAAGTCTCTTGCATGGTGTCATGTGTACAATGTTTTTCAGATTTTGGCCGGGGGAAATATTTAATTTTTCTCGAAACAGGCTTTCGCCCCGCTTTATAAATAAAGCAACAACCGTCCAATCGGTACAACAACACAGCCGGCCGCAGCCAAAGGGACAAAGAAAATAAAAAGAGTGCAACACTGCTGGGGCAACAACACACAAACGCCCAAGAGAGAAAGCAAAAAAACGGCCCGGAGGCCAGACCAGGCGCTAGCGATCACCAGGTGACCGAAGCGGCAGCGAGGGAGGTGGGGGCGCCGAGAGGGGAAGCGAAGCCGACCGCAGGGCCCGAAGAGCGGTGTCGAAGTCAGCCCGATCACGCTGGCGCACCAGGGGGGACCACTGCTGGAGGAAAGCAAGAAAAGCAAAAATCGAGTCAGACGCGCGCGTGGGGTATATCTTCTCAATCACCATCTTGTTCCGGACATTCCAGAGCGCCCAGGCCATGGCAGCAAACACAAGCCAAAAAAGACGGCGGCCGCGCCCGGCCCTAGTGGCCTGGGATTGGAGGAAGTCCCCCAGATCCTGCGCCTGCCAGGCCGGGCCAAGGGCTTCCCTGACAAAGGACCAAAGAGACTGGGCCGCCGAACACGAGAAGAAGATGTGGGCGCACGTCTCCGGTGTCCCACATAGGGGGCACCGGCCAGAGCCGGGGCCATTGCGCTTGGCCACCTCCACACCGGAGGGCAGCCTGTCGCGCAGCAACTGCCAAACGAAGATGCGAATACTAAGAGGGAGGGGAGCTTTCCAGAGGGGGGACGTCCACCTCAGCTCCGGGCCCTGGAAGAGGGCCCGGTAAGCCGATCCGATCGAGAACTCACCGGAGGGGAGGAGCCTCCAGGAGACCGCGTCGGGGGCGTCTGCCAGAGTCGTGGGAAGAGCAGCCATAAGTTGCCGCAACTCCGCTGCCTCAAGCAGGCTAAAGGCCCGGCGGAAGAGGAGGTTCCAGCGATCCCCGCTGAAAATCTCAGCCGTGAGGGCCGACGGAGTCGCGGAAATAGCAAAGATGGCAGGGAACCGGACCCCTAGCTGGATCTGGGAAAGCCATGGGTCCAGCCAGAAGCGGCAACCCTGACCGTTCCCAACAGTGAAGTCAATGCCCAACCCAATGAAGTGCTTGATCTCCTGGATGGCCCGCCAGAATTGGGAGCCCTCCCGGCGATCGCAAGCCAAGAGAGGGCGGCCACCGAGGTACTTGGCCTTAAGGAGCTGCAGCCAAAGGCCACCCTCGTCCCGAAGAATGCGCCAGACCCATTTCAGCATCAGGGCGAGATTGAAGCGGCGAGAGTCTAGAATACCAATGCCCCCAAGGGATTTGGGGGTGCAGACGTCCGCCCATTTCACCATATGGTACTTCTGGTGGCCGTCCCTAGCTGCCCAAAAGAACCTAGACAACTCCTTGTCTAAGTCGGCATGGGTCCCCTGGGTAGCAAGTATAACCCCATCTGGTACATAGGTAGGCTCGAGAGACAGGAGTTGATCAGAACCATCTTACTACCCTTAGTCGTGAGCCCCGCTCGCCAGGGTTCCGCCCTCGAACGCACCCTCGTGACCAATGGTGACAGGACCCGAATCAGCACTCGTGTCTCCTGCACGGGCATCCCCAAATAAGAGATGGGGAAGTTGGCCAGCCTGCAGTTGAGGTTGTCAGCAATGCGCTGGCTCTCCTCCTCCGAGTACCCTAGCACCACCACTTCGCTTTTATCAAAATTGATCTTCAACCCTGACATGTCTTCAAAGCAGAGAAGGAGGAATTTCAGGTTGATGATGTCCAGCTCAGAACCCTGCACCATTATCATCGTGTCATCCGCATATTGGAGGTGGGAGACGCCCCCTCCAGGAATAAGGTGCCCTACCACACCCGAGATGTGGCCAGCGGTCTTGGCTCTATCCAAGATCTCTGCCAGGGCATCAACAGCAGCATTAAACAGGAGGGGGGAGATCGGGTCCCCTTGACGAACCCCGCAAGAGGGAGCAAAAAAGGGGCCAATCTCGCTGTTGATGTTGATCGCTGTCCACCCGCTCATCACGAATTGCATGATCCAGCAAACCATGCGGTCGTCAAAGCCCCTCCTCTCCAAAAATAACCTCAAGAAAGCCCAGTCCAGACGGTCATAGGCTTTCTGGAAGTCCAGCTTCAGGAATACCCCTTTCTGACGTCGTGCTTTAACCTCATGAATGATCTCATGAAGTGCGAGCACATCGTCATGAATGAGGCGTCCCTTAAGGAATGCAAATTGGAGGGGGTGCGTGAGTCTCTCCATGACTGGGGCAAGTCGGATGGCACAGACTTTCGCGAAGAGCCTCTGGATGACATTAATGACCGTGATCGGGCGAAACTGGCGAATATCCGTGGCCCCCTCCACCTTGGGGATCAAAGTAATCACCCCAAAGTTCAGCCGGGACATGACTAATGTCCCGGTGAAGAACTCCTGGAACATCGGCAGGATGACCGGCTGGAGCTGCTCCCAGAAGGTCTGGAAGAAGCTCACCGGCAGCCCGTCAGGACCAGGAGCCGAGCCAGCCTTCATGGCCTTCAGGGCCTCAGCCACTTCCCCCGGGAGAAATGGACGGGTGAGGTCCGCATTCTCCACCGGGGTGACTAAGGCCCCACCCGACCAAAAGTCGGAGGCCAAGGAAAGGCCCGACGAGGGAGACGAAGAGAAGAGGTCCTTGTAGAAAGCATAAATATGGGAGGACAGCGCCTCGGGGGACTCCAGAAGGGAGTCCCCCTCCCAGAGGCAGGGGATTGAGCACCGTCTCCTCCTGCCATTAGCGATGGCATGGAAGTAGGCAGTGTTCATCTCCCCCTGGACAGTCCAATTCTGACGACTCCGTTGTCGCCAGAATGCCTCCTCTCCCTTATAGATCTCCATGATGGAGGTCTCAAGGGAGTACCTATGAGACCAGGCCTCGGCAGAGAGGCCTAAGAGATCAGCCTCCCGGTCCAAGGCCTGGATCTCGCTCAAGATGGCGTCCTTTTGAGCCCTGAGCGCAGCCCCCGCATTGGCCCCCCAGCCCCTCATGAATTGGCGTGACAATCTAACACAGTGGTGCCAGATATCTACCGCACAATAAGCACGGGGGGAGGCCGCCGCCGCCTGCCATTTGGCTCGTACCGCGTCCACGAATCCCTGCTTCTGCAGCCAGAAGGACTCAAAGTGGAAGCGGTTGAGCCTAGGAGGCCGGCCCCCTCCGGATGAGAGAAGGAGCGGGGTGTGGTAAGATCCAATCCGCATGACAGCCTTCAACGAGCAGAGGGGAAAGGCCACCTACCAGTCGACGGACACAAAGACTCTGTCCAGAACGCTTCGGACAGGGTCCAGCTGCTTGTTTGTCCAAGTGAACCTAGCACCCACCCGAGCAATCTCGCGGAGGGCGAGATCAGCAATACAGTCATTGAACAGACGCATCCTAGGGAGATCCACATTTGCCGAGCTCTTGTCATCAGCGTAGCGGATAAGGTTGAAGTCCCCGGCGATCACCACCGGTAACCCTGTCCGCTCCGCTTTCGACTTGAGCTCCTGCAAGAAGACAACGGATCTCCGATGGTCCGCGGGGCCATAGACAATAATCATCTCCCAGCGGAAATGAGATTGCCTATGGGTGAGTGTCATGCTCACGAAGAATTCCCCACGGTCCATATCCTCAACCTCAAAGGTATCCTCCTTGACCCCCAAGAGAATACCTCCAGAGTGGCCCGAGGCCAGGAGCCACGACCAAGAGAACTTGCAACGGCTCAGGGCCTCCAACTCCGAGATGGAAAAATCCTGGCGAATCGTTTCCTGCAGGCCGACAATATCCAGCGCTTCCAGGCGGATGTATTCCTTGATCTGGCGGCGGCGGCCCTCGTGTCCGAACCCCCGGATGTTCCAGATGAACACCAGGAAGGCCCTCAGGAGGTCCATAGAGGACCTTAAGCCTGGGGGGTCCCCTTAGTGGGGACCGAACGTGCACGAGAGGCGGAGGGGCAGCGTGGAGCAGCCTTGGGGGGTCGCCCCCGAGATCTAACCGAGGGGTCAGATCCCAGAGGGACCGCCCGCACGCCAGGCACCGGAGGGGGGTCCTCACCGGGGTCAGGTCCCGCAGACCTAGCCTCAGTAAGGATCTGAGCGCGCTCCCGCTCCCGGGCGTCACGCGCCCGGGCCGCAGCGATCGCACCCGCATACCCCTCCCGTGCCTGAATGGCCGCAAGCTGCTCATGGCGGGGCCCCTTCTCTCCGCGAAAGACAATGCCACAATCCTCCGCAACCTCCCCCAGGTGGGCGAGGGAGACCTCTAAAAGAACACAGAAAGAAGAACCAGGGATACCGGACGGACCGGGGTCAGAGGGGGTGGAGGAGGAAGGCATAGAGGAGGTACCTGAGATCTCATCCCTGGCCGCGACACGACGAGCGGCCCGCTCGGCCACCGTCGGCTTCGGCCCAGACATGCCAGTCCTGGCCTCAGCCAGCCGGGAGCTGTGGCGGGAGGGCGGAGGGGGCGGTGGGCGGGGGCCCCTGGCGCGACGGAGCTTGGAGGAGGCGGCCGGGGAGTCGGGGTCAGAGGTAGCACCCACCATGACCGTCGGGTCAGGAGTGTCGGGGGCGAGGGAGTAGCACACCACCCCCGGCGAACGCGGGGAGAGAGGGGCACAGACGACCAGCCCCACGCTCCCCGGGGTCTCAGAGGCAGGAGACCGAGAAGGGGGGTCGGGGCCGGCGTCAGCATCAGAGAGAGGTTGGAGCCGTACTGGGCGATGTCGATCTCGGGCGGCACCGAGGGGGCAGGACTGGGGCGGTGAGGGAGGATCACCAGGGCCACCTTGGCCAGAGCACTCAGCGACAGATGACGGCGATCCTGGACGAGGGGGACCCCCTCCAAGCCATCGAACATCAGGGAGCGAGCCACAGGGCCCCCGGAGGACACGCCCTGAGGAGGTGGTGGAGGAGGCGGGGAGGCATCGGTGGCCAGTGGCGAATCCGGATCCGTCCCGGTGTCACTGTCGTCCGAGCCGCGGGCCTCGGGATCCCTGCCACCGAAGCCCCCATCAGCTGGGGACCCCGGAGGGGGGGGAGGGGGACTCGACGCAGAAGTGCCCCCCTCGTCCAGCTCCACCAACAGGTCCCGGCCCACCCTGTCGAAGAAGACCCGAGGGAGGGAGACCGGGAAGACCGAGGGGTCGGGGCAGAGCAGACGCAGGCGGACCGGGGCGAGGCCGGACAGAGAGCCCACATCCACCTCGGTGAGCTTGCCGACCGTCTGAGCCACGAGGGCCACCACATCAGGGGTCCTGGCCTCAGACGGTAGGCCATGGAGGCGAACCCACACCTCCGAGAGCGTGGCCACCGTCTCCGGAGCGGCCGACGAGGGCTAGATGGAGACCTGCAGCTGGTGAAGAGGGAGGGTGAAGGAGGTGCCACACGCGCACATCCGGAGGATCGCCACCGATGGGAAGGAGACTGCAAACTCGGACTCGGAGACGCGACGAACCGGCCATTCGTGGCCTGGGAGGACCGCCCGCAGCTCCTCCTGGATGAGACCCTCCGTGACATCGATCGAGATCGGGGGGTCTTGCACCGGGAGGATCTTCACCATGGCCAGGGTCTCAGGGACGGTCATGGGGACACCCCCCATGTCGATGAAGTAGAATCCTCCATCCACGCCATGGCCATAGTACTCCAGGGTCTCCTGACGACGGGCGGAGATGCCCGCAAGAGCCAAGGGGACCCCAGGACGGGCACCCAGGAGGCCAGGAGTAGGGTCCACCGCGGGAGGCGCGGCCGGAGTCTTACGCTTCTTCTTGCTCTTGCGTTTCTTCTTCTTGGGGGCCGTGGAGTCGTCAAGCTCGCCGGATTGCCACGGACCCGCAGTCGGCGCCACCACCGGAGGAGGAGGCGGGAGGTCCCTATCCGCGCGCCAGGACGGACCGTCCGCCCGATTGTGGGAGGTGCGGGCGGGAGGCAGCCTGTCCCTGGCCCGCATGGCGAGCAGAGCCTCCTCGCGGAGGCGGGCCTCACGCGACGACTCCGGGGCGGGAGGGGGCGACCGTGGCGCGTCATCCAGGCGACGCCACGCGCGGGGGGGGGGGGGGGGAACGGGAACCCAGACGCTGGAGACCAGGAGCGCGCGACAGAGGCGGGGAACGTCGGGCCGGGGGGGAGAGCGGTGGCCCTGGCGCGGGGACCGACCCACAGGGGGCCGGTAGGCCGAGGCTCCCTGCTGGGGCGCGTCTGCCTCTGCAAGCGCCGCCATGGGGAGATGGGGGGCGGCGGAGGGGAGAGCGGCCGCGGGAGGGAGGCGAGGGGCTCCGGGGGCGGCGAGGCGCCATGAGAGCGTCAAGGAATGTCCTGGACGGCGGCGTGGACGGGGGACGGAGAGGCGGGGAGGCTGCACTCGACGGGGGGCACGCTGGGAGAGGCGGCCGAGGCAGACACGGGGTCGGCCACTAGGGCACGACCCCCCGAAGGCTGGGGCGACGCGGACCGGGGGCCGTTGGGCCTGGCCACTAGGGCCGGCGCGGAACAGGCCTGCCAGGAGGAAGTCAACCCGGCCAGATGTCCGGTGGGCCGAGGCCCACGAGCCATCCGGGGGGGACCCCCGCCAACGGCCCATTCAGCGCCCGAGGCCGCCCGCCGAGGCTCCGCCGCGGTTGGGGTACCCCCCTCCGGCGAGGCCACGAAGACACAGCCCGCGCCAGGGGGAGGAACTCCGCCAGGGAGGGACGCAGGAGCGAGGAAGGGACCCGCGGCGTCGGCACCCCACGCTCCCCGTCGGAGCTCTCGCCGGCGGCGCGAACCCCGAACACAGTAGACCCCAACTCAGCCTCGTCCTCGATGTCGCCCTAGTCCTGGCCCTGCAGGTCGGCCAGCGCCGCCACCACCGTCGGTTCCAGCGGCCGGGGGGCGGGAAGGGGACTCGCACGGGGGGAGGGGGCGCCGGATGACGCGCCGCCGGCGGCGGCAAGGGAACCCGGCAGCCGACTCGAACCGCGTGGGCAGGGAAGTCGAGGGACGCCCCCTGGCGGATGAACTCGGCCCGGCGGCGGTCCCGAGCGTCGATGACCACGCCGGCCTTGGAGAGGAGGACGAGGCGGCCCTCCGCCGGCCGGAGCACTACCGTCGCCTCCGACCAGCCGGGGCGGCAACCTGCGAAGACGGACAATTTTGCTCAGAATGCCTCAGAATGGATTCGGGTTCAGCGACGAAATAATCAAGCTGCAGGCGGCAACAAGTTTTTGCTCTGGCCTGGTCGACGGCATGCTGCAGAAGCCACTGGAGATCTCGATTGAAGTGTTTTCAAACTGGTAGACCTAATGGACAGCAGGCCCAGGACCACAATACGCTGTTGACCCTGCAAAAAGGCCATCTGGGCACAGTGACGACGTCCAAATGCAGGGACGGCCTGCTGGGTTTTCATCAAATGTGAGTTAACGAGGGCTATAGTGTGTGCCATCCCTCATACTGCATCTTTTGTTCACTCAGCGTCATCGCATGATGTTGCGATCCTGGCAGGGCAACATAAATGCTTCCCCAACCTATGTGCAGGCAGGAGGGATCTCTCAACCATTAGCCACCTGATGCATGTAAAATGCAACATGAACTTTGTAGTTTGTTGCTATGAATTCTCATATATTTGCTATATTTATGATGTTATATTCATGTTTTACATTGTTTTATAGGGATTACCAATAATCTCCTTTATTTTGTTTATAACTCTGCAGAACAAGAAAATCATGTTTTGTGTATTTTTGCCTTTCAGGGATATAACCGAAGTCAAATGGAGCTGGGCTTTCGGGAGCGTTAATATTTCATCAAGAGAAGCACCAGGAGAACTTGGACCTCACTAGAAGAGCCAGGAGGCCTAAAGAGCATCGGTGGCACGCCCGGTAAGGATGGGCACGCCACCGATGCTCGTTTCCTCCTCGGCCATCAATACGCTTCGTTCGATCTTTCGCCCACCGCCTTCATATGACCTAAAAACCACTATAAGAAAAGGCCCCTTGGGAATTCCTAGAGGGAGGCGCCGCAGAACACCGAAACACCAAAATAGAGCCAGAACCAGCAAAGATTGGAGGGGGAAACTCCATCGAAGCCGTCGCCGGCCGGAAGAATCTCTACCTTTTCCAACGTCTCCACCATCATCACCATGATAAAGAGGGAGTAGTTCACCTATGGACTATGGATTCGTGGCAGTAGTTTAATCTATGTCTTTCTTGTTCTTCATAGATCTAGTACCATATGAGCTGCCCAACATGATTATGGTTATATTTGTAATTCCTTTGTGGTGAATCTTTATTCTGTAATTTGATATATTAGATAAAACCTAGTATGTGTAATATGTATTGATATATGCATATCATGTACCCCGTTCTTAAGTACTTATTCTGATCCAACTTGGCCCCATTGGAACCTTCTAGAACATTTTGATATTTATCAGAAAATTCGTGAACTTTTTCGAAAGCCTAAAAGCCACTTTCCTTATATGAACTTTATGTCCGGACTTCTCTGGAGCTCCTCATCATGTATTGGATTCCATCCGAGACATCGAAAAAACTTTGGCCTCACCATTACGAATATCCCAGAGTTGTCCTGGTGTTATCGAACATTAAGTGTGTGACCCTACGGGTGACAAAATTACAGCTGTCGTTGTACCAAAAACCACCATGTGGCTGACCCAGCTAGCGGGAGTGCCTTCACGGCCTCCGCTGCAACTAGCACCATCCCCACCCTTGCCAGCATAAGCCTCTTCTTCCTCGGCCACGGTCCATCTCAGAATCCACTAGTTTTCACATGTCGTTGCCAGCATATGAGTTTTATTTCACCCGCACGAACCCTATAGTCGCCGTAGAGCTCGTCTATTAACAGTATTAGCTATGTGGCACCATTTTGACCGCAACTCGGTTTTGGGTCACATTGCTCGTTCTGATTTGAGTAGGCCTTGTGTGTAATCCAGCATTTACTGAGCCCCTCTGATCTAGCGAGCCTGCCACCTCACTGTGGACTCCCAGACCCACGTCATTGGTCCACCCTTTTGAAGTTCCAGAGTGTGTTGTTTTCATATAATAGCCTCTTACCAATGATGTCGCCGATGTTGAGCTCGTCGCCGATCGTATTTTCCTACTCATCAAGGTCCAACCTCCTTGATCGCCACCCTCCTCGGTGAAGATCGTCGGTTCCAACACCAGGCGACAAAAGACTGGATCACGCCCCGCGACCGCCTCCAGTTCACCTGCATGGCATGTTGGAATTGGAAACCAGGAAACTAGAGCTCACTTTGGATGTCAGTACCGCAAGCTCCGTGGTGGCCAAACTCTATAATCTCCTCCCTTGCAAACACCGTCTTATCCTAGACGACGAGACCTTCAGATCTCTTCCGCTCACTAGCAATGATGATGAGGGTTGAGAACAAATTCACCACCGTCTTCTCATCTCCTGGAACCTTCCTAGTGACCAGAAACACCCGCCAGCCAGCCACGAGGCGCCCCTAGAGTCGCCTCTCTCTCTCTCTCACGGTCATTTTCAGTGATGGTCAGCCATACCTTGCCCATGTGTCCCCATTGAATAAAGTTATAACCAAATTATAATAATATTTGCAATACAAGAAATTAATTAGTGTATTTCTTTCCTTTGATAAACATACAAGCTTACATTTTAGATAACGTGCTAGAGAGAGAGAGGGGCCATAGTATGAATCGCACTATTTAATTTAGCGTGGCCTTTCTTTAGACGATATGGAAGTTATAGCGTGCAAATAGCGAGCTATTTTATAGAATAGCGTTTTTTTAAACTAAAAATATAACAGGTATGTCATAAACCAAGGATTTTAGCATTTAATGAATTGGCTATGGTAACACTTGTACATGTATAACCAATTCCGGCGCTATCCAAGTTGGAGGTGAACCGTAGGGCTGAAGCGAGGCGCAACGTCGGGTGCTGCGTTAGGAGCGCAATCACTTAAGTTTAACAATCAAAATTTTCATCATATGTTTGCTTACTTCACACCCTCATTATCATATGCTCGCTTACTCCATACCCACCAACAAAAAAAAATAACGTGATATACTTAAAATAGCGCTAACGCTATAATGTATTAGAGCAATATAGCAAGCTATTTGGAAAATAGCGCCATAGCGAGCAAAATTGTGAAAATATAGCGTGGACTCTTCAAATACGCTGTAGCGCGCTATATTTTTCCATGATCAGGAAACTTGAACCTATCAACGCGTGCAAAACTTCCTACCGATTGGGATATACAGAAATGCTCACGACTATTAGTTCATCCCAGCCTATCTATGGTATAGGTATCACACTCTCACATACCAGCCCCACTACTATTACTTCATCAACACTGCGATGCGTTTGCCTGCAATCATGTAGACATAACAAATATAAGGTCACTAAGAACATTTATTCATCTGCTCCCGGAACCTCTTGATGAACATTTCGGCAGCCTGGTCAATGTCATCATCCATATTGAACTCCAACCTCTCAACCTCTTTGCTGCTCCTAACCATGTCAATCATTGGCGGCTCATCGTCATCCTCCTCCGCCTCGTACCCCTCAATGTAGCAACAATTTCCGTCGTCATTGAAGATGGGGTGCAACGTCCAGTCATGGCATCTGCTAGCACCACTTCCTTCTTGATCGAGCAGGGCCAATTGATGGGAAAGATTGGAAATCTCGCCACCATGGATCGCTGACATCTTCTCCACCTTGTGGCAGTTATCCCCTCTCGGCTTTGCATGGTCGGCGGACACCATCAAGGCATGTATCTTGTGAGAGATCATGCCGTCCGTGGCCATCCTGTGGCGGAGCGAGGCGAGGATGAGGAGCCTGGAAGCTAGCACGCCGGTCTTGCTCTTGCACATGGTCACCGCCTTCTTGAGGATCACCGGGGCATTGCTGATCTTCATTTTGCTCAGAGGTTGCAAATGAGCTGCGTGTTAATCACAACAACTAAGGAGCTGCGCTAGCTCAGCGAGTCAGTGGCTCAGAATTAGTCTTGGGCATGCGCAGATCGGCACTTGGGTGACCATGGAGATGATGGAAGTGAGTGTGAGGCAAGGTGGTTTTGGATTCATGGGCCTTGTCCTTAGGTTCTGGGGTATATTTATAGCAAGGGCTCACAAACCGCGCACATGCAACTGCATGACTTTGCTGCCCATGTCTTGATCATGCTTTTGCTTGTCCAAAGCGTGTGAACATAATAATTAGAGACAGCAATTAGAGCATGTGGACACAGTGTAGCGAACTAAAGTTGGGCAAGAAAAGCTAGCGTTGTGAGACCTGGTACACAATGGAGAAAGTATTCCTCCGGTTTGGCCACATGCCACGCTCAGGGATTCGTCATTGCGAACTCGCCCTTGTATACTTGCCACGCTCGAGGACTCGACTAGCCCCTCGAGGACTCGCTCTTGCATACTCGCATGCGATGACTTGGCAACTTCATCATCGATGACTTGATGGCCTCCACGTCTGCTATTCGTCAGCCTCTACGCCAGCAAGTTGACAAGGCACCAACCAAACTTCTCCAAGGGGCGACTCCATCCAATGGCGATTCGCCCGACGCGTTGACTTGCCTTGGCGAATGGATTACTTCATGAGATATTTCTCTGTTTTAGGAGCTCGCCAACAACTCACCATTGACTCCACCCTATGCCGATTCGGCGGCTTGAAGTCTGCGCTGATTCAGCGGCTTGAAGTCATCGCCGAGTCCCTGACGCGCTCGGGGACTACTGATGGGGGAATACCGATCGGGGTATGCCCACGAAGCAAAGTCGTCAGCTGGATCGAGCCAACTGAAGCCTAACCCTAGACGGATTGACTCGCCAAATACGGCGACTGGCGCATACTGGACCCAGAGGACACGCCGACTGGAGGCCCAAGATAGTGACTGCAATATGTAGCCCACCAAAACACTTATAAATTCCAACTGGCTGCATATATAAAGCCACCGGAGGCACCCCTTTGGGGCATCCTCTCTCACATCATGAGATCTAGTCTCTCCCTCCACCTACGGCGACTCCCTTGTAAACCAATCGATGAAGATATACTGGATTGATAGCAGGACGTAGCGATCCTCCACCGAGGGGAAATGAAGTTGGGTACATCGTGTGCCAATCTCGCTTCCGGATTCTCCTATAACGCCTTGCTTCCTCTATGTAAGCTACCCCCAATAGCATCTGCCGTGCCAATACCACGACACCGAAAAGAGGCAGCGCTTTTGGGTAGTGCCCGGGCATACGATCTACACCATTATTGAGGCAGCGCGCCGTGAAGAATTCATGAGGAGGGTAGAGGCCGCCGGCATCATCGGCATCAATTCTGATAGGGAGGAGGGAGGACGGTGATGCGGAGGCCGACGTTGATAACAAAGGCGGCTACAGCGGTAGCGGAAGCGACATAGTCAATTAGGATTGCCTTTAGCCCTTCGTTTTATCTACGTGTGAATCTATGTATCTAAATCAATGGGTATTTTTTGAGATCCAATCGCTGCGACTTTATTAACAACCAACCAAACCAGACTCAATACAGTTCATCAGATGGTAGACGTCCATAGCGCTCAGCTCACTACCCCTACAGTGTGTTTGTCAAATGCTAAACAAAAGGTATTTTGTTATGAGAGTGTGGCTGGGAACACCCCTCTCCCCCAAATTCAGAAAACCTGGCGTGTCTTTCCGTGTGAGAAAAAAAATGCTAGCGTCGGAGCGCATATAGGGTTTACGAGTAGAGATGCTTTATGCGTGTGACTTTGTCTACCTTCCCTTCTCGATCCGGCGTGCGCCCGCTTTGTTGTTGCTGTATGTACTCGTCAACACGCAGAACAACTCCGTGATAGACGGAAACTTACAATTCTTTTGTTGATTGTGCTGCCAAGGACATGCCGTGCTCCCCGTGCGCTTCACTGTGTGACAACAACCGTACCAAATCAATAACGGAAACCCTAGTGTGTTGGCTTTCGAGATTTGTAGGTCCGGCGACCCAAGCAAATATGGTGCAGAACTCATTTCACAAAAGGAGGAGAAAACAATATATTAAGAACTGGCTAGGGCCCAGGCTCTTTTATTTGAAGGAAAAAAATACGCACGAGTTAGCGGGTGTCAGTTCTAATCAGGCACCGTCCATACCTCTTTTTCCATTGCTCTGAGTAGAAGGATTTGCCACATGATAGTTTGTGGTATTCCCTCGGTTTATAATTTACACAGTAGGGAGTGTCTATAATACGGCTCCCACCAGTCTATGCGAGTCTGATTTTTTCCTCTATTTTTTTTTACAAAATTTGAGAAAAAAAGATTCCAACATGTACAACTTTAACTTACATATCTGTAAACTCTCACGTGTATAGACTCCACATCGCGTGAGAAGAAGACGTCTCCTCCGTGTCGCCCCCGCTCGCGAGGCACTGGAGGCCACAAACCCTAGGCACCACCGGCCATCCCCTACCCCTCTATCCTCCCCGCCTCCGTTGGAGGACGCCACCATCTTCTTCTCTCGCGACACCTTGTCATGGGGATTGACGGCCTAGGCGGCATCGGTGGTCCTTGACGGTGGGGAAGCATGTGGCGGTGCAAGAAGGGCACGTGGCAATGTGGAGGGCACGATTAAGGCTACTGCTTGTGTGGTGAGTCCCCGTTGTATGTGGATGTGCATGACAGCTGGGCCCAATCTATGCCTATGAGGGCTAGTGTGCGCCGCGGATTTGGGGCGCAGTGGCGGAGAGAGGAAGTTCAAAGGATCCTCTCTGACGCTTGGTTGGCTCCCCCTCCCAGCCCATGCGGTCGGACCCTGGAGCTGGTGGTGGGAGATGCGCCTCTCTTCCTCGACGGGTGTGTCTCTCCTTGCTATTGTCGTGCCTCAAGACGGCGTCTTACGTCGCCGCCCACCTTCTCCATGTGGCCCTTTGGGCGGGGTTCAGGGACACAAAATCTATGCTCTAGGCGAAAGCCCTACTCGGCTGCGGCTGATGCTGGCCGCGGTGACGCCTGCAGGTGCAGCTCCCTCCTTGGGGGGTCATGATATGTATCGTGTCTTCCTCTTCTCGGGTGCCAGGGAAACCCCTGGTTCGGGCAACCGAACCAGGCAGTGGTGGCGCTACTATGTCGTAATCTTTTTGAAGACGTCGTCAAGGCTTATTGGGAAGGGCCCAATGCTTTGGAGTCTGGGGTGGTTAGGTGTTGTCGGTGATGGGTGCTGCTCGGGACACGAGCCGCAGTGGCGCAATGTACGTCCTGGTGACCCGCATAGGTTGCATAGTGATTTCCCATCTAACACGGAAGACTCTCCGACTAAGCGAGGGTTGAGAACAAGTTCACCGTCCTTTCCTCATCTCCGGGAACTTTTCTAGCGACCTGAAATGCCCACCAGCTAGCCACGAGGTGCCCCCAGAATCGCCTCTCTCTCACGGTCATTTTATGGTCTTGCATACCTTGCCAAGGTGTCCCCATTGAATATAGTTATAACAAAATTAGAATAATATTTGCAATCAAAGAAATTAGTTTGTGTATTTCTTTCCTTTGATAAACACACAAGCTGACAAGCATAAGTTTTATATTGTATCTACCTATCAGAAAATTTGAATGTATCGACGCGTGCAAATTCCCCTCGAAAATAGGCTTTTTCTCCGCTTTATAAATAAAGCAACCGTCCACAACAGGTAACAAAGTATGAGATCCAACACACAACACATGCTGGTGCCACAACACAAGACGACCCAAACAGAAAAGACCACCTCGCCAAGTGAGGAGACAACCGAAAAACGAGCAAGCTAAGCTGGACTATGGGGGGAGCCACCGAGCCGCCTCCAAGAGCCGCCGAAGAGTAGCGTCCAGCCTTGCCTTGTCCCGCTGCCTACACAACGGGTACCAGAGCTGCAAAGAGTGAAAAACCGAGTCAGATGCACGTCTAGGAAGAATCTTTTCAATAACCATTTTATTCCTGATGTTCCAGAGTGACCAAGACATCGCAGCAAATGCTAGCTCAGCGAGTCAGCGGCTCAAAGTTAGTCTTGGGCATGCGCAGATCGGCACTTGGGTGACCATGGAGATGATGGAAGTGAGTGTGAGGCAAGGTGGTTTTGGATTCATGGGCCTTGTCCTTATGTTCTGGGGTATATTTATAGCAAGGGCTCACAAACCGCGCACATGCAACTGCATGACTTTGCTGCCCATGTCTTGATCATGCTTTTGCTTGTCCAAAGCGTGTGAACATAATAATCACAGACAACAATTAGAGCATGTGGACACAGTGTAGCGAACTAAAGTTGGGCAAGAAAAGCTAGCGTTGTGAGACCTGGAAAACAATGGAGAAAGTATTCCTCCAGTTAGGCCACGTGCACATGCCCCTTGGGATCTCAATTAATATCTCCGTGTATTTAACTATTTATTATATATAGTGGCGGATGATAGTTCTTCAGTTTTTCAGAATTGCTGAAAGCTGCTGCACACCAATCAGTCTAGGACTCGCATTCTGGCTTTAATATTTTCCGTTGCTTGCTTAGAGCATCTTCACTCGGTGTCCCTAAAGGTCTCAAAGGGATATAGGGGCGCCGAAGGCTAAAATCTCGCTTAGCTGCCCCCTCACCCCAATTCTTATTTCGTGCAGCGCGGCCCATTATTGTACCCGGCGCCCTGAGGCCGAACCCAACCAGGGGGGCGAGGGGAAGCGGTGGTGCTGGATCGAACTAAAACACAGCAGACCCTTTCCGTCAATGAGAGAAAGACGCCTCCACAGAGCCTTGTAGCTCAGACGACACGTCCTGTTGACTGGCCACTCGACA
This sequence comes from Avena insularis, assembly GCA_023614405.1. NCBI lineage: Eukaryota > Viridiplantae > Streptophyta > Magnoliopsida > Poales > Poaceae > Avena > Avena insularis. Next base: position 386,329,946 of record CM042693.1, on the reverse strand, counting down.
GCGAGCCCTTTCGTTCCCGCCCTTTCCAGTAGGCACCCCTCCCCCTCCTGCTGCCGCCATGAAAAGACACAATTTCAATTTCTATGAGGTTGTGATGTTCCCCACTACAACATCCTCGCGACGCTGTGCGCGAGGCTTCTGGCCGGCTTCGAGCTTAGCTACGCCGGTGTGCCCGTGGTGTGGATCTAGCACAGCAATGAATTCGTGATGCAGATCAATGAGTGCCACCGCCAGCTGCCAGAGCGGAAGAGGGCAATGGCCCGGTACTCGCCCACGAGTGCGTACTGGCCGAAGAAGTTCAAGAGAGCAAGAGAGCGGAAGGCGGATTTTATGATATGCGGAGCTCACCGGCGGCAGCTCCACCTGGATCTGTGCAACCCCGAAGAGAGGCAACGCTTCTAGGCTATGCTCGGGCGTATGATCTACACTGTTATTGAGGCGGCGCGCCATGAAGAATTCTTGAGGAGGGCGGAGGACGCCTGGATCGTCGACATTGATTTCGACAGGGAGGAGGAGAATGGCGATGCGGAGGCCGGCGTCGATAACGAAGGCGGCTACAGCGGTAGCGGAAGCGGCATAGTCGATTAGGATTGCCTTTAGCCCTTCATTTTATCTATGTATGAAGCTATGTATCTAAATCAATGGATAGTTCATCAGATGGTAGACGTCCATAGCGCTCAGCTCACTACACCCACAGGGTGTTTGTCAAATGCTAAGAAAAAAGTACTCCTTTCGATCCATATTAATTGTGTTGGATTAAAAAAAATAGGCCTACTGCAAGATCAATATGGTAGCACTCTAAAACACCTAATGAAAATAACAATAGATATGATATGAATCATTACTGGGAGTTGGCATCGACGAGGAGGCCATGGCAGATTGCCTGCGTGATGCAGGCGATGTGGTGTGGTCTTCCCGTCACTTCTGCGCCTCCCTAGGTCGGTAGGGAATTGGGATGTAGGAGGGTAGCAGTAGCAGATCGAAAGCTTGAGTAGTCAGATCGCTGCCAGCCCCTCCTCCTTTATATGGCGCAGGTGACGGGGGACCAAACCAGTACATTGGTTTAGTGCCCCCGATCAGGGCGCGTGATTAGCGTTGAGGAGGTCTCGAACGTTGGTTCTAGGCCTCCTCCTTAATTCACTTGATTTGGGCTTTAATTGCCTCAATTAAGCCCTTAATTTCCCTTAATTTGTTTTCTTATTAGCTTAACTGACAGGTCAACCAACATTCTCCCCCTTGATCGTTAGTTTAAACTTCATTAGCTCTTTCTCCATAGTAATAATATACCAAAGTGAGGCGTTACAAACAGCCAATGAAATGCCATCGAAACTCAACACTTATGACATACTAGCCTATTTCGAAATGGATAACATATTACTTATTGGGAGTGCTTCTTATAGTGGTCCCTTTATTCCATAATCATAAGGCTTCCAGTAATCCCATGTCAGCAACATGCTCACAAAAAATAGTGGGTGGTAAGCCTTTTGTTAGCGGATCCGCAAGCATATGAGTTGTACTTATATGTCTAACATCGATAGTATGATCCTGAATTCTATCTTTCACAACGTTATACTTTATGTCAATGTGCTTGGTAGCAGCACTTGACTTGTTGTTACTCGCATAGAAAACTGCGGGTTCATTATCGCAGTACAATACAAGTGGTCTCGTAATGTTGTCAATCACTTGTAGCCCGGGAAAAAAATTCTTTAGCCATACAGCCTGCCCAGTGGCCTCATAACATGCTATATATTCTGCCTGCATCGTAGATGAAGCATTTATCGTTTGCTTGGAGCTTTTCCACGATATAGCTCTTCCGGCGAGTGTAAACACATAACCTGACGTGGATCTCTTACTGTCCACACAACCGGCATAATCAGAATCTGAATAGCCAATAACTTCTAGGCTATCAGATCTTCTATATGCGGCCTTCTAGTGGTCTAGTCCTGGATTCTTTCGGTATCTACCAAGCATCCCGGTAATAAAAGCCAAGTCAGGGTGTGTACAAACTTGTGCATACATGATGCTTCCGATAGCTGAAGCATAAGGAACCGACTTCATCTGATCAGCTTCAATTTGGTTCCTTGGACATTGAAATGTCCCAAACTTATCGCCCTTGACTATTGGAGCAGGTGAGGCCGAGCACTTATGCATATTGAATTTCTTTAGTACTCGCTCAAAGTATGACTTTTGTGATAGTCCCAACACACATTTAGACCTATCCCGATGAATCTCTATGACAAGGACATACGAGGCTTCACCGAGATCTTTCATATCAAATTTGGAAGACAGAAAATTCTTGGTCTCGTGCAACATATCTTTATCGCTGCAAGCCAACAATATGTCATCCACATACATGACTAATATTGTGAACCTACTTCCCTTAAATTTGACATAAATGCAGTTGTCCACAACATTTTCCGTAAAACCAAAAGTTCTAATGATCTTATCGAACTTGAGGTACCACTGTCTCGAAGCTTGCTTCAAGCCATAGATGGATTTTTTAGGCGACACGCCAAATGTTCCTTTCCTTCCACGACAAAACCTTCTGGTTGAGTCATGTAAACACCTTCCTTTAGGTCACCATTCAGGAAGGCTATATATTCAAGTCCTTACTAAATGAGACATTTTCTTCATCAACCACACTAAATATTTGGAGTACAAATTCCACTTACACTAGTATGCACCAATGCATCCTTGTTTTATATCCTCTTGTTTAATAATTTGTATTTTCTACTTTTTGAAATACCAAGCTAAGGTACCTTGGCTAGTACCTTCTAGAAATATTTACCAAATGTTCCAAACTTTTTCCACATCGAACATACTACATTATATTATGGATGCAAATATTTCTTATTCTTACAAAACAATTATCTATTACGTAGGAGTTAAATAAATTTATAGTTGTTTATTGTCTAAAATTGAATTTTTAGCTACATGTATATAAAAAGAGTCTATAATTGCAAGAAAAACACATATTTAAGTAATTCTATAAATGTTAAGGTACTATCCAGAAAATATAGGAAAAATCGATTTGTTTGAGAAAATCCAAAGTTATAATGCAGTATGTGTATTTGTAGTTTTTTATAAAATACATCTGTGGTCTAAAAGTTATAAAAGTTAGCATGAGACCATTTTATGCTCTCAAAAGGATGTGCTCAAAAGTATACAAAAGTTTTAAACAGTTGGATGTACATTGCTTGTAACTAATGTTTCAGAAATATGAAACCTCATACCTACGAAACTAAACTCCGAAATTTATACTACACAAAACATTATCTTCATCATCCACACTTACTATTAGTACTAGAAATTCTATGCTATGTACAAATTTACCTTCATTTTCCACCATTTTATGGAGTAATTTGTATTTTTATTTTTGAACTACCAAGTATAGGTATCCTGTGTAGTACCATCCAGGAATATTTATCCTACACATATTCCAAACCTTTTCTATATGGAACATACATTACGCTGCTAATGTCATTTTTTGTAGTTTTCTAAAACCATCTGCTATTATGTAATAACTAAATGAACATCTCTACTAGTATATTTTTATTATTTAATTTTGAACTACACATATTAAAAAATCAGTAAAGAAGCTTATTATTTATGTAGTTAGCTATATTGACAAATCACAAGTTTGTTTGGAAATATCCACGGTCAAACATGCACCTTGTTGAATTTTGATTTCTTACAGATTGCTTTTGAAGAACACTTGGTTAAAGGTGTTAGCAAACTATTACTCTATCTAACGAGTGTCTAATGTTTCCTGATTGTCCTAGCGAACATACGTGGTGCACTGCATTTAACCATCGGCCGGATTCCGTCAAGCATGGTAATAATGATATACTTGTTGACTTCTTTGCCAAGTAACTACATCTTTACATGGGTCCTATAGATAATCACTCGGTAAAGATGAAAATTAACGAGTGCAATATTTCAAGCCGAGTGGTTTTTGTTACACATGGTAAATGAAAATATTTGCACTTGGCTGATAAAATACACTCGGGAAATATAAGGACATGCGGTCAAAATCCTGATTCCATTAAATCCACATGTCTTAGATCGTGACAAAATCGCTCAAAACTAAATATCAACTCGTAGTCTATTGGTCTATCAAAAAACTAATCTAATATGTGGGTTTCTAAAAAAACGGAAAACACATATAGGCCGCCACAAGGATGCACATCCATGCATGTGCAAAACAAGACACCCTAAAAGCTCTTGTTCAACTGCTGCCGGAACCTCCTGATAAACATATCTGCAGCCTGGTCAATCTCATCCTCCATGTTGAACTCCAACCCTTCTATCTTTCGGTTGCTCCTGATTACGTCGATGACGGACCGCTCGACTTCGTGGTCAGGCTCACACGCATCGAGTAGCATATCACCATCGTCGCCGTCCATGTACTCGTCAGTGTAGCAATTGTGATCCTCGCTGAAGATGGGGTGCAGTGTCCAGTCAGGGCAGCCACCATGACCACTATCCTGATCGAGCAGAGTTAACTGATACGACAGATCTTTGGCCATGTCAACCCCATGGTCGAAGGCCTGTCTATTCTCGATCTTGCACATCACAAGACCCTTGTGGCAGTCCACTCTGTTCCGGTCAGCCACATCGAGCGCGTGGATCTTGTGAGAGATCTCCGCAACAGAGGTCATCCTTTGGCGTTGGAGTGCGGCGAGGACGAGGAGCCTGCCTGCGAACACGTCTGTCTTGCTCTTACACATCGCTGCAGCCTTCTTCAGGACCTTTGGGGCCTTGCTCATCTTCATATTTTCTGTGGAGAGTTGACCAAGCGGCTAGTCCAAGCTTGAAATTGGGTTGGTTGCTAGGGTACTGAGATGAGAGAAGCTTGTTTTGGTTTGTGAGGCATGGAACTTTACCTAATGCTCCAAGGCTGTATTTATAGTTTCACAACTAACCACGAAACCACCTTTGCTCATGCCATGCCGTGATCAAACTTCTAGTAGATCGCAAAGCATGTGAAAGCAGCTATAGCATTCTAGCAATGGAGAGAAAAAATTGACATGTGGAGAGTGGAATTAAACAAGTTAAAGAAAGATATGCTTTAGGTCTTTGGGGTCCCAAACTACCACTATCTAAAGCTGATGATAGCTTAATAATATGTGTTGCTCCAAAGCTAGCCAGCAACCAAGCCGGGCAGCTTTTCTTTGCCAGTCTCCTTCCGTGTGATTCATGCCTGAAAAATACCAAAAATTGCAGCTAGCGCGTCCACTGCTTTGTGTAGCCGTGAGATCTGCTTTTCCTCTATGCGCTTTGCTGCTTGATGGATCGTCAACAAGCATAAAGCCGAAGGAGATTTCCGTGATAGATCTACGTGATGGTTGCTTCTCCATTGTTTTTCATGTAGTCGCAACACCGTATAGAATATTTAGCCTCGGATATTTAGTCTCTTGCATGGTGTCATGTGTACAATGTTTTTCAGATTTTGGCCGGGGGAAGATATTTAAATTTTTGCCATGTCAAGCCGCTTTGGTAGCACAATTGAATGCGTTGGAAATGATGGTGCTTAACGTGAATGACGCTTACCAGATCTGGTTCGCGCTGGTGTCGGACATCGTCCACGGAGTCTACTGTTTCAACAAGATGGAATAATAGATTGGAGAAGACGAGAAATCAGAAGTAGGCGGCTTTGGAGCTTACGTCATTGCCTCGTGAGGTAAGTCTATGTCACACTGTCAACCTTCCTTCACCATTGCCGTCAAGGAGTCTCCAGTTCCCGGTGATAGCACTTGAAACTTTCAATGCCTCATAATGGATTCGGGTTCAGCGACAAAATAATCGAGCTGTAGGCGGCAACAAGTTTTTGCTCTGGCCCGGTCGATGGCATGTTGCAGAAGCCACTGGAGATCTCGATCGAAGTGTTTTCAAACTGGTAGGCCTAATGGGCAGAAGGCCCAGGACCACAATACGCTGTTGACCCTGCCAAAAGGCCATCTGGACACAGTGACGACGTCCAAATGCGGGGATGGCCTGCCGGGTTTTTATCAAATATGAGTTCACCTAGGGCTATAGTGTGTGTATCCCTCGTACTACATCTTTCATTCACTCGGTGTCATCGCATGATGTTGCGATCATGGGAGGGCAACATAATTTGCTTCCCCAACTTGTGTGCATGCAGGAGGGAAATCTCAACCATGAGCCACCTGATGCATGTAAAATGCAACATGAACTTTGTAGTTTGTTGCTATGGATTTTTATATATTTGCTACATTTATGATTTCATATTCATGTTTCACATTGATTTATGGGAATTTACCAATGATGACCTTTATTTTGCTTATAACTCTGCAGGACAGGAAAATCCTGTTTTGTGTATTTTTGTCTTTCGAAGATCTAAACAAAGTCAAATGGAGTTGGGCTTTCAGGAGCGTCAATATTTTATCAAGACAAGCAACATGAGCACTTGGACCTCACCAGAAGAGCCAGGAGACCCTAAAGAGCACTGGTGGCGCCCCCATGCCCGTTTCCTCCTCGACCATCGATTCGCTTCGATCTTTCACCCAACATGATTATGGTTATATTTGTAATTTTTATGTGGTAGATCTTTATTTTATGATTTGATATATGAGATTAGAACCTACTATATGTGTAAGATGTATTTATAGATGCATATCATGTTCCCTATTCTTACGTACTTGTTCTGATCCAACTTGTATGCAATAGCATGTGTGGGGAGAAGTGTGTATTAGATAGAGTAGCACGGTGGTAGTGATTGAATAGTAGATGGGCCACGGGCCAGATCCTGAGTTGTTTTTTCTCTTTTTCTTGTTTTTTTATTTTCAGTTTTTACAAAATCTATTCAAATCTTATTTTCCTAAGGTTTAAGTTATTCAGAAATTTTGTAAAACATAAAGAATATTATAGAGATCAATTATACTTAATTCTTTCTACATTTGTAATGGTGTTTACAAAATGCATAACTGTAAGAAGGATGTTTTTTATTAAATAGTATTATTAGGAATTAGAGTTATAGGGTGTACTTTGCATAATAGTATTCTTTCTACACATCTAAAGCCAGTCTGGTTGGCTGCGTTTTAATAGACTGAAGAATGATATTTAGTCCTTTAAATTTTTTCCCTTTTTTTCCGCTGGTTGATCTTTGTTGCGACCTTATGTGATCGCTGAATTGTAACAAACTTGGATTATGCTTATTAATAAAAGGCTTTGTGCATCGACTGATGCAGAGGGCGGGGTTTTATTCCCCTTTTCAAAAAAAAAAGAGAAACACACAAGCATACATTTTAGATTGTATTTACCTATAAGAAAATTTGAACTTATTGACGCCTGCAAAACTTCCTACCGATTGGGATATACAGAAGTGCTCACGACTATTAGTTCATCCCAGCCTATCCATGGTATAGGTATCACACTCTCACATACCACTACTATTACTTCATCAGCACTGCGATGCGTTTGCTTGCAATCATGTAGACATACCAAATATAAGGTCACTAAGAACATTTATTCATCTGCTCCCGGAACTTCTTGATGAACATTTTGGCAGCCTGGTCGATGTCATCCTCCATATTGAACTCCAACCTCTCAACTTCTCTGCTACTCATAATCATGTCAATCACTGGCGGCTCATCGTCATCCTCCTCGTACCCCTCAATGTAACTACAATTTCCATCATCATTGAACATGGGGTGCAATGTTCAGTCATGGCATCCACTAGCATCACTTCCTTCTTGATCGAGCACGGCAAATTGATGGGAAAGATTGACGATCTCGCCACCATGGATGGCTGACATCTTCTCCACCTTGTGGCAGTTGTCCCCTCTCGTCTTTGCCTGGTCGGCGGCCACCATCAGGCATGTATCTTGTGAGAGATCACGCCGGCCGTGGCATCCTGCGGCGGAGCAAGGTGAGCACGAGGAGCCTGGCCGCTAGCATGCCGGTCTTGCTCTTGCACATGGTTACCACCTTCTTGAGGATCACCGGGGCCTTGCTGATCTTCATTTTGCTCAGAGGTTGTGAATGAGCTGCCTGTTAATGGCAACAACTAAGGAGCTGAGCTATCTCAGCGGCGGAGAGTTAGTCTCTTGGCATTCGCAGATCGGCACTTGGGTGACCATGGAGACGATGAAAGCGAGTGTGAGGCAAGGTGGTTTCAGATTCATGGGTCTTCTCCTTGGGCTCCTGGGATATATTTATAGCAAGGAGCTCACAAACCGCGCACATGCAACTGCATGACTTCGCTGCCCATGTCTTGATCATACCTTTTCTTGTCCATAGCGTGTGAAGATATATAATAATCAGCGAGCAATTAGAGCATGTGGAGACAGTGGAGCGAACTAAACTACTAAAGTTGGGCGTGGAAGCACAGTTAAAGAGGCAACAAAAGCTAGTGATGTGTGATCATGAAGAAAATGGAGAAAGTATTCCTAAAGTTAGAACACATGTCCCTTTGGGATCTCGGCGTTTTTCTTCTCCTAGAGCATCAGCGGCTACCCATGGTTTCTGTTTTTACCCGTCTTTTGGCGGTTACATAGAATTCTTTAGCCAGGCTTCATGAGGTTATTCTAGTAGATTAATAAATGTCTAGCTGCTGCTATTTCTCTCTTGTAAGACCCTTTAGTGTTTGTATCAACCTTATCTGATCCAAGAATTGTAATACTTTTATACTTTGATTTGACTTTAATAAAGGTTATGTGCATCCTAGGATGCATAGCCCGGGGTTACCCCTATTTCGAAAGAAAATGTCCCCTTGGGATCTCATTTAATATCGCCGTTGATTTATTTTATATAGTGGCGGATGATAGTTCTCACTAGTAGAAAACAGGCCATCCGTTCGCGCCCCCTCAGAGCATTAGTTCCGGTTGCGCCACCAACCGGGACTAATGCTGGCACGTGTCCCGGTTCGAACGGGCACGAGGCTAGGAGGCATGCGTCCCGGTTGGTAAGGAGGCATACGTCCCGGTTGGAGCCACCAACCGGGACTAAAGGTTTGGCCACAGCCACGTGGCTGTGGCCAAACCTTTAGTCCCGGTTGGTGGCTCCAACCGGGACGTATGATCCCGCCCTCTATAAATGAACCCCTCTGTCTCCACTCTGTTTTTTCTCTTGGTGGAAGGTGTGGGGGGTGTGCTAGTTTTTTCTCTCCTATGCATGCATTCAAGGTGTTTGATGAAATGTTTGAGTGAATAATCCCGTTCAATTTCCCATAGAACAAAAATATAGAAGGTGTCCGAGACGCACTTGAGCTTTCTCCTCTTTATTTCCCTCGATCGAGGTTAGCAATCTTATCTTTTCTCTGTCATTGATACAATGCATGTGTCGATGTGAATTGGTCATTTCACTATTTATGATGTCCTGTTTTTTGATAAACTTACTTATATGATGCAGATGAGCGGTCGGGAATGGATGTACGGTGACCGGCGCGTAGCCGGGTATATGAAAGGCGTGGATAAATTTATCGATGTGGCTACGGCAAACAAAGAGAATGGTTTTATACGTTGTCCATGTATTCAATGTCGGAACAACAAGGAGTACTCTTCCTCGAAAATCATTCGCGGCCACCTGATTATGAAAAGTTTCATGCCCAACTATAATTGCTGGACCAAGCACGGGGAAAGAGGGGTTATGATGGAAGATGGTGAAGAAGAGGATGATGATAACAACTATCATCATATGTTTCCTGAATACAGTGATACTGCAATGGAAGACAATGGAGAGGAAAGAGGTGAAGAACGGGCATCAGATGAGCCGGCTGATGAACTTGGTAGGGTCATTTCTGCTGCAAAGCGAGACTGTGAAACAGAAAATGAGAAGTTGAAGTTAGAGGGCATGTTAGAAGATCACAAGAAATTGTTGTACCCAAATTGTGAAGATGGCAGCACAAAGCTCGGTACCACACCGAACTGCTATGATGGAAGGCGAGTGGTCTAACCGACTCCTCATTTGAAAAGATGCTGAAAATAATGAAGTCAAGTTTCCAAAACATAACAAACTTCCCGAGAGTACCCTCTGAAGCAAAGAAGACTCTCTGTCCTCTAGGATTAGATGTGCAAAAGATACATGCATGCATTAATAATCGCATCCTCTACCATGTAAGGAGTATGAGAATTTAGATAAATGCCCGGTATGCAATGCGTTGCGGTATAAGATCAGACGAGATGACCTTGGTGATGTTGAGGGAGAGCCCCTCCGGAAGAGGGTTCCTGCTAAGGTTATGTGGTATGCTCCTATAATACCAAGGTTGAAACGCATGTTCAGAAACAAAGAGCATGCCAGGTTGTTGCGATGGCACAAAGAAGACCGTAAGAAAGACGGGAAGTTGAGACAACCTGCTGATGGGTCACAGTGGAGAAAAATCGAGAGAGACTTCCCAGACTTTGCAGGTGACGCAAGGAACTTATGGTTTGGTCTAATTACGGATGGCATGAATCCTTTTGGGGAGCAGAGCTGCAGTCACAACACCTGGCCCGTGACTCTATGTATCTACAACCTGCCTTCTTGGTTGTGCATGAAGTGTAAGTTCATTATGATGCCAGTGCTCATCCAAGTCCCGAAGCAACCGGGCAACGACATTGATGTGTACCTTAGGCCATTAGTTGAAGAACTCTTACAGTTGTGGGGCAAACCAGGTGTACGTGCGTGGGATGAGAACAAACAGGAGCCATTTGATCTACGAGGGTTGTTATTCGTAACCATCAATGATTGGCCTGCTCTTAGTAACCTTTCAGGACAGACAAACAAGGGATATAAGGCATGTACACACTGTTTAGATAATACTGAAGGTACATATTTGCATAAATGCAAGAAGGTTGTGTACCTGGCGAATCGACGATTTCTTCCGACCAATCATCCCGTAAGAAAGAAAGGCAAGCATTTCAAAGGTGAGGCAGATCACCGGAAGAAGCCTGAACTCCCTGCTGGTGATGATGTATTTGGTATGGTCAAGGACATAGAAGTAATCTTTGGAAAGAGTCCCGGTGGTCAATCAGTTCCGAACGACGTCGCTACAGGACACGCACCCATGTGGAAGAAGAAATCTATATTTTAGGAGCTGCCATATTGGAAAGTCCTGCGTGTCCGCTCTTCAATCAACGTGATGCACGTGACGAAGAATCTTTGCATGAACTTGCTAGGATTCCTAGGCGTGTATGGGAAGACAAAAGATACACCAGAAGCACGGGAGGACCAACAAATTATGAAAGACCCAAAGAACATGCATACACAGAACACGACGGATAAAGGGCGTCACTTAAGTCGTGCCAGCTATGCTCTTACCAAAGCAGAGAAGGAAATCTTTTTTGAAGTCCTTTACAGTATCAAGGTGTCGTCGGGCTTCTCATCTAATATAAAGGGGATAATAAATATGGCAGAGAAAAAGTTCCAAAACCTGAAGTCTCATGACTGTCACGTGATTATGACGAAGTTGCTTTCGATTGCATTGAGGGGGCTTCTATCGGAAAATGTTCGAGTACCCATTGTGAAGATGTGTGCATTCCTCAATGCAATATCTCAGAAGGTAATCAATCCAGATATTCTGCCAAGGTTACAGAAGGATGTGGTACAATGTCTTGTTAGTTTTGAATTGGTGTTCCCACCATCCTTCTTCAATATTATGGCGCATCTCCTGGTTCACCTAGTGGAAGAGATTGCCATTCTCGGTCCGGTATTTCTGCACAATATGTTCCCCTTTGAGAGGTTCATGGGAGTCTTAAAGAAATATGTTCATAACCGTGCTAGACCAGAAGGAAGCATCTCCAAGGGATATGGAACAGAGGAGGTCATTGAGTTTTGTGTTGACTTTATTCCTGACCTTAAGCCGATTGGTGTTTCTGACTCGCGGCATGAGGGAAGACTAAGTGGAAAAGGCACGCTGGGAAAGAAAGCAATGATATGTAGGGACGGGGATTCTTTCACTAAAGCACACTACACATTTCTACATAATTCCACCTTGGCAGCTCCGTATATCGAGGAACCCAAGAATATTGTACGCTCCAAAAACCCGGGGAAGCCTGAATCATGGATTACAGATGAACACATGAAGTATTTCGGTGGTTGGATGCGGACATCTCTTGAATGACACCACTGTTGGAGATCAGCTATACTTGTTGGCCGTGTCACCATCTTCTACTATATTGAATTTCCAAGGGTACATTATAAATGGGAATACATTCTACGATCACCCAAGATAAAGAGCACCAACCAAAATAGTGGTGTCCCTTTGATGCAATAGACGAGAATGGACAAAGGACACATATTATGGTTACATAGAGGAGATATGGGAACTAGACTATGGAGTCTCTTTTAAGGTCCCTTTGTTTATTTGCAAATGGGTCAACCTGAATGGGGAAGGGTAAAGATAGAAACAGTTATGGAATGACAGCAGTGGATCTCAACAATCTTGGTTATAGAGATGAACCATTCGTCCTAGCCAATGATGTGTCTCAGGTTTTCTATGTGAAGGACATGTCCTCGGGAGAAAAAAAAAAAAAATATGCAAGCGAATACATCATATGATGAGCCAAAAGCCACATAGTTCTTTCAGGAAAAGAAACATCGTGGGAATCGAGGACAAAGCACATGTCAAGATTATAATAAGTTTGATGAAATTCCGACCTTCACAGAGAAAACTGACCCAAGCATTCAGTTAAGTAAATAAGATCCACAATGGTTACGTCTAAAGCGATCATAAGGAAGGACATATGCCAAAAAGTTCATGCTCATATTATGTAACTCTAGTTCATGTCTTTCGCGGTTTGTGGCTTGACGGAAGGATATCTTTCGCGGTTTGTGGCTTGACCGAGACTATATATAGGGGGGCCTTTAGTCCCGGTTTTGTAGTCTCAGTTTTTAATATTAATAAATGTCTTGAGTGTTAGTTCCGTTTTGTGGCTGGACCGGGACTATGAAGAAGTTGTCCCGATTCGTACTTACCATTAAAATCTGATCTCCAAACGCGCGCGGTCACATATTAGGGAGTGCCTCTATGACCAGTTTCTTGGAGATGCCGGAGGACTGGGATCCGGCGGCATCTCCCTGAAACTGGTCGTAGTGGTGTCCCTGCTCTCGAGAACCATCTTGCAGCTTGTAACTTCTCTAACTAGATCAATACACCTGGGAGCTAACTAATTTCACATATTAGGGAGTGCCTCTATGACCAGTTTCTCAGAGATGCCGAAGGACTGGGCTCCGTCGGCATCTCCCTGAAACTGGCCGTAGTGGTGTCCCTACTCTCGAAAACCATCTTGCAGCTTATAACTTCTCTAACTAGATCAATACGCCTCGGAGCTAACTAATTTCACATATTAGGGAGTGCCTCTATGACCAGTTTCTCGGAGATGCCAGAGGACTGGGCTCCGTCGGCATCTCCCTGAAACTGGCCGTAGTTGTGTCCCTGCTCTCGAAAACCATCTTGGAGATGCCTCAAACTGGCTGGAGGACTGGACTTGCAAGGATGCCTATTTATAGTACAAGCAGCTCGGCATAGTGTCGACACTTACGAAATAATGTCTACACTCACCCCTATTATTAGTGATGACTCGTGTTTTGTCCCGGTTGGTGTCCCCAACCGGGAATACAAGTTCATCTTTAGTCCCGGCTGGTGACACCATCCGGGACAAGGTACACGCCGCATGATATAATGTCGACACTCACCCCTATCATTAGTGCTGCCAGGCCCAGCCTGCCGAAATCCCTCTGCGTGGTGTCGACAATGAAAATCCTGTTTTAGATGCTACCGTCCCATTTTTAGAACAATCCGAACAATGAAAATCCTTCGCGTGGTGTCATATTATTTTACATAGTTGAAAGGAAAAATACCAGACTTGGTATATTGATCATGTTTCGAAAAAACCTTCACAAAATGACCTATCATGTTCGAGGTTTCATGACTTTCGGTCCAAATGACCGATGTTATGTGCTGAATCACGACATAGTTTGTGATGTTGTGCCCATATTATGCATGTGTGTGGACATTGGTATGGAGAACAATGTTGCAGGAGGAAGTTTTCCTTTTTGTCGCACGGAAAAGCTCTTTTCCATTTTCCGAGCGCAAAAAAGGGTCGTTTTGTGAAGTAACCACCAAAATGCCATTTCAGAATGCTACCGTACCATTTTCCTAAAATACTAGACCACCTTACATGGACTATCTCCCAACCGGGACATCTCAAACCTTTTCGTCCATCCCGGGTAAAAAGGACAAATGTCTGCCGAATCAGCAGGAAGTGGGTCTAGTTTGTACTACAGGTACATGACCTATCGCCCGTGATTTTTTGTAAAAATCATTTTGAGACTCGAATTATGTGGTTTCTTCATAGATACAATGCATGTTCTAACGATGCTCGTCCCCTATCTTCATGCACTCCGGTTCGACCATAGTTAGAAATTCAGATAATTCAAAACGGGCATAATAAATTCAAAAAAAATCCGAACAATGAAAATCCTTCGTCGTGGTGTCATATTATGTTACATAGTTGAAAGGAAAAATACCAGACTTGGTATATTGATCATGTTTCGAAAAACCTTCACAAAATGACCTATCATGTTCGAGGTTTCATGGCTTTCGGTCCAAATGACCGATGTTATGTGCTGAATCATAGCATAGATTATGATGTTGTGCCCATAATATGCATGTGTGTGGACATTGGTATGGATAACAACGTTGCAGGAGGAAGTTTTCCTTTTTGTCGCACGGAAAAGGCCTTTTCCATTTTCCGAGCGCAAAAAACAGGTCGTTTTGTGAAGTAACCACCAAAATGCCGTTTCAGAATGCTACCGTCTCATTTTCCTAAAATACTAGACCACCTTACATGGACTATCTCCCAACCGGGACATCTCAAACCTTTTCGTCCATCCCGGGTAAAAAGGACAAATGTTTGCCGAATCGGTAGGAAGTGGGTCCGGTTTGTACTACATGTACATAATCTATCGCCCATGATTTTTTTGAAAAAATCATTTTTAGACTCGCAATATGTGGTTTCTTCAGAGATCCAATGCAAGTTCTAACGATGCTCGTCCCCTATCTTCATGCACTCCGGTTCGACCAAAGTTAGAAATTCAGATAATTCAAAACGGGCATAATAAATTCAAAAAAAATGCGAACAATGAAAATCCTTCGCGTGGTGTCATATTATGTTACACTAGCTGAATGCCCGTGCATTGCCATGGGCGATAATAAAGAAGACAAGGTAACAAAGTTGTTCTCTTTTATGCCATGAGTATTTGACGGTCTCATGGTGTCAAGACAAACACCAAATATCTTTTTTTATTAAAGATAATAGAGATCACAATAAGTTAAATTTCATGGTTGATTTCTACAAAACTCTTTGATCTAAACACTCTAAAGATTCACATGAAGAACATCGAACAATTTTAAATGCTTATTAGGACTATGATGCGTTTTAGTGTATAGATCGTATGAATCTAGATTAAAATCTTTGACATCTTTTTCTGACGAAGGGAGTATTTGCTAGTCATATTTTGTCAAGAAAATTGTAAGAACTTGCCGTAACTTAATTTGACTCTAAAATTATAAATTATTTATTAACACTGACTACTTCTTCCTTCATCAACATTGTTCTTCCTGTGGTACTTGTATCCTCTATATTCTCTAAATAATTATAGATTATTATACAATTTCTTTGCCGGTTCATCTCCTCGGTTATCTGATTCCCCTCTTCCGATTGGAATTTATCAATGAGAATGACTGAATCCAACAGAAAAAAGAAGGGAATAGGAAATAAGAAAAAAAAGTTATCAAATCAAGGCATGCAATAGATCCATAGATGTCAATTATTCCCGGCAGGGAATCTAGCAAGGGCATCCACCATGCCCGCGAAAGGATATGAAGGTTCTGAGGCGGCTAGTGGTTCCTCGGTGTATTTTTTGCCAACTCTGACCTTTTGGCGAAACTAATTCCACGTCTGACCTCTCTCCAAAACTAATTCGGAATCTGGCCCCTAGGATCGGCGCCATTTAAAATGGCGTTGAAGTTGTGCAGGTCGGCGCTAAGTCGTAGCAGCCGGGAGGCAAGCCAGAGTGGTCGACGCCATTTGATACGGCGCCGAGGTGAGTTCGGCGCCATATCAAATGGCGCCGACCCCTCTAGCCTGCCTCCCAGCTGCTACGACTTGGCGCCGACCTGCACAACTTTGGCGTCATTTTAAATGGCGCCGACCCTAGGGGTCAGATTCCAAATTAGTATGGGAAAGGGGTCAGATTCGGTTGAAGTTACGAGATTTGAGCAGATATGGCAAAAAATACCTCCTCGGTTCTTTGGATTGGCAACATCGCCACCGGCCGGCCGACAGATATATTATGGTTCAAATAGATCCACATGCTCCTCGTCCGCATGAACCATCTTTCAATAAATTCATTGGCGGGAGTAAAAATAGAAGCTATACTTCTCACTGCTGCATGCTAAGAATTTGGAAAATATTTAAAGCCTGCAATATTTTCTATCAAAAGAACCGGATATGCTAGACTAAATCACCCATAAGATTTTACAGATCGTATTTGAGCGTAAACAGATCAGACTGCGAGGACCACATCAGTGACGCATAGGATGAGGAAGAAGGGCGGTGTGAGGCGATCGACGAGGGGAGGGTCGGCTAAGTCAAGTAGTAGCTAGAATTTGTTTGTTTCTTGGTGGAAATCATGGCGTTCTTCACTCCCTGCAATGCTAATCTTAGTAGCTAATCCTGCCCCTGACAGCTAAACTCCCTCAACACGTGTGAGCACTCCCGTCACCGCTGGCGCTAGGCACGACACGCTAGACGCGTTGGCAACGGAGGCCACGGCGGAGCTGTCATGAAAAGAGTTCTACGAGGAAACTCATAGGAGGCGCATAGGGGTCTCTGTCTTGGTTGCCGCTGCCACTGGTAAGAGCCGGCCTGGAGAATCCCAATGACCCCGTCGAGCCGCTCGGCGATCCAAGCGTCCACGGCAGCGATGCTGGGCGACGTTGGACTTGGCCAAAACAATGGGGAGAAAGACTTTGTTTATGGGCTTCTTGTCAGGGAGAAGAGAGAAGGGTACACTGGGACTCAGAGAACGTATCCGCAATAGTTACGATTTAACTTACCAAAGTTGGAGCGACGGACGAAAGAAGGAACAGACGAAAACCACCTCGAGAGAAATTATATAGTAGAGATAGAGATAGTTGAAAGGAAAAATACCAGACTTGGTATATTGATCATGTTTCAAAAAAACCTTCACAAAATGACCTATCATGTTTGAGGTTTCATGGCTTTCGGTCCAAATGACCGATGTTATGTACTGAATCACGGTATAGTTTGTGATGTTGTGCCCATATTATGCATGTGTGTGGACATTGGTATGGAGAACAATGTTGCATGAGGAAGATTTCCTTTTTATCGCACGGAAAAGCCCTTTTTCATTTTCCGAGCGCAAAAAAGGGATAGTTTTGTGAAGTAACCACCAAAATGCCGTTTCAGAATGCTACCGTCCCATTTTCCTAAAATACTAGACCACCTTACATGGACTATCTCCCAACCGGGACATCTCAAACCTTTTCGTCCATCCCGAGTAAAAAGGACAAATGTCTGCCGAATCGGTAGGAAGTGGGTCCGGTTTGTACTACAGGTACATGATCTATCGCCGGTGATTTTTTGAAAAAATCATTTTTAGACTCGCAATATGTGGTTTCTTCAGAGATCCAATGCATGTTCTAACGATGCTCGTCCCCTATATTCATGCATTCCGGTTCGACCAAAGTTAGAAACTCAAATTATTCAAAACGGGCATAATAAATTCAAAAAAAATCCGAACAATGAAAATCCTTCGCGTGGTGTCATATTATGTTACATAGTTGAAAGGAAAAATACCAGACTTGGTATATTGATCATGTTTCGAAAAAACCTTCACAAAATGACCTATCATGTTCGAGGTTTCATGACTTTCGGTCCAAATGACCGATGTTATGTGCTGAATCACGGCATAGTTTGTGATGTTGTGCCCATATTATGCATGTGTGTGGACATTGGTATGGAGAACAATGTTGTAGGAGGAAGTTTTCCTTTTTGTCGCACGGAAAAGCCCTTTTCCAATTTCCGAGCGCAAAAAACGGGTCGTTTTGTGAAGTAACCACCAAAATGCCGTTTCAGAATGCTACCGTCCCATTTTCCTAAAATACTATACCACCTTACATGGACTATCTCCCAATCGAGACATCTCAAACCTTTTCGTCCATCCCGGGTAAAAAGGACAAATGTCTGTCGAATCGGCAGGAAGTGGGTCCGGTTTGTACTACAGGTACATGATCTATCGCCCGTGATTTTTTGAAAAAAATCATTTTTAGACTCACAATATGTGGTTTCTTCAGCGATCCAATGCAAGTTCTAACGATGCTCATCCCCTATCTTCATGCACTTCGGTTCGACCAAAGTTAGAAACTCAAATTATTCAAAACGGGCATAATAAATTCAAAAAAAATCCGAACAATGAAAATCCTTCGCGTGGTGTCATATTATGTTACATAGTTGAAAGGAAAAATACCAGACTTGGTATATTGATCATGTTTCGAAAAAACTTCACAAAATGACCTATCATGTTCGAGGTTTCATGGCTTTCGGTCCAAATGACCGATGTTATGTGCTGAATCACGGCATAGTTTGTGATGTTGTGCCCATATTATGCATGTGTGTGGACATTGGTATGGAGAACAATGTTGCAGGAGGAAGTTTTCCTTTTATGCATACGAAAAGCCTTTTCCAATTTCGGCGCCAAAAAGCAGGTTTTTTGTGAAGTAACCACCAAAATGCCGTTTCAGAATGCTACCGTCCCATTTTCCTAAAATACTATACCACCTTACATGGACTATCTCCCAATCGAGACATCTCAAACCTTTTCGTCCATCCCGGGTAAAAAGGACAAATGTCTGCCGAATCGATAGGAAGTGGGTCCGGTTTGTACTACAGGTACATGATCTATCGCCCGTGATTTTTTGAAAAAATCATTTTTAGACTCGCAATATGTGGTTTCTTCAGCGATCCAATGCAAGTTCTAACGATGCTCATCCCCTATCTTCATGCACTCCGGTTCGACCAAAGTTAGAAACTCAAATTAATCAAAACGGGCATAATAAATTCAAAAAAAATCCGAACAATGAAAATCCTTCGCGTGGTGTCATATTATGTTACATAGTTGAAAGGAAAAATACCAGACTTGGTATATTGATCATGTTTCGAAAAAACTTCACAAAATGACCTATCATGTTCGAGGTTTCATGGCTTTCGGTCCAAATGACCGATGTTATGTGCTGAATCACGGCATAGTTTGTGATGTTGTGCCCATATTATGCATGTGTCTGGACATTGGTATGGAGAACAATGTTGCAGGAGGAAGATTTCCTTTTTGTCGCACGAAAAAGCCCTTTTCCATTTTCCGAGCGCAAAAACGGATCGTTTTGTGAAGTAACCACCAAAATTCCGTTTCAGAATGTTACCGTCCTATTTTCCTAAAATACTATACCACCTTACATGGACTATCTCCCAACCGGGATATCTCAAACCTTTTCGTTCATCCCGTGTAAAAAGGACAAATGTCTGCCGAATCGGTAGGAAGTGGGTCTGTTTTGTACTACAGGTACATGACTTATCGCCCGTGATTTTTTGAAAAAATCATTTTTAGACTCGCAATATGTGGTTTCTACAAAGATACAATGCATGTTCTAACGATGCTCGTCCCCTATCTTCATGCACTCCGGTTCGACCATAGTTAGAAATTTAGATAATTCAAAACGGGCATAATAAATTCAAAAAAAAATCCGAACAATGAAAATCCTTTGCGTGGTGTCATATTATGTTACATAGTTGAAAGGAAAAATATCAGACTTGGTATATTGATCATGTTTCGAAAAAACCTTCATAAATGACCTATCATGTTCGAGGTTTCATGGCTTTCGGTCCAAATGACCGATGTTATGTGCTGAATCACGGCATAGTTTGTGATGTTGTGCCCATATTATGCATGTGTGTGGAAATTGGTATGGAGAACAATGTTGAAGGAGGAAGTTTTCCTTTTTGTCGCACGGAAAAGCCCTTTTCCATTTTCCGAGCGCAAAAGCAGGTCGTTTTTAAGTAACCACCAAAATGCCGTTTCAGAATGCTACCATCCCATTTTACTAAAATACTAGACCACCTTACATGGACTATCTCCCAACCGGGACATCTCAAACCTTTTCGTCCATCCCGGGTAAAAAGGACAAATGTCTGCCGAATCGGTAGGAAGTGGGTCTGGTTTGTACTACAGGTACATGATCTATCGCCCGTGATTTTTTGAAAAAATCATTTTTAGACTCGCAATATGTGGTTTCTTCAGATATCCAATGCAAGTTCTAACGATGCTCGTCCCCTATCTTCATGCACTCCGGTTCGACCATAGTTAGAAATTCATATAATTCAAAACAGGCATAATAAATTCAAAAAAAATCCGAACAATGAAAATCCTTCGCGTGGTGTCATATTATGTTACATAGTTGAAAGAAAAATACCAGACTTGGTATATCGATCATGTTTCGAAAAAACCTTCACAAAATGACCTATCATGTTCGAGGTTTCATGCCTTTCGGTCCAAATGACCGATGTTATGTTCTGAATCACGGCATAGTTTGTGATGTTGTGCCCATATTATGCATGTGTGTGGACATTGGTATGGAGAACAATGTTGCAGGAGGAAGTTTTCCTTTTTGTCGCACGGAAAAGCCCTTTTCCATTTTCCGAGCACAAAAAACGGGTCATTTTGTGAAGGAACCACCAAAATGCCATTTCAGAATGCTACCGTCCCATTTTACTAAAATACTAGACCACCTTCCAAGGACTATCTCCCAACCGGCACATCTCAAACCTTTTCGTCCATCCCGGGTAAAAAGGACAAATGTCTGCCGAATCGGTAGGAAGTGGGTCCGGTTTGTACTACAGGTACATGATCTATCGCCCGTGATTTTTTGAAAAATCAGTTTTAGACTCGCAATACGTGGTTTCTTCAGAGATCCAATGCAAGTTTTAACGACGCTCGTCCCCTATCTTCATGCACTCCGGTTCGACCATAGTTAGAAATTCAGATAATTCAAAACGGGCATAATAAATTCAAAAAAATCCGAACAATGAAAATCCTTCGCGTGGTGTCATATTATGTTACATAGTTGAAAGGAAAAATACCAGACTTGGTATATTGATCATGTTTCGAAAAAACCTTTACAAAATGACCTATCATGTTCGAGGTTTCATGGCTTTCGGTCCAAATGACCGATGTTATGTGCTGAATCACGGCATAGTTTGTGATGTTGTGCCCATATTATGCATGTGTGTGGACTTTGGTATGGAGAACAATGTTGCAGGAGGAAGATTTCCTTTTTGTCGCACGAAAAAGCCCTTTTCTATTTTCCGAGCGCAAAAAGCAGTCGTTTTAATGAAGTAACTACCAAATTGCCGTTTCAAAATGCTACCGTCCCATTTTCCTAAAATACTAGACCACCTTACATGGACTATCTCCCAACCGGGACATCTCAAACCTTTTCGTCCATCCCGGGTAAAAAGGACAAATGTCTGCCGAATCAGTAGGAAGTGGGTCCGGTTTGTACTACAGCTACATGATCAATCGCCCGTGATTTTTTGAAAAAATCATTTTTAGACTCGCAATATGTGGTTTCTTCAGATATCCAATGCAAGTTCTAACGATGCTCGTCCCCTATCTTCATGCACTCCGGTTCGACCATAGTTAGAAATTCAGATAATTCAAAACGGGCATAATAAATTCAAAAAAAATCCAAACAATGAAAATCCTTCTCGTGGTGTCATATTATGTTACATAGTTGAAAGAAAAAATACAAGACTTGGTATATTGATCATGTTTCAAAAAATCTTCACAAAATGACCTATAATGTTCGAGGTTTCATGGCTTTCGGTCCAAATGACCGATGTTGTGTGCTGAATCACGGCATAGTTTGTGATGTTGTGCCCATATTATGCATGTGTGTGGACATTGGTATGGAGAACAATGTTGCAGGGCAAGATTTCCTTTTTGTCGCACGAAAAAGCCCTTTTCTATTTTCCGAGCGCAAAAAACGGATCGTTTTGTGAAGTAACCACCAAAATGCCGTTTCGGAATGCTACCGTCCCATTTTCCTAAAATGCTAGACCACCTTACATGGACTATCTCCCAACCAGGACATCTCAAACCTTTTCGTCCATCCCGGGTAAAAAGGACAAATGTCTGCCGAATCGGTAGGAAGTGGGTCCGGTTTGTACTACATGTACATGATCTATCGCCCGTAATTTTTTGAAAAAATCATTTTTAGACTCGCAATATGTGGTTTCTTTAGAGACACAATGCATGTTCTAACGATGCTCGTCCCCTATCTTCATGCACTCCGGTTCGACCATAGTTAGAAATTCATATAATTCAAAACAGGCATAATAAATTCAAAAAAAATCCGAACAATGAAAATCCTTCGCGTGGTGTCATATTATGTTACATAGTTGAAAGAAAAATACCAGACTTGGTATATCGATCATGTTTCGAAAAAACCTTCACAAAATGACCTATCATGTTCGAGGTTCATGCCTTTCGGTCCAAATGACCGATGTTATGTGCTGAATCACGGCATAGTTTGTGATGTTGTGCCCATATTATGCATGTGTGTGGACATTGGTATGGAGAACAATGTTGCAGGAGGAAGATTTCCTTTTTGTCGCACGGAAAAGCCCTTTTCCATTTTCCGAGCGCAAAAAACGGGTCATTTTGTGAAGGAACCACCAAAATGCCATTTCAGAATGCTACCGTCCCATTTTACTAAAATACTAGACCACCTTCCAAGGACTATCTCCCAACCGGCACATCTCAAACCTTTTCGTCCATCCCGGATAAAAAGGACAAATGTCTTAGAATCGGTAGGAAGTGGGTCGGTTTGTACTACAGGTACATGATCTATCGCCCGTGATTTTTTGAAAAATCAGTTTTAGACTCGCAATACGTGGTTTCTTCAGAGATCCAATGCAAGTTTTAACGACGCTCGTCCCCTATCTTCATGCACTCCGGTTCGACCATAGTTAGAAATTCAGATAATTCAAAACGGGCATAATAAATTCAAAAAAAATCCGAACAATGAAAATCCTTCGCGTGGTGTCATATTATGTTACATAGTTGAAAGGAAAAATACCAGACTTGGTATATTGATCATGTTTCGAAAAAACCTTTACAAAATGACCTATCATGTTCGAGGTTTCATGGCTTTCGGTCCAAATGACCGATGTTATGTGCTGAATCACGGCATAGTTTGTGATGTTGTGCCCATATTATGCATGTGTGTGGACTTTGGTATGGAGAACAATGTTGCAGGAGGAAGATTTCCTTTTTGTCGCACGAAAAAGCCCTTTTCTATTTTCCGAGCGCAAAAAATGGGTCGTTTTGTGAAGTAACTACCAAATTGCCGTTTCAAAATGCTACCGTCCCATTTTCCTAAAATACTAGACCACCTTACATGGACTATCTCCCAACCGGGACATCTCAAACCTTTTCGTCCATCCCGGGTAAAAAGGACAAATGTCTGCCGAATCAGTAGGAAGTGGATCCGGTTTGTACTACAGGTACATGATCTATCGCCCGTGATTTTTTGAAAAAATCATTTTTAGACTCGCATTATGTGGTTTCTTTAGAGATACAATGCATGTTCTAACGATGCTCGTCCCCTATCTTCATGCACTCCGGTTCGACAATAGTTAGAAATTCAGATAATTCAAAACGGGCATAATAAATTCAAAAAAAATCCGAACAATGAAAATCTTTCGCGTGGTGTCATATTATGTTACATAGCTGAAAGGAAAAATATCAAACTTGGTATATTGATCATGTTTCGAAAAAACCTTCACAAAATGACCTATCATGTTGGAGGTTTCATGGCTTTCGGTCCAAATGACCAATGTTATGTGCTGAATCACGGAAGAGTTTGTGATGTTCTGCCCATATTATGCATGTGTGTGGACATTCGTATGGAGAACAATGTTGCAGGAGGAAGATTTCCTTTTTGTCGCATGAAAAAGCCCTTTTCTATTTTCCGAGTGCAAAAAAGGGGTCGTTTTGTGAAGTAACCACCAAAATGCCGTTTCAGAATGCTACCGTCCCATTTTCCTAAAATACTAGACCACCTTACATGGACTATCTCCCAACCGGGACATCTCAAACCTTTTCGTCCATCCGGGTAAAAGGACAAATGTCTAGAATCGGTAGGAAGTGGGTCGGTTTGTACTACAGTACATGACTTATCGCCGTGATTTTTGAAAAATCATTTTAGACTCGCAATATGTGGTTTCTTTAGAGATACAATGCATGTTCTAACGATGCTCGTCCCCTATCTTCATGCACTCGGTTCGACCATAGTTAGAAATTTAGATAATTCAAAGCGGGCATAATAAATTCAAAAAAATCGAACAATGAAAATCCTTGGCGTGGTGTTATATTATGTTACATAGTTGAAAGGAAAAATACCAGACTTGGTATATTGATCATGTTTGAAAAAACCTTCACAAATGACCTATCATGTTCGAGGTTTCATGGCTTTGGTCAAATGACCGATGTTATGTGCTGAATCACGGCATAGTTTGTGATGTTGTGCCCATATTATGCATGTGTGGACATTGGTATGGAGAACAATGTTGAAGGAGGAAGTTTTCCTTTTTATGCGGAAAAGCCCTTTTCCATTTTCCGGCGCCAAAAAGCGGTTTGTGAAGTAACCACCAAAATGCCGTTTCAGAATGCTACCGTCCCATTTTCCTAAAATACTAGACCACCTTACATGGACTATCTCCCAACCGGGACATTTCAAACCTTTTCGTCCATCCCGGGTAAAAAGGACAAATGTGTGCCGAATCGGTAGGAAGTGGGTCCGGTTTGTACTACAGGTACATGATCTATCGCCCGTGATTTTTTGAAAAAATCATTTTTAGACTCGCAATATGTGGTTTCTTTAGAGATAAAATGCATGTTCTAACGATGCTCGTACCCTATCTTCATGCACTCCGGTTCGACCATAGTTAGAAATTCAGATAATTCAAAACGGGCATAATAAATTCAAAAAAAATCCGATCAATGAAAATCCTTCGCGTGGTGTCATTTTATGTTACATAGTTGAAAGGAATAATACCAGACTTGGTATATTGATCATGTTTCAAAAAACCTTCACAAAATGACCTATCATGTTTGAGGTTTCATGGCTTTCGGTCCAAATGACCGATGTTATGTGCTGAATCACGGCATAGTTTGTGATGTTGTGCCCATATTATGCATGTGTGTGGACATTGGTATGGAGAACAATGTTGCAGGAGGAAGATTTCCTTTTTGTCGCACGAAAAAGCCCTTTTCTATTTTCCGAGCGCAAAAAACGGGTCGTTTTGTGAAGTAACCACCAAAATGCCATTTCAGAATGCTACCGTCCCATTTTCCTAAAATATTAGACCACCTTACATGGACTATCTTCCAATCGGGACATCTCAAACCTTTTCGTCCATCCCGGGTAAAAAGGACAAATGTCTGCCGAATCGGTAGGAATTGAGTCCGGTTTGTACTACAGGTACATGATCTATCGCCCGTGATTTTTTGAAAAAATCATTTTTAGACTACAATATGTGGTTTCTTTAGAGATACAATGCATGTTCTAACGATGCTCGTCCCCTATCTTCATGCACTCTGGTTCGACCATAGTTAGAAATTCATATAATTCAAAACAGGCATAATAAATTCAAAAAAAATCCGAACAATGAAAATCCTTGGCGTGGTGTCATATTATGTTACATAGTTGAGCGGAAAAATACCAGACTTGGTATATTGATCATGTTTGAAAAAACCTTCACAAAATGACCTATCATGTTTGAGGTTTCATGGCTTCGTCCAAATGACCGATGTTATGTGCTGAATCACGGCATAGTTTGTGATGTTGTGCCCATATTATGCATGTGTGTGGACATTGGTATGGAGAACAATGTTGCGGGAGGAAGCTTTCCTTTTGTGCATACGGAAAATCCCTTTTCCATTTTCGGCGCAAAAAGCGGTCATCTTTGTGAAGTAACCACCAAAATGCCATTTCAGAATGCTACCGTCCCATTTTCCTAAAATACTAGACCACCTTATATGGACTATCTCCCAGCGGGACATCTCAAACCTTTTCGTCCATCCGGGTAAAAAGGACAAATGTCTGCGAATCGGTAGGAAGTGGGTCGGTTTGTACTACGGTACATGATATATCGCGTGATTTTTGAAAAATCATTTTAGACTCGCAATATGTGGTTTCTTTAGAGATACAATGCATTTTCTAACGATGATTGTCCCCTATCTTCATGCACTCCGGTTCGACCATAGTTAGAAATTCAGATAATTCAAAACGGGCATAATAAATTCAAAAATGAACAATGAAAATCCTTGGCGTGGTGTCATATTATGTTACATAGTTGAAAGGAAAAATACCAAACTTGGTATATTGATCATGTTTCGAAAAAACCTTCACAAAATGACCTATCATGTTCGAGGTTTCATGGCTTTCGGTCCAAATGACCGATGTTATGTGCTGAATCACGACATAGTTTGTGATGTTGTGCCCATATTATGCATGTGTGTGGACATTGGTATGGAGAACAATGTTGCAGGAGGAAGATTTCCTTTTTGCATACGGAAAAGCCCTTTTCCATTTTCGGCGCATAAAATGGGTCGTTTTATTGAAGTAACCACCAAAATGCCGTTTCAGAATGCTACCGTCCCATTTTCCTAAAATACTAGACCACCTTACATGGACTATCTCCCAACGGGACATCTCAAACCTTTTCGTCCATCCGGGTAAAAGGACAAATGTCTGTAGAATCGGTAGGAAGTGGGTCCGGTTTGTACTACAGTACATGATCTATCGCGTGATTTTTTGAAAAAATCATTTTAGACTTCAATATGTGGTTTCTTTAGAGATACAATGCATGTTCTAACGATGCTCGTCCCTATCTTCATGCACTCGGTTCGACCATAGTTAGAAATTCAGATAATTCAAAGCGGGCATAATAAATTCAAAAAATCCGAACAATGAAAATCCTTCGTGGTGTCATATTATATTATGTTACATAGCTGAAAGGAAAAATATCAAACTTGGTATATTGATCATGTTTCGAAAAAACCTTCACAAAATGACCTATCATGTTCGAGGTTTCATGGCTTTCGGTCCAAATGACCGATGTTATGTGCTGAATCACGGCATAGTTTGTGATGTTGTGCCCATATTATGGATGTGCGTGGACATTAGTATGGAGAACAATGTTGCAGGAGGAAGATTTCCTTTTTGTCGCACGAAAAAGCCCTTTTCTATTTTCCGAGCGCAAAAAAAGGGTCGTTTTGTGAAGTAACCACCAAAATGCCGTTTCAGAATGCTACCGTCCCATTTTCCTAAAATACTAGACCACCTTACATGGACTATCTCCCAACCGGGACATCTCAAACCTTTTCGTCCATCCCGGGTAAAAAGGACAAATGTCTGCCGAATCGGTAGGAAGTGGGTCCGGTTTGTACTACAGGTACATGATCTATCGCCCGTGATTTTTTGAAAAAATCATTTTTATACTCGCAATATGTGGTTTCTTTAGAGATACAATGCATGTTCTAACGATGCTCGTCCCCTATCTTCATGCACTCCGGTTCGACCATAGTTAGAAATTCAGATAATTCAAAACGGGCATAATAAATTCAAATAAAATCCGAACAATGAAAAGCCTTCGCGTGGTGTCATATTATGTTACATAGTTGAAAGGAATAATACCAGACTTGGTATATTGATCATGTTTCGAAAAAACCTTCACAAAATGACCTATCATGTTTGAGGTTTCATGGCTTTCGGTCCAAATGACCGATGTTATGTGCTGAATCACGGCATAGTTTGTAATGTTGTGCCCATATTATGCATGTGTGTGGACATTGGTATGGAGAACAATGTTGTAGGAGGAAGCTTTCCTTTTTGTCGCACGGAAAAGCCCTTTTCCATTTTCCGAGCGCAAAAAACGGGTCATCTTGTGAAGTAACCACCAAAATGCCGTTTCAGAATGCTACCGTACCATTTTCATAAAATACTAGACCACCTTATATGGACTATCTCCCAACTGGGACATCTCAAACCTTTTCGTCCATCCGGGGTAAAAAGGACAAATGTCTGCCGAATCGGTAGGAAATGGGTCCGGTTTGTACTACAGGTACATGATATATCGCCCGTGATTTTTTGAAAAAAATAATTTTTAGACTCGCAATATGTGGTTTCTTTAGAGATACAATGCATTTTCTAACGATGATCGTCCCCTATCTTCATGCACTCCGGTTCGACCATAGTTAGAAACTCAGATAATTCAAAACGGGCATAAAAAATTAAAAAAAATCTGAACAATGAAAATCCTTCGCGTGGTGTCATATTATGTTACATAGTTGAAAGGAAAAATACCAAACTTGGTATATTGATCATGTTTCGAAAAAACCTTCACAAAATGACCTATCATGTTCGAGGTTTCATGGCTTTCGGTCCAAATGACCGATGTTATGTGCTGAATCACGACATAGTTTGTGATGTTGTACCCATATTATGCATGTGTGTGGACATTGGTATGGAGAACAATGTTGCAGGAGGAAGATTTCCTTTTTGTCGCACGGAAAAGCCCTTTTCCATTTTCCGAGCGCAAAAAACGGGTCGTTTTGTGAAGTAACCACCAAAATGCCGTTTCAGAATGCTACCGTCCCATTTTCCTAAAATACTAGACCACCTTACATGGACTATCTCCCAACCAGAACATCTCAAACCTTTTCGTCCATCCCGGGTAAAAAGGACAAATGTCTGCCGAATCGGTAGGAAGTGGGTCCAGTTTGTACTACAGGTACATGATCTATCACCCGTGATTTTTAAAAAAAATCATTTTTAGACTCGCAATATGTGGTTTTTTCAGAGATCCAATGCAAGTTCTAACGATGCTCGTCCCCTATCTTCATGCACTCTGGTTCGACCATAGGTAGAAATTCAGATAATTCAAAACGGGCATAATAAATTCAAAAAAGATCCGAACAATGAAAATCCTTCGCGTGGTGTCATATTATGTTACATAGTTGAAAGGAAAAATACCAGACTTGGTATATTGATCATGTTTCGAAAAAACCTTCACAAAATGACCTATCATGTTCGAGGTTTCATGGCTTTCGTCCAAATGACCGATGTTATGTGCTGAATCACGGCATAGTTTGTGATGGTGTGCCCATATTATGCATGTGCGTGGACATTGGTATGGAGAACAATGTTGCAGGAGGAAGATTTCCTTTTTGTCGCACGAGAAAGCCCTTTTCTATTTTCCGAGCGCAAAAAAGGGGCCGTTTTGTGAAGTAACCACCAAAATGCCGTTTCAGAATGCTACCGTCCCATTTTCCTAAAATACTAGACCACCTTACATGGACTATCTCCCAACCGGGACATGTCAAACCTTTTCGTCCATCCCGGGTAAAAAGGACAAATGTCTGCCGAATCGGTAGGAAGTGGGTCCGGTTTGTACTACAGGTACATGATCTATCGCCCTTGATTTTTTGAAAAAATCATTTTTAGACTCGCAATATGTGGTTTCTTTAGAGATACAATGCATGTTCTAACGATGCTCGTCCCCTATCTTCATGCACTCCGGTTCGACCATAGTTAGAAATTCAGATAATTCAAAACGGGCATAATAAATTCAAAAAAAATCCGAACAATGAAAATCCTTCGCGTGGTGTCATATTATGTTACATAGTTGAAAGGAATAATAGGAGACTTGGTATATTGATCATGTTTCGAAAAAACCTTCACAAAATGACCTATCATGTTTGAGGTTTCATGGCTTTCGGTCCAAATGACCGATGTTATGTGCTGAATCACGGCATAGTTTGTGATGTTGTGCCCATATTATGCATGTGTGTGTACATTGGTATGGAGAACAATGTTGCAGGAGGAAGATTTCCTTTTTGTCGCACGAAAAAGCCCTTTTCTATTTCCCGAGCGCAAAAAACGGGTCGTTTTGTGAAGTAACCACCAAAACGCCGTTTCAGAATGCTACCGTCCCATTTTCCTAAAATATTAGACCACCTTACATGGACTATCTCCCAACCGGGACATCTCAAACCTTTTCGTCCCTCCCGGGTAAAAAGGACAAATGTCTGCCGAATCGGTAGGAAGTGGATCCGGTTTGTACTACAGGTACATGATCTATCGCCCGTGATTTTTTGAAAAAATCATTTTTAGACTAGCAATATGTGGTTTCTTTAGAGATACAATGCATGTTCTAACGATGCTCGTCCCCTATCTTCATGCACTCCGGTTTGACCATAGTTAGAAATTCAGATAATTCAAAACGGGCATAATAAATTCAAAAAAAATCCGAACAATGAAAATCCTTCGCGTGGTGTCATATTATGTTACATAGTTGAACGGAAAAATACCAGACTTGGTATATTGATCATGTTTCGAAAAAACCTTCACAAAATGACCTATCATGTTTGAGGTTTCATGGCTTTCGGTCCAAATGACCGATGTTATGTGCTGAATCACGGCATAGTTTGTGATGTTGTGCCCATATTATGCATGTGTGTGGACATTGGTATGGAGAACAATGTTGCAGGAGGAAGCTTTCCTTTTTGTCGCACGGAAAAGCCCTTTTCCATTTTCCGAGCACAAAAAAGGGTCATCTTGTGAAGTAACCACCAAAATGCCGTTTCAGAATGCTACCGTCCCATTTTCCTAAAATACTAGACCACCTTATATGGACTATCTCCCAACCGGGACATCTCAAACCTTTTCGTCCATCCCGGGTAAAAAGGACAAATGTCTGCCGAATCGGTAGGAAGTGGGTCCGGTTTGTACTACAGGTACATGATATATCGCCCGTGATTTTTTGAAAAAAATAATTTTTAGACTCGCAATATGTGGTTTCTTTAGAGATACAATGCATTTTCTAACGATGATCGTCCCCTATCTTCATGCACTCCGGTTCGACCATAGTTAGAAACTCAGATAATTCAAAACGGGCATAAAAAATTAAAAAAAATCTGAACAATGAAAATCCTTCGCGTGGTGTCATATTATGTTACATAGTTGCAAGGAAAAATACCAAACTTGGTATATTGATCATGTTTCGAAAAAACCTTCACAAAATGACCTATCATGTTCGAGGTTTCATGGCTTTCGGTCCAAATGACCGATGTTATGTGCTGAATCACGGCATAGTTTGTGATGGTGTGCCCATATTATGCATGTGTGTGGACATTGGTATGGAGAACAATGTTGCAGGAGAAAGTTTTCCTTTTTGTCGCACGGAAAAGCCCTTTTCCATTTTCCGAGCGCAAAAAACGGGTCGTTTTGTGAAGTAACCACCAAAATGCCGTTTCAGAATGCTACCGTCCCATTTTCCTAAAATACTAGACCACCTTACATGGACTATCTCCCAACCGGGATATCTCAAACCTTTTGGTCCATCCCGGGTAAAAAGGACAAATGTCTGCCGAATCGGTAGAAAGTGGGTCCGGTTTGTACTACAGGTACATGATCTATCGCCCGTGATTTTTTGAAAAAATCATTTTTAGACTCGCAATATGTGGTTTCTTCAGAGATCCAATGCATGTTCTAACGATGCTCGTCCCCTATCTTCATGCACTCCGGTTCGACCATAGTTAAAAATTCAGATAATTCAAAACAGGCATAATAAATTCAAAAAAAAATCCGAACAATGAAAATCCTTCGCGTGGTGTCATATTATGTTACATAGTTGAAAGGAAAAATACCACACTTGGTATATTGATCATGTTTCGAAAAAACCTTCATAAAATGACCTATCATGTTCGAGGTTTCATGGCTTTCGGTCCAAATGACCGATGTTATGTGCTGAATCACGGCATAGTTTGTGATGTTGTGCCCATATTATGCATGTGTGTGGACATTGGTATGGAGAACAATGTCTGCCGAATCGGCAGGAAGTGGGTCCGGTTTTTCCCTTGATTTTCCGCCGCTTCTTCTTGATTCTTCCCTCAAGTTATCTTCTGCCATTTCTCACTATATATATGTAGGTTGGCCTCCATTGTCATTGCACATCTCTAGACTCATATCGCAACCTTATCACTCTTTCCCATGACTTCCAATAGCACTAACTCCTAGAGGCGGAGGCGCTTACGCCGAACTACCCCTTGCCCGCCACTCTTGTGTCCCCGTCGGCTGGATGCTGAGCGCCGGAGGCATGCCGGTTCCTCCTGTCCCTCTAGGTGTGGCGCGTCGGATGGCCATCACGAACCACTACTACTTCGAGCTCATGCCAGAGCAGCGGAGGAATCCCAGATGGCATCCCGACTATTTCCCGACTTGGGAAGCCTTCTTCGTGGATCGGCATGAGAGGGCGCTCGCCAGGCACGAGGAGGACGGCCCACCTCCTCCGAACTTCAACGAGGCCGGCCGTCGGCTGTGGTGGCGCGGACGGACTCTCCAGAGCGTCATGGCCTACGACACGGCCGCCGACTCTAGCCCCCGCATGCGCTATCCTCAAGTCCAGCCCACTCGTACTCAGCCTTCAAGGTTCAACTACGACGACCCCGACGACGACAGCAACGACGGCCGCGGCGAGTAAGACGACTACAGTGGCGTGTATTACAGGTGTAGGCAGGAGCATGACTGAATCATTCCAACATTACAAAACAAGTTCGGCCGATTGTGGCTTAATCTGGCCATGTATCCTAATTTTCAGTTCTTCTATGTAACTTTGTGTTAGTTGCGTTATGTACTTTAATTCCAGTTCTATCCTAATCAAATTTTCTTTCCGCCCATTATTTTCTGTACTTTTTATGTTTAAAGTTTTTCTAAATTCCAAATTAATATTAAAAAAATATAAGTTAATTCATTTTTAATTGTAAATGGTTCATATTTTAAATGGTTACATTAATTATTTTTTAAAAATAGAAAATGGTTTTAAATTATTCATTCAAATCAAAACACTTTTTATGTTTAAAGTTTTTCTAAATTCCAAATTAATATTCAAAAAGTATAAGTTAATTCATTTTTAATTTTAAATGGTTCATAGTTTAAATGGTTACATTAATTATTTTTAAAAACAGAAAATAGTTTTGAATTATTATTCAAATTCAAACACTTTTTATGTTAAAGTTTTTCTAAATTCCAAATTAATATTCAAAAAATATAAGTTAATTCATTTTTAATTTTAAATGGTTACATTAATTATTTTTTAAAAATATAAAATGGTTTTGAATTAGGTATTCAAATCCAAACACTTTTTATGTTTAAAGTTTTTCTAAATTCCAAATTAATATTCAAAAAGTATAAGTTAATTCATTTTTAATTTTAAATGGTTTATAGTTTAAATGGTTACATTAATTATTTTTAAAAACAGAAAATGGTTTCGAATTAGTTATTCAAATTCAAACACTTTTTATGTTTAAAGTTTTTCTAAATTCCAAAGTAATTATCATTTAAAAAACATTAAAATTTAAACCCCAAAATAAAAAATAAGGCGGGAACACAGAGAAAATTCCTGAAAAAAATTTGAAAACAGGGTCATATGTCCCGGTTGGGGCCACCAACCGGGACTAAAGACCCCTGCGCGCGCCAACCCTTGGTTTGCTGAAAAAATTGGAGTATACGTCCCGGTTGGTGGCTCCAACCGGGACGTATCACCAACCGGGACTAAAGGTCCTTTGGTTATAACTAACGCGCCTCCTCTTCTTCTTCCCCATCTCACTTCTCTGCTTCTCACCGACGCGCGCACAGGAACCGCCCCTGACGCCGACAGGCTGCCCGAACTCGCCGCCGCCCGTGCGTTCCGTCCACCACCACCGCCGCCTCCGTCCGTGCGCGCCCCAGCTACTCCCCCCCCTCGCCCGACGCCGCCGCCGCTCGAGCTCGACGGAGGCGACGCTCCGGTGACCAAGAAGGAGCGGCGCCGCCACTATCTTGCTCCCTGCATCGCCCTCTCTCTAACGCGCGGTGATCCTCTGTACCTCCCAGTGCCCTCCGTTTGCCTGCTTGCTTGTTGTAGCCGCCACGCGTCGTGTCCCTGCAAGCACCGCCGCCGCTGCCCGCCGTGCGCCCACCTCCGGTGACCTTCTTCGAGCGACGCTGCCACTTTATTGCTTACCTCGACGCGCTGCTTCGATCAAGCCTAGCCCCGTCGCCCCGGACGCCTCTGGCCGTCCCGGTGACGACCAGCGGTGGCCGAGATGATGTCACCCGGCGTACCGACGCAGACTGCCCGACCTTTGACCACCACGGTGGCTTCTGATGTGGCCTAGGGCACAGCGATCCACCGATGGCTAGGTTGTCTGGGTAAAAAAAACCAACCCTTTGCTAATGTCATATTGACACAGTAATTCAATTTTAAATGATTTAATAATTCCAGAAATTGATATAAACTTGTAAATTCAATATCTTTTTATTTATAAGTCAGAAAAATACAAATAATACATCAAATTGTTCAGAAAAATGAAACCTATCTATTTAACCTATAATCATGCATTGTTCAACAACTTAAATGACAAGTATAATTAGAAGAACAAATGCACCCCTCTCATATGCTCCGGAGTTTCCCGGAGTTATGATTTTCACCCCTCGGAACCCCGATTAAATCGTAGAGCATGTCTTAGGGTTACATTACAATGCAAATTAACTTGTCATATCATCATACTTGCTTGAGCATTGCATCGATGCCATGTGTTGATTGTTTCCCTTAATTTTTGGTGTTTGGATTATTAGGTTTATTATTAGTTAGGTATTATTAGGTTTATTAATTAGTTTGGTATTATTGTTCTTCGGCCCCACTGGTCAGTCACTGTGGGTAGCCCCAGACCCGATTCACATAGTCAAGCAACTTAAAAACCCTATCTTAGATAAGGAATCATTAATACCCCTTAGGTGCATGTGGGTTCGACGATGTGCCTTCGCCAGGGCATTCCGAACCCTCTTAAATCGATTCCAATATGGTATTTTGTTCGTATCTAGTGTTACCTATCTGCTGGATAGTTTCCCTTTTGTAGCCTTATACTCATGTTCCCCTCTTAGGTGCATGTCGGTTTAGGGTTTCTCTTCATTTTTATTATTGTGTATGTATATATTAGGGTTTCTCTGAATTAGGGTTTATATCTCTCAACACCGTACCTAACATTCTCCCTTAGCCGCTTTGACTTATCCGTTTTTCCACCTATGCAGAAAATATGGACCCACACGTCAGAGACGAAGAAAAGGAAGAGTTGATCCAAGGTGTGATCCGCGGGGAAGAAAATTTAGATGTATCAAGGTTTCTGAACAACTCCGGTGAGGGTGATCCTATTTTTGCCAGAATAGACGACTTGTTTGAGGTTGAAGGTGTTGCCTTCCGCGAGGGAGAAGGCGATGCCTTGTGTAATCGAGAAGACGACCACTCCGGCGAGGTGCATGTAATATACTTAATTCATTAATTAATCATCTGCTATCTATATAGAAATAGTAACGACGATCTTTCTTATTTTAGCCCTCCAGATCGAACAAATCTACTGAAAAGAGCAGACGAGGCCCAACCAAAAAGTTGCAAGACCATGAGAGGTTCAGGATCGAAGATGTCGCTGAAGACGGCAAACCGACGACTCCCGAAGTTGTCGCAAACAAATTTGTGGCACAATGCAGAGTAATCGTTAGGGACTTAATCCCGATCACCATTCGAAATTGGAATAGGTCTGCTGATGCGGAAGAAGAGGGAACATGTTTATTTGTCCCTAACCACACCAAAGATTTACTATGGAAGAGGCTCATGGTTAATTTCAAACTACCGAAGATAGAGCTGGATCCAAATGCAGAGGATCCAGTTGATGACGCCTTAGAACATGGGAGAGCCATGAAGGCTAAGGTCAGGGAGTGGGCTTTGAAGAAGATGGCCCAGTGTTTCACCAACTGGAAGAAAAGATTGCACCTTGACTATGTCGTGAAAGAGAAGACTCCCGATTTCAAGAATATTCAGTTTGAGAAGATAAAACCATTCTGGGCTAAGTTTGTGGAATACAAGACATCAGAAAAAACTAAGAAAATGTCTGCAACGAATAAGCTGAATGCTGCTAAAAAGAAGTATCACCATACTATGGGGCAAGGTGGCTATAGGGCTAGCATTCCTAAGTGGGAGAAACTTGAGAATGAACTGCGTGCTAAAAAGATTACCCCAGAGACAGACGATTGGGTAGAACATGCAAGGAATTGGTTTTACGGGCATGGAGGCACGTTGGACTCGGAAGGGAAGTGTATATATAACATACGACATAAAGAAGACCCCTTGCCAATCGAGAAGATGAGAAAAGCAGTAAAGGCTGTTAAAGATGGGGACTTCATTCCCGATAGAGAGAATGATGAACTCACGCTCGCCCTTGGAAATAAGGAACATGATGGACGAACACGAGGCACAAGCGGCTCCAAACCATGGAGTACTGGGTTTCCCGAAGAGAGGAAGAAATATCCTGATAGAAGCTGTCAGAGGAGAAAGGACAGGGCAGAAGTTGAAGCAGATATTTAGAAAGAGCGAATGTGTATAATTGAAGAACGAATAAAGGAACAACAAGATGAAATTAACGCACTTAAAGAGCAAAGTACTACTGGCCCATCTCAGCAGCACACTGCATTCGATGCTACCGGCCTATCGAATAATCGAAAAAGCAGTGTGGCTTCCACCGAGGTCCCGGGTGATGACAATGGCGATGCCGATGGTGCACCGACGATGGCTCCTGTTGGCTACCCAGTGGATGATATCACACAGATGACACACTGCGAGCTACATGTCAAAGTTGTGAACATATCAATGAAGGTGGCGGTCGGCTATGCCTTACCAATTGGACCCACACCAACTTACCACTGTCGTCCGGTTCCAGAGGGCTACGCTGTTGTCGGGGTGGATGAAATCATGCCCACCTTTGAAGTTTTGAAGCTTGACTACCCTGTAGGTGAAGGGGATATGACTGAACTGGGAGACGCAAAAAATGTCACCATTCTATGGCCAAAGGAATGTATCGTGCTTCGAAATCACACGCCAAGGCCATCTTCGTCGTCGCCTCACCCGTCTCCAGCGAGGTCATCACCGCCGCGGCAGCCGTCTTCGCCGCCTCACCCGTCTCCAGCGAGGTCGTCGCTGCCGCGGTAGCCGTCTTCATCGCCTCACCCGGCTCCGTCGCCTCACCAATCTCCGGCGCAGCCATCGCCGCGGGAGCCATCACCGGCGCCTCAGGATAAAAAGCGTAAGCGTACCTCTACTCTGCGTCTTGGTAAGCGATCGCCGAAACGTAAACAAGAGCCTCTTCCAAAAGTACCAAATGTTCCTCCCAAGAGAGCTTATGACTGTACTGAAGAGGAGACTCTGGCGATCGTTGATGCGGAAACGACAATGTTTTTCGCTAAGCTGAGGCGGCCGAAAGAGCCAGAGTTCCCCAGCACCAAAGAAGAAAAAGCCAAAGTGTTGAAAATGCTAAAGTCTCTTCATCAACTCGAGCCAAAGCTGTCATCAGACTATGGGCGTTCTATTCTCAAGTCACATGCGGCACAACAAGCCTCGAAGAGCAGTACTGATGCAAGCGAGAAATCTGTTGCCCAGCTCGGAGAACAAGCAAAACAGTCTTGCACCCCTCTCAAGGTGATTTCCCAAACCAATGTGGGGTCGAGCAAATATGGGGCCGAAGAGCAGTATGATCCAGAGGTAGTTGCACAATACGGAGAAGCTGCCGCTGCTCAAGGTATGAGTATTGCCCAGTACTTATCCCAGTTAGAGTACTTCCCCATGAGTGAAGTAGCATACAAATACCAGTACGGCAAACCTCTCGTCAAACCTGAGGAGGTAAATAATCTTTCAACAAAATATGCGAAGATTGCATAACTGGTACTTGCATGCCACAAAGGTCGGGGCTAACTGGATAGTGCTGAAGGTTACAAAAAAGCATTATGGAAAAGATATAGATGATATGATATCCATTGAATTTGATGAACTATTTCAATTATTCAATCAATACGCCTTGGACAAATCGATCATCAGTGCCTATTGTCTGTAAGTACTAATTCTGTAATTAATTTTGTCTCCAGCTATCTCACCTTGTTTATTGCATGTATATAATCATACTGTAATATGCCGAATGAAGATTCTCGAATGCAGCAGAGGACAAATCTATGACATTGGCTTCATTGACCCATATTGGGTTCATCAAGCTAATCTCAAAACAAACCCCCAGGATACGGAGGATAATATAGTACACGCGTTAAGGTTTCAAGAAACCAGAAGGGAAATACTATTTCCTTACAACTTCGAGTGAGTGTTATTGTCTTGTATACACTTTCTATTTGGCTTACTCGATGTTAAGTATATAATTAATTAGTTATGCATTCACAGCTACCACTATATTCTGTTAATTATTCAACTTGACAAAGGGCGTGTACTAGTCATGGACTCGAAACATAAACCCCTTGAGACGTGAAAGGACATGCAGATACTTCTCCAGCGGTAATTCTAATCATTACGACACTATATCGGCAACGTTCGTGAATTTTATGATATCAAGTAATTAATAACTTATTTTATTCGTTTTCTTCGCCGGGCAGTGCTTGGAAAAGGTTCACCAAAAAGGCTAGGGGTATTTGGAAAGAGGAGCTTACATTTGAAGCACTAGATGTAAGCACCACTAGCTATATCCGCGCATCTCTTTGATTCTAGTTTTGATACAGTTATTATCATGCTTGATTATTATTTTGATTGAACTATGTTCTCGTAAAGTGCGTGACGCAGGGACCAGGTAACAATCTATGTGGATACTATGTTTGCGAGTTCATCCGGCAGACGTGCGATGAGAAGGGCAGAAATTTAGAGCAACTCCACGTACGTAAACAATTTCCATAGTTTTTAATTACAATCAAATTGTGTTTAGTTTCATTCATATAGGCTGACTCCTTTTTTAAATCAGATCGAACGTCTACGGGATGGTCTTCTGCCAAAGGATCACGTACGAGCAATTCAGGAGGAATTGGCGGGATTCTTGGATGCAGAAGTCCTAGACCCAAAAGGGGAATACTATTCGGCTGTATATAGACAATAGGAATTGTACAAAGAGCAACTTTTGTATGTAGTGCATGAACTCGATCCGTGTATTGAATGTAATATTGTCATGATGATCTTGTGTAATATAATGGTTCCTTCATTGATAATTGCAAAACACTAAATAAATAATAAATCAACCTAAATAAATTCTCTGCCGCGGCATAAAAAGTGGCCAAAATGCTGTCGCGACAACAAAAGTTGCCAAAATGAATTCTCTGCCGCGGCAGAGAAATGTGCCAAATCTCTGCCGCGTAAAAGGCTATTTGTCCCGGTTCGTACGAACCGGGACGGTTGCTCCACCCCCTCGCCCTCTGCCGCTGCCACGTGTGGCACACTTTCTACTAGTGTCTTCAATCTTTAAGAATTGCTCAAAGCTGCTGCGCATCAATCAGTCCGGCTCCCGCTGCTTGCTTATGCGTGTGACTTTGTCTAGCTTTCCTTCTGGATCCTGGGTGCGCCCACTTTGTCAACACGGAGAACCAACTGCGTGATTGACTTTAGTTGATTCAGCTGCCGAGGACAGGCCGTGCTCCCCGTGCGCTTCACTGTAACAACAACCGTACCAAATCAATAACAGAAACATAGTGTGTTGGCTTTTCGAGATTTGTAGGCCCATGGACTGGGCGACGGAAGCAAATATGGTGCAGAACTCATTTCACAAAAGGAGGAGAAAACAATTAAGAACTGGCTAGGGGCCAAGCTCTCTTATTTGAAGGAAATACGCACGAGTTAGCGAATGTCAGTTCTACAGGAATCAGGCACCGTCCATACCTCTTTTTTCCCCCAGCAACACTTGCTTGCCATTGCTCTAAGTAGAAGGATTTGCCACATGATAGTTTGTGGTATTCCCACGGTTTATAATTTACACAGTAGGGAGTGTCTATAATACCAGTCTATGCGAGTCTGATTTTTTCCTCTATTCTTTTTTACAAATTTTGAGATAAAAAGATTCCAACATGTACAACTTAACTTACATATATGTAAACTCTCACGTGTATAGACTCCACATCGCGTGAGAAGAAGACATCTCCTCCGTGTCGCCCCCGCTCGCGAGGCATTGGAGGCCACAAACCCTAGGCACCGCCGGCCATCCCCTACCCATCTATCCTCCCCGCCTCCGTTGGAGGACGCCGCCATTTTCTTCTCTCGCGACACCTTGTCATGGGGATTGACGGCCTGGGCGGCGTCGGTGGTCCTTGACGGTGGGGAAGCGTGTGGCGGTGCAAGAAGGGCACATGGCAATGTGGAGGGCACGATGAAGGCTACTGCTTGTGTGGTGAGTCCCCGTTGTATGTGGATGTGCATGACAGCTGGGCCCAATCTATGCCTATGCGGGCTAGTGTGCGCCACGGATTCGGGGTGCGGTGGCGGAGCGAGGAAGTTCAAAGGCTCGTCTCTGACGCTTGGTTGGCGCAGCAGCGGTGGTGGCTAGCCGACATGGGGGGAGGCTCCCCCTCCCAGCCCATGCGGTCGGGCCCTCGAGCCGGTGGTGGGAGATGTGCCTCTCTTCCTCGACGGCTGTGTCTCTCCTTGCTATGGTCGTGCCTCAAGCCGGCATCTTGTGTCGCCGCCCACCTTCTCCATGTGGCCCTTTGGGCGGGATTCAGGGACACAAAATCTATGGTCTAGGCAAAAGCCCTACTCGGCTACGGCTGATGCTGTCCGCGGTGATGCCTGCAGGTGCAGCTCTCTCCTTGGGGGTCATGATATGTATCGTGTCTTCCTCTTCTCCGGTGCCAGGGGAAACCCCTGGTTCGGGCCACCGGACCAGGCAGTGGTGGCTCTACATTGTCGTAATCTTTTTGAAGACATCGTCAAGGCTTATTGGGAAGGGCCCAATGCTTTGGAGCCTGGGTGGTGAGGTGTTGTCGGTGCTGGGTGCTGCTTAGGACACGAGCCGCAGTGGTGCAATGTACGTCCTGGTGACCCGCATAGGTTGCATAGTGATTGCCCATCTAACACGGAAGATTCTCCGACTGAGCGAGGGTTGAGAACAAGTTCAACGTCCTTTCCTCATCTTCGGAAACTTTCCTAGCAACCTGAAACGCCCACCAGCCAGCCACGAGGTGCCCACAGAATCGCCTCTCTATCACGGTCATTTTATGGCACGCATACCTTGCCCAGATGTCCTCATTGAATATATTTATAACAAAATTAGAATAATATTTGCAATCAAAGAACTTAGTTTCTGTATTTCTTTCCTTTGATAAACACACAAGATGACAAGCATAAGTTTTATATTGTATCTACCTATCAGAAAATTTGAATGCATCGACGCGTGCAAATTCCTACCGATTGGGATGAAAAAAATTCTCATGACTATTATTTCATCTCAGCCTATGATCTATGCTACAGGTCTCAGTATGACACTCTCACCTACCACTACTATATTACTTCATCAGCACTGCGTGCGTTTGCAAGCAATCATGCAGACATATCGAATATAAGGTCACTAAGAGAATCTGTTCATCTGCTCTCGGAACCTCCTGATGAACATTTCGGCAGCCTGGTCGATGTCATCCTCCATATTGAACTCCAACCTCTCAACCTCTCTGCTACTCCTAATCATGTCAATCACTGGCGGCTCATCGTCGTCCTCCTCCTGGTACCCCTCAATGTAGCAACAATTGCGGTCATCATTGAATATGGGGTGCAACGTCCAGTCATGCCATCCGCTAGCGTCACTTCCTTCTTGATTGAGCACGGCCAATTTTTCTATATGTTTAGTCAAACTTAACAAAGTTTGACCTCGACTAAACCTAGAATGCAGGGTATTTCCGGACAAAAGGAGTAGTAGACGCACGGCAAGATCGATGCTCGTGGGTATATGAACTTATTGACGCTTGCAAAACTTCCTACCAATTGGGATATACATAAATGCTCATGACTATTAGTTCATCCCAGCCTATCTATGGTATAGGTATCACACTCTCACCTACCACTACTATTACTTTATCAGCATTGCATGCGTTTGCAAGCAATCATGTAGACATACCAAATATAAGGTCACTAAGATCATCTGTTCATCTGCTCTCGGAACCTTCTGATGAACATTTCGGCAGCCTGGTCAATGTCATCATCCATATCTAACTCCAACCTCTCAACCTCTTTGTTACTCCTAATCATGTCAATCACTGGCGTCTCATCGTCATCTTCCTCCGCCTCGTACCCCTCAATGTAGCAACAATTGCCGTCGTCATTGAATATGGGGTGCAACGTCCAGTCATGCCATCCACTAGCATCACTTCTTGATTGAGCACGGCCAATTGATGGGAAAGATTGACCATCTCGCCACCATGGACCGCCGACATCTTCTCGGCCTTGTGGCAGCTGTGCCCTCTCGGCTTTGCATAGTCGGTGGCCACCATCAGGGCATGTATCTTGTGAGAGATCACGCCGGCGGTGGCCATCCTGCGGCGGAGCGAGGTGAGCACGAGGAGCCTGGAAGCTAGCACGGCGGTCTTGCTCTTGCACATGGTCACCGCCTTCTTGAGGATCACCGGGGCCTTGCTGATCTTCATATCCGCTGTGCTAGCTCAGCGAGTCAGCGGCTCAGAGTTAGTCTTGGGCATGCGCAGATCGACACTTGGGTGACCATGGAGATGATGGAAGTGAGTGTGAGGCAAGGTGGTGTCGGATTCATGGGCCTTGTCCTGGGGCTCCTGGGATATATTTATAGCAAGGAGCTCACAAACCGCGCACATGCAACTGCATGACTTTGCTGCCCATGTCTTGACCATGCTTTTGCTTGTCCAAAGCGTGTGAAGATATATAATAATCAGACAACAATTAGAGCATGTGGAGACAGTGGAGTGAACTAAAGTTGGGTGTGGACGAAGCAAGAAAAGCTAGCCATGTGAGATCAGGAAGGCTATGGAGAAAGTATTCCTAAAGATAGGACACATGTCCACTTGGGATCTCATTTAATACTTCTATATTTGGAAATATAAGATATTTTAGGTTAGTTAAGCTAATGCATCTAGACACATCTTTTAGTATGTAGGTTCAAATAAATCTACATACTAAAAAATATCTATATACAATTATTTCATAAACCTAAAACATCTTATATTTCTAAATGAAGGAAGTATATCCGTGGATTTATTAGTATTTTTTCAATCCATATTAGTTAACTTAAATTTGTCAAGATACGTATGTATCTAGCAATAAAATTTGACTAGACACGTTCATATCTAGATTATCCAAAAAAGTATTATATAGCTATAGTTTTTCAATCTTGCAGAATCGCTGAAAGCTGCCGCACCAATCAGTCCAGCGCTCGCTGTCTGGCTTTAATATTTTCCGTTGCTTGCTTTCCTTCTCTCTCGATCAACACGGAGAACCAACTTACAATTCTTTAGTTAATTGAGCTGCCATCTGCCAAGGACAGGACAGGCCGTGCTCCGCGTGCGCTTCACTGACAACAACCGTACCAAATCAATAACGGAAACCTAGTGTGTTGGCTTTTCGAGATTTGTAGGTCCAGCGACGGAAGCAAATATGGTGCAGAACTCATTCACAAAAGGAGGAGAAAAATTATGCAGAAAAAGCTGAATTGTTGAAACGAAACAATTAAGAATTAGCCCAACTCTTTTATTTGAAGGAAATACGCACGAGTTAGCTAGTATCAGTACCATAGGAATCAGACACTGTCCATATATGTTTTCGAGGTTTTTTCCTATCGCATTGGAAATTATCATCCCAATCAATTGCAATGGCCAAACCTTTATGTGTTCGCACTTATCAAACCCAAATGTGTTCACACTGATCCGTTGGCAACTACTATAAAATTTTCGCACTCAAAACTATTGCTTCTCTGTTCCACACTGCTCGTCCCTATTCCAGAATTCTCAGCAAGAACACAAAATATCCCCCCCCCCCCCCCCCCTTCCATTCCAATGGCATCCCCACCAACCTGGCTATGACACTGATAATGATTCTCTGGACTTCAGCGAAGAAGAGATGGAAATAACACACCTAGAATACCCCGGAGAAATTACAGGATGGACATTACAAAGTGCGTAAGCCGACGGTGTATGGCTACAATTCCGATGGGAAGCCATAGGTTCATGCGGGTGTTAAAATTAGGGCATCTCTACCAGGCGGTATGTGCGTGTCCAAAACTGTCCACGCGTACGCTTGGGGCGTGCGCGGCGTCCCAGCGGACCGACCCATCGCGTGAAACGCGTCCGGCTCGACCATCCATGTTTCTAATCTGGGGCCCGGTTGCGTTGGCTCGGACAACGCAG
The DNA here is from genome assembly GCA_023614405.1 of Avena insularis. Classification (NCBI taxonomy): domain Eukaryota; kingdom Viridiplantae; phylum Streptophyta; class Magnoliopsida; order Poales; family Poaceae; genus Avena; species Avena insularis. The sequence goes on along the minus strand of CM042693.1, from coordinate 386,285,599 downwards.
ACAGCACGGGGTGTCCTCCCAATAATTCGCCCGGACCCTGCCGCCAGTGGCACAACAGACGCTCTCCTCTCCAAACCCTCGCGCACTCCATATCTCTCGGTCTCGAGAAGGCGCAGTCTTTGCTGCCGCCACCGCTCGCTGTTGTCGACGCCCTCAAGATATCGAGCGCCACCGCAGGCCACGCGTGTTGCTGGAGTTGTCTGGCCGCGCCACAGGCAACCTCGCATCCCTCGGTCGCGCGCGACACCCTCTGCGTGGCGCACAACCTGCTCGATCAATTGCCTGAGGTACGTTCTTCGGTCCTTTCTAGGTTTTGTCCGGCCCGCTATGGGAGTTTCCATTGCCAGTGACGGCCGCATACTTTGCATATGGGCAACAGCCGAAGGGCAATGGAGTTCTTCTACAAGAATTTTGTGGAGTCATCGTTCAAGGAGGAGTCCGACGGTAAGACCGAGATTGTGCTGGCGGCTGCACAGATGGTGCACGACCACTACCTCCTGCCGCCGCGCAGAGGTGGCTCGTCCAAGCGGCGTCAAGCCAACTAGGAGCGCGATCAAGAAGATGGCCACATACACCTTTACAAGGACTACTTCCATCCAATTAATCCAGTCTTTAAAGAGAAGGAATTCCATCGTTGCTATCGGATATCGAGGGACCTGTTCTTGCAAATTCTCAATAGGGTGACGGAGTATGATAACTATTTCGAGGCCAAGTACGATTGCACCGGTAAGATTGGCTTCTCCTTTTACCAAAAATGTTCTGTTGCCATTCGGCAGCTTGCATATGGAGTCCCTGTTGACCTCCTCGACTACTACATGCGCATGAGAGAGTCCACATGCCATGAGGCTATGTACCGATTTTACAGCGCGGTTATTGCGGTGTTTGACAAAGTTTACCTGAGAGAGCCAAAGACCAAAGACACTGCCCGTATTTTGTCTATCAACGAGAGAAGGGGGTTTCCTGGTATGCTTGGCAGCATCGACTACATGCATTGGCAGTGGAAGAACTGTCCCTTTGGTTGGCAAGGGCATGCAGAGGGGTGCACCGTCATACTAGAGGCCATTGCATCATAGGATCTCTGGATTTGGCACTCCTTTTTTGGCATGACTGGATCAAACAATGATATCAATGTGCTGCAGTGGTCTCCGATGTTTGCTAGGCTAGCAGAAGGCAATGCTCCACAGATTTCTTATCAGATCAATGACAATCCATATGATATGGGTTACTATCTTGCTGACGGTATCTACCCCTTCTGGGCCACCTTTGTGAAGACAATCCGCAATCCTGTAGATGAGAAGTGCAAGAGGTTTACGAAAGAGCAAGAGGCCGCTAGGAAGGATGTGGAGCGAGCATTTGGCGTGCTTCATTCAAGGTGGGCTATTGTTCGGTACCCTTCTAGAACATGGAGCACAAAGAGGATGTGGAATGTGATGTCTGCTTGTGTCATCATGCATAACATGATCGTCGAGGACGGGCGTGATGACGGCATCTTGGACCAAGGCTGGGACTTTCAGGGTCAGTTGGTTGAGCCAGAGTCAGGTCTAGCATCGTGGGAAGATTTCATGCAAGTGCATGAAAATTTGCGTCATAGACAAACCCATGAACGGCTTCAACTGGATTTGGTTGAGCATATATGGGCTCATGCGGGAAATCTCAATGTTTAATCCTCTACTTGTTTTGTGTAATTTAATTGACGGTTTAGTTATTTTTTATCGAACCATGCGAGACTGAACTATCTATATGTAAGCACTATTTCAATTTGATTACCTAGTCTAGTTTATTTGCATCCTAAAAATTAATTATGTGACAATATTTGCAAACATATGAATCCCTGGACAGCCCTGGCCAGCGCGGGCAAATAGGTCGTGCCACTGGGCGTGGCTGGCCGGACATGCCGGACCTCCTACCCATATCGACTGCGGCTCGACCTAAACTGACAGAAAACAACCGTTTAGGATAACTGTATGGGTCGGTCGACCCGGTGGTGGAGATGCCCTTAGAGAACGAAGTAGGTAAGACCCAAAAGCTTTCTCAGTACCCGACATAGATCCGGACATCTGCACAGGCTCAGACGACCCATATTTTGTATTATGAAAATAGAATAGCTCAGTAGCACAGACTGAGGCATAGCTTTTGTGAAGGTGGGTCGGAGGACAAGTTAGGGTTAGCCTTGTGTAGCTTTCTTTCTCCTCTATATGTGATTTGATGCTCCGTTGTCAACACGTAGAAACAATAAGTGATCTCCATCATAGATCGATGGGTTCTTTCAATCTTCTTTATGTAATCAGAAGTCTTTGTCGAAAAAAATATATAATCAGAAGTCACACCACCTTTATGGAGCTAGAGCATGTAGCCTCGCACTGCACGTGCTCCCCGTGCGCTCACTGCGGCTTTTGCATTTTAATTAGTCAATGAAAATATTTTTGTTGTACAGTACGATGCCAAGGACTTGAATTATGGCTATATAGCTTAGCGATGACACGAACGATGATTGTTGAGATGGAGAACATAGAAACGGGAAAAAAAGGTTGTCTTCTCTTACTATATAAAGGAGGAACTTTTTCTCTATTATACGAAATGTATTCTCTTAGTAACATATTTTTAAGATTATTTTTAATTATCCCATAATTCAACGACAACTAAAATATTAACTGCTAGAGATAACATTGAGACATAATCCATCGGATAACATGTTTTTTTCTTATCTAAAGGACTTGCAATGCTTAACATAATACTACAACCATACGGCTCAGTGCTTATCTCGCTTATCTTGAACTAAAAGAAAATCTGGTGATTCCTGCTTATTCAACTATGAAATTGTGGCCCCAACAGTTCGAACCGAACGAACTGTTAGGGGAAATACCAGCCCTATTCATAATGTACTACTGAATATTTTTAGATTTTTTATTTAGCTCTAAGTGGAATATGAGTTATTATTAAATCTCCAATACATTTTGCTCACCATTTTTTAGGCTATCATCTGGATTTTAAGTGCACCTTACATTTTATTAGAGGCCCGCCGCTCACCATTGTTTATCTCTGCTCCACATCAGTAATTATCATATGTAACATTGTTAAGATATATGCATTATACCTGTCCTAACTATGCAAACTCTCTAGAGCTAAATTAGGGCATGCATATTGTGAGATATCTTGCTGAGCATGGCGAGGACAAGGAGCATGGCCATGAGCACGCCGGTTTTTCTCTTGCATATGGTCACCGCCTTCTTCAAGAGTATCTGGGTGTGGCCAATTTTCATTTTTGTTTATGGGAGGTTGCCAAGCAGCTGATGAGCACAATGGTGATGATGTAGATGGTTTAAAGAAAGTGTGAAGACTTGGGGATCTTCTGGCTAGCATATGAGGTGATGTGCTAGACAACCCAAGTTCAAATCTTACTTTCTCCTATATATGAGTAGTGTCTAGTTCCTCCTAGGAGACTCTTTCATATTTTTGAAAGTGTGAGACAGGGTGCATTCAGATTCATGGGCCTTGTCCTGATGCCCCGGGATATATTTATTGAAAGGAGCTCACAAACCACACCCATGTCACCGTGTGACTTTGCTGTTCATGTCATGATCATGCTTTTTCTTGTCCAAAGCGTGTGGAAATAAATAATCAAAGAAATCAATTTGATCATGTGGAGAGAGTGGCGCGAACATTGTGTAGAACTAAAGTTGGCTGTGGAAGCAAACTTAAAGAGGCAAGAAAAGCTAGCTATATGAGATGAGAAAGGATATGTCGAAAGTATTCCTCTAGTTTGGACATAAAGAACACATTCCCCGTCGATTTACTATATTTGCACCATTTGTAGTGGCTCATGATGGTTCTTTCAATAATCCTGTAGAATTGCTGAAAGGTGCAGAGCTCCAATCAATAATCCTACGCTCGCTCTCTAGCTTTAGTTTTCTTTCCCACTGATTGTTTGTTGTTCGTGACTTTGTGTGGCTACTTTCCTTTTTGATTTTGTGTGCTCCCCGTGCGGCAAGGAAGCTGCCAACCACGCCATGATTTAGTTAATTGGAGTGGTCAAGAAAACTATGTGCTCCCCATGCCCTTCACTGTGACAACGACCACATGGTGCAGATGGTGCAGAAATCCTGTGGGAGAGGAGAAGGCCGGCAGCAAATGGTGCAGAACTCCTTTCTTAAAAGGAGGAGAAAAATTGCTGCATAGCTAGCTCAATTATTAAAAGGAAATTAACAAGAACTAGCAAAGGCCCTCTCGGATCTAGAGGAAACAGATATTGTCAATTCCTTCTTATTTTTTACTATATCTACGTTAGCTAAGATTTTCTTGTCTAAACTTATTTCTAAAATGTTTAGTGAAAAGTTAAACTTAATGAAAAAGTGCAAATTGTATTTCACTTACTTGAATTGTACTTCTGATAATCCAGTTATACATAAGAAAATCTCATCTCACCTCGATATAGATGCTTCACTTGATTTCGAGAACTTCCTTTCCATCCCTTTGATTGGAACAATTTTCCATCAAAAAATTCTCACTTTTTCTCGGCGCCTCAGAAGAGGAATCGGCCAAGCACCGATGAGATGCGCCTGTGAGGTCATCTCGGCCATATCCAATGTCCGGCGAGATTCACATGCCGGCCTAGGTTTCAGCAGTTGAAAATAACATATGCTCGTATGTTCCTCAAACGTACGTGTGCTACTCTGATTCGCAACATAATGTATGAAGACAATGTCGTGATGTAATAACACTCCAAATCTGAATCTGGTAGTAGTATTGAAAACTTGAACCTCAGTGGGAAAAAACAAATTGTTGACAGTGGGATTTGAACCCACACGCCCTTTCGGACCAGAACCTTAATCTGGCGCCTTAGACCAACTCGGCCATATCAACTTGTTATTTAATTTTCTTATATTTGTTTCAGATCTTCAACGAAACTGGGCTATCCATGCTACTAGTAAAGGAGCAGTTCAGTTTAGTCTACTACTCCCAGCTGGCACCACCAAATACCAATTTCTTCCGGCGTCATAGTGTGTTGAATTCAGCAAAGCTTTAAATATTTTTGCTCACTAACCAATCAAGTTTACCAAATGGAGCTAGGATTAGGAATGCCAATGTCCGAAGAAACCTTACACTAGTAGAAAACAGGCTACCCGTTCGTGCCTCCTAACAGCATTAGTCCCGGTTCCGCCACGAATCGGGACTAATGCTGGCACGCGTCCCGGTTCGAGCGGGCACGGGGCCCGAAGGCATGCGTCCCGGTTGGTAGGGGGGCATACGTCCCGGTTTGTAAGCGGGACTAAAGGTTGGGCATCACCCACGTGGCGTGGCACACACCTTTAGTCCCGGTTTGTGTTACAAACCGGGACGAATGATCCCGTCCTCTATAAATGCAATGCTCCAGCCCTCTGCCTCCACTCTGTTTTTTCTTGGTGGAAGGTGTGAGGGGTGTGCTAGTTTTTTTCCCCTATTCATGCATTCAAGGTGTTTGATGAAATGTTTGAGTGAATGATCCCGTTCAATTTCTCATAGAACAAAAATATAGAAGGTGTCTGAGACGCACTTGAGCTTTCTCTCCTCTTTATTTCCCTCGACCAAGGTTAGCAATCTTATCTTTTCTCTGTCATTGATACAATGCATGTGTCGATGTGAATTGGTCATTTCACTATTTATGATGTCTTGTTTTTGATAAACTTACTTATATGATGCAGATGAACGGTCGGTAATGGATGTACGGTGACCGACGTGTACCCGGGTATATGAAAGGCGTGGATAAATGTATAGATGTGGCTACGGCAAACAAAGAGAATGGTTTTATACGTTGTCCATGTGTTCAATATCGGAACAACAAGGAGTACTCTTCCTCGAAAATCATTCGCGGCCACCTGATTATGAAAGGTTTCATGCCCAACTATAATTGATGGACCAAGCACGGGGAAAGAGGGGTTATGATGGAAGACGGTGAAGACGAAGATGATGATAACAACTATCATCATATGTTTTCTGAATACAGTGATACTGCAATGGAAGACAATGAAGAGGAAGGAGGTGAAGAACGGGCATCAGATGAGCCGGCTGATGAACTTCGTAGGGTCATTGCTGATGCAAAGCGAGACTGTGAAACAGAAAATGAGAAGTTGAAGTTAGAGAGCATGTTAGAAGATCACAAGAAATTGTTGTACCCAAATTGTAAAGATGGCAGCACAAAGCTCGATACCACACTGGAATTGCTGCGATGGAAGGCAGAGTGTGGTCTAACTGACTCCTCATTTGAAAAGATGCTGAAAATAATGAAGCCGAAGTTTCCAAAACATAACGAACTTCCCGAGAGTATCTACGAAGCAAAGCAGACTCTCTGTCCTCTAATATTAGATGTGCAAAAGATACATGCATGTATTAATGACTGTATCCTCTACCGCGGTAAGTAGTATGAGAATTTAGATAAATGCCCGGTATGCAATGCATTGCGGTATAAGATCAGACGAGATGACCCTGGTGATGTTGAGGGAGAGCCCCTCCGGGAGAGGGTTCCTGCTAAGGTTATGTGTTATGCTCCTACAATACCAAGGTTGAAACACATGTTCAGAAATAAAGAGCATGCCAGGTTGTTGCGATGGCAAAAAGAAGACCGTAAGAAATACGGGAAGTTGAGACACCCTGCTGATGGGTCATAGTGGATAAAAATCGAGAGAGACTTCCCAGACTTCGCAGGTGACACAAGGAACTTATGGTTTGGTCTAAGTACAGATGGCATGAATACTTTTGGGGAGGAGAGCTGCAGTCACAGCACCTGGCCCATGACTCTATGTATCTACAACCTTCCTCCTTGGTTGTGCATGAAGCGTAAGTTCATTATGATGCCAGTGCTCATCCAAGGCCCGAAGCAACCGGGCAACGACATTGATGTGTACCTTAGGCCATTAGTTGAAGAACTCTTACAGCTGTGGGGCAAACCAGGTGTACGTGCGTGGGATGAGAACAAACAGGAGCCATTTGACCTACGAGGGTTACTTTTCGTAACCATCAATGATTGGCCTGCTCTTAGTAACCTTTCAGGACAGACAAACAAGGGATATAAGACATGCACGCACTGTTTAGATAAGACTGAAGGTACATATTTGCATAAATGCAAGAAGGTTGTGTACTTGGCGAATCGACGATTTCTTCCGACCAATCATCCCGTAAGAAAGAAAGGCAAGCATTTCAAAGGTGAGGCAGATCATCGGAAGAAGCCTGAACTCCCTGCTGGTGATGATGTATTTGGTATGGTCAAGGACATAGAAGTAATATTTGGAAAGGGTCCCGGCGGTCAATCAGTTCCGAACGACGTCGCTACAGGACACGCACCCATGTGGAAGAAGAAATCTATATTTTGGGAGCTGCCATATTGGAAAGTCCTACGTGTCCGCTCTTCAATCGATGTGATGCACGTGACGAAGAATCTTTGCGTGAACCTGCTAGGATTCCTAGGCGTGTATGGGAAGACAAAAGATACACCAGAAGCACGGTAGGACCAACAAATTATGAAAGACCCAAAGAACATGCATACACAGAACAAGACGGATAAAGGGCGTCACTTAAGTCGTGCCAGCTATGCTCTTACCAAAGCAGAGAAGGAAATATTTTTTTAGGTCCTTTATAGTATCAAGGTGCCGTCTGGCTTCTCATCTAATATAAAGGGGATAATAAATATGGCAGAGAAAAAGTTCCAAAACCTGAAGTCTCATGACTGTCACGTGATTATGACGCAGTTGCTTCCGATTGCATTGAGGGGGCTTCTACCGGAAAATGTTCGAGTACCCATTGTGAAGCTGTGTGCATTCCTCAATGCAATATCTCATAAGGTAATCAATCCAGATATTCTGCCAAGGTTACAGAAGGATGTGGTACAATGTCTTGTTAGTTTTGAGTTGGTGTTCCCACCATCCTTCTTCAATATTATGACGCATCTCCTGGTTCACCTAGTGGAAGAGATTGCCATTCTCGGTCCTGTATTTCTGCACAATATGTTCCCCTTTGAGAGGTTCATGGGAGTCTTAAAGAAATATGTTCATAACCGTGCTAGACCAGAAGGAAGCATCTCCAAGGGATATGGAACAGAGGAGGTCATTGAGTTTTGTGTTGACTTTATTCCTGACCTTAAGCCGATTGGTGTTTCTGACTCGCGGCATGAGGGAAGACTAAGTGGAAAAGGCACGCTGGGAAAGAAAGCAATGATATGTAGGGACGGGGATTCTTTCACTAAAGCACACTACACAGTTCTACATAATTCCACCTTGGCAGCTCCGTATATCGAGGAACACAAGAATATTGTACGCTCCAAAAACCCGGGGAAGCCTGAAACATGGATTACAGATGAACACATGAAATCTTTCGGTGGTTGGATGCGGACACATCTCTTGAATGACACCACTGTTGGAGATCAGCTATACTTGTTGGCCGCATCACCATCTTCTACTATACTGAAAAACCAAGGGTACGAAATAAATGGGAATACATTCTACACGATCGTCCAAGATAAAAGGAAAACCAACCAAAATATTGGTGTCCGCTTTGATGCAACAGACGAGAATGGACAAAAGGACACATACCATGGTTACATAGAGGAGATATGGGAACTAGTCTATGGAGTCTCTTTTAAGGTCCCTTTGTTTCGCTGTAAATGGGTCAACCTGAATGGGGAAGGGGTAAAGATAAACCAGTGGTACGGAATGATAACAGTGGATCTCAACAATCTTGGTTATAGAGATGAACCATTTGTCCTAGCCAATGATGTGTCTCGGGTTTTCTATGTGAAGGACATGTCCTCTAGACCAAAAAAACGAAAAAATATGCAAACGAATACATCATATGATGAGCCAAAGCGTCATATAGTTCTTTCAGGGAAAAGAAACATCGTGAGAATCGAGGACAAGACAGACATGTCAGAAGATTATAATAAGTTTGATGAAATTCCGCCCTTCACAGTGAAAACTGACCCGAGCATTCCGTTAAGTAAAGAAGATGCTCCATGGTTACGTCTGAAGCGACCATAAGGAAGGACATATGCCAGGAAGTTCATGCTCATATTGTGTAACTCTAGTTCATGTCTCTAGCCGGAATATCTTATGATGTTTGCAATTTTCCAAGTTTAATAAATGTATTGAGTGTTAGTCCCGGTTTGTGGCTTGATCGGGACTATATATAGGGGGGGCCTTTAGTCCCGGTTTTGTAGTCTCGATTTTTAATATTAATAAATGTCTTGAGTGTTAGTCCCGTTTTATGGCTGGACCGGGACTAAAGGGGGCCTTTAGTCCCGATTCATAGAACGACTTTCCCGAACTATGAAGAAGTTGTCCCGATTCGTACTTACCATTAAGATCTGATCTCCAAACGCGCGTGGTCACATATTAGGGAGTGCCTCTATGAACAGTTTCTTGGAGATGCCGGAGGACTAGGATCCGGCGGCATCTCCCTGAAACTGGTCGTAGTGGTGTCCCTGCTCTCGCACACCATCTTGCAGCTTGTAACTTCTCTAACTAGATCAATACACCTGGGAGCTAACTAATTTCACATATTAGGGAGTGCCTCTATGACCAGTTTCTTGGAGATGCCGGAGGACTGGGATCCGGCGGAATCTCCCTGAAACTGGTCGTAGTGGTGTCCCTGCTCACGAAAAAAATATTGGAGATGCCTCAATCTGACTGGAGGACTGGACTCACAAGGATGCCTATTTATAGTACAAGCAGCTCGGCATAGTGTCGACACTTACGACATAATGTTGACACTCACCCCTATTATTAGTGCTGACTCGTGTTTTGTCCCGGTTGGTGTCTCCAACCGGGACTAAAGGTTCATCTTTAGTCCCGGTTGATGACACCATCCAGGACAAGTTACACGCCGCACGACATAATATCGACACTCACCCCTATCATTAGTGCTGCCTGGCCCAGCCTGCCGAAATCCCTCCAACCGGGACTAAAGATGAACCTATCAATGTTGTTGTGCCCATATGATGCATGAATGTGTACATTGGTATGGAGAACAATGTTGCAGGAGGAAGTTTTCCTTTTCATCGCACGTAAAAGCCATTTTCCATTTTCCGAGCGCAAAAAACGGGTCGTTTTGTGAAGTAACCACCAAAATGCTGTTTCAGAATGCCTCCGTCCCATTTTTCTAAAATACTATACCACCTTACATGGACTATCTCCCAACCGGATATCTCAAACCTTTTCGTCCATCTTGAGTAAAACAGACAAATATATGCCGAATCGGTAGGAAGTGGGTCCGGTTTGTACTACAGGTATATGATCTAACGCCCATGATTTTTTAAAAAAATCATTTTTAGTCTCGTAATATGTGGTTTCTTCCCACCATTTTTAGTCTCCAATACAAGTTCTAAATGATCCATTTTTCTTCCCACCATTTTTCTTCCCGCCATTTCTTCCCGCCAGTTCTTCCCTCCAGTTATCTTCCTACCATTTCTTACTATATATATATATATATATATATATATATGTAGGGTTGGCCTCCATTGTCATTGCACATCTCTAGACCCATATCTACAACCTCATCACTCTTTCCCATGACTTCCACCATAGCACTAACCCCCAGGGAGGCGGAGACGCTTTGCGCCTCGAACTACCCCTGCCCGCCGGGCTACTGTGTCCCCGTCGGCTGGATGCTGAGCGCCGGAGGCGTGCCGGTTCCTCCTGTCCCTCTAGGTGTGGCTTGCCGGATGGCCATCACGAACCACTACTACTTCGAGCTCACGCCGGAGCAGCAGAGGAATCCTAGATGGCATCCCGACTTGGGAAGCCTTCTTCATGGATCGGCGTGAGAGGGCGCTCGCCAGGCACGAGGAGGACGGCCCACCTCCTCCGAACTTCAACGAGGTCGGCCGTCGATTGTGGTGGTGCGGCCGAACTCTCTAGAGCGTCATGGCCTACGACACGACCACCAACTCCAACCCCCGCCTGCGCTATCCTCAAGTCCAGCCCACTCGTACTCATCCTTCAAGGTTCAACTATGGCGACCCCGACGACGACAACGAAGACGGCCGCGGCGAATACGACGACTAAAGTGGCGAGTATTACAGGTGTAGGCAGAAGCATGACTGAATCACTCCAACATTGCAAAACAAGTTCGGCCGATTGTGGCTTAATCTGGCTATGTATCTTAATTTTCAGTTCTTCTATGTAACTTAGTGTTAGTTGCATTATGTACTTTAATTCCAGTTCTATCCTAATAAATTTTTCTTCCCGCCCGTTATGTCCCGTCCTTTTTTCTCGCCCATTAATATATAAAAAATATAAGTTGATTCAAATCCAAATTAAAAACAGAAAATGGTTTTGAATTAGTTATTTAAATCCAAACACTTTTTATGTTTAAAGTTTTTCTAAATTCCAAATTAATATTCAAAAAATATAAGTTAATTCATTTTTAATTTTTAATGGTTCATAGTTTAAATGGTTACATTAATTATTTTTAAAAACAGAAAATGATTTTGAATTATTTATTCAAATCCAAACACTTTTTATGTTTAAAGTTTTTCTAAATTCCAAATTAATATTCAAAAAATATAAGTTAATTCATTTTTAATTTTAAATGGTTCATAGTTTAAATGGTTACATTAATTATTTTTAAAAAACAAAAAATGGTTTTGAATTAGAAATTCAAATTTAAACACTTTTTATGTTTAAAGTTTTTCTAAATTCTAAAGTAATTATCATTTAAAAAACATTACAAATTTAAACCCCAAAATAAAAAATAAGGCGGGAACACAGAGAAAAATCCTGAATTTTTTTGAAAACAGGGTCATACGTCCCGGTTGGAGCCACCAACCGGGACTAAAGACCCCTACGCGCGCCCCTTGGGCTGATGAAAAAAAGGTGGAGTATACGTCCCGGTTGGTGGCTCCAACCGGGACGTATGAACCTTTAGTCCCGGTTGGTGCCACCAACCGGGACGTATGGCTTCTCCCTTTATACGCACGCCCGTTCCTCTCCTTCCCCTCCATTCTCTACAACCCTCGACGCGCACACAGAGCTGGAGACGCCGCCGCCGCCCCGATCCCCACGTCGTCGGCAGGCTGCCCCGTCCTTGCACGCCCGTCGTCGTCGTCAGCGCCGCCGCCTCCGCCCTCCGTCTCCGTCCATCGCCGCGCCCTCCGTCTGCTTCCATCCTCGTCTCCGGCCGCACACGCGCGTGTCCAATGCCGCCACCGCCGCCTGCGTCTTTAGCCGCCGTGTCCAGCGTCGCCCGTCGCGTCTCCCTCCTCCCCGACCATCACAGCGCCTCCGTCTCCGTCCATCGCCACACGCTCCGGCCGCCTCCGCCGACCTCTGTCTCCGGCCGCGTCGTCTCTAGCCGCCTCCGTCGACCTCCGTCTCCGGCCACGTCGTCTCCGGCCGCCTCCGTCGACCTCCGTCTCCGGCCGCCTCATCTCCGGCCGCCTCCCTCTCCTCCCCGACCGCCACAGCGCCGCCTGCGCCGACCGCCGCCGCCGGTACCATGCACACCCGAGGATCCCCATTGCTGATGTCATGCTGACATCAGCATGAGGCAATATATCCTCTTTTCTTTTTATTAAAATCATTCCTGTAATTCTTTTCTGGAAATAATAATAATAACCCACGGGGCCCAAGACATCAATGACTGTGAGTAGCCCCAGATCGAGTTAGAAATATTTCCCAGCCTGTGGTGACGTCAGCCTGAGGTCATAAATGTTTTAAAATTGATTAAATAAATTTCAGAAAATGATTTAATATTGTAAAATCAATAACTTATTATTTATAAGTCAGAAAAATATGTATAATATACCAAAATGTTCAGAAAAATGAAACCTACCTCTTTAAGCTATAATCATGAATTATGAAGCAACTTAAATGACAAGTTTGATTAGAAGAACATAGTAACCCCTCACAGGTGATTCCGGAGTTTCCCCGAGTTAAGGTTTGCGCCCCTCGGAACCCCGTTTAATTTGTCGAGCATGCTTTAGGGTTACTTTTCAATACAAATTAACTTGTCATATCATCATCCTTTTTTGATCATTGTATTGATGCCATGTGTTGATTGTTCCCCTCTCTTTCCGGCGTTCGGTTCTTCACGGTAGAATACGAGATCGAGATTAAAGACCGAGGTCAACACCATCGAAGATCGAAGATTTCTTGATAGACATTTTATTGTAGATGCTTAGCCATGATATTAGTTGTCATAGACCCCAGTTGAATCGATGTTGCACCTAGGGTTAGCCGGTGTGTCCTCGCCAAGGCATCCCGAACCCGAGGGTTGATTGATTGCCGCCTTTCTTTCCGGTATTGGTTCTTCGCGATAGGATCCGAGCCCGATGGTTTCTCCAAATTAGGGTTTCTGATATTGTAAATTCATTTTTATTATTATGTATGTATATATTAGGGTTTCTCCGAATTAGGTTTTATATCTCTCAACACCGTACCTAACATTCTCCCTTAGCCGCTTTGACTTATCCGTTTTTCCACCTATGCAGAAAATATGGACCCACACGACAGAGACGAAGAAAGGGAAGAGTTGATCCAGGGTGTGATCCGCGGGGAAGAAAATTTAGATGTATTGACATTTCTGAACAACTCCGGTGAGGGTGATCCTCTTTTTGCCGGAAGAGACGACTTGTTTGAGGTTGAAGGTGATGCCTTCCGCGAGGGAGAAGGCGATGCCTTGTGTGATCGAGAAGATGATCGCTCCGGCGAGGTGCATGTAATATAATTAATTCATTAATTAATCATCTGCTATCTATATAGAAATAGTAACGACGATCTTTCTTCTTTTAGCCCTCCGGATCGAAGAAATCTACTGAAAAGAGCAGACAAGGCCCAACCAAAAAGTTGGAAGACCACGAGAGGTTCAGGATCGAAGATATCGGTGAAGACGGCAAACCGATTGCTCCGGAAGTTGTCGCAACCAAATTTGTGGCACAATGCGGAGTAATCGTTAGGGACTTCATCCCGATCACCATTCGAAATTGGAATAGGCCTGCTGATGCGGAAGAAGAGGGAACGTCTTTATTTCTCCCTACCGTGGCCAAAGATTTACTGTGGAAGAGGCTCATGGTTAATTTCAAACTACCGAAGATAAAGCTGGATCCAAATGCTTAGGATCCAGTTGAGGACGCCTTAGAACATGCGCGAGCCATGGAGGCTAAGGTCAGGGAGTGGGATATGAAAAAGATGGCCCAGTGTTTCACCAACTGGAAGAAAAGATTGCACCTTGACTATGTCGTGAAAGAGAAGACTCCGGATTTCAAGAAGATTCAGTTTTAGAAGATAGAACCATTCTGGGATAAGTTTGTGAATTACAAGACATCAGAAAAAGCTAAGAAAATGTCTGCAACGAATAAGCCGAATGCTGCTAACAAGAAGTATCACCATACTATGGGGCAATGTGGCTACAGGGCTGGCATTCCTAAGTGGGAGAAACTTGAGAATGAACTGCGTGCTAAAAAGATCATCCAAGAGACAGACGATTGGATCGAACGTGCAAGGAATTGGTTTTACGGGCATGGGGGCACATTGGACTCGGAAGGGATGTGTATATATAACATACGACATAAAGAAGACCCTTTGCCAATCGAGAAGATGAGAAAAGCAGTAAAGGTTGTTAAAGATGGGGACTTCATTCCCGATAGAGAGAATGATGAGCTCACACCCGCCCTAGGAAATAAGGAACATGATGGACGAACACGAGGCACAAGCGGCTCCAAACCATGGAGGACTAGGTTTCCCGAAGAGAGGAAGAAATATCCTGATAGAAGCCGTCAGAGGAGAAAGGACAAGGCGGAAGTTGAAGCAGATATTCAGAAAGAGCGAATGCGTATAATTGAAGAACGAATAAAGCAACAACAAGATGAAATTAACGCACTTAAAGAGCAAAGTACTACCGGCCCATCTCAGCAGCACATGGTGGTAGAACCTGCATTCGATGCTACCGGCCTATCGAATACTCGAAAAAGCAGTGTGGCTTCCACTGAGGTCCCGGGTGATAAAAATGACGATGGTGCACCGACAATGGCTCCTGTTGGCTACCCAGTGGATGATATCACACAGATGACACACTGCGAGCTACATGTAAAAGTTGTGAACATATCAATGAAGGTGGCGGTCGGCTATGCCTTACCAATTGGACCCACACCAACTTACCACTGTCGTCCGGTTCCATAGGGCTACGTTGTTGTCGGGGTGGATGAAATCATGCCCACCTTTGAAGTTTTGGATCTTGACTACACTGCACGTGAAGGGGATGTGACTATACTGGGAGACGCAACAAACGTCACCATTCTATGGCCAAAGGAATGTATCGTGCTTCGAAATCACACGCCAAGGCCATCTTTGCCGCCGCCTCACCCGTCTCCAGCGAGGTCGTCGCCGCCGCGGCAACCGTCTTTGTCGCCTCACCCGTCTCCGTCGCCTCACCAATCTCTAGCGTAGCCATCGCCGGTGCCTCAGCATAAAAGGTGTAAGTGTACCACCGCTACTCTGCGTCGTGGTAAGCGATCGCCGAAACGTAAACAAGAGCCTCTTCCGAAAGTACCAAAGGTTCCTCCCAAGAGAGCTTATGACTGTACGGAAGAGGAGACTACGGCTATCGTTGATGCGGAAACGATAACGTTTTTTGCTAAGCTAAGGCGGCCGAAAGAGCCAGAGTTCCCAAGCACCAAAGAAGAAAAAGGCAGAGTGTTCAAAATGCTCAAGACTCTTCATCAACCCGAGCCAAAGCTATCATCAGACTATGAGCGTTCTATTCTCATGTCACATGCGGCACAACAAACCTCGAAGAGCAGTACTGATGCAAGTGAGAAATCTGTTGCCCAGCTCGGATAACAAGCAAAACAGTCTTGCGCCCCTCTCAAGGTGATTTCCCATACCAATGTGGAGTCGAGCAAATATGCGGCCGAAGAGCAGTATAATCTAGAGGTAGTTCACAATACGGAGAAGCTGCCGCTGCTCAAGGTATGAGTATTGCCCAGTACTTATCCCAGTTAGAGTACTTCCCCGTGAGTGAAGTAGCATACAAATACCAGTACGGCAAACCTCTCGTCAAACCTGAGGAGGTAAATAATCTTCCAACAAAATACGAAGATTGCATAACTGGTACATGCATGCCACAAAGGCCGAGGATAACTGGATAGTGTTGAGGGTTACAAAAAAGCATTATGGGAAAGAAATAGATGACATGATATCCATTGAATTTGATAAACTATTTCAATTATTCAATCAAGACGCTTTGGACAAATCGATCATCAGTGTCTATTGTCTATAAGTACTTATTCTGTAATTAATTTAGTCTCTAGCTATCTCACCTCGTTTATTGTATGTATATAATCATACTATAATATGCAGAATGAAGATTCTCGAATGCAGCAGAGGACAAATCTATGACATTGGGTTCATTGACCCATATTGGGTTCATCAAGCTAATCTCAAAATAAACCCCCAGGATACGGAGGATAATATCGTACACGCGTTAAGGTTTCAAGAAACTAGAACGGAAATACTATTTCCTTACAACTTCGAGTGAGTGTTATTGTCTTGTATACACATTCTATTTTGCTTACCTGATGTTAAGTATATAATTGATTAGTTATGCATGCGCAACTTCCACTATATTCTGTTAATCATTCAACTTGACAAAGGGCATGTACTAGTCATGGACTCGAAACATAAACCCCTTGAGCAGTGCAAGGACATGCAGATGCTTCTCCAGCGGTAATTCTAATCATTACGACACTATATCGGTAACGTTCGTGAATTTTATGATATCAAGTAATTAATAACTTCTTTTATTCGTTTTCTTCGCTGGACAGCGCTTGGAAACGGTTCAACAACAAGGCTAGGGCTGTTTGGAAAGAGGAGCTTACATTTCAACCACTAGATGTAAGCACCACTAGCTATATCCGCGCATCCCTTTGATTCTAGTTTTAATACCATTATTATCATGTTTGATTATTTTTTTGATTGAACTCTGTTCTCGTAAAGTGCCTGACTCAGGGACCAGGGAACAATTTATGTGGATACTATGTTTACGAGTTCATTCGTGAGACGTGCTGTGAGAAGGGCAGAAATTTAGAGCAACTCCACGTACGTAAACAATTTCTATAGTTTTTAATTACCATCAAATTGTGTTTAGTTTAATTCATATAGGCTGACTCCTTTTTTAAATCAGATCGAACGTCTACGGGGCGGTCTTCTGCCAAAGGATCGCGTACGAGCAATTCAGAAGGAATTGGCGGGATTCTTGGATGCAGATGTCCTAAACCCAAAAGAGGAATACTATTCGGATGTGTATAAACAATAGGGATTGTACAAAGAGCTTATATTGTATGTAGTGCATGAACTCGATCCATGTATCGAATGTAATATGTTCGACACTTGGATCTATATTGTCATGATGATCTTGTGTAATATAATGGTTCCTTCATTGATGAGTGCAAAACACTAAATAAACAATAAAAAAACATAAATAAATTCTCTGCCGCAGCACAAAAAGTGGCCAAAATGCTGCCGCGGCAACAAAAGTTGCCAAAATGAATTCTCTGCCACGGCAGATGGTTATTTGTCCCGGTTCGTGTTACGAACCGGGACGGTTGCTCCCCCCCTCGCCCTCTGCCGCGGCCACGTGTACTCCTTTTTGTCCCGGTTGGTGGTTCAACCGGGACTAAAGGTTGGGGCTTTAGTCCCGAATTCCCCGTTTCGGTTGGGCAACCGAGACTAAAGCCCCTTACCAACCGGGACACATGGCCCTGTTTCCACTAGTGTTAGGATCCAAGATATAAGGAGAATGTACATAAATATCTAAATATATTGAATAATTACAAGATAAAAGATTTATTGGTGAACTGTAAATATTCATACATCTGTTTACAACCCAGTACACGGCCCTGGACTAGAAGCAACAGCAACATTCCTCGAGCAGGATACCTAATACTGGGCTACAAAAGAGGCGTCTCTGCACCTTAATCAGATCAGCTTCAGCGCCATACTACAATACTTCGACAGGGTAGCACCGTCTGCAAGGTTCCACCACTTCAAGCTTCACTCTAGAGGGGACTTTCCCCTTTATGTGTTTTCTGATTACCAACACTGCTTTACGGGTCGCCATGGGACTATCCAAGTGAGCGCATTTATTTGATCTGTCATCGGCACGACCATCAGTAGTGTCCAACCTAAGGCACTCTGAGTGATGCTGAATTTTCAAGAACTAGATTTAGGGGTGCGCCTTGGCGCACGACCCTGTGATATTCATACTAATTTATATTGTTTGTTCCAATGATAGAAACTGAGGAAGGGAAAATATACTAATTTACATTGTCTATTGCGACTATAGAAACCGAGCAGGAAAAAAGATACTAATTTACATTGTCTATTACAACGATAGAAGCCGAGCAGGAAAAAAAGATGTGTTGGGCAAGCGCCAAGTAAAATTGAGTAACCATATCCACAATGATTTAATAAAAGTGATTTAGAAGTGTTCCTTCGGCAATAAATTTGCAAAAATTAAAACATTAAGATGGAAGTGTGTTGTAATTGCGATACAAAAAGGCAGCGGCAAAAGCAATCAAGAAAATATGAGGATATATTACAATAACTAATAGTTAAATTATAACATAGTAAGTGTTATTGTATGGCCTTGTCCAGTTATCAAGATACAAATATTTCAGGAAAACACTATGTTAAGCATTTATACAAATTAATGATAAGCCGTCAATGAATAGGAGCCATAGAAAATATATAGGTAAATATATTTCACATAGTAGTGACCGTTTAAGTTTAAACAAAACACTGGTCTTTCATACATAAGGTCCCTCTTCCATAGATAAGGATATGTGAGAACCTTCAGGTTCCCTCACTACGATATGTCCAAACTATCAGTTGGTAGCAATGTACCCTGCATATACACTCACCAGATTATTACTTCTTCTCAGCCTAGCATAGTTGTTACTCTGGAATGATTCCTTGTGCTCAACTTCTTGGATCGCAGCTTGCTCCTTGGCTTCGCGCACAGTGGTATGTGGATGGCTAGTGAAAGAAATCTTTCTAAAACTCTGTTGCATCCTATGTATATAAATGAAGATTCAAATAAAAAAAATTCACCTACGTTGTACACCATCGGTGAAATGGAACAGCAGAGCAAATATATGTAGAAACGACGCTGCTATAGGTACGACAGATTCCTGTCCGATATTGTAGTAGGTGAGCCGGGACTCTGAATCGCACTGTTTTGTTTGGGTTTGGGCCGGGGCTGGGCCTAGAAATCTAGATCGTATCATCTCTTGTTGGCCCCACCTCTTAAATTCAACATTTATTTTTATTTTTCTTATCCCCTTTTCTAGTGCTTGGACGGAGTGTTCGTCTGTTCGAGGATGCTTAGGTACAATTCGGACAGCTCACCGATTGGCACCACCCCGCGCAAGCATTGCCGCTTCTCGCCATCCTTGGTTTCATGGTGCTCCTCATGTCAAGGCATGGTGACAAGCTGAGATTGAAAGACGCTGCACTGGTGAGGGGATTATAGGCTAGCTGTCTGACTACACGGAGAAGGGCACGCCACTTGCTAGTTCGATGATTGGAGATCGATGCAAGCTTCAATCGCATATGTGAGTTTGCAGCTCATTTCATTTACCCTATATACTATTCCCGTGGCTTGATTTTCCAAGAAATTTGACTTACAACATATAGTGAATGAATGTTTTGTCTCTGTACTCTACTTGCAAAAATTGATATGTCTGTGCATATACAGAAGTTTGAGTTATAGGCAGAAGAAACATCTCCTTATCATAGACATTGAACAAAAGAACATAGTACTTTTCACTCAACAGAGAGCAGTTTTGAATTCGTTCTCTGTAACCAAATCAAATTGTGGTATCCGGTGCTATTAGAAAATTGTCCAGTCCTTTAAGAAGTACTCCATAGCGTGCCCCTTTTATTCATTCAGATTTACAGCTAGCAGGTCCATGCCATCTTTCTTTCCATCTGAAATTTAAAGAACTCAGTTAGCCATACAATTAATAGTTTAAGAATAGAACCTGGAGAATATCAACGTAGGACATCATATCGACTGCTGGAGCATGTACACTTGTTTGGGGGTTCCTGGAACAGGAAATAGTGCTTGAGTTGTTGAGTGTCATATAGTACGGTAATGTTCAACTGCTAAAACTAAGTACATGAAACTCATTTGAAAATTAACATGCACTGCCTGCCTCATATCCTTCGCAACGTTGTAAGAATATCGAAAAATTACAAATAAGAGGATATATGGAAATTCAGATACCTTTGTCTGATATATATTTTCTTCTTGGACAGACCATCCACCTCAACTTTCTGTGACGGAAACCTACGCCTAAGAACGTTTTACATGAGACTTCAATCAGCATAGCACAGAACAAAACAGCACACATGCCTAAACATTGGAAAACAGTTTCACCGTCGAGAACAGAAGCTACCTCCTGTCAGTTTAAGTCGCGACTGGAACAAGTGACGGATTTGGGTCACCAACCATAGCTGAACCAAGCTGACATAGAAGGTAAGTAAATCTTAAGAAAAAATCAGGCTATAGAATAAAAAAGCATGAGCACTCATGGGTAACATGCAGGTAGTCACCTCTTCAGACCCAACCCAAGGGGGCAACTCCAGCACCTCTTTATACCCAACTTGAGGAAGCAATTCCTGGAGTAGGGCTATGTGGACAGATGAACCATTAACATCTTTGACAGCGCTGCACAAAGGATGGAAGAAATCAATATTAAGTCACATAATTTTCAAGTGTATACGAAATGGCATGTGAACTCCTGCATCAATGAATCTACTCATGCTGCAATATACCTCACTTTTGTCCCAAATGCCAAAGTCAGGATCTTTTCTAGACTCAGGGCAAGCAAGCTTCAAGACTATACCTTTCATACACTACATGCCCTTGTTCAAATAATTGCTAGGTCAAAGGTAATCCAGTTTTGCTACATATATCAATAACAATAGCATAAGCTTCTAGCATTTTCCCATGTTCTAGTTGCAGAAAGAAATTCATTCTTTAGTAAACCAAATACTACCTCCATTCCGGTTTATAAGGCAAATACGTACTTCGAGAAAATAATTTGACCATAAATTTGGTCAATAAAATACAAACTATATTTAATAAAAATTATACCATTAGATTCATATTTAAAATACGTTTCTAATGGTATAATTTTTGTGACATATGATTTATATATTGTTGACCAAATTTACGGTCAAACTATTTTCTTGAAGTACATATTAGCCCTATAATCCGGAATGGAGGGAGTAGGAACTTTTTTAGATGAATGTGCAAAATATAAATGTAAATAATGGACCCTCAGTATTCTTCACCTATACCATGAAAAATATTAGCAACATTTGGATACAATCAACCAGGATTCAAACTAAATATTTGCAGCATTCAAAAATCTTCATCATAAATCTAACTGGAAATACACCTACATATGCATGTTGCTTCCTTTGTAGAAACATCCAACATGCTAGGAATAACACCATTGCATGACATCATACAGTGTACAACTAAATATTTCGTGTAGTATTATTCAATAAACAATTTCTATAAATCAGAAACTAATATCAGGAGCTTTGCCATCTAGAGCCAATAAAAAAGGCAAGAAAAAACCCTTGACCCAGCGTACAAACAGAAAACAGAAACCCAACCAGAGTGAAATTCATAAAGAAGAAAACTCTACTGGATCACTGTAGAAAACCGCAATATACCCGTGACACTCATCATGTAGAGAGGCCAAGAGGAACGCAAACTCATTTTTACCTTTTCTAGAACACAAAATCACAATATCAGTTTAAATTTTCTAGAACAATAAACCACAATTGCGAAACTATGAAGTGGATATAGAAATCATAAATTGACACGACATGTCGCCGAAATCCAAAGAGACCACAAAGTAAAAGGTGCAAATCTTCGTACTAAAGATAAATCATCAAACTGGGGGTTGTCTACTTGCGGTATCAAGCTGAAGATGTAGTACCAATAGTTATGCCTAACACTCGAGATCATCTCCCATGACACAAAACCCTAAATCATGGTCTCATTGTCATAATCTTGGTTGGTCAGCAGCAAAAGAGTGCAAAAAAAACACGAAAAAGCCAGCAAGAAATTCTTTCTGCCCTATAATTATAGAATATATACTAACAGTAAGGTATTATTTGTTCTCTCAGTGCCCTTGAAGTACATAAAGAGACAATCAAAAAAAGGAAGACAATGCAAAAAGAGGTTCATTTCTTGAATTTCGTTTAGTAGAATGTCCTCCAATATCCAATAATTTATAAAAATGACGCATTGAGAAATTTCAGTTACCCCGGGCCAAATTATCCCCTAATAAATATTTAAGTTGAACTAATTTTTTTGGCTTGAATTACATACAAGCAACATAAAAACCAAGATGGGGAAAACATAAGAGCAGATTATGGAGCTTCTTTTCATTTATCGGAGATGTGATTCCAACAGAAAAACGAGTCGTTTCTATAAAAAAAAAATAGATGCGCAAGGAAAATGTTAAAGTAGTATGCTTTGCAATCATTCAATTGACAAATAATGGTGAACCGATGAACTCTAATCTAGCCTAAGAAATTTTGAGAAAAAATAGAAAAAAACATTGAAACATCATGTGAAACATAGAAACTTGTTTTTCACGGAATCCCTTTGCATTAAAATTTAGCCTCTTTATCCCATAAATTACCTAAATGTGGGTAGGTATCACGATCCTATAATCATGACAGATGGGTCTTGTCATATATTGAGAAAGAAGAGGTATCACGATCCTATAAACATGATAGAGGTATCACGATCCTATAAACATTTTTTTTCTATCTTTTCTACTTGCAAACTGAATATGACTACAAAAAGCACAGGTAGCATATTTATAAACAACAAAAGGGTAGAGGCTAAGAAATGGAACCTCAGATTACTCTCTCCAGCTTAAGACACAGTGCCCTCTCTATATCAATATACTCTCCTTAAAGGAGGACATAAACGATATTGTGGACCGAATAGTATAATAAATATGGCATATAGTCTTCCATCCCCAAGCCTGACACACCAAGAAAAAAATCACAAAATCAATGGTTAAAAACAATGAAATAAATCAGCTAATTGGACAAAAAGAAACTGCAGAAAGCTTGTAATCAACAAAAACAACAGAGCGACCAAATATTCCTTCAAGTTCTGGAACTAAGGATCCATCATGTTAAGAACTGCCCACTTATTCCAACAAGTTCAGTAATATCCACTTGATTTAGCCATACAAGCTGCATAGGTAAGCAGCTGTAGCATAAGAATCCAAAAGCAACTGCATAAGCCGAGCATCGCTGAAGGATAGAACCATCATCCAGGTGAGACGCACAAGGAAATGGTGCCCTAGGTTTAGTTTATACTTACATGCCCTAGAACAAAATGGATAAAGGCGATCTTTAGTCCATACGGGATATTCATAATAGGGTTTATACAACTACTGATGATTTATGGCACCAGAAGAAAGCACTCTTGAAACGCAAAGCACAGATTATTAGGTGACAAATTAAAAGCTCAAACAAATGGACAACAAAGAGTAGAGGACATCATCTAATTCTATAAGGAAAACCCACTCAGGTTTGCAAGAATATAAAAGAACAAACCTAGGCACACACATGGAAAGTACACATAATATTACCTGTCCGTGATTCAGCGTTTGTTCTTCTTGGGTTGTCCATCGGCCTGAGTTGCCTGACACTTCAGTGAAGCCGTTATTTTCCTGCTAGAATATTAAAAAGGTCTGAATCAGCGAATCTTTCCACCAAGAATAGCAAGTGCTTAACGATGTTGGGCGAAATGTGTTGAATTATACATACATATGAAACCTAAGCAAGAAGCAAGCTAATTTTTGTTTCAGCAACTTATATACACTTGTGAACCAAAGGAAGGAAGGGCCTTCTAAAACACTCAAAAAGAGATCTCACAAGATATATGATAGGCAAATACTCAAGCACGAAGATCGGTAAAAGAGAAGCAAACTGGAACATAAAACTAACAAATAAATAACCAGGGATACAAAGAACAAGCAGGAAAAATAACCGAGCAAGCGAAACCATAAGAACTACAGCCAGCTCCGCTCTCATTCCCTCATAACTGAAGTCATGTACAACAAACCCATATAAGCCTTGCAAGAAGCACATGGATTGCAAGGTAGACTCCTCAAACGGACATTGCGAACCACCTGACACACAAGACCAAAAGAAGACTTGGGTGGGTGTGGCTCCTTCTTGGACAATAGCGATCCCAAGATCCACGCCCCAAGAATGGAACCATCACAGCCCACCTCTCGTAGGTAGGAATGGTACGATAACCGGCACCGGGAAGCAACCAGATCGAGCAAATGAACGGATGAATAACAGACAGTAAACATCATGTACCAGCATAGACATAAATAGAAAAACCAAACACACGCCAAAAATTGATAAAGAACCCAGGGAGTACACTGGTATCAGGAATAGAGTATTTACATTGTTGGATAAACAGAACAAGTATAAACGGAAGATAGATACTTGTGCTATAATACAAAGAAAGAGAACACTACCTATTGGGAGAAAGTTAACAGCAACAATAATAAATACCTAAGTCAGAAAACGCCGTCTGAAGCCCAAGCAAAACCGACTAATTCTCCATTTTGGAAAGGACTTATGCGGGTAAAGACAGAGTTCTTTGCTAGAGGTCACTTCAAGGTTGGAGATGGGGTAAACACTAGGTTTTGGAAGGATACATGGTTAGGAGATTCACCGCTAGCGCAACAATATCCATCATTATACAACATTGTACATCGGAATAATGTCACCATCTCACATGTCCTATCTCAAGTACCACTAAACATTGGATTCAGGAGGGCGCTCAATGGTGACAAGTGGACCGCTTGGCTTCATTTGTGCCAAAGACTTATGATGGTTCAGTTGTCAGATGAACAAGATAAGTTTGTATGGAACTTAAGCTCGTCTGGGGTGTTCTCGGTTAAATCAATGTATGAAGATCTTATGAATGATTATACGGTCTTCCTTCAGAAATATCTTTGGAAAATAAAAATCCCACTTAAGATTAAAATTTCCATGTGGTTCCTTCGTAAAAATGTGCTTCTTACTAAGGATAATATTGTTAAAAGGAATTGGGTAGGATGTACCAAATGTTGTTTATGTGGGGATCAGGAAACCATAGAACATTTTTTTATATCATGTCCTTTTGCTCTTCTCCTGTGGCGTATTGTCAATTTTGCGTATGATCTATCACCTTCAAATAATATCTCACATATGTTTGGAAGTTGGTTGGATGGAGTAGATAAATCATCTAAGGCTATATTTCGCATTGGTGTTTCTGCCTTATGTTGGTCTATTTAGAGATGTAGAAATGAAATTATCTTTAACAAAACAAAAAAATTAATATTTTGCAGGTTATCCATATAATGGCGCATTGTGTTCAGCTTTGGGCGTTCTTACTACCCCAAGACCAGCGGGTTATTATGGCTACTGGATGCAGCCATTTGCTGATGGTCGCGTACCATATGTTCAGCCAATCGTTTTGGCTGCAGCGTAATACATTACGGGATGTCACTAGTGCAGAGCCCCCCCTTTAACTCCGGTTGGGAGGGCCCTCTAACAGCGGTTCCTCAACCACTGTTGAGGGTTCGGTGTTAGAGGGGGGGGCCTTTAACACCGGTTCTTATACGAACCGGTGTTAAAGGGTGGCGCACGTGGGGCTGCCGCAGGCCTCAGGCCCCCCCTTTAACACCGGTTCGGGGATGGAACCAGTGTTAAAGGTTCTTCTGCCGCGGCAGAGATTTAGGCCGTTTTCCTGCCGTGGCAGAACTCTGCTGCGGCAGGAAAACAACCTAAATCTCTGCCGCGGTAGACATCTGCCTCTGCCTGCTTCGGCGTATTTGGAGGGGGAGGGGAATCGATCGGGAGCGGTATACACATAAATCGTCATCGGTACATACGAGTACATGAATAATTAAGCAACTATTATTATACACAAACATCGTCATCGGCACATACATCGTCATCGGCACATACATCATCATCGTTCATTTTGGTGGATATCTAAAGAGTTCTCCGCCAGGCGTGACGACCTCATCAAGTATGAACCCCGCCAATTCCTCTTGAATGACTCGTATGCGTTCAAATGGTAGGAGTTGGTCCCGCATCCGTTCGATCTGAATATATATGAAGAATGAGACGTCAATATATATATAAGAATAAAACTCAACACAATTGATGGTAATAAAATAATGTTGTGGACTTTGTTTACTTACTCTAAGTTGTTCTAGTGCGGCTTGGCCCGTCGCACATATCGTGTTGCGAATGAACTCGCAAACATAGTACCCACATAAGTTATTGCCGTGTCCCTGATGCGCGCACTTTACGAGAATAGAGAGTTCAATCAAAATAATAATCAATAAAGCATGATATAATGGAATTGGAAGCAGAATCAAAGAGATACGCAGACCTAGCTAGCTAGTATTACTTACATTTTGGTCTACAAATTTTAGTTCTTCTGACCATTCACCCATGGCCCTGCCCGTGAACCTTTTCCAAACCCTGTCCGGCAAAAAAATGGATAAAGGAGTAATTAATTACTTGTTGTCACGAAAGTTGCCGATCTAGTGCGATAATATGATTGAAATTACCTCTGGAGCATCTCTCTAAAGTCTGCCCATATCTCTTTTCTTTTCAGTGAGTCCATGACAAGGACTTTTCTTGAGTCGGGTTGAATGACTAGCAGAATAAAGTGGAACCTACGCACGCATAACTCATCATCAGTTACACTTAACATCGAGTAAGCCGAAATAGAATGTGTACAAGAGAGAGGGTAACAGTACTCACGAGAAGTTGTAAGGCAATAGTATTTCCCTTTTGGTTTGTTGTCTCAGTAAAGACCTTAGCAAGTAATCTTCTGTTTGCCCGGGTTTGGTTCTTACCACTTCTTCATGAACTCTATTTGGGTCAACGAACCCAATGTCAAAAGGGCCTCCTTTCCTGCATTCCATAACCTTTTTCCTGCATAATAGTATATACATATATGGTGAGCATATATATACATGCAATTAATAAAGTGAATGAGATGAGATATAAATTACAGAAATAGTACTTACACACAATAAAGGCTGATGGCAGCTTTGTCGAGTTCCTTCTGATTGAATAGAAAATGCAAGTCTTGAATGTTGAAGTCGATCCCGTCGTCTCCGCAGAAGAAAATCTCATCTCTTATATGCGCCGTGATCCATTCTTCTTTTCTCGTCTTGCAGAAATCAAGGTACCACTTGTGCAATTTTCGCATCTTTGTTGGTAGATTCTTGAGCTCCTCTTTCTTGACGAGATTCTTCCCATACTTCCATGGCTGTATGGGGTTGGCATCGCATTTGGGCAAGTTGTCTCCCATGACGTTCAAGTATGCAATATAAGTCATCCCCATCTCATTGGCCTTTCTTTGTAGCTCTGCCTCGTAATCATTTACGGGAGGAGCGTCCCGTGTGTCGAACATTTGGAGCGGGGCGCATGATTGGTTTTCCTGCTCTCCGAGCATGGGAACTGTTTTCTGGGGTGCCTCACGACTGCTACTTTCAGTCTTTCTACGGCGCCTTGCACCCGCCTTCAAAATCTGGCGCTCGTAGTCCGGCACAAGTGGGGTTTCAGGTTTCAAAAGATTTTTGTAAAACTTCTCCACCACCGCCGGATCTATTTTCTCCTTTGGCTCGGCCCGTCTAGGTGCAAAGAATTTCTTGACCTGTTCTTCCGAGATCCTATTGGTCTCCTCGTCACTGCGATTCCACGGTAAAACCGGCAATGGCTTGGCGGAAGGCTGCGGGACATAGTTTTTTGAACTCTTTGGCGTACGGTTTCCTGCGGATTTCTTTGTGGCAGTGCTACTGATGCTCTTCGTGGCAGTGCTCTTCCGCTTACGCTGAGGAGATGGCTGAAGCACCGGAGATGGCTGATGGGCCGGAGATGGCTGCCGCGCAGGAGATGGCTGAAGCACCGGAGATGGCTGCCGCGCAGGAGATAGCTGAAGCGGCTCAGGCTCACACGCCAAGGGAGACGGCGGGGGTGCCAGTGACCTCCAATTTGGAAGCACGATGTGTTCCTTCTTCCAAAGAATGGTTGTTTTCACTGCAAATTTGAGTTGAGTTTCCCCTTCACCTGTAGCACGGTCAAGTTGTGCTTCCTCATATTCCTTCACAACCTCATCCACCTCGACAATAGCATAGCCATCTAGAATCGGTTGGCAGTGGTAAGTTCCACCAGCTACAGGAGGTAAGGCATAGCCGACAGCCACCTTAATGGATAAGCCCATTAATCTCACATGCAGCTCAGCGTGTTCGCTCTCCGTGATCTCATCCACGGGGTATCGAGGACCCGCCATTTCAAGCGTGGGCTGCACGTTCTCCGTGGAAGCCTGCTGCTTTTCAGTGATCAGCCACGGCAGCTTCCAATGCAGGCTCTTTGTGCCGCTGAGATGGGCCGGTAGCTTGATGGCTCTGTTGTGCATTCACTTGCGCCTGCAGCGCCGCAAGTGCATGTTCTATCTGTGTCATCCGCTCTGTACGCTCTTTTTCTTTTCTGACGCGCCATCTGTAAGAGTCGCTCCACTCGGCAAACCCATCCTTCCACGTCATACCCCCTGTGCCTCGTGCATGTCCAGGCAGGGGCGGATTTATCGTCCGGGCACCCTGGGCACGTGCCCGGGCTCGATGTTGCCATGCAATTGCACTCCGGCGAGCTCCTGGAGAGTTTCGCAACACCGGAACAGCAAGAAATCTCGACCTGAGCTGAAAACGATGAATAGCTGGGTCAAATAGACTGTTTTCTTCTCGTATGGGCCTACTCCCAGTAGCTCCCACGGGGCTACAGGCCCATTGCGCCTCTTGCTTGGCATCTTGGGCCACAACAGGCGTGCTTGTGTTCCCGGGAATCGATCTTAGTTCCTGAGGATGGTCGAAACAGCTAGCATCTCCAATCGGACACGAGACCGCATGTTATGACTCTGGCGAGCGGCGGCGAAAATAAGAAACGCAAGCGGCGGCTCCGACAGACGGTGTCTCGTCCGCGTTACTGCGCCAGCATGCGGCATGAGCGAATTTATGACTTCAACAAGGGCAAGACCTTGAGGAGGCAAAGCAGCAACATACATCGACAGTAATGTCAGCTGGAGCCACCGGCATCTGTCGCAAACACAACTCGTTGTTGCTCTCTCTTTGATTTACCGACAACTAGATTGCGGCATTGCGTGGATAATATTTAGCGTGACATTTGTTATAGTATGTCATTTTGCTTTCATCTACTGTAGGATCTATTGAACGTTTGTGTATATAATTGCATGATATTTATCAAATTCTCATGTTTGATACTTCTGGATCATGATAGACTGGAGTGAAATACTTTAACTTTTGGTGTGCCCGGGCTTCAATAAATTGCTAGGTCCGCCACTGTGTCCAGGGTGTTCTTTTTTACCGATGACGCGTGTGAGCTGGTCATTCTCTCTGTCGGGATGGAAGGTCCTGGCGGATGTTTCCTCGTATGCCGTGATGAGTTCAGTGACGGGTTTGGCAAGGAGGGTTGGGAAGATACACAATCCTGTTTCTGGGTCCAACCTTGCCCTGATTCCGTAGAACCAAGTCTTTGCACGTAGGTCCCACCCATTTTTCTAGGGTGTGATCCCTATAGCGCGCAGGGCCTTCTCAACTTCCTCCCACTTAGGCCTCTGAGATATGTAGCCACCTGACCCCGTCCTCTGGTGATATTCCTTCTTCAGGGCATTAAGCGTATTGGCTTCTAACCTCTTTTTAGCTATAGCACTTTTTTATATGTCTCAAATTCGGGCCAGTGAGGTCTTATCTTTGCATAATATGCGTCTTCGAAATTTGGAGTCTCGCCAGATTTGACAAATTTGTTCAATTTTGTCTTCCAGTTGCGGAAAGCGTCAGCCATCTTTTTTAGAGTCCACTCTTTGACCTTTTCCTTTATAACCGCGTTGTTTTCATCCTCCTCTGGCGGAAGGGTGAAGTTTACCAACAACGAATTCCAAAGTGTTTCTTTGGATCTTTCATCGACAAAGGTACCGTCACCCTTCTTTGGCTTATTCCAATTTTCAATTATGATTAGGATTTGGTCCCTAACAAGAACTCCAGCCTGACGTACAAATTTGTCTGCGGCCTTCTTGGGCTCCATCGGCCTGCCATCAACACGGACTGCTTCGATCATGAACTTTGCACGATCTTTCAACCGCTGGCTTGCGCCTCGCTTGCTCTTTTTCGTAGAAGAAGATGGTTGCTGGCTGGTCGATCCAGAGGGCTAAAAGAAGAAAGAAGCGTTAATTAATACATGTAGAAGAAGATTGTTGGTGGAAGTCAGCAGAGGCTTAATCAATGCATATACCTCGCCGGACTTTGTAACCACTAAATTGCGTTCACCGGAGTCTTCATCTTCTCCATGACTAGTACTTGAGCTGTCGTCATCATGTCCCTCCAAGTTCAGATATTATGAGGTGTCCTCATCAATAATGTTCTCTATTATTTCTTCTTCTTCAAGGTTTCTACTAAGTGGATCCATAGTTTCTAAAACAATAATATTATCTAGAGTAAGAGTGTAAACATTCAAGTGGACTTGGATTCATACACAAATATACATATTATTCATACAAAAATACACAAATAAATACACAAATGAAATTAAAACCCTAAGGATGCTTGATCATTTTAAACGAGTTCCGAGGGGTCGATACCCTAATCAGGATGAGTCAGAGGTCCAATTTGTATACAAGTTTTAATCTATGCATGTAGTACAATTTATATTAGCCGGTGAAACTATGTTGCCCGCGAACCCACCCCGCTTGACACCCTATCTATACTACTACTCCCCCCATAATTACATGCCATCTTAGTTTCGAGTTTCCCGATTTTGACCATCAAGTTCACCACCAACACTAAGTAAACAATATTATCGATGTTACAACATCAGAAAATTTACTCAAATATTAATACACGACTACATCTTTTATACATCACACATATTCCCCACATTGTTCACAGAGGACGACTGCCGGACGCAGAGGCGTGGACGGCTGCCGCATTGACACATTGTTCACATTGTTCACATTATGCCGCCAGCTTTGACGCATTGTTCACATTGTTCACATTGTGCCGCCGACGACTGCCGGACGCAGAGGCGTGGGCAATGACTCGGCTCAATGCAGGTGGCGGCTCGAGGGCGGCGGCTCCGAGGGCGAGGCGGCGGCCTCGGCAGCGAGGCTGCTCTACAGATGCATTATAAAATAATTGCATTTTAAATTATTTCATTTTAAATTATTTTTTGGAATATTATAAAACCATTTGCATTTTTGGAAGTTACATAAACAATTTTCTTAATTAGAAAACATTTATGGAAATGTTTTTATCGCTTACAGATAGGGCCCACATGTCAGGTATTTTCTTCACTGAAATAATTACAGAAATAATAAAAGAAAAAGAAAACGAATATTGCATCACGCTGACGTCAGCAATGGAGCTCCTCCCAGGTCGATCTTGCTCCCGTCGATCTGCTACACGCGGGGACTTGTGGTTGGGCTGGTTGGAAAGAGGAGGTCGAGGCGGACCTAGTAGTGGCGGTGCCTCCCCTTTTTGGTCGCCGGAGAACAGAGAACAAGGAGGAACTACGGCGGTCGGCGGCGGTTACACGATGTGGAGGCGATATAGACCGTGAGGGAGGAAGAGAAGATGTGCCTGAGCACCAGAGGCTCACCAGGAAGCCGATGGTGGGGTCGACGAGGCCGGGGAAGGTCGGGGACGCCGGCGTTGTCGATGGCGAGCGGAGGACAGAGGTGGGTGACAGGGCCGATGATCCAGGGCACCCACGGACGATTCCTCCCTCACTCTCCGAGGGCGGTGGAGGCCGGCGGTGGCTTCTCTCTGCTCCGATGGACGGTGGCGGTGGCGGCGCTTCTCTCTGCTCCGATGGCTGTGGCATGGCGTCTGATGGCGGTTCGATCGCTCTGGAGGAAGAAAGGAAGGGAAGGCGAATTTAATACCCCCCCTTTAACACCGGTTCGTGGCTGGAACCGGTGTTAAAGGGGATTCCGTTGCCAGCATTACCCCCTTTAGCACCGGTTCCAGCCACGAACCCGGTGTTAAAGATCTGTAAAGCGAAGCAGCAAATCGCCCTTTAACACGGTTTCGTGTCTGGAACCGGTGTTAAAGGGGCATTATTCATGCATTAAAGGGCATTTTAAATTCAAAAAATAGGATATGAATTTAGAAAATTCATATCTTTTTCATTTCAACTCAGAAAAATATGAATAATATATCATAATTTTCAGAAAAATAATATCTATCCATTCATGTAAATCATTTTATATTTACTTTACATGAATTTTTTCAAAATGATTAAAACACTTACATATAAATTTTGATTATTCAATTCAAACAAAAATAAATTGTTAAATCCTAAAACTTTGAACATAAGAAATATTAAGCATCTAAAAATAAATCTAACCCTATTTTATTAGAGCAAATCATATTTTAATGCCACATCTTTTGTATTAACATTTTTGAATTGATTGGATATTTAAATGTCGCATCTTTTGTATACACTTGAATCTCACCAAGCCTCGCTCAACTTGCATTGTTTTTTTGATAAAATAGCATATTGTGAACCTAAAAATGATTTTTGTAAAAAATCATGAGCATCGTATCATGTACCTGTAGTTCATATCTGACCCACTTCCTGCCGAGGTGGTAGGAAGTTGTCTCTTTCACCAGAGGTGGACGGAAAGGTTTCAGATCCCCCTGTTGGTACATTGTGCATATAAGGTGGTCTAGTATTTTTGTAAAATGTGTTGGTGGTTTTTTGAATTAGCCATTTGGTGGTTGCTTCACAAAACCGTCCGTTTTTTATGCTCGGAAAATGGAAAATGCCTTTTTGGTGCGATAAAAAGGAAAACTTCCTCTTGCAACATTATTTGCCATGCCATGATGCACATGTATGCAGAATATGGCCATATTATCACAAACTATGCCTTGATTCTAGCCATAACATTGGTCATTTGACCCGAAAGCCAAGAAACCTCGAATGAGATAGGTCATTTTGTGAAGGTTTTTTCGAGACATAATCAATATACCAAGTTTGAGATTTTTCCTTCTAACTATGTCACATAATATAACACCACGCGAAGGTTTCGCACTGTTTCGATCTTTTTTTATTTTTTATCCCCTTTTTAAACTATCGACAAACTTTGTCGAACAACGGGCATGATGATTCTTAGCTCGGGGCCAAGCCTCGCTCAACTTGCATTGTCTTTTTTTTTGATAAAATAGCATATTGTGAACCTAAAAATTATTTTTGTAAAAAATCATGAGCATCGTATCATGTACCTGTAGTTCATATCTGACCCACTTCCTACCGATTCGGTAGGAATTTGTCTTTTTCACCAGAGGTGGACGGAAAGATTTCAGATCCCCCTGTTGGTACATTGTGCATATAAGGTTGTCTAGTATTTTTGTAAAATGTGTTGGTGGTTTTTTGAATTAGCCATTTGGTGGTTACTTCACAAAACCGTCCGTTTTTTATGCTCGAAAAATGGAAAATGCCTTTTTGGTGCGATAAAAAGGAAAACTTCCTCTTGCAACATTGTTTGCCATGCCATGATGCACATGTATGCACAATATGGCCATATTATCACAAACTATGCCTTGATTCTAGCCATAACATTGGTCATTTGACCCGAAAGCCAAGAAACCTCGAATGAGATAGGTCATTTTGTGAAGGTTTTTTCGAGACATAATCAATATACCAAGTTTGAGATTTTTCCTTCTAACTATGTCACATAATATAACACCTTGAAGGTTTCGCACTATTTCGATCTTTTTTCTTTTTATCCCTTTTAAACTATCGACAAACTTTGTCGAACAACGAGCATGATGATTCTTAGCTCGGGGCAAGCCTCGCTCAACTTGCATTGTTTTTTGATAAAATAGCATATTTTCAACCTCGAATTAGAATGCAAATAATATTAAGTTACATAAAGACGAACTGGAACTGAAAATTAAGATACATAAAAGAACTGAAAATTAAGATACATGGCCAGATTAAGTAACAATCGGCCGAACTTGTTTCGGAATGTTGGAGTGATTCAGTCATGCTCCTGCCTACACCTGTAATACTCGCCACTGTAGTCGTCGTACTCGTCGCCGCCGTCATCGCTGTCGTCGTCGGGGTCGCCGTAATTGAACCTCTGGAGAGTACACGTGGGCTGGACTTGAGGGTAGCGCGTGGGCTGGACTTGAGGGTAGCACAGACGGGGGTTAGAGTCGGCGGCAGTGTCATAGGCCATGACGCTCTGGAGAGTCCGACCGCGCCACCATAGACGACGGCCGGCCTCGTTGAAGTTAGGAGGAGGTGGGCCGTCCTCCTCGTGCCTGGCGAGCGCCCTCTCACGCCGATCCACGAAGAAGGCTTCCCAAGTAGGGAAATAGTCGGGATGCCATCTGGGATTCCTCCGCTGCTCCGGCGTGAGCTCGAAGTAGTAGTGGTTCGTGATGGCCATCCGGCGCGCCACACCTAGAGGGACAGGAGGAACCGGCATGCCTCCGACGCTCAGCATACAGCCGACGGGGACACAGTAGCCCGACGGGCAGGGGTAGTTCGAGGCGCAAAGCGCCTCCGCCTCCGCCTCCATGGGGGTTAGTGCTACGGTGGAAGCCGACAGAGCCCAGTCCTACGGCATCTCCGAGAAACTGGTCATAGAGGCACTCCCTAATATGTGAAATTAGTTAGCTCCCAGGTGTATTGATCTAGTTAGAGAAGTTACGAAGCTGCAAGATGGTTTTCGAGAGCAGGGACACCACTACGGCCAGTTCGGGAGATGCCGTGAGCCTAGTCCTCCGGCATCTCCAAGAAACTGGTCATAGAGGCACTCCTAATATGTGACGCTGCGTTTGGAGATCAGATCTTAATGGTAAGTACGAATCGGGACAACTTCTTCTCATAGTCCCGGTCCATCCACAAAACATGACTAACACTCAAGACATGTATTAATATTAAAAACATGAACTAGAGTTACATAATATGAGAATGAACTTCTTGGCATATGTCCTTCCTTATGATCGCTTCAGACGTAACCATGGAGCATCTTCTTTACTTAACGGAATGCTTGGGTTAGTTTTCACTGTGAAGGGCGGAATTTCATCAAACTAATTATAATCTTCTGACATGTCTGTCTTGTCCTCGATTCCCACGATGTTTCTTTTCCCTGAAAGAACTATGTGACGCTTTGGCTCATCATATGATGTATTCGTTTGCATATTTTTTCTTTTTTTTGGTCTGGAGGACATGTCCTTCACATAGAAAACCTGAGCCACATCATTGGCTAGGACGAATGGTTCGTCTAAGTTCTTGTCTCTTTTATAAGATTGTTGAGATCCACCGTTGTCATTCCGTACTTCTTGTCTACCTTAACCCCTCCTCCTGTTAGCTTGACCCATTTGCATCGAAACAAGGGGACCTTAAAATTAGGTCCATAGTCAAGTTCCCATATTTCCTCTATGAACCCATAATACGTGGTCTTTTGCCCATTGTCTTCTGCTACATCGAAGCGGACACCACTGTTTTGGTTGGTGCTCTTTTTATCTTGGCCTATCGTGTAAAATGTATTCCCATTTATCTCGTACCCTTGGAAAGTACATACAGTCAAAGATGGTGTCCTGGCCAACAAGTACAGCTGATCTAACAGTGGTGTTATTCGTGAGAAGTCTTTGCAGCCACCGCCAAAACTCGCCATGTGTTCACTTATAATCCATTCATCGACCGCCGGGTGTTTGAGGCGTATTAAATTCTTGTGTTCATTGATATACGGGGCAACCAAGATAGATCTTTGTAAAACCGTGTAGTGTGCTTGATTGAGAGAATGCCCATCCCTACATATCATTGCTTTACATCCTAGGGTGCCTTTTCCACGCAGTCTCCCCTCATGTCGTGATTCTGGAACACCAATCGCCTTAAGGTTAGGAATAAAATCAACACAGAACTCAATGACCTCCTCTGTTACATAGCCCTTGGAGATGCTTCCTTCTGGCCTAGCACGGTTATGAACATATTTCTTTAAGACTCCCATGTACCTCTCGAAGGGGAACATATTGTGTAGAAATACAGGACCGAGAATGGCAATCTCTTCTACTAGGTGAACCAGGAGATGCGTCATAATATTGAAGAAGGATGGTGGGAACACCAACTCAAAGCTGACAAGACATTGGGCCACATCTTTTTGTAACCTGGTAGGCTTTACGGATCGATTACCTTCGAGATATTGCATTGAGGAATGCACATAGCTTCACAATGGGTACTCGAACATTTTCAAGTAGAAGCCCCTCAATGCAATCGGAAGCAATTGTGTCATAATCACGTGGCGATCATGAGACTTCAGGTTTTGGAATTTTTCTACGCCATATTTATTATTCCCTTTATATTCGACGAGAAGCCGACGGGACCTTGATACGCTTCGACATTCAAAAAAGATTTCCTTCTCTGCTTTGGTAAGAGCGTAGCTGGCAGGAGTTAAGTGGCATCGTTTACCCTTCTCGTTCTCAGGATGCATAGGCTCTTCAGGGGCTTTCAGACGTTGCTGGTCCTGCCATGCTTCCGGTGTATCTTTTGTCTTCCCATACACTCCTAGAAAGCCTAGCAGGTTCACGCAAACATTCTTCATCACGTGCATCACGTCGATTGAAGAGCGGACCTCTAAGACTTTCCAATAGGGTAGGTCCCAAAATATAGATTGCTTCTTCCACATGGGCGCATGTCCGGCATCGTCATTCGGAACAGATAGACTGCCAGGACCTTTTCCAAAGATTACTTCTAGGTCCTTGACCATACCAAATACCTCCTCACCGGTACGGAGGACAGGCTTCCTCCGGGGTTCTGCCAGACATTTGAAATGCTTGCCTTTCTTTCTTACTGGATGCAGGTTCGGAAGAAATCGGTGATACCCTAGGTACACAACCTTCTTACATTTATCCAAATATACACTTTCAGTCTCATCTAAATAGTGTGTGCATGCATTGTATCCCTTGTTTGTCTGCCCTGAAATGTTACTAAGAGCAGGCCAATCATTGATGGTTACGAAAAGCAATGCTCGTAGGTCAAATGGCTCCCCTTTGTGCTTATCCCACATACGTACACCTGGTTTGGCCCACAGCTGTAAAAGTTTTTCAACTAATGGCCTTAGGTACACATCAATGTCGTTGCCGGGCTGCCTCGGGCCTTGGATGAGCACTGGCATCATAATGAACTTCCTCTTCATAGACAACCAAGGAGGAAGGTTATAGATACATAGGGTCACAGGCCAGGTGCTGTGACTGCAGCTCTGCTCACCAAAAGGATTCATGCCGTCTGTACTTAGACCAAACCTTAAGTTCCTTGCGTCACGTGCGAAGTCCGGGTACTCTCGCTCGACTTTTCTCCACTGTGACCCATCAGCGGGGTGTCTCAACATCGCGTCTTTCTTACGGTCTTCGATGTGCCATCGCAACAACTTGGCATGCTCTTTATTTCTGAAGAGACGTTTTAACCGTGGTATTATAGGAGCATACCACATAACCTTGGCGGTAACCTTCTTCCTAGGGGCCTCGCCCTCAACATCGCCAGGATCGTCTCGTCTCGATCTTATATCAGTCGGTGCATACCGGCATGCATCCAAATTCTCGTACTTCTCACCGCGTAGAGGATGCGATCATTAATGCAGGCATGTATCTTTTGCACGTCTAATCCTAGAGGCGAACAACCTTCTTTGCTTGGTATGTACCGGGCAACTCATTATTTCTTGGAAGAAGATTCTTCATTTTACCAACAACTTTGAAAATGCTGTCAGTCACACCATTCTCGCCTTCCATTGCAGCAAATCCGGTGGTACCTAGCTTTTTGTGGCCATCTTCGCAAGTTGGATACAACAATGTTTTGTGATCCTTTAACATCTGCTCCAGCTTCTCCTTCTCCTTTTCAGTTTCACATTCTTCCTTTGCATCAGTAATGGCCCGACCAAGATCGTCATCAGCGGGCCCATCTGCTCCCTCTTGATCTTCATTATCTACCCCCGTTGCATTATCATCATATTCAGGATACATATTATGATAGTTGTCATCATCCTCTTCTTCTTCGTTGTCTTCCATCACAACCCCTTTTTCTCCGTGCTTGGTCCAACAATTATAGCTGGGCATGAAACCGGATCAAAGCAGGTGGGCGTGAATGGTTCTGGTATTTGAGTAGTCTTTCTTGTTCTGACAGTGAACACACGGACAACACATAAAACCATTGTGACCATGGTTTGCATTAGCCACAATGATGAAATTTTGGAGGCCCATAATGTACTCGGAAGTGCGGCGGTCACCATACATCCATTGCCGGTTCATCTGCATTAATATGTAGTATATATCAAAAAATAATAGGGAGATGACCATTTATATATATAGTACATCAATGACACATGAAAGGATAGTTGCCGACCTCGACCGAGACGGAAAGAGCAACAAGAAAACTTATTTTGAGCTCTCGGGCATTTCACCGAACACCTCTTGTGCATATGAAAAAAAAACTAGCACTCTTCACACCCTCTTGCTAGGCTCCAAAATGTGAAAGAATGGAAGAGTGGGGTGTGTGTGGGCTGGGGTGGTGTCTTATATAGCCCCCCCTTTAACACCGGTTCATGCCACGAACCGGTGTTAAAGGGGGGGGGGGCTGCGCGGGTCACTATTGCAGGGTCCTTTAACACCGGTTCGTGGCATGAACCGGTGTTAAAGGGGGGGCTCCTTTTTTGCCGCAGGGGCTATGCTGGTACGGCCCCCCCTTTAACACCGGTTCGTAGAAGAACCGGTGTTAAAGCCCTTTTTCGGGATCAACAAAAGACCTCGTTTCCACTAGTGTGTGTAATCTTTTTTCCTCCTTTTGTTTCGATGGTTGATCTATGCATCAACTTTAAGCGATCCATGAGTTGTAACAGTTGTAGGATGATGAATATTGGTGGATGTTTTTAATAAAGGCTGTGTGCATCAACCGATGCAGAGGCCGGGGATACTCCCCTTTTCGAAAAAAACATACCCGTGAACATATGCTAATAGTTTCAAGATTCGCACACTGTATGGAAGCTCTTCACGTACATAATGGAGGACACGGTAACATGTCATATCTAGGTTCTTCAATCGCAATGCTTCTCCGAGCGAGACCTCTACTTGGCCACCTTTAAAGTGAACGCTTTTGCTTCAGTGCGCACCCGTGTAGAAACCAGAAGTTGGGGAAAACACATGGACATCTAGGATACGCGCGGACGTTTCTTAGTTAGGGGCACGATCGTCCTTTCAAAATTTCCATCCTTGCTTTGTAAAAAGAAAAGAACCGTAGAAGCCTGCGTAGAAGCATGTACGGCCCGTTCACTGGCGCGTATTATACACGTATGCACGTGGGTGCCGAACCGTCGGCTTCCTTAAGTAGCATAGTCAGTGGTTGATGTGCGTTCCAACCACTTCAAAAAATTTCCCAAATCGGATAGCAAACCCTAGCTAGCCGTCTCTCCACAAATCCTCAATCGCGGCGGCCTTCCATAGAGAAGGGGAAGCATGTGGCGGCGCCCGCTGACAACACAGAGAAGGGGAAGCAGGTGGCGACGGGCGCTGAGCACGCAGAGAAGGGTGGCAAAGGGAGCTCCGGCTTCGGTGGGCACGTCTACACCGGTGTGCATCCAATGAAGCAGAAGTACAAGACGGAGGCGCAGATCAGGCGGAAGAAGAAGAACCTAAAGAACAAGATGTGTCAGGAGAGGAAGGAGAGGGGGAGAAGATCTACTCGCCAACGACGTCATGACCTTCCGCGAGTCTGACAGCGATGACTCCGATGAGGTAAGTCGAGATCTTGCTCCTACTGTTCTTGCCGCCAAGGTCTGCCTCGTCCTGTTCTTGCTAGGGTTTGTGGTGCTAGTAGGGTTATATGCGCCTAGCGATGCTAGTTTGTGCGAGGTTAGATGCGCCGTAGATTAGCTTCTGATTTCCCCATGACCCCTTTGGCGATGTTGTGATGGATGTAGGATCGAGTAGGCTTCTGTTTTGGCAGGCTAGGTCGTCAAGTGGTTCCTCTTACTTTGAATGTTATGACATCTGTAATCTGTGCCAAGTTTACATGCGCCTAGATGCTGTAGCTTATTCTTGGCCTTTGTGCCTGAGTTTTTGGTCTTGAACGATCTGCCAAGTTATAACCTGGCATTTCATTTGCAATGAAAATGGAATGGGGTTGCTGCCTATTGATCTTCACATATTAGCTACTGATGTGTTCTCCCTTGGTGCCAGTAATATAATTGATTTATGGGTTCTACTTGCGACCTCTTCGAGATTGTAAATTTAGGTAATGTGACCATGGATAGTTCAAGTTCATATTAGGTGTTCCTTGCCAAAAATTATTAGATAGTACAACAATGCTAATTTGTGAATTTGAATGTAATAGTTAAGTAAAAGAGACATGGGAATCTGTACCAGGTGCTTGTTAATATACTGTTATGTAGATTGTATGTGGTGCCATTTACTTTTCTTTTGAATTTAGTTCATTGGATCATCTGGTCATTTTATACTGAGCTTAATATACATAGTCTATGTACACATAGTCAGAGTGTCTGTCTTGGTAATTTGCTAGTCTTTTGAAATGCTTGTGTCACATAGAACATATGGTTCTAGTACATTCATGATAGTTGTTAAATTCAATACTTTTGTTTTGTATTTGTAAAATATTTGAAACATATCAAGCATTTATGTAGTTGTAGTTCTGGAGTTGAAAGCTTATGTTTTCTGTTATAGATGCATAAATTCCTGGTTGTAGTACTGCTAGTAACAGTTGCTGTTATCTTGCTTCATTGGTTTATTATTTTTGTTGCACTACTACTTTCAGCAGCTGTTTTCTTATGATCCACACATAAATTGGTAGTTAATGGTGATGTGATACAGCTTAAGATTATTACGTGTGATACAACATTCTGCTTCATAGGATTATAATTTTTATTGCACTACTGCTTTCAGCACATGAGATGTTCTGCTCCAAACTTAAGTTGTTAATTAATGCTCCAGTGATACAACTTAATATTAATAAGTGTGATAGATCAATCTGCTTGTAAGGCATAATTTTTTGTTGCACTAATGCTTCGAACAGATGTTTTGTTTTGTTGCACACATTTAATTTGTACATAATACTGCTCTGATCTAACTTTATATGTGTGACATATAAACTATTATGTTATGAATTTTAAATTTTCAAATAAAAAACAATTGTCCAAGTTTCCCGTTATTTACTATATGGCACATATAGTCGTATTTCACAAATTTATTATTGTAAGCCTTATTTCATTACACAAATTTGCACAAGAGTCAGACGATGTCAGGAGTGACGAGGAGGACAGGGACTGCAAGAGTCGTGTTGTGCTGAAGAAGTTAAAGGCTAGCGACATCCAGTACCTTCTAGGCCCAGGGGAGTACAAGTGCCCGTGGTCCTTTCGGAAGGAGATGCCAAAGGACTACCTGGGAATGC
Source organism: Avena insularis (assembly GCA_023614405.1). Classification (NCBI taxonomy): domain Eukaryota; kingdom Viridiplantae; phylum Streptophyta; class Magnoliopsida; order Poales; family Poaceae; genus Avena; species Avena insularis. Next base: position 386,244,032 of record CM042693.1, on the reverse strand, counting down.
TGCAGCATGCTACCTAGTATGGAGCTGGCAGGCAGAAGCATCAGCGACACCTTAAGGCCAAACACGCAGCTTATGACGTGTTCCTGCTGAAGCACCTCCCCTAGGCGTAGCTTGTGTCATGTGTGTCTATGCTAATCTAGTACTTATGTTTGAACTTTAATTATGCATGTTGTGTTGAACTTGATCATGTTGGTTACTGTGGTTGAACTACTGTGTGAACAATCTAATGTTTGTGCTTATGAAAGTTCTTTCATGTTTAACCTGGTTTGTTCCTGATAATTTTTAATCCTATGCATATGTATTGTGGTCGTGTATTTGCGGGAAATGGTAGCATAAAGGGATAACAAGGAAATCTGGGGAATGTATATGTGTTAGGGTTTCTTGAGCTAGTTCATAATGGATTAAAATAAATGATTAGCTGCATTACATTGACTAAATTTTACGTGCTTACAAATGGCTCTTTTAGTGTGGCATGTACGGTGCATTTTTAGTCAAAGTCTTATGTGAGACTCTAGATGATAGTAAGATTAGCTGGCGGTGATAGCCCTGGTTTATGGAAATGTATATCACTGCAGGGATAGCGTTTGGGTTTTATAAGAGGGATAAAACTATGAAGGTCGGCCCAATAAGACACCCAGGTAATGTGGGCTAGCTATTTATAAGAGAAATAGAAACCATAACTTCCTCACACCACCTTCCCAAAAGAATTATGGCACTACCGCTGATAGCCATCTGCCGTCAGAGTTGTCGCCCTGGTCGGGATCCTTAGTAGCCGCCATGTCTGTTTCAAGGTCGTCCCGCATGTCGCATAATCGGCACCCTGCGCCCTACATTCCCCTGGTTCCCTGCGGCGGCGTCGTCAGTAGGCACGTCTCAGGCACCGATGACCACGATGGCTGGGTCTTTTACAAGTGCAAAACTCATGGGGTAAGCATTCATTTGATTTGGTCCGATTTTCATGCAGTCGATGGCGCGCGTAGCTACAATATGAGCAGTGTTCATATAAAATTCAGTGTTTGATATTCAATGTTCCTAATTTTACAGACTGAATGCAATTTTTGGCGGTGGGAGTTGAAGTATGTGGAGTACTTGTGTGAGAACGGTTTTCTGATTGGTGATGCAGAAATATATGCTTATGGATGGGCAGAGGAGAGGAGGGAAACTCTGGAGCTAAGGAAAAAAGAAAGAGCAGCATTACAGCCTAGGAATGAGGAACTGGTACTGATGAAGTTGGTATCTACGGTTAATCTGCTTAAAGAAGCAGTGCTTCTTCTAAAATTTGTAATAGGGTTGTTAGTTGTACATTCTATTGCTTATTCAGCAGAAATGAAGATCCATGTGCGTTGCTGACGTAATTGAAAGAACATGTGGGCCCCATGTGTGGTTTTGGTAGTTAATAACAATCTTCATGGACTAATGTGTGTATTGAATTGTACTTGTAGGAATGGTCCATCGGCATTGCTTGGAGCATGTGTTGGCTTCAAGGTTGATGAAATGAGAAGAATATGTGTTGTGCAAGCTCAAAATGCGCCATCTGTAGAAGATCTCATGTTTAGTACTCGCCATCCTCGGTGATCATGGATCGATGATGAGGAATCAAGAGAGGCGTTCCATCTTAAGAAGGACAAGATCATATACATCAAGCTCAAGTGGAATGCTCAAGGCAAAGGTATAATCTTGATAGGTTTTCCCTTTTGCCGGTCTCATGTTGTGTGTGGGAGACCGGGTTTAGGATAGATAACCGTACTATCAAGAGGGGCTCTCGAATGAGTGATTCGGTCACATCGTTCGGAGAGAGCTCAAACCTTTGCATACTTGCATCATCATATTTGGTTGTTATTTGGTCTTATTCTTGTGAGGATATAGAGCTTATGCTAATCTCCATAACAAGTTCTTGTTCATCAAAATCAGATCTTCCGTTTGTATCTTGTTGCGATTTTGATTTATGCGGCTTTTCGGTTTCTCAACAAGTGAGGTATCTCACAATATTGTACTTGATACATTCTCACTTGGTGATAACCAATATTTTATAGAGTAGCTCATGTCGTCCTCTTTCCAACGCAATTGGAATTGGGTCAATCGAAGCTACCATTTAAAAGTTATGACCGTTCGAATATTTGCCAATTTGATTCTAATAAAGAAAAAGGAAAAACAGTTTTTCTGGGTTGTCCGGTACTACCGGGCCTAGTACCGGACACCCCTGTTTCGGCCCGTTCACTCTCAGTACTGTCCGGTAGTCCTAGCAGGTACTACCGGCCGGTCTTGATACTACCGGGGCCGGTAGTATCTTGGGCGCCTCGAGCCCGGCTTATCTGCGTCCGTAACCATCGCTCGCCTTGGGCCATTTCTTGCGCGCTGGCTCCCGCTTGCCTGGCGACGCGCGCCGCCGTCGCGTAGACCCGTTGCGATTCCCGCTCCCGCCTGGTGCCGCGTTGACTCCCGTGACGGTTCCCGCCCTGCCTCGCGCTGGTGCTGGCCCCATGCTGCTCCCATCGCGCGCCTCGCGTGTGTTCGCTGCTCGCTCGCCAGATCCCGCTGTGGCCCCCGTTGACCCGCGCGTCCGGCTGGCCCTGTCCCGCGTGTGGCCCCCGCTGCAGTGCCGCTTTACTCGCGTTGCGCATGGCCTGCTGCCGCTTCTTCGCCGCTGGCCCACCGCCTCGCGCGCTGCTCGCTGCATGCGCTATGCCCCGTGCGCTCGCGAGCTTGCCACCCGTTGACCCGCGCGTGCTGCGCCCGCCTGCTGCGTTGGGCCCCGCTGCCGCTTCTTGCTGGTCCCACTCCCTTGTGTGCGTGCGGGCCTGCCCCGATTCCCTACCTGCCTTGATTTTTCGCTTCGGTTGGCCCAGGTGCGGTAGTACCGGTCGCATCCGGTACTACCGGACCGTTCTGAAAATAGCCCCAACGGCCAGATTTTTGGGGCCCCTATTTAAGGCTTTGCCCATTTTGAGTTTAGTAAGCTTCTTCCTATTCTATTAGGCTAACCTTTGTCCATACTTGCTCTACATCTTGAAGCTTGCGTAATCTTTTCCCTCCGATGATTCTTGCCCATATTTGAGTGGAAGCTAGAGGACATCTAGATCCACGTTTTGACCTAACCGATTCATCTCTTTGTGAGTGCATCTTTGGGGATCTAGATTTTGGGGGATTTTGTGTCTCTCTTTGATTCCTCCTCTCTTGTTCCCCCAATAGCTTTAGTAGCTTTGTCGAAACTTGAGAGTGAGGGATTTGAGCACCTTTGTGGTGTTCTTGCCATTTGCATTCGGTGCATCGGTTTGAGTTCTCTTCGGAGGATTTGGTTTGTTTTACTCATTGGAGCTTGTCCCTCTTGGGTTCTTGGAACCCTAGACGGTTTTGTGGCCTTGGTGGCATTGTGGCCTTGGTGGCGTTTGTTGGGAGCCTCCAATTAAGTTGTGGAGAAGTGCCCCAACCTTGTCAAAGGTTCCGGTTGCCACCGACAAGTGCACCGATAGTGGAAGCGTGGATCGATCCCATTGGGGTGAGATTCACCGGAGAATAAGGGAGGCCTTTTGTAGAGTTGGTGGTTTGATACCACCCCCTCTAAAAACGAGACGTACTCCATGTTGGAAGGAACTCGGTAAAATATCGTCGTCCCCGCGTGCCTCGGTTATCTCTATACCCGAGCTATTTACTTATGCACTTTACATTGTGATAACCTTCGTGCTTGAAGTAATCTATATCTTGCTATCACTTTGTTGCTTGTATTGCTTAGCATAAGTTGTTGGTGCACATAGGTTAACCCTAGTTGTTCTAGGTTGTGCTTGACAAAGTAAACGCTTGTTTTATTCCGCCTTTGTTGAGCTACTCTAGGAAAAGTTTTAATCGCCTATTCACCCCCCTCTAGGTGACATCCGTATCCTTTCAGTAATCGTACATCCTCTATGTGTCTCTGCTGTATCCATGTGCTGAACAATTTTTAAAGCAAGTGAACGAACCTATTTGCTGTCTCTATTGTATCTGTTTGCTGATGTAATGGTATATCCTCTTGCTTGGGCATGTCTTCGGCTTGGTAGACGGCTAGAATCTAGGGTTCTAAGGCGGTTTTGGACAGCTACAGACGAATCGTTAGGCCAAGTGTTCAAGGAGTGTGCTCTACCTCTGCACATTGCTCCACCATGCCCCAACAAACACCCACATACCTTGTTTCACAAACAACATGGTGCTTGGCCATGCACTTCCCACACTGGCCAGCTTCGGTCTAGGGTAGTAGGGTGTAGCGCGTCTACCCGTCGGGATAGCGGCGGCACAACTGAGGAATGGCTTCAAACTTGGAACAATGGCTCACAATGACACACCACAAACTTATATCACCTCGATGAGCAATGATGGCATGCTTGGGCATGCCTTCGGCTCGATAGACGGCTAAAATCTAGGGTTTTAGGGCGGTTTTAGATAGGTACTGTAACATCCCAGCATTAGAGCTTAGAAATAAGTTGAACCCAGATGTGTGCATTGCATTCATGCATAGAAAATCCGAATAATTTTTGCGCTTTTGAATAAAAATTGTCAAAGTGATTGAAGCTTCTCTTAATGATGACCCACAAGTATAGGGGGTGTATCGTAGTACCTTCGATAAATAGGAGTGTCGATCCCAACAAGGAGCAGAAGGTGCTGATCAGTGGTGTGGAGCAGGAAATCCTTGTGAATACTTAGCAAATGTATTTTTAGTGGTTTTTTGATAAGACAACAAAACAAAGTGCAAGTAACAAAGAACAAACACAACAAGTGGGCCAATCCTTTCATAGCAAAGGACAAGCCGTTGGAAATACTTATAAGGACCAAACGTTCTCGAGGACACATGGGAATTCGGTCAAGTGCTTTCGCTTCATATAGCTGAGTACTCTTCTTTGGCGTTGTAAGTGTTGTGTGGGTGAACATGTGCTAATGTACCGACCTTACTTGGACTAATACATACTTGTGATTAAAACCCCTACAAACATCCGTAACTACAGGAAAGTAATTAATATATAAATCGAACCACAGCCTTAAACTCTGAGATCCTACACTCCCTTGTGCAAAGGTGTCCTAACGGGGTTCAGGTTTATGTTACTCCGGCAACCCCACAATTACTAGACAAATACACAATGCATTCCCCTAGGCCCATACATGGTGAAGTATCATGTAGTCGACGTTCACATGACACCACTAGAAGAATAGCACCACAACTTAAATACTAAACCATTGAATAATAACTCAACACAAATCCACTAATAACAATACGACTTCTCCCATGTCCTCAAGAACTAAACGAACTACTCACGAGACATCATATGGATCAAGATCAAAGATGATATGATAATGGATAACAATCTGAACATAAACAATAATCCAATAGTTCCACTCACAAGCATCAACTACAATAGTAATTAACACCGGGAAAGTTTCCCCTATGAACTAAAGCAAGATCCAACACAATTGTTACAACGGGACGGAGTGGTGATGATGGTGCTGGTGGAGATGATGGTGTGGATGATGATGATCTTGATGAAGCCTAGCTTGATGACGGTGTTGATGGCGACGATCTCCCCTCTCCGAGAAGGAATTCCCCCGGCAGAAATCTGTCTGCCGGAGAGATCTTTCTCTCTCGGTGTTTTCTGCCCCTAGAGGTGGCGGAAATCTATCTGTGGTCGCTTCCCTAGGCTTAGGGTTCTGTAGGGAAGATATAGGTGAAGGGGCAGAGTCGGAGGATGGGCAGGTGGGCCACACCTTCCCTAGGCGCGGGGTCAGGTGGGCTCGCGCCTAGGGGGGTGTGGGCCCCCTGTGGCCCTTCTTCGCCTCCCCTTCTGGCTTCCTCTGTCTTCCGGGAAAATAATATTTTCCCATATTTTTCTGGTATTTTTCTGATCCTCGCGAAATTGCATCGAAACACCCTCTTTTCCATCAGAATCCAGACTCCGGCAGTCCATCCTCCAAGAATCATCCAACATGCATAAACAGTGGAAAAGACATAACTAATACCTCATAATAAGACAAATATCAATGAATAGAGGTAAATTATGATATAGAAGGGTGATGCAAATTGGTCGTATCAACTCCCCCAAGCTTAGACCTTCGCTTGTCCCCAAGCGAAAACTGAGCTCAGTAAACATGTCCACAGGTTTATGGAGCGAAGTGTTGATAAAAGAATACGAACAAGAAGCATCACACTTACCATTACACAACTCATAGAATAAAGCAACTCACCATTATATTACTTAGCTTGCAACCAGGTAAAGCAGTCACAATAGAGATGCATAAAGATAAATCATAATCGGAATTGGCAAACTTGTTCTTAGTCAGAGAACACCTGGCAAACAGTTTCACAAAAGCTTTTTGTAGAAGTTTCAAAACAGGAGCACTCTTTGCTCAAAAGGTTTTTCACAAGTGAAGGCTTTCAAAGTAATACTCAATAGATAAGAGTTTTGTGCAAACAAGGAAGATAGAGAACATGATTGAATAAATCACCATATGAATGCTTGAAACACAACAACTCAAATGCTTGCTGGAGATAGAGAGGAAGTAGGTTTACTGACTCAAACTGGTAACTAGGAGAAAGTTCCCTAAATAGAGGGTAGCAGGGATTACAAGTCATAAAGAGCTTCCAAAATATTATGGTACTTACTAGCTTTGAGCCCTCATTTCCCCTATCATAGGCATCTTGAGATGATTAAGGTTAAAGTGCACAAAGATGGAGTATATGCTTGAAAAATATAAGTTGGCAATCTCATGTCCCTTGAATATGAGGGCCACTCCTCATGCTACTCAACTTTGGTCACCGGTAAGTTCTTGTCATTGTAAGTATTTGCATATCATAGAGAACCGCCAACGGGGTACCCCTTGCACATGGTACAGGAGCTTTCCCATAACCAAAATGACAAGGCAAGCAGACAATGAGCATCCCAGCGATCTTCTTATTTACTATGTGCATAGCTTTTTATTGAGGATGCTTCATAGATAGCTCACTATGGTGATGCTGCAAGTTTCCACCATGATTAGGCATGGCTTAGACTAGCAGCCCAGGCGTTTCTCTAACACAAAATACAAACTCCATGGACTTACAAGTTCCCTCTTTATTTCACACCGTTGACATCCATAGACAAAAGAGCATGATATCAAATGAGTAAAAAGTACAGGTGCGATGTTGAAAACGTTCCCCGTGACAGCACGGTTCTGCTAATTCCAACGTATAGATGCAAGCATATACAACTTCGATGGCACAATGGTTCAAGTCTATTAGGAGCAAGAAAATAAAGTGTGCCATCAAGTTCGTGAGAGCTTTACTAACTAGTTTTCACATAACAAAATACTTTTTAATTTGAAAGGTAGATGAAGCTTGAGAATTTGCTTGGAATAGCAAAAGAAATGCTACTAGGTAGATATGGTGGACACAAGTGGCAAAGGTTTTGGTTCTTTGGGATTGGAAACATGAGAAGTATGCCTTCTCAAAACAGGTTTTTGGTTAGCAAGGCTGGGTAGCAAGCAAGAGAGTTGAAAGAAACAAGCAAACATACAAGTAATAAAGCCAAACATGCAATCTTCCTTGAAGACACAAAAGATATTATAGAATACTAAGCTTATGAGCCAACAAGAAAGAAAACAAATGATACAAAATACATGCAAGATTTTTCTCTTTTTCTTTCAAACTTCAAAAAGTATTGCTACTGACCAGAACTCGGTTTGACAAAACCAATTTAGATCCACTTGATGCTCCCAAAGTGATGCCAATACTGATCAACAAGATCCATCATATAATAGAGATTGCAAACTAAAAATAAGAAGTGCAAAAGTAAAATATGAGACTTCTCATTATTATTCCAATAAAGGCACTCACATCAAGGGATACATAGATAATCAACTAAAGGATAGATACTTCCACATGCAAACCAAACTATAAGATAACCTCTCTACCAAAGATATGAATCCACTAAAAAGGTAAAAGATAAAATATAATGGTGGTGATACCATGGCACTCCCCCAAGCTTGGAACAAGCCAAGGGGATGCCAAGCCTAATGACGAATTACTCCTTCGATGGTGGTGGTGTTCTCTTGTCATCATGAAAACCTCCTGCTCCAATGCTTCCATCCTGTCTTCTAGACTTCCTTCTCCCTTAGGGCGTCGAACTTCTTTCATCTGTACCTTCCCATCTTTGAGAATCAGCTCCTTGGGATGGATCTTCAACTCATACTTGTATGGGTTGAGGACATCCGCAGAGGAATCCTCCATGGGTGATCCAGAGAAAGACATTGTAGCTCCAAAACTGAGAAATTTGCCTAACAGAAACAGACTAAAACAAAAACATGACGAGAACACGATGCACGAACCTCGGGGGATCTAGGGGTTATATATTATGAAGTTTTAATGCATAAGGAATGTTTTTACACGGAAACGAGGCAGAGACGGAGTTCGGGGAAGTCAAACCCCCTCCAGGAGCGGCCAGGCTGGGCCCGCGCCTGGGGTGGGTTTGTCCACCCCAGACTCTGGTTCCTCCTCTGTTCTTTCTCGTAGTCTTCCTTATTTATTAAAAACATCAAAAATATAAAAAGATTGGGGTTTCACGAACCTTCTGTTTTCACCTCTTTTACCTATTCAAAGACAAACTCTGCAGATTTCGTTTCTCCTTCTCCTGAAAATTTCCTCCATACAAGGCAATACACAAACTTCAATGGAAACATTAGTGTAAGAAAAACAACAAACCTTTAGGTTCACACTTCAACTGAAATCCATCAAAACAAAGGCTTCTAAAAGAGGCAAATGCAAATGATAACAGAAATTTGTGAAAACAGACCAGCAGGTAAAGATTGATTTTTCCAAAAACCTTATATTGCTCAAATCAAAAAGTGCAGAACGGATGAAAGTTGGGTAACAAATTGGAGAACAAGCTCAGAAAAATGCAGCTCCATCCGATGTACTGAGCTCCCTCACGAATGTTTACGCTGCAGCACAAAAAATCTGTCCCAGGACAGCCACTTTTCACAACTCCTCTACTTCACAAAAGTAGTTGGACTTGACACGAAAACCAGAACAAAAAGGATAAGGAGAGGTTATTAAAAAGGTAATAATTTCCAAGACTCGACAAAACTCTTGGGTTATCTCCCAACAATTACTTTTCTTTTATGCCTTTAAGTTAGGCTTGAAACTTTCAAAGATGCTCACATAGGGGATATGTATCTGGAGTGAAAAAGAGCATCTAGAAGCAAATAACCAAAACACTTGAGTCTAACCCAATTCCTATGCATGGGAGTATCATGAGAAAACAAAATGTTGAAACAAAAAGCGACAAGCATAGGAAGACAAAATAGATGCAACTTCAAAGCTTTCAACATAAAACGGGGAAACTTAATATTATTGAGATGCATAAAACCGTGTTTCCCTCTCTCATAATAAATCTCAGTAGCGCTCTGAAGAAATTTGACAATATAACTGTCATTGGCAACAACTTTATCATCTGAGTAATCATACTTACAGTCACCAAAAAGAGGTCCAAGGTCATAAACCGGATCAATAGAAGCAAGTTGTTCCATCCTGAAATCTTTATTAGGCAAGCTATTTTCACAAGGAGCTTTAGCAAATTTGGAAAAGTTAAACTCATAAGAATCTCCATCAAACTTAGTTAAAACTTTCTCCTTTTTACAATCTATAATATCTCCATAAGTGTTCAAGAAAGGTCTACCAAAAATGATAGGACAAGTTTTGCTAACTGCTGAATTAAGCACTAGAAAATCAACAGGATACTTAATCTTACCACAGAGAACCTCCACATCACTTACAATACCAATTGGGAAGATGGTTTCCTTATTAGAAAGGTGAATAACCACATCAATGTCCTCAAGCTTACAAGGACCAATTTCATGCATAATTTCCCTGTAAATCTCATAAGGAATAACACTAGAACTAGCACCAATATCAAATAAACCATAGTAGCAATGATCACCAATTTTAACAGAAAGCACAGGAACACTAGCTTTTCTAGCCTTACTATGATGAGAGATAATATTGGAAGCTTCTTCACAGAAGACAATGTGCTCATCCTCTATATTTCTAGCGTCAAGATCTTTCACAATAGCTACCACATCTTCACCATTCAATTGCTCATCAGGCTCCATAGTTTTCTTTGTACTTTTGTTATTTGCACTAATAATCATAGAATACTCCTTTACCTTAGCTGGGAAAGGAACTTTCTCAACATGAGGTTCAGTTACAATATGATTAGTAGTACAAACTTGAGTACTTCTAACAGGAACATGACTAACAACATCTTTATAAGGAGCATGGTACTTATTCCACTTCTTCTTGGGAATTTCTATGTAAGAGGCAAAGGACTTAAAACAGTTGGCAATACTTTGAGAATCAAGACGAAACTTATTGTTAATATCACGAAAGTCATCAGTTCCCATAAAAGATTTAATGCATTCATAATCATAGTTTATACCTGACTTTCTTCCTTTGTCATTCTCCCAAGCTTCAGTGTTCTATTGAATACGGTCTAGTAGATCCCATTTATCTTCTTCCTTCATACATGTGAATGATCCAGCACAAGAAGCATCTAGTAAATCTTTATCATGAATAGAAAGCCTAGCATAAAAGTTATTGAGAATAATATTGTTAGGGAGTTCATGAATAGGACATTTAAGCATTAGTAACTTCAGTCTCCCCCAAGCTTGAGTTGTACTCTCTCCATCAAGAGGCCAAAAGTTATATATAAGATTTCTATCCTTATGAATCTCACTGGGAGGATAAAATTTAGAATAAAAGAGAGATGCCATCTCCTCCCATTCCATGGATCGTCCATTCTTCAGCAGCTTATACCATTCTTCAGCTCTCCCTTGCAAGGATATGGAGAGTAATTTCTTCCTCACCTGTTCACTTGTGATACCTGCACACTTAAACAACCTGCATAATTCATGGATAAAAAGAAAGTGATCACCAGGATGGATAGATCCATCCCCAAAATAATAATTATCCATAACACGATCAACAATACTTGTAGGTATCTTAAAAGGATCTATCTCAACAGGTGGTGGTTCATCTACTACCCTAGCAGTGGTAGTAGGTTTCAGAAACAGAAAACCAAGTGGGTTATCCATATTGGAAACAAAGTAACAAGAAGTAACAAAAGAAATACTCACAGTAGAAGTTTCCTTTATCAGTTCCACTCTTGAATAGCGCTTCACTCCCCGGCAACGACGCCAGAAAATAGTCTTGATGACCCACAAGTTGTAACACCCCAACATTTAGGAATTTGGAATGTTGCATGCATTCATCTGTGAAAATGTGGGTAAATTTTTCGCCAAATAAAAACCTAAAGTGATCAAGGTTTCTTTCATACTTTGAGATTAGGTGTAGTCTTAAAGGATGATTGCTATAGACTTTGATATGATCTTTGAGGATTCATGTGTTTTGGGAAATGAAATTTGAATTTAAAACTTGAGTGTTTGAATTATAAGTTAAATGATTTTTGAATAATGTTTGAATCTTGATTAAATTAAGAGTTAATTAATTTAACTCAAAACTTTATTTTAAAAGAAAACAATTAAGAATATGAATATCTATTTCATATTTTTATTCAATAAATAAGTTACAAAAATGTAACTTATTGAAATTATCCACAATCTTCACCATAGCAAATAAATAAAGAATAAGAATATTTGTTTATTGATAATAATATAATCTTTATTACAAAATAATAAAATGAAGATTACAAAAGAATAAAACAAAATTACAAAAGAATAAGAAGATTACAAATGACTATTCTATAAAGAAAACCTAAACTAAATCTTCATCTTCAAACCTGTACCTGCAAAACAAACACTAATAAAAATAAATAAAGATGGTTAAAGTTAAAACTGTTTTACTCTCAGACTTGTCAGTGAAGTGCACTGATCAAGATTCATCACTGAGTAATTCATAAAAGGGGCAAGTTTCACCAATATGAAAGAATCCATCTTTCATAATTTTAAGCCAAAAAGTCAAATGACAGCAAGGAGGGGCAAGTTTCACCAGCCAGGTAAAAGTAATCAGATCAAAGTAACTCTCAAAGTCCAGAGCATATCCATAAGTGCACAGCAAGCACACAGGCAGGACGCACACCTAAATGCATGGTGTGTAATGTCAGCCTCACAGCACAGCTCAAACACGCAAAACCATCAGCACAGCCGTGGAGAGGCACTAGTGCATCTCTTCACTGCTCACACACACAAGAACAACCAGCTTATCCAGCAGCTACATCAAGCTCAAAAGCCAAACCAAACCACCAAAGATCAACCAAACATCACTAGATGGTGACATAAGGAGGGGGAAGGATCAGGTGGACAGCAAGGCCAAGTCCAGGAGCTAGGAGGAGCAGGCTAGATCAAGTTCAAGCATAGGAGCTCATCTAAACAAGAACAACATCAGAGGTGAAGGACATGATCTAATCAACAAGATCAACATCACCACCCAATTCCATAATCATCAGTTTTTGTGGTGAGTATCATAAAACCATCACATGATCTAATCATATTATCTAGCAGAAGCATGTGTTGTTTTATGAAAAAATCACTCAATAATCACCCAAGTGAGGTGAATCTATCCTAGAGATTTCAAGTATAAAGATCAGAAATCAAACTAAGCCACAAGCACCAATCTCTCAGACCAGCCTCACAGAGTTTGGTGTTAGCATATGCAACTTAAATACTTCTTCATTTGTTCTTATCAGACCAGAGCACATCTCCCATAGGGAGTAGCACCTCTAATCTTGCAAGTTACAAACAAACTATTTGCTCATCTAACTAGGAATTAAAATCCTAGAGCCTCAGACCAACATCATAGGCAGGAGAGTTAAAAGAAGCTTTCATTTTATCTTTCCAGTATTAATCACAAGCTTGTCTTAAGCTTAAACCAACCCAAACAATGGATTAGAATCAATCTTGTGTGCCATACCAAGATGGTGTCACAAGAACAATTCTACATGAATCAGAATAAGCATTTCATCTTCACAGATTCAATCAATCAATCTACTAATCATTTTCCTGTCATTACAGGAATCAAAATTTGAACATTTCTAAGTATATCTTCGGTGTTGAGATCAATATGATCTCAGACCACACATGAATTCTCAAGCCAACAGCACTAAGACATTGATTTCATCACACCATACACATTATCATTAATTAGATAATGACAGTGGTAAATTATCAAACCCACTGACTTTAACAAGCATTAATTTCAGAATAACTATATCATCTGAATCATATGAAATCTAAACATAAAATCATCTGATAAGCCACCAGAACCATTATAGTTCATCTTAAGCAGCAAGCCTCAAGCTACTAATCATTCAGCATGTAGAGAGACCATCAACACATGATCTAATTCATCCAGTATATGATCAACAGAGGGATATGAACCCTAATCAGAACAAGAACCCTAATTAGGAGATGAACCCTAATCAGAACATAGTCACTAGGCAAGGGTAGCCACTAGATACACACAGAGAGATTCATGGTGATAGGATGAACCAAGATCCATAGAGGCAACTTACCCAGGGTCCTCGCTATCGAATTGAAGAGGAAGCATATCGGACGACGAGCCCGCGGCAGAACGGGGAGCACCCTACAGGGCGCTGGAACCTGCACCAGCCACGACGGCGGCCACAGCAGCACACGAACACAGCACACCACCACAAAAGGGACCGCGGTGGCTGCAACAGCACTTTCCCCAAATCCTAGGGTTCGGGAACGGGGTGAACCGGGCCATAGGGGAGCTCCGGAGTCAAATCGAATTGGACCAGATGAGCGAGCGTAGTCGCCAACCTCACCCTGCACCACGGTAGTGGCCAGGGAGGGCCACAACGGCGGCCATCGCCTGCGGCGACGCCAGAACCCCACAGGTTCGAGAGTGAGAGGGGAGATGAGAGCGAAGGAGAGACAAAGTGAGGGAGTGGGCTGGGTGGGCCGAAACCCCTCGGGGTAATAATTTTGACCCTTCCCTATTGGGCCACAGGAGCCCAATAAGCCCAAATGGCCAGCCCAAATCAATTGAAATCGGTTGTAATAAATAGGAAAAAACCAAAATGCTCCTGAACTCAATAAAATTCTAGAAGATAAAATAAAGATCCAAAAAAATTATAAATAAAATATTTTTAGATTCACAAAAATCCAAACTATCCAAATAAATTGAAATATAAAATTTTAGACATATAAATTTTATTAAGAATTTTGTAAATTATATATTCCTTATGGAATTTTACAAAATTATTGAAAGATTATAAAAATAAATAAAAATAACTTTAATTATAGAATAATATTGTAGTATTTTAGAAAAAAACTAAATAAATATTTAATAACAGTTTTAATATTTAAGTGATAATTCTTAGAAGAATTATTAAATCAGTAAAAGTCAAATAAAAGGGAAATAAAATAAAAGAATACAATATTCTATTATAAATATTAAAAAATTAATATTTATAAAGCCTTTATTATTAAAATGAATTTTATTTATAATGGGGAGAATGCAAATGAAATTAAATGATGTATTACATTACTTTGCATAATCATTTTGCTTCTTTAAATATTGTCCTTACCGAGCAATAATAATGTTTTTGTAGACATAGAAGCTCAAGGTCCAGTGCAATCATCAGACTTCACTACCTTGCCATCACAAGGCTAGTTCATCACTTGCTCATGTCCTTTGAAGAGTCTTTATTGAAGTATTTGCAAATTGTGTGTTATCATCTATACTATAGAAAAAGAAAACACTATTTTCTCAAGATACTAAATCTTAGATATCATCCTAAGTGATGATATGCTGGGCCAATAGACCTTAGAGTTCTATTTGCACTAATGATGAACAGTTAGGGACTTAATAACCCCTGATATTAGTGATTCTACCGCCGTATATTACGCGTTAGCCATGAGATTTGGAATGGGACAGAGAAGTCAGCTGTATCTTCTTCCTCTCGCATGAAGCCGGATGTGTAGGTCGTGGCTGTTATCCTCGTAGCGTGCATATTAATTGGTAATTCATAGAGGATATGAAGCATATGGGTGGGAACCCTCATCGTCCCACGATAGTTCTGGCATATAACGGTTTGTACAAACCATTGCCGTAATTCATTATGTGGGCATGGTGTACACCAAGGAGGCATGCGAGGTCGCGAAGGGGACAGTGATTGGCTTGGACCAAGTACTGGTCCCCACATCATGGAATTGTGGACGGGAAAGTACGCCCGGTTGTGCAACAAGGAGTTGATCTCTCATGGGTAAAGTAACGCACCTCTGAAGAGTGTAAGAATTCTAACTTGTTACTCCCTGTTCCGGGAAGGAGCTACGAACGCGGCAGGAAAGGAACTCCATGAAAGTTCTGGTCAACCTGTGAAGGCTGATTGTCATAGATTTTTATAATAAAATCAATCTTTGAAGAAAGATTTACAAAAATTGCATCGTGCCAAGGATTTATAATTCGAGGTGGTAGTTAGAGCATCAAACTTCCCACCTTGCATATAATGAACTTGTTGGGTAACGTTGTTACTCATACTTTCCTTTGATCCCTTGCTTAGACTCTGAGTATCCCGAAGACGTGCCAATGTATGCAGCTGAATGTCAAGAAGATGTGTGCTACGAGGAACCGGATCTGCCCGGAGGTGTTGAAGGAGTGGATTATGAAATCCTCTATGGTGTGGACGATAACGAGTCCAACTAAGTATCCTAGTTAGTAGTAGACAACGGAGTCGAGCAGCATGAACTCTATAGAATAGGCTGCTGAGCTCAACTCCTAGTCGGAGTTACTGCTTTTAAATCCTGCTGAAACACTTTATATTTTGGTTTGTAAGTTGAATGTTTAGGAAGTCTTGAACTTCCGGTACTATAATAATAATAATGTGTGTATGTTTGTAATATGGACCCGCAATGTTTCTGTTGTACCACTCTGAGGGATGTGATATTTACGGAACGGTGTTCCGTGGATGTCATGTCAACGACTATAGTGTACTACACATGCAGTGGTATGCTGGGTCACCGCAGTTGGTATCAGTGCAAATTTCTTTGACCGTAGGTTGGAAACCTAGTAAAGGGTATTACCTGTAGGAAAGTGCATTAACGATAAAGAATTCTCTAAAAGTAATATAATGGGTATTCAAATGAGAATATTCCGTTATATATTTTAGTGTGATAATTCTTTGTTATGATGCAATATATTATTGTATACTAATCAAAACTATTTTTTTGATATACAGAGATATGGCACCAAAGTTTCCAAAACAGACTTTGGTAAGGAAAGAGGAGACTCTTGATGATTATCAAGGATCATTCACAAACCAACTTCGTCAACTTTTAAAGATCTTTATTTGTCTAACTAGAATTCCAGTGAACACTATAACTTACCTTGATGGCCGGATGTTATCCAAGTATCGTGTGAGTATCCAACTTCCAGAGGAGCTTGGATTATATCATGATCTACCTATAGGTGAAGTTAGGAGTCATTTAGCAGCATATCATGTTGCAGTTGTGGAGGCGATAGCTAATATCCAGGAGCATAAAACCAAGGAGTTAGAAGGTAGCACATTTTCTATGATACCTCATGATTTTATAGACTCGGAGCCTATACCAGATCATCTTACTTTAGTTAAGAAGCATCCTAAGTTAGCTTCCAAGTTGATGGATAGATATCGAACACTCATTGTGTCTTTTTATAAGACACATCAAGTGATTGTTGAAGATAAAAATGACATGTTAGATGATCTAACTGATCCAGAAAGGAGGAAGCAGTTAGCATTCCAGTTAGAGAAGGAAGCTAGTAGTAGTGCAACACCTATCTTTAAGGATATACCTATAGATCCTGAATTTTTTATACCATATCCTTATTCACTGAGACTTGAACCTATACATGATCCTACTCTGGATATGAGGTATGAAGTACCATAGGGCTCAAAGGATGGTTCTGACTCAGAACTTCCTATTGAGAATTCGGATGGTTGGAAAATGGGATCATATGAAGGATCTCATGAACACCAGATGTCCACAGATGGTTCTGACAGAAATGTTGGACAATCTAGCTGGATGGGTGCAAGGAATAACCCTAGTAACAGTACTAGAAACACCATGTTAATAGATAATCAGGATGAAGAAGAAGATCCTGAGGAGAGAGTGTTTGAATCATCAACATCTTCTCAAAATCCAGGGAATATACATTATCCAGTGTTTAACTATCTTGCCGAAAGGAGCACCTAGGAAGCAGCAGGATCTGCGTACCCTGTTGACAACTCAAGGAATGAAGCTCAGGAGATGCAATCAGGAGATAATGTTGAATATGTTTCTGAATACTTTTTAGCTGAGCTGGAGGGAGTCAATGCGCTCAGGTTGAGTAATGACTCAAGTCCTGACACTTCAGATACCGAGTATGTTCCTTTTGGAAGGCCGTTTATTCCACAAACTGTGCGACGAACAACACGTCATCACGGTTGGACATCAGGCATGTATGATGAGCGTAATTACTACTAGAAGCAGGCAACTAGTTAGTGATATTGAGTACCGTGTACTGTACTCAAAGAAATAACATAGTGTGATGAATAAGGTAGTTTTGTGATTATACCTATATGGTATATGTTGTAATGACTTTGTATTATTATAATATTATGTATAATATGTAAATTGCATATTTGGATTTTTTTTTGGATTTTCGTTGTGTGACTAGTTCTGTGCGTAAAGTCGAGCTCAGAACACAAGTGCATGATGTAACTATGAGTATTCGATTTATGTTGCAGGACTAGAGGGTCATGGATACGGGTGTAGAAAACGAAACTGAGCAGCAGTGGATGGAGCAAGAGGCCAAAGAGAGGGCCGATGCAGATGCAACAAATCAAGGAGCATTACCACCACCACCACCACCAATGAGGCTGTTAATGGAGCAAAATTTTATGCAGTGTATGCAAATGATGCAAGAGACCCAGAACAAGTTTATGGAAGAGTTGCTGGGACGAGCAAATCAGAGGGCACCTAAAGGTGGAGGAGTGAGTCTATCTGATTTCCAGAATGCAAGGTCATTACCTTTTGCACCAGCCCCCGAAACAATGGATGTAGAAGATTGGTTAGCAGATACTGAAAGGAAGCTGAAAACTGTAGGTTGCAATGATGAGGAGAAATTGAGGTATGCAACTCATCTTCTGACTGGACCTGCAGCATCATGGTGGGAGAATCAGTTGGCCATGCAACAACCAGGAAGGGATTTTACCTGGGAAGAGTTTAAGCAGAGATTCCGTGAATATCATGTTCTGGAAAGTGTTATGGAGTTGAAGCAGAGAGAATTTGAGGAGCTTCAGCAGGGATATACTAGTGTCATGAAGTACATTTAGGAGTTTAGTGAACTATCTCGCTATGCTGAGGAGGATGTCAACACTGAAGAGAAGCTTAAGAAGCGTTTTCTGTGTGGGTTAAACCCATTTGTGAAGAACAAATAAGGTTAGCCAATAAGCAAACTTATCAGCAGTTGCTGGATGCAGCCATTACTTTCGAAGATGATTATAAGAATGTCCAAGAGGATAGGAGGAAGAGAGCTAAGAAGGAAACCAAGAGGATTCATGCAAGTAAACCTAAACCTAATCTGGAATTCAAACCTCGAAACAGGAACTATGGCAACAATAACAATAACAAGGGCAGTGGTGGAAATCAATCCAATCCGAGAAGGAATGTTATTTGTAACAATTGTGGAATTCTAGGGCATTTACAGAGGGAATGCAAAAAGCCTGTAGTAATCTGTTACGGTTGTGGTCAAAAGGGGCATATCAAGCCCGATTGTCTGAGAAAACCACCAGGAGGTTGGCCTACCAAGGGAGGAGGACAACCCAATAAAGGAGGAAATAATAACAAGAACAACAATGGCAAGAGGAACAGACCTACCGGGAAACTGAACTGTGCAACCCTCGAGAAGGTGGATAATTTGGAGCATGCAGTGATAGGTACGCTCAATATCCTTACCAATACCGGCAAAGTTCTATTTGATACTGGTGCAACTACTTCATTCATTTCTGAAGAATTTTGTGATAAGTTTGGGATTAGAAGGGCAACGTTAGAAAGTCCTATGACCATAGTTACGGCAGGGGGAAATGTGATTGTACGCCACATAAAACAAGATCAGGTTATCTCGATCTATGGTTGTACATATTTCGCAGACCTTTATGTGATTCCTTTGAAGGGAATTGCAGTAGTGCTGGGGATGGAATGGATGATGGAACACGGAGATCAGATAAACTATGAGGAGAAAACTATCTCAATCAAAACTCCAAGTGGAGTAAGAATAGTTTACCAAGCAGATAAGCACAGTCATATCATGGTGGATCTGCAGTTGAACTCAATGAAAGAGGTCAAATTGGAAGAGATTCCTATAGTACATGAGTTTCAAGATGTTTTTCCAGCAGAGCTACCGGGAATGCCATCAGACCGAGAGATAGAGTTCACTATTGACCTAATTCCTGGTACAGCACCAATAGCTCAAGCACCATATAAGATGGGACCCAAAGAATTAAAAGAACTCAAAGAGCAAATTGATGAGTTAGCCAGAAAAGGATTTATTCAGGAAAGTGTATCTCCATGGGGAACACTAGTAATCTTTGTGGATAAGTGAGATGGTGGAATAAGAATGTGTGGAGATTATAGAAATCTGAACAACGTTACTATCAAGAATAAGTATCCTTTACCAAGAATCCAAGATTTTGTTTGATCGAGTGAAAGGAGCTGGAGTATTCTCAAAGATCGATTTAAGATCTGGTTACCATCAAATAAAAATCAAACCGGAAGATGTTCCAAAGACAGCATTTGTCTCAAGATATGGACACCATGAGTATCTGGTAGTACCATTTGGTTTGACCAATGCACCTGCAATATTCATGAATCTGATGAACCAGATCTTCATGCCATATTTGGACAAGTTCGTCATAGCCTTTATTGATGATATTCTTATATATTCCAAGGATAAGGAAGAGCATGCTGATCATTTGAGAATAGCATTGCAGACTCTAAGGGAACACAAACTTTATGCTAAGTTTAGTAAGTGTGAATTTTGGCTAGATGAGGTAGAATTCCTCGGTCATGTGATCAGTAAAGATGGAATTGCTGTAAATCCATCTAAGGTTCAGTCAGTATTAGAATGGACTGCGCCAACCAATGTGAAGCAAATTCGAGGTTTCTTAAGAATGGTTGGTTATTATTAGAGATTCATTGAAGATTTCTCCAAAATAGCCGGACCAATGACCAAATTGTTAAGAAAGAATACACCATTCAATTGGGATGAGAAGTGTGAAGCAAGTTTTCAAGAGTTAAAGACCAGGTTATCCACAACTCCAATCTTAGCAGTTCCTGAAACAGGGAAGGACTTCACAGTATATTGTGATGCATCTAAAGAAGGTCTAGGTTTTGTATTAATGCAAGATCAGAAAGTCATTGCTTATGGTTCAAGACAACTGAAACCACATGAAGTCAACTATCCAACTCATGATTTAGAATTAGCAGCAGTCGTTTTTGCGCTGAAAGGATGGAGGCATTTTCTTTATGGAGCCAGATGTGAGTTATACACTGACCATAAAAGTCTCAAATATTTCTTCACTCAAAAGGAATTGAATATGAGACAGAAGCGTTGGTTGGAACTAATCAAGGATTATGATTTAACAATCAACTATACTCCAGGAAAAGTAAATGTTGTAGATGATGCTTTAAGCAGAAAGAGTGTAGATATTCAGCCTACTAATCAGGAGTTAACAAAAGAGTTACAAATGGACTTGGAAAGTTTAGAGCTTCAATTCATTAGAACAGAGGTTCGTGGAGGATTAGCCACTATGCAGGTAGTTGCAGAGCAGAACAGTGATCTTAAGCAATAAATTTTCAGGCATCAAACAGAAGATCCTTTTATTGCTGAGGAAATTCGGAGGATATCTCAAGGGCAAAAATTAGCTTTTTGCCTTGGGGATTATGAGTCTTTATGGTTTCAAGACCGTCTATGTGTTCCAGATGTGACTGAGATTAGAGATGTCATACTCAGAGAAGCACATGGAACACCATATTCTATACATCCAGGAAGTACTAAGATGTATATGGATTTGAAAGAACTATTCTGGTGGAATAACATGAAAAGAGATATTGCTAAATATGTATCTGAATGCCATACTTTCCAAAGGGTGAAGGCTGAACATAAAATTCCAGCAGGACCATTACAACCCTTGGAAATTCCTGAATGGAAGTGGGAGGAAATAGGTATGGACTTCATCACAGGATTGCCCATGACACCAAAAAGGAAGGATATTCTGGTGAATCAAAAAGATAATGCCGAGAAGTTAGTTGAAGTTTACATCAAGGAGATAGTAAGTAAGCATGGAGTACCCAAGAAGATCATAACTGACAAGGGATCAGTGTTTACTTCAGCATTTTGGAAGCAATTGCATGAAGCACTTGGTTCAAAGTTAGATTTCAGCACAACATATCATCCTGAGACAGGAGGTCAAACTGAAAGAACAAATAAAATACTAGAAGACATGTTAAGAGCTTGTGCATTAGATTTTGGAGGTACATGGGAAGATCATCCACCATTGGCAGAATTTTCCTATAATAATAGCTATCAGAGTAGTTTGAAAGCAGCTCCATACCAAGTTCTGTATGGAAGGAAGTGTAGATCACCAATATGTTTGTATGAGCCTAGGAGCAGCAAATAATTTGTGCCAGATTATATCAAAGAAAGACAAGATATCATTGATAAGATCAGGGATAGACTAAAAATAGCCCAGAGTAGGCAGAAAAGTTATGCTGACCAAAGTCAAAGATCTTTGCACCCAGAAGTAGGATATATGGTATACTTGAAAGTAAGTCCAATGAAAGGGGTGAAAAGGTTCGGAGTTAAAGGAAAATTGAGTCCAAGATACATCAGACCATTCAAGATATTGAGTCAAAACCGAACTATAGCTTACGCTTTAGAGTTACCATCAAGATTAGCTCAAGTGCATAATGTTTTCCATGTGTCACAACTTCGTAAATGTTTGAAAGTTCCGGATGACACAATCACACACCAGGAGATAGAATTACAAGCGGACTTGACCTATGTTGAAAAGCCCTATAAGATTCTGGAAGAAAACTGGAAAAGGTTGAGGAACAGAGCAATCAAGTATTGCAAAGTACAATGGGAACATCACCCTGAAAGGGAATCCACGTGGGAGAAAGAAGAGGATTTAAGAAAAGCCTATCCAGAACTATTCAGGTACATCTCCACAAACTTCGAGATGAAGTTTAATTTAAGGGGGAAGTCAGTAACATCCCAGCATTTAGGAATTAACGAAGGGTAGATTTAGGAATTTGGAATGTTGCATGCATTCATTTGTGAAAATGTGGGTAAATTTTTCGCCAAATAAAAACCTAAAGTGATCAAGGTTTCTTTCATACTTTGAGATTAGGTGTAGTCTTAAAGGATGATTGCTAAAGACTTTGATATGATCTTTGAGGATTCATGTGTTTTGGGAAATGAAATTTGAATTTAAAACTTGAGTGTTTGAATTATAAGTTAAATGAATTTTGAATAATGTTTGAATCTTGATTAAATTAAGAGTTAATTAATTTAACCTAAAAACTTTATTTAATAGAAAACAATTAAGAATATGAATATCTATTTCATAATTTTATTCAATAAATAAGTTAGAAAAATGTAACTTATTGAAATTATCCACAATCTTCACCATAGCAAATAAATAAAGAATAAGAATATTTCTTTATTTATAATAATATAATCTTTATCACAAAATAATAAAATGAAGATTACAAAAGAATAAAACTAAAATTACAAAAGATAAGAAGATTACAAATGACTATTCTATAAAGAAAACCTAAACTAAATCTTCATCTTCAAACCTGTACCTGCAAAACAAACACTAATAAAACAATAAAGAAGGTTAAAGTTAAAACTGTTTTACTCTCAGACTTGTTAGTGAAGTGCATTGATCAAGATTCATCACTGAGTAATTCATAAAAGGGGCAAGTTTCAGCAATATGAAAGAATCCATCTTTCATAATTTTAAGCCAAAAAGTCAAGTGACAGCAAGGAGGGGCAAGTTTCACCAGCCAGGTAAAAGTAATTAGATCAAAGTAACTCTCAAAGTCCAGAGCATATCCACAAGTGCATAGCAAGCACACAGGCAGGACACACACCTAAATGCATGGTGTGTGCTGTCAGCCTCACAACATAGCTCAAACACACAAAACCATCAGCACAGCCATGGAGAGGCACTAGTGCATCTCTTCACTGCTCACAAACACAAGAACAGCCAGCTTAGCCAGCAGCTACATCAAGATCAATAGCCAAACCAAACCACCAAAGATCAACCAAACATCACCAGATGGTGACATAAGGAGGGGGAAGGATCAGGTGGACAGCAAGGTCAAGTCCAGGAGCTAGGAGTAGCAGGCTAGCTCAAGGTCAAGCACAAGAGCTCAGCTAAACAAGAACAACATCAGAGGTGAAGGACAAGATCTAATCAACAAGATCAACATAACCACCCAATTCCATAATCATCAGTTTTTGTGGTGAGTATCATAAAACCATCACATGATCTAATCATATTGTCTATATAGAAGCATGTGCTATTTTATGAAACAATCTCTCAATAATCACCCAAGTGAGGTGAATCTATCCTAGAGATTTCAAGTATAAATATCAGAAATCAAATTAAGCCAAAAGCACCAATCTCTCAGACCAGCCTCACCGAGTTTGGTGTTAGCATATGCAACTTAAATACTTCTTCATTTGTTCTTATCAAACCAGGGCACATCTCCTAGAGGGAGTAGAACCTCTAATCTTGTAAGTTACAAACAAACTATTTGATCATCTAACTAGGACTTAAAATCCTAGAGCCTCAGACCAACATCATAGGCAGGAGAGTTAAAAGAAGCTTTCATTTTATCTTGCCAGTATTAATCCCAAGCTTGTATTAAGCTTAAACCAACCCAAACAATGAATTAGAATCAATCTTGTGTGCCATACCAAGATGGTGTCACAAGAACAATTCTACATGAATCAGAATAAGCATTTCATCTTCATAGATTCAATCAATCAATCTACCAATCATTTTCCTATCATTACAGGAATCATAATTAGAACATTTCTAAGTATATCTTCGGTGTTGAGATCAATATGATCTCAGACCACACATGAATTCTCAAGCCAACAGCACTAAGACATTGATTTCATCACACCATACACATTATCATTAATCAGATAATGACAGTGGTAAATTATCAAACCCACTGACTTAAACAAGCATTGATTTCAGAATAACTATATCATCTGAATCATATGAAATCTAAACATAAAATCATCTGATAAGCCACCAGAACCATTATAGTTCATCTTAAGCAGCAAGCCTCAAGCTACTAATCATTCAGCATGTAGAGAGACCATCAACACATGATCTAATTCATCCAGTATATGATCAATAGAGGGATATGAACCCTAATCAGAACAAGAACCCTAATTAGGAGATGAATCCTAATCAGAACATGGTCACTAGGAAAGGGTAGCCACTAGATACACACAGAGAGATTCATGGTGATAGGATGAACCAAGATCCATAGAGGCAACTTACCCGGGGTCCTCGCTGACAAATTGAAGAGGAAGCAGATCAGCCGACGAGCCCGCGGTGGCACAGGGAGCACCCCATAGGGCGCTTCAACCTGCACCAGCCACGACGGCGGCCACATCAGCACATGAACACAGCACACCACCACAGGAGGGACCGCGGCGACGGCGGCATCACTTTCCCCAAACCCTAGGGTTCGGTAACGGGGTGAACCTGGCCACAGGGGAGCTCTGGAGTCAAATCGAATTGGACCAGATGAGCGAGCATAGTCGCCAACCTCGCCCTGCACCACGGCAGTGGCTGGAGGGCCACAAGGCTGACCATCGCCGGCGACGCCTTGAATTTCTTACGGGTCGAGAGTGAGAGGGGAGATGAGAACGAAGGAGAGACAGAGTGAGGGAGTGGGCTGGGTGGGCCAAAATCCCTCGGGGTAATAATTTTGACCCTGTCCTATTGGGCCACAGGGGCCCAATAAGCCCAAAGGGCCAGCCCAAATCAATTGAAATCGGTTGTAATAAATAGGAAAAGACCAAAATGCCCCTGAACTCAATAAAATTCTAGAAGATAAAATAAAGATTCAAAAAAATTTATAAATAAAATATTTTTTGATTCACAAAAATCCAAACTATCCAAATAAATTGAAATATAAAATTTTAGACATATAAATTTTATTAAGAAGTTTGTAAATTATATATTCCTTATGGAATTTTACAAAATTATTGAAAGATGATAACAATAAATAAAAATCACTTTCATTATAGAATAATATTGTAGTATTTTAGAAAAATACTAAATAAATATTTAATAACAGTTTTAATATTTCAGTGATAATTCTTTGAAGAAGTATTAAATCAATAAATGTCAAATAAAAGGGAAATAAAATAAACGAACACAATCTATTATAAATATTAAAAAATTAATATTTATAAAGCCTTTATTATTAAAATGAATTTTATAATAAAGGGGAGAATGCAAATCAAATTAAATGATGCATTACATTACTTTGAATAATCATTTTGCTTCTTTAAATATTGTCCTTACCGGGCAATAATGATGTTTTTGTAGACATAGAAGCTCAAGGTCTAGTGCAAGCATCAGACTTCACTACCTTGCCATCACCAGGCAAGTTCATCACTTGCTCATGTCCTTTGAAGAGTCTTTATTGAAGTATTTGCAAATTGTGTGTTATCATCTATACTATAGAAAAAGAAAACACTATTTTCTCAAGATACTAAATCTTAGATATCATCCTAAGTGATGATATGCTGGGGCAATAGACCTTAGAGTTATATTTGCACTAATGATGAACAGTTAGGGACTTAATAACCCCTGACATCAGTGATTCTAGCGCCGTATATTACGCGTTAGCCATGAGATTTGGAATGGGACAAAGAAGTCAGCTATATCTTCTTCCTCTCGCATGAAGCCGGATGTGCAGGTCGTGGCTGTTATCCTCGTAGCGTGCATATTAATTGGTAATTCGTAGAGGATATGCATCATATGGGTGGGAACCCTCATCGTCCCACGATAGTTCTGGCATCTAACGGTTTGTACAAACCATTGCCGTAATTAATTATGTGGTCATGGTGTACACCAAGGAGGCATGCGAGGTCGTGAAGGGGGCAGTGATTGGCTTGGACCAACTACTGGGCCCCACATCATGGAATTGTGGACGGGAAAGTACACCCGGTTGTGCAACAAGGAGTTGATATCTCATGGGTAAAGTAACGCACCTCTGAAGAGTGTAAGAATTCTAACTTGTTACTCCCTGTTCTGGGAAGGAGCTACGAACGCGGCAGGAAATGAACTCGATGAAAGTTCTGGTCAACCTATGAAGGCTGATTGTCATAGATTTTTATAATAAAATCAATCTTTGAAGAAAGATTTACAAAAATTGCATCGTGCCAAGGATTTATAATCTGAGGTGGTAATTAGAGCATCAAACTTCTCACCTTGCATATAATGAACTTGTTGGGTAACGTTGTTACTCATCCTGTCCTTTGATCCCTTGCTTAGACTCTGAGTATCCGGAAGACGTGCCAATGTATGCAGCTGAATGTCAAGAAGATGTGTTCTACGAGGAACCGGATCTGCCCGGAGGTGTTGAAGGAGTGGATTATGAAATCTGCTATGGTGTGGACGATAACGAGTCCAACTAAGTATCCTAGTTAGTAGTAGCCAACGGAGCCGAGCAGCATGAACTCTATAGAATAGGCTGCTGAGCTCAACTCCTAGTCGGAGTTACTACTTTTAGATCCCGCTGAAACACTTTATATTTTGGTTTGTAAGTTGAATGTTTAGGAAGTCTTGAACTTCCGGTATTGTAATAATAATAATGTGTGTATGTTTGTAATATGGACCCGCAATGTTTCTGTTGTACCACTCTGAGGGATGTGATATTTACGGAACGGTGTTCCGTGGATGTCATGTCAACGACTATAGTGTACTACACATGCAGTGGTATGCTGAGTCACCGCACAAGTATAGGGGGTGTATCGTAGTACTTTCGATAAATAGGAGTGTCGATCCCAACGAGGAGCAGAAGGTGCTAAACTGTGATGTGGAGCAGGAAATCCCTGTGAATACTTAGCAAACGGATTTTTAGTGGTTTTCTGGTAAGACAACAAAACAAAGTGCAAGTAACAAAGAACAAATGCAGCAAGTGGCACAATCCTTTCTTAGCAAAGGACAAGCTGGTGGAAATATTTATAAGGACCAAACGTTCTCGAGGACACATGGGAATTCTGTCAAGTGCTTTCGCTTCATATAGCTGACTACTCTTCTTTGGTGTTGTAAGTGTTGTGTGGGTGAACCTGTGCTAATGTACCGACCTTACTTGTACTAATACATAATTGTGATTAAACCCCCTGCAAACATCTGTAACTACATGAATGTAATTAAGATATAAATCTAACCACAGCCTTAAACTCTGAGATCCTACACTCCCTTATGCAAAGCTGTCCTAACGGGGGTTCAAGTTTCTGTCACTCTGGCAACCCCACAATTAGTAGCCAAATACACAATGCATCCCCCTAGGCCCATAAATGGTGAAGTATCATGTAGTCGACGTTCACATGACACCAATAGAAGAATAGCGCCACAACTTAAATACTAAACCATTGAATAATAACTCAACACAAATCCACTAATAACAACATGACTTCTCCCATGTCCTCAAGAACTAAACAAACTACTCACGAGACATCATATGGATCAAGATCAAAGATGATAAGATAATGGATAACAATCTGA
This sequence comes from Avena insularis, assembly GCA_023614405.1. Classification (NCBI taxonomy): domain Eukaryota; kingdom Viridiplantae; phylum Streptophyta; class Magnoliopsida; order Poales; family Poaceae; genus Avena; species Avena insularis. The sequence continues at coordinate 386,216,205 of CM042693.1, read as the reverse complement.
ACATAAACAATAATTCAATGGTTCCACTCACAAGCATCAACTACAATAGTAATTAACACCAGGAAAGTTTCCCCTATGAACTAAAGCAAGATCCAACACAATTGTTACAGCGGGACGGAGTGGTGATGATGGTGCTGGTGGAGATGATGGTGTGGATGATGATGATGATCCCGATGAAGCCTATCTTGATGACGGTGTTGATGGCGACGATCTTCCCTCTCCGGGAAGGAATTCCCCCGGCAGAAATCTGTCAGCTGGAGAGATCCTTCTCTCTCGGTGTTTTCTGCCCCCAGAGGTGGCGGAAATCTATCTGTGGTCGCTCTCCTAGGCTTAGTGTTCCGTAGGGAAATATAGGCGAAGGGGCGGAGTCGGGGGCCGGGCAGGTGGGCCACACCAGCCCTAGGCGCGGGGTCAGGTGGGCCCGCGCCTAGGGGGAGTGTGGGCCTCCTATGGCCCTTCTTCGCCTCCCCTTATGGCTTCCTCTGTCTTCCAGGAAAATAATATTTCCCATATTTTTCTGGTATATTTCTGGTCTTCGCGAAATTGCATTGAAACACCCTCTTTTCCATCAGAATCCAGACTCCGGCAGTCCATCCTCCAAGAATCATCCAACATGCATAAATAGTGGAAAAGACATAAGTAATACCTCATAATAAGACAAATATCAATGAATATAGGTAAATTATGATATAAAAGGGTGATGCAAATTGGTCGCTATCACTTAACTTGATGGAATTGAAGTAGATCATCAAGTTGACTGCGATAAGTTTCAATATGACCTTTGTTAAAACATTATTTTGGGTAAGGAAGATGTGATCTAAGGGTAGATCAAATGTAATAAAATTAAACCATAATATATTGCTTAATGATTAATATCTGATCCTTAAGTGATCATTCCTTAATATTTGATCTAAGAGTATCATGGTAATACCTAACCTTAACTCTTTAGTGAGATTGAGTAGGAAAGAAACCAAGTCAAGATCATTCATCACATATCTTTCTTTTCATATCAATCCTTATCATCTCTAATGAATCTTATTCTAATATTTGTTGTTCATCAATGTTGAGCAATCAACTATTGATTCACCAATTCTTAGCCTATCAATTCTTGATCTAACAACTCTTTTCCTTATCATAGAATTCACCTAAGGACTATAAAGAAAGGAGTAAGAAGAGGTATGTGGTAATGCTAGTTTTAGATATCATCTATAGGATGGGAGTGTTGGAAGAGAATAAGATCAATATGATAATTGATGGAGTTAACTCACTCCTGAATGAATAGAAGAGTTATCTTAAATAAAGATATGTGTGGTAACAAAGAAGATTATAAGGATGAATATTGAAGATAGTTACCAAGGAGTAATCCTATTGGATCACAAGTAGGCATAGTCATTGAATAATCACTCTTAGTCAGATAGAGACACTAAGAAGATAAGTGTAATCCAACTGTAATGTTGTATTGATGAAGCCTTGATTAGCCAACTGGAAACCTAAGCCAGAAATGATCAAAGTATGATAATGATCATGCTCAAGTCACTAAGATGAATGATTATATCATGTATAAGTGACATTAGTGGATACAACATGATTATAACCAAGTATAGATATGTTATCCTAGGTTAGCCATGATAAGTCACCATGATATGATGTCAGGTTTGAATATGAGATACTGGAGTTAAGTAGATATAAGATAGTATGACTAAGCTGAAGCTAGAGTAGCATAGAGTTATTGAAGTAGTATTATTCCTCTTACAGGATAGTAAGATTTTGGGAAAGTAGAATTTGATATATACATCTATTGGAATAGTATTAGTGATGGATGATTAAGGAAGAGTATGAATGGAGTTAGAAGTAGCTACTTTTTAGATTTGAGGTTATCATTACTAGAGTAGTTGATATAACCAAGTATGGATATGAGAAGATTATGAAAAGCTTCAGTGACAAGCTTCTGATATTTGTAAGAGAGATTACAAAGTAATCTGAGAAGTAAGAAGGTGATCATTCAAGTGGAATTAGATTCAGAAGGAGTACTCTAGAGATGAGAGTTATTTTTATGAGAAGATCTTATTGAGCTTTAGTGTCAAGCTCATTGGATTTACAAATGAACTTAGGAGGAGAAATTATTGATAAGAATATTCTTGTGAAGTAAAGCTCATCATGTTAACACATGATGATGGATTGGAAGAAGTAGAATATCTAGGAAAAGAATTCCTTAAATAGAAGTCCAGAATTATGAAGTATAGAAGATAGGAATTCTTGTTAAACACACAACCTTAAATCTATAATCAAATTTAATATCTATCTTATCTGTTTGATCAATCATCTTATTTCCACAATGGCTGATAGGAATATTTTCCTATAGCAAATCACTTAAGCATATCCTTGTCACTTTCAAACAATAAAATCACCTGTGTTTATAAACCATAATTATTAACTCTTTCTCATTAATTGCCTAAAAGAACAACCCCATTATTTTATCTTGGATGGTGATACCATTCATGAACACAAGCGTGAATACAATTTGTCTTAACCACTAATCTTTATTCACATCAATAAAAAGATATAAGTATATTAAATTCTTTAAAACTCATGGGTAATGCTTATAATTCAAAAACCTAAAGTTATTAATGAGTTTTCTCACTACTAGAGGAAACCTTATGCGAGGCGCATCTAAAAGCATATGCGAGACGCATAGCTTCGAGCCTCGCCTATTTTTTATGCGAGGCGCATATCATATGCGCCTCCTATACTTCACATATGGGAGGCGCATATCGATATGCGCCTCGCATATGTGAAGTATAGGAGGATATGCGCCTCGCATATGTTTTGCAATGCGCCTCATATATTTATTGTATATGCGCGTCCTATAGTGTCCTATATGCGCCTCCTATAATATTTTCGAAATTCAAGTTTTACAGATCACTATAAATAACAGTATACGCATATTCAAATATACAATACAGTCCAGAATACAGTATAAATAGCACAAAATTTTCCAGAAACTTGCAATTGACCAAAGCATAATAGAACCAACATGAATTCAAGTACATTACACATCAATCGCGACATACGAGTTCATACATAAACTAAAATCAACAAGTGCCAAGTTTTCACACAACACAAGTGTTTGTGCCACAAGTTCACACCTCCGAGTACAAGTTCACAGCAAGATAGGCAATACAAATTCTTCTAAGACAAAAATTCTTCAAGATCCAACACACTAAGAACCTTTGCTCCAGAGCCATCGTCGGGAGCCGAGCGAGGGTCACCTGGTGCAGCTGCTGCTCCCGCTCCATAATCTTATCATGATTGATCACAATCTGCTACAACAAATATAAAACATTATTTAGCAAGGAAGAGAGGTTTTCTATTTCATAGCAAAGCAAAATTAACCTTTAGTGAAGAAACAAGTCCATATAACCCCTTTATCTATCAGGTTTGGGATGCTAACCCCCCTAACTTTAAACTGGAGCACTTAACCCCCACAGGTATTAGATACCAGGAAAATTACCCCCTCAGGCAATTGTTAGCGATATTTGGGAGTTGTTTCGCTGATGTGGACAATGGTTTAGCCAGCTCGGATGGAAAGATGGTTCAGCGGTCAGTCCAAATCCCCTCTCCTGTTTCTCTCACTCGGAGCTGTGGCCGCCTGACGCCACTGCCTTCCCCTCGCCGCACCCGCACCCCCCGCTCACCCCACGCCGCCGGCTCCCACTACTGACCAACGTGCCGGCCCTGCCCGCCTGCCCCTGATACCCCTGCCTCGCCTCCTTGTCACCGGAGCATCCACGGTGCAGCTCGTGCTCCGTCTGCCGCGTGCCCCTAGACTCGCAGCTGCGCAAGAAATGAATTGATTTGCTTAAGACATTGCAAATGAGCTAAAAGTTAGTTTGCTACCTGCAACTAAATCTAACATAGCAATCAGCAACCTCAAACATCTTCACTATCAGCTTACCCACGTCCATCTGAACTTAGCACACATAAAATAGTTTGTACATGGATAGTCTAGATTATTTGTTAATGACAATGCATAAGTGAAGTCAATGAACGACATGTGACAAATGTTGATGTGCTTGATCTGTATGCGTACTAAAAGTTCAGAAGAAGAACATGGTGTTGAACATAGAGAAAATGCTCTACAACATTCTAATCGGATGAGAGAATAAATTGCAGAACAACAGGTTCAGTACACATTAGCAAGTGTAGAGCGGCATGACCGGTAATCAAAAAATCAAACCAAGTTTTACATGTAGCTGTTGAAGCCCAGACATTTACATGTAGATTCAGTTAGCACACACAAGTTCCTAAACTTCTGTGTAGGGCATAACATAGACATCACCAAAGTTTTTTTTATATACATTACATTAGCTTTGAACAATATGAAGTTAAAAATCCCACCAATGCAAATAGAACAGTGACAAATTTCACACATCAGGCGTTTCACAGTGAACGGAAAGATGAAGTATTTTTAACCGGGAGCAGCTAAGTCCCATTAAGAAGGTCACGTCAACCCAAGCATTTCATAACGAAACATTTAAGTCCCCCTGTTCACTTGGGTTATGAACAGCTAAGTCCCCCTGTTCTTGGTGCTAATAAAGATGTCCACTTTGCACCTAAACCCCCAAAAAGACCACTCAACCGTGGAATTCTTTGATCAAATCGACGGAATATCCCCACAAGAAGAAGAGGAGACGATTAGCAGGGAGAGGAAACGAGGGGGTGGGGAGGATTTGTTCTTACCGGCATAGATATGGTAGTGGCACAACTTCCGGTCCTTGTCCCCGAGGAGCAGCTCCAGCTTCGCCTCGTCGCACCTACGCACGCACGCCTCCGTCCTCCGCGTCTGCGACCGACCTCCAACCGAAACCCTAGACAGTATCAGACGTAGGCCGAGCGAGGATAAAGAAGAACTTGTAGAGAAGGGAGAAATCCGGGCGAGCCATCACCTCATGGAGGCGGTCCTGGAGGAGGCCGTCATGGGCGATCCAGAAGTCGTGCTGGACCCTGAGGAGTGCCTCGATGCGGGACCGGTCAGTAAGCAGCACCTCGACGTGCCGGACGGGAGCGAGAGCTGGGGTTGGGGAGCACACGAGAACGGTGGGGCGCCTGACGACGAGGACGGTGGGCCGGAGAAAGCCGGGGGTTGTAGGGCGAGGGGGGCGGCCGGTGGCGGCGGCGCCAGGCGAGGATCGATGGAAGGCGAGGGAGCCTAGCGGCGGCAGGGATTAGCGAGCGAGGGAGGGGTCGCGAACGCGGTTGGTGAGGGACAAGGTGGACACGCGGGGTGGGGTCGTGTGGCCGTGGTAGGAGATGTGGTGGGGCCGACAACGTATAGGAGGCGCATGTCACGATACGTGCCTCGCATATTGTCAAGTATAGGAAGCGTATATTACTATATGCGCCTCGCATATTTGACTATCGATTTTCATCTAGACCCAGGCAGCTTATGCGAGGCGCAGTTTGCCCATATGCGCCTCGCCTATCTGATATATACGAGGCGCATATGACTAGAATGCGCCTCGCATAATCTGGGGCTGCTTGATTTTGTCCGTACAGGGATTATAGGAGGCGCATTCTTATCATATGCGCCTCGCCTATTTTTATACTAGAGGCGCATGAAGAAGGAGTGCGCCTCGCCTATTTTATAGGAGGCACATATGGTCTAAAGGTGCCTCCTATAAGCATGTCTCCTATAGCCTTTTCTCTAGTAGTGTCTCATCAACATCTCGTAAATATTCTATCTATATTAATGAGGCCAATTCTTTGATCCATTTCTCTAACCACTCATTTCATATGAGCATGGAATAAGTGGGGATACAATAGTTATAAACCACCCTATGTATTACCACATGATAAAATATATATAAATAAAACCTTTAGCTATCCCTTAAATTTTTTGAAAAACTATATTATTCTAAATAAAATGAAAACAATGTTATAGAGAAGTTTTAAGGTCTTAAACAAAATTCTAAAACCCTAAAACCCTAGTTCTTAATTATTCTACATAATAAATAATTTCGAATATAATTATGAGTGTTGGAAAATACCAACATTGTTAGGGCGAACAACTAGTATAGTTACTTTTGGAATATTTAATATACTGTACAGAATTTATGGTATTTAAATCATTGAGAAAATTTGAATTCAAAACAAATTGTTAAAAGAGAAAACAGAAATGAATACAGAAAAAGAAAAGGGCTCAGTCTGGAAATTGGCCTGCGACCCATTTCCTCACCTTCTTAACCATCGCTCAGCACCACATCTTTCCTCTCCACGCTCACTTCGCATCGGCCCAGTAGTAGCCCAACAACTGGCCTAACATGTCTTTCTCTCTGGCTGACTAGTGGGACCAAGGAGGGACTGCGGAGTGAATCAGAAGAACTGCCAGGGGTTTTCCACAAAACGCCGTCGTCGTCTTCCTCCTCGACTGGAAGCAGCTCGCTGGCGAGTGCTCCGCCGTACGCCGCCGGTGCTCCGCGATTCGTGAAGTCGCCGATGTCACTCTGGAGGATAAGAATGCCACTGCGATGCTCCTTCTCATCCTCATCCTCTCCCACTCGTCCATTCTCTTCCTCTCTGTTTTCTCTCGGGGCCGAAACCCTAGCTCACCAAACCGCTCATCATCGCCGGTAGAGGTCGTTCCGGAGTCCATGGCTTGGTCGAGGAGAACTTCCAGGTTACCCTCTTCATCTTAGGATTCCCAATCGAATCATGGGAGCTCCAAATCGATGCAGCCGAGCCGTTCCCTTTCGCCGGTGATCGTCGGAATTCGCGACGAATAGCTCATATCGGGGCGTCACCGTCCTCTTCGACTACCACGATGACATCTGGGTGAGTGTGCGCACCTCCCCATGCCATCCAATCTCTCCCTCTTGTTGTGTGTCGCCATAGCGCCATAGTCCATCGTCGGCCGCCACAGTAGGTGGTCGCCGGAGTAGCTCCGGTGCACAAAAGTGGGCGGCACCACCACTATTAGGATCGCCGTGGCCTCCTCATTCCAATCAACACAAACACAGCCGTGCGCGCACGGGATCGCTCGATCGATCACCGATTTGAGAGGATCCGGCGGGATGACGTCAGGCTCACGTCATCCTTGACCAATTCAACCAGTTTGACTGGTCCATGCCGATGTGGCATGTGACGTGGCTCATGGCCCATTTGTCATTGACTGTGAGTAGGAACTAGTCCAGTAATAAACATTTTAACTAAGCTATGCGTGCCATGTGGCATGTGGCCCACTAGTCAGTGCCTAGGGTAGGTTAAGTATGGGTAAGAAAAGTAATTCCTTGTTTGTAATATTATTTAGAAAATGATTCAATCTTAAAAATTTAATAACTTTTGTTTTCTAATTCAGAAAAATATGTTTAATATATGAAAATTTTCAGAAAAATAAAATCTATAACATTAAACTATTATCAAACATTATTATGTCAACAATTTACATAACTTTTATTTAATAAAGATTTTATAAGTTTTAATACCTTGAAAATTCATATTTTAATATTGGTAAATGTTAAAAATACAAATAAAATACCAAAAATCTTAGAAAAATAATAAAAATAATTTAAAACTATAATCATGCATTATTATTTCACCTAATTAAATATTTTTTATTTATTAAGTATTTATAAAGTAATAAATCTTATAAAAATCATACCTTATTATTTATAAATCACAAAAAAAATATAATACACCAAAATTATCACAAAAATAATACCTACATGTTAAAAATATAACATTGCACTTTTAAAGTAAGTAAAAACTTAATACTCTAATAACTTGAATATAAACCCAATTTCCTTAATCAATAATTCCTATAAGGGTAAATAAAATTTGCTATTATTTCTAAAATTAGCCAATTGAGGTCTATAGTCTTAAATATTGATAATATGAAGTCAAAATGGTTCAACACATTTTAAAATACAATATTACTGAATTATCATTCAACCGTATGTGTAGATCATTTTCTAAAAAGGTCCTTATCAATTATAAAATCTTCAAGAATGGTATTTTCAACCAAAAAAAATCTTTAACAATTGTTTCATTCACAACTTTATAATGGACTAAATCCAAACATAATCCATAAGTAGTAAATAATATTGTTTACTTATTCACAAACCATAACCACACCCTTATAAGAAGATAAGTCCTTTTATTCCATTATAAGTTTAGGAACCACTAGTCTAATAGAAGTGTTACCACTCTTAAAGTATCCTTAGGGAAACATTATGAAGTGAACCAAGTACAAATATCATAAGCATTACACTTTAAGTCCATCTATGTTCTTAAAGTTAACCTTAGCCTACAAGACTATAAACACTATGTTGAAAACTTCATTATAAGTTTTATAGTTTACTTTGGTCTTTTTCAATTAATACCTACTACGTCTCAATGCCAAACTAACCAAGTTAAAAACCAAGATAGATAAGTCTCAAATGCTAGTGATGCCATTATTCAAATGGAGTAATTCTTTCTTACTTAAGGACTATAACTAATAAGAACACCTAATAATGTTAACTTAAAGCTTAAATACTTATGCTTAGTTAAATAAGGTTTTCTTCAAAAGTTATTCTTTTAAGATACATTATAAAGCAAGACATAAGCATTCCTATGAAGGCTCTAAATGATGAACAAACCTTGTATACACAGTCTTTAGATACCTTCCACACTTGCATGTTTTATTATGGTATGTTACTTATTATGTTTACATGATTTTTTCACACAGTCACAAGCCTTAATAAGAATCATAAGTGTGAAGATTATCTAAAACTACAACACATTCTAAAGGAACCATTTCCAGTATCCAAACCCTAGGACAACGTTTATTCCGGGGATGCGAGTTTACCAAATTGCATTACATTACTTATGCATAATAGCATCTTGCTTCTTTAAACATTAGTCCTTACCGGACCAATGATGTTGTTTTCAGATATTGGATCTTATATTGTCTTGAAGACCATGAGTGCATAATCTTGCAATCACAAAAGGCAAGTTCACACTTGCTCATGTCCTTTGATTATTTTCTGTAAAGTATTTTGCAAATGTTGTGTTGTCATCACCTGCATTTCAAAAAGGTCAGAAAACACTATTTTCATAATAATAATGAGTATAGGTTATTCACCATGAGGTAATAACCTAATATAAAAGTTTCGGTGGTAAAGGAACATATTATCTAGGACTTAACAACCAATGTCGCTAGTGATTCTTGCGCCGTATATCACGCGTTAACCATGAGATTTGGAATGGGACGGAGAAGTCAACTGTATCTTTTTCCTTTTGTATGGAGGCAAGACTACCTTAACGTGACGTTGTGATTCCTTGTGCGGATCCAACATATGGGTGGGCACCCTTAGGCTCCACGTTTTTTGTGTCTAGATTATCTATGAGTGGTTGCCAGAGGTTTACCCGGACCTATAAGGTACTTACCTGGGCATCCCCAACTCATAGAGTCTTCGGGCACGATCTTACCTTTGTTGCACATCGGAGTTGCATTCTAGTCCACACTTCCTTGGTGTGGGTCCCACACTAAGATCCAAGACAATCACTGCCCTTTCCGTGACTCCATATGTATGCACGATCCTTCGGGGCTGGCTCACCTCTGTTAGACCAATAGTTCAGATACTAGTCTTATTAGTATGATAGTTTTTGAGTTGTTTATTTCAGATTCTTTTTTGTAAGAAGTTTCTTTCTCTCTCTTTAACCTAGAGTGTTCTCGGGATCTTGTGTAAAGAGTTGAGTGGTAACCTATAGTCATGTCTTGGACATGCTGTGTTTCTGTTGTACCACTCTGAGGGATGTAATACTAGTGAACGGTGTTTCATTAGTGTTATGTCAACGACTATAGTGTACCACATCATGTGTGGTATGCTGGGTCACCGCAGGTACGGACGAATCGTCAGGCCAAGTGTTCAAGGAGTGTGCTCTACTTTTGAACATTGATCCACCATGCCCTAACAAAAACCCACATACCTTGTTTTACAAACAACATGGTGCTTGGCCAAGCACTTCCCACACTGGCCAGCTTTGGTCTAGCGTAGTAGGGTGTAACGCGTCTACCTGTCGGGATAACGGCGGGACAACTGAGGAATGGCTTCAAAATTGGAACAATGTCTCACAATGACACACCACACACTTATATCACCTCAATGAGAAATGATGGAATGCTTGGGCATGCCTTCGGCTCGGTAGACGGCTAAAATCTAAGGTTTTAGGGCGGTTTTGGACTGGTACAGACAAATCGTCAGGCCAAGTGTTCAAGGAGTGTGCTCTAATTTTGCACATTGCTCCACCATGCCCCAACAAACACCCACATACCTTGTTTTACAAACAATATGGTTCTTCGCCATGCACTTCCCACACTGGCCAGCTTTGGTCTAGGGTAGTACGGTGTAACGCGTCTACCTATCGGGATAGCGGCAGGACAACTAAGGAATAGCTTCTAACTAGGCACAATGGCTCACAATGACACACCACACACTTATATCACCTCAACGAGCAATTATGGCATGCTTGGGCATGCCTTCGACTTGGTAGACGGCTAAAATCTAGGGTTTTAGGGCGGTTGTGGACAAGTACAGACGAATCGTCGGGCCAAGTGTTCAAGGTGTGTTCTCTAATTTTGCACATTTCTCCACCATGCCCCAACAAACACCCACATACCTTGTTTTAAAAACAACATGGTGCTTGGCCATGCACTTCCCACACTGGCCAGCTTCGGTCTAGGGTACTAGGTCGTAACGCGTCTGCCCGTCGGGATAGCGGTGATACGTCGGAAACGTATCTATAATTTTTGATGCTCCATGGTTGTTTAGTATCTACTTTGCTTTTCTTTGTCCACACTTTGAGGTGTTTTTATATCTTTTCTGGAACTAAACTATTAACAAGTTGCCGCAGTGCCAGTTGCCTGTTTTCTTCTTTTTATGGTTCTAGAAAGGCAGAAAATCAATATTCTCGGAATTGGACGGGACAAAAGCCAAAGTCAATATTTTATCGTGGGTGACACGAAGTCCAGAGGAGAGACGAAGAGGCGAGCCAGGGCCGCCACACCCTCCTAGGCACGGGTGGGCCCACCCCGCACCTGGGTAGGGTGTGGGCCCTCTGGCCGCCTCGCAGCCTCTCCTCTTCGCCTATAAGAATCCCTCAATGAAGAAACCCTAGGAAGCTTCTGTAGCCGCCGACACCATCATCCCTAGATCGGGGGGGATCTGAAGCTCTTCCTGGCACCCTGCCAGAGGGGAGATAATCCCGGAGGCCTTCTTCTCCGGTATGAAGCGTGAGTAGTTTCTCCTTGGACTACGTGTCCATGTAGTAGCTAGATGGTTGTATCTCCTCCTTGTTCTTTCATGTATAGTGCTTGTGAGCTCCATTCATGATCAAGATCTAATCTATTTGTAATCATGCATGTTGTGTTTGCGGGGATCCGATGGATATTGAGATTACTATGTCATACTGATTAATGGTTTTGTCTATTTGATACTATCATGTATGTGTTGTTTGTGATCTTGCATGCTCTCCGTTGTTAGTACCTATCTTGGCCAAGTAGTTGCTAGTGAATCCAAGAGGGGGTATTTATGCTCGATCTTGGCCAAGTAGTTGGGGATATGCTATATGGGTATCCTCATAGCATGTATCCTATCTGGATAACCCGGGTGGCCCATAGTTGGTAGCATGGCCCATGGCCTGCTGGGCGGCCCAGTTAGATTGATCCAGAAGGGAGGCCCATGCCGGATAAAGGAAGGCTACGGTGGAGTCACCAGCGTACCCGGAGCCTTGGAGTACAAGACACGCTAGACTAATAATAGACGGTGTAGGACTTTGTAACCTGTCCGGCTAGGACTTTTCCCTATAACAAGAGGACCTGACGACTATATAAGTCGGGCCTATGGGAGCCTTTAGGGCACCAATTAACTCATACCTCGCATAGCGAACCTATCTCTATAACTCGGCGTATTTCCATTGTAGTGATTTATAGCAGGAATAGGATTCCGCCACCGTCGTGGGATCTGAACCTGGGTAAGCTATGTTACCTCGTACCCGTCAACCGTTCGCCTTCCCCCACGTCTCTAAACACACACTATGAGGACCCCTCCATGGCGTACTCGTCGGCAATACGACGACAGTTGGCGCCCACCGTGGGGCAAGAGGCGCTTCAGCTCTTTAGCGGGCGAGGACCAAGATCTTCCCAGGAATCAGCAAAACCGTAGCCATCGGTCGCGTTCTCTTCTCCGGCAATGTTCTGATCATCCCTCCCGACGAGTTCTGGATCCCGGCAAAGACGAACCCTACGCGGTGTTCGATCGTTCCTATCGGAGACATCCACCTCTTCACTGGCGAAACCGACTCGGGCACTAGTTCCCTGGGAGTCGGAAGAGCTTCTAGACCCACACGGACCGCCTACGGACAAGATACGTTCGCGGAAGGATCGATATCGGATCTCTCTTTGGAGTTTGCCGACAAAGATCGAAAAATTCAAGGCCCACCAAAACCGCCCCTGTGCAGGATATAATGGTGGAAGATCACTGCAAGTCCGCTGCCTTCGTCCGTGCATCTGGACAGCAGAGATCCAAGTTTGTCGGCGTGGTTACCATCTTCGATCTGGCGCGTTGCATTCCGATAGAGGGCGAAAACCCCGGTGATTACCTTTCCAGGTGGCTCCGTATACGAGCCGATCTGGCCCACTACCCTAATGATGATGATGCCATGTATCACTTTGTGGAAGGACTGGACCATGATACGCTTCTCCAGCATTCTCTAAGGCGGCAGCAGGCTTCGGGACGCCTTACATTCGAAGGCATGGTGAACACCATCAACAACTATGCGGAGGCCGAAGTGGCAGCTCAGATAGCGCTTGCGCTCATTGACGGAGCCCCTCCGATTCAGCCACCGCCACCACCGCCTCCGGCCGCCATCGCCGTAGTTGCGCCACCACCTCCAGTCATCGTCGCTGCTGTTGCACCTCCACCCCCCGCCATTGAGGAAGTACTGGCACACTCTGACTCTGTGATTGACGCGCTATACGCCGACTTCAGTGCAGATTCAGAGGAGATAGATTTCAGTCCAGAGGAACTAGACTCCGCCATGCAGGAGATGGAGGAGGAGTACACGCGCGACGAGCAAGCCAACAACGCCGTCATGTCTCGAGAGGTGTTCGTCACCATTGGGACGGCGATGGATGAAGATCAACCCGGACGAGCCCCGCCTACAGCTCTAGACAAACTGAAGGGACCACCTGTTGCTGCCGACATTGACCGTGCAAAGGTCATGCCCCCTCCGCCTAACCCAGTGCAACAGCTGCGGGAACTCGGCACCGGCCCGAGCAACAACAACACCACAAACCTTCCACCTCCGGCATCTACGTCTGCTGCTACCCAAGTCACTCCAGCTGATAGAGTGATGTACGGAAATCTCCTCGTCGAGCCACTGACCGTAGCTCATATTCGGAACGTGACTCAGCTTGATGAGAAGCGCCAGCAGCTACTAGAGGAAGCGCAGGCCATCGTGGAGCAAGGCGCTAAGCTAGATCGAGATCTGGTCAACGCACAAAAATCCATCGAGAAAGCTAGAGCAATGGAGGCCGAGTACAAGACTCTTCTGTAGCATCAGAAGGCCAAGAAAGCTCTGTCTCGTGTCATCAACGATCCTGGTGTACGGCGAAACCTAGGATGGCCTCCCCCGAAGCCGGCACAAGCCAAGCCATACATTGATAGTGAAGGCAGGCAGGTGATGCCCACTCCTCTCCTCAACCTCGCCGTCGCCAAGACCCTTCTAGAGCAGGATAGATCGCCCAAGGCGGTGGACCAGGTCTATGACCTAGTGGCCAAGGCGGTAAAGCAACAGGAAAAAGCCACCTCTAAGAGGCTTGAGTCTGACCCAGCGTTTTACTAGTCTAGACAGCATAAGCCGCCAAGGGACAGATCTCCTCTTGATGCCGGGTCTCAGACGGGTTCATCAGAACGAAGATGGAGGGATGCGCGCAACAGGAAGGACGCTATACCCATATCCTCGAACCACGGAGAAAAGGCCCAACCTCATCGCCCATCGCCACCGCCCCGCTCCCCCCGACATCATGAAGACCCCAAGGCTCACCATCGTATGGATATGCCCCCGCCAAGGCAGGGCGGCATCGTCATCCGCGACAACACGAAGCAGACCCGTCATGACGGAGAGCACAACCTGGGACACAAGAGCAGGTCACGCCATGAACCTCCGCGTCTGACAAGCAATCGCGACAGGCATGAGGCGTCGCATGAGGGTAATAGCAAGAAGGCTAACCCACCGCCACCTCCGCCTCCGTCGCCACCTATGAGTCACCATGGCGGAGGAGGCCCGCGTTGTTCACGTAGCCCATCCCCTATTGACAAGAAGAAAAGAAACCCGTAGCCATACGATGCATGTTTGCGGTTAAGATCCACGAGGCCCGGGAAGGACCATACCTGGGACCACGTTGCTTTGGACCTGCGATACGGTCCGCAACTTACCCCAAAGTTTTCCGGATTGACAAGACCATCAAGCCCTATGACGACACCGCTAAGCCAGCTACATGGTTGCAGGATTACGGCAACGCGGTAGAGATTGCCGAGGGTAACCCCAACGTTGCCGTCAAGTACCTCCCATTGATGTTGGCGAGCACAGCCGTCAATGGATTGATGACTTGCCAGAGAAATCCATCTGCAATTGGTTGGACATGCAAGAGGCGTTGACCAAGAACTTCGAGGGTACGTACAAACGTCCCTGCATTGTTGGCGATCTACAGCGGTGCGTGCAAGAGAAAGACGAGACATCTCGCTCCTACCTCTCCCGCTGGCTGGATATGAAAAATTCCTACGCAGGAGTGCACGCCCAGACCGCCATGGCCGCCTTCATCGATGGGTTGGAAAGGGGCACGTTGCTCCGACATAAGTTGAAGCGCTTGCAGGACAATCACCAGCTTGAGTTGAACCAGATGATTCAGGTGGTTAGTGAGTTCGCAGCTACCGACGATGATGCTCCCGGCTCTCTGCCGGCAACGGCCGTTCAAACTCAAGCTCGGAGGAACAGCAGCACAAAGCAGAAAACCGCTCCAGAAGAATAGCATACTCCCGACATGGTCGCCATGACCTTTGCAGGACGAGGTGATGGCGAACAACGTGGCCGAGGAAGGGGAGTTGGTCGTGGGAAGCAACGAGGAAGTGAAACTACCTCGGCAGTGCACTGCCTTCCCCAAACATACAAAGAGTACCGTGATATGCCATGACTCGTACACCTCGATGTCAACGGCAAAGCCACCCATACCAATCGACACTGCAAGTTCGTCAACGACCTCAAGGAGGACCCGGAGTCCGGCTACAAGAGAAGTCGGAAGAACAGACCGCGAGGCAAGGGCAAGGGGAAGAAGAAGGAGGAGGAGTCCAAGGATTCAAGTGACATGGACGAGGATGTTGACCCCAAGCACGCCGCCAAGAGTGATGGCAAAGGCAAAAAACCCTTCGAGAAGAAGGCGCCAGTTTACCACACATTCCTTGTGTCGTGGGAATGACCATGGCAGATGCTGCAATCGGCAGCGAGTAGTAGAACATGGGGAAAGGGCAGCCAACCATCTGCGGTGCGAGATGAGGGCGGAGACACAAGGATTTACCCAGGTTCGGCCCCCCGGAGGGTAAATACCTACTCCTGCTAGATTATATTATGGTGAAAGTAGAATGGGGCAAGCTCGACGACTAGGCGGCGAGTCGCTTGGGTGTATGATGGAACGTATCCCCTATGCGTCCCTTAGGGAGGTTTATATAGGCTCACCTCGCTAGGGTTTATAGAAAATAACTGAATTGGTCCTATGACCTAGTCCTACTGGGCCTAGCTACGCTTCTCGGCCTTCAGCTTCCAGTCGCCTGAGTCCACGCCAAGTCTTGATCCAGTCCCCGCCCTGCAGGCCCACTCGCTGACGGCTTGGGCCGACGGGAAAAGTCCTGCTGGGTATACCCCGGTAGGCATATCCCCATCAGTAGTCCCCGAGGCCATCGTTGATTTGTCGCAGGTGTTTGCTGGCAGTCGGAGTAAACGGATCCAACACAGATGCCTAGTTGAATCGGCGGCGGACTCCTGAACAAAGGAAAGAACTAGTCATTTTGGTCGCAATAACAGCGACCAATCGTGTCATAGCTCGGCGAGCGGGTCGGCAAATACTTAGTCGCTGTTATAGCGATCAGATCAGCGAGTACTTTGTCGCTGTTACAGCAGTCGGGTCGGCGAACCGTCGAGTCAATAGGAACAGTGAATCGAGTAGATGAAGTTGGACCATCAACTATGGTCAAACTAGCCGTTGGGTAACCCCAACGGTAACTTCGGCGTAATCACCACGTAATAACGGCTCCCGAAAATGGCGGGTAACAACCGCTATATAATAGGAGCGAGGGGCGACCGGGGAGATGCTTCTTCCATTTCCCCCGATCTCGCATACCTCCGTCTCCCCATTCCTCGCAACGATCGGAACACTCCCGAAACCTCGACCTCCGCAAACTCCCATCTGATGGCCCCCTCCACCGTGCCATGGGGCAGATCCAAATGTACTAAAGCACTGCTAGCATCCTTTGAGGAAACAGGGATCCTCCGTGCTGGCAGATGGCGCATCCCCATGGCCGGAGAGGTGACCCCAGATCCGCGTGAGGGGGAGTTCATCTGCTTCACCAGCCACCTAGAGCGGGGGCTGGGCTTCCCATCTTCTCTCTTCTTCCGGCGTTTCTGCGCCTACTACGGAATCCAACCTCCGGATCTGGGTCCGCATAGTATCGAGCAGCTCGCCATTTTCGTGGCGTTCTGTGAGTGCTATCTGGGCTGCAGGACCTATTTTCCCCTATGGCAAGAATTGTTCCATGGGAGAATCAGCCGCGAGGAGACAGGCGACCCAATGCTAGCCGCAGGAGGCCTGACGTTCCAGCTGAAGTCGAAGGCCTCGTTCTTCGATCTGATGCTACCCGCCAAGGTGGCGAATGAGTGGAAGAAATTTTGGTTCTACGTCACCGAGTCGACTCCAAGTGATGAAGTGGCGCTTCCAAGATACTCCACCGACCGGCCCAAGCCGCGCCGGCTCCAGGTCGCTAAACTCCCGCTGGACCAGCGGATGGTTGTCGATGAAATGTTGCAAACCATCCGCGGCCTGAAGAAGAAAGGCCTCCAGACCATCAACCTTTACAACTGCTAGCTCGGGCGGCGGCTCGTGCCCTTGGGCAGCCGCGACCACTATATGTATGAGTATACAGGTAAGGACGACTCGACGAAGTCCTGCCTCGTTGAGTGGAGACTCAACGACTACACGCAGGCCCTGAAGAAGATTACCGTGGCCGTGTACCTCGACACAAAGGCCGGGGTCGCCCCTTATACTGCAAGGCGCCCAACTCCAACGGTAAGCTGTCGTTCCATTAACACTCGCAGTCGCAGCTTGTGCATTCGCGGTCGCGCTAACTTTGTTTGTTCTTGTTGCAGTTGTTCCAAGTGGTGGAAGGGTGGCTTCCACCCGCAGATGATGAAAAATCGAGCTCGTCCGTCCAGGACGGAAGCGAGTCATCGCCCGCCAAAGACAACGCCGAGAGCGGCGGAGGAGACGACGACGACGATGGAGAAGACGAGCCCGTGGAGGTTGCTGCCCCCACGGTTCGCAAAACCCGCGAGCAACACCAGCGCGAGCTCGAAGCGAGCAAGAGCCTCGAGCCCCACGACGATGACGACGACGAGCTTCCCGAGCACACCTCACATCGCGAGGCCACGCCATCAAAGAAGAAGAAAGCTCCACCAAAGAAGAAGACGAGGCCAGTGAAGCAGATATCTCTGCCCCGATCTACGAGCAGCTCCGACACGACCAGCTCGGCTGAGGATGCGGCAGCACACGCGACCATGGCGACAGGCGCTGCCGCCCCAGGGACGAGGCGCCGCTTGCATCGTTACCACTGCCATTCGCCCCATTTGTTAGCTTGGGGCAGCTCCAGCCGCAGGGGCCTCGCCGCCAAGGGGGGCTCCCGCAGCAATTACCACAGAGGCTCCTGCCGTGGACTCATCTTCAAAGAAGCCGTCAGTGTCTTGGGCACACGATGTGTTCGAGACGGGCCTCACTAGGAGGTTGGGGCCTGAGCTGGAGAAGCCGGCCAACATCCGTACCGGTCTGCGATTCATTCCAGTCGCCAAGTAAGTGATCCTCTCCTTGGTCTTGCTTGTCTGCTTGCTTTGCTTTTCAATCGGACGATTTCATTGATGGGACTACTTCACAGGACTGGTGTGAAGAAGATAGGCCATCCTTCCGTGTCCAAGGTTCCGCCAGTCGCCACCAAAGTGCCCACAGATTCCTCGCGGAAGAGGAAAGGCGACGAGGTCGCTGCTTCCGTCGAAGGCGTCAAACGGGCGAAGGGCGATGGTGTCATCACGGTTTCCGATGACCCGGCGGTTGCTCCAAACGAACCTCCGTCCGCCGCGGAAGTGGCCTCGAAGACCAAGGAAGGCGTCAGGTCGCAGCAGATGGTGGTTGCAGATTCACCCGATGTGGCTGAGCCGACTCCGAGTGGCGCAGCGGTGTCTGCAGCGACATTCCATCGCTTTATGGCGAAGGCGGCCGCGGCGAGTGCCTCGGCGCCGGCGGGCCAGATGATTGGGGCCGCCGAAGCGGAAGTTGAACAACGTCACGGCCATACTCCGGTCGTGCTTGCATCGGTGGATGCGCTGGAGCTTCACGGCATGCTAGGCGCTGCCATACAGGTATGTCCAGTCCCCGAGGATCGGGCCACTGAATTTCAGTGGTCGGATTCTTAATGTTTTTATATCGTCTAGTCCCCGAGTGCCTAGGCGCTGGGCGTCAGCGGGTAGGCACTGAGGAATTTCATTGTCCAGTCCCTGAGTGCCTAGTCGCTGAATTTCAGCGGGTAGGCACTGAGGAAATTTATTGCCCAATCCCCGAGTGCCTTGTCGCTGAGTTTCAGCGGGTGGGCACTGAGGAATTATATGTTGTTGACGTTGTTACTTGTGTGCAGGGCCTTCAACGCGAGTCAGCCGATCGGCTTGCTGTGAAGAGTCGCTTGGAGAAGGAGCTCGTTGCCATCCAGGAGACGAACAAGGGGCTTGAAGCAGTTGCAGCCGAGGTGAAGGAGGCCTGCCGAGGCCTTGTCCCGGTGGGTAACTTGACGGTGGCTCAGTCTGCTTTGAGCACGGCCGAAAAGCGCGTCGCCGACCTGGAGCGTGAGCTCAAGGAGGCAAGGGCGGAAGCGAGCTCGGCGGAGGGGTGAGCGAAAGCTGCTGTTACTTCTGCCGCTGAAGAGCGGAAAATATTTGATGCACTCATTGCTGGGCTGCAGAATGACTTCTCTTCTCTTCAAAGCTTCATCATGGGCCTCTGCCGACCACTTATTGGTAAACCTTCCTTCTTCTTCCCTCTACCTGCAATAGTTGTATTGTGATGTAGTTGGTTCGCTCACTGCTTGCTTCTGTGCCGCAGGTCAGATCACTGATAATGCGGAGGAAGCGCAGTCGTACGACGCAAGGCAATCTGTGGCCACCCTGGTCGACTCAGCCGCGTTGTCAGCGACTTGCCTTCGAGCATATCTTCAGGAGATATCACCCACGGAGGTGATCCCCAACGACCTTGTCGAGGTGTGGCGATACCTGGAAAAGGCTCCGTCGGTCGTCGAGTTCATGACGCGGTCGGCCTTCCGGCTCGGGGCAGCGACGGCGCTCAGCCTTGGGCTTGCCCACTTCCCGGAGGATTTCGACCTCGACGATGTCACTAGCGGCTACCCGTCGTCAACGGGCTCTGTGGAAATTGCCGAGGTGCTGAAGCTGACGGACCGGGTCGCGGTGTACTCCGATCGCGTTTGGGCGATGGGCGACCTCATCCCCTATCAGGAGACGATTTTCGCTCCCAATGATCCTAAACCGAAGCATCAGGACTTCAAGGTCGAGCAGCCGTTCCGTGCGGCGATGGCGGGCGAACTTACAACGTACCCGTACGTGCCCTTCATCCGCAGCCATAGGGACGGTGGCGTGTCTGCCTCAAAACCCGCGGAGTAGAAATGTTGTGCCGTTGGGCATTAGTACAAAATAACTATTTAACTTTCCTTGTATGTGGAGCGACCATGTGCTGATATGAAGGAAACTCATGTTATTTTGTTATTCGTTTTGCGATTTTGGATTTTGATTGAGCAAGTCCCCGAGCGCGTCCGCCCTTTTTATGGGGTTTACCTCGTTGTTATATGTGTTGAGGTCGACTCGCCATGGCTCGGAGAGCCAGTCGCATGGCGACTCCCAGGGGTGCCCTTTACTTGAACGTTTTCTCGGGCGCGAACGAGGTCGGGTTGCCGAGTCCCCGAGCGTAGTACTTGGTTGTTCTAGTCGCAGCCCCAAGGTAGGTGAGGACTAAGCGCGTCGTTGTTAGCGCATCTCTCCTGCCTGATCTGGAGGATCAGTCGCTTGGCGAGTCCTGGGCGCGCTCTTATACTTGGCGTTTTTCCCTAGTCGCTCGTATTTGGCTGGGTGTCAGTCCCCGAGCGTGGTACTTGGCCGTTTCGAGTCGCTGCGCCAAGGATGCGGAGGACTTGGTCACTGTAGGAAGCGAATGCAGTTGTCTTGGCTCGGTGAGCCAGTCGAGCTAGGCGACTCCAATGGGGCTCTGGGTTAGCGTTTTTCGTGGATGTTATGAGGCCTGGAGTTTCCTAGTGCCCTCGTACCGCACTACTTGGCCGTGTCGGTCGCTTTACCAGAGGTTGACTTCTGCGAATAGCGCAACGCTGTTATTACTAGTGCGAGTGGCACAAGACATGGAGAGTAAACATAATTTTCGGTAATCGATCTGTTTTATTTCATGGTGGGTGGAGAGTACATGTATGGGGTTCTAGGAGTAGAACTTACATAGGAGGTTTACATTCCATGGCCGCTTGACGTCGAGTTTTCCGTCTCCTCGGACATCGTTGAGGTAGTAGTCTTCGTTGCCCAGGACTCGTCTGATGGCGAATGGTCCCTCCCAAGGGGGGGAAAGCTTGTGCATGCCCTTCTTGTCCTGGATTAGGAGCAGTACCAGGTCGCCTTCCTGGAAGGTGCGAGTCCTTACTCGCCGGCTATGGTAGCGGAGGATCCCTTGCTGGTAGATGGCAGTGCGGGAGCGAGCTAGGTCACATGCCTCGTCGAGCTGGTCGACTCCGTCTTGTCGTGCGAGTTCGTTTGCGGCCTCCGTATAATTGACCATCCTTGGTGAATCGTGCTCGAGGTCGGTGGGCATGACTGCCTCGGCGCCGTACACCATGAAGAAGGGGGTGTACCTAGTCGACCTGTTGACGGAGGTGCGGATGCCCCAGATGACGGAGGGTAGCTCCTCGACCCAGCACCCGGCGGTGCGCTCAAGTGGGACCTGGAGCCGAGGCTTCAGGCCATGGAGGATGCTCTGATTGGCGCGTTCCGCCTGGCCATTGGATTCCGGGAGGGCGACTAAGGCGAGGTCGAGTCGAATGTGGTGTTCCTCGCAGAACTCGGCCAGGGCTCCTTTGGCAAAGTTGGTGCCATTGTCGGTGATGATGCTGTTTGGGAACCCGTAGCAATAGATGAGGTCGTGTAGGAACTTGGTGGCGGTCTTCCCATCGCATTTGCGGACTGGCTTGGCCTCCACCCATTTTGTGAATTTGTCGACTGCGACTAGGAGGTGGGTGAAGCCGGAGGGGGCCTTCTTGAAGGGGCCTACCATGTCCATGCCCCATACAGCGAACGGCCAGGTGATGGGGATTGTCTTGAGCGCCGAGCTCGGCACGTGGGTCTGGTTGGCATATTTTTGGCATCCGACGCACCGCTGGACGATGTCGATGGCGTCTGCGTGTGCGGTGAGCCAGTAGAAGCCGTGTCGCATAGCTTTTGCGACTAGGGAGCGGGCGCCGACGTGGTGGCCGCAGTCATCGGAGTGGATATCTTGTAGGATCTTGCGTCCTTCCGCGGGTTGAACGCAGCGTTGAAACACGCCTGTCACGCTGCGCTTGTGGAGCTCGCCGTTGATGATGACGAAGGATTTGTAGTGGCTTGTTATCATCCGGGCCTCCGTTTCATCCGCGGGCAGAGTGCCCCCCTCCAGGTAGGCGGCGTATGACGCGGTCTAGTCGCTTGGCTCGGCGATTAGTGTGAGCAGGGCTGCCTCTGGTTGCAGCGGGATTCCGATGTCGATCTCGCGTGGGGGAGAGACGGAAGGCTTGGTGATGGTTTCAAGGAAGACACCGGAGGGTGGGGTGAGTCGAGCCGAGCCGATGCGAGAGAGTGTGTCGGCCTCCTATCGATCCACTCAACAGAGTAGCCTATGAAGTGTCCACCCAGCTGGTCCACCGCTTGGCGGTATGCCGCCATGGTAGGGGAGACAGCATCGCAGGTGCTGCCGACTTGCCCGGCGACGAGGTCGGAATCTCCGTAGCAGCGCAGGCGATTGATGTTCATCTCTTTGGCGGCTCGCATGCCATGGAGTAGCGCCTCGTACTCGGCCATGTTATTGGTGCAGGGGGTGAAATCGAGGTAGAGGACGTAGCGGAGCTTGTCGCCCTTCGGAGATGTTAGCACGATCCCTGCTCCTACACCGTCCGCGTTCTTGGAGCCGTCGAAGTGTAAGATCTAGTAATGGAGGTATGGCAGCTTCTTTGGCTGCTTGTCCTCCTCCCAGTGGGCGATGAAGTCTACGAGGGCCTGTGACTTGATCGCCTTGCGTGGCTCCTACTTGATGTTGTGGACGCCGATATTGACGACCCATTTGGCGACTCGCCCAGTCGCCTCACGGCTAAGGATGATGTTCTGCAACGGTGCTGAGGAGACGACCGCTATGGGGTGCTCCTGGAAGTAGTGTGGCAGTTCCCGCTATGCTCTGAAGACCGCGTTTACCAACTTCTGGTATTGCAGGTAGCGCTGGCACGACTCGGTGAGGACCTCGCTGATGTAGTACACTGGTCGCTGCACCTGGCGCTCCTTTCCTTCCTCTGGCCGTTCGACGACCATGATGGCGCTGACAACGCATTCAGAAACCGCGACATAGACCAGCATGGGTTCCTTGCCCACGGGGGCGGCGAGTAGCGGTGCTGCGAGTAGCACCTCCTTGAGGACGTGGAGCGTGTCTTCTGCCTCCTTGTCCCACTGGAAGGTGGGGTTCTTGCGCATTAGGCGGTAGAGGGGCATCGCATTTTCGCCTAACCGGGGGATGAAGCGACTGAGAGCCGCGACTCGCCCGGCCAGTTTCTGGATGTCGCTCAGGCACTTGGGTCTGCCGAGTCGAGCGATCGTGTTGATCTTAGCGGGGTTTGCCTTGATCCCACGCTTGGAGACGACATATCCCATTAGCTGTCCAGTTGGTACACCGAAGATGCACTTTCCTGGGTTTAGCTTTATCTTGTACTTCCGCAGGTTGACGAACGTTTCCGCCAGGTCGGCGAGTAGATCGCCCTGGCGAGCGGATTTCACCACCACATCGTCGATGTAGACGTGGATATTGCGGCCAATATGGCTCACAAGGCACTCCTGCATGCACCTCTGGTAGGTTGCCCCGGCGTTTTTGAGGCCGAAGGTCATGGCGGTGTAGCAGAAGGCTTCGAATGGCGTGATGAACGCCGTCTTCTCTTTGTCCTCAACGGCCATTTTGATCTGGTTGTACCTCGAGTAGGCGTCGAGGAAGCATAGCGCCTCCGAGCCCGCGGTGGAATCGATGATTTGGTCGATCCGCGGGAGGACGAATTGCTCATTCGGGCATGTGCTGTTTAAGTTTGTGTAGTCGATACACATTCTCCAGGTCCCGCTTTTCTTCTCGACCAGGACTGGATTTGCCAGCCACTTGGAGTACTTGATTGGCCGGATGAAGCCTGCAGCGAGTAGACGCTGCACCTCCTCAGCGATGGCTCGGCGGCGCTCTTCATTGAAGGGCCATAGCGACTGCTTAACAGGTCGCACTTTGGGGTCGGCGTTGAGTTTGTGCTCAGCGAGTTCCCTCGGGACACCAGGCATGTCGGATGGCTTCCATGCGAAGATGTCCCTGTTCCCACGGAGAAACTCGATGAGCGCGCCTTCCTATGCTGGGCTCATGCCCGTCCCGATCGTCACCGTCTGGCTGGAGTAGCCTGGGACCAGCTCGATGGTGCGGGTATGCGTCGTTGCCTCGAAGGCGGTGGAGTTGCCGCCCTCCGAATTGGGCTTATTCAGTATGGTGGGGTCGTCGCTGTTGAGCCTGCTCGCGTACTTGGCGAGCTCTTCGGCGTGGTTGGCGTCCACCGTGATGACAGCGTCGGCGAGTTCGGCCCCTTTGGCCTCGCATTCCGCGGCCATGTCAGGGTCGCCATGGACTGTGATGATGTCGCACGGCCCGGGTAGCTTCATCGCGTTGTATGCGTAATGGGGTGCCGCCATGAACTTGGCGAACGCCTGGCGCCCCAGGACGCAGTGGTAGGGCTGTCGAAGGGCACCAGCTCAAAGACGATCCGCTCGGTGCGGAAGTTTGCTGGTGTACCGAAGGTGACTGGCAGCGTCACCTTGCCGATCGGATACGCCTTCCGACCTGGGACGATGTCGTGGAAGGTGGTCTAGGTTGTCTCGATCATCGACTGCGGGAGCCGTAGTCTCCTGAATGTGTCCAGGTACAGGATGTTGATGGAGCTGCCGTCGTCCATCAGCGTTTTGGGGAGCCAGTAGTCCCCCACCTTTGGCTTGACCACCAGGGCGACCCGGCCCGGATACTCGATCCGTGGCGAGTGGTCTTCACGGCTCCAGATGATTGGTTGCTCCGACCAGTTGAGGAACTGGGGAATGTCAATCTGGGACACCGCGTTGACGGCAACGGCGCGGGCGATGACCTTGTTTTCGCGCTTCGTGTTGAAGCCTGTGAAGGTGTGGAGCGAGCCGACGACGCTGCCGAACTTTCCGCCGTTTGGCGGGTTGTTGTCGGGGTCTTCCCGCGCGCGCCGTGCCTTCTCGATCTCCTTGAGAGAGTGGCAGTCGGCGGTCATGTGCGTGGTAGGCTTTCCTTCCCTGCTATGAAACAAACAGGGTTGGTTGAGGAGGGCCGTAGGGTCGAACCTCGGCTTTGCCTTGAAGTTGCCGCCATCGTGGCGCTGTCCTCCATCGCGGCGGAAGCTCTTGGGCTCGCGCTGCGCGTACCCAGCGTTGGCGACAAAATCGACTCGCCCGTCACCGAGGTGCTTGCCGATGAGGCGAGTGTTGCTATAGCGAAGCTCGGGCCGCCTCCCATTGTCATGGCCATTCGTGTGGCGATGTCCTCCCGATTCGTCGTCGGTTTCCTAGTTTGGGTCCTCCTCCGCGTACTTCTTTGCGATCTCCAGGAGGTCCGGTATGTTGTCGAGTGTGCGGTACAGTCGTTTGAGCTTGGCGACCAGGGGCTCGTAGCGGCACGAGGTCTTGAAGCAGTGGATCGCGGTGTCCGGGTGGATTCCGGCCGCGTTGTACCATAGATCTTGCCACCGCTGGACCCAGCTGCGGGTCGACTCGCGGGGTCCTTGGACACACCGCTCCAGGTCCTCGATGGTGGTGGCGTGGGTGTATGAACCTTCGAAATGCCTGACAAAGGCATCGCGCATCTCCTCCCAGGAGTCGATGCTATTCGCGGGGAGGGTGTTGATCCACTGCCTGCACGCCCCTTCCATCATCAGGGGGAGGTAGCGGGCAGCGAGTAGGTCGGTGTGGTCGGCGATCCCTATCGCCATGAGGTAGGTATCCAGCCACACGGAGGGATCGTACGAGGGGTCGTACTTCTCTATTTCCTTCGGCGCTTTGAAATTCGCCGGGTATCTTTCGCCTCGGATCATCGGTCCGAAGCACTGGGGTACGACTCGGCTAAGCGATCCCCTTGGTTCGCCGTCGCGGCGGTTGGTGAGGGTGTGCCGCAGATCGTCGGGCTGGCGTGTGCGCCAACTCTGGTTGTTGATGATGTGGGTGCGTGCGTCGACGGGCTGCCCGTTGGCAGCGACGAAGTTGTTCGCCGGCCGCGAGTCGTTGGTGGAGAGTGTCGCGTTCGCGTGTCGGTGTTGAAGCTGCAGGGGCTCGGGTGGGGGGCAGTTGAGGGTATTTGCCACCATGGGGCGGCCGCTCGAGGCCGCTTCTTCCGCCGAACAATGGTCGGCGAGTACATCCGCATTTTTTTGCTCCACTGCTTTGGCGAGTAGAGCCTTGGCGTACTTGATCTGCAGGGCACCTTCGCCGGTTACTTGGATGTTGTCAACCGCTGCTCGGCTTGCGACGACGTTGTCCATTGGGGTGGAGAACAGCGAGAGGCCGTTCGCGTCTCGCTCTCGCAAGGAGACCACGATCCTTGTTTGGTCCCTGGGGGGCGCGCGGTTGGGTGGTGGTGGGGCGCCATTGGCCGTCACCCCTGGTGGCAGATCGCGCGCTCGGCTATGCGAGCCGGGCCGTTCTCGTCTTCGAAGTTCAGGGCGCGCCCCTGGATGGCGAGGTTTAGGCGTGACCTGATTCGAAGTTGGTGATATCGCGACAGCTCTTGCGCTGTCGCCTGCTCGAGGCAAAAAAATTCGCGCTCAGCTTGCTCCTTGCGGACTGCCTCCGCCAGCTTCAGGCGGAGTTCCTCGACCTCCGTTGTCGTCGCGTTTGGCGGGATCGGCGTGGAGAAGGGGTCTTCTGGTGGGTCGGCACCGGTCGCCATATAGGTCGCGGCGTGGCGACCGATTCCGTCGTGGAGGTTGGCGGAGTTCTCTGACCCGGAGTCAAAGTCAAAGATCCCAAGGATGGAGGGATCCTCAAAGTCTCCGACGTTGGATACCTGGATGATGGAGCCCGCGGGCGATGCGGCGATGATGGATCCGGCGTGCGACGCCGGGTCGCTGAATCGGCGTCGTCGTTGAGGGCCGTGTCGCCCGCGGCCGCGGTGGTCTCGGCCACGTTGCTGTGGGCCGAGTCGTACTCGGAGGCGAGGCGGTGGATCGTGCGGACCTGGCTCTCAGAGAGTCGGTCGCGTGGTGGCGACTCGCGGATGCGAGCCGAGTCCTCTGAGGTGATGATGTCGGTGAGACCGACGAAGAGACTGATCGTGCCGACCGGCAGAATCACGTTGTGCGTGACGGGTCGCGCCGCCGGGACGTAGCTGCTCGGCAAGATCGGGAGCATCTCGCCGATCGCGATCATGCGGCCGGTGGCGATCTACTCGTTGATGGGCAGGTTGGATCTCGCCGCAGAACACCGGCCTGACCGGCCAGGCCCCACGGTGGGCGCCACTGTCGTGGGAATGACCACGACAGATGCTGCAATCGACAGCGAGTAGTAGAACATGGGGCAAGGGCGGCCAACCATCTGCGGTGCGAGATGAGGGCGGAGACACAAGGATTTACCCAGGTTCGGCCCCCCGGAGGGTAAAGACCTACTCCTGCTAGATTGTATTATGGTGAAAGTACAATGGGGCGACCTCGACGACTAGGCGGCGAGTCGCTTGGGTGTATGATGGAACGTATCCCCTATGCGTCCCTTAGGGAGGTTTATATAGGCTCACCTCGCTAGGGTTTAAAGAAAATAACTGAATTGGTTAAGGATTCGGAGGTCCTATGACCTAGTCCGACTAGGCCTAGCTACACTTCTGGGCCTTCAGCTTCCAGTCGCCTGAGTCCACGCCAAGTCTTGATCCAGTCGCCGCCCTGCAGGCCCACTCGCTGATAGCTTCGGCCGGCAGGAAACTTCCTGCTCGGTATACCCCGGTAGGCATATCCCCATCACCTTGGTACCCCCACCATCCGACAACAGAAGACCTCTATGAGGATACTAATGGCTACTCTACCCCCAGTTCCCCAGTACCTGCGTTGGTCGGAGGTTCCAATTACTTGGGACAGGAAGGATCACCCAGACCTTATCCCTACGGAGAACCAATACTCCATGGTCATCAACCCCTTGATTGATGGCATTGAGTTCACCAAATGTATGGTGGATAGTGGAAGCAGCATCAACATCATGTACCTGGATACACTGAAGAAGATGAACTTGACGGAGGCAAACCTAAGGCGGACCAACACCATCTTCCACGGCGTAGTTCCTGGTCGGGAGGCTCGGTCCCTTGGGTGCATCACACTTCAGGTTGTCTTTGGCGATGTCAATAATTACCGCCAAGAGCGCATGACCTTTGAGGTGGTCCCCTTCAAGAGCATGTACCACGTCATATTCGGCTGCGACATATTCCACACCTTCATGGCCAAGCCATGCTTCGTCTACAACAAACTCAAGATACCCGGACCAAACGGTGTCATCACCGTATCCGGAAGCTTTACCAAAGCATGGGACTGCGAGATTAATGAAGCAGCCTACGCGGAAGCTGTCCTCTACAGCGAAGAACTCAAAGAGATCCAGAGCAAGGTCGATGACTCAGAGATGCCCGCGTCGAAGAAACAGATCTCCAACTCCGCTCCAACATTCAAGGCCGCCATCGAGACCAAGCTGGTGGAACTTGTGATAGGTGATGCCTCCATGACCACCGCCATTGGGACAAACCTAGATCCCAAATAGGAAAGCACGCTCGTCGAGTTCCTCCGTGAGAATAGGGACATCTTTGCCTGGCAACCCGCCGACATGAAAGGTGTACCTATGGAACTTGTCGAGCACAGCTTAAACATTGATCCAAAATGCAAACCAGTGAAGCAACCTCTACGACACTTTGGAGATGAGAAGAGACGCGCCATAGGCAAAGAGATAGCTAGGTTACTTAAGGCTAGTTTTATCCGAGAAGTCCTTCACACCCAATGGGTGGCCAATCATGTACTTGTCCCCAAAAAGGGAACCAAAGAATTAAGAATGTGCGTTGATTACACCGGCTTGAACAAAACATGCCCCAAAGATCCGTTTGCTTTGCCTCGCATTGACCAAGTCATTGACTCGACGGCTGGCTCGGAAATTTTGTGTTTTCTCAATGCATACACGATCAAATTGGTCGGAACATTCACGCATATGTGGACGATATAGCGGTGATGTCTAAAAAGTCAAATGACTTAATCTCCGACTTAAAAGAAACCTTTGATAATCTCCGGAAATACAACATGATGCTTAACCCTAAGAAGTGCGTATTCGGGGTTCCAGCCGGCAAATTGTTGGGATTCATCATTTCCCAGCGTGGAATCGAGGTCAACCCGGAGAACATCAAGGACATCTTAAACATAAACCGTCTGACATGCCTAAAGGACATTCAACGACTAACAGGTTGTGTTGTAGCAGTTAGTCGGTTCGTCAGGCGACTTGGAGAGAAGGCTCTGCCGCTATACAAGTTGCTGAAGAAGGCGGACAAATTTACGTGGACGGACAAGGCAGATGCAGCATTGAAGCAGCTCAAGGAGACTCTTTCCTCAGCGCCCATCCTTGCAGCACCCGAGCCTGGAGAGCCCATGTTAATTTACATGGCGGCAACCAACCGGGTAATCAACATCATCGTCGTGGTAGAGCGGAAGGAACCAGGCTATGAGCACGGAGTTCAACGACCAATTTACTATGTAAGCGAGGTCTTGACGGAGTCCAAGCAGTGTTACCCGCACTACCAGAAGATAGCTTATGGAGTATTCCTTGCTTTTCGGAAGCTGAGGCATTACTTTCAGGAGCACCCAATCACAGTGGTGAGAAAGACTCCACTGTCTGACATTATCAACAACAGCGACGCCACGGGAAGGGTCGCGAAGTGGGGCATTGAACTTGCCGCCTTCGAGATCACCTACAAGAGACGCGACGCTGTCAAGTCACAAGCCTTGGTGGATTTTATTACAGATTGGACGGGGATGCCAGATGCTACTCCGTTGCCGGAACCAGAGTACTGGGTGATGCACTTTGACGTATCAAAGCTGCTCAACGGCTCGGGGGCTGGTGTACTACTACAGTCACCAACTGGCAACAAGCTACACTATGTTCTGCAGATCCACTTTGAGGCTACGAACAACATGGCGGAGTAGAAGCACTCATTCACGGATTACGCGTAGCCAAGGATATGGAATCAAGCACATAGTTTGCTATAGAGATTCCGAGTTGGTTGCCCAGCAGGTGGCTGGCACCTGGAATACGTGGAACCCTATAATGGCGGAATATCAAGACGAAGTGGACGAGATAGCCAAGAGCTTTTTGGGCTATGAAGTCAAGTATGTACCTAGGGATCAAAACGAGGCGGCTGATCTGCTGTCTAAGCTTGGATCAGGGTGCAAACGAATTCCTCTAGGAGTTTTCCTAGAGCATCTACGGACACCATCCGTGAAGGGAGCAGACATCGACAACCCGGATAGAGTTGACTCTTTCATCCACATGGTGGCAAAGGTCCCTCCGGCTTGGACAAAACCGTTCATGGAATATCTCGAACATGGAACTTTGCCCGACGACATGGTCGAAAGACGGCAAATAGTACGTCGAGCGAAGGGCTATACCATAATCAATGGACAACTCTACAAAAGGAGCACTACTTGTATACATTAAATGTGTTTCCCAGCTAGAAGGTATTTAAATCCTACGCGAAATCCATCTTGAAGATTGCGGGAATCACGCCGCTCCTCGATCGTTGGTCGCAAAAGCCTTCCGGCAAGGATTCTACTAGCTGACCGCGAAGGCGGACGCCGACAAGCTGGTTGAGACATGCATGGGATGCCAGTATTATGCTCGACAACCACATGTTCCTGCTAAAGAATTTCGAACAATACCAATAACTTGGCCGTTTGCAGTCTAGGGGTTAGACATGGTGGGACCGTTTCAGACGGCACCATGTGGGTTTACGCATCTGCTAGTAGCAGTTGATAAATTCACTAAATGGATAGAATCTAAACCCATTAGAAAGCTTGATGGGGCAACTGCCCTCAGGTTTGTCCGGGATCTAGTGGTGAGATTTGGTCTCCCACATAGCATTATCACCGACAACGGTATCAACTTGTCACTCAGAGATGTGGAGGCATATTGTTGGGATAAGGGCATCCGACTTGACCTCGCATCTGTGGCACATCCACAATCCAACGGTCATATTGAGAGAGCCAATGGATTAATTCTCTAGGGAATAAAGCCACGTCTTGAGACACCGCTACATAGAGCAGCTGGAGCCTGGGCGGAAGAATTGCCATCTGTACTGTGGAGTTTACGAACTACACCCAACAGATCCACCAGCTACACCCCTTACTTCATGGTATATGGAGCAGAAGCCATCCTACCTTCCTACATACTCCACGATGCACCAAAGGTTGCCGCCTATGACGAAGATGACGCTGAAGAATCCAGACGCCTAGATGTAGACCTACTCGAGGAGGAGCGCGTTTTGGCATGCCAAAGATCTGCCATCTACCAGCAGAAGCTACACAGCTACCATAGTCACCGTGTTCGGCATCGCTCGTTTAACGAGGGGATTTGGTGCTCCGACTTAAGCAGAAGAAGTCACACAAATTATCCCCGCCATGGGAAGGATCGTTCATCATAAGCAAGGCACTACTCAATGGGTCTTACTACCTCGTTGACAATCTGAACTGAAGGATAGACCCAATGAGGATTATAAGCATAAGCGACGTGACCCGGATGATGACTACCCGGAGCTTGATCAGCCTTGGAACATAGCACAGCTACATCCTTTCTACACTTAGCATTTTTTATCTAATTGTGTACCTCTTATATGATCAATGAAATAAAGCTCTTTGGTTCACTCATATTTCTGAGTCTTTTACCTCCTTTAGTGTTCATTTTTGGATCGTATAAAACCTTTATGCACAAGCTTTGCAATTGCACTTGTGAATGTTCCGCCTACGGGCGTTAGCTTATGTTTTCTGGTCTACACGTTCTTTGTCGTTTTTATGTGGATTCTGGAGTAGTGACTTTCGGCACTTATTGTCAGCGATTTTGTCCTTAGGTTATTGACGGTGCCATTGGGCATCATCACCTGAGCGCATGGTTCCGACAACGAGTCTTCCGAATCACGAAAAGTCAAGCATAAAAACCAAAGTAATGGATAAGCCAGCACTTGCTTAAAAAATATATACATGCTGGAAATAGTTCTTAAGTAGAAGGACATACACCATTGTTTTTCGCCTTAAGTTAACACATAGTTTTTTCCGCATAACAAGTTACAGAGGAAACAAATATTACAAGTTGTTTTTATTCCTCTGGCGCAGGCGACTTGGAAGCAACATCATCGGCATCAGGAGAGTCACCCTCGAAGTCGGCAGTATTGAGGGACTCGGAGGAGCTTTTGCCTTTGTCTTCAACGGTGTTCATGGGCACAAAGACGTTAACGTCGACCAACTCGGAGACTCTGGTGTCATAACCCGCGAGCAACGCCAATATAGATTCGTGATTTATCTTTTGTCCTTCGTCGTCTACGTCGGGGATACCAGAGGTTACTGTGTCGATGTAGGCATTCTCGTAGTGAGCCTTCACCATTGACAATGCTATCCTGGCGCCGGCCCGTGCACATGAAGCTTTCTAGCTTGAAATACGCTCGGGGGCTCGGCGCAGGATCTCCGAGAACTTCGCTACTGAGTCCGATTCCTTGATGTTGATCTGGAGGGATTTGGCAATCTCTTTGGTCTGCGCGATGGCGGTGTTGATGAAGTTTCCGGCAAGGACCATGCATTCCTTTGGCGGAGGAGGCGACCAGGTTAAACCCATAGGAGCTACGAATTTCCGACAAAGGATCGCATGAGTTCAAAAAATCAAAGTATCTAGACTACAGAAATCCAAGACGGAGAATTACTTACTGAAGATGCTGGCCTCAGCTTGCCAGAGGGTATCCGCCATGGAGTCCCGTTCTTGTTGGAGGATCTTATACGCTTCATGATGGTGTTGATTCTGCTCATCGGAAACTTTCTTCTGATCTTTTAAGATCGCGATTTCCTCCTTCAAGCGGTTAATCTCCTTGGTGGCGGAGTCCTGCAGGGCTTTCATTGATTCTTCATGCATTTTCAGCATCTCCTCCCTCTCCTTCTTAAGGATCTTGTTCTCGCTATCCAGCTCCTGAATATGCTTGGATTGCTCGACAATGTCCTTAGCCTTGCCAATGGTTTCTGCAAGTCAGAGAAAGCAAAGTACACAGTGAGTACTCGGAGAATACACAAGATCAAGTCGGAATATGAAAAAGAAAGGAAAAAACAGACGCTTGCTCTTGATGATCTGTTACTTCAAGAAGGCAGTTTTACCCTTTTCAGCTTCCAAGTCCGCACGCATCTTCTGGTACTTGTCATTGGCCATGCCCCTCCGAGCATTCTCATTTTGTGGAACAAATAAAGTTAAACGTTGTTTGGTCTACTTGGAGCATCTAGCCGGAAAATTTCCACCTAGACGCTCGGGGGCTACAGCGAGAGTTTTTAACGTAGCAATATGCTTAGTCTTTCTTTAAGCATCTAGTCGGAACTAATTCAGTTTTTGATTAGAAGCTTGGGGGCTACAGTATAAAGTTTTTAACTCGGATGTATGCTTAGCTTCTCTTTAAGCATCTAGTCGGAACTAATTCAATTACAACTAGAAACTCGGGGGCTACAGTATCGAAATTTATAAACACTATGTATGCTACACTTAAAGCATCTAGTCGGAATAATTCATTCCACCTATATGCTTGGGGGCTACAATGAGAAGTTTTTCTAGCTTAGTCACTCTTAGAGCATTTAGATGGAAAAACCTATGGTTTTCCGTCTAAATCCTCGGGGGCTATAGTGGGATACTCATATGAAATGCAAAAGTCAAATATAACTTACAAGTGCAATGATCTTGAGGTTGGTAGCACTCTCAGCCAGCAGCTTGCCGAAGGATACACTGTTTCCTTGCAGGATTTCTGCTTGCCAGAGAAGCTCCTCAAGACCGCATGTTGGAGATGTCGGCGTCGCACCAGGAACCAGAGAAGTGCTACCCAGCGTAAGTACCGGATAGACTATCTTCGGAAACTCCATGGTCTTCTTGGGTGCGGGGGCGCCGCCTTCAACAGATGTACCACCTTCCATCACGGCCTTACCTCAATCCATGGCATCCTTAGCCGAAGCTTCAGCCATTTGGTGTGCGGCACTCTCATGCGTCGCCTGTTCGCCGACAACAGCGAGCTCTATGGAGGCGCATAAGTACACTTCCATGGTGGAAGGGCAAGATGCATCCTTATATTGTGAGCTTGTCGGGGCGGACGAAGGCTGGACAATGGGAGTGACAGGGGCGATGGCGGGAGATACGTCGCGATGCAGCATATCCTTGATGGTTCTAGAAGCCCCCAATGTTTTGGAGGTCTTCTTCAAGCTGGTCGTGGCTTTCTTTCTGAAATGTGCAAAATGCATAAGTACGGGAATAAGACAGACAAATGGACAATGTCGGAGAGAAAGAAGCTTACACAAGAGGGGGTGCTTTAGCAAAAGGGATCCCGGTAACCTTTCTTTTCTCCGCCTCCAGGGCGGCAGTAGCCTTTTTGGAGGCTCCACCCTCTGTATTCTTCTTCTTCTTGCCTCCGTCAGCAGCGTCAGAGGTGGAGCTCTTCCGCTTTCGCGCCAACGGAGCATCGTCGTCGGACACGATGGTGACTTCCTTCATCTTTGGATCATAGATTTGAGGAGCCATGCTGTCCTCGTCTATGTCTCTAAGCTGTTAAGGTGAAGAACCACCGTGTTAGATGAGATGATAGTGGCTAGACGGAAGAACTGGAGTATATGTCATACACGGAAAATAAACAGTTCCCTTTGGGCACTTGCTCTCTACGAACATGTCGTAGGTGATGGCAAAGCCACGCTTCTTGTCCTTCACCTTGACGATGTCCTTGAGGCGAAGCTTGACGGAGTCGCTTGAGAAGTTGTCCACGGAGATGCGGAGGCTATCCCTTCTCTCGTTGGAATACTCGTGCATCAGCTTCAGGCGGTGCTGCAAAAGCTGGATCCGCCTGATGAACCAGCACATGGCTAGGTCGAGTCTGGTCAAACCCGTCTCTACGAACCACTCTATCCGCCTTATAGCACGGGAAGCATCGATGTAGGAGGGAAGGGAGGCCTAGGATCTCCATGTCGAGGCTTCGACCAAAGGGATATCTGGGTCGTAGAAGTAAGTACGCTGCCAGTTCTTGCAGGACTCGTGGCCGATGATGTCGGGGAAGCGCCGGCCAGGCCGGATCTTGAAGCTAATGGTGCCACAATTTCTAAGTTCGTCCTCGCTCCGGCTTGGCAGCGGTGAAGAAATATATGAAGAGATCTAGCCTACGCTTAATCCCTTAGTAACTCTCGCAAAGCGACGCGTAATTGCTAAGCGCTAGGATACTATTGGGAGAAAGGTTATGTGGCTGTACTCGGTAATGATTCAAGACAGCGAGGAAGAAATTAGAGATGGGTAGGGAGACACGCGTCGTACCAACTGTGCTTTGAGGTACACCTTTTCTCCGGCTTGGGGAGAAGGTGTGACCTCGCCGGCCAGAGCCATCCGCCGGGCAAGCCCATCCATCGCAGGGAGGTAACCTTCGATGATCAGCTCTTTGATGTCGTGGTCCATGATGTTCGAACCGCTCCCGTCACGTTTGTGGGACTCATACTCCTCCTCCATCAGCTCCAGCGCCGCTGGATTATGGTCGTCGCCGGTGGCCTCGACCACCGCAGACCTGGGGATGACCAGGCCCTCTGGGGGCATGACAACGGAGCTCGCCGGTTTTGCCGTGGCTTCGCCCAACGCCGCCATCGAAGGTGAGGAGCTGTTGCTGGCCATTGGGTGCGTTCGGAGGTGACTGGTGAGATTGGGAGTTAGGGTTTTTCGTGCGAGGCGCGGAGAGCTCGAGGAGATGCTTGCCTGAGGAAGAAGAAGATGCAGGGGAGAATGAGGTGAAAAAGTAAGTTTTCCACCATAGTTACTATTTATGGTCTCCGGCATCAAAATTCGTGCAGCTTGATCGAATGGTTGCCGCGTAGGCGACGTGTGCGGAGACGTGCGCGGAAATTTCGCCACGTACCAACTGTCGCCACCAACGGTTTGAATCGCTCGCGCGGGAAAAGTGTACATGATTGCGTTCTCTGCATGTGTGAGTTACGAGGCGTTGTTGACCTATGTCTACGTTGCCCTAGCTAACATAGGCAGATGAACCATCACATCAGAAGATTCCGGCATGGACGGATCCAGTCCGGCTACGGAAGAGTACGATGGAAGATTCAGCAATTCTCTGACTTACAAGTTGAAGACGGAGAAAACCGTGCAGGGTTCTTTGGGAGGACTACAAGATGTTGCTTGACGATTTGCCGACATCCATGTAGATGGAGCATTCAACATGAAGAGGCAAGACGGCGCAAGATCTCGGAGTTCTCCGGGGGCTACTGTTGGGGATAAGCTATATGGGTATCCTCATAGCATGTCTCCTATCCAGATAACCCGGGTGGCCCACAGTTGGTAGCATGGCCCATGGACTGCTGGGCGGCCCAGTTAGATGGATCCAGAAGGGAGGCCCATGCCGGATAAATGAAGGCTATGGTGGAGTCACCAGAGTACCCGGAGCCTTGGAGTACAAGACACGATAGACTAGTAATAGACGGTGTAGGACTCTGTAACAAGTCCGGCTAGGACTTCTCCCTGTAACCCTAGGACCTGGCGACTATATAAGTCGGGCCTATGGGAGCCTTTAGGGCACCAATTAACTCATACCTCGCACAGCGAACAAATCTCTGTAACTCGGCGTATTACCATTATAGTGATTTATAGTAGGAGTAGGATTCTGCCACCATCGTGGGATCTGAACCTGGGTAAGCTGTGTTACCTCGTACCCGTCAACCGTCCGCCTTGCCCCACATCTCTAAACACGCACTGTGAGGACCCCTCCATGGCGTACTCGTCGGCAATACCACGACAAGTGGGTTCATGCCTCTAGTTTCCAAGGGAAGTGACATAAATCTCTTCGGTTGTAGATGTGTTGTTGCCACTAGGGAGAAAACAACAGTCTCTTGTTCATGGAAGAAGTGGATTGTTTACCTTACACACTTTGCTTAAAGCAGTTGTCTGTTGCTTGCAACTTAATACTGGAGGGGGTTCGGATGATAACCTGAAGGTGGACTTCTAGTCATAGATGCAGTTGGATGGCGGTGTATGTATATTGTTGTATTGACCTATAGAATCTCATAGGATCTTTTTGTCTAGTATTGCATTGTTATGCCATGCTCAGTTCCTGTCAATTGCCCTGCTGTAACTTGTTTACCCTTCATGCCATGTTGTTTATCTACGGAGAGCACCTCTAGTGAACTATGGACCCCGGTCCAATCTTTACCATCGATACATCTTCCACGGTTACCTGTTTACTTGCTGCAAACCATCACCTTCCACACCATACGTTTAATCCTTTGTTACAGCAAACCGGTGAACTTGACAACCTCACTAATTCGTTGGGGCAAAGTCTTGAGTTTGTGTTGTGCAGGTTTCCACGTTGCTTGCAACACCTTTGATACGTTTCCTTCCTCCTACTGGTTTGATAACTTCGGTTTCTTACTGAGGGAAAACTTGCTGCTATGCTCATCACACCTTGCTCTTGGGGTTTCCAACGAAGCGTCCCACGACAGTACTAGGGGTCATCATCAAGCAGCGGGTCAATTGAGTAATAGCTTCAAACTTGGCACAATGGCACACAATGATACACCACACACTTATATAACCTCAATGAGAAATGATGGCATGCTTGGGCATGTCTTCGGCTCGATAGACGGCTAAAATCTAGGGTTTTAGGGCGGTTTTGGATAGGTACGGATGAATCGTGAGGCCAAGTGTTCAAGGAGTGTGCTCTACTTTTGCACATTGCTCCACCATTCCCCAAAAAACACCCACATACCTTGTTTTACAAACCACATGGTGCTTAGCCATGCACTTCCCACACTGGCCAACTTCGGTCTAGGGTAGTAGGGTGTAACACGTCTACCCGTCGGGATAGCGGCGGGATAACTGAGGAATGGCTTAAAACTTGGCACAATGGCTAATAATGACACACCACACACTTATATCACATCAATGAGCAATGATGGCATGCTTGGGCATGCCTTCGGCTCGGTAGATGGCTAAAATCTAGGGTTTTAGGGCGGTTTTGGACAGGTACGGATGAGTCGTCAGGCCAAGAGTTCAAGGAGTGTTCTCTACTTTTTCACATTACTCCACCATGCCCCAACAAACACCCAAATACCTTGTTTTACAAACAACATGGTGCTTGGCCATGCACTTCCCACACTAGCCAGCTTTGGTCTAGGATAGTAGGGTGTAACACGTTTACCCCTCGGGATAGTGACGGGACAACTAAGGAATGGCTTCAACTTGGCAAAATGGCTCACAATGACACACCACACACTTATATCACCTAAATGAGCAATGATGGCATGCTTGGGCATGCCTTCGGCTCGGTAGACGGCTAAAATCTAGGGTTTTAGGGCGGTTTTGGACAGGTACGGAGGAATCGTCAGGCCAAGTGTTCAAGTAGTGTGCTCTACTTTTGCACATAGCTCCACCATGCCCCAAAAAACACCCCACATACCTTGTTTTACAAACAACATAGTTCTTGGCCAAGCACTTCCCACACTGGCCAGCTTCGGTCTAGGGTAGAAGGGTGTAACGCGTCTACCCGTCGGGATAGCAGCGGGACAATTCAGGAATGGCTTCAAACTTGTCACAATAGCTCACAATGACACACCACACACTTATATCACCTCAATGAGCAATGATGGCTTGATTGGGCATGCCTTTGGCTCGGTAGACGGCTAAAATCTATGGTTTTAGGGCGGTTTTGGACAAGTACGGATGAATCGTCAGGCCAAGTGTTCAAGGAGTGTGCTCTACTTTTGAACATTGCTCCACCATGCCTAAAAAAACACCCACATACTTTGTTTTACAAACAACATGGTGCTTAGCCATGAACTTCCCACACTGGCCAGCTTCGGTCTAGGGTAGTAGGGTGTAACGCGTCTACCCGTCGGGATAGCGGCGGGACAAATGAGGAATGGCATCAAACTTGGCACAATGTCTAATAATGACACACCACACATTTATATCACCTCAATTAGCAATGATGGCATGCTTGGGCATGCCTTCGGCTCGGTAGATGGCTAAAATCTAGGGTATTAGGGCGGTTTTAGACAGGTACGGACGAGTCGTCAGGCCAAGTGTCCAAGGAGTGTGCTCTAATTTTGCACATTGCTCCACCACGTCCCAACAAACACCCAAATACCTTGTTTTACAAACAACATGGTGCTTGGCCATGCACTTCCCACACTGGCCAGCTTCGGTCTTGGGTAGTAAGGTGTAACGCGTCAACCCGTCGGAATAGCGGCAGGACAACGAAGGAATGGCTTCAAAATTGACACAATGGCTCACAATGACACACCACACAGTTATATCACCTCAATGAGAAATGGTGGCATGCTTGGGCATGCCTTCGGCTCGGTAGACGGCTAAAATCTGAGGTTTTAGGGTGGTTTTGGACAGGTACGGATGAATCGTCAGGCAAAGTGTTCAAGGAGAGTGCTCTACTTTTGCACATTGCTCCACCATGCCCAAACAAACACCCACATACCTTGTTTTACAAACAACATGGTGCTTGGCCATGCACTTCCCACACTGGCCAGCTTCGGTCTAGGGTAGTAGGGTGTAACGCGTCTACCCATCGGGATAGTGGCAGGACAACTAAGGAATGGCTTCAAACTTGGCACAATGGCACACAATGACACACCACACACTTAGATCACCTCAATGAGCAATGATGCCATGCTTGGGCCTGCCTTCGGCTCGGTAGACGGCTAAAATCTAGGGTTTTAGGGCGGTTTGGGACAGGTACGAGCAAATCGTCAGACCAAGTGTTCAAGGAGTGTGATCTACTTTTGCACATTACTCCACCATGCCCCAACAAACACCCACATACCTTTCTTTACAAACAACATGGTGCTTGGCCATGCACTTCCCACACTGGCCAGCTTCGGTCTAGGGTAGTAGGGTGTAACGCGTTTACCCGTCGGGATAGCGGCGAGACAACTGAGGAATGGATTCAAACTTGGCACAATGGTTCACAATGACACACCACACACTTATATCACCTCAATGAGCAATGATGGCATGCTTGGGCATGCCTTCGGCTCGGTAGACGGCTAAAATCTAGGGTTTTAGGGCGGTTTTGGACAGGTACGGAGGAATCATCAGGCCAAGTGTTCAAGGAGTGTTCTCTACTTTTTCACATAGCTCCACCATGCCCCAAAAAACACCCCACATACCTTGTTTTACAAACAACATGGTTCTTGGCCATGCACTTCCCACACTGGCCAGCTTCAGTCTAGGGTAGTAGGGTGTAACGCGTCTACCCGTCAGGATAGCGGCGGGACAATTGAGGAATGGATTCAAACTTGGCACAACGGCTAATAATGACACACCACACACTTATATCACCTCAATGAGCAATGATGGCATGCTTGGGCATGCCTTCGGCTCGGTAGATGGCTAAAATCTAGGTTATTAGGGCGGTTTTGGACAGGTATGGACGAGTCGTCAGGCCAAGTGTTCAAGGAGTGTGCTCTAATTTTGCACATTGCTCCACCACGCCCCAACAAACACCCAAATACCTTGTTTTACAAACAACATGGTGCTTGGCCATGCACTTCCCACACTGGCCAGCTTCGGTCTTGGGTAGTAAGGTGTAACGCGTCTACCCGTCGGGATAGCGGCGAGACAACTGAGGAATGGCTTCAAACTTGGCACAATGGCTCACAATGACACACCACACACTTATATAACCTCAATGAGCAATGATGGCATGCTTGGGCATGCCTTCGGCTCGGTAGACGGCTAAAATCTAGGGTTTTAGGGCGGTTTTGGACATATACGGACGAATCGTCAGGCAAAGTGTAAAGGAGAGTGCTCTACTTTTGCACATTGCTCCACCATGCCCCAACAAACACCCACATACCTTGTTTTACAAACAACATGGTGCTTGGCCGTGCACTTCCCACACTGGCCAGCTTCGGTCTAGGGTAGTAGGGTTTAACGCGTCGACCTGTCGGGATAGCGGCAGGACAACTAAGGAATGGCTTCAAACTTGGCACAATGGCTCACAATGACACACCACACAGTTATATCACCTCAATGAGAAATGATGGCATGCTTGGGCATGCCTTCGGCTCAGTAGACGGCTAAAATCTACGGTTTTAGGGAGGTTTTGGACAGGTACGGACGAATCGTCAGGCAAAGTGTTCAAGGAGAGTGCTCTACTTTTGCACATTGATCCACCATGCCCTAACAAACACCCACATACATTGTTTTACAAACAACATGGTGCTTGGCCATGCACTTCCCACACTGGCCAGCTTCGGTCTAGGGTAGTAGGGTGTAACGCGTTTACCCGTCGGGATAGCGGCGGGACAACTGAGGAATGGCTTCAAACTTGGCACAATGGTTCACAATGACACACCACACACTTATATCACCTCAATGAGCAATGATGGCATGCTTGGGCATGCCTTCGGCTCGGTAGACGGCTGAAATCTAGGGTTTTAGGGCGGTTTTGGACAGGTACGGAGGAATCGTCAGGCCAAGTGTTCAAGGAGTGTGCTCTACTTTTGCAGATAGCTCCACCATGCCCCAAAAAACACCCCACATACCTTGTTTTACAAACAACATAGTTCTTGGCCATGCACTTCCCACACTGGCCAGCTTCGGTCTAGGGTAGTAGGGTGTAACGCGTCTACCTGTCAGGATAGCGGCGGGACAATTGAGGAATGGCTTCAAACTTGGCACAATGGCTAATAATGTCACACCACACACTTATATCACCTCAATGAGCAATGATGGCATGCTTGGGCATGCCTTCGGCTTGGTAGATGGCTAAAATCTAGGTTATTAGGGTGGTTTTGGACAGGTACGGACGAGTCGTCAGGCCAAGTGTTCAAGGAGTGTGCTCTAATTTTGCACATTGCTCCACCACGCCCCAACAAACACCCAAATACCTTGTTTTACAAACAACATGGTGCTTGGCCATGTACTTCCCACACTGGCCAGCTTCGTTCTTGGGTAGTAAGGTGTAACGCTTCTACCCGTCGGGATAGCGGCGAGACAACTGAGGAATGGCTTCAAACTTGGCACAATGGCTCCCAATGACACACCACACATTTATATCACCTCAATGAGCAATGATGGCATGCTTGGGCATGCCTTCGACTTGGTAGATGGCTAAAATCTAGGGTATTAGGGCGGTTTTGGACAGGTACAGATGAGTCGTCAGGCCAAGTGTTCAAGGAGTGTGCTCTAATTTTGCACATTGCTCTACCACGTCCCAACAAACACCCAAATACCTTGTTTTACAAACAACATGGTGCTTGGCCATGCAGTTCCCACACTGGCCAGCTTCGGTCTTGGGTAGTAAGGTGTAACGCGTCGACCCGTCGGGATAGCGGCAGGACAACGAAGGAATGGCTTCAAACTTGGCTCAATGGCTCACAATGACACACCACACAGTTATATCACCTCAATGAGAAATGATGTCATGCTTGGGCATGCCTTCGGCTCGGTAGACGGCTAAAATCTACGGTTTTAGGGTGGTTTTGGACAGGTACGGACGAATCGTCAGGCAAAGTGTTCAAGGAGAGTGCTCTACTTTTGCACATTGCTCCACCATGCCCTAACAAACACCCACATACCTTGTTTTACAAATAACATGGTGCTTGGCCATGCACTTCCCACACTGGCCAGCTTCGGTCTAGGGTAGTAGGGTGTAACGCGTCTACCCATCGGGATAGCGGTAGGACAACTAAGGAATGGCTTAAAACTTGGCACAATGGCTCACAATGACACACCACACACTTCTATCACCTCAATGAGCAATGATGGCATGCTTGGGCCTGCCTTCGTCTCGGTAGACGGCTAAAATCTAGGGTTTTAGGGCGGTTTGGGATAGGTACGAGAAAATCGTCAGGCCAAGTGTTCAAGGAGTGTGATCTACTTTTGCACATTGCTCCACCATGCCCCAACAAACACCCACATACCTTTCTTTACAAACAACATGGTGCTTGGCCATGCACTTCCCACACTGGCCAGCTTCGGTCTAGGGTAGTAGGGTGTAACGCGTTTACCCGTCGGGATAGCGGCGAGACAACTGAGGAATGGAATCAAACTTGGCACAATGGTTCACAATGACACACCACACACTTATATCACC
Organism: Avena insularis; assembly: GCA_023614405.1. NCBI lineage: Eukaryota > Viridiplantae > Streptophyta > Magnoliopsida > Poales > Poaceae > Avena > Avena insularis. The sequence continues at coordinate 386,173,154 of CM042693.1, read as the reverse complement.
TCAATGAGCAATGATGGGATGCTTGGGCATGCCTTCGGCTCGGTAGACGGCTAAAATCTAGGGTTTTAGGGCGGTTTTAGACAGGTACGGAGGAATCGTCAGGCCAAGTGTTCAAGGAGTGTGCTCTACTTTTTCACATAGCTCCATCATGCCCCAAAAAACACCCTACATACCTTTTTTTACAAACAAAATGGTTCTTGGCCATGCACTCCCCACACTGGCCAGCTTTGGTCTAGGGTAGTAGGGTGTAACTCGTCTACCCGTCAGGATAGCGGCGGGACAATTGAGGAATGGCTTCAAACTTGTCACAATGGCTAATAATGTCACACCACACACTTATATCACCTCAATGAGCAATGATGGCATGCTTGGGCATGGCTTCGGCTTGGTAGATGGCTAAAATCTAGGTTATTAGGGCGGTTTTGGACAGGTACGGACGAGTCGTCAGGCCAAGTGTTCAAGGAGTGTGATCTAATTTTGCAAATTGCTCCACCACGCCCCAACAAACACCCACATACCTTGTTTTACAAACAACATGGTGCTTGGCCATGTACTTCCCACACTGGCCAGCTTCGGTCTAGGGTAGTAGGGTTTAACGCGTCGACCCGTCGGGATAGCGGCAGGACAACTAAGGAATGGTTTGAAACTTGGAACAATGGCTAACAATGACACACCACAGAGTTATATCACCTCAATGAGAAATGATGGCATGCTTGGGCATGCCTTCGGGTCGGTAGACGGCTAAAATCTACGGTTTTAGGGAGGTTTTGGACAGGTACGGACGAATCGTCAGGCAAAGTGTTCAAGGAGAGTGCTCTACTTTTGCACATTGATCCACCATGCCCTAACAAACACCCACATACCTTGTTTTACAAACAACATGGTGCTTGGCCATGCACTCCCCACACTGGCCAACTTCGGTCTAGGGTAGTAAGGTGTAACACGTCTACCCATCGGGATAGCGGCAGGACAACTAAGGAATGGCTTCAAACTTGGCACAATGGCTCACAATTACACACCACACACTTATATCACCTCAATGAGCAATGATGGCATGCTTGGGCCTGCCTTCGGCTCGGTAGACGGCTAAAATCTAGGGTTTTAGGGCGGTTTTGGACAGGTACGAGCGAATCGTCAGGCCAAGTGTTCAAGGAGTGTGCTCTACTTTTGCACATTGTTCCACCATGCCCCAAAAAACACCCACATACCTTGTTTTACAAACAACATGGTGCTTGGCCATGCACTTCCCACACTGGCCAGCTTTGGTCTAGGGTAGAAGGGTGTAACGCGTTTACCCGTCGGGATAGCGGCGGGACAACTGATCAATGGCTTCAAACTTGGCACAATGGCTCAAAATGACACACCACACACTTATATCACCTCAATGAGAAATGATGGCATGCTGGGGCATGCCTTCGGCTCGGTAGACAGCTAAAATCTAGGGTTTTAGGGCGGTTTTGGACAGGTACGGACGAATCGTTAGGCCAATTATTCAAGGAGTTTGCTCTACTTTTGCACATTGCTCCACCATGCCCTAGAAAACACCCTACATACCTTGTTTTACAAACAACATGGTTCTTGGCCATTCACTTCCCACACTTGCTAGCTTCGGTCTAGGGTAGTAGGGTGTAACGCTTCTACCCGTCGGGATAGCGGCGGGGCAAATGAGGAATGGCTTCAAACTTGGCACAATGGCTCACAATGACACACCACACACTTATATAACCTCAATGAGCAATGATGGCATGCTTGGGCATGCCTTCGGCTCGGTAGACGGCTAAAATCTAGGGTTTTAGGGCGGTTTTGGACATATACGGACGAATCGTCAGGCAAAGTGTCCAAGGAGAGTGCTCTACTTTTGCACATTGCTCCACCATGCCCCAAAAAACACCCACATACCTTGTTTTACAAACAACATGGTGCTTGGCCATGCACTTCCCACACTGGCCAGCTTCGGTCTAGGGTAGTAGGGTTTAACGCGTCGACCCGTCGGGATAGCGGCAGGACAACTAAGGAATGGCTTCAAACTTGGAACAATGGCTAACAATGACACACCACAGAGTTATATCACCTCAATGAGAAATGATGGCATGCTTGGGCATGCCTTCGGCTCGGTAGACGGCTAAAATCTACGGTTTTAGGGAGGGTTTGGACAGGTACGGACGAATCGTCAGGCAAAGTGTTCAAGGAGAGTGCTCTACTTTTGCACATTGATCCACCATGCCCTAACAAACACCCACTTACCTTGTTTTACAAACAACATGGTGCTTGGCCATGCACTCCCCACACTGGCCAACTTCGGTCTAGGGTAGTAAGGTGTAACACGTCTATCCATCGGGATAGCGGCAGGACAACTAAGGAATGGCTTCAAACTTGGCACAATGGCTCACAATGACACACCACACACTTATATCACCTCAATGAGCAATGATGGCATGCTTGGGCCTGCCTTCGGCTCGGTAGACGGCTAAAATCTAGGGTTTTAGGGCGGTTTTGGACAGGTACGAGCGAATCGTCAGGCCAAGTGTTCAAGGAGTGTGCTCTGCTTTTGCACATTGTTCCACCATGCCCCAAAAAACACCCACATACCTTGTTTTACAAACAACATGGTGCTTGGCCATGCACTTCCCACACTGGCCAGCTTTGGTCTAGGGTAGAAGGGTGTAACGCGTTTACCCGTCGGGATAGCGGCGGGACAACTGATCAATGGCTTCAAACTTGGCACAATGGCTCAAAATGACACACCACACACTTATATCACCTCAATGAGAAATGATGGCATGCTGGGGCATGCCTTCAGCTCGGTAGACAGCTAAAATCTAGGGTTTTAGGGCGGTTTTGGAAGGTACGGACGAATCGTTAGGCCAATTGTTCAAGGAGTTTGCTCTACTTTTGCACATTGCTCCACCATGCCCTAGAAAACACCCTACATACCTTGTTTTACAAACAACATGGTTCTTGGCCATTCACTTCCCACACTAGCTAGCTTCGGTCTAGGGTAGTAGGGTGTAACGCTTCTACCCGTCGGGATAGCGGCGGGACAAATGAGGAATGGCTTCAAACTTGGCACAATGGCTCACAATGACACACCACACACTTATATAACCTCAATGAGCAATGATGGCATGCTTGGGCATGCCTTCGGCTCGGTAGACGGCTAAAATCTAGGGTTTTAGGGCGGTTTTGGACATATACGGACGAATCGTCAGGCAAAGTGTCCAAGGAGAGTGCTCTACTTTTGCACATTGCTCCACCATGCCCCAAAAAACACCCACATACCTTGTTTTACAAACAACATGGTTCTTGGCCATGCACTTCCCACACTGGCCAGCTTCGGTCTAGGGTAGTAGGGTTTAACGCGTCGACCCGTCGGGATAGCGGCATGACAACTAAGGAATGGCTTCAAACTTGGAACAATGGCTAAAAATGACACACCACAGAGTTATATCACCTCAATGAGAAATGATGGCATGCTTGGGCATGCCTTCGGCTCGGTAGACGGCTAAAATCTACGGTTTTAGGGAGGTTTTGGACAGTACAGATTTAATCGTCAGGCAAAGTGTTCAAGGAGAGTGCTCTACTTTTGCACATTGATCCACCATGCCCTAACAAACACCCACTTACCTTGTTTTACAAACAACATGGTGCTTGGCCATGCACTCCCCACACTGGCCAACTTCGGTCTAGGGTAGTAAGGTGTAACACGTCTACCCATCGGGATAGCGGCAGGACAACTAAGGAATGGCTTCAAACTTGGCACAATGGCTCACAATGACACACCACACACTTATATCACCTCAATGAGCAATGATGGCATGCTTGGGCCTGCCTTCGGCTCGGTAGACGGCTAAAATCTACGGTTTTAGGGCGGTTTTGGACAGGTACGAGCGAATCGTCAGGCCAAGTGTTCAAGGAGTGTGCTCTACTTTTTCACATTGTTCCACCATGCCCCAAAAAACACCCACATGCCTTGTTTTACAAACAACATGGTGCTTGGCCATGCACTTCCCACACTGGCCAGCTTTGGTCTAGGGTAGAAGGGTGTAACGCGTTTACCCGTCGGGATAGCGGCGGGACAACTGATCAATGGCTTCAAACTTGGCACAATGGCTCAAAATGACACACCACACACTTAGATCACCTCAATGAGAAATGATGGCATGCTGGGGCATGCCTTCGGCTCGGTAGACAGCTAAAATCTAGGGTTTTAGGGCGGTTTTGGACAGGTACGGACGAATCGTTAGGCCAATTGTTCAAGGAGTTTGCTCTACTTTTGCACATTGCTCCACCATGCCCTAGAAAACACCCTACATACCTTGTTTTACAAACAACATGGTTCTTGGCCATTCACTTCCCACACTAGCTAGCTTGGGTCTAGGGTAGTAGGGTGTAACGCGTCTACCCATCGGGATAGCGGCGGGACAAATGAGGAATGGCTTCAAACTTGGCACAATGGCTCACAATGACACACCACACACTTATATAACCTCAATGAGCAATGATGGCATGCTTGGGCATGCCTTTGGCTCGGTAGACGGCTAAAATCTAGGGTTTTAGGGCGGTTTTGGACATATACGGACGAATCGTCAGGCAAAGTGTCCAAGGAGAGTGCTCTACTTTTGCACATTGCTCCACCATGCCCCAAAAAACACCCACATACCTTGTTTTACAAACAACATGGTGCTTGGCCATGCACTTCCCACACTGGCCAGCTTCGGTCTAGGGTAGTAGGGTTTAACGTGTCGACCCGTCGGGATAGCGGCAGGATAACTAAGGAATGGCTTCAAACTTGGAACAATGGCAAACAATGACACACCACAGAGTTATATCACCTCAATGAGAAATGATGGCATGCTTGGGCATGCCTTCGGCTCGGTAGACGGCTAAAATCTACGGTTTTAGGGAGGTTTTGGACAGGTACGGACGAATCGTCAGGCAAAGTGTTCAAGGAGAGTGCTCTACTTTTGCACATTGATCCACCATGCCCTAACAAACACCCACTTACCTTGTTTTACAAACAACATGGTGCTTGGCCATGCACTCCCCACACTGGCCAACTTCGGTCTAGGGTAGTAAGGTGTAACACGTCTACCCATCGGGATAGCGGCAGGACAACTAAGGAATGGCTTCAAACTTGGCACAATGGCTCACAATGACACACCACACACTTATACCACCTCAATGAGCAATGATGGCATGCTTGGGCCTGCCTTCGGCTCGGTAGACGGCTAAAATCTAGGGTTTTAGGGCGGTTTTGGATAGGTACGAGCGAATCGTCAGGCCAAGAGTTCAAGGAGTGTGCTCTACTTTTGCACATTGTTCCACCATGCCCCAAAAAACACCCACATACCTTGTTTTACAAACAACATGGTGCTTGGCCATGCACTTCCCAAACTGGCCAGCTTTGGTCTAGGGTAGAAGGGTGTAACGCGTTTACCCGTCGGGATAGCGGCGGGACAACTGATCAATGGCTTCAAACTTGGCACAATGGCTCAAAATGACACACCACACACTTATATCACGTCAATGAGAAATGATGGCATGCTGGGGCATGCCTTCGGCTCGGTAGACAGCTAAAATCTAGGGTTTTAGGGCGGTTTTGGACAGGTACGGACGAATCGTTAGGCCAATTGTTCATGGAGTGTGCTCTACTTTTGCACATTGCTCCACCATGCCCTAGAAAACACCCGACATACCTTGTTTTACAAACAACATGGTTCTTGGCCATTCACTACCCACACTAGCTAGCTTGGGTCTAGGGTAGTAGGGTGTAACGCGTCTACCCGTCGGGATAGCAGCGGGACAAATGCGGAATGGCTTCAAACTTGGCACAATGGCTCACAATGACACACCACACACTTATATCACCTCAATGATCAATGATGGCATGCTTGGGCATGCCTTTGGCTCGGTAGACGGCTAAAATCTATGGTTTTAGGGCGGTTTTGGACAGGTACAGATGAATCGTTAGGCCAAGTGTTCAAGGAGTGTGCTCTACTTTTGAACATTGCTCCACCATGCCCCAAAAAACACCCACATGCCTTGTTTTAAAAACAACATGGTGCTTAGCCATGCACTACCCACACTGGCCAGCTTCGGTCTAGGGTAGTAGGGTGTAACGCGTCTACCCGTCGAGATAGTGGCGGGACAACTGAGGAATGGCTTCAAACTTGGCACAATGGCTAATAATGACACACCACACACTTATATCACCTCAATGAGCAATGATGGCATGCTTGGGCATGCCTTCGGCTCGGTAGACGGCTAAAATCTACGGTTTTAGGGAGGTTTTGGACAGGTACGGACGAATCGTCAGGCAAAGTGTTCAAGGAGAGTGCTCTACTTTTGCACATTGATCCACCATGCCCTAACAAACGCCCACTTACCTTGTTTTACAAACAACATGGTGCTTGGCCATGCACTCCCCACACTGGCCAACTTCGGTCTAGGGTAGTAAGGTGTAACACGTCTACCCATCGGGATAGCGGCAGGACAACTAAGGAATGGCTTCAAACTTGGCACAATGGCTCACAATGACACACCACACACTTATATCACCTCAATGAGCAATGATGGCATGCGTGGGCCTGCCTTCGGCTCGGTAGACGGCTAAAATCTAGGGTTTTTGGGCGGTTTTGGATAGGTACGAGCGAATCGTCAGGCCAAGAGTTCAAGGAGTGTGCTCTACTTTTGCACATTGTTCCACCATGCCCCAAAAAACACCCACATACCTTGTTTTACAAACAACATGGTGCTTGGCCATGCACTTCCCAAACTGGCCAGCTTTGGTCTAGGGTAGAAGGGTGTAACGCGTTTACCCGTCGGGATAGCGGCGGGACAACTGATCAATGGCTTAAAACTTGGCACAATGGCTCAAAATGACACACCACACACTTATATCACCTCAATGAGAAATGATGGCATGCTGGGGCATGCCTTCGGCTCGGTAGACAGCTAAAATCTAGGGTTTTAGGGCGGTTTTGGACAGGTACGGACGAATCGTTAGGCCAATTGTTCATGGAGTGTGCTCTACTTTTGCACATTGCTCCACCATGCCCTAGAAAACACCCGACATACCTTGTTTTACAAACAACATGGTTCTTGGCCATTCACTTCCCACACTAGCTAGCTTGGGTCTAGGGTAGTAGGGTGTAACGCGTCTACCCATCGGGATAGCGGCGGGACAAATGAGGAATGGCTTCAAACTTGGCACAATGGCTCACAATGACACACCACACACTTATATCACCTCAATGATCAATGATGGCATGCTTGGGCATGCCTTTGGCTCGGTAGACGGCTAAAATCTATGGTTTTAGGGCGGTTTTGGACAGGTACAGATGAATCGTCAGGCCAATTGTTCAAGGAGTGTGCTCTACTTTTGAACATTGCTCCACCATGCCCCAAAAAACACCCACATGCCTTGTTTTACAAACAACATGGTGCTTAGCCATGCACTACCCACACTGGACAGCTTCGGTCTAGGGTAGTAGGGTGTAACGCGTCTACCCGTCGAGATAGTGGCGGGACAACTGAGGAATGGCTTCAAACTTGGAACAATGGCTAGTAATGACACACCACACACTTATATCACCTCAATGAGCAATGATGGCATGCTTGGGCATGCCTTCGGCTCGGTATATGGCTAAAATATAGGGTTTTAGGGTGGTTTTGGACAGGTACGAACGAGTCGTCAGGCCAAGTGTTCAAGAAGTGGTATCTACTTTTGCACATTGCTCCACCATGCCCCAAAAAACACACAAATGGCTTGTTTTACAAACAACATGGTGCTTGGCCATGCACTTCCCACACTGGCCAGCTTCGGTCTTGGGTAGTAAGGTGTAACGCGTCTACCCGTCGGGATAGCGGCGAGCCAACTGAGGAATGGCTTCAAACTTGGCACAATGGCGCACAATGACAAACCAAACACTTATATCACCTCAATGAGCAATGATGGCATGCTTGGGCATGCCTTCGGCTCAGTAGACGGCTAAAATCAAGGGTTTTAGGGCGGTTTTGGACAAGTACAGACGAATCGTCAGGCCAAGTGTTCAAGGAGAGTGCTCTACTTTTGCACATTGCTCCACCATTCCCCAACAAACACCCACATACCTTGTTTTACAAACAACATGGTGCTTGGCCATGCACTTCCCACACTGGCCAGCTTCGGTTTTGGGTAGTAGGGTGTAACGCGTCGACCCGTCGGGATAGCGGCAGGACAACTAAGGAATGGCCTCAAACTTGGCACAATGTCTCAAAATGAGACACCACACACTTATATCACCTCAATGAGAAATGATGGCATGCTTGGGCATGCCTTCGGCTCGGTAGACGGCTAAAATCTATGGTTTTAGGGCAGTTTTGGACAGGTACGGACGAATCGTCAGGCAAAGTGTTCAAGGATAGTGCTCTAATTTTGCACATTGCTCCACCATGCCCTAACAAACACCCACATACCTTGTTTTACAAACAACATGGTGCTTGGCCATGCACTTCCCACACTGGCCAGCTTCGGTCTAGGGTAGTAGGGTGTAACGCGTCTACCCGTTGGGATAGCGGCAGGACAACTAAGCAATGGCTTAAAACTTGGCACAACGGCTCACAATGACACACCACACACTTATATCACCTGAATGAGCAATGATGGCATGCTTGGGCCTACCTTCGGCTCGGTAGACGGCTAAAATCTAGGGTTTTAGGGCGGTTTTGGACAGGTACGAGCGAATCGTCAGGCCAAGTGTTCAAGGAGTGTTATCTACTTTTGCACATTGTTCCACAATGCCCCAACAAACACCCACATACCTTGTTTTACAAACAACATGGTGCTTGGCCATGCAGTTCCCACACTGGCCAGCTTTGGCCTAGGGTAGTAGGGTGTAACGCGTCTGCCCGTTGGGATAGCGGCGGGACAACTGAGGAATGGCTTCAAACTTGGCACCATGGCTCACAATGACACACCACACACTTATATCACCTCAATGAGCAATGATGGCATGCTTGGGCATTCCTTTGGCTCGGTAGACGGCTAAAATCTAGGGTTTTAGGGCGGTTTTGACAGCATGCATTTAATCGTGTGCCAAGTGTTCAAGGAGTGTGCTATACTTTTGCACATTGCTCCACCATGCCCCAACAAACACCCACATACCTTGTTTAACAAACAACATGGTGCTTGGCCATGCACTTCCCACACTGGCCAGCTTCGGTCTAGGGTAGTAGGGTGTAACGCATTTACCCATCGGGATAACGGCGGGACAACTGAGGAATGGCTTCAAACTTGGAACAATGGTTCACAATGACACACCACACACATATATCACCTCAATGAGAAATGATGGCATGCTTGGGCATGCCTTCGGCTCTGTAGACGGCTAAAATCTAGGGTTTTAGGGCGGTTTTGGACAGGTACAGCGAATCGTCAGGCTTAGTGTTCCAGGAGTGTGCTCTACTTTTGCACATTGCTCCACCATGCCCCCAAAAACACCCCACATACCTTGTTTTACAAACAACATGGTTCTTGGTCATGCACTTGCCACACTGGCCAGTTTCGGTCTCGGGTAGTAGGGTGTAACGCGTCTACCCATCGGGATAGCAGCAGGACAACCGAGGAATGGCTTCAAACTTGGCACAATGGCTCACAATGACACACCACACACATATATCACCTCAATTAGCAATGATGGCATGCTTGGGCATGCCTTTGGCTCGGTAGATGGCTAAAATCTATGGTTTTAGGGCAGTTTTGGACAGGTACGGATGAATCGTCAGGCCAAATGTTAAAGGAGTGTGATCTACTTTTGAACATTGCGCCACCATGCACCAAAAAACACCCACATACCTTGTTTTACAAACAACATGGTGCTTGGTCATGCACTTCACACACTGGCCAGCTTCGGTCTAGGGTAGTAGGGTGTAACGCGTTTACCCGTCGGGATAGTGGCGGGACAACTAAGGAATGGCTTAAAACTTGGCACAATGGCTCACAATGGCACACCACACACTTATATCACCTAAATGAGCAACGATGGCATTCTTGGGCATGCCTTCGGCTTGGTAGATGGCTAAAATCTAGGGTTTTAGGGCGGTTTTGGACAGGTAGGGACGAATCGTCAGGCCAAGTGTTCAAGGAGTGTGCTCCATTTTGCACATTGCTCCAGCATTCCCCAACAAACACCCACATACCTTGTTTTACAAACAACATGGTGCTTGGCCATGCACTTCCCACACTGGCCAGCTTCGGTCTAGGGTAGTAGGGTGTAACGCGTTTACCCATCGGGATAACGGCGGGACAACTGAGGAATGGCTTCAAACTTGGAACAATGGTTCACAATGACACACCACACACATATATCACCTCAATGAGAAATTATGGCATGCTTGGGCATGCCTTCGGCTCGGTAGACGGCTAAAATCTAGGGTTTTAGGGCGGTTTTGGACAGGTACGGACGAATCATCAGGCTTAGTGTTCAAGGAGTGTGCTCTACTTTTGCACATTGCTCCACCATGCCCCCCAAAACACCCCACATACCTTGTTTTACAAACAACATGGTTCTTGGTCATGCACTTCCCACACTGGCCAGTTTCGGTCTCGGGAAGTAGGGTGTAACGCGTCTACCCATCGGGATAGCGGCGGGACAACTGAGGAATGGCTTCAAACTTGGCACAATGGCTCACAATGACACACCACACACTTATATCACCTCAATTAGCAATGATGGCATGCTTGGGCATGCCTTTGGCTCGGTAGATGGCTAAAATATATGGTTTTAGGGCAGTTTTGGACAGGTACGGATGAATCGTCAGGCCAAATGTTAAAGGAGTTTGATCTACTTTTGACCATTGCTCTACCATGCGCCAAAAAACACCCACATACCTTGTTTTACAAACAACATGGTGCTTGGTCATGCACTTCCCACACTGGCCAGCTTCGGTCTAGGGTAGTAGGGTGTAACGCGTTTACCCGTCGGGATAGTGGCGGGACAACTGAGGAATGGCTTAAAACTTGGCACAATGGCTCACAATGGCACACCACACACTTATATCACCTAAATGAGCAATGATTGCATGCTTGGGCATGCCTTCTGCTTGGTAGATGGCTAAAATCTAGGGTTTTAGGGCTGTTTTTGACAAGTACGGACGAATCGTCAGGCCAAGTGTTCAAGGAGTGTGATCTACTTTTGCACATTTCTCCACCATGCCCCAATAAACACCCACATACCTTGTTTTACAAACAACATGGTGCTTGGCCATGCACTTCCCACACTAGCCAGCTTCAGTATAGGGTTGTAGGGACACGTATACCCGTCGGGATAGCGGCGGGACTTATGAGGAATGGTTTCAAACTTGTAACAATGGCTCACAATGGCACACCACACACTTATATCATCTCAATGAGCAATGATGGCATGCTTGGGCATGTCTTTGGCACGGTAGACGGCTAAAATCTAGGGTTTTATGGCGGTTTTGGACAGGTAGGGACGAATCGTCAGGCCAAGTGTTCAAGGAGTGTGCTCCATTTCGCACATTGCTCCAGCATTCCCTAACAAACACCCACATACCTTGTTTTACAAACAACATGGTTCTTGGCCATGCACTTCCCACACTAGCCAGCTTCGGTCTAGGGTAGTAGGGTGTAACGCGTCTACTCGTCGGGATAGCGGCGGGACAACTGAGGAATGGCATCAAACTTGGCACAATGGCGCACAATGACACACCACACACTTATATCACCTCAATGAGCAATGATGGCATGCTTGGGCATGCCTTCGGCTCGGAAGATAGCTAAAATCGAGGGTTTTAGGGCGGTTTTGGACAGGTATGGACGAATCGTCAGGCCAAGTGTTCAAGGAGTGTGCTCTACTTTTGCACATTTCTCCACCATGCCCCAACAAACACCCACATACCTTGTTTTACAAACAACATGGTGCTTAGCCATGCACTTCCCACACTGGCCAGCTTCGTTCTAGGGTAGTAGGGTGTAACGGCTCTACCCGTCGGGATAGCGGCGGGACAACTGAGGAATGGCTTCAAACTTGGACCAATGGCTCACAATGACACACCACACACTTATATCACCTCAATGAGCAATGATGGCATGCTTAGGCTCCAAGCACATCCCACAATATTGATGTAAGCAATAGATAATACCATAAGTCCATATGCCATCAATAGAATACCATACTTCCATAGATAAATCCAGAATTCCATAAGAGTAGATCCATATGATAAGTCAAGAATTCCAGACAGAGTCTTATACAAACCAAATACAAAAAGTTCAACGCTAAAAGGGCACAAGCAAGCAAATAAAATGAATGATAAAGAGGAAAATGCTTGTGTCTTATACAAACCCAGCACGAAATGTTCAACGCTAAAAGGGCACAAGCAAGCAAATAAAACGAATGAAAAAGAGGCAAATGCTTGCGCCCGACCCATGCAAATCCGTGACCTAATAGAACTAGTTCTCCCCCTTTTGCATCGAAATGCCAAAAAGGAAGAAGAGTGATGCTAGGGCCCCATAAGATGGTACTACACACCCAAAATTGCAATAACAAGTCAACTAAAAGCCAAGATTGGGTGTGTTTTCCATAAGAACAAAAGATATGCAAGAAAATCCAAAAAGAGCCAATAGAAATCAACTCTTCTCAAGGAAGAGGGTGGTGGCCGAAGCCACCATGTTGGAGTGCATGGCATGACACCGCGAAGATGTATCTTGAGTTCAAAACCAATGCTCATTGGTGACCCACATATCACAAAATGATACAAAGGGAAATGATTTTTCTTGATTTCGGCATTATGGTGGGAGGGTTAGCCCAATCAATTAGGACCACACTCCCCCTATGTCTATGCCCGCATCTAAACCAAATACATGAAGAAGAGTAAGTGAGTATGCAAGGGTAGTCAAGCCAAGCTCCTTGGATCTATGATATTTAGCTCATTCCTCAAATAACAAAATCTTGCTTCATCAAGAGGCTTCGTGAAGATATCAACAAGTTGGTTCTTTGTGCTCACAAAAGATAGTGCAATATCGCCATGAGCAAAATGATCCCGAATGAAGTGATTGTGAATCTCAATATGTTTTGTTCTTGTATGCTGCACCGGATTATAAGAAATTTTGATAGCACTTTCATTGTCACATAAAAGAGGCACTTTGTCACAATTGACACCATATTGCTTTAAAGTTTGCCTCATCATAATAATTGTGTACAAGCACTTGCATTAGCAACATATTCAGCTTCGGCGGTGGAGAGTGATATGCAATTTTGTTTCTTTGAAGACCAACACACTAGAGACCTGCCCAAGAATTGACATGCACCAGAAGTTGATTTTCGATCATCTTTGTCACCAACCCAATCTGAATCAGTGTAACCACATAGAGAGAAACTGGAGCCTTTGGGATACCATAAACCAAAATTTGGGGAATGAACCAAATATCTGAAGATTCTCTTGACCACCACTAAGTGGCTTTCTTTAGGAGCGGCTTGGTACCTTGCACACGCTCCTACACTCAACACGATATCGGGCCTAGATGCGTAAAGGCAAAGGAGAGAGCTGATCATGGATCGGTATACCTTTTGGTCCACGTCTTTACCCTTGGATTAAGCTCAAGATGACACTTTGTTTGCATTGGAGTAGCAACGCCATTGAGATCCGTCATATTGAACCTCTTGAGCATGTCTTGGATGTACTTAGCTTGATTAATAAAAGTTCCCTCTCTAAGTTGTTTGATCTCGAATCCAAGGAAGAACATCATATCTCCCATCATAGACATCTCAAACCTGTCAGTCATAAGCTTTGAAAATTCATCGTTAAAAGCTTGGTTAGTAGAGCCAAAAATAATGTCGTCTACATATATTTGGCATACAAAAAGCTCCCCATTAACCTTCTTAGTAAAAAGAGTGGGATCGATTTGCCCAACTTCGAATCCACGGTCTAACAAAAGCTCTTTAAGGTGCTCATACCACGCACGTTGGGCTTGTTTAAGGCCATAGAGTGCCTTATCGAGTAAGTAGACATGGTTCAAAAATTTGGGATCCTCAAATCCTGGGGGTTGCTTAACGTATACCAACTCATGTAGTGGACCATTAAGAAACGCATTCTTAACATCCATTTGATGTAATTTAAAATTATGATGAGCGGCATAGGCAAGAAGTATACAGATGGACTCAAGATGAGCCACAGGAGCATAAGTCTCGCCATAATCAATTCCTTCCAGTTGATAGAATCCTTGATCCACTAGCCTTGCTTTATTCCTCACAACAATGTCATTTTCATCTTGTTTGTTCTGGAAAATCCACTTGGTGCCGATAACATGGCGACACTCTTTGGGTTTCTCTACAAGCTTCAAAACCTTGTTGCGCTCGAAGTTATTTAATTCCTCATGCATAGCAACCACCCAATCGGGATCTTCAAGAGCATCAAAGACCTTCTTTGGTTCAACCATAAAAATGTGAGCTTGATGATCACAGAAGCTTGCAAGTTCTCTTCTAATAGACACCCTTCTTCGTAGATCACCGACAACCTTCTCTAGAGTGTGATCCCTTAACTCAAGGTTCCGATCAACACGAGCCTTGCGACGAGCCTCAATTTCCTTATTGTTTCTAGAAGGAGTTGATCCAGCATTTGAATCCTTGTCTTGTCCACTACCTTTCCTTTGATCTTGATCTGATCTGATAATAGGAGCTTGTTGTTGAGAAGGTTCTTCAGGGCCGAATAATCCGCCCCTGGGTGGGGCCGGACTATCCGGCCTGGGAGATGTGGCTGCACCTTCTTCTTCCTGAGATACCCTGACAGAGCTGGGAGTTCCAGGGCCGGATAATCCGCCCCTTGGGGCCGGAGAATCCAGCCTGGAATTTTCTTGGCCGTTTTGCTTTTCTTGAAGTCCCCTGGGGTGTGTTGGAGTGCCAAGGGAGGACTATCCGCCCCTTGGAGGGGCGGATAGTACGCCATGGGACTATCATTTTGCCCAGAAGACTGATAATCTTCAGCAGGTTGTGGTGTTGGTGCAGAGGTTTCTCCAGCAGTAGGGGCTTGTTGATCTTGTGCAGATGAGGGCTCCACTTGATTGGAGCATTGTCCTTCCCAATCTGCCACAAGGGGTTCCTCAATGGGGCGAAAAAATCCCACGCCCATTCTTCTTATGGCATCCTAGGGTATTTCAGCATCTGCATCACAAACATCAACTTGCCCCACATGGGAGCCATCATTTTCATTGAATTCCACACTACAAGATTCCACAACAATTTCGGAGAGCTTGTTGTAGACTCTATAAGTGTGGGATTTGGCACCGTAACCAACAAAAATACCTTCTAAAGCCTTAGACTCAAATTTAGACAAACGGACACCTTTCATAAGAAAGAAACACTTAAAACCGAATACCCGAAAATACGAAATGTTGGGATTGTTATCGGTGAGTATTTCATATGCAGTCTTGTCCAAGATCTTGCGGAGGTAGAGCCGATTTTATGAGTGACAAGCGGTGGATATGGCTTCAGCCCAAAAGTTGTAAGGAGACTTGAATTCAGCCAACATTGATCTAGCCATATCCATCAAAGTGCGGTTCTTCCTCTCGGCTACACCATTTTGTTGAGGGGTGTACGCAGCAGAATATTGATGTCTTATCCCCTCTTCACTTAGAAAATCATTCAATGTGTAGTTCTTGAACTTGGAGCCATTGTCACTTCGTATTGCCAAGATGGGAACATTGTGTTGGCGTTGAACCTCATTGGCAAAGTAATGACCGTTTGTTGAGTCTCATTATTTAGCTTGAAAAGAGAGACCCATGTATATCTTGAGAAGTCATCGACTATGACCAAGAAATATTTGTTCCCACCAAGACTGGCATGAGATGGAGGACCCAATAAGTCCACATGAAGTAATTCCAAGATTCTCTTTGAAGAAACAATAGTCTTCCTCTTGTGGGGAGAGTCATGCATTTTGCCTTCAACACAAGCCCTGCAAACACGATCTTTGGCAAATGAAACATTGTCTTTTAGTCCAAGGATGTGGCCACCCTTGTGAAGACTTTGCAAAGTTCTCATGTTGACATGGGCTAAACGGTGATGCCATAGTCAGCCCACGTCGTCCTTTCCGAATAGGCACATCGGACCCGAAGTGTTTTTCCTCGAAAAGTCCACCACATACAGGTCATTTTCGACGTACCCAATGAAAGCGACCTTTAGAGGCTTGCTCCACAAGAGTACCAGCAAATCATCATCAATGAAAACAGAAAAGCCCATCTTACCAAGGGCACGAACAGAAAGAAGGTTGTAATCGAGGGTCTCAACAAGCATGACGTCCACGAGAGAAATATTGTGGGCGACCACAACCTTGCCAAGACCCAATACCTGAGATTTAGACTTATCACCATAGGAGACTGTAATATTATCATAATTGGGTCGCATCATTGTGATGATCTCCTTGCTTTTGGTCATATGACTAGTGCATCCACTATCCAGCACCCATTTAGAACCACCGGAAGCATAGCCCTGCAGGAGAATTACTTCTTGATTTTAGGTACCCATTTTTCAATGGGTCCTCTCATGTTAGTAACAAGGGTCTTTGGAACCCAAATAGACCAAGAAACGTATTCATCAAAAGGACCAACATAACAAGCATAAACATCACCATAATAATCACAAAAGAGTTCATAATTTGGATTGTGAGACCCTGCAAAACCAATATTGTTAGTTTTGTATTTTGTGACATTCTTCTCAGCGGTGCTTGTATTTGATTGTTCACCCTTTATCTTCTTCTTCTTGTTTTTCTTCTTCTTGGACTTGGTGACATATCCAAGTCCCCCTTTACCAAGATTTTACCTTTGCTTGCCAAGTACCTCATCAAGTACACCCTTATCTTTGGGAGTGGTCTCCTTGACAATCCCTTCTTCCACACTAGCCTTTTCTTTGTGAATATATGTTGATTTGGATGTGCTAGGAACATCATACTTGGTCAATCGACTTTGGAGTTGATCATGTGACTCATTAATAATGGAGAATTCACTTTTCAATGCCTTGTGAGTGATGTCAAGTTTCTCCAATTCCTCGGAGAGTCTAGCATGAGCAGCCCCAAAGTCAATCTTTTCTTTCTTTAACTTCTTTGCTTTGGCAACTGCATTGTCATGCTCCTTAACAAGCTTTGCCACCATTTCTTCATGTGACTCCTCAATAGTCTCAAGCCTATCTTCAAGAGAAACCCGATCCTCTTCTTCTTCTTCTAGAGCATTTTTAAGGACGCAATTTCCATTGCATCCTCTCTTTCAATTCTGCCCTTTTCTTCAAGGAGCACTTCATTTTGGGCCAGCTGATCCATCAGAGCCTCAAAATGTATTTTGTGCTCACCTTGCAAGTTAGTGAAGAAATAGTCCAAGGCAATAATCTCTTCTTTAACCTTAAGACTAGTAGGATCATCCATGTCAATCATAGCCTTAGGAAAAGAAGGGTTAGAAGTTGATACCTCGGAACCTCTTGCCATGAGCAAGTAGTATTCTTGTTGATGACGTTTTCATTCGAAGAGTCGAAGAGAGATGTTGGTGTAGATGTGGTGGCTATAGCAGCCACTTCTCGAGAGCTATCATCCTCGTCTTCATCTTCACTTCCCGAAGAATATTCTTCTTGAGCCACTAGAACAATCTTTGGTTGCTTCTTGAAAGCACCATTCTTCTTTACAAACTGTTTCTTGCGTGGAGCCTTTGACTTTTCCTTGAGAATGAGTCTTCCTCAATTATCTTCCAAACTTTGATACGGACACTCGGCTACAAAGTGTAGACGGTCTCCACAGTTGAAACAAGTTCTCAGCTTGGGACCATTTTCCTTTCTTCCATACGTTCCACTCTTGCGTTCTAGTTCAGATTTGGCCTTGGCTGGATCCTTCCAAAAGTTTCAAGCATAGAAGGCCATGTATTGTCCATGAATTCTTTTTACATCCTTGGGACAGTCCATACCTACTATGTCATCTTCATCATTATCAACCACACTTATCTTCAAGTCCACGTTGACCCCCTTTTGCATCCCCATAGCTCGTGCACGAGCATCTTCGGCATTCTTGGCAGCGACTTTGAAAGCTGCCATTTCTTGCATTACCTCATTGGATGTCATAAGGTGGTAATTATGCCTTCCTTGGAGACTCTTCAAATCTTTGGGCTCAAATGGCATAAGAGCACTGACATACTTGCGCTTGATCCACGCATCATCAACATGAGAGGCACCATGATTCCTGAAAGTGGTGGATATCGAATTGAGACTCCTATACATGTCCTCGTGGTATTCTCCATCCAACATATAAAATCCTTCAGCTTCATTGCTCAAAGCATCATATCTATTCCTTCTCATACTTTCATTTCCAATGAAGAGAGCTCGGTGAGGGCATCCCAAGCTTCCTTAGCTGTACTAACATGCTGAATGTGTGGCATGTCTTTGTCACCCACACCAAGCTAGATCATGTGTAGAGCTATAGTGTTAATTTGACTATCAACAACCTCTCTTCTTGTTAGGTTGTGGGGGTCTCCAACATGAAGACCATTCTCTATGATTTTCCACAACTCAATGGAGGAGCTACACACATGAGACTTCATCAAAAATTTCCATTGATTAAAAGTAGATGCTGAAAGTTTGGGTGGATCACCCCTATTATGTATATGTGGGTGAGGGATAGGTGGATCAGGAGAATACACATGAGGAACCTCATTGTATCCTTCCTTACCACTATCCTTTTTCAAGGAGGAGCTCTTGCTAGTTCCATCACCAACCACTTCATTATCTTTGGAATCGGTTTTAACCGTTTCCTTGGATTGCAGAGCGGTAGCCCCAGGGGTAGATGGAGGTGATGCTGCGGATGTGGAGAGACGCACTATCAATTGACGCATATCTTCCATCTTAGCCTCCATTGAACTAACCAAGGTTGTTTACAACGTCTTGAGATCGTTCACGATGACTATCTCCGGAGCATCACTCCCATCTCCCTTGGAACCCATACTTCTCTTAGGCGGTTAAGCCCGAATTAAGAGTCAGGGCTCTGATACCAATTGAAATGGATCGTATGGGCACCTAGAGGGGGGTGAATAGGTGATACTCAATTTTTATTTATTTTTCAATTTTAGGCTTGACACAAAGTAAATTCTCTAGATATACAACTACGAGAATTTCCCTATATGCAAACCTAGCTACTAAGCACGTAAAGAGAGGAGCGAGGAAACCGTAGTGGAGCACGCGGAGACACAGGGATTTGTTTTACCGCAGTTCTTTCCTTGTTAAGGGAAGTACATCTGCGTTAGAGGGGTGGGCTGTTCTAAGACCACCACGCCACAATAGGCCTCACCCTATTCTCCGATTGATCTCGCAACGAAAGGCCTGATCCACCTTCTCCACTATTGGTACCCTTCGAGGCAGGAACCGGTGCCTTTACAATGCTACCGGGGCACACACCCACAACTAAATTGGGGGCTCCCATGATGACAAAAAGCTATCACAAGAAAAAGGTTTATCAATATAAACAAAAGCAAGGATCTAGATATTTGTAAGAAATACTAGATCGGTGATTCTCCAAATGAATGAGAGGAGATGAAGCGCTTGATTGTATTACTTGAAGATCGAGTTCTCCTCCTTCGATTCCCAAAGGGACGGGGCCTTTGAGTGGATGAAGGTGGAGCTCTCTTGGTTGAAGGATGATGAACAGATCCCGACTTTTTCGAATGAATCAAGAGTTCTGGCAGGAGGGGGAAGACAGGCTTAAATACTGATACGTTAGAAACGTATCTATAATTTTTGATGCTCCATGCTTGTTTTGTATCTACTTTTCTTTGCTTGTCTACACTTTGAGGTGCTTTTTACATGTTTTCTGGTACTAACCTATTAACAAGTTGCAACAGTGTCCGATGCCTGTTTTCTGCTATTTTTGGTTTCAGAAAAGTTAGTAAAGAAATATTATCGGAATTGGACGAGACAAACGCCAAAGTCAATTACTTTCCGTGGGGAACAAGAAGTCCAGAGGAGAGCCGGAGGGGCCAGCCAGAGGGGCCAGACCCACGCCAGGTGCGGGTGGGCCTAGCCCCACGTCTGTCTAGGGTTTGGGCTCCCTGGCCACCTCCTCGGTCTTCCCCTTTACCTATAAGAAGCCCCCGATGCACAAACCCTAAGCACCCGATCAAATATCCACGAAACCGTATGTACCCGCCGCCACCATCGTCCCTAGATCGAGGGGGGATCTGAAGTTCTTCTCGGCACCCTGCCGGAGGGGAGATCATCCCGGAGGCCTTCTCTCTGGTATGATGCGTGAGTAGTTCCACCTTGGACTATGGGTCCATGTAGTAGCTAGATGGTTGTATCTCCTCCTTTGTGGTTTCATGTATAGATCTTGTGAGCTCCGTTCCTGATCAAGATCTAATCTATTTGTAATCATGCATGTTGTGTTTGCGGGGATCCGATGGATATTGAGATTATTATGTTGGTTTGATTAATGGTTTTGTCTTTATGATTCTATCATGTCTGTGTTGTTTGTGATCTTGCATGCTCTCCATTGTTAGTAGCTATCTTGTCCAAGTAGTTGCTAGTGACTCCAAGAGGGGGTATTTATGCTCGATAGTGGGTTCATGCCTCTAGTTTCCAAGGGAAGTGACAATAATCTATTCGGTTGTAGATGTGCTGTTTCTACTAGGGAGAAAACAACGGTCTCTTGTTCATGGAACATGTGGACTGTTTACCTTACATACTTTGTTTAAAGCAGTTGTATGTTGCTTGCAACTTAATACCAGAGGGGGTTCGGATGATAACCTGAAGATGGACTTCTAGTCATAGATGCAGTTGGATGGCGGTCTATGTATCTTGTTGTATTGTCCAATCAACCTCATAGGATATTTCTGACTAGTAATTGCATTGTTATGCCTTGATCAGTTCCCGTTAATTGCCCTGCTGTAATTTGTTTACCCTTCATTCCATGTTGTTTATCTAAAGAGAGCACCTCTAGTGAACTATAGATCCCGGTCCAATCTTTACCATTGATGCATCTTCCACTATTACTTCTTTACTTGCTGCAAACCATTACCTTCCATACCATACGTTTAATCCTTTGTTATAGCAAACCGGTGAGCTTAACAACCTCATTGTTCGTTGGGACAAAGTCTTGAGTTTGTGTTGTGCAGGTCTCCGTGTTGCTTGCAACACCTGTGTGATGTTTCCTTCCTCCTTCTGGTTCGATATCCTCGGTCTCAACTGAGGGAAAACTTGCTGCTTGCTGCTTCACACCTTGCTCTTGGGGTTCCCAACAGGCTGTGCGTAGACAGTTGTCAAGCTTTTTTGGCGTTGTTGCCAGGGAGGCTAAGGACGTCTTTACAAGGGGAGTCCTTCACTTCCTTTCTCTTTACTTTATTTTTAGTTTTATTTGTTTCTTTTGCTTCGTTTTGTTTGCCTCTTTCCAAAAAACATAAAAAATTAGTCCCTCTTCTAGTCGCCACTTTGCTCTAGCTCACCATGTTACTCCCCAAGTTCGCCCTGAAAGATCTTGCAATAGGTAGTCGCTCCATAATTGGGAAAGATAATATTGAAGAATTCTTTAACTATGTTACCAAGCATGAGGATATTGAGTGTCGTGGGAATGGTCACGGTAGATGCTACAATCGGCAGCGAGTAGTAGAACGAGGGGCAAGGGCGGCCAGCCATCTGCGGTGCAAGATGAGGGCGGAGACACAGGGTTTTACCTGTGTTCGCCCCGGAGGGTAAAGACCTACTCCTGCTAGATTGTATTATGATGGTGGTACAATGGGCGAGCTCGGCGGCTAGGCGGCGAGTCCCTTGGGTGTATGATGGAACGTATCTCTACACGCCCTGTAGGGAGGTTTATATAGACATACCTCCCCTAGGGTTTACATATCTCAACCGAATCAGTTAAGGCTTCGGTACTTTTTTAATCTAATCCGACTGGGCCCATCTACTCGCCTGGGCCTTCAGCTTCCAATCGCTTGGATCCACACCGGGCTTCGATCCAGTCGCCGTCTTGCAGGCCCACTCGCTAGTTCCTAGGCCAGTCGGAAACGTCCTGATGGGTATACCCCGGTAGGCATATCCCCATCAGTAGTCCCCGAGGCCGTCGTCGATTGGGCGCAGGTGGTTGCTGGAAGTCGGAGCATACGGCTTTCAACGCGGACATCCAGTCGAATCGGCGGCGGGCTCTTGAATAAAGGAGGAAACTAGTCATTCTGGTCGCAGCTTTGGCGATTGGGTTGGCGAAACATTTAGTCACTGTTTGTAGTGATCGGGTCGGCGAGCCGAGTGTCACATCCCAAGATTTTCCAAATCTTGTAATGTCAAAAATAAATGAATAAAATAAAACTTTGTTGATTTTCAGGGTGAGAAGAAACTTTTTGAATGCCAATGAGAATCTTCAAACCTATTTTGAACAAATAAAATCCTAAAGGGATTTAAAAAGATAAATATTTGATAAAGGAAAATAAAAATATTTAGAAGTACTATTTTGAATCTTTAATAAAAGGTTTTTTTTTCAAATGAAAAGGAAGGAATTTAAACAAGAATTATTTTATAAGACAAACTAAAACTTGGCCAAGCCTTTAAAAAAATTCTATTTGAAGAAAATAGTAAAAGTTTATTTAAATAAAGTAATAAGGATTTAATATCCAAGTTTTACTAATAAAGGTTTTACTATTTCCAAAACATCAAAACTTGTTTATTTGTTTAAAATAAGTTTTTCCAAGTATTTTATAATCTCAAAGTAAAACCTACTGATTTGGTTTTGAAAATATTTAGATTTCAAAAGGAGTTTTTAAATAAATCAAATCCTATTTTGATTTATTAAAACAAGGTCTATTTATTTAATTAATAATGGACCCTAATATAAAATTATTATTTTGTTTTGGACTTGTGGTTTATGTTACTGAACAGAACCAAATTCAAAGTTGAAAAGTTTGGTGATTGTTTGAATTGATTTGAATTGTTTGAATGCTTGAGTGTTGTTTGAATTTCAAAACAGAAATTGATTTGGAAAAAGAAAAAGATCCAGAACAGAAAAAAATAAGAAAAGGGAGCCAGCCCAGCCGGCCAGCCCAACTAGGCCCAGCAAGCTCACCTATTTCCTCCTCTGCCGAAACGTTTTCTCACTCTGACCAGACCCGCAGACAGACGACCGGTGGACCTCCTTTCCTTCTCGCTTCCTCACTGACAACAGGACCCCACCTCTCCTGTTCATCGTCCTCACCCCGCGCTAATTCCTCCTCGCCGTTTCCTGCCTTAACGCCGGCGATCAATTCGCGTTAACCACGGCCATTACTCCCCCTACGACCACGCGATATTAAACGCCTGCGCCTTCTCCTCCTTTTCCCTCAAGCTCCTCCCTCTCTCGGCCACCAGGCTGCTCGGAATCCACCCCGAACCACCACAGACTCCGACGAGCTTCCATTCGAATTTCGGCCAGAAGACGCCACCCCTCATCTCCCCGAGAACACAAGCTTACTCCCCACTCCCAGACGCTTCTTCCAGTACCTCCCGTTCAACCGCGGGCGCCCCAGAACGTTGGCAACCCCTCCGACTGAGCGCCGCCGTGTCTGCCTTCTTCTCGGATGAAGTTCCCCAGGTAGTATCCGACCGCCCCTCTTCCTCTCATTCACGCACACAACTCCACCTTGATCTGGCGCGTCTAACTGCGTCTTCCTTTTTCCTCGGGGCGAACCACAACACCATCCCCGACAAGCACCAGGACCATCTGACGCCGACCACGTCTCCGGTGAGCAATCCACCGCAACCTTGCGCGCCCCTCGTCGAACCAACGATACCTTGAGCTCCCCCAGGCCTCTGCGAACACGGTGAGCCTACTCCCTCACTCTCTCGCTTCCTGTAACACCGGCGCCGCCACCGTCTGGTCGCTCCGCCGCCAGCCGCCGCCGCAGCGCCGCTAGTTTTAGGTCGAGCTTGCAACAGCTGTACGATCTCGATCCAGTGGCTAGGATAGAAGCTAGGTGAAAGGGTAAGTAGCATCTGCGCGCCGTGCGATATGACTTGATCCAACGGTCTGTGCTAGTCGATCCATGCGAAACGTTTTCGACGAATAGAAATCAGACGCGTGTCACTGGTTTGAGTTAAAACAGAATTTTGAATCTGATTTAGATGCACATTTGAAAACCCTATAAATTTTGATCCACGCTTCCAAAAATTACAAACTTTATATCGTTGGAATCAGTAGAACAAGCTCTATCCAACCATGCATTTTGTTTAGTAAAAAGCCTCTGTTAAAATGATTGTTTTTGCAGAAACATTTGAATGCTTGTTTAGATTAGAAAAATTATTCCAAAATGTTTTCAAGGATAAAATCTTTGCAAATTGGTTTGTGGTGAACCTACTGACCCTAGGAACCAACCCATGGATTTAAAAATGGATTTTGTGAAGTTTAGGAATAAAAACTTGATTTAGCCATTTCTAGTCAAATGGAAATATTGACTTTGATATGAAAATATTTTTGGAGTAAAAACTTTGGGAAAATGATTTGGATCAAACCTACTGACCTTAAACACCAAGTTTTGAGAAACAACAACTTATTTAGTGAACAACTTAAAGTTGTTTCTTTGATAAAAATATTTTCCACCATATAAAATGATGATAGGATTTAAAAAAGGATTTCAGACAAAACCCTTTGAACCTTAGCAAGTTTAGAAGCCTAGTGGAGACCATCTTTGCAAATAAAACTACCTTTTGCATGCTTGCATGCATGACTTAGAACCCATTATTTTATGTGTGTTTGATTGATTGAATATTGGTTGGAATGCAAGTTGATTTTGTGTTTGCTTGATTGATTTGTAGTGAAGTTAGAAAAGTGTGAAACTAGCAAGATCAAGGAGTGAACCAACATTCCCTACCAAAAAGGCAAGTGACACTATCATCTAAAGTCCTACTATTTTCATTATACTTAGTGGATTTTTGAAACATGCATGAAAAGAATTTCTATACTATATGCTATGCTAAATCCTAATAGGATACCCTATACATTCCTTAGTGAAAGCAATGTAGTTGTTACATGCTTAGCCATGCTATATTTTGAAAAGAGATACATGTTGAGATTTTATGAAGTTGAGAAAAGGACTTGTGTTTTATATAATAAAACAAGGACTCAATGAACCACCTGGGTGGACAAGGATACTTTGAGTTTTGGAGAAGGTGGCAACAAAAGGAACCATGTCTATGGCAATCTCTTTGTGTTGTGCTCCAAAAGAGAACCACCCAGGAAACTTAGAGATTGAACATGTTTCTCCAATTGTGGCTTTCGTGTGCAACCACATGCTATTTATGGCTCTGGCTTAGTCAACTACATTGGGAAGACCCATGCATTGTCTTCAAGTTACTGGACATGAGGACCTGGAATCCTACATGGGTACTGAAGACAAGCTAGCAATGGTGTATGGGAGGACCCTCTGGAAAGACTTCGTCACATTCTCAATCTGCCAAGACTCCATCTTGGTGAGCACTAATCCAAAGGCCACTGGTGGCAACAAGATGGGATTGTGACATGTGGGTAAAGTGTACTACTTCTGCAGAAGATAAAAAAATCTAAGTACTTAGCCGTGTCCCCGGTTATGGACAATACTGAGCAACTAAAGTTTGAAGCTATGGGAAATCTCGACATTCCAATTTCTAAAAGAAAAACTTTTAAGTGACAACAAAAGACTTGATGCACTTGGGGGTACCAAGGAGCTCAAGAGATTTTGATGAAAACTTGAACACTTGGGGTTACCAAGGAGCTCAAGAGATTTTGACAAAGACACTTGGTGGATTCCAAGGAGGTGACAAAAGATCAAAACCCTTTTGAAAAGATAGGATAAATTATTGCTTTCTGCAAATGATCCTAAAACCTAATTAGCCAAATATGCATGTAAGGATAGGATCCACTTATATTCTACATAGTAGTGAAACTTGCCAATACAATTCAAATGTATTGACCCTGGTGGCTGTAACTTATAATGTTGCAGGATTGATTGCTTTTAGAAGGATACCTTGATTAGGATTACAAAGTCTACAACCAACATGTCTGCCTGTGGCACTTTGAAGATGAAGGACCCCATGATTATAGATATTCCGCTGCAATGTATTGTAATAGCCAAATGAGTTATGTAAAGATGTAATAAAACTATGTTATTCCTGGTTATAAATTTATATTATGACCTTTGTTTCTTGATATTACATCTTAACTGTGGATGCTAGCTATTGATCCAGGGACTAGCATTGTAAACACAGGGGATTCAACCTTATAATATTTAACGGTTGGGACACTCCCTCTACAGATGGTATCAGAGCATTGTGTTGCCTGTAGGATTTGTAAACCTAGGATTGGACAAAAACCCTTAGAAAAATAGGAGTTGTATTTGTTCCAAACTTATTTACAAACAATCTTGTAAACTCTTTCCTCAACCATTTTGGTTTCAACTCTACATCTCTTCTATTTTCAAACCTGATGGAAAAACCTACCCCATGGCCAAAGACTTCACCATGTGCAAAGGACTTCATCAACTCTAATGACTTCAACTTCTTCAACTCTAATGACTTCAACTTCTTCAACTCTAATCAACATGTTCACCAAGGACTTCCAACTTGGATATCACTAAGGACTACAAGTGAGACAAGGAAATCATGCTCAAAATATGGAGACTGAGGAAATGCA
Organism: Avena insularis; assembly: GCA_023614405.1. Taxonomy (NCBI): domain Eukaryota; kingdom Viridiplantae; phylum Streptophyta; class Magnoliopsida; order Poales; family Poaceae; genus Avena; species Avena insularis. Next base: position 386,146,514 of record CM042693.1, on the reverse strand, counting down.
AAATTAGAAGGAGTTCACTTCACTAGAAGTAATTTTAACCAAGAGTTTTTCTCAGGAAACCATGACCTCATGTAAAGAAGAATCAACCAAGAAGGATGGAAAGATCACAAGTAAACCCTATAGATGGACTACCATATTTTAACTAAGGCAAACACACCAACTTATGTGGTGTAACAAAAATATTTTGTTGCCTAAGTATGTGCTTGAACTTTGTTGTTGAGTGAAAAGTTGTTTATGAATGCTTGCACATTGTTTGAGTGAATTGTGATGAGTGTGATTAGAACTATTTCCTTAGAAATATTTTTGTCTATTGTAATCTCCCTCTAACCCCAAGCAGATGACTACTCCAAGAGACTCCAACATCAAGGTTGATGACACCAACACCAACCAAAAGGACAGCATGAAGGAGCTCATAGCAACCCAACAAAAGTTGAACCAAATGACTGCTCAATTCATAGCTAACACTAATGGTGAAGATCCAACACTACAAGGATTTTTAGAAACTCAAGCCCAATTGATGCTTAAAGTGACTGATCAAATGATCAATATGGAAGAAAACTATTCCAAAAGGGTTTGTGACAACAAGGATGATAGAAATGTTATTCTAGATGGAGCCCCAGCTTGCATTATTTGTGGAGACAAGGATCATACCTCCAAGGAGCATGGAAACCAATGCCCCAACTGTGTAGAGAAACACCCTGTTGGCAAATGTCCCACCTCTCAAGCCACTTGTTACTTGTGTGAAGGAAACAATCATGTTCCTAACCAATGCCCCATCTATTCCATTGTTGAACAAAGGAAACAAGGTGGAGTGCAACAAATGATTGCAAACCATCCAGAAGGATCCAAGTCTACCAAGCAGGTTGATAACAAAGGAAAAGGCCCACTTATACCTCCAAGCAAAACAACCCAATTCAAAGGATCAAATAAGAGGAATGTGAATTTTCTAAAGAGCAATAAAAGGTCCAAGAAACATGTAGACATTCCTACCTACCAGATAACATATGAACAACATGAACTAGATGCACTCCTAGCTTTGGAGAAACCCAAAAAGCAAAAGAAGGACAAAAGCCATGTGCAATGTCATAAATGTAAAGAAATGGGACACTACTCCAGTGAATGCCCAGAGAACCAGAAGAATAAGGAAATTGGCCAAGTGGTGTGCAACAACTACAAAGATCTAGGCCATTATGTAGCAACTTGTCCACAAGAGCCACGTAAAGAACTCAAAGACATCAACTGTTTCAATTGCAAGAACCCAGGACATTATGCAAGCAATTGTCCAGAAAAGATGAAGAACAATTTGAACAAGCCTATGGAGAATCTCAACCTTGGCCCATGAGTCAAGTGTGGAAAAACCAAAGGACACCATGCAGATGGTTGCCCAAAGAAGTTTCCCCAGGATTCCAAGAAGACCAACATGTAATTTAGTTTGAAAATTTTTAAGGGTGGTAGTACCCTAGATGTTTTGAGCCTACTTGTAACCCTAGCTTTCCCAAACCTCGGGACGAGATTTATTTTAAGGGTGGTAGCCTGTCACATCCCAAGATTTTCCAAATCTTGTAATGTGAAAAATAAATGAATAAAATAAAGTTTTGTTGATTTTCAAGGTGAGAAGAAACTTTTTGAATGCCAATGAGAATCTTCAAACCTATTTTGAACAAATAAAATCCTAAAGGGATTTAAAAAGATAAATATTTGATAAAGGAAAATAAAAATATTTAGAAGTACTATTTTGAATCTTTAATAAAAGGTTTTGTTTTTCAAATGAAAAGGAAGGAATTTAAATAAGGATTATTTTATAAGCCAAATTAAAACTTGGCCAAGCCTTTAAAACAAAATAATTCTATTTGAAGAAAATAGTAAAAGTTTATTTAAATAAAGTAATAAGGATATAATATCCAAGTTTTACTAATAAAGGTTTTACTATTTCCAAAACATCAAAACTTGTTTATTTGTTTAAAATAAGTTTTTCCAAGTATTTTATAATCTCAAAGTAAAACCTACTGATTTGGTTTTGAAAATATTTAGATTTCAAAAGGAGTTTTTAAATAAATCAAATCCTATTTTGATTTATTAAAACAAGGTCTATTTATTTAATTAATAATGGACCCTAATATAAAATTATTATTTTGTTTTGGACTTGTGGTTTATGTTACTGAACAGAACCAAATTCAGAGTTAAAAAGTTTGGTGATTGTTTGAATTGATTTGAATTGTTTGAATGCTTGAGTGTTGTTTGAATTTCAAAACAGAAATTGATTTGGAAAAAGAAAAAGATCCAGAACAGAAAAAAATAAGAAAAGGGAGCCAGCCCAGCCGGCCATCCCAACTAGGCCCAGCAAGCCCACCTATTTCCTCCTCTGCCGAAACGTTTTCTCACTCTGACCCGCACCCGCGCAGACGCTGACTGGTGGACCTCCTTTCCTTCTCGCTTCCTCACTGACGACAGGACCCCACCTCTCCTGTTCATCGTCCTCACCCCGCGCTAATTCCTCCTCGCTGTTTCCTGCCTTAACGCCGGCGATCAATTCGCGTTAACCACGGCCATTACTCCCCCTGCGACTATGCGATATTAAACGCCTGCGCCTTCTCCTTCTTTTCCCTCAAGATCCTCCCTCTCTCGGCCACCAGGCTGCTCGGAATCCACCCCGAACCACCACAGACTCCGGCGAGCCTGCTCAATTCGCCAGCGACGCCACCCTCATCTCCCCGAGCACACAAGCTTACTCCCCACTCCCAGACGCTTCTTCCAAGACCTCCAACTCCTCTGGGCGCGCCTGTAACGTTGGCACCCTCCGATCGAAGCGCCGCTGTTCCGCTTTCTTCTCCGACGGTTCCGTGTAGTATCCGACCGCCCCTCTTCCTCTCATTCACGCACGCAACTTCTCCTTGATCTGGCGCGTCTAACTGCGTCTTCCTTTTTCCTCGGGGCGAACCATAGCACCATCGCCGACAAGCACCAGGACCATCTGACGCCGACCACGTCTCCGGCGAGCAATCCACCGCAACCTTACGCGCCCCTCGTCAATCCAACGATACCTTGAGCTTCCCCAGGCCTCTGCGAACATGGTGAGCCTACTCCCTCACTCTCTCGCTTCATGTAACACCGGTGCCGCCACCATCTGGACGCTCCGCCGCCAGCCGCCGCCGCAGCGCCGCTAGTTTTAGGTCGAGCTTGCAGCAGCTGTACGATCTCGATCCAGTGGCTAGGATAGAAGCTAGGTGAAAGGGTAAGTAGCATCTGCGTCAGGCGATATGACTTGATCCAACGGTCTGCTAGTCGATCCACCAAACGTTTTTTTTGAATAGAAATCAGACGCGTGTCACTGGTTTGAGTTAAAACAAAATTTTGAATCTGATTTAGATGCAGATTTGAAAACCCTATAACTTTTGATTCACACGTCCAAAAATTACAAACTTTATATCGTTGGAATCAGTAGAACAAGCCCTAGCCAACCATGCATTTTTTAGTAAAAAGCCTATGTTAAAATGGTTGTTTTTGCAGAAACATTTGTATGCTTGTTTAGATTAGAAAAATTATTCCAAAATGTTTTCAAGGATAAAATCTTTGCAAATTGGTTTTTGGTGAACCTACTGACCCTAGGAACCAACCCATGGATTTAAAAATGGATTTTGTGAAGTTTAGGAATAAAAACTTGATTTAGCCATTTCTAGTCAAATGGAAATATTGACTTTGATATGAAAATATTTTTGGAGTAAAAACTTTGGGAAAATGATTTGGATCAAACCTACTGACCTTAAACACCAAGTTTTGAGAAAAAACAACTTATTTAGTGAACAACTTAAAGTTGTTTCTTTGATAAAAATATTTTCCACCACATAAAATGATGATAGGATTTAAAAATGGATTTCAGACAAAACCCTTTTGCAAAAGACTTTGCCACTTTGGGAAATGACCACTTTGAACCTTACCAAGTTTAGAAGCCTAGTGGAGACCAAGGAGTGAACCAACATTCCCTACCAAAAAGGCAAGTGACACTATCATCTAAAGTCCTACTATTTTCATTATACTTAGTGGATTTTTGAAACATGCATGAAAAGAATTTCTATACTATATGCTATGCTAAATCCTAATAGGATACCCTATACATTCCTTAGTGAAAGCAATGTAGTTGTTACATGCTTAGCCATGCTATATTTTGAAAAGAGATACATGTTGAGATTTTATGAAGTTGAGAAAAGGACTTGTGTTTTATATAATAAAACAAGGACTCAATGAACCACCTGGGTGGACAAGGATACTTTGAGTTTTGGAGAAGGTGGCAACAAAAGGAACCATGTCTATGGCAATCTCTTTGTGTTGTGCTCCAAAAGAGAACCACCCAGGAAACTTAGAGATTGAACATGTTTCTCCAATTGTGGCTTTCGTGTGCAACCACATGCTATTTATGGCTCTGGCTTAGTCAACTACATTGGGAAGACCCATGCATTGTCTTCAAGTTACTGGACATGAGGACCTGGAATCCTACATGGGTACTGAAGACAAGCTAGCAATGGTGTATGGGAGGACCCTCTGGAAAGACTTCGTCACATTCTCAATCTGCCAGTACTCCATCTTGGTGAGCACCAATCCAGTGGCCACTGGTGGCAACAAGATGGGATTGTGACATGTGGGTAAAGTGTACTACTTCTGCAGAAGATAAAAAAATCTAAGTACTTAGCCGTGTCCCCGGTTATGGACAATACTGAGCAACTAAAGTTTGAAGCTATGGGAAATCTCGACATTTCAATTTCTAAAAGAAAAACTTTTAAGTGACAACAAAAGACATGATGCACTTGGGGGTACCAAGGAGCTCAAGAGATTTTGATGAAAACTTGAACACTTGGGGTTACCAAGGAGCTCAAGAGATTTTGACAAAGACACTTGGTGGATTCCAAGGAGGTGACAAAAGATCAAAACCCTTTTGAAAAGATAGGATAAATTATTGCTTTCTGCAAATGAGCCTAAAACCTAATTAGCCAAATATGCATGTAAGGATAGGATCCACTTATATTCTACATAGTAGGGGAATTTGCCAATACAATTCAAATGTATTGACCCTTGTGGCTATAACTTATAATGTTGCAGGATTGATTGCTTTTAGAAGGATTGCTTGATTAGGATTACAAAGTCTACAACAAACATGTCTGCCTGTGGCACTTTGAAGATGAAGGACCCCATGATTATAGATATTCCGCTGCAATTTATTGTAATAGCAAAATGAGCTATGTAAAGATGTAATAAAACTATGTTATTCCTGGTTATAAATTTATATTATGACCTTTGTTTCTTGATATTACATCTTAACTGTGGATGCTAGCTATTGATCCAGGGACTAGCATTGTAAACACAGGGGATTCAACCTTATAATATTTAAAGGTTGGTACACTCCCTCTACACCGAGTGGCTGAAGTTGGACCGTCCAAACGCAGTCAAACTAGCCGTTGGGGTAATCCAACGGTAACTTTTGGCGTAATCACCGCGTAGTAACGACTCCCTGATTTGGCGGGTAACAACCGCTATATAAAGGGGATGGTAGGCGATCGGAGAACCACCTCCTCGTCATTTCCTCTAATTGCACGCACCTTTGTTTTCCTCCGCATCGCGATCCAGCCAAACCGAAATCCTCCAACCCCCACGAATCCTTCCGCCAATGGCCCCCTCCACCGAGCCATGGGGCAGATCCAAGTGCACGAGAGCGCAACTAGCGTCCTTCGAGGAAGACGGGATCCTGCGCGCCGGTAGGTGGCGCATCCCCGCGGCCGGAGAAGTGACTCCGGACCCGCGCGAGGGAGAGTTCGTCTGCTTCAGCATCCACCTAGAGCGGGGGCTGGGATTCCCAACATCTCTTTTCTTTCGGCGCTTCTGCGCCTTCTACGGGATCCAGCCGTTGGACCTGGGTCCGCACAGCATCGAGCAGCTCACCATTTTCGTGGCGTTCATGGAAAGTGCTACTGGCCGCAGGCCCTACTTCCCAATGGCAAGACTTGTTCCACGGAGGATCACCGCGAAGAAGCGGCCAATGCTGCCCAAGCGGCCTGACGTTTCAGTTGAAATCGAAGGCTTCCTTCTTCGATCTGATGCTACCCGCCAAGGCGGCGAGTGAATGGAAGAAATCGTGGTTTTATGTCACCGAGGCGACTCCGGACAGCGAGGTGGCGATCCCAAGATACTCCGCCGACCGACTCGAACCGCGCCGACTCCAGGTCGGCAAGCTTCCAACGGACCAGCGGATGGTTGTGGATGAAATGCTTCAGACCATCCGCGGCCTGAAGAAGAAAGGTCTCCAGCCCATCAACTTGTATAACTGCTAGCTCGGGCGGCGACTCGTCCCCCTGGCCCGCCGCGACCACTACATGTACGAGTACGCGGGCCGGGAGGACTCGACGAAGTCCTGCCTTGCCGAGTGGCAACTCGAGGATTACCTCCTGGCGCTGAAGAAGATCACCCAGGCGGCGTACCTCGACGCGAAGGCGGGGGTCGCCCCCTACACCGCGAAGCATCCATCCCCAACTGTAAGTTATCTTTCTATCATTCACAATCGCAGTTAAATGCTTTCGCGGTTATACTGACATTGTCTTATGCTTATTGTAGCTATTTCAAGTGGTGGAAGGGTGGCTTCCTCCCGCAGACGACGAGAATTCGAGCTCATCCGTCCAGGAGGTAGGCGACTCGCCCCCAGCATGGGGCGGCATCAAGAGTGACGGGAGTGGCGACGACGACAAATCTGAGGAAGAGGTCGCCCCGCTGGTCCGGAAAACTCGAGGACAGCGGCAGCGCGAGCTCGAAGCGAGCAAAAGCCTCGAGCGTCATGAAGACGATGACGACGAGCTCCCCGAGCACACCTCGCATCGCGAGGCTACTTCATCGAAGAATAAGAAGAATAATAAGGAGGTGAAGGCCCCTCCAAAGAAAAAAACAAAGCCAGCGAAACAGGCGTCTCCGCCTCACTCGCCAAGCAGCTCCGACGCCACCAGGCTGGCCAGGGGTGAAGCTCCACAGACGACAGCGGCGCCGGATATCACCGCCGTCCTGAGCGAGGTGCCTCTAGCCTTGATGCCTCCGCCGTTCGCCCCAGTCTCTGGGTCGGGGGCGCTCCGGTCGCGGCAGCTTCGCCGCCCAGGGATGCTCCCGCCAGAAATGTCTCGGAAGCCCCAGTCGCGGCCTCGACAATGAAGAAACCGTCCGTGTCTTGGGCACGCGATGTCCTGGAGATGGGCCTCAGTCGACGGCTAGGCCCCGAACTGGACAAGCCAGCCGGCATCCGCACGGGGCTGCGGTTCCTACCGGTCGCCAAGTGAGTGTTATTCTCCTGTCTTTGTTTTTCATTGTACTCGGACTACTTTGCTCATGTGATCAATTTGTAGGACTGGAGCCAAGAAGATAGGCCATCCAACCGTGGCCAAGGTGCCGCCAGTCGTCAGCAAGGAGGATCCCCTCCAGAAGAGGAAGGCGGACGAGGTCATTGCCCCCGCAGATAGCGCTAAGAAGGCCAAGGGCGACGAGGTCGTCACGGTGTCTGATGGCACAGCGGTTGCTCCGAGTGAGCCTGTGGCGGGGACGGCCTTGACGACCAAGGAAGGTGCTCCTTCGCCTCGTGAGGCAGAGCCGGCCTCCTTTGGTGTCGTCGCATCCATCGCAACTTTCCTGCGCTTCATGACCAGAGCGGCTACAGCGAGTGGTACCTCGCCCTCAAGCCACGCACCTGGGGTCATCGACACGGAGGTCGAGCAATGTCGCGGGCACATGCCGGCTCTCCTCGCGTCCGTGGACGCGATACAGCTTCATGGTATGCTTGGCGCAGCCATCCAGGTATGTCCAGTCCCCGAGGATCAGGCCGCTATGTTGCGGCGGTCTGATTCTTTTAGTGTCTTGCTTTTATTTCAGGTATGCTTGGCGCAGCCATCCAGGTATGTCCAGTCCCCGAGTGCGCACTCGCTGAATTTCAGCGGGTGGGCACTTAGTACTTTTGATTTCTAGTCCCCGAGTGCGCACTCGCTGAATTTCAGCGGGTGGGCACTTAGGGTTTTTGATTGCCAGTCCCCGAGTGTGCACTCGCTGAATTTCAGCGGGTGGGCACTTAGGGTTTTTGATTGCTAGTCCCCGAGTGCGCACTCGCTAAATTTCAGCGGGTGGGCACTTAGGATTCCGCTATTGCTAACTGTTTGACTTGATACAGGGTTTGCAGCGCGAGTCAGCCGACCGGCTCGCTGCAAAACGTCACGCGGAGAGGGAACTAGCCACCGTCCAGGAGGCGAACAAGGGGCTCCAGGCGATTGCTGTGAAGGCAGAGGAGGTCCGCCAGGGCCTCGTCCCAGCGACTGAGTTGGCGGCAGCTCAAACTGCTTTAAGCTCAGCTGAGGAGCGGATCGCCCACCTTGAGCACGAGCTGAAGGAGGCAAGGGAGAAGGCAACTTCGGCGGATGGGCGAGCCAAGGCTGCCGTTACAGCCACCGCTGAGGAGCGTAAGGTTTCCGACGCCCTTGTTGCTGGGCTTCAAGACGACTACACCTCTCTTCAGATCTTCATCACGGATCTCGCCCGTCCCTTGATTGGTGAGTGTGCCTTCCTATGCCTGTAACGTTTGCATTGTGTAATCTTTGATGTACTCACTGTCGCTTTCTGTCTGCAGGTTGAATCATTGACAGTACGGAAGAGGCGAGTTCGTTCGACGCATGGCAATGTGTGGCCACGCTGGTCGACTCGGCCACGTTGTCGGCGACGTGCATACGGGCGTATCTCCAGGAAATGTCGCCAACGGAGGTGATTCCCAGCGACCTCGTCGAGGTGTGGCGATACTTGGAGAAGGCGCCGTCGGTCGTCGAATTTATGACGCGATCGGCGTTCCGACGCGGAGCGGCGACGGCGCTTAGCCTTGGGCTCGCTCACTTCCCGGAGGACTTCGATCTGGACGACATGACGAGTGGCTACCCGTCGTCGACCGGCTTGGTGGAGATCTCCGAGGTGCTGAAGCTGACGGACCGCACCGCGGTATACTCCGAGCGCGTCTGGGCGATTTGCGACCTCCTTCCTTATCAGGAGACGGTCGTCGGACCCAACGACCCCGAGCCGCAGCACCGGGACTTCAAGATCGAGCAACCCTTCCGTGCAGCGATGGCGGGTGAGCTGACGACGTACCCGTCAAACCCATACACTCCCTTCATTCGCAATCGCAAGGGTGGTGGCGAGTCGTCGTCGAAGCTTGCAGAGTAGAATACTGTGCCCTAGGGCATTAGTAACAGTGCTGCCATTGGGCATACTTTGTATTTTGTAATGCTTGCGACATGCTATCTAATGAAATATCGTGTTGTTTTGTGAATTGTTGTGTGTCTCTGACTGAGGTTTGAATGAGTCCCCGAGCGCGTCCGCCCTTTTTTATGGGGTTTACCTCGTTTGTTATGTGTTTGCGGTTTTGAATGTTTTGTTTATTGGGGTCGACTCGCCTGAACTCGGAGAGTCAGTCGCAAGGCGACTCCCATGAGTGCTCTGTACTTTACCGTTTTCCCTTGCGCGAACGAGGTCGGGTTGCCGAGTCCTCGAGCGTGATACTTGGTTGTTCTAGTTGCGCGACTCGAGGGTGGGTGAGGACTTGGCGCGTTATGGTGAGCGCATCGCTCCTGCCTGGCCCGTTGGGTCAGTCGCGTGGTGAGTCCTATGCATGCTCTCGTACTTGGCGTTTTCCCTAGCCGCTCGTGCTGGACTGGTCGTCAGTCCCCGAGCGTGGTACTTGGCCGTTCGAGTCACTATGTCGAGGATGCGGAGGATCATGGTCGCTGTGAGAAGCGAAGGCAGTTGTCTTGGATCGTAGAACCAGTCGAGCTAGGCGACTCCAATGGGGCTCCGGGTAGGCGTTTTTCATGGACGCTACAAGACCTGGGGTGACCCAGTGCCCTTGTAACGCACTACTTGGCCGTGCCGATCGCTGTGCCAGAGGTTGACTTTTGTAGTTAGCTTATCGCTGTTATTACGAGTGCGAGTGGAACAAGACACGGAGAGTAGGCGCAATTTGCGGTAACCAATTCTTTTTATTTCATAGCGACTGGAGGATACATATGTGGGGTTCTAGGAGTAGAACTTCCGTAGGAGGTTTACATTCCAGGGTCGCTTGACATCGAGTTTGCCGTCCCCGCGGACGTCGATGAGGTAGTAGGCGTCATTGCCGAGTACTCGCCCGATGGCGAATGGTCCCTCCCATGGGGGGAAAGCTTGTGCATGCCTTTCTTGTCCTGGATGAGTCGTAGCACTAGGTCGCCTTCTTGGAAGGTGCGAGTTTTCACCCGCCGGCTGTGGTAGCGGCGGAGTCCTTGCTGGTAGATGGGGGTGCGTGATCGAGCGAGGTCGCATGCCTCGTCGAGTTAATAGATTCTATCCTGTCGTGCAAGTTCGTTCGCAGCCTCCGTGTAATGGACGACCCTTGGCGAGTCGTGCTCCAGGTCGGTGGGCATGACTGCCTCGGTGGCGTACACCATGAAGAAGGGGGTGAACCCTGTCGACCTGTTGACCGAGGTGCGGATGCCCCAGATGACGGAGGGTAGCTCCTCGACCCAGCACCCGGCGGTGCGCTCGAGTGGTACTTGGAGCCGCGATGTCAGGCCGTGGAGGATGCTCTGGTTGGCCCGTTCCGCTTGGCCGTTGGACTCTGGGTGGGCGACTGACACGAGGTCGAGCCGGATGTGGTGTTCCTCGCAGAACTCGGCCATGGCTCCTTTGGCGAAGTTGGTGCCGTTGTCCGTGATGATGCTGTTTGGGAACCCGTAGCAATATATGAGCTCGCGTAGGAATTTGGTTGCGGTCTTCCCGTCGCATTTCCGGACTGGCTTGGCCTCCACCCATTTTGTGAATTTGTCGACCGCGACCAGAAGGTGGGTGAAGCCGGAGGGGGCCTTTTTGAAGAGGCCTACCATGTCCATACCCCACACGGCGAATGGCCAGGTGATAGGGATTGTCTTGAGCGCTGAGCTCGGCACGTGTGTCTGGTTGGCGTACTTCTGGCACCCAGCGCACCGCTGGACAATGTCGACGGCGTCAGCGTGTGCGGTGGGCCAGTAGAAGCCGTGTCGCATAGCCTTGGCGACCAGAGAGCGGGCGCCGGCGTGGTGGCCGCAGTCGCCGAAGTGGATGTCGTGGAGTATCTTGCGTCCTTCGGTGGGTTGGACGCAGCGTTGGAACACGCCGGTGACGCTGCGCTTATGGAGCTCGCCGTCGATGATGGTGAAGGATTTGCATCGGCGTGCAATCATCCGAGCGTCCGTCTCGTCTACCGGTAAGGTGCCAGCTTCCAGGTAGGCGACGTAGGGCTTGGTCCAGTCGTCTGGCTCGGCGACGAGTGCGACCAGGGCTGCCTATGGATGCAGCGGGACTCCGATGTCGATCTCCCTTGGGGGAGAGACTGATGGCTTGGTGATCGTGTCGATGAAGACGCCGGCGGGTGGTGCGAGTCGAGCCGACCCGATGCAAGAGAGTGCGTCAGCCTCCTCGTTCTTCCGCCTGTCGATCCACTCGACGGAATACCCTGCGAAGTGTCCCCCAGCTTGTCTACTGCTTGGCGGTATGCCGCCATGGTGGGAGAGACGGCGTCGCACGTGCCAGCGACTTGCCCAGCGACGAGGTCGGAGTCTCCGTAGCAGCGTAGGCGGTTGACGTTCATCTCCTTGGCAGCTCGCATGCCGTGGAGTAGTGCCTCGTACTCGGCCATGTTGTTGGTGTAGGGAGTGAAGTCGAGGCAGAGGACATAGCGAAGTTTGTCGCCCTTCGGCGAAGTCAGCACGATCCCTGCTCCTGCGCCGTCCGTGTTCTTGGAGCCGTCGAAGTGCAGGCTCCAGTAATGGAGGTATGGCAGCTTTTCTGGCTGCTGGGCCTCTTCCCAGTCGGCGGTGAAGTCTGCTAGAGCCTGTGAGTTGATCGCTTTTCATGGTTCATACTTGATGTTGTGGACGCCAATTTCGACGGCCCACTTGGCCACTCGCCCAGTCGCCTCACGGTTGCGGATGATGTCCTGCAACGGTTCTGAGGAGACGACCATGATCGGGTGCTCCTCGAAGTAGTGCGGCAGGCGCCGCTGTGCTCTAAAGACCGCGTATACCAGTTTCTGGTACTGCGGGTACCGCTGGCGCGACTCGGTGAGGACCTCGCTGATGTAGTACACCGGTCGCTGTACCGGGCGCTCCTTTCCTTCCTCTGGCCGTTCGACGACCATGACGGCGCTGACGACGCGCTCGAAAGCCGCGACGTAGACCAGTATGGGTTCTTTGTCGGTGGGGCGGCGAGTAGCGGTGCTGCGAGTAGCACCTTCTTGAGGTCGCAGAGCGCGTCGTCCGCTTCCTTCTCCCACTGGAAGGTGGGGTTCTTGCGCATCAGACGGTATAGGGGCATCGCCTTTTTGCCCAGGCGGGGGATGAAGCGACTGAGAGCCGCTACTCGCCCGGCCAACTTCTGGACGTCGCGTAGGCACTCGGGTTTGCCGAGTCGAGCGATCATTTCGATCTTGGTGGGGTTCGCCTCGATCCCGCGCTTTGAGACGACGTACCCCAGTAGTTTCCCTGCTGGTACACCGAAGGTGCATTTGCCTGGGTTAAGCTTTATCTTGTATTTCCGCAGGTTGGCGAATGTTTCCGCCAGGTCGGTGAGTAGATCTCCCTGGCAAGCGGACTTCACGACCACGTCATCGATGTATACGTGGATATTGCAGCCAATTTGGCTCGCGAGGCACTCCTGCATGCACCGCTGGTAGGTTGCCCCGGCGTTCTTGAGGCTGAAGGTCATGGCGGTGTAGCAGAAGGCTCCGAATGGCGTGATGAACGCCGTCTTCTCCTCGTCCTCAACGGCCATTTTGATCTGGTTGTACCCAGAGTAGGCGTCGAGGAAACACAGCGATTCCGAACCCGCGGTGGAGTCGATTATTTGGTCGATCCGCGGGAGGACGAACTGCTCCTTCGGGCAGGCGCTGTTTAAGTTTATGTAATCGATACACATCCTCCAGGTCCCGTTCTTCTTCTCGACCAAGCTGGGTTTGCCAGCCACTTGGAGTATTTGATTGGCCGAATGAAGCCTGCAGCGAGTAGACGCTGCACCTCCTCGGCGATGGCTCGGCAGCGCTCTCCATTGAAGGGCCGCAGCGACTGCTTGACGGGTCGCACTTTGGGGTCGGCATTTAGTTTGTGCTCAGCGAGTTCCCTAGGGACACCAGGCATGTCAGAGGGCTTCCATGCGAAGATGTCCCTGTTCTCACGGAGGAACTCTATGAGCGTGCCTTCCAAGGCTGGGCTCATGCCCGTCCCGATCGTCACCATCTGGCTTGAGTCGCCTGGGACCAGCTCGACGGTGCGGGTGTGCGTAGTTGCCTCGAAGGCTGAGGTGTTTGCGCCCTCCGAGTTGGGCTTCTTGAGTATGGTGGGGTCGTCGTTGTTGACCCCGCTCGCGTATTTTGCAAGCTCATCGGCGTGGTTGGTCTCTGCCGCGATGACGGCGTCGGCGAGTTCGGCTCCTTTGGCTTTGCACTCGGCGGCCATGTCGGGGTCGCCGTTGATGGTGATGACGCCGCACGGCCCTAGGAGCTTCATCGCGTTGTACGCGTAGTGGGGCGCTGCCATGAACTTGGCGAACGCCTAGCACCCCAGGACGTAGTGGTAGGGGCTGTCGAAAGGTACCAGCTCGAAGACGATCCGCTCGGTGCGGAAGTTTGCTGGTGTGCCGAAGGTGACGGGCAGCGTGACCTTGCCGATCGGGTACGCCTTCCGACCGGGAACGATGCCGTGGAACATGGTGTAGGTCGTCTCGACCATCGATCGCTGGGAGCGCAGCCGCTGAAGGTGTCCAGGTACAAGATGTTGATGGAGCTGCCGTCGTCCATCAATGTCTTGGGGAGCCAGTAGTCGCCCACCTTGGGCTTGACTACCAGGGCGACTCGGCCTAGGTACTCGATGCGTGGCGAGTGGTCCTGGCAGCTCCAGGTGATGGGCTTCTCCGACCAGTTGAGGAACTGGGGAACGTCCACCTGGGCCACCGCGTTGACGGCGACGGCACGGGCGATGACCTTCTTCTCGCGCTTCGTGTTGAAGCCTGTGAAGGTATGGAGCGAGCCGACCACGTTGCCGAATTTTCCGCCGTTTGGCGGGTTGTTTTCGGGGTCCTCCCGCGCTTGCCGTGCCTTCTCGATCTCCCTGAGAGTGTGGCAGTCGGCGGTCATGTGTGTAGCGGGCTTCCCTTCCCTGCTGTGAAATGCACAAGGTTGGTTAAGGAGGGCCGCGGGGTCGAACCTTGGTTTCGCCTTGTAGTTGCCGCCGTCGCGGCAGAAGATCTTGCGCTCGCGCTGCACGTGCCCGGCGTTGGCGACGAAGTCGACTCGCCCGTCATTACGGCGCTTGCCAGTGAGGTGAGTGTTGCTATAGCGTAGGTCGGACCGTCGTCCGTTGTCATTGCCGCTCATGCGGCGTTGGCCTCCCGACTCGTCGTCGGTTTCCTGGTTTGGATCTTCCTCCGCGTACCGTTTGGCGATCTCGAGGAGGTCCGGTATGTTGTCGAGCGTGCGAGAATGTCGCTTGAGCTTGGCGACCAAGGGCTCGTAGCGGCACGAGGTCTTGAAGCAATGGATCGTGGTGTCCGGGTGGATGCCGACCGCGTTGTACCATAGTTCTTGCCACCGCTGGACCCAGTTGCGGGTCGACTCGCGGGGTCCCTGGACGCATCGCTCCAGGTCCTCGATGGTGGTGGCGCGGGTGTAGGAGCACTCGAAGTGCCTGACGAAGGCGTCGCGCATCTCCTCTCAGGAGTCGATGCTATCCTGGGGGAGGGTATTGATCCACTGCCTGCACGTCCCCTCCATCATCAAGGGGAGGTAACGGGCGGCTAGCAGGTCGATGTGGCCAGCGATCCCCATCGCCATGAGGTATGTATCCAGCCACACAGAGGGGTCGTACGAAGGGTCGTACTTCTCTATTTCCTTCGGCGCCTTGAAGTTCGCCGGGTATTTTTCGCCTCGGATCATCGGTCCGAAGCACCTGGGCCCGAGTCGGCTTAGCGACCCCATCGGCTCGCCGTCGCGGCGATTGGTTAGGGTGTGTCGCAGGTCGTCGGGCTGGCGTGCACGCCAGCTTTGGTTGTTGATGATGTGGGTGCGGGCGTCGATGGGCTGACCGTTGGCGGCGACGGTTGGTCGCTGGTCCGGGTCGTTGCAGGAGAGGCTGCGTTCGCGGTCGGTGTTGGAGCTGAAGCGGTTGGTGGCGGGCAATTGAGGGTGTTTGCCACCAATGGGCGGCCGCTGAGGCCGCTCGCTTCCCCGAACGCGAGTACACCCGCCCGCGAGTCGCGCTGCGTTTTGCTGCTCGACCGCCTTTGCGCAGCAGGGCCTCACGTCGGATCTGTAAGGCGCCGTCGCCGGTGGCCGTGATGTTGTCGGCCACTGCTCGACCTGCCACGAGGTTGTCCATCGGGGTGGAGAACAGTGGTAGGCCATTCGCGTCTCGCTGCCGTGAGGAGACCACTATCCGCGGTTGGTCCCTGGGAGGTGTGCGATTGGGTGGAGGTGGGGCGCCGTTCGCCGTCGACCCTGGTGGGGGCCGGGCGCTTCCTCCTGGCGGCGCGTTCTCGCAGATCGCGCGCTCGGCCACGCGGGCTGGGTCGTTCTCGTCGTCGAAGTTCAGGGCGCGCCCCAGGACTGTGGGGTTCAGGCGCGACCTGATTCGCTGCTGGTGGTAGCGCGACAGCTCCTGCGCCGTCACCTGCTCGAGGCGAAATTTTTCGCGCTCGGCTTGCTCCTTGCGGACTGCCTCCGCCAGCTTCACGCGGAGTTCCTCGACCTCCGTTGCCGTGGCGTTAGGAGGGATCGGGGTGGAGACGGGATCCTCCGGCGGATCGATACCGGTCGCCATGTAGGTCGCGGCGTGGCGACCGGTCCCGTCGCGGAGATCGGCGGAGTTTTTCGACCCGGAGTCAAAGTCGAAGATCCCAAGGATGGAGGGATCCTCGAAGTCTCCCAAGTTGGAGACCTGGGTGATGGAACCCGCGGGCGAAGCCGCGGTGATGGATCCGGCGAGTGATGCCGGGGTCACCGAGTCGGCGTCGTCGTTGAGGGCCGCGTCTTTCGTGGCCGCGGAGTTTTCGTCCATGTTGCTGTGGGCCGAATTGTACTCGGAGGCGAGGCGATGGATCGTGCGGACCTGGCTCTCGGAGAGCCGATCGCGTGGCGGCGACTCGCGGATGTGAGCCGAATCCTCCGAGACGATGACGTAGGTGAGGCCGACGAAGAGGCTGATCGTGCCGACCGGCAAGATCATGTTGTGCGTGACAGGTCGTGCCGCCGGGACGTAGCTGCTCGGCAAGATCTGGAGCATCTCGCTGATCGCTATCATGTGGCCGGTGGCGACCGTCTCGTTGATGGGCAGATTGGATCTCGCCGCAGAACACCGGCCAGACTGGCCAGGCCCCACGGTGGGCCCCACTATCGTGGGAATGGTCACGGTAGATGCTGCAATCGGCAGCGAGTAGTAGAACGAGGGGCAAGGGTGGCCAACCATCTGCGGTGCGAGATGAGGGCGGAGACACAGGGTTTTACCCAGGTTCGGCCCCCCGGAGGGTAAAGACCTACTCCTGCTAGATTGTATTATGATGGTGGTACAATGGGCGAGCTCGGCGGCTAGGCGGCGAGTTGCTTGGGTGTATGATGGAACGTATCTCTACACGCCCTGTAGGGAGGTTTATATAGACTTACCTCCCCTAGGGTTTAAATATCTCAACCGAATCAGTGAAGGCTTTGGTACTTGTTTAACCTAATCCGACTAGGCCTATCTACTCGCCTGGGCCTTCAGCTTCCAATCGCTTGGATCCACACCGGGCTTCGATCCAGTCGCCGTCTTGCAGGCCCACTCGCCAGTTCCTGGGCCAGTCGGAAACGTCCTGCTGGGTATACCCCGGTAGGCATATCCCCATCATTGCGGATAAATCTATAGCAGAGCTTGCTCCTAATTATGAGATCGCTGCAGCTTCTTTAGTTCATATGTCGGAGGCCAGGTTTGTTAGCCTTAACCCCTTCATGCAATTCTTGTTCCTAAAACTAAAAGAAGAAAAGAATGCTGAAAAGAGAGAATTCATCCTTGAAACTTTATCAAAAGAATTTCATGATGTTGCTAGGGAGGCCAAAAAGGTTTTTGAACATTTCAATATGCTAGGTTCAAGTGTAGATGTTGTGGGTATTTCTGATAAAACTAAGCCTAGATAGGAATTCAATATACCCATACCATTTAAGCTTGTTGGAATGCATGAAGCCTTTGAAAAGAATTTTGATTGGATTACCCCTGAAAATCTTTTTGATGAAGGTAGTAGACCAAAGAGAGATGAGAAAGGATCCTCCAAAACCCATTTGGATGAGATACCTTTCATAGTTGAAGATTTTGCAAGTATGAATGTTAATGCTTCTTCATTTAAAAATACTTGATTTCTTCTTGCTTCTTGTGCCTAACTTAAAGGCGTGAAAGAAAAGTACTTGTTGGGAGATAACCAAGAGTTTCCTTGAGTCTTGGAAGTTATTACTTCTGTAATGACCTCTCCTTATCCTTTTTGCTTGCTTTTTGTGCCAAGAATGACCTCTAATGAGAGGGAAGTAAGATTTGGGGAGTTGCTGTCCCGAAACAGATTTCTGTCCTCCACCAAAAAAAATCGTGTGGAGGCTCTGTAACTCGGATTGAGCTGAACATTTAAAAATATATCCCCCAGTATGTTAGCTAACTTTTAGTTCAACACTTTTTTATTTGAGCAACAGAAGATGTTAGAAAAAATCGGTTTCTACCTGCTGGTCTGTTTTGACAGATTTCTGCCATTATTTGCATTTGCTTCTTATTGATTCCTTTTTGAGTTCTCTTTAGGTGAATTGAGATTTTTGAAGGAGTTACTACAGTAGCTTGTGTTTTTAGTGAAAAGCCCAGCTGTTTCAAAGCTTTACTAGAGGTCTAATATCTTTTGAATAAGATAATGTTGCTAATGAAGATTGTGTGAAGGAAAATTTTCAGGTGTAAAGAGAGAATGATGCAATGAGATGAAGAATGGACAAAAGGTCAAGCTTGGGGATGCCACCATTGTGTCACCCCAAGAAATATCCAAGAGGTACAAGCGTCAAAGCTTGGGGATGCCCAAGGCATCCCCTTCTTCATCAATAAAAAGCTTAGGTGTGTCTAGACACTTTGTTTTTATTGTTTCATGCACAGTTGTGTTGTTCTTGGAACGTCTTACTTTTTCGTTTGCTTTGATTAGTTTGTTTAGTTTTCTTTAGTAGTTTGGACCCCCATTCTCGCTATGTTGTTTTGCAAATATGTTTTCTTGGTGTTGGAAAGGAGTAGTAAGTTCTTGCTTGAAGTGCAAGAGGAGCTTGCATTGACTGTGACTTAGACTTTAGCATGACATGCTAGGTGTTGTTTTGACTTCATGCTTTGTGATTATTGTTGTAGCATGTCTTGTTCCAAACAATTGGGATTGCATAGTGTGCCTTGAAGAAATTATGCATTGTTTTAGCATGCAAAAGCATAGTATTATGGTATTCTCCGTTGATGTTTTGCTTGGGTTGACTTGGCACATGCTCACACCATGTTATGACTATGACAAGTCACCATTAGCCTCTGTGATCATTTAGTCATTGACTTGTAGTACCACTCTTTGCTTTGATTAGTATGCTTTGTTGCACTGCATGATTATGGCCATTATTGCTCTCTTAGTTTGTTGCTCCCAGTCTTTTGCTAGCCTCCACTTGTATGAGTAAGTTCTACTCATGCCTCCAACTCCCAAGAAACCAAGTTATTCCAAAGTGTCCACTATAAACTCATATGCATGGTGTGTTACACCATTCCAAGTATATTCTTGTTTTTAACTATCTTCTAATTAAAAACTATTTTGTTATGTGAAAACATAGTGATTAAAGCCCTCACGAACTTGATGGCACACTTTATATTTTGCCCATAATAAACTTGGACCATTGTGACAACTTTGTTGTATATGCTTGCACTTATAAGTTGGAATTAGCAGAACCGTGCTTTCACGGGGAACGTTTTCAACATTGCACTTGTACTTTGTACTCAGTTGATATCATGTTCTTTTGTCTATGGATGTCACCGGTGTGAAATAAAGAGGGAACTTGTAAGTCCATGGAATTTGTATCCTGTGTTAGAGAAACGCCTGGGCCGCTAGCCTAAGACATGCTTAATCATGGTGGAAACTTGCAGCATCACCATAATGAGCTATCTATGAAGCATCCTCAATAAAACGCTATGGATATGGTAAATAAAAAGATTGCTGAGATGCTCATTGTCTGTTTGCCTTGTCATTTTGGTTATGGAAAAGCTCTTGTACCATGTACAAGGGGAACCCCGTTGGCGGTTCTCAATGATATGCAAATACTTACAGTGACAATAACTTACCTGGACCCAAAGTTGAGTATGCATGAGGTGTGGCCCTCGTATTCAAGTGACAAGAGATTGCCAACTTATACTTCGTCAAGAATATACTCCAGCTTTGCCACTTTAACCATAACCACTTCAAGATGCTTATGGTAGGGGCAATGAGGGCTGAAAGCTAACAAGTACCATAATTTTTGGAAGATCTTTTTGAAACTTGTAATCACTACTTCCTTTACAAAAAAAGGCCTTTCTTCCACCATTATTGAGTCTCCACCTTCTACCTTTTAGGCACCATTAAGAGAGCATAGTTGTCATTCTGTGTGCAGTGTTCCAAACCTTATTAATTGATGGATATTGTGATATTACTTGTTCTCGTGCTACTTGTTTCTAGTCTCCCTTGTGAACTTTGCAGGTGTCCTATGCATCTATTTGCTACTCTATGAGGGACAAGTTGATTGCCACTATGCTATGTTTTCTATATGTGAAACAAACAAACGTTTTTCAATGCATGTTATTCATGATCTTTGTTTGTAGCTTGTCATGTTGCATGCATAGTTACTATGTCCTATTGTTAGAACTCCATCTTTCATGCACATGTTTAGAGTTCTTTGATCCCAGATTTCAATGCTTGCAAATGGTTGGATCTTTATTGTGAGGGTGCATGTCACCTCAAAAATTATTCTTTTATCACTTACCTACTCGAGGACGAGCAGGATTTAAGCTTGGGGATGTTGATACGTTGGAAACGTATCTATAATTTTTGATGCTCCATGCTGGTTTTGTATCTACTTTTCTTTGCTTGTCTACACTTTGAGGTGCCTTTTGCATGTTTTCTGGTACTAACCTATTAACAAGTTGCAACAGTGCCAGATGCCTATTTTTTGCTGTTTTTGGTTTCAGAAAAGTTAGTAAAGAAATATTATCGGAATTGGACGGGACAAACGCCAAAGTCAATTACTTTCCGCGGAACAAGAAGTCTAGACAAGAGCCTGAGGGGCCAGCCAGGGGGGCCAGACCCACCCCAGGCATGGGTGGGCCCAGCCCCGCGCCTGGCTAGGGTTTGGGCATCCTGGCCGCCTCCTCGGTCTTCCCCTTCGCCTATAAGAAGCCCCCGATGCAGAAACCCTAAGCACCCAATCAAATATCCACAAAACCGTCTGTAGCTGCCGCCGCTATCGTCCCTAGATCTGGGGATCTGAAGTTCTTCCCGACACCCTGCCGGAGGGGAGATCATCCTGGAGGCCTTATCTTTGGTATGATGCGTGAGTAGTTCCACCTTGGACTATGGGTCCATGTAGTAGCTAGATGGTTGTATATCCTCCTTTGTGGTTTCATGTATAGATCTTGTGAGCTCCGTTCATGATCAAGATCTAATCTATTTGTAATCATGCATGTTGTGTTTGCGGGGATCCGATGGATATTGAGATTATTGTGTTGGTTTGATTAATGGTTTTGTCTTTATGATTCTATCATGTCTATGTTGTTTGTGATCTTGCATGCTCTCTGTTGTTAGTAGCTATCTTGGCCAAGTAGTTGCTAGTGACTCCAAGAGGGGGTATTTATGTTCGATAGTGGGTTCATGCCTCTAGTTTCCAAGGGAAGTGACAATAATATCTTCGGTTGTAGATGTTCTGTTGCTACTAGGGAGAAAACAACAGTCTCTTGTTCATGGAACATGTGGACTGTTTACCTTACACACTTTGCTTAAAGCAGTTGTCTGTTGCTTGCAACTTAATCTGAGGGGTTCGGATGATAACCTGAAGGTGGACTTCTACTCATAGATGCAGTTGGATGGCGGTCTATGTATCTTGTTGTATTGCCCAATCAACCTCATAGGATCTCTCTGACTAGTAATTGCATTGTTATGCCTTACTCAGTTCCTGTCAATTGCCCTGCTGTAATTTGTTTACCCTTCATGCCATGTTGTTTATCTAAGGAGAGCACCTATAGTGAACTATGGACCCCGGTCTAATCTTTACCATTGATACATCTTCCATTGTTACTTGTTTACTTGCTACAAATCATTACCTTCCACACCATACGTTTAATCCTTTGTTACAACAAACCGGTGAGCTTGACAACCTCACTGTTCGTTGAGGCAAAGTCTTGAGTTTGTGTTGTGCAGGTCTCCGCAGTGCTTGCAACACCTGTGTGACATTTCCTTCCTCCTTCTGGTTCAATAACCTCGGTCTCAACTGAGGGAAAACTTGATGCTTGCTGCTACACACCTTGCTCTTGGGGTTCCCAACAGGTTGTGCGTAGATAGTCGTCAAATACCCCCTGCCCAGATCTTGCCGTTGGAGAAATTTGGGGACGGATTATCCGCCCCCCTTTGGGGAAGAGTATCCGCCCTAGGGGAAAATCCGCCCCCAGGACGGAAACTCTGGGCAAAACTCCGCTGTCACATCCCAAAATTTTCCAAATTTTGAAATGTGAAAAATAAATAAACAAAATAAAATTTTGTTGAAATTTAGGGTGAGAAGAAACTTTTTGATTCCAGTTGGAAACATCAAAACCTATTTTGGTCAAATAAAATCCTAAAGAGATTTAAAAAGATAAACAATTAATAAAGAAAGTTTTAATAGTTGGAATCACTATTTTTGGATCTTTTAATAAAAAGATTTGGTTTTCAAAAGCAAAGTAGAATTAATAAATAAGGATTATTTTGTAGATCCAAATTAAATCTTGGCCATGCTTTTGAAATAAAATATTTCTATAGATGAAAGAGAAAAGGTTTGTTTAAATAAAATAATAAGGATTTATTAATATCCAATTTTGTTTAAGTAAAGGCTTTTCCCTATCAAATAAACATTAAAAATTTGTTAAAGTATTTTCAAATAAGATTTCCAAGAGTTTTATATTTTCAAATAAAACCTACTGAAAAGGTTTTGGTATTATTTAGATTTCAAATAGAGTTTTTAAATAAATTATATCCTATTTGAATTAAAGACTAAGGTCTATTTATTTAATTATTAATAGATACTAAAAGAATAAAAGTATTATTTTATTTTGGTCATTGGAATATGTTGTTAAACAGAATTAAAATCAATACAAAGTTTGGTGGTGGTTTGAATTATTTGTTTGAAAATCAAAACAGAAATTCAAGTAGAAAAAGAAAAATCTTTTTGTATAAAAAAAGTGAAACAAACTCAACCCACTAAGCAAGGCCCAGCAAGCCCAACTCCAGCCCAACTAACTCACCCCCGCAGTGAACCATTTTCATTGAATAACGCACCCGCTGAGTCACAGACAAGTGGACCCCATCACCCCATTCCTTCTCTCGCTGACCGTCGGACCCCACGCCACCTCATCATCGTCTCCCTCGCGACCACGTCCCCTCGCCGTTTCTGCCATTAACTCCGGTGATGAATTCGCTTAATTGGCAGGCTTAATTCCTCCAGTGACCACGCGTACATAAATGCCCACGCCTCCTCTCTCTTTCCCCCCAAACTCCAGCCACTCTCAGCCACTAGGCTGCCCCAATTTTCTTTTGCACCGCCACTGTCTCCGGCAACCTCCACCTCCAATTACGGCCATACCTCACCGCGCCTCGCCTCGCTCTACACGCGATCCTATTCCCCATCGTCAGGCGCACCTGCCCATAACTCCAGCTCTCTCCCGCGCGCTCTAGAAGCTCGGCTTCGTCAACATCAGAGCGCCACCGACGACCGTGTCTACTCCGGCGAAGTCTTCCCATAATCCCCGTCCTCCCCTCTCCTTCCCGATGATGCTCTTGTACTCCCCACGCTCGCCCACGTCTAACCGTGCCTCTATCTTGCCTTAGGGTGACTTGTAGCCCCATCCCCGACGACGCCTGAGCACACCCGTCGCCAGGAGCAACTCCGGCGAGCGATTGCCGTCCACCCTGAGCGCCCCTTCGACGGAGAAGACAACGTTGACCTTCAGCATCGCCCTGTGAACCCTGTGAGCATCTCATCTCCCTCCCTTCCTTCGTGCTTCGCCAGAACCACCGCGAGCAGAGCCCACGCTGCCAGTCGCCGCCGCCAGCGCCGCTCGCTTTTGGTCAATGCGCTATAGTTCGTCGGATCTAGATCCAAAGGATCATATTAGATCATAAGCAAAAGGGTATGCGTCCATCAGTGCCACATGATCTCACTTAAATCCTACTATCCACAGAGCTCAATCCGTGCGAACCTGTATCGTCCAGTAAGAACATGACGCGTGGCACTGATTTGTTTAAATAGACAGAAACATTTCTATTTGTTGATTGAATTTGTAAATTGCATAACTTTTGATCCACACATCCAAAATTTGCAAATTTTATATCAATGGAATCAGCAAGACAAATCCTACCGAACCATGCACTTTGTTTAATGTTTTTCTTCTGGAAAATTGGTTGAATTTGCAGAAACATGTGTAGGCATATTTTGAATATAAAAATTGTTCTAGATATAATTTTAAGGTGAAATCCTTGCAAAATGGATTGTTGTGAACCTACTGACCATAGGAACCAACTTATGGATTTAAAAATGTATTTTGTGAAGTTAAGGAGTAAATATTTGAATTAGCTCATTTCTAGTCAAATAAAAATATTGATTTTGGTTTAGAATTGAATCTTGAGTAAAACCTTTGGGAAATGTTTTGATTCAAACCTTCTGACCCTAAACACCAAGTTTTGAGAATTAAAATATATTTGGTGAACCCATTAAAGAACATTGCTTTGCTAAAAGCATTTTTCAACCACATAAAATATTAATTTGATCTAAAAATGGTTTATAGATAAAACCTTTTGCAAATGGTTTTACCACTTTTGTAAATAACCAATGTGAGCTTGAAAATGTTTAGAGCCTAGTAGAAACCACTTTTCTAAATAAAGCTATCTTTTGCATGCTTGCATGCATGACCTTGTTCTATTAGTTTATGTGTGAGAAATGGTTTGAATGCTAGTTGAATTTGTGTTTGCTTGATTGAATTGTAGTGGAATTAGAAGAGTGTGATATTTGCAAGACTAAAAAGTGAACCAACATCCTCTACTAAAAAAGGCAAGTGACACTACCATCCATGTCCTACTAATTTTCATTACACTTAGTGGATTTTGTAACATGCATGATAAGGACTACAATATTTTATGCTATGCTAAATCCTATTAGGATATCATTATATCTCCCTTAGTGGAAACAATGTAGTTGTAGTATGCTTAGCCCTGCTATATATTGGGATGGGATACATGATATGATTATATGAAGTGTTGGAAAGATATATGTTTTATATAATAAAACAAGTACTCAATGAACCACCTGGGTGGAAAAGGATACTCAAGATTTGGACAAGGTGGCAACAAAGGGAACCATGTTTATATGGCTATCTTTTTGTGTGTGCACTATAAGAAAACCACCCAGGGACTTAGAGATTGAACATGTTTCTCGTACAGTGGCTTCCGTGTACAGCCACATGCTAAATGGGCTCTGGCTTAGTCAACTACATAGTGGAAGACCCATGCATTGGCATCTTCAGGTTAACTAGAATTGTGTAAGGGAAATTTATCCCTACATTGGTGCCTGGTTGACAAGCTAGCATTGTGTATTGGGAGGACTTCTATGGAAAGACTTTGTCACATTCTCGATCTGCCAGTACTCCATCTTGGTGAGTACTTATGCAGAGGCCACTGGTGGCATCAAGACGAGATTGTGTCATGTGGGTAAAGTGTACAACTTCTGCAGAAGATCAAAATTCTAAGTACTTAGCCGTGTCCCCGGTTATGGACAACCCTGAGCAACTAAGGCCTGAAGCTATGAAAGATCTCGACATTCCAATTTCTCAAAGTAAAATTTGATGGTGACAACAAGGGATTTGAAGCACTTGGAGTTTTCCAAGAAGTTCAAAAATATTTGACAAAGATCAAAAACTATTTTGAAAAGATAGGATAAAACTATATTGCTTTCTGCAAAAGAGCCTAAACCCTACTTAGCCAAATATGCATGTAAATGATAGGATCCACTTATTTCTACATAGTAGTGAAACTTGCCAATACAATTCAAATGTATTGACCCTTGTGGCTGCAACTTATTATGTTGCAGGTTTGTTTGATGTTAGTGAAGTGTGTTGATTAGGATTACAAGTCTACAACCAACATGATTGCCTGTGGCACTTTGAAGATGAAGGACCCCATGCTTTTGTTATATTCTGTTGCATTGTAATGAGATATCCAAATGAGCTATGTAAGATGTAATAATTTATTTTATTCCTGGTTATAAAGTTGTATTATGAGCTTTGTTTCTTGATATTACATCTTAACTGTGGATGCTAGCTATTGATCCAGGGACTAGCATTGTAAACACAGGGATCTCTACCTTATTAAAGGTTGGGAACCTTAAATCCGCCCCCCATAAAGAGAGCGACACAGGCTTGACTTGATGAATTTTCTCGAGGGGGCGGATAATCCGCCCCCCTCAAGGGGTGGACTATCCGGCCTGTGGAGAAGTACCGGATAGACTATCTTCGGAAACTCGATGGTCTTCTTGGGTGCGGGGGCGCCGCCTTCAACAGATGTACCACCTTTCATCACCGCCTTACCTCTATCCATGGCATCCTTAGCCGGAGCTTCAGCCATTTGGTGTGCGGCACTCTCCTGCGTCGCCTGTTCGCCGACAACAGCGAGCTCTATGGACGCGCCTGAGTCCACTTCCATGGCGGAAGGGCCATATGCCTCCTTATCTTGTGATCTTGTCGGGGCGGACGAAGGCTGGACGATGGGAGTGACAGGGGCGATGGCGGGAGATACATCGCGATGCAGCATATCCTTGATGGTTCTAGAAGCCCCCAATGTTTTGGAGGTCTTCTTCAAGCTGGCCATGGCTTTCTTTCTGAAATGTGCAAAATGCATAAGTACGGGAATAAGACAGACAAATGGACAATGTCGGAGAGAAAGAAGCTTACACAATAGGGGGTGCTTTAGCAAAAGGGGTCCCAGTAACCTTTCTTTTCTCCGCCTCCAGGGCGGCAGTAGCCTTTTTGAGGATCGACCCTCTGTCTTCTTCTTCTTGCCTCCGTCAGCAGCGTCAGAGGTGGAGCTCTTCCACTTTCGCGCCAACGGAGCATCGTCGTCGGACACGATGGTGACTTCCTTCATCATTGGATCATAGATTTGAGGAGCCATGCTGTCCTCGTCTATGTCGCTAAGCTGTTAAGGTGAAGAACCACCGTGTTAGATGAGATGATAGTGGCTAGACGGAAGAACTGGAGTATATGTCATACACGGAAAATAAACAGTTCCCTTTGGGCACTTGCTCTCTACGAACATGTCGTAGTTGATGGCGAAGCCACACTTCTTGTCCTTCACCTTAACGATGTCCTTGAGGCGAAGCTTGACGGAGTCGCTTGAGAAGTTGTACACGCAGATGCAGAGGCTATCCCTTATATCGTTGGAATACTCGTGCATCAGCTTCAGGCGGTGCTGCAAAAGCTGGATCCGCCTGATGAACCAGCACATGGCTATGTCCAGTCTGGTCAAACCCGTCTCTATGAACCACTCTATCCGCCTTATAGCGCGGGAAGCATCGATGTCGGAGGGAAGGGAGGCCTGGGATCTCCATGTCGGGGCTTCGACCAAAGGGATATCTGGGCCGTAGAAGTAAGTACGCTGCCAGTTCTTGCAGGACTCGTGGCCGACGATGTCGGGGAAGCGCCGGCCAGGCCGGATCTTGAAGCTAATGGTGCCACAATTTCTAAGTTCGTCCTTACTGGCTCCGGCTTCGCGCTTGACGGTGAAGAAATATATGAAGAGATCTAGCCTAGGCTTAATCCCTAAGTAACCCTCGCAAAGCGACGCGTAATTGCTAAGCGCTAGGATACTATTGGGAGAAAGGTTATGTGGTTGTACTCGGTAATGATTCAAGACAGCGAGGAAGAAATTAGAGATGGGCAGGGATACACGCGTCATACCAACTGTGCTTTGAGGTACACCTTTTCTCCGGCTTGGGGAGAAGGTGTGACCTCACCGGCCGGAGCCATCCGCCAGGCGAGCCCATCCGTCGCAGGGAGGTAACCTTCGATGATCACCTCTTTGATGTCGCGGTCCGTGATGTCCGAACCGCTCCCGTCGCCTTTCTGGGAGTCATACTCCTCCTCCATCAGCTCCAGCGCCGCTGGATTATGGTCGTCGCCGGTGGCCTCTACCACCGCATACCTGGGGATGACCAGGCCCTCTGGGGGAACGACAACGGAACTCGCCGGTTTCGCCGCGGCTTGGCCCGACGCCGCCATCGAAGGTGAGGCCAGCTCGAGGTGACTGGTGAGATTGGGAGTTAGGGTTTTTCGTGTGAGGCGCGGAGAGCTCGAGGAGATGCTTGCCTGAGGAAGAAGAAGATGCAGGGGAGAATGAGGTGAAAAAGTAAGTTTTCCACCATAGTTACTATTTATGGTCTCCGGCATCAAAATTCATGCAGCTTGGTCGAATGGTTGCCGCGTAGGCGACGTGTGCGGAGACGTGCGCGGAAATTTCGCCACGTACCAACCGTCGCCACCAATGGTTCGAATCGCTCGCACGGGAAAAGTGTACATGATTGCGTTCTCTACATGTGTGAGTAACGAGGTGTTGCTGACCTATGTCTACATCGCCCTAGCTAACATAGGTAGATGAACCATCACATCAGAAGATTCTGGCATGGATGGATCCAGTCCGGCTACGGAAGAGTACGATGAAAGATTCAGCAATTCTTCGACTTACAAGTTGAAGACGGAGAAAACCTTGCAGGGTTCTTTGGGAGGACTACAAGATGTTGCTTGACGATTTGCCGACATCCATCTAGACGGAGCATTAACATGAAGAGGCAAGACGGCGCAAGATCTCGGAGTTCTTCGGGGGCTACTGTTGGGGATAAGCTATATGGGTATCCTCATAGAATGTCTCCTATCCAGATAACCCGGGTGGCCCATAGTTGGTAGCATGGCCCATGGCCTGCTGGGCGGCCCAGTTAGATGGATCCAGAAGGGAGGCCCATGCCGGATAAATGAAGGCTATGGTGGAGTCACCAGAGTACCTGGAGCCTTGGGGTACAAGACACGATAGACTAGTAATAGACGGTGTAGGACTCTGTAACAAGTCCGGCTAGGACTTTTCCCTGTAACCCTAGGACCTGGCGACTATATAAGTCGGGCCTATGGGAGCCTTTAGGGCACCAATTAACTCATACCTAGCACAGCGAACCTATCTCTATAACTCGGCGTATTACCATTATAGTGATTTATAGTAGGAGTAGGATTCTTCCACCATCGTGGGATCTGAACCTGGGTAAGCTGTGTTACCTCGTACCCGTCAACCGTCCTCCTTCCCCCACGTCTCTAAAGACGCACTGTGAGGACCCCTCCATGGTGTACTCGTCCGCAATACCACGACAAGTGGGTTCATGCCTCTAGTTTCCAAGGGAAGTGACATAAATCTCTTCGGTTGTAGATGTGTTGTTGCCACTAGGAAGAAAACAACAGTCTCTTGTTCATGGAACAAGTGGATTGTTTACCTTACACACTTTGCTTAAAGCAGTTATCTGTTGCTTGCAACTTAATACTGGAGGGGGTTCGGATGATAACCTGAAGGTGGACTTCTAGTCATAGATGCAGTTGGATGGCGGTCTATGTATATTGTTGTATTGCCCTATGGAATCGCATAGGATCTTTTTGTCTAGTATTGCATTGTTATGCCATGCTCAGTTCCTGTCAATTTCCCTGCTGTAACTTGTTTACCCTTCATGCCATGTTGTTTATCTAAGGAGAGCACCTCTAGTGAACTATGGACCCCGGTCCAATCTTTACCATCAATACATCTTCCATGGTTACCTGTTTACTTGCTGCAAACCATCACCTTCCACACCATATGTTTAATCCTTTGTTACAGCAAACCGGTGAACTTGACAACCTTACTAATTCGTTGGGGAAAATTCTTGAGTTTGTGTTGTGCAGGCTTCCATGTTGCTTGCAACACCTTTGAGACATTTCCTTCCTCCTACTGGTTCGATAACTTCGGTTTCTTACTGAGGGAAAACTTGCTGCTGTGCTCATCACACCTTGCTCTTGGGGTTTCCAACGAAGCGTCCCATGACAGTACTAGGCGTCATCATCAAGCGGCGGGTCAATTGAGGAATAGCTTCAAACTTGGCACAATGGGACACAATGATACACCACACACTTATATAACTTCAATGAGCAATGATGCCATGCTTGGGCATGCCTTCGGCTCGCTAGACGGCTAAAATCTAGGGTTTTAGGGCGGTTTTGGATAGGTACGGATGAATCATGAGGCCAAGTGTTCAAGGAGTGTGCTCTACTTTTGCACATTGCTCCGCCATTCCCGAAAAAACACCCACATACCTTGTTTAACAAATAACATGGTGCTTATCCATGCACTTCCCACACTAGCCAGCTTCGGTCTAGGGTAGTAGGGTGTAACACGTCTACCCATCGGGATAGCGGCGGGACAACTGAGGAATGGCTTAAAACTTGGCACAATGGCTAATAATGACACACCACACACTTATATCACATCAATGAGCAATGATGGCATGCTTGGGCATGCCTTCGGCTCGGTAGATGGCTAAAATCTAGGGTTTTAGGGCGGTTTTGGACAGGTACGGACGAGTCGTCAGGCCAACTGTTCAAGGAGTGTTCTCTACTTTTGCACATTTCTCCACCATGCCCCAACAAACACCCAAATACCTTGTTTTACAAACAATATGGTGCTTGGCCATGCACATCCCACACTGGCCAGCTTCGGTCTAGGGTAGTAAGGTGTAACGCGTCTACCCGTCGGGATAGCGGCGAGACAACTGAGGATTGGTTTCAAACTTGGAACAGGCTCACAATGACACACCACACACTTATATCACCTCAATGAGCAATGATGCCATGCTTGGGCATGCCTTCGGCTCGGTAGACGGCTTAAATCGAGGGTTTTGGGGCGGTTTTGGACAAGTACGGATGAATCATCAGGCCAAGTGTTCAAGGAGTGTGCTCTACATTTGCACATTGCTCCGCCATTCCCCAAAAAACACCCACATACCTTGTGTTTACAAACAACATGGTGCTTGGCCATGCACTTCCCACACTGGCCAGCTTCGGTCTAGGGTAGTAGGGTGTAACGCGTCGACCCGTCGGGATAGCGGCGGGACAACTGAGATATGGCTTCAAACTTGGCACAATGGCTAATAATGACACACCACACACTCATATCACATCAATGAGCAATGATGGCATGATTGGTCATGCCTTCGGCTCGGTAGATGGCTAAAATCTAGGGTTTTAGGGCGGTTTTGGACAGGTACGGACGAGTCGTCAGGCCAAGTGTTCAAGGAGTGTTCTATACTTTTGCACATTGCTCCACCATGCCCCAACAAACACCCAAACCTTTTTTTACAAACAACAAGGTGCTTGGCCATGCACTTCCCACACTGGCCAGCTTCGGTCTAGGGTAGTAAGGTGTAACGCGTCTACCCGTCGGGATAGCGGCGAGACAACTGAGGAATGGTTTCAAACTTGGCACAATGGCTCACAATGACACACCACACACTTATATCACCTCAATGAGAAATTATGGCATGCTTGGGCATGCCTTCGGCTCGGTAGACGGCTAAAATCTTGGGTTTTAGGGCGGTTTTGGACAGGTACGAAGGAATCGTCAGGCCAAGTGTTCAAGGAGTGTGATCTACTTTTGCACATTGTTCCACCATGCCCCAAAAAAACCCCCACATACCTTGTTTTACAAACAACATGGTTCTTGGCCATGCACTTCCCACACTGGCCAGCTTCGGTCTAGGGTAGTAGGGTGTAACGCGTCTACTCGTCGGGATAGCGGCGGGACAACTGAGGAATGGCTTCAAACTTGGCACAATGGCTCACAATGACACACCACACACTTATATCACCTCAATGAGCAATGATGGCATGATTAGGCATGTCTTTGGCTCGGAAGATGGCTAAAATCTATGGTTTTAGGGCGGTTTTGGATAGGTACCGATGAATCGTCAGGCCAAGTGTTCAAGGAGTGTGCTCTAATTTTGAACATTGCTCCACTATGCCCAAAAAAACACCCACATACCTTGTTTTACAAACAACATGGTGCTTAGCCATGCACTTCCCACACTGGCCAGCTTCTGTCTAGGGTAGTAGGGTGTAACGCGTCTACCCGTCGGGATAGCGGCGGGACAAATGAGGAATGGCTTCAAACTTGTCACAATGGCTAATAATGACACACCATACACTTATATCACCTCAATGAGCAATGATGGCATGCTTGGGCATGCCTTCGGCTCGGTAGATGGCTAAAATCTAGGGTTTCAGGGCAGTTTTGGACAGGTACGGACGAGTCGTCAGGCCAAGTGTTCAAGGAGTGTTCTCAAATTTTGCACATTGCTCCACCACGCCCCAACAAACACCCAAATACCTTGTTTTACAAACAACATGGTGCTTGGACATGCACTTCCCACACTGGCCAGCTTCGGTCTAGGGTAGTAAGGTGTAACGCGTCTACCTGTCGGGATGGCGACGAGACAACTGAGGAATGGATTAAAACTTGGCACAATGGCTCACAATGACACACCACACACTTATATCACCTCAATGAGCAATGATGGCATGCTTGGGCATTACTTCGGCTCGGTAGACGCTAAAATCTAGGGTTTTAGGGCGGTTTTGGACAGGTACGGATGAATCGTCAAGCAAAGTGTTCAAGGAGAGTGCTCTACTTTTGCACATTGCTCCACCATTCCCCAACAAACACCCACATACCTTGTTTTACAAACAACATGGTGGTTGGCCATGGACTTCCCACACTGGCCAGCTTCGGTCTAGGGTAGTAGGGTGTAACGCGTCTACCCATTGGGATAGCGGCAGGGCAACTAAGGAATGGCTTCAAACTTGGCACAATGGCTCACAATGACACACCATAAACTTATATCACCTCAATGAGCAATGATGGCATGCTTGGGCCTGCCTTCGGCTCGGTAGACGGCTAAAATCTAGGGTTTTAGGGCGGTTTTGGACAGGTACGAGCGAATCATCAGGCCAAGTGTTCAAGGAGTGTGCTCTACTTTTGCACATTGTTCCACCATGCCCCAACAAACACCCACATACCTTGTTTTACAAACAACATGGTGCTTGGCCATGCACTTCCCACACTGGCCAGCTTTGCTCTAGGGTAGTAGGGTGTAACGCGTTTACCCGTCGGGATAACGGCGGGAAAACTAAGGAATGGCTTCAAACTTGGAACAATGGCTCACAATGACACACCACACACTTGTATCACCTCAATTTGCAATGATGGCATGCCTTCGGCTCGGTAGATGGCTAAAATCAAGGGTTTTAGGGCGGTTTTGGACAGGTACGGACGAGTCGACAAGCCAAGTGTTCAAGGAGTGTTCTCTACTTTTGCACATTGCTCCACCATGCCCCAACAAACACCCAAATACCTTGTTTTACAAACAACATGGTGCTTGGCCATGCACTTCCCACACTGGCCAGCTTCGGTCTAGGGTAGTAAGGTGTAACGCGTCTACCCGTCGGGATAGCGGCGAGACAACTGAGGAATGGTTTAAAACTTGGCACAATGGCTCACAATGACACAGCACACACTTATATCACCTCAATGATCAATGATGGCATGCTTGGGCATGCCTTCGGCTCGGTAGACAGCTAAAATCCTGGGTTTTAGGGCGGTTTTGGACAAGTACGAGTGAATCGTCAGGCCAAGTGTTCAAGGAGAGTGCTATACTTTTGCACATTGATCCACCATGCCCCAACAAACACCCACATACCTTGTTTTACAAACAACATGGTGCTTGGCCATGGACTTCCCACACTGGCCAGCTTCAGTCTAGGGTAGTAGGGTGTAACGCGTCGACCCGTCGGGATAGTGGCAGGACAACTAAGGAATGGCTTCAAACTTGGCACAATGGCTCACAATGACACACCACACACTTATATCACCTCAATGAGAAATGATGGCATGATTGGGCATGCCTTTGGCTCGGTAGATGGCTAAAATCTAGAGATTTAGGGCAGTTTCGGATAGGTATGGACGAATCGTCAGGCCAAGTGTTCAAGGAGTGTGCTATACTTTTGCACATTGCTCCACCATGCCCCAACAAACAAACACATACCTTGTTTTCCAAACAACATGGTGCTTGGCCATGCACTTCCCACACTGGCCAGCTTCGGTCTAGGGTAGTAGGGTGTAACTCGTTTACCCATCGGGATAGCGGCGGGACAACTGAGGAATAGCTTCAGACTTGGCACAATGGTTCACAATGACACACCACATACTTATATCACCTCAATGAGAAATGATGGCATGCTTGGGCATGCCTTCGGCTCGCTAGACGGCTAAAATCTTGGGTTTTAGGGCGGTTTTGGACAGGTACGGAGGAATCGTCAGGCCAAGTGTTCAAGGACTGTGCTCTACTTTTGCACATTGTTCCACCATGCCCCAAAAAACCCCCCACATACCTTGTTTTATAAACAACATGGTTCTTGGCCATGCACTTCCCACACTGGCCAGCTTCGGTCTTGGGTAGTAGGGTGTAACGCGTCTACTCGTCGGGATAGTGGCGGGGCAACTGAGGACTGGCTTCAAACTTGGCACAATGGCTCACAATGACACTCCACACACTTATATCACCTCAATGAGAAATGATGGCATGCTTGGGCATGCCTTCGGCTTGGTAGACGTCTCAAATCTAGGGTTTTAGGGCGGTTTTGGACAAGTACAGACGAATCATCAGGCCAAGTGTTTAAGGAGAGTGATCTACTTTTCCACATTGCTCCACCATTCCCCAACAAACACTCACATACCGTGTTTTACAAACAAAATGGTGCTTGGCCATGCACTTCCCACACTGGCCAGCTTCGGTTTTGGGTAGTAGGGTGTAACCCGTCGACCCGTCGGGATAGCCGCAGGACAACTAAGGAATGGCTTAAAACTTGGCACAATGGCTCACAATGACACACCACACACTTATATCACCACAATGAGCAATGATGGCATGCTTGGGCATGCCTTCGGCTCGGTAGATGGGTAAAATCTAGGGTTTCAGGGTAGTTTTGGACAGGTACGGACGAGTCGTCAGGCCAAGTGTTCAAGGAGTGTGCTCAAATTTTGCACATTGCTCCACCACGCCCCAACAAACACCCAAATACCTTGTTTTACAAACAACATGGTGCTTGTCCATGCACTTCCCACACTGGCCAGCTT
This sequence comes from Avena insularis, assembly GCA_023614405.1. Classification (NCBI taxonomy): domain Eukaryota; kingdom Viridiplantae; phylum Streptophyta; class Magnoliopsida; order Poales; family Poaceae; genus Avena; species Avena insularis. The sequence goes on along the minus strand of CM042693.1, from coordinate 386,111,939 downwards.
CGGTCTAGGGTAGTAGGGTGTAACGCTTCTACCCATCGGGATAGCGGCAGGACAACTAAGGAATGGCTTCAAACTTGGCACAACGGCTTACAATGACACACCACACACTTATATCACCTAAATGAGCAATGATGGCATGCTTGGGCCTGCCTTCGGCTCGGTAGATGGCTAAAATCTAGGGTTTTAGGGCGGTTTTGGAGAGGTACGAGCGAATCGTCAGGCCAAGTGTTCAAGGAGTGTGCTCTACTTTTGAACATTGTTCCACCATGCCCCAAAAAACCCCCCACATACCTTGTTTTATAAACAACATGGTTCTTGGCCATGCACTTCCCACACTGGCCAGCTTCGGTCTAGGGTAGTAGGGTGTAACGCGTCTACTCGTCGGGATAGCGGCAGGACAACTTAGGACTGGATTCAAACTTGGCACAATGGCTCACAATGACACACCACACACTTATATCACCTCAATGAGCAATTATGGCATGATTGGGCATGTCTTTGGCTCGGTAGATGGCTAAAATCTATGGTTTTAGGGCGGTTTTCGATAGGTACCGATGTATCGTCAGGCCAAGTGTTCAAGGAGTGTGCTCTACTTTTGAACATTGCTCCACTATTCCCAAAAAAGACCCACATACCTTGTTTGACAAACAACATGGTGCTTAGCCATGCACTTCCCACACTGGCCAACTTCTGTCTAGGGTAGTAGGGTGTAACGCGTCTACCCGTCGGGATAGCGGCGGGACAAATGAGGAATGGCTTCAAACTTGTCACAATGGCTAATAATGACACACCATACACTTATATCACCTCAATGAGCAATGATGGCATGCTTGGGCTTCCCTACGGCTCTGTAGATGGCTAAAATCTAGGGTTTCAGGGCAGTTTTGGACAGGTACGGACGAGTCGTCAGGCCAAGTGTTCAAGGAGTGTGCTCAAATTTTGCACATTGCTCCACCACGCCCCAACAAACACCCAAATACCTTGTTTTACAAACAACATGGTGCTTGGCCATGCACTTCCCACACTGGCCAGCTTCGGTCTAGGGTAGTAAGGTGTAACGCGTCTACCCGTCGGGATGGCGACGAGACAACTGAGGAATGGCTTCAAACTTGGCACAATGGCTCAAAATTACACACCACACACTTATATCACCTCAATGAGCAATGATGGCATGCTTCGGCATTACTTCGGCTCGGTAGACGACTAAAATCTAGGGTTTTAGGGTGGTTTTGGACAGGTACGGAGGAATCGTCAAGCAAAGTGTTCAAGGAGAGTGCTCTACTTTTGCACATTACTCCACCATTCCCCAACAAACACCCACATACCTTGTTTTACAAACAACATGGTGCTTGGCCATGCACTTCCCACACTGGCCAGCTTCGGTCTAGGGTAGTAGGGTGTAACGCGTCTACCCATCGGGATAGCGGCAGGACAACTAAGGAATGGCTTCAAACTTGGCACAATGGCTCACAATGACACACCACACACTTATATCACCTGAATGAGCAATGATGGCATGCTTGGGCCTGCCTTCGGCTCGGTAGACGGCTAAAATCTAGGGTTTTCGGGCGGTTTTGGACAGGTACGAGCGAATCGTCAGGCCAAGTGTTCAAGGAGTGTGCTCTACTTTTGCACATTGTTCCACCATGCCCCAACAAACACCCACATACCTTGTTTTACAAAAAACATGGTGCTTGGCCATGCACTTCCCACACTGGCCAGCTTTGCTCTAGGGTAGTAGGGTGTAACGCGTTTACCCGTCGGGATAGCGGCGGGAAAACTAAGGAATGGCTTCAAACTTGGAACAATGGCTCACAATGACACACCACACACTTGTATCACCTCAATTTGCAATGATGGCATGCTTGGGCATGCCTCGGGTCGGTAGACGGCTAAAATCTAGGGTTTTAGGGCGGTTTTGGACAGGTACGGACGAATCGTCAGGCCAAGTGTTCAAGGTGTGTGTTCTAATTTTGAACATTTCTCCACCATGCCCAAAAAAATACCCACATACCTTGTTTTACAAACAACATGGTGCTTAGCCATGCACTTCCCACACTGGCCAGCTTCGGTCTAGAGTAGTAGGGTGTAACGCGTCTACCCGTCGGGATAGCGGCGGGACAACTGAGGAATGGCTTCAAACTTGGCACAATGGCTAATAATTACACACCACACACTTATATCACCTCAATGAGCAATGATGGCATGCTTAGGCATGCCTTCGGCTCGGCAGATGGCTAAAATCTAGGGTTTTAGGGCGGTTTTGGACAGGTACGGACGAGTCGTCAGGCCAAGTGTTCAAGGACTGTGCTCTATTTTTGCACATTGCTCCACCACGCTCCAACAAACACCCAAATACCTTGTTTTACAAACAACATGGTGCTTGGCCATGCACGTCCCACACTGGCCAGCTTCGGTCTAGGGTAGTCAGGTGTAACGCGTCTACCTGTCGGGATGGCGGCGAGACAACTAAGGAATGGCTTCAAACTTGGCACAATGGCTCACAATGACACATCACACACTTATATCACCTCAATGAGCAATTATGGCATGCTTGGGCATGCCTTCGGCTCGGTAGACGGCTAAAATCAAGGGTTTTAGGGCGGTTTTGGACAGGTACGGACGAATCGTCAAGCAAAGTGTTCAAGGAGAGTGCTATACTTTTGCACATTGCTCCACCATGCCCCAAAAAACACCCACATACCTTGTTTTAGAAACAACATGGTGCTTGGCCATGCACTTCCCACACTGGCCAGCTTCGGTCTAGGGTAGTAGGGTGTAACGCGTCTACCCATCGGGATAGCGGCAGGACAACTAAGGAATGGCTTAAAACTTGGCACAATGGTTCACAATGACACACCACACACTTATATCACCTCAATGAGCAATGATGGCATGCTTGGGCCTGCCTTCGGCTCGGTAGACGGCTAAAATCTTGGGTTTTAGGGCGGTTTTGGACAGGTACGAGCGAATCGTCGGGCCAAGTGTTCAGGGAGTGTGATCTACTTTTGCACATTGTTCCACCATGCCCCAACAAACACCCACATACCTTGTTTTACAAACAACATGGTGCTTGGCCATGCACTTCCCACACTGGCCAGCTTTGCTCTAGGGTAGTAGGGTGTAACGTGTTTACCTGTCGGGATAGCGGCGGGACAACTGAGGAATGGCTTCAAACTTGGCACAACGGCTCACAATGACACACCACACACTTATATCACCTCAATTTGCAATGATGGCATGCTTGGGCATGCCTTTGGCTCGGTAGACAACTAAAATCTAGCGTTTTAGGGCGGTTTTGGACAGGTACGGACGAATCGTCAGGCCAAGTGTTCAAGGAGTGTGCTCTACTTTTGCACATTGATCCACCATGCCCCAACAAACGCCCACATACCTTGTTGTACAAACAACATGGCGATTGGCCATGCACTTCCCACACTGGCCAGCTTCTGTCTAGAATAGTAGGGTGTAACGCGTTTACCCTTTGGGATAGCGGCGGGACAACTGAGGAATGGCTTCAAACTTGGCACAATCGTTCACAATGACACACCAAACACTTATATCACCTCAATGAGAAATGATGGCATGCTGGGGCATGCCTTCGGCTCGGTAGACGGCTAAAATCTAGGGTTTTAGAGCGGTTTTGGACAGGTACGGACGAATCGTTAGGCCAATTGTTCATGGAGTGTGCTCTACTTTTGCACACTTCTCCACCATGCCCCAGAAAACACCCCACATACCTTTTTTACAAACAACATGGTTCTTGGCCATGCACTTCCCACACTGTCCAGCTTGGGTCTAGGGTAGTAGGGTGTAACGCGTCTACCCGTCGGGATAGCGGCGGGACAACTGAGGAATGGCTTCAAACTTGGCACAATGGCTCACAATGACACACCACACACTTATATCACCTCAATGAGCAATTATGGCATGCTTGGGCATGTCTTTGGCTCGGTAGACGGCTAAAATCTATGGTTTTAGGGCGGTTTTGGACAGGTACGGATGAATCGTCAGGCCAAGTGTTCAAGGAGTGTGCTCTACTTTTGAACATTGCTCCACCATGCCCCAAAAAACACCCACATACCTTGTTTTACAAACAACATGGTGCTTAGCCATGCACTTCCCACACTCGCCAGCTTCGGTCTAGGGTAGTAGGGTGTAACGCGTCTACCCGTCGAGATAGCAGCGGGACAACTGAGGAATGGCTTAAAACTTGGCACAATGGCTAATAATGACACACCACACACTTATATCACCTCAATGAGCAATTATGGCATGCTTGGGCACGCCTTCGGCTCGGTATATGGCTAAAATCTAGGGTTTTAGGGCGGTTTTGGACAGGTACGAACGAGTCGTCAGGCCAAATGTTCAAGAAGTGTGCTCTACTTTTGCACATTGCTCCACCATGCCCCAACAAACACCCAAATACCTTGTTTTACAAACAACATGGTCCTTGGCCATGCACTTCCCACACTGGCCAGCTTCGGTCTAGGGTAGTAAGGTGTAACGCGTCTACCCGTCGGGATAGCGGCGAGACAACTGAGGAATGGCTTCAAACTTGGCACAATGGCTCACAATGACAAACCACACACTTATATCACCTCAATGAGCAATGATGGCATGCTTGGGCATGCCTTCGGCTTGGTAGACGGCTAAAATCTAGGATTTTAGGGCGGTTTTGGACAAGTACAGACGAATCATCAGGCCAAGTGTTTAAGGAGAGTGCTCTACTTTTCCACATTGCTCCACCATTCCCCAACAAACACTCACATACCATGTTTTACAAACAACATGGTGCTTCGCCATGCACTTCCCACACTGTCCAGCTTCGGTTTTGGGTAGTAGGGTGTAACGCGTCGACCCGTCGGGATAGCAGCAGGACAACTAAGGAATGGCTTAAAACTTGGCACAATGGCTCACAATGACACACCACACACTTATATCACCTTAATGAGAAATGATGGCATGCTTGGGCATGCCTTCGGCTCGGTAGACGGCTAAAATCTCGGGTTTTAGGGCAGTTTTGGACAGGTATGGCCGAATCGTCTGCAAAGTGTTCAAGGATAGTGCTCTACTTTTGCACATTGCTCCACCATGCCCTAACAAACACCCACATACCTTGTTTTACAAACAACATGGTGCTTGGCCATGCACTTCCCACACTGGCCAGCTTCGGTCTAGGGTAGTAGGGTGTAACGCATCTACCCGTCGGGATAGCGGCAGGACAACTAAGGAATGGCTTCAAACTTGGCACAATGGCTCACAATGATACAGCACACACTTATATCACCTCAATGAGCAATGATGGCATGGTTGGGCCTACCTTCGGCTCGGTAGACGGCTAAAATCTAGGGTTTTAGGGCGGTTTTGGACAGGTACGAGCGAATTGTCAGGCCAAGTGTTCAAGGAGTGTGCTATACTTTTGCACATTGTTCCACCATGCCCCAACAAACACCCACATACCTTGTTTTACAAACAACATGGTGCTTGGCCATGCAGTTCCCACAGTGGTCAGCTTTGGTCTAGGGTGGTAGGGTGTAACGCGTCTACCCGTTGGGATAGCGGCGGGACAACTGAGGAATGGCTTTAAACTTGGCACAATGGCTCACAATGACACACCACACACTTATATCCCCTCAATGAGCAATGCTGGCATGCTTGGGCATGCCTTTGGCTCGGTAGATGGCTAAAATCTAGGGTTTTAGGGCGGTTTTGGACAGGTACGGACGAATCGTCAGGCCAAGTGTTCAAGGAGTGTGCTATACTTTTGCACATTGCTCCACCATGCCCCAACAAACACCCACATACCTTGTTTTACAAACAACATGGTGCTTGGCCATGCACTTCCCACACTGGCCAGCTTCGGTCTAGGGTAGTAGGGTGTAACGTGTTTACCCGTCGGGATAGTGGCGGGACAACTGAGGAATGGCTTCAAACTTGGCACAATGGCAAACCACACACTTATATCACCTAAATTATCAATCATGGCATGCTTGGGCATGCCTTCGGCTTGGTAGATGGCTAAAATATAGGGTTTTAGGGCGGTTTTTGACAGGTACGGACGAATCGTCAGGCCAAGTGTTCAAGGAGTGTGATATACTTTTGCACATTTCTCCACCATGCCCCAATAAACTCCCACATACCTTGCTTTACAAACAACATGGTGCTTGGCCATGCACTTCCCACACTAGCCAGCTTCGGTATAGGGTAGTAGGGACATGTCTACCCGTCGGGATAGCGGCGGGACAAATGAGGAATGGTTTCAAACTTGTCAAAATGGCTCACAATGGCACACCACACACTTATATCATCTCAATTAGCAATGATGGCATGCTTGGGCATGTCTTTGGCTCGGTAGACGGCTAAAATCTAGGGTTTTATGGCGGTTTTGGACAGGTAGGGACGAATCGTCAGGCCAAGTGTTCAAGGAGTGTGCTCCATTTTTCACATTGCTCCAGCATTCCCCCAACAAACACCCACATACCTTGTTTTACAAACAACATGGTTCTTGGCCATGCACTTCCCACACTGGCCAGCTTCGGTCTAGGGTAGTAGGGTGTAACGCGTCTACTGCCGGGATATCAAGGGACAACTGAGGAATGGCTTCAAACTTGGCACAATGGCTCACAATGACACACCACACACTTATATCACCTCAATGAGAAATGATGGCATGCTTGGGCATGCCTTCGGCTCGGTAGATAGCTAAAATCGAGGGTTTTAGGGCGGTTTTGGACAGGTACGGACGAATCGTCAGGCCAAGTGTTCAAGGAGTGTGCTCTACTTTTGCACATTGCTCCACCATGGCCCAACAAACACCCACATACCTTGTTTTACAAACAACATGGTGCTTGGCCATGCACTTCCCACACTGGCCAGCTTCGTTCTAGGGTAGTAGGGTGTAACGCCTCTACACGTCGGGATAGCGGCGGGACAACTGAGGAATGGCTTCAAACTTGGACCAATGGCTCACAATGACACACCACACACTTATATAACCTCAATGATCAATGATGGCATGCTTAGGCTCCAAGCACATCCCACAATATTGATGTAAGCAATAGATAATACCATAAATCCATATGCCATCAATAGAATACCATACTTCCATAGATAAATCCAGAATTCCATAAGAGTAGATCCATACGATAAGTCCAGAATTCCAGATAGAGTATCACACGACAGAGTCTTATATAAACCAAACACAAAAAGTTCAACGCTAAAAGGGCACAAGCAAGCAAATAAAATGAATGATAAAGAGGAAAATTCTTGTGTCTTAGACAAACCCAGCACAAAAAGTTCAACGCTAAAAGGGCACAAGCATGCAAATAAACGAATGAAAAAGAGGCAAATGCTTGCGCCCGACCCATGCAAATCCGTGACCTAATAGAACTAGTTCTCCCCCTTTTGCATCGAAATGCCAAAAAGGAAGAAGAGTGATGCTAGCGCCCCAGAAGATGGTACTACACACCCAAAATTGCAATAACAAGTCAACTAAAAGCCAAGATTGGGTGTGTTTTCCATAAGAACAAAATATATGCAAGAAAATCCAAAAAGAGCCAATAGAAACCAACTCTTCTCAAGGAAGAGGGTGGTGGTCGAAGCCACCATGTTGGAGTGCATGGCATGACACCGCGAAGATGTATCTTGAGTTCAAAACCAATGCTCATTGATGACCCACATATCACAAAATGATACTAAGGGAAATGATTTTTCTTGCTTTCGGCATTATGGTGGGAGGGTTAGCCCAATCAATTCGGACCACACTCCCCCTATGTCTATGCCCGCATCTAAACCAAATACATGAAGAAGAGTAAGTGAGTATGCAAGGGTAGTCAAGCCAAGCTCCTTGAATCTATGATATTTAGCTCATTCCTCAAATAACAAAATCTTGCTTCATCAAGAGGCTTTGTGAAGATATCAGCAAGTTGGTTCTTTGTGCTCACAAAAGATAGTGCAATATCGCCACAAGCAAAATGATCCCGAATGAAGTGATTGTGAATCTCAATATGTTTTGTTCTTGTATGCTGCACCGGATTATAAGAAATTTTGATAGCACTTTCATTGTCACATAAAATAGGCACTTTGTCACAATTGACACCATATTCCTTTAAAGTTTGACTCATCCATAATAATTGTGTACAAGCACTTGCAGCAGCAACATATTCAGCTTCGGCGGTTGAGAGTGATATGCAATTTTGTTTCTTTGAAGACCAACACACTAGAGACCTGCCCAAGAATTGACATGCACTAGAAGTTTATTTTCGATCATCTTTGTCACCAACCCAATCTGAATCAGTGTAACCACATAGAGAGAACTGGAGCCTTTGGGATACCATAAACCAAAATTTGGGGAATGAACCAAATATCTGAAGATTCTCTTGACCAGCACTAAGTGGATTTCTTTAGGAGCAGCTTGGTACCTTGCACACACTCTTACACTCAACACGATATCGGGCCTATATGCGTAAAGGTAAAGGAGAGAGCTGATCATGGATCGGTATACCTTTTGGTCCACGTCTTTACCCTTGGGATTAAGCTCAAGATGAAACTTTGTTTGCATTGGAGTAGCAACGCCATTGAGATCCGTCATATTGAACCTCTTGAGCATGTCTTGGATGTACTTAGCTTGATTAATAAAAGTTCCCTCTCTAAGTTGTTTGATCTCGAATCCAAGGAAGAACCTCAATTCTCCCATCATAGACATCTCAAACCTGTCAGTCATAAGCTTTGAAAAATCATCGTTAAAAGCTTAGTTAGTAGATCCAAAAATAATGTCATCTACATATAGTTGGCATACAAAAAGCTCCCCATTAACCTTCTTAGTAAAAAGAGTGGGATCGATTTGTCCAACTTCGAATCCACGGTCTAACAAAAGCTCTTTAAGGTGCTCATACCACGCACGTTGGGCTTGTTTAAGGCCATAGAGTGCCTTATCGAGTAAGTAGACATGGTTCAGAAATTTGGGATCCTCAAATCCCGGGGGTTGCTTAACATATACCAACTCATGTAGTGGAACATTAAGAAACGCATTCTTAACATCCATTTGCTGTAATTTAAAATTATGATGAGCGACATAGGCAAGAAGGATACAGATGGACTCAAGACGAGCCATAGGAGCATAAGTCTCGCCAAAATCAATTCCTTCCAGTTGATAGAATCCTTGAGCCACTAGCCTTGCTTTATTCCTCACAACAATGCCATTTTCATCTTGTTTGTTCTGGAAAATCCACTTGGTGCCGATAACATGGCGGCACTCTTTGGGTTTCTCTACAAGCTTCCAAACCTTGTTGCGCTCGAAGTTATTTAATTCCTCATGCATAGCAACCACCCAATCGGGATCTTTAAGAGCATCAAAGAACTTCTTTGGTTCAACCATAAAAATGTGAGCTTGATGATCACAGAAGCTTGCAAGTTCTCTTCTAGTAGACACCCTTCTTCGTAGATCACCGATAACCTTGTCTAGAGTGTGACCCCTTAACTCAAGGTTCCGATCAGCACGAGCCTTGCAACGAGCCTCAATTTCCTTATTGTTTCTAGAAGGAGTTGATCCAGTACTTGAATCCTTGTCTTGTCCACTACCTTTCCCTTGATCTTGACCTGATCTGATAATAGGAGCTTGTTGCTGAGCAGGTTCTTCAGGGCTGAATAATCCGTCCCTGGGTGGGGCCGGACTATCCGGCCTGGGAGATGTGGCTGCACCTTCTTCTTCCTGAGAGACCCTGACAGAGCTAGGAGTTCTAGGGCCGGATAATCCGCCCCTTGGGGCCGGAGTATCCAGTCTGGAATTTTCTTTCCCGTTTTGCTTTTCTTGAAGTCCCCTGGGGCGTGTTGGAGTGCCAAGGGAGGACTATCCGCCCCTTGTAGGGGGCGGATAGTACGCCATGGGACTATCATTTTGCCCAGAAGACTGATAATCTTCAGCAGGTTGCGGTGCTGGTGCAGAGGTTTCTCCAGCAGTAGGGGCTTGTTGATCTTGTGCAGATGAGGGCTCCACTTGATTGGAGCATTGTCCTTCCCAATCCGCCACAAGGGGTTCCTCAATGGGGCGGAAAAATCCCATGCCCATTCTTCTTATGGCATCCTAGGGTATTTCAGCATATGCATCACAAACATCAACTTGCCCCACACGGGAGCCATCATTTTCATCGAATTCCACACTACAAGATTCCACAAAAATTTTGGAGAGCTTGTTGTAGACTCTATAAGTGTGGGATTTGGCACCGTAACCAACAAAAATACCTTCTAAAGCCTTAGACTCAAATTTAGACAAACGAACACCTTTGATAAGAAATAAACACTTACAACCGAATACCCGGAAGTACGAAATGTTGGGATTGTTACCGGTGAGTATTTCATATGGAGTCTTGTCCAAGATCTTGCGGAGGTAGAGCCGATTTGATGAGTGACAAGCGGTGGATATGGCTTCAGCCCAAAAGTTTTAAGGAGACTTGAATTCATCCAACATTGATCTAGCCATATCCATCAACGTGCGGTTCTTCCTCTCGGCTACACAATTTTGTTGAGGGGTGTACGCAACGGAATATTGATGTCTTATCCCCTCTGCACTTAGAAACTCATTCAATGTGTAGTTCTTGAACTCAGAGCCATTGTCACTTCGTATTGCCAATATGGGAACATTGTGTTGGTGTTGAACCTCATTGGCAAAGTCAATGACCGTTTGTTGAGTCTCACTCTTTAGCTTGAAAAGAGAGACCCATGTATATCTTGAGTAGTCATCGACTATGACCAAGCAATATTTGTTCCCACCAAGACTGGCATGAGATGGAGGACCAAATAAGTCCACATGAAGTAATTCCAAGATTCTCTTTGAAGAAACAATAGTCTTCCTCTTGTGGGGAGAAACATGCATTTTGCCTTCAACACAAGCCCTGCAAACACGATCTTTGGCAAATGAAACATTGTCTTTTAGTCCAAGGATGTGGCCACCCTTGTGAAGACTTTGCAAATTTCTCATGTTGACATGGGATAAACGGTGATGCCATAGTCAGCCCATGTCTTCCTTTCCGAATAGGTACATCGGACCCAAAGTGTTTTTCCTCGAAAAGTCCACCACATACAGGTCATTTTCGACGTACCCAATGAAAGAGACCTTTAGAGACTTGCTCCACAAGAGTACCAGCAAATCATCATCAATGAAAACAAAAAAGCCCATCTTGCCAAGGGCACGAAGAGAAAGAAGGTTGTAATCGAAGGTCTCAACAAGCATGACGTCCACGAGAGAAATATTGTGGGTGACCACAACCTTGCCAAGACCCAATACCTGAGATTTAGACTTATCACCATAGGAGACTGTAATATTATCATAATTGGGTCGCATCTCCGTGATGATCTCCTTGCTTCCGGTCATATGACTAGTGCATCCACTATCGAGCACCCATTTAGAACCACCGGAAGCATAGCCCTGCAGGAGAATTACTTCTTGATTTTAGGTACCCATTTTTCAATGGGTCCTCTCATGTTAGTAACAAGGGTCTTTGGAACCCAAATAGACCAAGCAACGTATTCATCAAAAGGACCAACATAACAAGCATAAACATCGCCATAATAATCACAAAAGAGTTCATAATTTGGATTGTGAGACCCTACAAAACCAATATTGTTAGTTTTGTCTTTTGTGACATTCTTCTCAGCGGTGCTTGTATTTGATTGTTCACCATTTATCTTCCTCTTATTGTTTTTCTTCTTCTTGGACTTGGTGACATATCCAAGTCCCTCTTTACCAAGATTTGACCTTTGCTTGCCAAGTACCTCATCAAGTACACCCTTATCTTTGGGAGTGGTCTCATTGACAATCCCTTCTTACACACTAGCCTTTTATTTGTGAATATATGTTGATTTGGATGTGCTAGGAACATCATACTTGGTCAATCGACTTTGGAGTTGATCATGTGACTCATTAATAATGGAGAATTCACTTTTCAATGCCTTGTGAGTGATGTCAAGTTTCTCCAATTCCTCGAAGAGTCTAGCATGAGCAGCCCCAAAGTCAATCTTTTCTTTCTTTAACTTTTTTGTTTTGGCAACTGCATTGTCATGCTCCTTAACAAGCTTTGCCACCATTTCTTCATGTGACTCCTCAATAGTCTCAAGCCTCTCTTCAAGAGAAACCCGATCCTCTTCTTCTTCTAGAGAATTTTTAAGGACGCAATTTCCATTGCATCCTCTCTTTTAATTCTGCACTTTTCTTCAAGGAGCACTTCATTTTGGGCCAGCTGGTCCATCAGAGCCTCAAAATGTATTTTGTGCTCACCTTGCAAGTTAGTGAAGAAATAGTCCAAGGCAATAATCTCTTCTTTAACCTTAAGACTAGTAGGATCATCCATGTCAATCATAGCCTTAGGAAAAGAAGGGTTAGAAGTTGATACCTCGGAACCTCTTGCCATGAGACAAGTAGCATTCTTGTTGATGATGTTTTCATTCGGAGAGTCGAAGAGAGATGTTGGTGTAGATGTGCTGGCTATAGCAGCCACTTATCGAGAGCTATCACCCTCGTCTTCATCTTCACTTCCCAAAGAATATTCTTCTTGAGCCACTAGAACAATCTTTGGTTGCTTCTTGAAAGCACCATTCTTCTTTACAAACTGTTTCTTTCGTGGAGCCTTTGACTTTTCCTTGAGAATGAGTCCTCCTCCATTATCTTCCATACTTTGATACAGACACTCGGCTACAAAGTGTAGCCGGTCTCCATAGTTGAAACAAGTTCTCAGCTTGGGACCGTTTTCCTTTCTTCCATATGTTCCACTCTTGCATTCTAGTTCAGATTTGGCCTTGGCTGGATCCTTCCAAAAGTTTCTAGCATAGAAGGCCATGTATTGTCCATGAATTCTTTTTACATCCTCAGGACAGTCCATACCTACTATGTCATCTTCATCATTATCAACCACACTTATCTTCAAGTCCACGTTGACCCCCTTTTGCATCCCCATAGCTCGTGCACGAGCATCTTCGGCATTCTTGGCAGCGACTTTGAAAGCTGCCATTTCTTGCATTACCTCATTGGATGTCATAAGGTGGTAATTATGCCTTCCTTGGAGACTCTTCAAATCTTTGGGCTCAAATGGCATAAGAGCGCTGACATACTTGCGCTTGATCCACGCATCATCAACATGAGAGGCACCATGATTCCTGAAAGTGGTGGATATCGACTTGAGACTCCTATACATGTCCTCGTGGTCTTCTCCATCCAACATATAAAATCCTTCAGCTTCATTGCTCAAAGCATCATATTTATTCCTTCTCATACTTTCATTTCCAATGAAGAGCTCGGTGAGGGCATCCCAAGCTTCCTTAGCTGTACTAAGATGCTGAATGTGTGGCATGTCTTTGTCACCCACACCAAGCTAGATCATGTGTAGAGTTATAGTGTTAATTTGACTATCAACAACCTCTCTTCTTGTTAGGTTGTGGGGGTCTCCAACATGAAGACCATTCTCTATGATTTTCCACAACTCAATGGAGGAGCTGCACACATGAGACTTCATCAAAACTTTCCATTGATTAAAAGTAGATGCTGAAAGTTTGGGTGGATCACCCCTATTATGTATATGTGGGTGAGGGATAGGTGGATCAGGAGAATACACATGAGGAACCTCATTGTATCCTTCCTTACCACTATCCTTTTTCAAGGAGGAGCTCTTGCTAGTGCCATCACCAACCACTTCATTATCTTTGGAATCGGTTTTAACCGTTTCCTTGGATTGCAGAGCGGTAGCCCCAGGGGTAGATGGAGGTGATGCTGCGGATGTGGAGAGACGCATTATAAATTGACGCATCTCTTCCATCTTAGCCTCCATTGAACTAACCAAGGTTGTTTCCAATGTCTTGAGATCGTTCACGATGACTACCTCCGGAGCATCACTCCCATCTCCCTTGGAACCCATACTTCTCTTAGGCGGTTAAGCCCGAATTAAGAGTCAGGGCTCTGATACCAATTGAAATGGATTGTATGGGCACCAGAGGGGGGTGAATAGGTGATACTCAGTTTTTATTTATTTTTCAATTTTAGGCTTGACACAAAGTAAATTCTCTAGATATGCAACTACGAGAATTTCCCTATATGCAAACCTAGCTACTAAGCACATAAAGAGAGGAGCGAGGAAACCGTAGTGGAGCACGCGGAGACACAGGGATTTGTTTTACCGTAGTTACTTCCTTGTTAAGGGAAGTACATCTGCGTTGGAGGGGTGGGCTGTTCTAAGACCACCACGCCACAATAGGGCTCACCCTATTCTCCGATGGATCTCGCCATGAAAGGCCTGATCCACCTTCTCCACTATTGGTACCCTTCGAGGCGGGAACTAGTGCCTTTACAATGCTACTGGGGCACACACCCACAACTAAATTGGGGGCTCCCATAATGACAAAAATCTATCACAAGAAAAAGGTTTATCAATATAAACAAAAGCAAGGATCTAGATATTTGTAAGAAATACTAGATCGGTGATTCTCCAAATGAATGGAGAGGAGATGAAGCGCTTGATTGTAGTACTTGAAGATCGAGTTCTCCTCCTTCGATTCCCAAAGGGACGGGGCCTTTGAGTGGATGAAGGTGGAGCTCTCTTGGTTGAAGGATGATGAACATATCCCGACTTTTTTGAATGAATCAAGAGTTCTGGCAGGAGGGGGAAGACAGGCTTAAATACTGGTACGTTAGAAACGTATCTATAATTTTTGGTGCTCCATGCTTGTTTTGTATCTACTTTGCTTTGCTTGTCTACACTTTGAGGTGCTTTTTACATGTTTTCTGGTACTAACCTATTAACAAGTTGCAACGGTGTCAGATGCCTGTTTTCTGTTGTTTTTGGTTTCAGAAAAGTTAGTAAAGAAATATTCTCGGAATTGGACGGGACAAACGCCAAAGTTAATTACTTTCCGTGGGGAACAAGAAGTCCAGAGGAGAGCCGGAGGGGCCAGCCAGGGGGGCCAGACCCACCCCAGGCACGGGTGGGCCTAGCCCCGCGTCTGTCTAGGGTTTGGGCACCCTGGCCGCCTCCTCGGTATCCCCCTTTGCCTATAAGAAGCCCCCGATGCACAAACCCTAAGCACCCGATCAAATATCCACGAAACCGTATGTAGTCGCCGCCACCACCGTCCCTAGATCGAGGGGGGATCTGAAGTTCTTCCCGGCACCCTGCCGGAGGGGAGATCATCCTGGAGGCCTTCTCTCCGGTATGATGCGTGAGTAGTTCCACCTTGGACTATGGGTCCATGTAGTAGCTAGATGGTTGTATCTCCTCCTTTGTGTTTTCATGTATAGATCTTGTGAGCTCCGTTCCTGATCAAGATCTAATCTATTTGTAATCATGCATGTTGTGTTTGCGGGGATCCGATGGATATTGCGATTATTATGTTGGTTTGATTAATGGTTTTGTCTTTATGATTCTATCATGTCTTGTTGTTTGTGATCTTGCATGCTCTCTGTTGTTAGTATCTATCTTGGCCAAGTAGTTGCTAGTGACTCCAAGAGGGGGTATTTATGCTCGATAGTGGGTTCATGCCTCTAGTTTCCAAGGGAAGTGACAATAATCTATTCGGTTGTAGATGTGCTATTTCTACTAGGGAGAAAACAATGGTCTCTTGTTCATGGAACATGTGGACTGTTTACCTTACATACTTTGCTTAAAGCAGTTGTCTGTTGCTTGCAACTTAATACTAGAGGGGGTTCGGATGATAACCTGAAGATGGACTTCTAGTCATAGATGCAGTTGGATGGCGGTCTATGTATCTTGTTGTATTTTCCAATCAACCTCATAGGATATTTCTGACTAGTAATTGCATTGTTATGCCTTGCTCAGTTCCTGTCAATTGCCCTGCTGTAATTTGTTTACCCTTCATGCCATGTTGTTTATCTAAGGAGAGCACCTCTAGTGAACTATAGACCCCGGTCCAATCTTTACCATTGATGCATCTTCCACTATTACTTGTTTACTTGCTGCAAACCATTACCTTTCACACCATACGTTTAATCCTTTGTTATAGCAAACCGGTGAGCTTAACAACCTAACTGTTCGTTGGGGCAAAGTCTTGAGTTTGTGTTGTGCAGGTCTCCGCGTTGCTTACAACACCTGTGTGACGTTTCCTTCCTCCTTCTGGTTCAATATCCTCGGTCTCAACTGAGGGAAAACTTGTTGCTTGCTGCTTCAAACCTTGCTCTTGGGGTTCCCA
This sequence comes from Avena insularis, assembly GCA_023614405.1. Taxonomy (NCBI): domain Eukaryota; kingdom Viridiplantae; phylum Streptophyta; class Magnoliopsida; order Poales; family Poaceae; genus Avena; species Avena insularis. The sequence continues at coordinate 386,095,751 of CM042693.1, read as the reverse complement.
ACAGACTGTGCGTAGACAGTTGTCAAGCTTTTCTGGCGCTGTTGCTAGGGAGGCTAAGGACGTCTTTACAAGGGGAGTCCTTCACTTCCTTTCTCTTTACTTTGTTTTTAGTTTTATTTGTTTCTTTTGCTTGGTTTTGTTTGCCTCTTTCCAAAAAACACAAAAAAATTAATCCCTCTTCTAGTCGCCACTTTGCTCTAGCTCACCATGTTGCTCCCCAAGTTCGCCCTGAAAGATCTTGCAATAGGTAGTGGCTCCATAATTGGGAAAGATAATATTGAAGAATTCTTTAACTATGTTACCAAGCATGAGGATATTGAGGATAAATCTATAGCAGAGCTTGCTCCTAATTATGAGATCGCTGCAGCTTCTTTAGTTAATATGTCGGAGGCCAGGTTTGTTAGCCTTAACCCCTTCATGCAATTCTTGTTCCTAAAACTAAAAGAAGAAAAGAATGCTGAAAAGAGAGAATTCATCCTTGAAACTTTATCAAAAGAATTTCATGATGTTGCTAGGGAGGCCAAAAAGGTTTTTGAACATTTCAATATGCTAGGTTCAAGTGTAGATGTTGTGGGTATTTCTGATAAAACTAAGCCTAGAGAGGAATTCAATATACCCATACCATTTAAGCTTGTTGGAATGCATGAAGCCTTTGAAAAGAATTTTGATTGGATTACCCCTGAAAATCTTTTTGATGAAGGTAGTAGACCAAAGAGAGATGAGAAAGGATCCTCCAAAACCCATTTGGATGAGATACCTTTCATAGTTGAAGATTTTGCAAGTATAAATGTTAATGCTTCTTCATTTAAAAATACTTGATTTCTTCTTGCTTCTTGTGCCTAACTTAAAGGCGTGAAAGAAAAGTACTTGTTGGGAGATAACCCAAGAGTTTCCTTGAGTCTTGGAAGTTATTACTTCTATAATGATTTATCCTTTTTGTTTGCTTTTTGTGCCAAGAATGACGTCTAATGAGAGGGAAGTAAGATTTGGGGAGTTGCTGTCCCGAAACAGATTTTTGTCCTCCACCAAAAAAAATTGTGTGGAGGCTCTGTAACTCGGATTGAGCTGAACATTTACAAATATATCCCCCAGTATGTTAGATAACTTTTAGTTCAACACTTTTTTATTTGAGCAACAGAAGATGTTAGAAAAAATCGGTTTCTACCTGCTGGTCTGTTTTGACAGATTTCTGGCATTATTTGCATTTTCTTCTTATTGATTCCTTTTTGAGTTCTCTTTAGGTGAATTGAGATTTTTGAAGGAGTTACTACAGTAGCTTGTGTTTTTAGTGAAAAGCCCTGCTGTTTCAAAGCTTTGCCAGAGGTCTAATATCTTTTGAATAAGATAATGTTGCTAATGAAGATTGTGTGAAGGAAAAAATTCAGGTGTAAAGAGAGAATGATGCAATGAGATGAAGAATGGACAAAAGGTCAAGCTTGGGGATGCCACCATTGTGTCACGCCAAGAAATATCCAAGAGGTACAAGCGTCAAAGCTTGGGGATGCCCAAGGCATCCCCTTCTTCATCAATAAAAAGCTCAGGTCTGTCTAGACACTTCGTTTTTATTGTTTCATGCACAGTTGTGTTGTTCTTGGAACGTCTTAGTTTTTGTTTGCTTTGCTTAGTTTGTTTAGTTTTCTTTAGTAGTTTTGACCCCCATTCTCGCTGTGTTGTTTTGCAAAGATGTTTTCTTGGTGTTGGAAAGGAGTAGTAAGTTCTTGCTTGAAGTGCAAGAGGAGCTTGCATTGACTGTGACTTAGACTTTAGCATGACATGCTAGGTGTTGTTTTGACTTTATGCTTTGTGATTATTGCTGTAGCATGTCTTGTTCCAAACAATTGGGATTGCTTAGTGTGCCTTGAAGAAATTATGCATTGTTTTAGCATGCAAAAGCATAGTATTGTGGTATTTTTCCTTGATGTTTTGCTTGGGTTGACTTGGCACATGCTCACACCATGTTATGACTATGACAAGTCACCATTAGCCTTTGTGATCATTTAGTCCTTGACTTGTAGTACCACTCTTTGCTTTGATTAGTATGCTTTGTTGCACTACATGATTATGGCCATTATTTCTCTCTTAGTTTGTTGCTCCCAGTCTTTTGCTAGCCTCCACTTGTATAAGTAAGTTCTACTCATGCCTCCAACTCCCAAGAAACCAAGTTATTCCAAAGTGTCCACTATAAACTCATATGCATGGTGTGTTACACCATTCCAAGTATATTATTGTTTTCAACTATCTTCTAATTAAAAACTATTTTGTTATGTGAAAACTTAGTGATTAAAGCCCTCACGAACTTGATGGCACACTTTATTCTTTGCCCCTAATAAACTTGAACCATTGTGACAACTTTGTTGTATATGCTTGCACTTATAAGTTGGAATTAGCAGAACCGTGCTTTCACGAGGAACGTTTTCAACATTGCACTTGTACTTTGTACTCAGTTGATATCATGTTCTTTTGTCTATGGATGTCACCGGTGTGAAATAGACTTGTAAGTCCATGGAGTTTGTATCCTGTGTTAGAGAAACGCCTGGGCCGCTAGCCTAAGACATGCCTAATCATGGTGGAAACTTGCAGCATCACCATAATGAGCTATCTATGAAGCATCCTCAATAAAACGCTATGCATATGATAAATAAAAAGATTGCTGAGATGCTCATTGTCTGTTTGCCTTGCATTTTGGTTATGGAAAAGCTCATGTACCATGTACAAGGGGTACCCTGTTGGTGGTTCTCAATGATATGCAAATACTTACAGTGACAAGAACTTACCTGGACCCAAAGTTGAGTATGCATGAGGTGTGGCCCTCGTATTCAAGGGACAAGAGATTGGAAACTTATACTTCGTCAAGAATATACTCTAGTTTTTCCACTTTAACCATAACCACTTCAAGATGCTTATGGTAGGGGCAATGAGGGCTGAAAGCTAACAAGTACCATAATTTTTGGAAGATCTTTTTCAAACTTGTAATCACTGCTTCCTTTACAAAAAAGGCCTTTCTTCCACCATTATTGAGTCTCCACCTTCTACCTTTTAGGCACCATTAAGAGAGCATAGTTGTCATTCTGTGTGCAGTGTTCCAAACCTTATTAATTGATGCATATTGTGATATTACTTGTTCTCGTGCTACTTGTTTCTAGTCTCCCTTGTGAACTTTGCAGGTGTCCTATGCATCTATTTGCTACTCTATGAGGGACAAGCTGATTGCCACTATGCTATGTTTTCTGTATGTGAAACAAACAAACGTTTTTCAATGCATGTTATTCATGATCTTTGTTTGTAGCTTGTCATGTTGCATGCATAGTTACTATGTCCTATTGTTAGAACTCCATATTTCATGCACATGTTTAGAGTTTTTTTATCCCAGATTTCAATGCTTGCAAATGGTTGGATCTTTATTGTGAGGGTGCATGTCACCTCAAAAATTATTCTTTTATCACTTACCTACTCGAGGACGAGCAGGATTTAAGCTTGGGGATGTTGATACGTTGGAAACGTATCTACAATTTTTGATGCTCCATGCTTGTTTTGTATCTACTTTTCTTTGCTTGTCTACACTTTGAGGTGCTTTTTGCATGTTTTCTGGTACTAACCTATTAACAAGTTGCAATAGTGCCAGATGCCTGTTTTCTGCTGTTTTTGGTTTCAGAAAAGTTAGTAAAGAAATATTCTCGGAATTGGACGGGACAAACGCCAAAGTTAATTACTTTCCGTGAGGAACAAGAAGTCCAGAAAAGAGCCTGAGGGGCTAGCCAGGGGGCCAGACCCACCCCAGGCATGGGTTGGCCCAGCCCCGCGCCTGGCTAGGGTTTGGGCATCCTGGCCGCCTCCTCGGTCTCCCCCTTCGCCTATAAGAAGCCCCCGATGCAGAAACCCTATGCACCCGATCAAATATCCACAAAACCGTCTGTAGCTGCCGCCACCATCGTCCCTAGATTGGGGGGATCCGAAGTTCTTCCCGACACCCTGCCGGAGGGGACATCATCCTGGAGGCCTTATCTTCGGTATGATGCGTGAGTAGTTCCACCTTGGACTATGGGTCCATGTAGTAGCTAGATGGTTGTATATCCTCCTTTGTGCTTTCATGTATAGATCTTGTGAGCTCCGTTCATGATCAAGATCTAATCTATTTGTAATCATGCATGTTGTGTTTGCGGGGATCCGATGGATATTAAGATTATTGTGTTGGTTTGATTAATGGTTTTGTCTTTATGATTCTATCATGTCTGTGTTGTTTGTGGTCTTGCATGCTCTCCGTTGTTAGTAGCTATCTTGGCCAAGTAGTTGCTAGTGACTCCAAGAGGGGGTATTTATGTTCGATAGTGGGTTCATGCCTCTAGTTTCCAAGGGAAGTAACAATAATCTCTTCGGTTGTAGATGTGTTGTTGCTACTAGGGCGAAAACAACGGTCTCTTGTTCATGGAACATGTGGACTGTTTACCTTACACACTTTGCTTAAAGCAGTTGTCTGTTGCTTGCAACTTAATACTGTAGGGGGTTCGGATGATAACCTGAAGGTGGACTTCTACTCATAGATGCAGTTGGATGGCGGTCTATGTATCTTGTTGTATTGCCCAATCAACCTCATAGGATCTCTCTGACTAGTAATTGCATTGTTATGCCTTACTCAGTTCCTGTCAATTGCCCTGCTGTAATTTGTTTACCCTTCATGCCATGTTGTTTATCTAAGGAGAGCACCTCTAGTGAACTATGGACCCCGGTCCAATCTTTACCATTGATACATCTTCCATTTTTACTTGTTTACTTGCTACAAATCATTACCTTCCACACCATACGGTTAATCCTTTGTTACAGCAAACCGGTGAGCTTGACAACCTCACTGTTCGTTGAGGCAAAGTCTTGAGTTTGTGTTGTGCAGGTCTCCGCGGTGCTTGCAACACCTGTGTGACATTTCCTTCCTCCTTCTGGTTCGATAACCTTGGTCTCAACTGAGGGAAAACTTGATGCTTGCTGCTTCACAATTTGCTCTTGGGGTTCCCAACAGGCTATGCGTAGACAGTCGTCAAATACCCCCTGCCCAAATCTTGCCGTTGGAGAAATTTGGGGGCGGATTATCCGCCCCCCTTTGGGGCAGACTATCCGCCCTGGGGGAAAATCCGCCCCCAGGACGGAAACTACGGGGAAAACTCCGCCCGCCATACAGAGAGCCACGCAGGCTTGACTTGATGAATTTTCTCGAGGGGGCGGGTTATCCGCCCCCCTCAAGGGGGAAAATCCACCCAGAGCCGTAAAGTCCGGGGGAAACTCCGTACCCCATACAGAGAGCGACGCAGGTCTTGGCTTGAAGAAATTCCTTGAGGGGGTGGATTATCCGCTCTCCAAGGTGCGGACTATCCGGCCTAGCCGGAAAATCCGGCCAAAACTCCGCCCCCTCTCTGGGAGTTGCGTCCTTCTGGAAATGGGGCGGGGAGGATTATCCCCCCCCCAAAAGTAGTTTCTTTTCCTTTTTCAAGATAGATATCTGCAGCACTTCAACACACATCAAATAATCCTTGATATTGTTATCTAACACACAAAACACTAGGGATTATGAAATGTTCTTTCAGATGCATATTGTTGATATTGCTTGTTCTTGTGCTATTTGTATCCAGTCACTCTTATGAACTTTGAAGGTGTCATATGCATCTATTTGCTACTCCATGAGGGACAAGCTTATTGCCACTATGCCATGTTTTCTGTATGTGAAACAAACAAACGTTTTTCAATGCATGTTATTCATGATCTTTGTTTGTAGCCTTTCATGTTGCATGCATAGTTACTTTGTCTTACTGTTAGAACTCCATCTTTCATGCTCATGTTTAGAGTTCTTTGATCCCAGCTTTCAATGCTTGCAAATGGTTTGATCTTGATTTTTATGGTGCATGTCACCTTAAAAATTATTCTTTTTATCACTTACCTACTCGAGGACGAGCAGGAGTTAAGCTTGGGGATGCTTGATACGTCGGAAACGTATCTATAATTTTTTATGTTCCTTGCTTGTTTAGTATCTACTTTGCTTTGCTTTTTCTACACTTTGAGGTGTTTTTATATGTCTTCTGGTACTAACCTTTTTAACAAGATGCCACAATGTCAGTTGCCTGTTTTCTTCTGTTTTTGGTTCCAGAAAGGCAGAAAATCAATATTCTCGGAATTGGACGAGACAAAAGCCAAAGTCAATATTTGACCGTGGGTAGCACGGAGGGAGAAGACGAGACGGAGGAGGGCCTCGAGGGGGTCACACCCCCTGACCACGGGGGTGGGCCCACGCCATGCTTGGGGGGTGCAGCCACCTCGGGCGCCCCCTCAGCCTCCCTCTTCGCCTATAAGAATCCCCTGATGCCTAAACCCTAAGTACCCGATCAATATTCCACAAAACCGTCTGTAGCCACCGCCGCCACCATCGTCCCTAGATCAGGGGGGTCTGAAGCTCTTCCCAGCACCCTGCCGGAGGGGATATCATCCCGGAGGCCTTCTTCTTCATCATGCCAGCCTCCGGTATGAAGCGTGAGTAGTTCCACCTTCGACTACGGGTCCATGTAGTAGCTAGATGGTTGTATCTCCTCCTTTCTGCTTTCATGTCTAGATCTTGTGAGCTCCATTCATGATCAAGATCTCATCTATTTGTAATCATGCATGTTGTGTTTCTGGGGATCCGATGGATATTGAGATTACTATGTCAGATTGATTAATGGTCTTGTCTTATTGATTCTATCATGTTTGTGTTGTTTGTGATCTTTTATGCTCTCCGTTGTTTGTAGCTATCTTGGACAAGTAGTTGCTAGTGACTCCAACAGGGGGTATTTATGCTCGATAGTAGGTTCATGCCTCTATTTAATCTAAGGGAAGTGACAGAAATCTCTAAGGTTGTATATGTGATGTTGCCACTAGGGAGAAAACAATGGTCTCTTGTTCATGGAACAAGTGGATTGTTTACCTTACACAGTTTGCTGAAAGCAGTTTTCTGTTGCTTGCAACTTGATACTGGAGGGGGTTCGGATGATAACCCAAAGGTGGACTTCTAGTCATAAATGCAGTTGGATGGTGGTCTATGCATCTTGTTGTATTGCCCAATCGAATCTCATAGGATCATGATGTCTAGTATGGCATTGTTATGCCTTGCTTAGTCCTGTCAATTTCCCTGTTGTAATTTGTTTACCCAGCATGCCATGTTTGTCTATCTAAGGAGAACACCTCTAGTGAACTAGGGACCCCGGTCCAATCTTTACCATTTATACATCTTCCACTGTTACTTGTTGCAAACCACCATTACCTTCCACACCATAGAGTTTATCATTTTTTATAGTAAAACCAGTGAGATTAACAACCTCGCTATTCATTGGGGCAAAGTATTGAGTTTCTGTTGTGCAGGTCTCCAAGTTGCTAGCAACACCTTTGAGTCGTTTTCCTTCCTCCTACTGGTTCAATAACCTCGGTTTCTTACTAAGGGAAAACTTGCTGCTGTGCTCATCACACCTTTCTCTTGGGGTCTCCCAATGAGGCGTTGCCAACACGCCATCAGGTTTCACCCTGGAGAAAGTTCTCTCTCGCAAAACAATGCTTCCATCAAGACCATTGTCAGGCAAAACCAGGATTTTAACCCTGCAAGATAAGACCGTGAACTTCTTGTGTTGCTGATACGTCCAATTTGCATCACCATTCTATATCATAATTTGCCTGTATTCATTGATATATTTCTTATTAAGAGGTGTTACTTATGTCTTTTCATCTGTTTTTGCATGTTGGATGATTCTTGGAGGATGAACTGCTAGAGTCAGGATTCTGATGGAAAAAGAGGTGTTTTGATGCAATTTCACGAAGATCAGAAAAATACCAGAAAAACTAAAGAAAATCATATTTTCCCAGAATATGAAGAATGCCAGAAGGGGAGACGGAGATGGGCCACAGGAGGCCCACACCCTCCCAGGCGCGGGCCACCCCTAGGCCGCGCCTACAGGGGTGTGGCCTACCTGTCCCACCTCTGGCTCTGCCCTCTCGCCTATATCTTCTCCTCTAAACCCTAAAACACGTGGAGCAACCATAGAAAGATTCCGCCGCCTCTGCGGGGCGGAAAACACCGAGAGAGAAAGAGCTCTCCGGCAGACAGATTTCTACCGGGGAAATTCCTTTCCGGAGAGGGGAGATCGTCACCATCAACACCATCATCAAGCTAGACTTCATCCGGATCATCATCATCATCCACACCATCATCTTCACCAGCACCATCATCGCCACTCCATCCCGCTGTAACAATTGTGTTGAATACTTGCATAGTTCTTAGGGGAAACTTTCCCGGTGTTGATTGCTGTTGTAGTTGATGCTTGTGAGTGGAACCATTGGATTATTGTTTATGTTCACATTGTTATTCATCACCATATCATCTTTGATCTTGATCCATATGATGTCTTGTGAGTAGTTCTTTTAGTTCTTGAGGACATGGGAGAAGTCATGTTGTTAGTCATGGATTTGTGTTGAGATATTATTCAATGGTTTAGTATTTAAGTTGTGGTGCTATTCTTCTAGTGGTGTCATGTGAATGTCGACTACATGACACCTCACCATTTATGGGCCTAGGGGAATGCATTGTGTATTTGTCTACTAATTGTGGGGTTGCCGAAGTGACAGAAACCTGAAACCCCGTTAGGACACCATTGCGCAAGGGAGCATAGGATCTCAGAGTTAAGGTTGTGGTTAGGTTTATATCTTAATTGCTTTCCTGTAGTTGTGGATGCTTGCAGGGGGTTTAATCACAAGTATGTATTAGTCCAAGTAAGGTTGGTACATTAGCATAGGTTCACCCACACAACACTTACAACACCAAAGAAGACTACTCAGCTATTCTAAGCGAAAGCACTTGACAGAATTCTCATGTGTCCTCGAGTGGTCCTTATAAGTATTTCCACCGGCTTGTCCTTTGCTAAGAAAGGATTGGGCCACTGCTGCAATTGTTTATTGTCTTTATTACTTGCACTTTGTTTCTTTGCTTTATTAGAAAACCCCTAAAAATCCATTTTCTAAGTATTTACAGAGATTTCCTACTCTATACCACTAGTCAACACCTTCTGCTCCTCATTGGGATCGACACTCCTATTTATCGAAAGTACTATGATACACCCCCTATACTTGTGGGTCATCAAGACTATTTTCTGGCATCGTTGCCGGGGAGTGAAGCGCTATTGAAGAGTGGAACTGGTAAAGGAAACTTCTACTTTGAGTATTGATTTTTATTTTTGTTTGTTACTTTGTTTCCATTATGGATAACCCACTTGTTTTTCTGTTGGGGAAAAAAACTACCACTGTTAGGGTAGTAGATGAACCACCACCTGTTGAGATAGATCCTTTTAAGAAACCTACAAAGTATTGTTGATCGTGTTATGGATAACTATTATTTAGGGGATGGAAATGTCCACCCTGGTGATCATTTGCTTTTTATCCATGAATTATATGGGTTATTTAGGTGTGCAGGTATCACAACTGAACAGGTGAAGAAGAAGTTACTCTCTATATCCTTGAAAGGGAGAGATGAAGAATGGTATAAGCTGCTTAAGAATGGGCAATCCATGGAATGGGAGTAAATAGTACCTCTCTTTTATTCTAAATTTTATCCTCCCAGTGAAATTCATAAGGATAGGAATCTAATATATAACTTTTGGCCTCGTGATGGATAGAGTACAGCTCAAGCTTGGGGGAGATTGAAGTTACTAATGCTTAAATGTCCTATTCATGAACTCCCTAACAATATTATTATCAATAACTTTTATGCTAGGCTTTCTCTTCATGATAAAGATTTACTAGATGCTTCTTGTGATGGATCATTCACACGTATGAAGGAAGAAGCTAAATGGGATCTCCTAGACCATATTCAAGAGAACACTAAATCTTGGGAGAATGACAAAGGGAGAAAGTCAGGTATAAATTATGATTATGAATGCATAAAATATTTTATGAAAACTGATGACTTCCATGATATTAGTAATGAGTATGGTCTTGACTCCCAAAATATTGCCAATTGTTTTCAGGCTTTTGCCTCTTACATAGAAATTCCTAAAAAGAAGTAGAATAAGTACCATGCACCTTATAAAGATGTTGTTAGTCATGTTCCTGTTAGAAGCACTGAAGTTTGTACTATTAATCATATTTTCCCTGAACCTTATGTTGAGAAAATAACTTTCCTAGCTAAGGTAAAGGAGTATTCTATGATGATTAGTGAGAATAACAAAGGTACAAAGAAAACTATGGAACCTGATGAGAAAATGAATACTAAACCTGTGTTAGCTATTGTGAAAAATCTTGTCACGAAAAATATAGAGGATGAGCACATTGTCTTCTGTGAAGACGCTTCTAAAATTATTTATCATCCTAGTAAAGCTAGAAAAGCTAGTGTCCATGTGCTTTCTGTTAGAATTGGTGATCATTGCTATTATGGTTTATGTGATATTGGTGCTAGTTCTAGTGTTATTCCTTATGAGCTTTACAAGGAAATTATGAATGAAATTGGTCCTTGTGAGCTTGAGGACATTGATGTGGTTATTCACCTTGCTAATAAGGAAACCATTTTCCCTATTGGTATTGTAAGAGATGTGGAGGTCCTCTGCGGTAAGATTAAGTATCATGCTGATTTTCTAGTGCTTAATTCAGCAGCTAGCAAAACTTGTCCTATCATTTTTGGTATACCTTTCTTGAACACTTATGGAGCTATTATAGATTGTAGGAAGGAAAAAGTTTTGACTAAGTTTGATGGAGATTCTTATGAGTTTAATTTTTCAGAATTTTCTAAAGCTCCTTGTGAAAATAGCTTGCCTAATAAATATTTTAGGATGGAACAACTTGCTTCTATTGATCCGGTTTATGACCTTGGACCTCTTTTTGGTAATTATAAGTATGCTCATTCTGATGATAAAGTTGTTGAAAGTGACAGTTATATTGTCAATTTTATTCAAAGTGCTACTGAAAGTTATTATGAGAGAGGGAAACATGGTTTTATGCATCTCAATAATGTTAAGTTTCCCCATTTTATGTTGAAAGATTTGAAGTTTCATTTGTTTTGTCTTCCTATGCTAGTGGTCTTTTGTTTCAACAATTTGTTTTCTCATGATACCCCCATGCATAGGAAGTGGGTTAGACTCAAATGTGTTAGTTATGTGCTTCTTGATGCTCTCTTTCACTTCAGATATTTATCTCCTATTTGAGAATCTTTGAAACTATCAAGCCTAACTTAAAGGCATTAAATAAAAGTACTTCTTGGGAGATAACCCAGTAGTTTTGTCGAGTCTAGGCAGTTATTACCTCAGTAATAACCGCTCCTTATCCTTTTTGTTTTGGTTTTTGTGTCAAGATCCACTACTTTTGGAAAGTGGAGGAGTTGTGAAAAGTGGCTGTCCTGGGACAGATTTTTTGTGCTGCATTGTAAAAAATCATGAAGGAGCTCAGTACTTCGGATGGAGTTCTAACCTTCTTTGCTTGTTCTCCATGTTGTTACCCAACTTTCATTAGTTTTTTCACTTTATGATTTGAGCATCAGAAGGTTTTTGAAAAAAATCTTTACCTGCTGGTCTGTTTTGACAGATTCCTGCCATCACTTGCATTTGCCTCTTACAATGATTCCTTTCCAGATTCTTTTTGGGGCTTCAGGAAAGGAGTTGCTATGGTAGCTTTTGTTTTGATGGATTTTAGTTGAAGTGTGAACCTAGAGGTTTATTGTTTTTGCATACACTACTGTTGCCATTGAGGTTTTGTAAAGCCTTGCATGACAGAAATTTCCAGGAGAAGGAGAAAAGGAATCTGAAGAGTTCGTCTTTGAATAGGTAAAAGTGGTGAAAATAGAAGGTTCGTGAAAACCTTATCTTTTTATATTTTTGATGTTTTTATTACATACGGAAGGTTACGAAACAAAAAAGGAGAGGAAACGGAGACCAGGGTGGCCACATCCACCCTAGGCACGGGCTCCAGCTGGCCACACCTCGAGGGGGTGTGAGCCCCCTGAGCTCCGTCTTTGCCTCATTTTCGCACCAGTACCTTCCTTATGCTTTGAAACTTCATAATATATAACCTCCTGGGTCCCCCGAGGTTCGTGTATCGTGTTCTCGTCATGTTTTCGTTTCGATCTATTTTTGTCAGAAAATCTTCTCAAAGTTTAGAGCACCATGGCCTCCGCCAACGACAAAGGCAAGAAGCCCGAGGAAGATGATCCTCAAAACCCCAAGGAGGAAGATATTTTGGTAGGGGATGAAGAAGACATGGAGGAGGATGAGCATCCGGACACCCGCACTACCATCACAAGCATTGGAGTGGTGGAAAATCCTACCAAGCTTAGGAGGACAGCATGGATGTCTACAGGAGGGAAACCTCCACATCTTGTCTTCGCTCCATGGTCACCTCCTCCACGTACCAAGAATACCTTCCATACTCTTATACATGAGCAACAATACCAACAGGTGCCCAAAGGTTGCCCTCGGTTTGGGATCTGCCTCGCTCTAACCATGCAGGGAAGGAACACACTAAGAAGGAAGGTTGGGGAAAGAATAACAAGGACTGGGATTCTCGGTCCGACATGATCATGAACCGCATTGAGCATAATTCGGAGTTGATTCATACTCTGACCTTCGAGATTGAGGATTTGAGGAAACTTATTGAAGAGCTTATCAAAAGAACACCACCACCACGGAAGGAGTAATTCATCATCAGGTTTGGCATCCCCTTGGCTTGTCCCAAGCTTGGGGAAGTGTCGCGGTATCACATCATTATCTTTTATCTTTTACCTTTTTAGTAGATTCATATCTTTGGTAGAGAAGTTATCTTATAGGTTAGTTTGCATTGTGGAAGTATCTCTCCTTTAGTTGATTATCTATGTATCCCTTGGTGTGAGTGCCTTTATGGAATATTAATGAGAAGTTTCATCTTTTACTTTTTGCACTTCTTATTTTAGTTTGCAATCTCTATTATATGATTCTTTATTCAAGATCTTTTGTGTCTTCAAGGAAAATTGCATGTTTGGCTTTATCACTTGTAGGTTTGCTTGTTTCCTTCAACACTTTTGCTTGCTACCCATCCCTGCTAGCTAAAAACCTGTTTTGAGAAGGCATACTTCTCATGCATCCAACCCCTTTGAACCAAACATGTGCCATTTGTGTCCACCATATCTACCTATTAGCATTATTGCTATTCCAAGCAAATTCTCAAGCTTCATCTATCTTTCGAATTAAAAATTACTTTGTTATGTGAAAACTAGTTAGTAAAGCTCTCACGAACTTGATGGCACACCTTATTTTCTTGCCCCTAATAAACTTGAACCATTGTTTCATCGAAGTTGTATATGCTTGCATCTATATGTTGGGATTAGGAGAACCGTGTTGTCACGGGGAACGCTTTCAACACTTATGGATACATATCCAATTGATATCATGCTCTTTTGTTTGCGGATGTCGTCGGTGTGAAATAAAAGGGGAGCTTGTAAGTCCATGGAGTTATGTATGTGTGTTAGAGAAACGCCTGGGCCGCTAGCCTAAGCCATGCCTAATCATGGTGGAAACTTGAAGCATAACCATAGTGAGCAATATGTGCAGCATCCTCAATAAAAACCTATGCAAATAGAAAATAAAAAGATGGCTGAGATGCTCACTGTATGCTTGCCTTGTCATTTTGATTATGGGATAGCTCCTGTATCATGTGCAAGGGGTATCCAGTTGGCGGTTCTTTATGATACGCATCTACTTACAATGACAAGAACTTACCGGTAACTAAAGTTGAGTAGCATGAGGAGCGGCCCTCGTACTCAAGGGACATGAGATTGCCAACTTATATTTCGTCAAGCATATACTCCATCTTTATTCACTTTAACCATAATCACTTCAAGATGCTTATGATAGGGGCAATGAGGGCTCAAAGCTAGTAAGTACCATAATCTTTTGGAAGCTCTTTATGACTTGAAATCTCTGCTTCCCTCTATGAAGGGCCTTTCTCCTATTTCTAAGTTGAGTCAGTAAACCTACTTCCTCTCTATCTCCAGCAAGCATTTGAGTTGTTGTGTTCCAAGCATCCATATGATGATTTATTCAATCATGTTCTTGTGAAACTGTTTGCCAGCTGTTCTTTGACCAAGAACAAAGTTTGCCAATCCCAATTATGATTTATCTTTATGCATCTTTATTGTGACTCCTATACTTGTTGCAAGCTAAGTTATATAATGGTGAGTTGTTTTCTTCTATGAGTTGTGTAATGGTAGTGTGATGCCTCTTCTCCGTATTCTTTTATCGTCACCTGTGGGCATGTTTACTGAGCTCAATTTTCGCTTGCGGACAAGCGAAGGTCTAATCTTGGGGGGAGTTTATACGTCCAATTTGCATCACCATTCTATATCATAATTTGCCTCTATTCATTGATATATTTCTTATTAATAGGTGTTACTTATGTCTTTTCATCTGTTTTTGCATGTTGGATGATTCTTGGAGGATGAACTGCCGGAGTCAGGATTCTGATGGAAAAAAGAGGTGTTTTGATGCAACTTCGTGAAGATTAGAAAAATACCAGAAAAACTATGGAAAATCATATTTTCCCAGAAAACGGAGAATGCTAGAAGGGGAGGCAGAGATGGGCCACCCCTAGGCCGCACCTACAGGGGGTGTGTCCCACCTCTAGCTCCACCCTCTCGCCTATATCTTCTCCTCGAAACCCTAAAACACGGGGAGCGACCACAGAAAGATTTCGCCACCTCTGTGGGGCGAAAAACAACGGGAGAGAAAGAGCTCTCTGGCAGACAGATTTCTGCCAGGGAAATTCCTTCCCGGAGAGGGGAGATCGTCGCCATCAACACCATCATCAAGCAATACTTCATCGGGATCATCATCATCATCCACACCATCATCTCCACCAGCACCATCATCGCCACTCCATCCCGCTGTAACAATTATGTTGAATACTTGCATAGTTCTTAGAGGAAACTTTCCCGGTGTTGATTACTATTATAGTTGATGCTTGTGAGTGGAACCATTGGATTATTGTTTATGTTCAGATTGTTATTCATCACCATATCATCTTTGATCTTGATCCATATGATGTCTTGTGAGTAGTTCGTTTAGTTCTTGAGGACATGGGAGAAGTCATGTTGTTAGTCGTGGATTTGTGTTGAGATATTATTCAATGGTTTAAGTTGTGGTGCTATCCTTCTAGTGGTGTCATGTGAACGTCGACTACATGACACTTCACCATTTATGGGCCTAGGGGAATGCATTGTGTATTTGGCTACTAATTGTGGGGTTGCCGGAGTGACAGAAACCTGAAACCCCGTTAGGACACCATTGCACAAGGGAGCGTAGGATCTCAGAGTTTAAGGATGTGGTTAGGTTTATATCTTAATTCTTTCCTATAGTTGCGGATGCTTGCAGGGGGTTTAATCACAAGTATGTATTAGTCCAAGTAAGATCGATACATTAGCATATGTTCACCCACACAACACTTACAACACCAAAGAAGACTACTCAGCTATTCTAAGCGAACGCACTTGACAGAATTCCCATGTGTCCTCAAGAACGTTTGGTCCTTATAAGTGTTTCCACCGGCTTGTCCTTTGCTAAGAAAGGATTGGGCCACTTGCTGCAATTGTTTGTTGTCTTTATTACTTGCACTTTGTTTCTTTGCTTTATCAGAAAACCCCTAAAAATCCGTTTATTAAGTATTTACAGAGATTTCCTGCTCCATACCACTAGTCAACACCTTCTACTCCTCATTGGGATCGACACTCCTATTTATCAAAAGTACTACAATACACCCCCTATACTTGTTGGTTATCAGTTGATGCCCCCACTAACAAATCCACTGCTACAAATTACGAATCACCAAGCCAGATTCCTCAGCACCAAAGACTCGAACCACCTTTGCTAGTCCTCAAATATTTGCTTTCATAATATTCTTCGCCATTGACTTCACCATGGACCGAAAATGATATGTCCCATGATGGTAACAGACAACAGAGCTTCACAATGCTCCATCTGAAACCAAACGGTCATAAAATACGCGAGTGCGTACGATTGAATCCCTTCCGATCCAGCATACTCCAGGCATGATGCGCCCAAGGGAGATCGCTAGCTGAGCCTTCCGGAACACGACAATCCTCATGGATCAACGACGACATGCATCCAGCAGGTCTTCTTATTTGCGCAGGCGAAACCCAAGGACCACCTCCATTATTTGTGAGACTCGCAGGCCCTCACGCCGCCAGTCAACTCCCTGCAACAACGACATCGGAGGAGAGGGAAACCCACTCACTACCATAGGAAATCGGCGTGCCCAGGCCACAACACACGACCCTAGATAGGCCCATCGGGTGTAGATCGGAGCCCAAAAGCCCGTATCCGGTCGTGAGGCATAGACCGCCCGCCATCGACAATCGGCGCGCCACTCCTCGTCGTCGTCCACCGGAGAAACTCAGGCCCCAGTCAGGAAGACCGTGCCACACCATGCCCACCGCGAGCTCCCCACCTTCCCCCGTGTGTACACCCCGCAGAACTCCTCTCCCCCTCCCCCTCATTAAACGGCAAAGGCACTGCCACCGCCACCGGGATCGGTAGCAATGACCACCGAAGCAACATGGGTAGGGGGGCTCTAGGGGTGAAGGTAGGGGAGGGCCCCCATAGCCGCTAGAGTCGTCGAGTGGCGGCTCCGTAGGGTTAAGGACACGGTGGTGGTGCACGCCTTCTCGCTGCTCGGCGGAGTGGCGTGCCTGTACATGCACGACGAGAGCATTCTACACATGATGTTGGTCATCTAGCGTGAGCGGAGACACCACCATGGACACGCTTGCCGTTCTCCTGGCCTCGTTCCCTACCGTCTTGGGGTCGTGTTGGCTCCCGAAGCCTGCGGACGACGCCGACAGCGAGAAGATGAGAGAGAAGTAAGAACATCATGAGAGAGTGAGGGATCACAAGATTGTAATACATAATTGGCAAGGTTTTTTTTGTATAAATCTATCTATGTGCCATTGGTCAAACTTAGTCAAACAAGTTTAGAATCCAACTTATACCAGGATTTATTGATACTTCATGTGCGAACGACGTGGATTTTGACTTTAGGGTCTAAACTGCCAAAACTCTAAGAGCTTAGGTTTTAAAATATATTTTTCAGGCATGCGCCACATATATGGTCCGTGGGCTACTGTACTCTTTAAACAAAGCAGAAATTTTCAACGTTCAACCGTACGTTTTCAGTTTACCGCGCAAGAAACATCTTTGGAAAAAGCAAAGCAACAGTATTCGTTTTGCAAGGACATAAGCAAAGCGTCATGCATCCTGTGCACTCCATGCTTTTTTTAATGGAGAAGCAAGGGCTTCTGTCATGCATGGAGCCTCAAGCAACGAATATTTTATGGACATAAAAGGCCGATCGGGTCGCCACCACCGCCAAAGGCAAACAATATTTTATGTTGCTACCTCAACTTCAAATCTGTTGCTCTTGAAACTGCTGTCGAGGGGCTGTTGTTTCGACATCTCTCTAGAGGTGGAAGATGATATCCAGGTTAGCTCTTCTTACCTTGCCAGCCTTTTTACCTTTAGCCCATGATGGTACTAATGTCTAAAGCCTAGAGGTCAAGTTTCACAATGCATCCACTGAACAATCAACGGCAGAATGGTAGCATCTCAGATCATCTACCGCGATGGCCTACCACCTAGGTGGAAGCTAGCCCATTTAACCCTTATGAGGCACATGACAATATCAATCCACTACGGAAACAAATCAATACGCCGACGGCTATATGTCGGGCCGTTGGCATAGGCCCCGAGGCGGGCAGCTGAGCAAATCGGCCGTCGGTCTAGGTTGGCCATCGGCATAGGATGTGGTAGGCTGAACGCAGATGTCGGCTAGAACGGGCCTTCGGCGTAGTGGATTGGCCGTGAAGGCCATGAGATGGCGTTAAGGCTACTGATGGCTAAGCCGCCGGCCTAGGTCTCACACCTACTCCGACGGCAAAAGCCCTAGACATAGCTATTTTCTCTTTTTGCCTCAATAATCCTAAAAAAATCATAACTAAATCATTCTAATTCATAAAAATACATATAATATATCAAAAATTGCAGAAAAATAAAATATATCTAAATAAACCCAAATATTACATATTTGTGATGAATAAATTATAAAAACATTACATATACTTTCGTATAACACATTTTCCATTTTCCAAGTGCCAAAAACAGTGTGTTTTATGAAGCAACCAACAAATGAAGGTTTCAAAGTGGTACCACCTCATTTTAAAAAAACTAGGCCATCTTGCATGGACAATGCCCCATTTGGGCTATCTTAAACCTTTCCGTCAATCCCTTTTGAAAAAGACAAATTCCTGACGAATCGGCAGGACGTCGGTCAGATTTGAACTACAGATACATGATCTGATGTTCATCATTTTTTGAAAAATCATTTTTAGGTTCACAATATGCTATTTTATCAGAGATCCACTGCAAGTTTACCAAGGCTCAGCCCCGAGATAAAAATCTTCATGCCCACTATTTTGACCATAGTTTGTAACGGGCATAAGATATTCAAAAACGATCCAAACAATGTATAATCTCCACGTGGTGTCATATTATGTGACATAGTTGCAAGAAAATAATTAAACTTGGTATATTGATTGCATTAAAAACCCTTATGACAAATGACCTATTATGTTCAAGATTTCATGGTTTTCAGGCAAAATGACTAATCTTATGGCTAGAATCGTGAAATAGTTTATGATAACGTGTCCATATTGTGCACATATATGCATCATGAGATGGTGAACAATGCTGCAGGGGAAGTTTTCCTTTTTGTCGCATCAGAAATCCATTTTCTATTTTCTGAGAGAAAAATCGGGATATTTTGTGAAAGCAACCGCCAAATGAAAGTTTTAAAATGGTACCACCCCATTTTTCAAAAATACTAGGCTACCTTGCATGGACAATGTCTCAACCAGGGTTTCTTAAATTTTTCCGTTCACCCCTAGTGAAAAAAAACAAATTCCTGCCGAATTAGTAGGAAGTAAGTCAAATTTGAACTATAGGTACATGACCTGATGTTCATGATTTTTTGAAAAAAAATCATTTTTAGATTCACAATATGCTATTTCATAGAGATTCACTGCAAATTTAGCGAGGCTCGGCCCCGAGTTAAGTACTTTTTAGAATCCTCAAATTCAAAATGGAAATTGTAATATGATTTTTTGAAGATTTGAACACTATTAAATGAATTTTATTTAAAAAGACATGATGCATGATTAAAAATATGATAGGGATGTCATGTTTGGATTATTCTCATTTTTATGATCAATTTATACATATTATTTGTCGAATTCCGATTTACAGATTTAAAGATATGAATTATTCCATATTAAAGAGAAAAAGGCAAAAAAATTATTTTATGTCATTTGAATTCAAGATTATTATTAATTATTCATTTTTTTTTACTTAAATAATTGTTTGAAATTTAAAAAATAAAGGCGCCTGACACCATGCTCCAAGGGTTAATAAGATTGATATGGTAGTATTATCAATAATGTCTAATTTCTTTATTAGAAGCTCATCTGAAAGGAACATATAAGTTAAGCATGCTAGGGCTGAAATAGTGTGAGAATAAGTGACCGATAGGAAAGTTTGACCATGAGTATAATTTGACTGAAGATTAAGCGTACTTAGAGTTTGAAAAAAGAGATGCTTGTGAGATTAATGAGTCAAACAATTCAAAAATAGAAAAAACTGGATTTTTTTTAAAAACTAGGCCAACATCTAAGCCATCAGCGTATCCAAACGGCCGTTAGTAGTTTAGGTAGGGCCCATCTAAGCTATGACGACGGCTAAACCATCGGCGTAACTGCTATGCTGACGGTTTACCAACGACAAACGTGTCTATGCCGACGACATAGCTCTACGCCAACGGCAATTTAGCATATGCCGATGGCCGCCGTCGGCGTACCATGTGTTTATCACATAGTCCATTGATATTTCAAATTTCAACGTCGCTTGTCCCTGCTTGGTAAATTGATAGCCATGCATCAGCGTGCTTTGTAATAATTAGTTAGAATTAATATAGGATATCTTAAACTGTTTTTGACTCAAACATATACATAGCAACAACCAACCAGCCATAGAGTTTGTCAAAAGATTTAGAGTAAATTCCTGTTTTTACCCTCTAGTTCGTCATTTTGACACTAATTACCCCATTTAGCACATTTTCATTCTAATTATCCCATTTAGTGAATGTTCGCCAAATTTTACCCCTCCTAATAAACTTCGCAAGAGAAAATACCTACGGAAGCACCTTTTGCCGACTGGGCCTTGGATCCAAAGGCGGCGATCGGCATAAAAATATAATGCTCTCCCACATACGATCTACTATAAGGAATATTTTCTCACATGGTTTATTAGGTTAATTTTTCTAGTAGATTTTATCTCTCGTCGCCGACCCAACAAATATATATGTTCTGGTCTCACCACTCACCACACTCATCGATCTTTGGACTAATATATTGCTTTTCTTGACGTGGACCAATCTATTGCTGATTAGAGGTATATATGTGTTCATCAATTTGTACGAATGATTTAGGCGCGGCTTAGAAAAAACTAAATGGTTCGGCTCGTGCAATCAGCCATGTTCATGCGCAAAATCTAACAGAGAAGAAACCTATCACTACGGGAAAAAATGTCGCTGCCGTGTAGACACGTCTTTGCCGTGTGCCAAACGCACCGGAATACGGCAAAGACAGTCTTTGCCGTGTGTAACTCAGAAAATACACGGCAAAGTACGTGAACACGGCAAATTTCTAAAAAAGAACACGGCAAAGACCCATAAAGAAACACGGCAAAGAAAATACACTCGACAAAGTTGACAACGGCACACGGCATAGGTGTTATCACGGCAACGAGGTAGGACCCGTGACCCCACAAGTCCATTTAACGGGAGGAGCTAACGGCCGCAGACGGTGGTCTCTTTGCCGTGTGCCCTCGCCGGTCCTTTGCCGTGTGTATTCTGCAGTACACACGGCAAAGACCCTTTGCCGTGTGTATTCTATAGTACACACGGCAAAGGGCCTTTGCCGTGTGTATTTCGCAGTACACACGGCAAAGCTTTTTTTTTCTTTTTTTTTGTCTTTTATCACATTACTCTTAGGAAATCATTAAAAAATCATTCTAATTCAGAAAAATACAAATAATATATCAAAATTTGCAGAAAAATAAGATTTATCTATATACACTCAAAAATTAGATATTTATATTGAATAAGAATCTTCATGCTCGCCGTTTTAACCATAGTTTTAAACATGCATAAAAAATTCAAAAACGATCGAAATAATGCGAAACCTTCGTGTGGTGTCATATTATGTGGCATGGTTGCAAGGAAAAATATCAAACTTGTTATTTTGAATATGTCTCAAAAAAAACCTTCACAAAATGACCTATCTCATTCGAGGTTTTCTGGCTTTCGGGTCAAATGACCAATGTTATGGCTCGAATCAAGACATAGTTTGTGATAATCTGTCCATATTGTGCATGCATGTGCATTATGGAATGGCGCATAATGTTGTAGGAGGAAGTTTTTCTTTTCGTCGCACCAAAAAGGCATTTTTCATTTTACGAGCTAAAAAACGGGGAATTTTATGAAGCAACCACCAAATAGCTAATTCAAAATTCTACCACCCCATTTTTCAAAAATACTAGACCACCTTAAATGTACAATGTCCCAACGGGGGGATCTCAAACCTTTCCGTCTACTCTAGGTGAAAAAGACAAATTCCTGCGGAATCGGTAGGAAGTGGGTCAGATATGAACTACAGGTACATGATCGGATGGGCATAATTTTTTACAAAAATCATATTTATATTCACAATATGCTATTTCATCAGAGATCCAGTGAAATTTTAGAGAGGCTCAGCTTCGAGCAAAGAATCTTTATACCCGTCGTTCGACAAAGTTTGTCGATAGTTTAAAGAGTCATAAAAAATTCAAAAACGATCGAAACAATGCGAAACCTTCGCGTGGTGTCATATTATATGACATGGTTGCAAGGAAAAATATCAAACTTGTTATATTGAATATGTCTCAAAAAACCTTCATAAAATGACCTATCTCATTCGAGGTTTCCTGGCTTTCGGGTCAAATGACCAATGTTATGGCTAGAATCAAGGCATGGTTTGTGATAATCTGCCCATATTGTGCATGCATGTGCCTCATGGAATGGTGAACAATGTTGCAGGAGGAAGTTTTTCTTTTCGTCGCACCAAAAAGCCATTTTCCATTTTCTCAGGAAAAAAAGAGAGATTTTATGAAGCAACCACCAAATGGATAATTGAAAATGCTACCACCCTATTTTTCAAAAATACTAGACCACCTTAAATGGATAATGTACCAACAGGGGTATCTCAAATCTTTCTTCCCACTCCAGGTGAAAAAGACAAATTCCTGCGGAAACGGTAGGAAATGGGTCAGATATGAACTACATGTACATGATCTGATGGGCATGATTTTTTACAAAAATCATTTTTAGGTTCACAGTATGCTATTTCATCAGAGATCCAGTGAAAGTTTAGAGAGGCTCAGCTCCGATCTAAGAATCTTCATACCCGTCGTTCGACAAAGTTTGTCGATAGTTTAAAAGAGTCATAAAAAATTCAAAAACGATCGAAACAATGCAAAACCTTCGCGTGGTGTCATATTATGTGACATGGTTGCAAGAAAAAATATCAAACTTGTTATATTGAATATGTCTCAAAAAAACCTTCACAAAATGACCTATCTCATTCGAGGTTTTCTGGCTTTCGGGTCAAATGACCAATGTTATGGCTAGAATCAAGGCATAGTTTGTGATAATCTGTCCATATTGTGCATGCATGTGCATTATGGATTGGAGAATAATGTTGCAGGAGGAAGTTTTCCTTTTCGTCGCACCAAAAAGGCATTTTTCATTTTACGAGCGTAAAAAGCGGGGAATTTTTTGAAGCAACCACCAAATGGCTAATTCAAAAATCTACCACCCCATTTTTCAAAAATACGAGACCACCTTAGATGTACAATGTCCCAACGGGGGATCTCAAACCTTTCCGTCTACTCTAGGTGAAAAAGACAAATTCCTGCCGAATCGGTAGGAAGTGGGTCAAATATGAACTACAGGTACATGATCGGATGGGCATAATTTTTTACAAAAATCATATTTAGAATCACAATATGCTACTCATCAGAGATCTAGTGAAATTTTAGAGAGGCTCAGCTTCGAGCAAAGAATCTTCATACCCGTCGTTCGACAAAGTTTGTCGATAGTTTAAAGAGTCATAAAAAATTCACAAACGATCGAAACAATGCGAAACCTTCACGTGGTGTCATATTATATGACATGGTTGCAAGGAAAAATATCAAACTTGTTATATTGAATATGTCTCAAAACAATCTTCATAAAATGACCTATCTCATTCGAGGTTTCCTGGCTTTCGGGTCAAATGACCAATGTTATGGCTAGAATCAAGGCATATTTTGTGATAATCTGCCCATATTGTGCATGCATGTGCCTCATGGAATGGTGAACAATGTTGCAGGAGGAAGTTTTTCTTTTCGTCACACCAAAAAGTCATTTTCCATTTTCTGAGCGAAAAAAATGAGAGATTTTATGAAGCAACCACCAAATGGATAATTTAAAATGCTACCACCCTATTTTTCAAAAATACTAGACGACCTTAAATGGATAATGTCCCAACGGGGGTATCTCAAACCTTTCTGCCCACTCCAGGTGAAAAAGACAAATTCCTACCGAAACGGCAGGAAATGGGTCAGATATGAACTACAGGTGCATGATCTGATGGGCATGATTTTTTACAAAAATCATTTTTAGGTTCACAATATGCTATTTCATCAGAGATCCAATGAAATTTTAGAGAGGCTCAGCTCCGAGCTAAGAATCTTCATACTCGTCATTCGACAAAGTTTGTCGATAGTTTAAAAGAGTCATAAAAATTCAAAAATGATCAAAACAATGCGAAACCTTCGCGTGGTGTCATATTATGTGACATGGTTGCAAGGAAAAAATATCAAACTTGTTATATTGAATATGTCTCAAAAAAAACCTTCACAAAATGACCTATCTCATTTGAGGTTTCCTGGCTTTCGGGTCAAATGACCAATATTATGGCTAGAATAAAGGCATAGTTTGTGATAATGTGCCCATATTGTGCACGCATGTGCATTATGGAATGGCGAATAATGTTACTGCAGGAAGTTTTCCTTTTCCTCGCACCAAAAAGCCATTTTCTATTTTCCGGGCATAAAAACGGGGGATTTTATGAAGCAACCACCAAATGGATAATTCAAAATTCTACCACCCCATTTTTCAAAAATACTAGACCACCTTAAATGTACAATGTCCCAACGGGGGGATCTCAAACCTTTCCGTTTACTCTAGGTGAAAAAGACAAATTCCTGCTGAATCGGTAGGAAGTGGGTCAGATATGAACTACAGGTACATGATCGGATGGGCATAATTTTTTACAAAAATCATATTTAGATTCATAATATGCTATTTCATCATAGATCCAGTGAAATTTTAGAGAGGCTCAGCTTCGAGCTAAGAATCTTCATACCCGTCGTTCGACAAAGTTTGTCGATAGTTTTAAAGAGTCATAAAAAATTCAAAAACGATCGAAACAATGCGAAACCTTCGCGTGGTTTCATATTATATGACATGGTTGCAAGGAAAAATATCAAACTTGTTATATTGAATATGTATCAAAAAATCTTCATAAAATGACCTATCTCATTCGAGGTTTCCTGGCTTTCGGGTCAAATGACCAATGTTATGGCTAGAATTAAGGCATAGTTTGTGATAATCTGCCCATATTGTGCATGCATGTGCCTCATGTAATGTTGAACAATGTTGCAGGAGGAAGTTTTTATTTTCGTCGCACCAAAAAGCCATTTTCCATTTTCTGAGCGAAAAAAATGAGAGATTTTATGAAGCAACCACCAAATGGATAATTTAAAATGCTACCACCCTATTTTTCAAAAATACTAGACCACCTTAAATGGACAATGTACCAACGGGGGTATCTCAAACCTTTCTGCCCACTCCAGGTGAAAAAGACAAATTCCTACCGAAACGGTAGGAAATGGGTCAGATATGAACTACAGGTACATGATCTGATGGGCATGATTTTTTACAAAAATCATTTTTAGGTTCACAATATGCTATTTCATCAGAGATCCAGTGAAAGTTTAGAGAGGCTCAGCTCCGAGCTAAGAATCTTCATACTCGTCGTTCGACAAAGTTTGTCGATAGTTTAAAAGAGTCATAAAAAATTCAAAAACGATCAAAACAATGCGAAACCTTCGCGTGGTGTCATATTATGTGACATGGTTGCAAGGAAAAATATCAAACTTGTTATATTGAATATGTCTCAAAAAAAACTTCACAAAATGACCTATCTCATTCGAGGTTTCCTGGCTTTCGGGTCAAATGACCAATATTATGGCTAGAATCAAGGCATAGTTTGTGATAATATGCCCATATCGTGCATGCATGTGCATTATGGAATGGCGAATAATGTTGCTAGAGGAAGTTTTCCTTTTCCTCGCACCAAAAAGTCATTTTCTTTTTTCCGGGCATAAAAACGGAGGGTTTTATGAAGCAACCATCAAATGGATAATTCAAAATGATACCCCATTTTCACAAGATTATATGGATGTCATATTTGTATTCCTCATATTTTTCTGATTGATTTAGACATTTTATTTGTCGAATTCCTATTTACGGATTTAAATATATGAATTATTCCATATTAAATAGAAAAAGGAAATAAAATAAAATCATTTTATTTTTTATTTGGATTCAAGATTATTATTACTTTTCATTATTGTTTACTTAAATAATTGTTTGGAATCTACAACTGAGATGTGTGACATCATGGCCTAAGAGTTAATTGCATTGATATGGAAGTATTAGTAACAAGGTATGATTTCTTTCTTGGTAGCTCATTCGGAAGGAACGAAGAAGTTAAGCGTGCTAGGCATAGAGTAGTGTTAGGATGGGTGACCACAGGGGAAATTTGATTATGAATGCAATTTGATCTAATATTTAACATAAAAAGGGTTAAAATATTCTATATGAGATTATCAAGTAAATAATATTCAAAAAAGTTTGAAACAAAATTATATTTTTTATTTTTTTTTAAAAACGGTAGTTTCTTTGCAGTGTACTTTTTCCACGAGACACACGGCAAAGACAGCTTCTTTGTCGTGTACTTTTCAAGAAGACACACGGCAAAGACAACTTTTTTGCCGTTTACTTTTCGAGAAGACACACGGCAAAGAATAGACAACATCATCTCCGCAGGAACCGTTATCTTACTTTACTTTGCCATGCCTACGCATGAGACATACGGCAAATCCTTTGCCGTGTCTTATTTAGAAAACACACGGCAAAGGGACTTTGCCCTAGCGAACGTTGCCGTGTGGCATTTGCCGTGTTCTGAAAGGCCTTTGCCGTGTCTTTTGGCCACACGGCAAAGAGCCTGTGTGCCGTAGTGTATAGGATGTGTCGGACCTAACAGCGTAGACTCACATATTGATACACTATAAAAGCCTTAAAAGAGATAAAAGTTGGCAAAACTTTCACTAAATGGGGTAACTTGGATAAAAAATTATTAAACAGAGTAATTAGCTAGTGTCACTAAAGATAAACTAGAGGTTAAAAAGTGGAATTTACTCAATGATTTAATACAAAAGTGCAAGTTGCAACTTCTTAAACAAGGCTTGGAAATGTGCTAATTATCCAAGAAAGTTACTTGGTGATGTACAAATTTATTCTTCAAATTCTTTTCCGAAACCTTTTTTGTTAATTTACCCTAATTTCCTCGTTATTATAATTTTCAGTGGCGATACAATAGCAGGAGTGGTAAAGCCAGTGGAACAAGTATGGAACACATGGGGATACCATGTGCTAGTCCTGATGAGCTTCGCGCTGCAGGTCACCCTCCTCATCTTGGCTGAGGTCCGTCGACGCAGAAAGTCCTCTGTGATAAGTTGTGTTGTGTGGTCAGCATACATGCTGGCCGACACAATGGCGGTATATGCCCTGGGGCATTTCTTTGTTAGCAGCAGGTCGACTCAGCACCAGCTTATGGCTCTTTGGGCGCCATTGCTGCTGGTGCACCTTGGTGGCCAGGACAACATCACGGCCTATGCCGTCGAGGATAACCGGCTGTGGCTGCGCCACCTGCAGAATTTGGGCGTGCAGGTCCTAGCAGCTGCCTATGTCCTCTACCAATCTTCCATTCTCGAGTCTGACCTGGCTTCGTGAGGCCACTATCCTCATATTTGTGGTTGGTGTTCTCAAGTATGGGGAGAGTATGGGCTCTCAGCGTACAAAGAATGTGCAGTGGTGAGCTACTATGGCTGGAACGTCATGAAGGCAACGAGGGAACTGAAATGGAGGTGATTGTGGACAACATTTATCACAAGATCCAGATGCATCTCTCGAAGATGTACAGCGTCCTCTATACCAAGGCAGTGGTTATGTGCACATGGCAAGGCATCTGTATCCGTGTCATCTCCTCACTGGCCACTCTTGCCGCGTTCATACTGTTCCATCTATTCAGTGATAAAGATGGTTATAATAGAGTAGATGTGGCTGCCACTTACATCCTGCTAGTTGGTGCCGGCGTCCTGGAGATCACGTCAGTGTTGAGGCTTATATTCTCCACCTGGGCAATGCAGGGCATGATGAGATCGAATCGGAGTTGGTGTAAGGCTATTGGCCTTCGTCTTGGATCTGTTCGGAAACGCGCCTACTCGTCAATGCGGAAAGCAGATGTACATGCAATGTACTGGTCAGGCTCTATGGGTCAACTAGACCTGATGACCTTGTGTAGTCGCACGAGAGACATCGACTCTCGAAGCAGAAAAATCATGAGATGGATGGGGTGGTGTGGCCGGTGGTGGATTAAGCGGGATTTCTCGTGGTCCATCCCTGTCCCGATAGAGATCATCGAGATGCTGATGCATGCCGACCAAGATCTGCACCCGCATGCGTTGGGCGGTGTTGGATTTGAGGAAGAAATTGGTAGGGCCATCAACGAGATGCGATTTGAACAAGATAGAATCCATATGGGAATTGAAAGAAAAATAATTAGAGTGAACCAGAAATCGGAAGAGAACACAATGCGGCAGGAAATGGAAATTAGAAAGAAGGAGAGATTGGAAGAGCTGATGAAGATGGTTAAGCACCACCTCGACCAATCAGAGCTTCGCTTCCTGGGTATAAGTAGCATGGGCTTTGCCGTTGAAATGGAAAGACTCCTCCGGGGTAAGAACCTGGAACAGAACATCCTCGTCTGGCACATCGCGACTGATGCCTACCTCAAGTGGTACAAGCAGCAACAAGACCAGGTCCAGGACCCCAGGGACAGGGTGAATGGCCTTGCCAAGGCAACGGAGGCGCTCTCCAATTACATGATTTTCCTACTTGCAGCACATCCCTTGCGTCATTATGGCTCTCCTTCTCACCGAGCATGCTCATTCTACAATAGAGTGAATCATCCCGAACACATACCCATTGACGATAGAAGAAGTTGGATGGTGGTCTATAAGGAAACTGAGGCAATATTTGAGACCGGATCTAAGCTTGGCAAAAAGCTGATTGACAGAGGCAACCAAGGTGTCTTCGTTAAATCCATTGCCCATCTTTGGGTGCATCTCCTGAAAACTGTTGAGGACCAGTTGGGTGAGGATTTTCATGTCAAACAGCTGAGCAATGGCAGCGAGTTCCTGACCGTCCTTAGCATTCTGGTGAAATACACCCAGCCGGCGGCCGAATGGCGCCAAGAGGATCTTCCTCGTAATCGCCGTCGTCGTCATCCTAAATTCTTTAGCCAGGTGAATGAAATAGTGTAGATCGTTAGCTGCTAGTCCACGTTGGATTTGCCCATTTTCTGCAACAACCGCGGTCGTCATGGAACAATATATAAACCAACGTGTCTTGTGTCTGTCGTGTTCAACCTAGCATGTTACTATCCTACTGAATTTATATTGTCTCTTGTCATGTTAATGTGCAACGGATTGTGTTGGGAATATGCCTAAAAGGCAATAATAAAATTGTTTATTATTATATTTCATGTTTATGATAATCGTTTATTATCCATGCTATAATTGTATGATCCAGAGACTGAATACATGTGTGGATAAATAAACGACACTGTGTTCCTAGTGAGCCTCTTATGACTAGTTCATTAGTCAAGTGATGGTTATCGTCTCCTAACCATGGACTTGCAATGTCGCTTGATAACGAGATCATATGCATGATATGATGGACAAACCCAATTTAAAGTGTAGCATTCGATCGTGTCATTTAGTTTGATTGCTACCAATTTTTACATGTGTCAAGTATCGTTTCCTTAGACCATGAGATTATGTTACTCCGGGTACCAGAGAAATACTTGATAAACATCAAATGTGTCTTCGTAACTGAATGATTTTAATTTAAAAACATGGCTTTTAGGTGTCTCCGATGGAATTTTTTGAGTTGCTTGAATCAAGACTGGGACTTTGTTCCTCCAAGTGGCAGAGAGATGTCTCTTGGCCCTCTAGGTAGTATAGTATCCTTAAGTTTGCAAGCATGTGACTAAGGTGTTCACTCACGAGGATCCTATGCTATGTAACGAGTAAAGAGAATTTGCCGGTAACAAGATTGAACTAGGTATGGCGAAACCGATGCTCAAATCTCAGGCAAGTAATATATCACGAGATAAAGAAAATCGGATACAAGATTAATTGAATCATTGACATCATGGTTCAACCGATAAAAGAAATTCATTAAATGTGTGGAAACTAGTATGGATATCCTGGTCCCACCGCTGGTTATTGACTAGAGAGGTATGTCCATCATGTCTGCATGTTCTTAAACTTGTAGGATCGTACACTTAACACTTTGATGTCGCTAAAGTTCGATGAGATAAAATATGGCGTAATCAAATATTGATTCAAAGTCTCAGATTAGATCCTTGATTTCACTAGAAGTTTCAGAATGGTCTCGAGATAAATATACTATGGAAAGGAAGAGGATTAATGATTTATTAATTAATTGAATTAATAAATATTAATGTATATATTTATTTATTAGAAATAAATATAAGTTAAATTAGCTCATAGGAAGAGGCCTACATGGGTCAATTTTTGATTGGTCCATGAAGAGACCCAACATGTGGACAAAAGAGAAAAGAGAAAAGAAAAAAGAAAAAAGAAAAAAAGAAAAAAAAGGGCCACATGTCATGTGCCATTGGGCCACATGGGCCGTGTGCTCATGTCCACCTGAGGAACTGGCCACGTGCTTGATCGGTCAATGGGATCAATACTAGGTGTGCGTCCATTGGTCCCGGCGGTGCTCCGCTCCAGAGCCCGCCCGCCGATCCTACGTTTTATCGTCCTCATCACTATCAATTTTATGCCTCTTCAGGTGCAGGTCTCTCTTGGATTGTGGATTGTTAGGGGGTTTGCCGTGATAGGGCAAAGGTGTCCGATCTTTCGATGAGATAGCGATAATCGATTTGGTGGAGTTTGGGCTTGACGATCCGACTACACGTGCGAGCACGAGCGCCAATGCAATCGCTAGGCCAATCTCCTGGAGGTTACCGATCCTGCGTGAACACGATCAGCCTGACCAGCGAGGGTCTTAATTCCTACCTGAAATCGAGAACAAGTAAGAACCAATATTGCAATCAAGATATTGCGGATTAAGAGGAAAGCTTTATTGAAGAGGTGGGATCCTGAATAGGCGCGAAGTACAAGAGGCCTCTGCGACGCTCGAGCCTTGGCGAAGTTGCTATGATGGCTAACTTAATGTCTAAACAAAATCCGAGTCTATGGGGTCGGCTATGGGGAGTATTTAAGGGCTAAAAGGTGGGGTTTCGGCCAGCCATGGAAGTGGTGGCCGAATCCAACCCTAAAAGTCCTTTTCCCCTCACATACGGACTCTAAAAAGTGGCTAATTAAAATCCTGCGAAAATTACATGGGCCTGGCCCAAAATAAAGGTGCCGCAGCACCATATTAAGCTATGGACGAATTCGTAAAGTATTAATCTTGAATATTTCGTCCAAGCCTTCTTTCTTCATTATGGAGGCCTCAAAGTTCTGAAATCTTCATCCGTGGCCTTCTCTTGGATCATCACATGCTTGCTGCCATCTCCATGCATGGCCATGCTCCAATGCTTGTCCCTCTCATCCATGCTTGGTCCATCATTCCTAAGAGTAAGAAATACATCTGATTTAGGCAGCATCATATTCGCATGTATGTGAGGAATAGTTCCAAGAAACGAAAGTACCTGATAGTTAAGTTGTTTGGCACGAGATCTTGTGATGGGTCCTTGTATGTGTGTTGATATAGGTACAACAGTTGTATCAATAGTAGGGATGTCCACATCATGCTCCCCTTCTTGAATTGAAGTCATCCTCGACGCAATCTCGTCTTCCTCACCAAAGTAAGGCTTCAAATCTGCAATGTTAAACGTAGGACTAACCGTACCAAAGTCGGCAGGCAACTCAAGTTTATATGCATTATCATTTATTTTCTCTAACACCTTAAAGGGACCAGCAGCATATGGCATTAACTTAGACTTGCGTAAATCAGGAAAACGATCTTTATGCAAATGTAACCAAACAAGATCGCCAACATCAAACACAACATGCTTTCTCCCTTTATCCCCAACAAGTTTATACTTAGCATTCATGTGTTCAATGTTATCTTTAGTAGTCTTATGCAAGTTTAATATCAATTCAGCACGTTGTGTAGCATCCAAATTATGTTGCACCGAAGAAGGTAAAGGCAATAAATCAATAGGTGCACGAGGAACAAAACCATACACAATCTCAAATGGGCACATCTTTGTGGTAGAATGCAACGAACGATTATAAGAAAATTCTATATGAGGTAAACACTCTTCCCACAATTTTAAGTTCTTCTTTAAAACAGCCCGCAACATAGTAGACAAAGTTCTATTTACTACTTCAGTTTGACCATCAGTTTGGGGATGACATGTAGTACTAAAGAGCAATTTAGTCCCCAACTTAGCCCATAAACATCTCCAAAAGTGGCTAAGAAATTTAGTATCACGATCAGAGACAATAGTATTTGGCACACCATGCAAACGAACCATTTCACGAAAGAACAAATCAGCAATATGCGCAGCATCATCCGTTTTATGACAAGGAATAAAGTGTGCCATCTTAGAAAACCGATCCACAACAACAAAAATACTATCCCTCCCCTTCTGTGTTCGTGGCAATCCCAAAACAAAGTCCATAGAAATATCCTCCCAAGGAACACTAGGAACAGGAAGAGGCATATATAAACCATGTGGATTAAGGCGAGACTTAGCTTTTTGACAAGTAGTGCAGCGTGCCACAAATCTCTCAACATCTCGACGCATACGGGGCCAAAATAAGTGTGCAGCAAGAACATCCTCCGTCTTCTTGACACCAAAGTGTCCCATCAATCCTCCTCCATGCGCCTCCTGTAATAACAAAAGACGAACAGAACTATCTGGAATGCATAGTTTGTTAGCACGGAAAACAAATCCATCATTGAAGACGAACTTGTTCTAAGTTCTACCATCTCTACAATTCTGCAACACATCTTTAAATTCAGCATCATGCACATATTGTTCCTTAATAGTTTCCAATCCAAATATTTTGAAGTCAAGTTGAGATAACAAAGCATAACGGCGCGACAAAGCATCAGCAATAATATTATCTTTACCCTTTTGTGTTTGATAACATAAGGAAAAGACTCAATAAATTCAACCCACTTTGCATGACGACGATTCAACTTAGCTTGACTACGAATATGCTTCAAAGATTCATGATCAGAATGAATAACAAATTCCTTAGGCCATAGATAATGTTGCCAAGTTTCTAATGTCTGAACCAACGCATATAATTCTTTTTCATAAGTAGAATAGTTCAGACTAGCCCCACTTAATTTCTCGCTAAAATATGCAACAAGTTTTCCCTCTTGTAATAACACCCCTCCTAAACCAATTCCACTAGCATCACATTCAAGCTCAAAAGTCTTAGTAAAATCAGGAAGTTGGAGTAAGGGAGCATGTGTTAGCTTATCTTTCAATATGACGAAGGCCTGTTGTTGTGCATCGCCCCAAACAAAGGGCACATCCTTCTTGGTAAGCTCATTCAGCGGTGCGGCAATTGATCTAAAGTCTTTGACAAAGCGCCTATAAAAACCAGCGAGGCCAAGAAAACTCCTCACTTGTGTGACCGTCTTGGGCTGCGGCCAATTCTCAATAGCTTCAATCTTGGCTGGATCCACTTCAATACCCTGTGATGTAACAACATAGCCAAGAAACGCAACTCGATTGGTGCAAAAGGTGCACTTCTCAAGGTTACCAAACAAACGTGCATCACGTAAAGCATTAAAAACAGCACGTAAATGATCCAAATGATCCTCTAAAGATTTGCTATAAATCAGAATATCATCAAAGTAGACTACCACAAAACGTCCAATTAAAGCACGTAAAACTTCGTTCATTAATCTCATGAAAGTGCTAGGTGCATTAGTTAAACCAAACGGCATTACTAACCACTCATATAAACCGAACTTAGTTTTAAATGCTGTTTTCCATTCATCTCCTAATTTCATACGAATCTGGTGGTAACCACTACGCAAATCAACTTTAGAAAACATGGTAGAGCCACTCAATTCATCAAGCATGTCATCTAAACGTGGAATAGAATGACGATATCGAATAGTAATATTATTGATAGCTCTACAATCAATACACATGCGCGAAGAACCATCTTTCTTAGGTACCAAAATAATAGGAACAGCACAGGGGCTAAGGGACTCACGAATATGATCTC
This sequence comes from Avena insularis, assembly GCA_023614405.1. Taxonomy (NCBI): domain Eukaryota; kingdom Viridiplantae; phylum Streptophyta; class Magnoliopsida; order Poales; family Poaceae; genus Avena; species Avena insularis. The sequence continues at coordinate 386,061,894 of CM042693.1, read as the reverse complement.
TGTCGAGTAGTTCCTGAATTTGGCGTTGTATCTCCTTTGTCTCCTCTGGATTGGTTCTATATGGCGCGCGGTTGGGCAACGTGGCACCAGGAATTAGATCAATTTGGTGCTCAATTCCTCTAATAGGAGGTAGTCCTGGTGGCAACTCAGCGGGAAAGACGTCCTCATATTCCTGCAAAAGGTTAGCAACAGCGGGTGGCAAAGAAGGAGGCATATCCTCAAATGAAAACAAAACCTCTTTGCAGACAATTGCATAACATTGAGTATTGTTTACATCTAGTTCAGCAATATCAATTTTATTTGCAAGCATACATGGACTCTTCAAACGAATTTCAGTAGCATGTGTAGAATCAGATTTAGTGTTCTTTGGTGGTATAAAATATGCAGCAACAATCTGATTCTCACTTTTATTTTTCTCCTCAGTTTTAGCTCTACTAGCTCTAGCAAGATCATCTTTTAAAATCTGTTCGGGAGTCATAGGTTTTAGACCAATTTTCTTTCCATCATGCATAAGAGAACAGTGATTAGTTTTGCCATTATGAACAGATTCTCTATCAAATTGCCATGGTCTACCAAGTAACAAAGAACAAGCTTGCATAGGTACAACATCACAATCAACAAAATCAGAATATGTACCAATAGTAAAATGCACGCTGCATCGCTCTTGTTACCTTGATCTTGCGAGAACTCTCAAACCATTGGATGTAATATGAATGTGGGCGTTGTCTTGTTGGAAGCGCAAGCTTCTCTACCATGTCAATACTGGCCAGATTATTACAACTCCCTCCATTAATGATGATCTGTATAGCTCTTTCCTTGACAACACCACGTGTTTGGAACAGGTTGTGGCATTGATCTTGCTCAGATTTGCTCAATTGCACACTCAACACACGTTGTGTAATTAAGCTCTTGTATTGATCAGCAGCTTCAGCTCCCATTACCTCTGGCTCTTCATCAGCATCAGAATTGTCTCCATCTCGAGCAGAAATAAGGGCTAGTGTATCTTCATCGAAGTCACTCGCTGAATCGTATTGACCATCTTCTCGCACCATCATCACACGTTGTGTTGTGCAATCTCTCAATATGACCAAAACCCCAGCACTTGCGGCATTGTATATCCTTTGTCTTACCCGTGGAAGCCATAGAAGATGCACTACGAGCAGGAGCATTGGATGATGGTGGAGTAGCAGCTGGAAATCTTGTGGTGGCCTTGGATGTGGTAGTAGCTGGTGGCGAATCACGAGGAGGCGCTGATTGTCGGGATGTCCAAGAGGATGTGCGACCTGCAGAATTATTAGTCCTCCTCCATGGTGTTTGGCGATCCTGCACTTCACGTTCAGCTTTGCAAGCAAGATGAAACAAACGAGTGATAGAATTATATTCCTTATAATCTAATATGTGCTGAATGTCCTTGTTTAATCCACCAAAGAAACGTGCAAGCATTTGTTCATTAGATTCAACAAGACCACACCGAACCATCCCCGTTTGCAATTCCTGATAATACTCGTCTACAGAATTTTTCCCTTGCTCTAAACGTGTCAGATTCTTTAGTAAATCACGTTGATAAGTGGGAGGTACAAAACGAACATGCATAGCAGTTTTTAAAGCAGTCTAAGTACTAGGAATAGTAGTAGGATTTAAACGACAATACTCAGACCACCAAAGGGAAGCAAATTTAGTAAATTCACATGTAGCAGCACTAACACGCATATTTTCAGGATATTTTAAGCATGCAAAACGTTGTTCTACTTCCATCTCCCATGTAAGATATGCATCAGGATTATATTTACCCTCAAAAGATGGAATATTTAATTTAAGCTTTGCAACATGATCATCATCACGTACCGGTGGGCGAGCGTTGCGGTAGTAATGTCGGGGACGGCCAGCAGGTACCTGTGGAGGTTGTTCAACCTCCTCGTCAAACAGATCGTCGTCGTCAGGGTCGTAGTAGTACCCGTCGTCTGTCCCCAATGTCGCAGCAGCAGCCGCGGCGGAAGTCTGAGGAGCGTCAGCCGCAGCGGTAGCCACCGGGGGTGCGGCTGCAGCCGAACCAGCAGTCCGACCCGTGATCGGAATGCGCCGTGCGCCATGTGTGGGTGCCGGTGCGGGTGCGGGAAATCGGTTCAAAAGCTCCTTGAACCGAACGTCAAGCTTGACGTTGAAGGATTTCTCGAGTCCATCGATCTTGTCCACGGCGTTGGTGAGCTTGGTGTCAAACTCCCCGAGGCGCGTATCCACGTCTTCAGCGCGACTGACCAAGAGCGCGGAGAAGTGGGCATGTAGTTCTTCGTTCGTCATTGTGGCAGGGTTCCGCGAAGTATCTGTCATGGTTAGTCCTTAAAAAGCACAGGTATATAGTACGGAAATATGGTGGAAGTCACGCGTAATCCGTCAAGCAATATACGAAGCTCTTACAAGTTCTTACCAAACAGCAGGAAAAGGCGATGTGCAACCGCGAGGATCAGTGGGTCCAGAGATTGAACCAAGCAATTACCAGGAGTCGAGACACCGCACGTGGAGAATATCTGTGGAGCTCTGGGAAGGCTTAGCAAGGGGGGTTAGCAATTATCAAAACAGCAATGTAAAAGTTGAAAGAATGCTCAACGACGGTACTGTGCTGGTCCTAGGCTAGACCGTACTAGAGACGCGAGCCTAGATCACCAACGATATCACGACGCGACACAACAAGCATTGTATGATGATATGGCACCCTAAAAAGCGAACCGAGATGCAGAAAATAACTATGATGGCGAGTGTCTAGAACTGATCTACGGGGTCTAAAAATAGATTAGCCCCAAAAAAAAATTTCGAAATTTTTTATTTTGTTCGAAGCGCCGGCGCCAAAAAAATATCGCTATAACGGCCGATGGAGAAAAGTGATCCCCGGGGTCGAAAACTAGTATAGCCAGAAAAAAAATTCGGAGGCGGTTCCAGACTTTTTTTTGCTCTCCTTCTGGACTTACGACCGGACTCGGAGCTCGACACGGACTTTAGCTTAACACGGAAACAACAAAGAAGGAGAGTAAAAGGAAATAACTAGGAAACAATAACTCTACTCGGACTCGTACCACAGCAGGAAACTGATCGGATCTGTGTCGCGGTAGGAAGGCGGTGGCGGAGTATTAGGGTTTATGGTGGCAGGGTATATGGCGGCGGAATATGGTGGCGGAATATGGTGGCGGTGATCGGCGAGTGTGGCGGTGACTATTATGATCAGAACTCGAAACTCTAAGGGACGAGACACTAAGACCAGCAACTCGACGCGACGATGTAGACACAAATTCAACAATGCAAAAACTGAAAAGATAATGCGAGGCGTAGATTGGTTATGGGATGGATCTAAACTCTAACTGTATTTTTGGCTTTTTCGTGGGTTATAGGTAAAAACAGATCTAATCTATAAAAACAGTAAAATCTCACCGAGCAACCTGAAATCTGATACCACTTGATAGGACAAAGGTGTCCGATCTTTCGATGAGATGGCGATAATCGATTTGGTGGAGTTCGGGCTTGACGATCCGACTACACGCGTGCACGAAGCAGCGCCAATCGCTAGGCCAATCTCCTGGAGGTTACCGATCCTGCGTGAACACGATCAGCCTGACCAGCGAGGGTCTTAATTCCTACCTGAAATCGAGAACAAGTAAGAACCAATATTGCAATCAAGATATTGCGGATTAAGAGGAAAGCTTTATTGAAGAGGTGGGATCCTGAATAGGCGCGAAGTACAAGAGGCCTCTGCGATGCTCGAGCCTTGGCGAAGTTGCTATGATGGCTAACTTAATGTCTAAACAAAATCCGAGTCTATGGGGTCGGCTATGGGGAGTATTTAAGGGCGAAAAGGTGGGGTTTCGGCCAGCCATGGAAGTGGTGGCCGGATCCAACCCTAAAAGTCCTTTCCTCTCAAATATGGACTCTAAAAAGTGGCTAATTAAAATCCTGCAAAAATTACATGGGCCTGGCCCAAAATAAAGGTGTCGCAGCACCATATTAAGCTATGGACGAATTCGTAAAGTATTGATCTTGAATATTTCGTCCAAGCCTTCTTTCTTCATTATGGAGGCCTCAAAGTTCTGAAATCTTCATCCGTGGCCTTCTCTTGGATCATCACATGCTTGCTGCCATCTCCATGCATAGCCATGCTCCAATGCTTGTCCCTCTCATCCATGCTTGGTCCATCATTCCTAAGAGTAAGAAATACATCTGATTTAGGCAGCATCATATTCTCATGTATGTGAGGAATAGTTCCAAGAAACGAAAGTACCTGATAGTTAAGTTGTTTGGCACAAGATCTTGTGATGGGTCCTTGTATGTGTGTTGATGTAGGTACAACGGTTGTATCAATAGTAGGGATGTCCACATCATGCCGCCTCAACAACTTGGCTGTCAAAACGACTTACCAAATCAACCACTGATTCTCCTTGTCGGGCGATATTCGAGTCACGTTTTCGTGTCCTATCAACTTCCTCCATATCAGTGTCATTCTTCTGAGTATTTGATACGTCTAGCTCCCTCCCGGATCCGTCGTGTGAACCATCAGACCCTTCATCACCCATATAGCCATCATATCCTCGTCCGCTTCCCCGACCAAAGCGACCTGCACCTCTGCCCGGACCACCTCGACCACGTCCCCCTTCCACGTCCACCTGGATCAGCCAACAACCAAGGGCCAAATTTCCTGTCCTTCTCATCGTGAATCACGTTTCTATGCTCTTTATAAACACTATCATGGTGGCCCTCGCAAATGCGAGGGCATCATCTTTAAATTTTTTTAGAGAGGGCCATCATCTTTAGTTTGTGAAAAAACTATGGAAAATGATCTTCATAATTTCAAGAGCAATCAAATTTTATAATAAAATATTACATTATATAGACACCTATGATGTTAAATTTATATCATATGTGTAGAAGACATGTTAAACCATCGTTAGTTCATGTGCAAACGATATGTGAAATTTGTGCATGATATAAATTGGTATATAAAACTAAATTGTAGATCATGACATATCTTGTAGTTATTATGGGATCTTAGATCACTATGCAAGGTTAACATGCGCCAAATAATTAGGGTTTACCTGAGCAACAATCCTATGATGCTTATAGCATTTGACGGGACAACAACTTAATAAGATAAAACAAATAGAACTTATCATCTTTAATATCCTAAACCAAGAACATGCTTAATGAATAGACAACAATTTTCCGCATCTTGTAGTTTATGGATAGAGCTCAAATATAGTAACACAACTCCAATTAGGTTCACCTTCTGATAAACAAATTCTAAGATTATAGAGAGAAATCCATCAGCCTTAGTTATATCATCTTCATAAGGTAAGGTGAGAGTTTCACTTCTGCTTGCAAATATATATACACCATAAGGATTCCATAAAAACTGAACTATTCGATTTCTTTTTCATGTTTAATCCTTGAAACATTAAATCCATTGGAAGATTGATATATGATATTTAAGTAAAGTCATACAATTGTTTGGTCGCAAAAAGTTTAGGTCATATTATTATCAACAAAAAATATATACTTTAGGAAGATCTATTATTGAATGTTTGATATTGAGACAATTTAGAAAGTTCTGTTGGTTGGTATATGTTCACGTACAATTGTGATGATCTATTAACTTCAATTTGCTTATGTAAACTATGAAAATCTATTTACTGTGATTTTATAAAAATAATATTATGATAATATGTTCGTTCCATCTCGTTTACACATATGATTTATGGCTTCATGAGTCATCCATGAAGGATCCTAGCCACTTCTTTGAGTGTAGTTTGGGTATGTAATGTTAGTGTATTTTACGTAACAATGTCTCTCTGTTTCACACGGTGTTGTATAGGTTAGGTTAAATGTACATATTGGCTCCATCAAATTTCTTGGTATTTTTCATATCGATCACCATTTATCGTGCAATAGTCCATGTAACCGATGGATCTTTTGTTTTGTTCTTTTCTCTCTTGCAATTTGGTGATTTGGCAATAGAGTACTGGTCGGATAGTCTGCCTTCTAAGGAATATGTCTCTGACCACCAGGCACCGGACAACTTAGTCCTAGTATCTAAAGTCATCATCGGATACATGTTTTTTTAACATGCGAGGTTAATTTGACTTTTATAAATTATGTCCTTAAAGTTTCTATATATGCCGTACATACTTACAGAAATCTATTTAATTTCATCTGTCACAAAAAACAATCTATCTTACATAGCTTTTGATGTATTTTCCCTGCAAGGCTGCCACCATGTCTTGTTGTAGTACACCTATGTCATGACATGCATAAGTGTAATATAAAACCACGTCTCGTATTGATTTGATTTCGTGTTGGTGTTTCCATAGCTGAGATGGTGTTCTATAGAATAAATGAAATATTGGTTCTGTTCAATTCCTTGTATTTCTTATATGGATCAATGTTTATCGTGCGGTAGTCCATGAAACCAGTGATTCTCATGGATATAGTTTTTTCTTTCTAGACAGTTTGGCAAATTGGCAACAGAGTGGCTGTTAGATAGTTTGTCTTGCAAGGAATTGTGTCTAGCACCAAAATGAATCCGACGACCTATGTCCTACTCCCCCTATTCCAAATTATAAGATGTTTTAGCATTTTTTTAAACACGTGTATTTATAAATCTTTTAGTGTGTAGATTCATAGCAAAATGAGTGAATCTAGACACTAAAATACGTCTATATACATGTGAATTACAAAATGGCTAAAATATCTTATTATTTTAAAACTGAGGGAGTACTATCTAAAGTCAACATATCATAGTTTTCAAAATCTGTGAGATATTTTTTCTTTAGTAAACTATTTTTAAAAAAATATGTATGTTGTCATATTGGTATGCATACTTATCAATCTAATTTTAGAGCATGTCCTATATTTTTCCTACATATTGCCAGCATGTTCTATTGTAGTATTGCTTATATCACGACACTCACGCTAAAATCAGATCGTGTTGATGAGTTTCTAACTATTTCCCATAGCCGACCAGTTTTGGAGTTTGCTTCACTTATCAATGAGTTTTTGGTTTTTTTTCACCTGATAGCTCTTGTGGCTGATTAGTTTTGGAGTCTGTTTCCCGGACGCATCGATCAGTTTTTTCTTATCACGCTGAGTTTGTCTGGACCAGATGCCCCCACGTTCTACGTAGTTATTGTAGGCATTTTTTCCAACGGCTGCATGTATTCGCCTTTTTTTCCAACGACTGCAATAGAGTCCGATGGAAACGTGCATTGACACGGGTCGTATCAAATCTGGTATTTTATACGTGTCTTCCAACATGCACCGTGTCAAACCAAATTACACTGGTACGTAACTATTGATTTCTCGTTAAATCTTAGCCATATATTTTAGATCTAACTGTCGAAATAATTTAGGTGTAATTAAGGTGATGTGGCTAAACCTGGTGGCTCTATTAGACATCCTTATATTGCTTTTAGTATATAATAGATAATAGAATAGATGCCCCATCAAACCACAAACTTCACACCAATTAGGAATCTTCTTATAACGAACTTGAAATGTGTCTCTTTTGCCACCCCGTGGTATTGACACAACACGCTTTAGAGGGCTGCCGAACATCAACCTTTACTCGTGCACATGACAAAAATTTCCGAAAGAAATCCATTGAATCCGGTTCAACTGTTTCGAACTTTCCCACACGTCTGGCCAGGTTAGACGCTAGTGGTCTAGATGCCTCAGGTATGTCGTGAATCTGTGCCCATACAGCTATGGAATCAAGCTTGATGGTACTCGGTTTTGTTAACCCATCATATGGCTCGATCGCCACATGAGAATTTCTGAAATTCCATGGTCCACCATGCATCACCTTTTTTGCGGGAATATGATGGTTCTTTCAATCCTGTAGAATTGCTGAAAGCTGCAGCGCTCCAATCAATCCTACGCTCGCTCTCTAGCTTTAGTTCTGTCCCATTGACTGTTGTCGTTGTTCGTGACTTTGTGTGGCTTTCCTTCTTGATTTAGTTGCTGGAGTTGTCAAGAAAACTATGTGCGCTTCACTGTGACAACGACCACACATCAACAAGGAAACCGAGTTTGTTAGCTTTTTGAGAGCAGTAGGCCTGTGGGAGAGGAGAAGGCGGCCGGCAGCAAATGGTGCAGAACTCCTTTCTCAAAAGGAGGAGAAAAATGCTGCATAGCTAGATCAATTATTAAAAGGAAATTAACAAGAACTAGCAATTCAAAGGCCCTCTCGGATCTACAGGAATCAGATATTGTCAATTCCTTCTTATTTTTTACTATATCTACGTTAGCTAAGATTTTCTTGGCTAAACTGATTTCTAAAATGTTTAGTGAATAGTTAAACTTAATTAAAAAGTGCAAATTGAATTTCACTTACTTTGAATTGTACTTCTGATAATCCAGTTATACATAAGAAAATCTTAGCTCACCTCGATATAGATGCTTCACTTGATTTCGAGAACTTCCTTTCCATCCCTTTGATTCGAACAATTTTTCATCAAAAAAATTCTCACTTTTTCTATAGTTTACGTAGTTGCTTGGAGAGTTTTGATCTTTGATCGGGCAACGACGGCGCTTGGGCACTGTTTCCTTCTTGAAGGCGTTGTTATTGGAGTGGGGACTACTGGTGTTGTTTTGATGGTGTCACTGTTGTTGCTTTGAGGATTAGTTCTCTGTAGCGAGACTTTTTTTGTAATTCTTCTTTCTTTTTTTGGGCTGTGTGCATCCGTAGAGCCGCTAGGGCATGCGTTGTTGCAGAGGCCGGGTGTAATTGGTATCCTGTGATATTAATATATGCTCTTTTCCAAAACAAAACAAAATGTTACCCATGACAAGAAAATAAATAGTTGGCCCCACTTCATTTACTACTTCATTGTATTTTCCTTTTATCTCTTACCTTGTACATAGCAAGATTCACCCGGGAGCATTCTTCCTCGCTGGCTTTCTGCTCCTACCCCGTACTCTTCTTCGTCAAATCCAATCACAAGCCCCTCCTCATGTCCCTAATTCTTCTATCGGATGCACGAGAAAACGTGGTGTACTAAGTTGCAAATGGGTTGCTGGTAATGTGTGCTTGCGCTAACCCGAGCATTGATGAGGTGCTCATCTACACTCGGACTATGGCGCCTCGGAGGAGGAATCAGCCAAGCACCGATGAGATGTCAAGTTTACGCTAAATTCAAGTGCCTGTGAGGTCATTTTGGCCATATCCAATGTGCGGCGAGATTCACATGCCGGCCTAGGTTTCAGCAGTTGGAAGGAGGCCTAGGTTTCGGCAGTTGAAAATAACATATGCTCATAATGTATTAAGACAATTTCGTGATGTAACCGGCCTAGGTTTCAGAAGTTGGAAGGAGGCCTAGGTTTCGGCAGTTGAAAATAACATATGCTCATAATGTATTAAGACAATTTCGTGATGTAATAACACTCCAAATCTGAATCTGGTAGTAGTACTGAAAAAACTTGAACCTCGTGGGAAAAAACAAATTGTTGACAGTGGGATTTGAACCCACGCCCTTTCGGACAAGAACCTTAATCTGGCGCCTTAGACCAACTCGGCCATAACAACTTGTTATTTAATTTTCTTATATTAGTTTCAGATCTCCAACGAAACTGGGCTATCCATGCTAGTAGTAAAGGAGCAGTTCAGTTTAGTCTACCACTCCCAGCCGGCACCACCAAATACCAGTTTCTTCCGGTGTCATAGTGTGTTGAATTCAGCAAAGCTTTAAATATTTTTGCTCACTAACCAATCAAGTTTACCAAATGGAGCTAGGATTAGGAATGCCAATGTCCCAAGGAATCTTAGGATCCAAAATATAAGGCGAATGTACATAAATATCTAGAATATTGAAGAATTACATGATAAAAGAAAGATTTATTGGTGAAGTGTAAATATTCATACATCTGCTTACAACCCAATACATGGCCCTGGACTAGAAGCAACAGCAACATTCCTCGAGCAGGATACCTAATAGTGGGCTACAAAAGAGACGCGCCTCTGCACCTTAATCAGATCAGCTTCAGTGTCATACTACTATACTTCGACAGGGTAGCACCGTCTGCAAGGTTCCACAACTTGTAGCTTCACTGTAGAGGGGACTTTCCCCTTTATGTGCTTTACGGGCCGCCATGGGACTATCCAAGTGAGCGCATTTATTTGATCTTGTCATCGGAACACTTACCTAAGGCACTCAAATGATGCTGAATTTTCAAGAATATGGGACGTCAGCTCAACCAAGCTCTTCGAAGAGTAGAAGCTAGAAATCTTCACTCTATGGAGCTTGTCATGACGGTATCCTACCACCCTCCATAGATGCGAGGGATCTTCGAAGAGCAATTCACCCATGGAATTTCGAAATGTCACTAGCTGAAGATTAAAAAATAGTATAATTTCTTGAATTAATGGTTAGACTATCGAGACTTTATATTTGCAGGACGAGTGCATTCAAAAAAATTGCAGGATGAACAGTGACTTACACACAGGTCGAATGTCTCCAACAAAGGAGCAGCATCAAGCAAAGAAACCAGAGAAAAATAATCACAGGCCCCAATAATACAGATACCGACATGCTTCAAGTGGAGGAATTAACTTGCTACTAGGGTGAAGGCCATAGTTGTATCGACCAACTGCAAAAGGTGCAACATGTTTATTAACTTTCAAAAGGTGCAGAATAATCACAAAAGTTTGTCGCACTCAAACACCTGCAGGTAGCTGAGCCGCTGAGTTCCTGAGTTCCAACCGCTCCAAAGCAACACAGCTGGAAAGAAGGCACCCTAACTCGTCCCCCGTGATTCGTACCCAGTCGAGATGCAGCACCGTCAGGTTTCTCAAGCAACCAAGGCTGTCTGTAGGACGGAAAGCACAGTGAACAAGGTGAAGATACATGATCGAGCTTCCATTCTCATCAGATAAAACTAGGCACGGAAAGCTGACAGCTTCGTTCCCAGGCATCACAAGGGTAAGTTTTTCGATGTCTGGTGCAACCGCTATCTGTCTATTATTTAGTATCCAACGGTTTTCATTGACACAATGAATAAGATACATGACGTCAACTTTGTATTAAGATGAGATGAAATATAATAGATATAGCATATACCAAGTAAAAGAACGGTGACTACTAGAAGAATATATGCAGCCTTATACAACAAACCATTTGCTCTACAATTTGTTAGTTGCAGAACACAGTGCATTACAAACAGTGAAGCCAGGGAAATGTCCATCTGAAACACAACTAATACATATAGTTTTTTGTTTAGATGAACCTTGGTTACATGCACCACAAAATTAATTTTATGTTGTTAGAAGATTCAAAACAAAACAAAAAAAAATCATGATGTACCTCTGAAGCTCCGGCCCTGAATATTTGCTTCTTTTGTCATCGTGAGGATTATCGTCTCGTTGGCAGGGTGCTCCCTTTCTTATACCCATTGTAGCCGATTCAGCTGTAGCATAAAACAGCTATCGTTAGCACCAGCAACAGTCGAACATGATCAATATTGTTCCAGTAATAGGTAGGAGGAACCCTAACCCTCCTCCCGCACCTGCAGTGGCGCGCTGCGCCTCGCTGGCCCTCTCCCCGCCGAATCCTTCTCCCGACCCCCTTCTTCGCCCGCCGCTGGTCGTCGTCGGGCAAAGCCCTGGTGGCGTGGCGGCGGCATCGGTAACCTCGACTGCGTTCCGGCAGGGATTGGCGATGGCGTCCGCTCCTAGCCGGTCAACCGTGTTGTTGTGGCTGGCGGCGGGCAAAGGACCGACGGTAGATGGTTGCAAGCGACGATGGTGGAGTCGGGTTCCGATCTCGTCCTAGATCTGATGTCCGTTCGTCGACCTATGCCGACTCCCTGGTTCCCTGGGCCATGTTTGCGACATGAGGTAGCATGGGCATCTGTCCCCGGCATGGTGGTGGTGACCTCCTTCTCCGTCGGAGTGGTTGGCCGAGTGGTCTAGCCGTCGTGCGATGGATCCTGCTAGTTGCCCATGGGTGGCATGTGGGCTACTGACTCAGTTTCAATAAAGGTGGCGGTCCTTGATCCCTCTCAAGTCAAGACGAATATCTGCTTGGTTTTTGTCTATATTGATCTGGTTCTTGTGTCGTGTTCCAGAAGGCTCCGCCGGCAAACTCTATAAATGCGATCTTTTCGAGAGATTGTTGGATCGGATCGGTCGTGCGCACCCATGTTTTACTCTGGCCGTTTGGTTTCAGAGGGTGCGCTTTGAAGATTTGTTGGCTGATAATGTCATGGGGCATATTCTCGTTCCATGGTGCTGGCAAAGAATGCCATGAAGACCAATATTTATGGACTGACAATGGTGATTCGAGTGTGGGTGGTGATGAGGAATTGGCTTGGTGATTCATGACTTGAAGAAGTGGCATGCAAGTGGGGGCGGCTGCACAGGAGAGGTTCACTGTCCTACCTTTTAGGGTGAAAACTCAAGGTCTGGCCTTAATTGATTGTGCCTGGCAATGACCTTGTTGAAGGCATTGTTTTGAGAGTGTGGACTTTCTTCAGGGTGAAAACCTAAAATCTTTGATCGGGCGATGACGATGTTTGTGGATTGTTCCCTTCTTGGAGGCGTCGTTTTTAAGAAGATGGACTTCTGGTACTGTCTTGGTGGTAGTAGTACTGCCATTTCAATAAATGGGTCACTGTAGCGGAACTTTTCTTTTCTGTAATTCTTTTTTTTTTGATTATGTGCATCCGTATAGCCGCTAGGGCAACGCGTTGTTGCAGAAGCTGGATGTAATTGGTATCTTCTGATAGTAATATACGTTCTTTTCTTAAAAAAAAGAAAATAAGTAGGAAAAAGCTCCAACTTAACACATGTAGTTTTTACGTAGCGTCACAATCCTCCCAAGTTTCTAGAAATCTGCTAGTAGATCCTTTGGTATGCAAGATAAGAAATTGCTTCAGTCTAAAAAGATAAGAAATTGCTCAATCCTTTCACCTAACCAGCGCGCTGCCTCACCCGCGCCTATCACAACCCAACCCGGCCGGAGACCCCGCCAAGATTCACCGATGTGCCTCCATCAAGATCCAGCCCCGTGGCACCACAATGTCAGGTCACCGGTATCTCTCCTAGAGTCTCTGGCTCAACGTCAGGTCACCGGACTTTTTGCGAGCCATCTTCTTTTAGTTCATATCAACAAGCATTAGACTTGTCCTAAGTGTGAAACGATGGATCGGGGTCGCTGGCTCACCCTGGTGCCAGGGGCGCTTGATTCGCCGGCGGCCAGATCGGCCACCTCGGCGCCGGTGGATTCAGGCTCTCGGTTTTAGTGCCTTGGTTCGGAGTTCGGCGCGGATGGGAAGGATGCCATGGTTGCACGCGAAGCGCTAGAGGATCTGGAAGATGTTTCGGGGGAACTGGGGTGGACTACGCTCTGCCGCCGGCGCAAGAAGTCTGGTGACGAGATGCGGCAAGCTTTCTGGGAGGAGATTGGGTTCCCGACACCAACATCTAGGTTTTGGGAACGCGGTTCGCCATCGCCGATGCTGCTGAGGTCATCGCCGGTTTTTCTTTCGTCGTCGGTGGCTCGGAGAGGATCGGTTGCTTCGCCGGTGGGGTTCCTTCTTAACAAGGGTCCCAAGGTGAAGCCATGGAAGGGGCCTCTGCCTCCTCGGCGGGCGTCCGCTCCAGCGGTGCTGGGCTCCTTCCTGGCAGCGTCGGGTGGGCATGTGAAGACCGCGAAGGGGTTACCGATGATGCCGATGCGGAAGGAGATCGTGCATGCAGATGGGCCCGTGTCAGATACCGGTCCGGTCTCCTGTGGCCCCTGGCGTGCTGTGGCCCACATGTTAGGGTTGGGGCGATCGCTACCTGATCCATGTGACCGGCCTCGATCGCGTACTGGCTTCTCGTGTTCTTCATCGCCAACAGCCCCGCCGCCGTACTGCTCTTCGTCGCCGCTCTGCTCCTCGCCGCCGCGCTCCTTCGCTCAGGCTCTCGTTGGGATTGCGGGAGTCCCTGGTCGTCCATCCGCGCCTTCGCATGCGTTGACCGCTGCTCCAGCGACGGAAGCTCCAAGGGCGCCCCCTCCTGCAGCTCCAAGGGCGCCCCCACCTGCTGCTCATGTGCATGGCGGGCATGGTGTGCAGCCTACCAGGGCCCCTGTGCAGCAACTGCATGCTTGGGCGATGCCGGGAACCGGTCCGTCGAACGCCAATGCCTACCCGCATGCCTATGGGGCTGGGCCGACCTTCGCGGCGCAGCAGCCGTCGGGACAATATGGTAATCATGGGCCACCCCCCCTTCTCCAGGCCGTCGGGTGCCTTTCATCAAGGGATGTGTGTCAGTCCGCCGTACCAGCCTGCTCCTAGGGCTGGTTTTTCCACGCCGCGGCAACAATTCGTGCCGCAACCGTTGCAGCTACCGTTCTGTGGTCATCCGCCAACTGGAGGCCTATGTCACATCAGGGGATGTTTCAGCAGGCCTCAGTGCCCTAATCGTTCGCTGTTGGGGCCGGAGTTGTGGGCGTGCCGGTGCAGAAGCGGAAGAAGAAGAAGTTGCCACTTGTGCAGGCAAATCAGGAGGAGGTGCCTCACCAGCCTCAGTCTCAGTTTCAGCAATTTGGGAATCCCGCTGGGGTGGCGGATCCTTCTTTCCAGGTGTTGGGACAACATGTGCCCTATCAGTACGGGCCTTAGGGGATGATGGACAGTGTTGTACCAGTCGAGGCCTCTGTCGAGGTTGTTGTTGCTGCACCAGCTTCTGCAGGTGTGGGTAAGAAGAGCCAGAAATCTGTTCGGTGTTGGAAGTGTGCGGTCAATACACATGCAACAAAGGACTGTAAGGTGGCTCATGTTTGCTACATTTGTGATAATTCGCCTCACCCTACTTTACGTTGTCCCGTTCTTAAGCAGCCAAGACCTACCCTTGTGATGTCTGGTATTGGCAATGAGTTGACTTTATTTTCTCAGATTCCTGATTCTGTGGTGCGGGATCATCTGGTGGCCAACTTGACCCCCATAGCTCTTGTTCAGGTCACTGGGCCGATGGTCCTTGCAGATGTGGTTCAGAGACAGATTGCCAGGAGATGCCCGGTCCATAGTCAGTGGAAGTGGGAAGCGATGCCATATGGGAAATCTGCCTTTCTTGTGATTTTTCCGTCGATGGAGGATTTGGACAGGGTGGATGGGATCCAGGTATCGGTGCCGCTGAGCACCTCTCAGCTCTCGTTTTCTGTTTACCGGACACAGGAGGTGCCCCACAAGCTTGAACTTCAGCAGGTATGGATGCATGTCGATGGGGTGCCACATTGTTTGCGGTCTTTCTTGGGTCTACGGGCGATCGGTGGTCTCATGGGCACTACCTTAGATGTGGACCTTTTTAGTTTGAGGAGGCGTGGTGTCGTTCGGATTCTTGTTGCTATGATAGATACTAGTGTTTTCTTGAGGCTGCAGGATTCGCTTGGACATTACGTTGTGACTGATGATGTGGTGGGTCTCAAGGCTTATGAGCTTCGTTTTCGTTTGGAGCCGGAAGGTTATGTGCCTGAGCCTGAGTTTGCACCTTTCTTATGGAGGAAGAGGGAGGATGACCAGGATGATGAAGCGGATGAGAAGCCTTCAGATGATGCTATGGATACTTCTGACACGGGGGGTGGCTCACAGGCTGTTGGGGTTGGCTCTTCTTCGACTTCTACTAGGTAGGGTGGTTCGGCGCAGCCGCCCACCAGGCAGGGAGCTCAGCTGGACTGCTCAGAGCATTCGGATCCTATGCTACTATTTGCTATTACTCCTTTTAATGATAACCCTGCCACTCCTCGTGGTAAAGAGCTCTTGGAGGCGCTTCCCTTGGGCTCTCCCCTGCGTGGATCTGGACCGGTGTTGTGCTCTCCTCGTGTCTCTCCTTCACAGCTTCAGGAGGCCTTGCATGGGGCTTGTGGTTCTTTGGAGACGTCTAGTGTTTCTTCGCTTCAGGCTTCTCCCATGCGCGGGAGACCTAACATGATGGGTCGTTCTATTCCCACGCCGGCGGAGCCGGTGCTACAAGAGGTGGTACCGGTCGTGCAGGAGGTCGTCTCCGGGTCTTCGGTGCGAAGGCCGACCTAGGTGGGGCTTGCCAACCGCGGGGCTGTCGGGTCGGCTGCCGGGGCGCAGGGTGCTTCACCTATGCCCCAGGCGATGCAACCCTCTGCGTCTGTGACACGGGATGCTGGAGGTCCCTCCCATGGTGCTTGTCTGTCGGACATGGAGGGGCGCTCTAGCTCAGTTGGTGGACAGGTGGCAGGGAGGATGGACCTGACCCAAGAGGGGTTTGGTTTGTCCCTAGCTGCCGATGGTCATATCTTCGTCGCCGGGACCCCGGCGCGCAGGAGTTCTCGTCATGGTGTTGACGCGCTAGGAGCCTCTGCCATGGATGAGGACTCCTTGGGCAAGGTCATGCGGAGGAAGGCGAAGAAGGATTTGGACACCCCGGGTAATTCCTCTAAATCATTTCTTTCTTTTTTAGATAACTCTATTATGGATAAGCTGGCTAAAGTTGGTGTTAGTTTGGGAAGATCTGTAAGTGAAGTTAATCTTTCTAATTCTGTTTTGAGACATATGGAGGTTGACCGTCTAACGGTTACTCCTAAAATCTTTGTTGTTCCTGACCCTTCACCAATGGAGGAGGAGGAGGAGTTGCATGCCACAATAGATGGTCAACTCCTATATCACTTAGTTGGTGAAGTATTAGATGTGGGCTTTGATGAGGCTGGGCTGGATTCACTATATGATCTTATAGCTTCTGGTCGGAAATCAAAGGGCCATCGGTCCCGTAAGAGATCTCGTGTACCCAAATCTCCAATTGTTTCTCAATGAATGGCATGTTCTCAAATAGCAGAGGTCTTCGTGACTTGTCTAAACATTTGTTCTTTGCCGATTGTGTGAGAGATTATAAATTGGATTTTTTGGGTATTTATGAGACTGGTAGACGTGATTTCTCACAAAGTCAACTCAATCGCCTTTCTGGTGGAGTGGATTTTACATGGGTATCACGTCTGCTGCGGGGGCGTTCTGGGGGAATCCTGTTAGGCGTCAGAGATGAGACAATGGAAATCTTAGTCAGTTCGGTTGGAGATTTTTTTTATTAAACTCCATATCCGGAACAAGGCTAATGATTTCGCTTGGTCTCTAGTCGCTGTATACGGGGCTGTCCAGGATGTTTATAAAGCGGACTTTTTACGTGAGTTGGTTAATCTTGCTAAGGACAATCCCTATACTATCCTTATAGGTGGGGATTTTAATTTGCTAAGATTTCCTCATGAGAAAAGTCGGGGCCGGATTGATGAACATTGGCCTTTCATGTTTAATGCTGTCATTGACAGCTTGGATATAAGAGTGGTTACAATGTTAGGAAGACAATTTACTTGGGATAAATGTCTTCCGTAGCCTACATACGAAAAATTAGATAGAGTGCTGATGGATACCGAATGGGAAGATAAATTTCCTATGGTAACTGTTCGCGCTCTAGAGCATATTGAGGCTTTATCGGATCATGCTTCATCACTTTTATCTATCGAAATACCACTACGGAAATCCAAAAACAGTTTCATGTTTGAACTGGGATTGATTGATCATGATGGTTTTTATAACCTAGTGAAGGCTATTTGGGAAAAACCAGTTAGTGGTCGCATACCTATACAACGTTGGAATAATAAAATGCGTGTCTTGCGCAAATTCCTCCGTGGTTGGGCTAGACATACTTCTGATATTCTTAAAAAAAAATACGCCTTTATGCTACTATTAATGACTTAGAGGCTTCAGCGGAGGTTAGGTTATTGACTGCACAAGAGATTGAGCTTAAAAACCAATCGAATGCAGAAATTGCCAGACTTCTGCGTGAGAAAGAACTCAAGTGGTACCAACGGTCTAAAGCCAAATTCATCTTGGAAGGAGATGCGAATACAAGATATGTCCATGTTATTGCAAATGTCAAGCATAAGAAGAAACTTATTCATTCTCTAATCCAGGAAGAAGGGACGATCGAAGGTCAGCAGCATCTTAAATCTTATATTACCAACTACTATAAATCCTTGTTTGGGGCACCACCTGAAAATTCCTTTTCGTTGGATGAGTCCCGGACGGAGGATATTCCGCAGGTTTCTATTGTGGAAAACAACTTTCTGACGGCTCCTTATACTAAGGAGGGGGTTAAGAAGGCCGTCTTCCAAATGGAACAAAACAAAGCGCCAGGGCCTGATGGCTTTCCAGCAGAGTTTTACAAAACATTCTGGGAAGTTATCAAGGTCGACTTGCTGCGCTTGTTCGAGTTTTTACATGTTGGTCAGCTGGACCTATTCAGGTTAAATTTTGGCAACATAATTTTATTACTTAAAGTTAACAACGCAGAACGTATACAACAGTATCGTCCAATGTGCCTTCTTAACGTTAGTTTTAAAATTTTCACAAAGGTTGCTACGATTAGACTGAATTCAATGGCTGGTCATGTTGTTCGACCTTCTCAAACCTCTTTCATTCAAGGGAGAAACATCTTAGATGGCGTTGTAACCCTGCATGAAACGATTCATGAACTACACTCAGAAAAACTAAATGGGGTATTGTTCAAGATCGATTTTGAGAAGGCATATGATAAAGTTAATTGGTCTTTCCTACAGCAAACACTCCGTATGAAAGGTTTTTCTGAAGAGTGGTGTGCTCTCATACAATCTTTTGTGTATGGTGGTAGTGTTGCCATTAATGTCAACGATGACATAGGTAAATACTTCCATCCCAAAAAAGGACTGCAACAAGGGGATCCACTATCGCCTATACTATTTAATATAGTGGCAGATATGCTGGCTATCCTTATTGAGAGAGCGAAGGCTGATGGACAAATTGAAGAATTGGTTCCACATCTTGTTAATGGTGGTCTATCTATTCTACAATATGCCGATGATACAATACTATTTATGGAACATGATCTGGAGAAAGCCAAGAACCTGAAACTGATACTTTCAGCATTTGAGCAGCTCTCTGGATTGAAAATAAACTTTCATAAGAGTGATCTGTATTGTTTTGGAGAGGCTAAAGACGAGGCACCCGTATGCCGATCTTTTTGGCTATGGTCAAGGGGAATTTCCAATCAATTATCTGGGAATACCGATATATTATCGGCGTCTCACGATTGCTGAATGGAAACTCATTGAGGAAAGACTTCAGAAACGTCTTAATAGTTGGAAAGGTAAATTTCTATCTCTCGGTGGAAGACTGGTCCTTGTTAATTCAGTACTCACCAACATGGTACAGTATATGATATCATTCTTCCAGTTACCAAAAGGAGTCTTGTCAAAAGTGGACTATTTCCGTTCAAGATTCTTTTGACAAGGGGATAGTGAGAAAAAGAAATATTGACTGGCCAAATGGAATGTTGTTTGCCGACCCAAAGAATATGGTGGATTAGGCATACATGATTTAAAAGTCAAAACCACTGCATTACTGGGTAAATGGTTATTCAAACTTCTTACCGAAGAAGGGGTCTGACAAACCATTCTATGGAGGAAATATGTTGGCTCAAAAGCGGTGTCTACACTAGTTTGGAAACCAGGCGATTCACACTTTTGGGCTGGACTAATGGCTTCCAAAACGCAATTCTTCCGGTTTGGCAATTTTAATATTAAGGATGGTTCACAGATTAGGTTCTGGGAAGATAAATGGCTTGGCCAAACTTCTCTCCGTGAATAATATCCAGCTCTATATTTGATTGTTAGACACAAAGGGGATACTCTCGCTGAGGTAATGGAAACCAATCCTCCTAATGTGTCTTTCAGACGAAGTATCTTAGGTCCTAGACTGGTGTTTTGTAATAATCTTTTAGTAAGATTATCCAGGATACAGCTATCTAAGGGCATAGATGAATTTAAATGGAAATTACTACATAGTGGAAATTTTTTTGTTGATTCATTTTATAGAGCTTTGATCCAACCTAATATTCCAGTAGATGACAATAGTAAAATTTAGAAGTTGAGGATACCCCTTAAAACGAAGATATTCGCTTGGTATCTCCGTAAAGGGGTGATTCTCACAAAAGATAATCTTGTTAGGAGGAATTGGCATGGTAGCACTGAATGCGTATTTTGTCACCATAATGAGACAATACATCATTTATTCTTCCATTATAAATTTGCTCGTGCTATATGGTCAATCATCCAAATAGCCTCTGGTTTATCTCCTCCTTGATCGGTAGTCAATGTATTTGGCAACTGGATGAATGAGATTGAGGATAAATATGAGACTTTATTTAGGGTGAGAGCGCTTGCTATTATTTGGTCGCTTTGGCTATGAAAAAATGACATGATATTTAATAATATTGTATCTTCTCCCTTTCAGGTTATCTATGGGGCCACGACTGTTCTCCGATCATGGACTTCTCTACAACGTATGGTGCTCCGCGATTTGTTTGCGGAGGGTTGTAGACGGTTGGAAGATACAGCGCATGATATCTTCTCCCGGCATGGATGGCAGCAACCGCTGCGGATAGATCTTCCTTAGATAATTTGGAGAACTATGTTTTCATTTACATTATTTTGTATTTCAGATTTTATTGTTTTGGACCGAGACTGTGTGGTTGTTCGGCTGTATGTATCCTATTTATGCAGAGGCCGGGTGTAAATTTACTCTTAAGTAATAAAACGCCTATTTCAAAAAAAAAAAAACCCAGCAGATCATGCGGCGTTGATGGAACTTCTCGGCATGCAGCGTCCTGTTCCGGCGAGAGCGCGCGGCGACAATGGCCAAATTAAAGTAAGCGCGCGTTGCAGGCTTGCAGCTGCTATTGAAATTGAATTAACATAGATGTAAGATAGCTTTGGTCACGCATTCACGGTACTAGCAAATTAGCTGTTGCTTCCTCTCGGATGATCGATCATACGTGCGTGTATATATGCGCGCGGGTGCTTTAGGAATCGATTCAGAGCCTAAAACCAAGAGGCAAGACTACGCGGTGTGAATAATATTGAATCCCTAATATTTCAGTGTACTGATTTGACCCTCACGAGGAGTATATATAGACGTACATGGGTAGGCGGAGACTTGGAATACAAGATATAGAGTCCTAGTCTATCTCTAACCTATACACGTATACGTACTCGAACATCCCCTCAATCGGAGCGGGAGTGAAGCGGACGCTTGCGACTGGATTTGAAGTCTTGTGGTTCCGTCGTCTTCACCTCCTTGTCGTCATCATCTGCATAAACATGATCATGGCTGGCACCTAGGGGCGGTGACTGCGTCCCCTTCTAGTGTCTCTCTTCCCTCCCGCAGTCACAGCGGGAGTTGCGTGGACGCAAGTGACGACGCGGACGCTGTTGACTGGAGTTTTTGAGTTGCTGTAGACGCTATTCTTGATGTTGATGTCGAGGTAGCCGATCGTGATGTAGCCGTGGTCGATGTAGGTGTGGTCGATATCGTAGTCGTCGTAGTGGTGTGGCCGCCATTGCTGGTGGCGCAAAAAAATTGCGCGTTTTTTGTTGTTGTTGTTGACGAAGCTGCAGTTGTGGACGTTTTGCACCTTGTAGAGGTACCGTCGGGGGCGTCTCTTGGACGCGGTCATAAGTGAGACCACCGATTTTGCCAGGACCGGAGGAACCCACCAAGTACACAAGGTTTTGCCAGAACCATATGCGCGGTCGTAGGGGCGTCACAATTGTGATGACGGTTTGTTGTTGCAGTCGTCGGGGTCGTGGACGCGGTGATGCCGTCGTCGTGCCTTACAGTTGTACTGTCAGAGGGCGTCGTAGTTGTATGTCCATCATGTGGACGGGTATAGCGGCGGCGGCGATGTGTCGACGAAGATGTTGATGAAGACCACGTTGATGTAGACCTTGGCGATGATTTGTCGGTGATGTCGTAGTAGGCGTGTCGGCGATGATCGTCGCTTGAAGGCATCCCTTGTGGCGGCGATGATGTCGGAGAAGTCAGCGAAGTTGTGTTCCACACCGGCCTGGCGTGTGGATGATGTCGATGTCGCTTCTCCGTGGATGACGAAGATCTTGGCTTGTAGCCTGGCGTAGTCGTACAACTTGATGTAGATGTCCGGGTCGTTGTAGTTTGGTCAATGCAGTGTAGATTTTGGTGTCAATGTAGTTGTGTCTCGGTGGTGCATGCCGGAGTCGATGAATTTGGCTTGGTGGAGATCATGTCTGAGCGCGTATCTCGGAGTCGATGAAGATCCATGGACGATTCCGGTGTTAGTTTCCAACTCGGCAGGGGAGGCACTTGGATGCGTGACCTTGACATGCGGACCGACCATGCGGAGGTCACTAACTCGTAGTAGACAGCCAGGACGTGTCCGGCTTGAGCTGATCGGGTGCCCGTCTGTACCACATGTTGGTGTTGCTGCATGTGTTTGCATACACATATGGAGTCCGTGGTTGGTGGCCTGCATTCAAAGAAAATAATCTCGTGCATGCACATGAGATCCGTGGCACAGGAGAACTCGGTGTTGATGCCTGATCTTGAGCTTGGACCCGCGCGCGGCCGCTTCCGCACATGGGTTGTGTTCGCTGAGCCCTTGTGCGACCTGATTGAAGACGCTCCGTGGATGGGATTTCCGTCTGCGTCTGGCCGTCGCGCGGGCGTCTCCTTCCGCGACGGATCTTGTCCGCTGGTTTAGGTGCGTCGCCGTCCGCATACGACGAAATTTGGAGATGATTTTTGCACTGTTTTTCACCGGATAAAGGTAGCGAGGATCTAGGGATTTATTCGGTGGCTAATTGGATCTAATATAAGGAATTAGGAAAACGAAATTTGGATCTAATCTAATCTAAAGAACCGATCTGATCTTTGATCGAAACCGGGTGCCACGTCCCCGAGGAGTAATCTCCCCGGAGGCGGCGCGTTGCGGAAGTGGTGGCAGAACCTAGGATCGGCGCCGTGAGACTAATCTGACTCTGATACCATGTGAATAATATTAAATCCCTAATATTTCAGTGTATTGATTTAACGGTACATACAGACTGACAGTAAGTGGACCATGCATGTCAATCTCTTTCACGGAATGGCGGCATTCTTGATGGGACACGGTGGCGGTGCACGCCTCCTGGCTGCTCGGCTGATTGCCGTGCCTGGACACATGACCTTTGGTCATCTGCGTGAGCGGAGACACCACCATGCATGGACGTGCCTGTGCCGTTCTCGTGGCCTCGTGCCCAGCCGTCTGGGGTCGTGCTGGCTAGAAGGCTCCCGAAGGCTGCGGACGACACCGACAGCGACAAGATGAGAGAGAAATAGAGAACATCATGAGAGAGAGTGAGGAACCACGAGATTGTAATACATACTTGTGTTATTTTGTAAAAATCTTTCTATGTGCCGTAGGTCAAACTTAGTCAAACAACCGATCCCCAATCCCGCCGCCACCCCTCCTCCCCCTCCACCTCCGCCCGCCGCCGCCGGACAAAGGCCGCGCGGCTGACGACGGCGGCTGGCCTCCCTCCTCTCGTGCGACGGGATTTGGGCGGGGGCCTCTTCCCATCGGGCGGCGGGAGCTTCGGCCGGAGCGGCACGGCGGCCCTGGACGGTGCGGCGTCTCTAGCGGAGTTTGGGCGCCGGGGTGGCGGCCCCGGGTTTCCTCGGCGGTGCGGCGGCTGCGGTGCCCACGTGGGCGGCGCGGCGGCAGGCCCTGGGAGCTCGTGTCTGCGGCCATCGGCGTTCGTCCTCGAGCCCCGCGTCGGTGTCGGTCAGCGCCCCCCTCTTCGTGGCGTACCGGTGGCGCCCACGGTGCTCTTTGCCGGTGCGTCTTTGTTGGGGAGGTGACCCCGAATAGGGTCAAGACAGGAGAAAGACGAAAGGAATCTCCCTTGCCGTGAGCCGAGTTACTGTTTGTGTCGGCCGGGTCATATAAGAGTCGGCCGAGATAAACAAGGTCATGACAGATAGAGAATAAGTAACGCCTTATCCGGCCGACATATGAGTTAAGTCGGCCGAACGAGTCTGACTAACTTGAATGCAGGTGAAGGCCGAGCCGAGTCATGCGAGACAAGGTCGAGTAACACGAAGCTTGCAGGAGAAGGAGGTGCCTATAGTCAAACCCTAGTCACTTGCTAGGAGGAATCTAAATAGATCCAAGCACAAAGGACAAGGAGCAGAACAGCAGAAGGGCAGAAGAAGGTCACGGAGGTGACAGTCAGGGAGCCCGAGGCGCGCATGTGAAGCTCTCTGGAACATTGCCGCCCATAGAACGGGGACACAGAAAGGAGGCCACCGAGTTACCATATTGGGACAAGCATATTCCAAGAATATGCTTGCCACGTCAGCTCTAGAAGGAACCAAGGCACCCCTTTATAAGGGGAGACGCGGGCTCCTGAGGGGGGATCGATTCATTCTACGCCGTAAGGCTCGTGTAGTAGTGTTCTTTCTCTCTACGAGACAGCTCTTGGAGCACTTGTATTCATCGAGAAGAGGAGTAGAGATTTATTTACTGAGCATTTGAGTGTAGAAATCACTACATCTTCTCTCCCCGGATCCCTCTAGCATCCATTGGTCCCATACTTTAGCCTACCCATGGCATCTACCGTGCCACCACCACGACAGTTGGCGCCAGCAGCGGTGCTAGCTGGAGTCAAGATCCGGACGGGAAGCTTCATCCACACCGGCGAGCGGGTTGTCTCTGGCTTAGTCCAGAGATTTGATCTCTGGGACTATGTCAGCGATAACGCAGGTAGCTTCAGGAGGAAAGCGCCTCCGCGCAACGGCGTCTTCATCAACTTGGGCACGCACAAGGTCTACGTCGGCGTCGACACCTCCTGTGTCTATCCTCACCGAGTTATTGATGCAGGAGAGCCTCCCCTCAGTGCCGCTAACGGTCCGCGTGGAGCACGCCCCGTCGGAGTGTCGAGGTGATGGTGACAGCCGCAGCGCAGGCGACAGGAGCAGGCGCCAGACAGAGCAAGGACCCGGCGGCAGGACAGATGACCATGAAGCAAGAAGCTCCACAGCCCACCGATCTAGATCCGCCAGCAGCCAAGTCAGCTAAGGTGCAGGAGACAACCCCAAAGGCAGCAAGGGTAAGATGGCCGCCTCTGGAAAGACCAGAGAATATTCTCCAGGCAACTATAGATAATCTAACCACGCCTGTGGCGCCGATACTTGATCCGGCTAACGCCCATGCGGAGTTAGAAGAGACTAGACAAATTTACTGGTAGAGGCAAAAAAGGTGTCGGCCTTGCGGGAGTCCGTGAACAGGACCCTGCGAGAATATGCTAAGGCAAACAAACTGGATGTGGCCCCCTGAGCAGGTAGATGAATTGAGATTGAGAGGAAAGAACCTCATGAATGATATCAACAAAGAGCATGAAGCTCGTGAAGGTGACTCAGTCGATCTGGGCTTGCCGAGGTATAGTACCCCGTCAAAGAACCTAAGAGCGGCAAATGCCGCTGCTTTGGAGCTGGAAGGATTAAGCAGGGAAGCCCGGCAGAAACAACAAGAAAGAGTGAATGAGCTGGTGCGCATTGCGAACCAGCAAAATGAGGAAATGCTTAGGGTTGACCCGGCAAGACCGGGAGCCTCGCGTGTGGTTCATTCGGCTGGAGCAGCGCCCGCACTATCAGTGGCAGCAGCATCCTCACCCGAAAACAACGCACGAAAAAACAGGGCGGTGACTTCAGGAAAGAGAAATAAGCAAATTGTTCCGTATGATCCGGCGATAGCCGGAAAAGGCAATGATAGCAGAGGCAATGGTAGCCAAGGTAACAGTGGAGACAGAAACCCCGACCGTGCGAACAAAGGGCATGGAGACCTCGGAAGGGGAAATCATGAGAATAATAACCCGGCAGAGGGAAGGAGAAACCCACCGCCCGATCCTCAGCCGAGGTATGAGCCACGGAAGAGCGAGAAGTGAGACCATCTCACCATAATCAGGCAAATGAGAGGTACAATGATGGTTACTCGGATATGGAGCATGCAGGACATGGTGGGAATAACCATTATGGAATACAGGAGAGAATCATTTACAGAAACTTGCCGTAAAATGATGCAAGGCTAAAACTCGACAGGTTATATCGGTCCGAGTTATTGGAGGAACAGGGTCCGCCCGGTCCGGCGTGCTTCGGACCTCAGATCATGGGCGAACCACCGGTGCCAAACTTTCAACTGGCAAGGGGCACGAAAACATACAATGGGAGCACAAAACCATATGATTGGTTGATTGACTATGCCACTGCAGTAAAAATAGCTAGTAGGAACTTACGATGGGGGGTGAGATACGTCCCGCAAATGCTGGAAGGACCAGCAGGTATGGTGAACAATCACGGCAAAGATATCAATACTGGCTAGATTCTGAAGAAATGTTTGTCAACAATTTCACCAGTACTTATAATAGGCCGAATAGGCCTCAACAACTCGCTATGTGCAAACAGAAGCCAAATGAAACATATAGGGAATTCTTGACTCGGTGGTGTAACCTCAGAAACTCATGCGAAGGGGTCATAGAGTCTCAAGCGATAGCTTGGTTTGCTCAAGGCTACCGATACGGGAGTGTATTATGGCAGAGACTGCAAAGAGATATGCCGACCACCTTGGCAGAGACCATCAGGATAGCAGATTCGTATGCATTAGGGGATCCGACACAACCAGAAATAATGTCGGCAGAGCATCGGGAGCATCAAGATCAATATGCAAGAGATGCAGCCGGATCATCGAGGCGCAACGAATTCCGAGGTAGAAGAAGGGAGGAAAGACCGGATTACAGATATGCTTCCAATCAGGTGGCAGCGGTAGTGCAAGACCAGCCGAGTCATGGAAACAGTCAGCGACAGAAGAACAACCCTCAGCAGTGGATGCCGAGCAATGAAGGGAAAAGGTAGTGGACACCAGAACAGAAGAAGCAATGGCAGGAGAGGCCGAAGTACACGTTTGAATCCATGCTGGATCAACCATGTAAATTCCACACTCCAAACCCGGCCAAGCCGGCTAATCATACAACTCGTCAATGTGCCTGGATGAAAAATGCTATGGGCAACACGGCGGGCATGCAAGCGCCCCCTCATCAGGTGCATCAACAGCAGCAGCCACAGCTAACAGGAGCAAATGCACAGCAGTTAATGTTACCACCACCTCCTCCGAGGTATGATAACTCGGACCGGAGGGATGCAGTGCACCAAGTGATAAATCGAGGTCAAGATGGAAGGGCAAACCCCGAAAACAACGGACGCAATGATTACAGGGAGCATCATCAATCATATTGTGTGTTCACAACAGAACAGCAAGATAGGCAGAGTGTACAATGCCGACATATGGAAGTAAATGCTGTTATGGCGGCGGTACCAAGATACGTGCCTTGGTCCGATCAAGAAATAACCTGGAGCATAAAAGATCACCCGAAGATAATGCCGAATCCAGGGCCGTATGCACTCGTACTAGAGCCAACATTTGTCGGGCCCAACATTAATGTGAAATTCTCAAAAGTACTCATTGACAATGGGAGTAGTATCAACATCATGAACAAAGATACAATGCACAAACTCAGAATAGCACAGAATATGCTGCAATCTACAAGAACCACGTTCCATGGAATAGTCCTGGGACTTTCGTGTGAACCCATTGGGAAAGTCCGAGTAGATGTATTATTCGACACAAGGGAGAATTGCAGAGCGGAAAATTTGGAATTTGAAGTGGTGGACCTAGAAAGTTGCTATCATGCTTTACTCGGACGACCAGCATTGGCAAAATTTATGAGTAGCTTCCACATTACTTATTTGAAAATGAAGTTACCCGGACCACAAGGGGTGATAACAGTAGCCAGAGATTACAGAAAGTCAATGGAGTGTGCTTCGGCCGGATCAAACCTGGCCGAGTCATTGGTGTTTGCGAGAGAAAAAAGAAGGATTCAGGAGGTAGCGGCTCTGGCTCAGTCGACACAGCTGAATATGCCGGCACTAGCCAACCCCCATGGAAGTGTTTCTTTCCAGCCGACTAAAGAGACAAAAAAGATCCAGATAGATGAGCAGTTCCCAGAGCGCACCATCACGATTGGTGCCAGCCTAGATGCCAAATAGGAAGGTGAGCTCACCAACTTCCTCCTTGAGAATCGGGATATCTTTGCATGGTCGACTCAATACCTGCAAGGTGTGCCGAGGGAGTTGGCTGAGCGCTCTCTGCATATAAGGCCAGGAGCAAGTCCGATGAAGCAGCCTCTCCGCCGCTTCGCCGAAGACAGGAGAATAATAATAGGGGATGAGATAGCTCGGCTCCTTGCAGCCGGGTTCATCATGGAAGTGCTTCATCCGGATTGGCTATCAAATCCAGTGTTGGTAGAAAAGAAAAAGGATAACCCGAATGTGGCCGTAGTATGGCGAATGTGTATCGGTTACACGAACCTAAACAATGCGTGTCCTAAAGATCCTTTTCCTTTACCTAGGATAGATCAAGTCATTGACTCGACCGCTGGTTGTGAGCTGTTGTCATTTGTAGACGCGTATTCTGGCTTCCACCAGATACCGTTGAATCCGGCCAATCAAATAAAGACTGTCTTTATTACCCCGTACGGGGCTTATTGTTATCGCACCATACCATTCAGCCTACGCAATGCAGGAGCAACATACCAAAGATGCATGCAAAAATGTCTAAATGACCAGATAGGAAAAAATGTAAAAGTATATGTAGACGATGTGGTTATAAAAACAAAAGAGAGCAAAATGCTCCTTGATGATGTTTGGCAGATGTTCGCAAACTTGAGAAGATTCCAGATGAAGCTTAATCCGAAAAAATGTACCTTCGGCGTGCCGGCTGGAAAATTACTCGGTTTCCTCTTGTCCAGCCGAGGTATAGAGGCAAATCCAACCAAAATCCGCGCAGTTGAAAGAATGGAACTGCCGAGATGTTTGAACGATGTACAAAAGTTCACGGGATGCCTGGCTTCGCTGAGTCGATTCGTATGTCGGCTAGGAGAAAAGGCATTACCTCTATATCAACTGATGAAAAAATCTGATAAATTCATCTGGACACCGCAAGTAGATAATGCATTTCATGAGTTAAAAAAGATGTTGGTCACAACACCGATCTTGGCTTCTCCATTATCAAAAGAACCTATGTTACTTTATGTAGCCGCCACTAACAGAGTGGTAAGTGCGGTGGTTGTCGTGGAACGGAATGAAGGAGATAGGTCGATACAAAGGCCGGTATATTACCTGAGCGAGGTATTATCAGCCTCAAAACAGAACTACCCGCACTACCAGAAGATGGCTTATGGAGTATATATGTCGACAAAAAAACTCAAATATTACTTCGAAGAGCATCCGATAAAAGTGATTTGTGAAGCGCCCATAGCCGAGATATTGAGCAACAAAGATGCAAGTGGCCGAATAGCAAAATGGGCAATTGAGTTATCACCTTATGCTCCGCAATTCGATAGGCGAGATGCAATCAAATCTCAGGCAGTGGCCGACTTCTTTGTGGATTGGGCCGAGGTACAATATGAACCACCATTACCAGACCCAAATTATTGGACAATGCATTTTGACGGATCCAAGCTGAGAAATGGGTTAGGAGCAGGAATAGTATTAACTTCACCGAAAAAAAGATCAACTGAAGTATGTGCTGCAGATACATTTCGCCGCACAGTGTTATTATAGATAATGGCACAAATTTTGCTGAAGGAGCTTTTGCTCGATTTTGCCAAGAAAAGCACATAAGACTAGATGTTGCCTCGGTGGCTCACCCAGCTTCAAACGGGCAAGTAGAAAGATCAAATGGACTGGTATTGTCAGGAATAAAACCCCGGCTTATCGAGCAACTACAAAGGTCGGCAGGATGCTGGATTGAGGAACTTCCAGCAGTACCGTGGAGCCTCAGGACCACCCCAAACAGGTCGACAGGGTATACCCCTTTCTTTCTGGTATACGGGGCAGAAGCTGTGCTTCCAGCCGACATAATGCATGACTCGCCAAGAGTAATCCAATACACAACGGCCGAAGTAAATGAAGTATCACGGCAAGACGATGTGGATCTATTAGAGGAAGCAAGGGAATTGGCATTATCGAGATCAGCCGTTTATCACCAAAACCTCAGACGATACAATAGCAAAAAAGTATATCCAAGAGTTTTTAAAGAAGGAGACTTGGTTCTTAGACTAGTGCAACGCACAGCCGGCATGCACAAACTCTCACCTCCATGGGAAGGACCATTCATTGTGAGTAAAGCACTGCACAATGATGCATATTACCTGATCGACGCTCAGCCACCAGAGAAGAATAAGAAAAATAAGGCCGGAGACGAATCAAAAAGACCATGGAACATAGCCTTACTTCGTCCATTCTACACTTAGAAGCCATATGTTGTACGTCGTGATGCGACGCATCAAGTTGGAATATCAAGCATGTATTAAACCTCGGCACCTCGAGCAGCGACTCGGGGACTGCACAATGTTGTTTCTATTTTTCAAGTCTATGTAGTAAACCTCGACACCTCGAGCAGTGACTCGGGGACTGCACCGTGTTATTTCCTATTTTGAATTATGTATTAAATTTCGGCACCTCGAGCAGTGACTCGGGGACTGCACCATGTTATCCTTTATTTTGGATTATGCATTAAACCTCGGTACCTCGAGCATTGACTCGAGGACTGCCCCATGATTGTTTCTTGTTCTAAAATATGTATTAAACTTCGGCACCTCGAGCAATGACTCGGGGACTGCCCCGTGGTATTCTCTACATTGAGCTATGAATTATATTTCGGCAACCCAGTTTGTAACTCGGGGACTGTTTCGTGTTATTCGATATCATCTGAATAGATATAAACCTATAGCGGCCCAAGGGATAACTCGGGGATGACTTACACCACTCATTAATTTCTTCCATTCATATAAGAGCTCGATAGCTTCAGCAGAAACTCGGGGAATACCCCAATTTTCTACTCATAACTCATAAGAGGCAACATAAGCTTGCCTTGATTGACAAAGGAATAACAAGGAGAAAACAATTAACGATTTCTAAGAGGTAACAACCTCAGCGAGTCGAAGTATGATAAAGGATACAAGCCAATCTATAAGAGCATTGTACTTCAAGTAGAAATCGCGAAAACAACAATTATACAACCAAATCTACAAAGGGCAAGCAAGATAAATGCAAGACGAAGATCAACCACATGAGAGAATATGATCCGGCCTTACGAAATTAAAGTCAGACAAGGCAAAGATATGAAACAGATAGCTTAACTTAGACGAAATAACAATAGTTACCATCACCAACGCCTTAGCAGTGCAAGGCAAAAAGGTTCGCACAACACCAAAAGACGGACAATTATTTCACAAACGTCATACGCCCGACATGTCGGGGACTTAATGCAAATTGAAGTTTTTCAAGCCCAAACACCACCAGAGGCCAAACAACCCTTAATGAGCAGTAGCATGATCAGGAGCATTGGACATGGGTATCTCGGACGATGGAGGAGGGGCCTCGGTCTCCTTCAGGAGGGTATCTTCAGCAACTGGGCGCTCCGTAGTAGCTGGCGCATGAGCCGACGTTACCTCGGCTTCAACGAAAGCTATAGTAACCTCGGGCGCAAGCTCCGGCTGCTGAGGGACATCAGTTTGAGCTCGAGAGTTTTCAGTCCCTTTAGAGGATGATCGCGCGTCGCCATCCTCGCCCGAATTATCGTTTGAATCACGGGAGTTATCCGAATTACCCTCCGATTCATCCTGATCGTCCGAGTCATCACCTGATGCATCTTCAGCTTCGACATCATCTGCCGGATTGGGAAGAAAACTCGGCCCTTCGATCCAATTATGCACGTCAGCATACTCAATAAGCTGGAAGGCACGAGCTTGGCAGTGAGCGACGAACTCTGGATCCTCAACCCAACGAGAGCCAGTGCACAAATTCATCAGAGTATCGAGTGAGATATCCTCGTACCAAGACAAAACGGCTGTAAGTGCCATATCAGCACCAGCCCTCCCAGCAGATTCCCTCCAGAGATTTAATTGGGTCTGATATTCCTTTAACCTCGCCACAAGCACTTTAACTTCATCAATATCAGGCGTTCCAGAGGTATTCGGCCAAAGAACATGGTAGGCCCGAATGGCTGCTTGCACCAGATCTCTTCCCATAATCTTCATTGGTCCAATAGCAGCACCAACGACAATCAGGAAGTCTTCCATCGAGTATTATGAACTCGATTCAGCGGGGACACCTCGGCGCTGATGAGCAGAAATCACTGCCTTAGAGCTCACTGGTTTCGCTTTCGGAAAATGATCTACACGAAAGGAAAACATATCAGTTAAAAATAAGAAAAAGAAGAAAATAACTCGGCCACGGGCGGAAACTTACGATGAATGTAACTCAACATTTTCTAGAGATCCAGGGACCAATCGGCCCTGCTTTTCTCGAAATGAGTGATTTCCTCACTCATCGCCCGGTGTTTTAGCTCGGCAGCTTCAAGAAGTTCCTTATCTTTCTGCAACTGCAGGCTCGGTCGATTCTTTTCTTCAGAAAATTCCTGATCAACCTTTTCCAGTTCAGACTTCTGGGAAAGCTTGAGAGACTCAACCTCAGCGCGTAACCGAGTTATCTCATCGTCCTTTTCTTGGAGTTGCGTCGAATGAGCAACAGCTTATTCTAAAAAATGCAGCATCATATCAGGCATAGGTATGCATTCTTCATGCGATGCTGCAAGTGTTTGTATCTCGCCTATACCAAAGCCAGAAGGTTGTAAGAGACCCAATATTTATCTCGGACAAAAATTAATAGGTTAAAAACCAAAGAGGAACCAACCTTCAAGAGCGGTAACCTTCTTGGTAAGGCGGGTATTCAGATTGTTGATACTAGCTGCACCCCAACGAGGAATGAATTAGCGCGACAAGCCAAAAGTATTACGAACTTAAGGAACAGTACACGGATTAGTTAAATTACCAGTCTTTTTCACCACAGGAACAACCTTCTCATACTTTTCTTGCAGTTTCTTGTGGGCGAAGAGCAACCTTTGAAATTTGTCGTCCGCCGATCATGGGCAACCTAGATATAATGGAAGGTTAAAAGACTGGATATTCAAAGATAAAACATATCCGAATCAAGTAAAACTTGACTCGGATCTGGGTGGTTGGATATTCAAAGTTAAAGCAGATCTGAATCAAGTAAAACTTGACTCGGATCTAGGTGGCTGGATATTCAAAGTTAAAATAGGTTCGAATCAAGCAAACCTGACCCAGATCTAGGTGGATGGATATTCAAAGTTAAAGTAGATCCGAAACAATCAAAACTTGACCCGGATCTAGTTGGCCAGATATTCAAAGTTAAAGCAGATCCGAATCAAGTAAAACTTGACCCGGATCTAGGTGGCTGGATATTTAAAGCTAAAACATATCCGAATCAAATAAAACTTGACTCGGATATGCATGGACCACGGCTAATCCGAATCGCAAAAGGGTTAAGTTAGCAACAAATGCAATTGAAGCCTAATAAAGCTTCCAAACGAAAAATAAGTTATCTGGTTGCAAGCTTCGGGGACTAGTGCATATATAGTACCACTTGAATAACAGACAAAGTATCAACGAAAGCACTTACCTCGTTCATATTGTCGCTATCAAGAACAATCTTAGAAGCCATATGCAAGCGACTGCTGATGTCGGAAAGCTAAAATGGTTGGCTACTCGGATTGCCTTTAAGTTAATCGGCGGCATTCCAGTTATTGGCATACTCCACCAAAGAGCTGAGGCTGTTTCTGCTCTCAGTGCGGTCAACACTTTACCTCGGGCCCGTTGTGTAACTACCGCTGTCGTAGGACTCTTGTGAAGAGTAAGTTGAGTGTCGGCGGTCGGGGTGACACCAGGCTTAGCAGAGGAAGCCCCCTTGCGAAGTGCATCAGCTATGTTGGGCTGAGAAGAGCTAGCCCGCCCCTTCTGAGATGCTGAAGGTTTGGTAACAACAACCTTCCTACCTTTAGGAGAGGCTTCGGCAGGGGCAGCAACCTCGGCATTAGGGATCGCGTCCTGAAAAGCAGGAGGAACAATGGTTTCCAAGGGGGCCGAGATGGGATATCTTCGGCTGGAGCGGGAGTAGCAACTGGGATCGTGGTGATCAAAGGGTCGTTGGGGGAAACCTCGGCGGTCTGAAGAGGGGAAACAGGTTCAACAGGATGATCTGGTGGCGGCGTTATGTCGGCATTAACGGTGGGAGCAGTGGGTACATCTCGCTGAGGCGATGTATGGGTCGGCGCAGGAGGAGAGTCAACACGAGAAGGACTGGGAGCCCGAGTATCTTCCGGGGGCGGAGGAGAAGACTGCCGAGTAGCATGGCTTGTCATACTCGGACCGCTTGGCTTCGCAGAGAGAGGAGCTCTGCAGGAGACAAAGAGTCGAATCAAAAGACAGAAAGAGAGAAACAAGAAGTACAAATGAAAATAAACTCACCCAGTAACCCCAGGCATGGTCTTACGCCTCGGAATATGCTGGGAAGACTTCTTCACTCGCTTCTTGGGAGCAGCGTCGGAGGGATCTGCCAGAGTGGTGTGCTTCTTCGAGGTAGCAGGAGCTTGAGAAGCAAGAGGATCGGCGTCGTGCACCTAACCGGCTGGATTAGCTGGGAAACTAGGAGCCGAAAATGCATAAGAGATAGGCATCACGACAACTACCTCAAGAATTTGGACGTCGTCCGAGTCACCTTCATCCCCGTGGGCCGAGGTATTTCCACAGGGGCGAGCCAAAGCAACATCCGACTTAGGGACAAACTCTTCCGAGTCAGGTTCCCCGCTGTCCGGGGTATTCCGATCGACAGTCCACGGAAGATACAGAACCTCGGCATCCTCGGTCTTTTGCTCCACAAACGTCTGCGAGAGAAGAAACAAATTAGGATTAGCAAAAGAACAGTCACAAAGGCGACTCGGAAGCAAACACCAATGCGTAAATTTACCTGAGGAGGGGGATTCCCGCGAGTAAACGGCTTTAGTCCCCATGCCCACTCCTCCGGCATATCTGTCTTGAAGATAGCTCGGACACGCTTATAAATGTGATAGTCATCGAGCTCAACCGTCGAAACTCGGTTGGGATCGAGAGGACCACTCATGTAACAAAGCTTGTGAGAGCGAAGCTGAGAAGGGCAGATTCGGCTGCTGATGAATGCGGTCATCAGATCCTCACCATGGAACCCGGCACGGATCAACTCCTTGAGCCGAATCTCAAATGCCTCGGCCAGAGCATGGCTTTTCCTAGGATTGTAGTTCCAATTTATCTTGGAAGGGGGGCCAATAGAAAAAGCGGGGAGCCGAATCTTATCTTCTTTCCCAGTGTTTTTGACATAGAAAAATGATCTATGCCATTTCTTGCAAGACTCGAGGCCGGCGACACGAGGGAACTCGGAGTTTCTCCGAGGTGTAATGGACCCAGCCCCGCATTGGGTAAGGGATTTCTCAGAAGGGTGAATAGATTTGTCCGGTACGTCATTAGATCGGATTTGGAAGAATTTAGACCCGACATGTACGGAGGGACAGAGGCCGAAGTACCCCTCCAAGGCCGAGATGAAAGCTGACAAAGAGGCGATAGCATTAGCCGACAGATGATGCGGCTGGAGGCCGAAGTAATCAAGGAACTCCCTAGCAAAATCGCTAAGGGGGAGGCCAAACCCACGGGCAAAATGGGACATGAAGACTACGTACTCTCCCTCGTTGAGCACTAGAGAGGATTCATTGCCGGGCAAGCGACAACTTACCTCGGCAGGGATCCGGCGCGTCTTGATTAACCACTCTACTGAAGGGTTTCGCAGCATAGTAAATCAAAATTTTCTACGGAAGCGAACAGAGGGAAAGCCAAGATCTAATCTAGGAGATGCAAACAACGAGAGAGATTGGATTGGATCTTCATAACCTTGAAGATTCGCACAGCGGAACGTTCGTCGGAACGTGGGTGATGTAGTCGTACTCGCTTCTCCTCCTCGCGATCCGATCCGATCTAGCACCACAAGTGGCGGTGCCTCCGTGAGATGCACACGTGCAGCACCTCGACGTCTCCTCCTTCCTCGGACCAGCAAGTATGGTGGAGAGATGGATTGGATCTACAGCACGACGGCGTGGTGTATATGGTGGAGAATTTCTGCAGGCTTCGCCTACAAACAGTCGGGAGGGAGAGAGGAAGGCAGGGCTACTAGGGCTTGGAGGAGATGTGTGTGGGGAGGGCGCACCAGCCCTCTATATAGAGGGGTGGTGGCGGCCAGCCTAACCCTCCTCCAAGCCTATCTCTAGTTTAAACGATTTAAACTTATCCCCTTATCTAGAAATTCTATCCCTAGATTTAAACGATTTAAATCTATCCAGAATCGGCTGGGCCCTATGGAGCCTTGTGCCCCTGGCCCAATGCGTCCAGGACACTCCCCTCATAGGCCCATGCCCCCTCCCAGAAGGTGGGACCACGTTGGCCCCTTCCGGAAGGTTCTAGAAGCTTTCGGTACAATACCGATTAATCCAGAACAATTCAACTCCAAAAACTGCCTTATATGAATCTTATTCTCCGGACCATTAACCTCTCGTGATATCCGGATCCCATCCGAGACTCCGAACAAAAATTCATAAACCAATTATCCAATCTATCCTAGCGTCGAGACACGTTAAGTGTGTGACCCTGCGGGTTCGAGAATATGCAGACATGATCTTCTATCAATAATCAACAGCGGGGTCTGGGCACCCATATTGACTCCCACACATTCATCGATGACCATATCGGATGAACCATGATGCCAGGATTCAATCAATCCCATATATATATTCCCTTTCTCGCGATATTTTAATTGCCAGAGATTCGAACGTCGTTATCGTCATACCTAGTTCAATCTCGTACACAGAAAGTACTTTACTCGTTCCGTAATCAAATATCACTTTGTGATTAACTCATTAACAACATGATAGCAAGAGGTGATGATATCGATTACGAGTGGGCCCAAGTATATCTCTCCGACTTGGGAGGACAAATCCCATCTCGATACATACAACCCATGATACTTTCCGATCACCTGAGAGACACCTTTATGATCACCCTCTCATAGGATGACGTTTGATGACCTCAAAGCTTTCTTCCGATACCAGGGAGTTGTATTATCTCATGGTCTAAGGAATACAATATTTGACATAGGAAAAGCTTCGCAAAGATGAACACAATGATACGATCTAATTGCTTCGCTTAGTTTGGTCATCCACCATATCATTCTCCCAATGATATGATCTCATTATCAATTGACAACTCATGTCTATGGTCGGAAACCTTAACCATCATTGATCAATGAGCTAGTCCATAGAGGCGCATTAGGGACACGGTGTTGTTCACAAACCACACAAGTATTAAAGTTTCCGCTTAATACAATTCTAGCATGGAATATAAACATTATCATGAACAAGAATTATAATAATAACATCTTTATTATTGCCTCTAGGGCATAATTCCAACAGTCTCCCACTTGCACTAGAGTCAATAATCTAGTTTACATTTGGCAACAATCTCACACCCATGGCACTGAGGTGCTGATCATATTTTACGTGGAAGAGGTTTAGTCAATGGATCTGCGACATTCAGATCTGTATGTACTTTGCTGATCTTCAGATCTCCATCGCTATATAATCTCGGATTATATGAAACTTTGTTGATATGCTTGTTCTTTGGATGATATCTTGGTTCCTTAGCGAGTGCTATGGCGCCGGTGTTGTCACACAATATCTCCAGTGGGTCCAATGCACTTGGAACCACGCCAAGCTCATGATGAAGTTTCGATCCAAACTCCTTCACTTGGCAACCTGCAGCCATGTATTCCGCTTCTCGTAGATCCCGCGATCACGCTTTGCTTGCAGCTTCTCCACTCCAGCTCCTCCATTCAAAATATACACGTATCACAATCGAGATTTAGAATCATCCTTGTCGGTGTCGAAATTAGCATCAACGTAACCTTTTACGACGAGTTGTTCATCACCCCCATAGACTAAGAACATTTCTTTAGTCCTATTTAGGTACCTTAGGATGTTCTTCACGGCTGTCATGTTCCACTCTGGACCACTTTGATATCTGCTCGTCAAACTAAGAGCATTGGACACATCCGGTCTAGTACACAAGATGGCATACATGATGGAACCTATGGCGAGGCATAAGGCACTTTGCTCATAGCTTCCCTATCATTTACCGTAGCTGGACACCGCCTTGCTCAATATCTTACTCGACAACATAGGCCTGAACCTTTCAATGCCTTATCCATTACGAACCTTTTGAACTTTGTCTAGGTATGTACTCGGCTTAAAGCTATCAGCGTCTTTGTCTATCTCTATAGATTTTGATGCCCAATATATAAGCAGCTTCACCTAGGTCTTTCATTGAAAAACACTTGTTCAAATAACTCTTCACATCGTTAAGCATGTTGATGTCATTTCCAATAATCAATATGTCATCCACATATAGTACCAGAAACGTCACCGAGCTCCCACTCACTTTCTTGTAGATGCAAGCTTCGTAGCAATTTGGAACAAATCCAAAGCTCTTGATCACTTGATCAAAACGAAGGTTCCAACTCCGAGATGCTTGCTTCAGTCCATAAATGGAACGCTGAAGTTTGCATACTTTATCAGCATCCTTAGGATCGACAAAACCTTCGGGTTGCATCATATACAACTCTTCATCAATGTTGCCATTGAGGAATGCAGTCTTGACATCCATTTGCCATATTTCATAATCATGAAGCAGCAATTGCTAATAAAATCCGAATGGACTTAAACATCGCTACGGGAGAGAAAGTCTCATCGTAGTCAACACCTTGAACTTGTCGAAAACCTTTCGCAAGAAGCCGTGCTTTATAGACGGTAACATTACCATCCGCGTCCGTTTTCTTCTTGAAGATCCATTTGCACTCAACGGCCTTTCGGTCGCTAGGAGGGTCCACCAAAGTCCAAACTTGGTTTTCGCTCATGGATCCCAATTCGGATTTCATGGCTTCTAGCCATTTCTCAGTCTGGGCTCATCATCGCTTCCTCATAGTTCGTAGGTTCACTGTCTTCTACTAACAAGACAGTCAAGACAGGGTTGCCGTACCACTCAGGAGGGGCACGCGACCTTGTCGACCTGCGACGTTCAGTAGCAGCATCGTCTGAAGCTTCATGATCCTTGTCATTTGCTTCCTCTATTGTTGGTGACCTTTGGAACAATTTCAGGTGCTGCGCTACTCTCCAATTCAAGAGAAGGTTCAATAACCTCGTCTAGCTCTACTTTCCTCCCACTCACTTCTTCGAGAGAAACTCCTTCTCAAGAAAGGAACCGTTCTTTGACAAACACTTTGCCTTCGGTTACGTGATAGAAGGTATACCCAATAGTTTCCTTAGGGTATCCTATGAAGACGCATTTCTCCGCTTTGGGTTCGAGCTTGTCCGGCATCAACTTCTTGACGTAAGCTTCGCATCCCCAAACTTTAAGAAACGACAACTTAGGTTTAGCACCAAACCATAGTTCATACGGTGTCGTCTCAACGGATTTAGATGGAGCCCTATTTAAAGTGAATGCAGCGGTTTCTAATGCATAACCCCAAAATGATAACGGCAAATCAGTAAGAGACATCATCAATCGGACCATATCTAATAGGGTTCGATTCCGGCGTTCAGACACACCATTGCGCTGTGGTGTTCTGGGTGGCGTGAGTTGTGAAACGATTCCACTTGCTTTGAGATGCGTGAGAAAATCATAACTCAAATATTCGCCCACGATCGGATCGTAGAAACTTAATCTTTACATTACGATGGTTCTCCACTTCATTCTGAAATTCTTTGAACTTTTCAAACGTTTCAGATTTATGTTTCATTAAATAGATATACCCATATCTACTTAAGTCATCGGTAAAAGTGAGAAAATAGCGATATCCACCGCGCGTCGAAACACTCATCGGTCCGCATACATCGGTATGTATGATTTCCAACAAGTCCGTTGCTCGCTCCATCATACCGAGAACGGGTTTTGATCATCTTGCCCATGAGGCATGGTTCATGTGTCAAATGATTCAAAATCAAGAGACTCCAAAGTCCATCGAATGGAGTTTCTTCATGCGCTTTACTCCAATATGACCTAGGCAGCGATTGCCACAAATAAGTAGTATTATCACTATCTACTTTGCATCTCTTAGCCTCAATGTTATGGATGTGTGTTTCATCCCTTTCGAGATTTAGAAGAAATAAACCATTCACAATAGGTGCATGACCATAAAAGATGTTACTCATATAAATAGAACAACCATTATTCTCCGATTTAAATGAATAACCGTCTTGCAATAAACACGATCCAGAAATAATGTTCATGCTCAACGCAGGCACATAATAACATTTATTAAGGTTTAAAACTAATCCCGAAGGTAAAACTAAGGAGAGCGTGCCGACGGCCATCACATCAACTCTTGATCCGTTGCCAACGCGCATCGTCACCTCATCCCTCGCAGAAGTCTCATTCCGTAGCTCTGTTTGAGTTACAAATATTAGCAACCGAACCGGTATCAAATACCCAGGCACTACAACGAGGGCTAGTAAGGAAAACATCAATAACATGTATATCAAATATACCTTTGATGGTGCCAGCCTTCTTGTCCGCTAAGTACTTCGGACAGTTGCGCTTCCAGTGACCCTTGTCCTTGCAATAGAAGCACTCAGTGTCCGGCTTAGGACCAGACTTGAGCTTCTTCTCAGCAGGGGCAGTGCGCTTGCCGCCGCCCTTCTTGAAGGGCTTCTTTGCACCTTTACCTTTCTTAAAGGAGGGCTTGTTGACCAT
The DNA here is from genome assembly GCA_023614405.1 of Avena insularis. Taxonomy (NCBI): domain Eukaryota; kingdom Viridiplantae; phylum Streptophyta; class Magnoliopsida; order Poales; family Poaceae; genus Avena; species Avena insularis. Next base: position 386,021,230 of record CM042693.1, on the reverse strand, counting down.
CAACACATGATTATCTTTCTTGATGTCCACCTCCGCAGCCTTCAGCTTTGCGAAGAGCTCGGTGATCGTATCAGTGGAACCAATCTGATTATGAGTCACTACAAAACTTTTGTAGCTGGGAGGGAGTGATTGCAGAACCCTGTCAATCTTGAGCTCCTCTGGAATCTTGCAGTCCAGTTGCTCAAGGCGTTGAGTGTAGCCCGACATCTTAATGGCGTGCTCACTAGGAACTCCCTTCCTCCATCTTGCGTTAAAGAACTTCTCGGAGATCTCATATCTCTCGAGCGGGCTGAGTCAAACATGGTTTTCAGCTCCTCGAGAATCTCAAAGGGCCGGGATAGTTTTCAAAACGATTTTGAAGTTCGGTTCCATAGCAAACAACATGGTGCTCTTAATCACACCATAATCATCTTTCTTGTTGATAGACAGCTTTCTCATCAGCCGCATTCTTGTGAGGGGGTTACCTAACGCTTTCTCAAGGACATAGTCCTTTTGTCTGCCAGACAGAATGATTCTTAGATTGCGGAACCAGTTGGTGAAGTTAGACCCATTGTTTCTAAGCTTTTCTTTCTCAGCAAAAACGTTGAAGTTGAAGTTGGACTTGGCCATGTGATCTACAGTGTTTGCAAGTACAATTTAGACTATGTTCATGATAAATAGTTCAACTTAATCAAATTACTAGATGAACTCCCACTAAATTCAACATCCCTCAAGTTGTTTAGTGAACACGATCCAAATTCACCACACCTAATCCGATCTTCACGAGAAGAGATGTGGTTTCAATGGTGGACAACGAAGTGTCGATCATATCATTCATATGACTCATGCTTAACCTTTCGGTTCATGTGTTCCGAGGCCATGTCTGTACATGCTAGGCTCGTCAAGTTAGACCCAAGTATTTCCGCGTGTGCAAAACTGGCTTGCACCCGTTGTATGTGAGCGTAGAGTCTATAGCACCCGATCATCACGTGATGCTTGGACACGACGAACTTTCTCAACGGTGCATACTTGGGGAGAACACAGTTTTATCTTGATCTTTAAGTGAGGAATCATCTTATAATGCTACCGTCGCGATCTAAGCATAATAAGATACATAAAAGGATAAACATCACATGCATATAACTTTATGTGACATGGTATAGCCAATCTTCGCGCAATGATCTCCATCTTGTGCGTTCCGGCATGATATCCATCACTCCACCATGATTGCCTCCACCACGAATAGCAACTACAACTATTGCTAACTACTTAGCGATGAAGTAAAGCTATTACATGGCGTATAAGAAGTTGACTATGGGTCATACACAATTATAAAGACAACCATATGGCTCCTGCGGTTGTGTACTCATCGACATGCAAGTCGTGAAACATTACAAAACATGATCATCGCATACATTATACACATCACATCTTGGGCCATACCATATCACGTAAAACACTCCTGCAAAAACAAGTTAGGCGCCTCTACTTTGTTGTTGCATGTTTTACGTGGCTTATGGGAGTAGATGCTAAGAACGATTCTTACCTACGGAAAGCCACAACGGTGATATTATGGTTGCCAAACTCCGGTGTTAATCCCATGACAACTATAGTGAGAGCGGCATCCACCAGCCGCATGTGTGGTACAAGCCACACGTCAAGTGCGAGCGGTCTCATGACGATGTCGTAAGGTTGGCCTGGACCGCTTCAATCTCACTATCCCGCGTCATAATAAGAACACAAACAAGAGGCTTGCAACAGAAAACATCAACGCCCGCAACAACCATGTTGCGTTCTACTCGTGAATCACATCTACGCATAGATCTAGCTCGATACCCGAAGGGTTTCGCAGCATAGTAAATCAAAATTTTCTACGAAAGCGAACAGAGGGAAAGCCAAGATCTAATCTAGGAGATGCAAACAACGAGAGAGATTGGATTGGATCTTCATACCCTTGAAGATCCGCACAGGGGAACGTTCGTTGGAACGTGGGTGATGTAGTCGTACTCGCTTCTCCTCCTCGCGATCCGATCCGATCTAGCACCACAAGTGGCGGTGCCTCCGTGATATGCACACGTGCAGCACCTCGACGTCTCCTCCTTCCTCGGACCAGCAAGTATGGTGGAGAGATGGATTGGATCTACAGCACGACGGCGTGGTGTATATGGTGGAGAATTTCTGCTGCAGGGCTTCGCCTACAAACAGTCGGGAGGGAGAGAGGAAGGCAGCAGGGCTACTAGGGCTTGGAGGGAGATGTGTGTGGGGGGGAGGGGGCGCACCAGCCCTCTATATATAGAGGGGGTGGTGGCGGCCAGCCCTAGCCCCTCCTCCAAGCCTATCTCTAGTTTAAACGATTTAAACTTATCCCCTTATCTAGAAATTCTATCCCTAGATTTAAACGATTTAAATCTATCCAGAATCGGCTGGGCCCTATGGAGCCTTGTGCCCCTGGACCAATGCGTCCAGGACACTCCCCTCATAGGCCCATGCCCCCTCCCAGAAGGTGGGACCACGTTGGCCCCTTCCGGAAGGTTCTAGAAGCTTTCGGTACAATACCGATTAATCCAGAACAATTCCGAACTCCAAAAACTGCACTGCCTTATATGAATCTTATTCTCCGGACCATTCCGGAACCTCTCGTGATATCCCGGATCCCATCCGAGACTCCGAACAAAAATTCATAAACCAATTATCCAATCTATCCTAGCGTCGAGACACGTTAAGTGTGTGACCCTGCGGGTTCGAGAATATGCAGACATGATCTTCTATCAATAATCAACAGCGGGGTCTAGGCACCCATATTGACTCCCACACATTCATCGATGACCATATCGGATGAACCACGATGCCAGGATTCAATCAATCCCATATATATATTCCCTTCGTCTCGCGATATTTTACTTGCCCGAGATTCGATCGTCGGTATCGTCATACCTAGTTCAATCTCGTTCACAGCAAGTACTTTACTCGTTCCGTAATCCGATATCACTTTGTGATTAACTCCTTAACCACATGCTTGCAAGCGGTGTTGATATCGATTACCGAGTGGGCCGATATATCTCTCCGACTTGGGAGGGACAAATCCCATCTCGATACATACAACCCAGATACTTTCCGATCACGAGAGACACCTTTATGATCACCCTCTCATAGGATGACGTTTGATGACCTCAAAGCTTTCTTCCGATACCAGGGAGTTGTATTATCTCATGGTCTAAGGAATACAATATTTGACATAGGAAAAGCTTCGCAAAGATGAACACAATGATACGATCTAATTGCTTCGCTTAGTTTGGTGCATCCACCATATCATTCTCCCAATGATATGATCTCATTATCAATTGACAACTCATGTCTATGGTCAGGAAACCTTAACCATCATTGATCAATGAGCTAGTCCATAGAGGCGTACTAGGGACACGGTGTTGTTCACAAACCACACAAGTATTAAAGTTTCCGCTTAATACAATTCTAGCATGGAATATAAACATTATCATGAACAAGAATTATAATAATAACATCTTTATTATTGCCTCTAGGGCATAATTCCAACATCTACCTCACGGCGAGTGACAGTGGAACCCTGCCAAGAACCCCATTCTGTACCAGACGCAAAATCATCCTCCTTGACAAGGGATTCGCTGGCAGAACTAGACATGGGCTCGCCGGAGGAATCAACGGAGGAGAAACTAGCGGGCGGGGGAAGGCCTAGAAGTGCATGGCCCCGTCGTGATTCTAACGAGCGGCGGCGCAACGAAGAAGAACCGCCGCGAGGAATCTGGGAAACAGAGGGATTTCCGAGGGCGGAAATCTAGTGGTGGTGCCATAGGATAACTCACCAGCGAAGGCGGCGGAGAAGGGCATGGCGGTGAGGTCGTCGGAGCAGGAGAACGGCAGCGTGACCGTCGAAGAGGTCGACGATGGCGTGGCCGCTAGCGCGCGAACGGAGGCACCGGCGCGAGAAGGAAGAAGAAGGGCAAACGAAGGGGGAAAGTAAAATTGTCTAGCCCCGCTCCCCTCTTTATAACCGCGCAGTATTGGCGGTAGTGGGATCGTGGGTGCGCCACGATAACCGCATAATCGCGCGCGTGGCGAAACCGCTCGCAACTAGTGGAGCCACACCGAAGGTCACATGGCGCAAGAGGGGATCGGGCCTCCTCACCGATGCGGTACTTGAGGCGTCACCGCATCGACGCGACAGACGCAGTAATCACTGTACCTTGTTAGTGGACACTGTAGAGGAACAAAAAACTAGAAAAACAATGATGAGTGGTACACGTAGGATGAGGCGTGCTCAGGAAGCTGCACGGATACCTCGAACAGAAAGAAGTAACTTGGAGAGAAAGAGAGAAGTATGTTGGGAAACTGATGTGGCCCGGCCGAGGTTTCAGGCAGGACCACACCAGCTTCGGGGACTAATGTTGGGGAGGTGACCCCGAATAGGGTCAAGACAGGGGAAAGACGAAAGGAATCTCCCTTGCCGTGAGCCGAGTTACTGTTTGTGTCGGCCGGTTCATATAAGAGTCGGCTGAGATAAACAAGGCCATGACAGATAGATAATAAGTAACGCCTTATCTGGCCGACATATGAGTTAAGTCGGCCGAACGAGTCTGACTAACTTGAATGCAGGTGAAGGCCGAGCCGAGTCTTGCGAGACAAGGCCGAGTAACACGAAGCTTGCAGGAGAAGGAGGTTCCTATAGTCAAACCCTAGTCCTTGTCTAGGAGGAATCTAAACAGAGCCAAGCACAAAGGACAAGGAGCAGAGCAGCAGAAGGGCAGAAGAAGGTCATGGAGGTGACAGTCAGGGAGCCCGAGGCGCGCATGTGAAGCTCTCTGGAACATTGCCGCCGATAGAAGTGGGACACGGAAAGGAGGCCGCCGAGTTACCATATTGGGACAAGCATATTCCAAGAATATGCTTGCCACGTCAGCCCTAGAAGGAACCAAGGCACCCCTTTATAAGGGGAGACGTGGGCTCCTGGGGGGGATCGATTCATTCTACGCCGTAAGGCTCGTGTAGTAGTGTTCTTTCTCTCTATGAGACAGCTCTTGGAGCACTTGTATTCATCGAGAAGAGGAGTAGAGATTTATTTACTGAGAATTTGAGTGTAGAAATCACTACATCTTCCCTCCCCGGATCCCTCTAGCATCCATTGGCCCCATACTTTAGCCTACCCATGGCATCTGCCGTGCCACCACCACGACAGTCTTTGGCGGCGGGCTGGTGCTGCCCACAGCCTCTCCTCTTCGTGTGGTGTGCTTGGTGGCGGCCGTGTTCGTGGGGCTCTCCAGTCTGGTGTGTTGGTGGTGGTGGTTGTTGTGCGGCGTTTGGCGCTGCCGGCGTGCGAGGTGGAGGATGGTGGTGGTTGTGGTCTTCGTTCCTATCTGCGACGACTGCTGCCCGGGTTTGCTCTTGTAGCTTCGGCAGCTATCTCGCGGGCAGCAGTGATGATCTGCACGCCGGCTTTTGTCACAACGACGGGGAGCCTAGGTGTGACGGTGTGCCGACGGCCGGGTCCAGCTGCCCAGTCTGATGACTTCGAAGGTGGACATGCGGGATGGTGATGGTGTTCTGGCCGCCCTCGAGTGGCGAGTGTGAGGTTGCGACTCTCTGCCGGGAGAAAGTCTTGTTCTGGTTTCGGCTGGAGCCGACGGCGGTGACGCCTTTTGGCGTCGTTTCCTCCTTGGAGGCGTTGTCATGGTGGTGCTCTTGCGCCTCCGCCCGGGTTCTCTGGGAGAGACCCTGATCCCTCGCGGGATCAGGCGAGGGCGGCACTTTCTTGTGTTGTTTGGCCTCCTGGGTCCTTGCCTTGGATGCTCCATCGACCAGAGGGACTAGTGGAGCGAGTTAGTTGTTGGCGTCGACGGGCTGTTGGGCTTCCTCGACTCGGCGGTCGGGCGAACACGACTATGGTTTGATGTGCTCCAGGTGAAAACCCTGCTCCGGCCACGGCCGATGCCGGTGATGGTGGCGCTCTTGGTCGTCGCTCCCCTTGTTGGAGGCATCACTGTGGAGGCCCTTTCCTGCATGGTTGGTGTTCGGTTGTCTGTCTTGTTGGTTTTTTCCTTGGCCCGTTTTCGGCTAGGTGGTGCGGGGCCCCGGGGGTCGGCGTGGTTGTCGGAGCGGCGGCTCCGAGTCTTTGCCTCCGCCTTGTTGCGTTTTGAGGTGTTTTGGGTCTCGGCCCCACTTGGGTGGCTAGGACATCGGCTCGTGTGGTGTGCGGCCTCGGGGCCGGTGTGTGGTGTTGTGTTGTATCGGTTTTCAGCTAGTTTCCCTCATAAACTGGCCATCTCTCTTCTACTATATCAATGAATGGCAAGCCTCTTGCCTAGTTTAAAAAAAGTTTGGAGTCCAAATTGTAGCGCAATTTAATACTTCAGGTGCGAATGATGAGGATTTTAACTTTAGGGTCTAAACTGCCGAAACTCTACGAGCTTAGGGCATCTCTAACTGATCCACTAAACATTAGAGGAGTAAACGGACGAGTAAACCTTAGAGGATTAGAAGTACTCCTCTAAAGGTCGGTGGTTCCTAACCGAACACCTAAACATGGAGGAGTAAAACTTTGTTTTGTCTAGAAATGAAATAATTGATAGTCAAACATTTGGCATAATTCACATACAATCAAATAAAATGTTTATGAATGGATAAATATTAAGTTTACAAACCAAATAAATTCAAAGCCAAACACATGGTAGGGTTCAAATTCAACGAATCATGAGAATAGTTCAAACACAACTAGGTAGCACCATGGAGAGTCCAGTGATACTCAACAAGGTCATGTTGCAGTTGTTCATGCACCTCCTTGTTATCAATGCGTACATGGGCTTGGAGGAAGGCCTGGATCCTATTGGCATAATGTACTGGTTCTACAAGATCACCATTGGATATGTACTAGAAGTTATCGGGCATGCCGCGTTCATCTTCAAATGATCATGTTATGCAAGATGATGAAACATTTTATTATTTGCCAAAGCACCTTTGGCTTCCAATACTCAGCAGGACCTTTGATTATGCCAAATCTCTTCTAAAGCACACCGAAAGCACACTCCACGTCCTTCGTCGCAGACTCTTCCAAAGTTAGCCTTCTTGGGATTGTTAATGAGAGTCTTTGGGATTGTCTTCACAAAGATGGCCCATGGAGGATAGATGACATCTGCAAGATAGTAACCCATGGTGTACTCATAGTTGTTGACTTCATAGCTGACACGAGGAGCATCACCTGCAATAATCCTAGAGAAAACTGGTGATCTAGCAAGCACACTGAGGTTATTGTGAGACCCGGGCAATCCAAAAAGGCATAATGCCAAATCCATAGATCCTTCAATGCCACCGCCTCTAGGATGATTGTTGGATCATTGCAATGGCATTTGTACTGACCTTTCCATCTAGCTGGGCAATTCTTCTATGTCCAATGCATACAATCTATTGAGCCAAGCATCCCTGGCCATCCTCTTTCTTGGCTCTCACCTAAGAGCCTCTCCGTGTCATCATCATTGGGTGCCCTCAAGTACTCATCTCTGAAGATCTCAATCACATCCATTGTGAACCTTCGGAGAGCCTCCGAGATGGTGTCTTCGGAAATACGAACATAATCGCCAATGGCATCCGTAGAACACCCATATGCAAGCACTCGAACAGCTGCAAGACTCTTCATCAATGGGCTCGTGCTTATCTCACTGGATGCACTTCTCCGAAGCTTGAACCAATCATCATGCTTCTCCACCGCTTTTGCAATGGTGAGAAAGAGGCTCTTGTTCATGTGGAAACGCCGGCGAAAGCACTTCTCCGGATAGATGGCATTGGGGTTGAAATAGTCTCGCATGATCTTTGCGTGGCCCTCGCCTCTATCTCGGCTGATGTAAGCACGGGCAAACAGTAATCCTAGCCTTGGCCGCCAAACTTCATGATACAAAATGATGGCCATGGACATCTCGACGTTTCCTCCTCCGACGACGACGACGACGATGAGTCTTCCAAGAGGTACTCCCTCAACCTCTTCATCTACACGACTTGTGCTAAAATTTCTCACCTTGCTATTCGGTTGAACACCTCACGGGAAGAGTAGGTGACGAGGTTGTTCGGGCGATCGTCGGGTAGGGTGGAGGAGGCATCTAGGGCGACGGTAGCTGCCTTCTACCGCCTTCCCAGACTCCAACAGCTCGAAGGTGCGGCGAATTGAGGCCGACAGAGCCCGATTTGCTCCAAATTGGGGCGGCGGACGGCAAAAACGAGCTCACCCCGTTGATTCCGGCCACGGCTAGAGGCGGCGAGCGAGGGAGAGGTGGGCTGGAGGGTGGCATAGGGACCAGGATGGGGGGCGGCGGGGTATGGCGTTCACGGGCGGCGAGGCCGGCGGGAATGGGTGCGTTCGTCGGGAGGCGGGAGTTTTTCTCAGAAGTGGCAGAGGAGTAAATTTAGAAGTCGGCCGCTCGGTTTACTCCTCCGATGAGCAAAAATATACTTTTCTAACCATTTTGGGTATCGGTTAGATGCAGCACCTCTAGATTTTTACTTCCCTAGTCGATTTTAGAGGATCGGTTAGAGATGCCCTTAGGTTTTAAAATAGAATTTTCTGTTGTGAGGTACTCTTTAAACAAAGCAGAAATTTTCATCCTTTGACCGTAGCATGATTATGTACGTTTTCAGTTTACCGCAAGAAACATCTTTGGAAAAAGCAAAGCAACATTATTCGTTTTGCAAGGGCATAAGCAAAGCGTCATGCATCGTATGCACTCCATGCTTTTTTTAATAGAGAAGTAAGGGCTTCCTGTCATGCATGGATCCTCAAGCAACGAATATCTTATGGACATAAAAGGCCCATCGGGTCGCCACACCGCCAAAGGCAAACAATATGTTATGTTGCTACCTCAACTTCAAATCTGTTGCTCTTGAAGCTGCTGTCGTCGGGCTATTGTTTCGACATCTCTAGAGGGAAGATGATATCCAGGTTAGCTCTTCTTACCTTGCCAGCCTTTTACTTCTAGCCCATGATGGTACTAATGTCTAAAGCCTAGAGGCCAAGTTTCACAATGCATCCACTAAACAATCAACGGCAGAATGATAGCATCTCAAATCATCTACCGTGATGGCCTACCACCTAGGTGGAAGCTAGCCCAACTTTTAACCCTTAGGAGGCACATGACAATATCAATCCGCTATGGGAACAAATCAATATGTCGACGGCTATATGCCGGGCCGTTGGCATAGGCCCCGAGGCGGGCAGCCGAGCAAACCGGCCGTCGGTCTAGGTTGGTCATCGGCATAGGATGTGGTAGGCCGACGGCAGCCGTCGGCTAGAATGGGCCTTCGGCGTAGTGGATTGGCCGTGAAGGCCATGAGATGGCGTTAAGCCTACGCTGACGGCTAAGCTGCCGGCCTAGGTCCGACGAGTGTTGATTTCGTCAATGCCCATTTTTATGGACTTGGGTTTTGGAGAAGATGGGGATGCTAGAAGTCGCGGAACGGTTAACAGACAAGCAACGCGGGACACGAGGTTTACCTAGGTTCAGGCCTCCGGAGGGAAAACCCTACTCTTGTTTGTCTACTCTTGATTACGGCGAAACCGAAGGTTACAGGGGTGCGCAGATGCAATCTGGCGTGGAGGTGTGTATGCGGTGAGTTGAGATCCTTCTCACCGTACCCTTCTGGCCTTTATATAGATAGGCAGGTCTCGGACTTAGGTCGAGTCGGTTACAGGTTAGGTTGGTATCCTTTGAAATTTTATCTATTCTAGACTTGTCCTCCAAAGATCTGAAGACGTCATGGGTTTGGGCCATCCGAACTCTTCATGGGCCGTGTGTCTTTGACGTGGGCCTTCCTTGGGCTGGAACAGGTATACCAATGTCGTGTACCCGTGGGGTATAACCATGTCAGTAGCCCCCAAGTGTTCAGTCGAATCATAGATTCGGCTGAAGACTCTTCAATCTTTTGGTGCTATATAGTTAAACCAGTTTTACAAGGAGAAATGTTTAGTTCATAGGGATTGTTAATGCGTGTGTCTGACTCACCCGGCGGATCAAGGCCAGTTAACTGTCATAGGACAAAACAATATGATCTTAATCAAACTCGAGTCCTCAGGCTCGAATTCGAAATCATTGCTGGTATGATTCGACTCAGACTGTTGCGGACTTACAGGAGTCGAATCCCAGTGATTTTCAAGTGATATACCCAACGCATCCGTCAGAATTTTCATCGTGCCTATTGACACGGAAGTTTACTGGCAGAGCGCAGTCAGGTACGTTACAAGGCCATCAGATGATATCTGTAGGTCTTATCTTTGCGTCGCAGACACAGCATCCGAAGTTTTATCACCACAGCGATGTTTCGGGTGGCCAAGGAGATTGCTTCTCAATTAGCATTGGTTTAGGCAAAGTTGCCAAAAAGATTTTATCGTATTTGATCCGAAGGATCGCAGTCGAAAAATTCATAGATTGTACGGCCAGTGCTCCCTATGGGAGTAGCCCTCGAGTGTCTGTTCGAGTCGTAGACTCGAATAAAGACTTTTATTCAGTAGTTTATAATAGAGGTCCGAAGGACACAATTTTTTTGGATGCTCAACTGACGCTCCCTATGGGAGTAGCCCCCGAGACCATAGTGGAGTCGAAGACTCGACATAGAACTCGAAGATAGTTGCTAAGTGTAGTTACCTTAGTCATTTCTCAGGTGCGCGGCCAGCCCTAGACATAGCTATTTTCTCTTTTGCCTCATTAATCATAGAAAAATCATAACTAAATCATTCTAATTAAGAAAAATACATATAATATATCAAAAATTGCAGAAAAATAAAATATATCCAAATAAACCCAAATATTACATATTTGTGATGAATAAATTATAAAAACATTACATATACATTCGTATAACACTTTTTTCTATTTTCCAAGTGCCAAAAAACAGAGTGTTTTGTGAAGAAACCAACAAATGAAGGTTTCAAAATGGCATCACCTCATTTAAAAAAACTAGGCCACCTTGCATGGACAATGTCCTCACTGGATATCTTAAACCTTTCCGTCAATTCCTTTTAAAAAAGATAAATTCCTGCCGAATCGACAGAAAGTGGGTTAGATTTGAACTACATGTACATGATTTGATGCTCATAATTTTTTGAAAAAACATTTTTAGGTTCACAATATGCTATTTTATTAGAGATCCACTGCAAGTTTACCAAGGCTCAGCCCCGAGCTAAAAACCTTCATACCCGCCGTTTTGACCCTAGTTTGTAACGGACATAAGATATTCAAAAACGATCCAAACAATTTATAATCTCTGCGTGGTGCCATATTATGTGAAATAGTTGCAAGGAAAAACATTAAATTTGGTATATTGATTGCATTAAAAACCCTATTATGTTCTAGATTTCATGGTTTTCAGGCCATACGACTAATCCTATGGCTAGAATCGTTGAATACTTTATGATAATGTGCCTATATTGTGCACATATATGCATCATGGGATGGTAAACAATGCTGCAGTAAAGCTATTTTCTATTTTCTGAGAGCCAAAAACGGGATGTTTTGTGAAGCAATCGGCAAATGAAAGTTTTAAAATGGTATCACCCCATTTTCCAAAAATACTAGGCTACCTTGCATTGACAATGTCTCAACCGGGGTTTTTTAAAATTTTCCGTTCCCCCTAGTGAAAAGAACAAATTCCTGCCAAATTAGTTGGAAGTGAGTCAGATTTAAACTATAGGTGCATGATTTGATGTTTACTCAATGATTTAACACAAAAGTGCAAGTTGCAATTTCTTAAACAAACTTGGAAATGTGCTAATTATCCATGAAAGTTACTTGGTGCTGTACAAATTTATTCTTCAAATTCTTTTCTGAAACCTTTTTTGTTAGTTTACCTTAATTTCCTCGTTGTTATAATTTTCAGTGGAGATACAATAGCAGGAGTGGTAAAGCCAGTGAAACAAGTATGGAACACATGGGGATATCATGTGCTAGTTCTGATGAGCTTCGCACTGCAGGTCACCCTCCTCATCTTGGCTGATGTCCGTCGGCGCAAAAAGTCGCCTATGATAAGTTGTGTTGTGTGGTCAGCATACATGCTGGCCGACACAACGGCGGTATATGCCCTGGGGCATTTCTTTGTTAGCAGCAGGTCGACTCAGCACCAGCTTATGGCTCTTTGGGCGCCGTTGCTGCTGGTGCACCTTGGTGGCCAGGACAACATCACGGCCTATGCCGTCGAGGATAACCGGCTGTGGCTGCGCCACCTGCAGAATTTGGGCGTGCAGGTCCTAGCAGCTGCCTATGTCCTCTACCAATCTTCCATTCTCAGCAGCCCGACCTGGCTTCGTGAGGCCACTATCCTCATATTTGTGGTTGGTGTTCTCAAGTATGGGGAGAGAGTATGGGCTCTCAGGCGTGCCAGCAATGTGCAGAGTGGTGAGCTACTATGGCTGGAACGTCATGAAGGCAACGAGGGAACTGAAATGGAGGAGATTGTGGACAACATTTATCACAAGATCCAGATGCATCTCTCGAAGATGTACAGCGTCCTCTATACCAAGGCAGTGGTTATGTGCACATGGCAAGGCATCTGTATCCGTGTCATCTCCTCACTGGCCACTCTTGCCGCGTTCATACTGTTCCATCTATTCAGTGATAAAGATGGTTATAATAGAGTAGATGTGGCTGCCACTTACATCCTGCTAGTTGGTGCCGGCGTCCTGGAGATCACGTCAGTGTTGAGGCTTATATTCTCCACCTGGGCAATGCAGGGCATGATGAGATCGAATCGGAGTTGGTGTAAGGCTATTGGCCTTCGTCTTGGATCTGTTCGGAAACGCGCCTACTCGTCAATGCGGAAAGCAGATGTACATGCAATGTACTGGTCAGGCTCTATGGGTCAACTAGACTTGATGACCTTGTGTAGTCGCACGAGAGACATCGACTCTCGAAGCAGAAAAATCATGAGATGGATGGGGTGGTGTGGCCGGTGGTGGATTAAGCGGGATTTCTCGTGGTCCATCCCTGTCCCGATAGAGATCATCGAGATGCTGATGCATGCCGACCAAGAGCTGCATCGAGATCATCGAGATGTGTTGGGCGGTGTCGGATTTGAGGAAGAAATTGCTAGGGCCATCGACGAGATGAGATTGGAACAAGATAGAATCCAGGTGGAAATTGAAAGAAAAATAATTAGAGGGAACCAGAAATCGGAAGAGAACACAATAGTGCGGCAGGAAATGGAAATTAGAAAGAAGGAGAGATTGGAAGAGCTGATGAAGATGATTAAGCACCGCCTCGACCAATCAGAGCTTCGCTTCCTTGGTATAGGTACCATGGGATTTGCCGTTGAAATGGAAAGACTCCTCCGGGACAATAAGAACCTGGAACAGAACATCCTCATCTGGCACATCGCCACTGATGCCTACCTCAAGTGGTACAAGCAGCAACAAGTCCAGGACCCCAGGGACAGGGTCCCCAGGGATAGGGTGAATGGCCTTGCCAAGGCAACGGAGGCGCTCTCCAATTACATGATTTACCTACTTGCAGCACATCCCTTGCGTCCTAATGGCTCTCCTTCTCAGCGAGCATGCTCATTCTACAATAGAGTGAATCATCCCGAACACATACCCATTGACGATAGACGTTGGATGGAGGTCCATAAGGATTTTGAGTCAATATTTGAGAGCGGATCTAGGCTTGGCAAAAACCTGATCGACACAGGCAACCAATGTGTCTTCGTTAAATCCATTGCCCATCTTTGGGTGCATCTCATGAAAACTGTTGAGGACCAGTTGGGTGAGGATTTTCATGTCAAACAGTTGAGCAATGGCAGCGAGTTCCTGACCGTCCTTAGCATTCTGGTGAAATACACCCAGCCCGCAGCCAAATGGCGCCAAGAGCGTCATCGTCGTACTCGCTCTCCTCGTCCTCTATTTCGTTCTACACCCTTTAGCCAGGTGAATGAAATAGTGTAGATCGTTAGCTGCTAGGCCACGTTGGATATGCCCATTTTCTACAACAACCGTGGTCATGGAACAATATGTAAACCAACATGTCTTGTGTTCTGTCGTGTTCTACCTAGCATGTTACTATTCTACTAAATTTATATTGTCTCTTATCATGTTAATGTGCAACGGATTGTGTTGGGAATATGCCTAAAAGGCAATAATAAAATTGTTTATTATTATATTTCATGCTTATGATAATTGTTTATTATCCATGCTATGATTGTATGAACCAGAGCCTGAATATATGTGTGGATAAATAAATAACACTGTGTCCCTAGTGAGCCTCTTATGACTAGTTCCTTAGTCAAGTGATGGTTATCGTTTCCTAACCATGGACTTGCAATGTCGCTTGATAACGAGATCATATGAATGATATGAATTTTTTAGGGGTCAACGGCGGGTTTATCGCCGGCCTAAACCATTTCCATTAAAAGAGCGGCAAACAGTAGCCAAATACAACTGTGGGTAACCAAAAAAAGTTAAAAAAGAAAGAGAAAGAAGGAGTCAGGTATAGAGTTCGGTAGAGAGAAAACCGAGAGCATCTACTGTACAAAAATTAGTTGTATAGATGAGGCTAAGAGATGGAGTCTAAATGGGCAAACATAACCGCTCAATCTTGCATTAGATCTCGTTGATCTTGTTTTGCGCACTTGTGGAACCAGAGAAGAAGATCATCCGCACATCCCTTGTCCTAATGGCTCTCCTTCTCAGCGAGCAAGCTCATTCTACAATATAGTGAATCATCATCCCGAACACATACCCATTGACGATAGAAGTTGGATGGAGGTCCATAAGGAAACTGAGGCAATATTTGAGACCGGATCTCAGCTTGGCAAAAAGCCGATCGACAGAGGCAACCAAGGTGTCTTCGTTAAATCCATTGCCCATCTTTGGGTGCATCTCCTGAAAAATGTTGAGGACCAGTTGGGTGAGGATTTTCATGTCAAACGGCTGAGCAATGGCAGCGAGTTCCTGACTGTCCTTAGCATTCTGGTGAAATACACTCAGCCAAGTGGACCTCACTAGTGGTAATGAGGCCTTTAAAGGGGGGGCCGTATCAGCGTGGCCCGTGCAGCAAAAAGGAGCCCCCTTTAACACCGGTTCGTGGCACGAACCGGTGTTAAAGGCCCCTACACCAGTGGCCCGCGCAACCCCCCCTTTAACACCAGTTCGTGGCTTGAACCGGTGTTAAAGGGGGAGGCTATATAACACACCGCAGCCCACACCCCTCTCTTCCATTTCTTCACTCTCTCATTTTGGAGCCTAGCAAGAGGGTGTGAGGTGTGCTAGTTTGTGTTTTTTTCCTATGCACAAGAGGTGTTCGGTGAAATGCCCGAGAGCTCAAAATAAGTTTTCTCGTTGCTCTTTCCTTCTCGGTCGAGGTCGGCAACTATCCTTTAATGTGTCATTGATGTACTATATATAAATGGTCATCTCCCTATTAATTTTTGATATATACTATATATTAATGCAGATGAACCGGCAATGGATGTACGGTGTCGAGTACATTACGGGCCTCCAAAATTTCATCGTTGTGGCTAATGCAAATCGTGGTCACAATGCTTTTATGTGCTGTCCGTGTGTTCACTATCAGAACAAGAAAGACTACTCAAATACCAGAACTATTCACGCCCACCTGCTTCGATCCGGTTTCATGCCCAGCTATAATTGTTGGACCAAGCACGGAGAAAAAGGGGTTGTGATGGAAGACAACGAAGAAGAAGAGGATGATGACAACTATCATAATATGTATCCTGAATATAATGATACTGCAACGGGGGTAGATAATGAAGATCAAGAGGCAGCAGATGGACCCGCTGATTACGATCTTGGTCGGGCCATTACTGATGCAAAGGAAGAATGTGAAACTGAAAAGGAGAAGGAGAAGCTGGAGCAGATGTTAAAGGATCACAAAACATTGTTGTACCCAACTTGCGAAGATGGCCACAAAAAGTGAGGTACCACACTGGATTTGCTGCAATGGAAGGCAGAGAACGGTGTGACTGACAGCGCATTTTTAAAGTTGTTGGTAAAAATGAAGAATCTTCTACCAAAAAATATTGAGTTGCCCGACAGTACATACCAAGCAAAGAAGGTTGTCTGCCCTCTAGGATTAGACGTGTAGAAGATACATGCCTGCATTAATGACTGCATCCTCTACCGCGGTGAGAAGTACGAGAATTTGGATGCATGCCCGGTATGCACGATCATGCGTATAAGATCAGACGAGACGATCCTGGCGATGTTGAGGGCGAGGCCCCTAGGAAGAAGGTTCCTGCCAAGGTTATGTGGTATGCTCCTATAATACCACGGTTAAAACGTCTCTTCAGAAATAAAGAGCATGCCAAGTTGTTGTGATGGCACATGGAAGACCATAAGAAAGACGCGATGTTGAGACACCCCGCTGATGGTTCACAGTGGAGAAAAGTCGAGCGAGAGTACCCAGACTTCGCACGTGACGCAAGAAACTTAAGGTTTGGTCTAAGTACAGATGGCATGAATCCTTTTGGTGAGCAGAGTTGCAGTCACAGCACCTGGCCTGTGACTCTATGTATCTATAACCTTCCTCCTTGGTTGTGCATGAAGAGGAAGTTTATTATGATGCCAGTGCTCATCCAAGGCCCGAGGCAACCCAGCAATGACATTGATGTGTACCTAAGGCCATTAGTTGAAGAACCTTTACAGCTATGGGCCAAACCAGGAGTACGTATGTGGGATGAGCACAAAGGGGAGCCATTTGACCTACGAGCATTGCTTTTCGTAACCATCAATGATTGGCCTGCTCTTTATAACATTTCAGGGCAGACAAACAAGGGATACAATGCATGCACACACTGTTTATATGAGACTGAAAGTATATATTTGGATAAATGTAAGAAGGTTGTGTACCTAGGGTATCGTCGATTTCTTCCAAACCTGCATCCACTAAGAAAGAAAGGCAAGCATTTCAAACGTGGCGTAACCCGGAGGAAGCCTGTCCTCCGTACCGGTAAGGAGGTATTTGGTATGGTCAAGGACCTAGAAGTAATCTTTGGAAAAGGTCCTGGCAGTCTATCTGTTCCGAATGACGATGCCGGACACGCGCCCATGTGGAAGAAGCAATCTATATTTTGGGACCTACCCTATTGGAAAGTCTTAGAGGTCCGCTCTTCAACCGACGTGATGCCCGCGATGAAGAATGTTTGCGTGAACCTGCTAGGCTTCCTAGGAGTGTATGGGAAGGCAAAACATACACCGGAAGCACGGCAGGACCAGCAACATCTGAAAGACCCTGAAGAGCCTATGCATCCTGAGAACGAGAAGGGTAAACGATGCCACTTAACTCCTGCCAGCTACGCTCTTACCAAAGCAGAGAAGGAAATATTTTTTGAATGCCTGAGCAGTATCAAGGTCCCGTCTGGCTTGTCGTCGAATATAAAGGGAATAATAAATATGGCAGAGAAAAAATTCCAAAACCTGAAGTCTCATGACTGCCACGTGATTATGACACAATTGTTTCCGATTGCATTGAGGGGGCTTCTACCTGAAAATGTTCGAGTACCCATTGTGAAGCTATGTGCATTCCTCAATGCAATATCTCAGAAGATAATCGATACAGAAAGCCTACCAGGGTTACAGACAAATGTGGCCCAATGTCTTGTCAGCTTTGAGTTGGTGTTCCCACCATCCTTCTTCAATATTATGACGCATCTCCTGGTTCACCTAGTAGAAGAGATTGCCATTCTTTCTCCTGTATTTCTACATAATATGTTCCCCTTTGAGAGGTACATGGGATTCTTAAAGAAATATGTTCATAATCGTGCTAGGCCAGAAGGAAGCATCTCCAAGGGCTATGTAACAAAGGAGGTCATTGATTTTTGTGTTGATGTTATTCCTGACCTTAAGGCGATTGGTGTTCCAGAATCACGACATGAGGGGAGACTGCGTGGAAAAGGCACCCTAGGATGTAAAGCAATGATATGTAGGGATGGGCATTCTCTCAATCAAGCACACTACACGGTTTTACAAAGATCTATCTTGGTTCCCCCGTATATCAATGAACACAAGAATCTAATACGACTCAAACACCCGGGGCAATCTGATGAATGGATTATAAGTGAACACATGGCGAGTTTTGGCGGCTGGCTGCAAAGACTTCTCACGAATAACACCACTGTTGGGGATCAGCTGTACTTGTTGGCCAGGACACCATCTTCGACTGTATGTACTTTCCAAGGGTACGAGATAAATGGAAATACATTTTAAAAGATAGGCCAAGATAAAAAGAGAACCAACCAAAATAGTGGTGTCCGCTTCGATGCAGCAGAAGACAATGGGCAAAAGACCACGTATTATGGGTTCATAGAGGAGATATGGGAACTTGACTATGGACCTAATTTTAAGGTCCCCTTGTTTCGATGCAAATGGGTCAAGCTAACAGGAGGAGGGGTTGAGGTAGACAAGAAGTACGGAATGACAACAGTGGATCTCAACAATCTTATGAAGGTAGACAAGAACTTAGACGAACCATTCGTCTTAGCCAATGATGTGGCTCAGGTTTTCTATGTGAAGGACATGTCTACCAAACCGAAAAAAGAAAAAATAAGCAAACAGATACATCACACGATGAGCCAAAGCGTCACATAGTTCTTTCAGGGAAAAGAAACATCGTGGGAGTGGAGGACAAGACAGACATGTCAGAAGATTATAATAAGTTTGATGAAATTCCGCCCTTCAGAGTGAAGACTGACCCAACCATCCTGTTAAACGGTGCTGATACTCCATGGTTACGGCCGACGCGATCATAAGATTGACTATATGTATTAATTGAGCCATTTTTGGCACACATATGTATCTCAACATGGAAATCAATGTCATATTTCTTCTGTTAACAGTATATGTATTAAATGAGCCATTTTTCTTCCTGCCATTTCTTCCCGCCATTTTTTCCCGCCATTTTTCTTCCCGCCAGTTCTTTCCTCCAGCCATTTCTCACTATATATATATGTAGGGTTGGCCTCCATTGTCATTGCACATCTCTAGACTCATATCTGCAACCTCATCACTCTTTCCCATGGCTTCCACCGTAGCACTAACCCCCAGGGAGGCGGAGGCGCTTTGCGCCTCGAACTACTCCTGCCCGCTGGGCTACTCTGTCCCCGTCTGCTGGATGCTGAGCACCGGAGGCGTGCCGGTTCCTCCTGTCCCTCTAGGTGTGGCGCGCCGGATG
Source organism: Avena insularis (assembly GCA_023614405.1). Lineage (NCBI taxonomy): Eukaryota > Viridiplantae > Streptophyta > Magnoliopsida > Poales > Poaceae > Avena > Avena insularis. The sequence continues at coordinate 386,002,070 of CM042693.1, read as the reverse complement.
GCCATCACGAACCACTACTACTTCGAGCTCACGCCGGAGCAGCGGAGGAATCCTAGATGGCATCCCGACTATTTCCCTACTTGGGAAGCCTTCCTCGGGGATCGGCGTGAGAGGGCGCTTGCCAGGCACGAGGAGGACGGCCCACCTCCTCCGAACTTCAACGAGGCCGGCCGTCGGCTATGGTGGCGCGGTCGGACTCTCTAGAGCGTCATGGCCTACGACACTGCCGCCGACTCTAACCCCCGTGTGCGCTACCCTTAAGTCCAGCCCACGTGTACTCAGCCTTTAAGGTTCAATTACGGCGACCCCAACGACGACAACGACGACGGCGGCAGCGAATACGACGACTACAGTGGCGAGTATTACAGGTGTAGGCAGGAGCATGACTGAATCACTCCAACATTTCGAAACAAGTTCAGCCGATTCTGACTTAAACTGGCCATGTATCTTAATTTTCAGTTCTTTTATGTATCTTAATTTTCAGTCGTGCTTTATGTAACTTACTGTTAGTTGCATTCTGTATTTTAATTCCAGTTCTATCGCATTCACAAAATTACCTATCTCATTCGAGGTTTTTTGGCTTTCGGGTCAAATGACCAATGTTATGGCTAGAATCAAGGCATAGTTTGTGATAATGTGGCCATATTGTGCATACATGTGCATCATGGCATGGCAAACAATGTTGCAAGAGGAAGTTTTCCTTTTTGTCGCACCAAAAAGGCATTTTCCATTTTCCGAGCATAAAAAACGGACGATTTTGTGAAGCAACCACCAAATGGCTAATTCAAAAAACCACCACCACATTTTACAAAAATACTAGACCACCTTATGTGGACATTGTACCAACAGGGGGATCTGAAACCTTTCCGTCCACCTCTGGTTAAAAAGACAAATTCCTGCCAAATCAGTAGGAAGTGGGTCAGATATGAACTACAGGTACATGATACGATGCTCATGGTTTTTTACAAAAATCATTTTTAGGTTCACAATATGCTATTTTATCAAAAATCCAATGCAAGTTGAGCGAGGCTTGGCCCCGAGCTAAGAATCTTCATGCCCGTTGTTCGACAAAGTTTGATGATAGTTTAAAACGGGTATAAAAAATTAAAAAAGATCGAAACAGTGCGAAACCTTCGCGTGGTGTTATATTATGTGACATAGTTAGAAGGAAAAATATAAAACTTGGTATATTGATTATGTCTCAAAAAACCTTCACAAAAAGACCAATCTCATTCGAGGTTTCTTGGCTTTCGGGTCAAATGACCAATGTTATGGCTAGAATCAAGGCATAGTTTGTGATAATGTGGCCATATTGTGCATACATGTGCATCATGGCATGGAAAACGATGTTGCAAGAGGAAGTTTTCCTTTTTGTCGCACCAAAAAGGCATTTTCCATTTTCCGAGCATAAAAAACGGACGGTTTTATGAAGCAACCACCAAATGGCTAATTCAAAAAACCACCACCACATTTTACAAAAATACTAGACCACCTTATATGGACAATTTACCAACAGGGGGATTTGAAACCTTTCCGTCTACCTCTGGTGAAAAAGACAAATTCCTGCTGAATCGGTAGGAAATGGGTCAGATATGAACTACAGGTACATGATATGATGCTCATGATTTTTTACAAAAATTATTTTTAGGTTCACAATATGCTATTTTATCAAAATTCCAATGCAAGTTGAGCGAGGTTTTGTCAGATTCCAAAGTATACAAAAGATGCGACATTTAAATATCCAAAAAATTCAAAAATGTTTATACAAAATAAAATATGATTTGCTCTAATAAAATATGGTTAGATTCCTATTTAGATGCTTAATATTTCTTATGTTCAAAGTTTTAGGGTTTGTCTATTTTATTTTTGTTTGAATTGAATAATCAAAATTTATATGTAAGTGTTTTAATCATTTTGAAAATTTTCATCTAAAGTAAATATAAAATGTTTTTACATGAATGGATATATATTATTTTTCTAAAAATTATGATATATTATTCATATTTTTCTGAGTTGAAATGAAAAAGATATGAATTTTCTAAATTCATATCCTATTTTTTGAATTAAAAATGCCCCCACCCCTTTAATGCATGAAATACATGCCCCCCCTTTAACACCGGTTCTAGCCACGAACCGGTGTTAAAGGAGGGCGATTTATTCGTTTACATACAAGACGCTTCTTAACACCGGTTCGTGGAACCGGTGTTAAAGGGAGGGTGCGGGCGCGAAACGAATCCCCCCTTTAACACCGGTTCCAGCCACGAACCGGTGTTAAAGGGGGGGATTTATAACGCGCGCCACTTCCTCCTCCCCCCAGCCAGATCAAGCGCGCGCAGCAGAGGAAGAAAAGCAGAGGCGACGCCGCAGCACTGCCCCCCGCCTGCTCGCCGCCGGACTGCCGCCCCCACCTCCTGCGTCGCTCGTCCCTCTGGCCGATCTCACCCACCCGCCCACGCCTGCCGCCTCCGCCCATCCCGGCCTGCCGCCCACCCGCACGCCGCCCAGCAGCACTGCCACCCACGCGCCACCACCGCCTGCAGTGAGCATGCCCCACGATTTTTGTTGGTATAGTGTTAGTGTTTTTTGGTTAGTGGTTAGTTAGTGTTAGTATAGTGTTATATGTATGTATATGTATGTGTATGTATGTGTATGTGTATTTGTTAGTGTATGTGTATTTGTATGTATGTTTATATGTATATGTATGTATATTTTTTGTATGATATATATATGTATATATATTTGTATATGTATGTGTATATATGTATATATTTTTTGTATGTGTATATATGTATGTATGTGGATATATGCATCACTTGACCGATTACTTTTCCAATGCCGTGGACCCTGACCTCCTCTACCCTCGCCGAGTCGCCCATTTTAGGAGCCCACGTCGCGATGGTTCGAACGCACACCCCCACGCATCCCGGCCCATCTCCTGCGTGGCAGCCATCTTCGGTGCGCCAGCCATCTCCTCAGCGTAAGCGGAAGAGCACTGCCACGAAGAGCATCACTAGCACTGCCACGAAGAAATCCGCAGGAAACCGTACGCCAAAGAGTTCAAGAAACTACGTCCCGCAGCCTTCCGCCAAGCCATTGCCGGTTTTACCGTGGAATCGCAGCGACGAGGAGACCAATAGGATCTCGGAAGAAGAGGTCAAGAAATTCTTTGCACCTAGACGGGCCGAGCCAAAGGAGAAAATAGATCCGGCGGTGGTGGAGAAGTTTTACAATAATCTTTTGAAACCTGAAACCCCACTTGTGCCGGACTACGAGCGCTAGATTTTGAAGGGGGATGCAAGGCGGAGGGATACTGAAAGTAGCAGTCGTGCGGCACCCCCGAAAATAGTTCCCATGCTCGGAGAGCAGGAAAAGCAATCATGCGCCCCGCTCCAAGTGATCGACACACAGAAGGCTCCTCCTGTAAATGATTACGAGGCAGAGCTACAAAGAAAGGCCAATTAGTTGGGGATGACTTACATTGCATACTTGAACCTCATGGGAGACAACATTCCCACAGGCGATGTCAACCCCATACAGCCATGGAAGTATGGGAAGAATCTCGTCAAGAAATAGGAGCTCAAGAATCTACCAACAAAGATGCGAAGATTGCACAAGTGGTACCTTGATTTCTGCAAGACGAGAAAGGAAGAATGGATCATGGCGCATATAAAAGATCAGATTTTCTTGTGCGGAGACGACGAGATCGACTTCAACATTCAAGACTTGCATTTTCTATTCAATCAGAAGGAACTCGACAAAGCTGCCATCAACCTTTATTGTGTGTAAGTACTATTTCTGTAATTTCTATCTCATCTCATTCACTTCATTAATTGCATGTATATATATATGCTCACCATATATGTATATACTATTATGCAGGAAAAAGATTATGGAATGCATGAAAGGAGGCCCTTTTGACACTGGGTTCGTTGACCCAAATAGAGTTTATGAAGAAGTGGTAAGAACCAAACCCGGGCAAACAGAAGATTTCTTGCTAAGGTCTTTACTGAGAAAATAAACCAAAAGGGAAATACTATTGCCTTACAACTTCTCGTGAGTACTGTTACCCTCTCTTGTACACATTCTGTTTCGGCTTACTCGATGTTAAGTGTAACTGATGATGAGTTATGTGTGCGTAGGTTCCACTTTATTCTGCTAGTCATTCAACCTGACTCAGGAAAAGTCCTTGTCATGGACTCGTTACGAAAAGAAAAAGAGCTATGGACAGACTTTAGAGAGATGCTCCAGAGGTAATTTCAATCATATTATCACACTAGATCGGCAACTTTCATGAAAACAAGTAATTAATTACTCCTTTATACATTTTCTTTGCCGGACAGGGTTTGGAAAAGGTTCACGGGCAGGGTCGTGGGTGAATGGTCAGAAGAACTAAAATTTGTAGACCAAAATGTAAGTAATACTAGCTATCTAGGTCTGCGTATCTCTTTCATTCTGCTTCCAATTCCATCATATCATGCTTTATTGATTATTATTTTGATTGAACTCTCTATTCTCGTAAAGTGCACGCATCAGGGACCCGACAATAACTTATGTGGATACTATGTTTGCGAGTTCATTCGCAACACGATATGTGCGACGGGCCAAGCCGCACTAGAACAACTTAGAGTAAGTAAACAAAGTACACAACATTATTTTATTACCATCAATTGTGTTGAGTTTTATTCTTATATGTATATTGACCCCATTCTTCATATATATTTAGATCGAACGGATGCGGGACCAACTCCTACCATTTGACCGCATACAAGCCATTCAAGAGGAATTGGCGGGGTTCATACTTGATGAGGTCGTCACGCCTGGCGGAGAACTCTTTAGATATCCAAAAACTCTTTAGATGCTTGAACGTGTTTGTCTTGTACTTGATGCTTCAACGTTTACGGAGAATACCACACAATGACGATGTTTGTGTATAATAATAGTTGCTTAATTATTCATGTACTCGTATGTACCAACGATAATGTATGTGTATATACCGCTCCTGATCGATTCCCCCCGCCCCGCCGCACAGAAATACGCCAGAACGGGCGGCGGCGGCGTAACTCCGCAATGTAGAGATTTAGGTCATTTTCCTGCCACGGCAGAACTCTGCCGCAGCAGAGATTTATCTCTTTTTCCTGCCGCGACACAGTACGAACCGGTGTTAAAGGGGGGTGAGCGCTACGGCAACCCCACGTGCGCCACCCTTTAACACCAGTTCGTATAAGAACCGGTGTTAAAGGGGGGCCTCTAACACCGAACCCTCAACAGCGGTTCAACAACCGCTGTTAGAGGGCCTTAGGAACCGGTGTTAGAGGTAGTGTTCTGCACTAGTTACTCGTTCTCGCAGTAGTCCTCGTCCTACACTCGTTAGCCAGGTGAATGAAATAATGTAGATTGTTAGCTGCTTGGCCCGTTGGATTTGCCCATTTTCTGCAACAACCGGACTATATCGCAGTCATGGAACAATATATAAACCAACATGTCTTGTGTTCAACCTAGCATCTTACTATTCTACTGAATTTAAATTGTCTCTTGTCATGTTAATGTGCAACGGATTGTGTTGGGAATATGCCTAAGAGGCAATAATAAAATTGTTTATTACTCCCTCCGACCCATATTAATTGACTTGGATTTGTCAAAATTTAGATGAATCTAGACACTATTTAGTATATAGGTTCATCCAAAATTTGAAAAATCCAAGTCAATTAATATGGGTCGGAGGGAGTATTATATTTCATGTTTATGATAATTGTTTATTATCCATGCTATAATTGTATAAACCAGAGACTGAGTGCATTTGTGGATAAATAAACAACATTGTGTCCCTAGTGAGCCTCTTATGACTAGTTCGTTAGTCAAGTGATGGTTATCGTTTCCTAACCATGGACTTTCAATGTCGCTTGATAACGAGATCATATGAATAATGGACATACCCAATTTAAAGTGTAGCATTCGATCGTGTCATTTAGTTTCATTGCTACCAATTTTTACATGTGTCAAGTATCGTTTCCTTAGATCATTAGATTATGTTACTCCGGGTACCATAGAAATACTTTATGGACATCAAACGTGGCTTCGTAACTGAATGATTTTTAATTTAAAATATGGCTTTTAGGCATCTCCGATGGTATTTATTGGGTTGCTTGAATCAAGACTGGTGATATGTTGGAAACGTATCAATAATTTTTGATGCTCCATGCTTGTTTAGTATCTAGTTTTCTTTACTTGTCCACACTTTGAGGTGCCTTTTACATGTTTTCTGGTACTAACCTATTAAAAAGTTGCAACAGTGTCAGATGCCTGTTTTCTGCTATTTTTGGTTTCAGAAAAGTTAGTAAAGAAATATTCTCGGAATTGGACGGGACGAAGGACAAAGTCACTAACTTTTCGTGGGGAACAAGAAGTCCAGAGGGGAGCCCAGAAGGCCAGCCAGGGGGGCCAGACCCACCCTTTGTGCGGGTGGACCTAGCCCTGCGCCTGGCTAGGGTTTGGGCACCCTGGCCGCCTCCCGGTATCGCCCCTTCGCCTATAAGAAGCCCCCGATACAGAAACCCTGAGTACCCGATCAGAAATCCACGAAACTGTCTGTAGCCACCGCCACCATCGTCCCTAGATCGGGGGGTCTGAAGTTCTTACCGGCACCCTGCCGGAGGGGAGATCATCCCGGAGGCCTTCTCTCTGGTATGATTCATGAGTAGTTCCACCTTTGACTATGGGTCCATGTATTAGCTAGATGGTTGTATCTCCTCGTTTGTGATTTCATGTATAGATCTTGTGAGCTCTGTTCATGATCAAGATCTAATCTATTTGTAATCATGCATGTTGTGTTTGCGGGGCTCCGATGGATATTGATATTATTATGTTGGTTTGATTAATGGTTTTATCTTTATGATTCTATCATGTCTGTGTTGTTTTTGATCTTGAATGCTCTCTGTTGCTAGTGATTATCTTGGCCAAGTAGTTGCTAGTGACTCCAAGAGGGAGTATTTATGCTCGATAGTGGGTTCATGCCTCTAGTTTCCAAGGAAAGTGATAATAATCTCTTCGGTTGTAGATGTGTTGTTGCTACTAGGGAGAAAACAACGGTCTGTTTATGGAACATGTGGACTGTTTACCTTACACACTTTGCTTAAAGCAGTTGTCTGTTGCTTGCAACTTAATACTGGAGGGGGTTTGGAGATGATAACGTGAAGGTGGACTTCTAGTCATAGATGCAGTTGGATGACGGTCTATGTATATTGTTGTATTGCCCAATCAACCTCATAGGATCTTTCTGGCTAGTAATTGCATTGTTATGCCTTGCTCAGTTTCTGTCAATTGCTCCGCTGTAATTTGTTTACTCTTCATGCCATGTTGTTTATCTAAGGAGAGCACCTCTAGTGAACTATGGACCCCGGTCCAATCTTTACCATTGATACATCTTTTACTGTTACTTGTTTACTTGCTGCAAACCATTACCTTCCACACCATACGTCTAATCCTTTGTTACAGCAAACCGGTGAGCCTGACAAACTCACTGATTTGTTGGGGCAAAGCCTTGAGTTTATTTTGTGCAGGTATCCATGTTGTTTGCAACACCTGTGTGATGTTTCCTTCCTCCTTCTTGTTCGATAACCTCGGTCTCAACTGAGGGAAAACTTGCTGCTTGCTCTTCACACACCCTGCGCTTGGGGTTTCCAACGAAGTGCCACGTCGAGCATCATGAAGACTTTCTAGCGCCATTGCCGGGGAGGCTAAGGACGTCTTCACTAGGGGAGTCCTTCACTTCCTTTCTCTTTACCTTGTTTTTAGTTTGCCTTGTTTCTTTTGCTTGGCTTTGTTTGCCTCTGTCTAAAAACCCCCAAAAAATTAGGCTAGTTTGGTTTGCTTTCTTTATTCAAAAACACAAAAAAATTAGTTCTTGCTCTAGTTGCTGGTCTGTTGTTGCCTTGCTTGGTCATGCTTTCTATCAATGGATGGTTTCTTTGAAACTAGTTCTTATTGGCAAGGTGGGTTCACTAAAGAACAAAAGTATTATTATAAGGAACACCGTTTGTCACAAAAAGGGAAACACTTACGGGAACAAATTGATAAGTTGAATACTATTGCTAGAGAGGTGTGCTCTACTTATAATGTTACTTATTGCTTTGACAAGTCTTGTTGCTGTAGGAGGTATAAACACCTACCTTTTCAATGTGAGTATAGTGATAATGTTACCATATCTTCCTATATTAAAGGAAATTATGATTTTTATGATGTGGAGAAAATTGAAGAATTTATTGCTTTCAAGGGTGCTTTTGAACTTGCCAGTTTGCTTGAAAATATTGATGATGCACCTTATGAATCTGAAGTTTATGAGATACTTAAATTTTTCTTTTATAATTACAAGGAAGAAAATGGCTTTATTCTTGAATATTTTAATAGGTGTTTTCCACAAATGGAAGAGACTAATGCCTTGCAGGAGCCTATGGAAGAAGAAATTGCTGAAACTGAAAGCTCATTAGATGAAAAAAAGGAGGATAGTGATGGTCAAGAGGAGGAAGAATGGATCTACCCATGTCTACCTTCTAATAAGAGTAACTCTTTACCTCTTACATTATTTGATTGTCCCTCATTCTTACTAAAGGAGGATGAATGTTATGTTCCTGTGGATCCTTTTGAAATATCTACTTTGGGTAAAACCTATGAAAGCTTTAATCCCACTATTTTTGAGCTTGATAGAAATTATGTGTTTGTAGATCATGAAAAGCATGCTTTATGTGATAGTTATATTGTTGAGTTTATTCATGATGCTACTGAAAATTATTATGAGAGAGGAAAATTTGGTTGTAGAAGTTTTGATGGTATTGAAACACCTCTCTTTGTGTTGAAAGTTTTGAAGTTGCTCTTGTCTTATCTTCCTATGCATGTCAATTTGTTATTCATGAATTTATTTGTGTACAAGATTCCTATGCATAGGAAGAGGGTTAGACTTAAATGTGTTTCGAATTTGCTTCTTGATGCTCTCTTTGACTTCAATTCATATTTCTCATGAGAGCATCTTCTCAAACTTTCCGTTCCTAACTTAAAGGTGTTAAAGAAAAGTACTTGTTGGGAGATAACCCAAGAGTTTCCTTGAGCCTTAGAAGTTATTACTTCAGTAATGACCTCTCCTATCCTTTTTGTTTGCTTTTTGTGTCAAGAATGACCTCTAATGAGAGGGAAGTAAGATTTGGTAAGTTGCTGTCCCAAAACAGATTTCTGTCCTCCACCAAAAACATTCGTGAGGAGGCTCTGTAACTCGGATTGAGCTCAACATTTACGAATAAATCCCCCAGTATGTTGGATAACTTTCGTTAGTTCATCACTTTTTGATTTGAGCAACAGAAGATGTTCGAAAAAATTCGTTTCTATCTGCTGGTCTGTTTTGAAAGATTTCTGCCATTATCTGTATTTGCTTCTTATTAGTGGCGGAGGACATTTTAAAAGTTTGGTAGGGCAAATTAAAAATCTTATTCCAAAGATGACAACAAAATCTTAGAGTTATTAAACACACAAATAAGATATCAAATTATGTTTAGAAATGGAGGATGAAACCCTGTCCTTTATTATATTATATTCAACAAAAGGTCTTTCAAATAGCATATCTAAAAACTCAAAGCCACCATGCAACACGTAACAATGTGTGAAAATATATTATGCTAGATTATTAAAACTACAATGTGTGTAGTCCCTCAGGTCTATATTAAGGTCTAAACTTTATATAGATTTATACATATCTAATTAAGTATTTAGACTAGATGTATTCGTATCTAGACAAATTTGAAATTATTAATAAACCAAAGTGAGTACCAAAGTTTAATTTGTTAAGTGATAGGCCACATCACACAGTGGATTGGTAGTTTTCAAGATCATATATAGACTAGTTGCAGGCTTCAGACATAGATTGCGTACAGTATAAATTTCCCATTAAACCTACAAAGCTATAAAACGAGCATGTGCCTTATAAGAAGAGCAATGTAGGTAGTTGTATACAAAGTTTTAGGTCGGGCGGACGCCATACCCCGCCCTATGGGCTCCTCCACCACTGCTTCTTATTGATTCCTCTTTGAGCTCTCTTCAGGTAAATTGAGTTTCTTCGAAGGAGTTACTACAATAGCTTGTGTTTTTAGTGAAAAGCCTTGCTGTCCCAAAGCTTTGCCAGTGGTCTAATATCTTTTGAATAGGAGAATGATGCTAATGAAGATTGTGTGAAGTTTTGTATGAAGGAAACATTTTAGGTGTAGAGAGAGAATGATGCAATGAGATGAAGAATGGACAAAATCTCAAGCTTGGGGATGCCACCATGATGTAACCCCAAGAAATATCCAAGAAGTACAAGCGTCAAAGCTTGGGGATGCCCAAGACATCCCCTTCTTCATTAAAAAAAAGCTCGGGTCTATCTAGACACTTGTAACACCCCAGTATTAGTTAATATTGTATTAGGGTTTGTTTTTTGCATCATGAGCATCATATCTTAAATTGTGCATTAAAGAATTAAATGAAACCCTAAAACCCTAGCTCTTCCCTCACTTTCTATTTGCAAATCAATTCAAATAGGTTTTGAATTTTGAAAAGTATCAAAGTGTATGGGTCCCAAATTGTCTATAGGGGTTCCTACAATATCTTACATATTTTGAAAATCTTCTGGTACTTTTGATATAATTCAAAATAGATTCAAAATAGAAATACAAAAACAAAAGTGAAATCAGAAAATGGAAAAATGTTTAGTAGGAAAAACTGGAGCCAGCCAACCTATCTGGGCCGGCCCACTTCTCTCTCTCTTCTCCCTGCTGCTCAGTCCAGCTCACCATCGGTCCGTCTGTAGCCTAACCGCGGCCCCGTACCGCTTTGGTCTTCTTTCCATCGCCGTCTTTGTCAACGACCTTGACGCTGCCGTCATCGCCATACAGGAGATGGGATAAGACCACCGCGATGCCATGCTTCCCCCTTATCTCCTCCCTTTTCCCCCTGGAGCTCTCCCTCTCGTGTTCCTTCTCTCTGCCTGGGAACCCTAGCCACGAGCTCGTCGTTTCCCCACCGTCTCCGGCCTCCCCTCTCTCAATCGAGGCAGCCTTGAGCTTCGCCTCGCCATGCCTGTATTCCCCTCCAACGGGATCGACGAAGGGCCCCCGTAACCACCGCAATCGGGAGCTCCTTCCCGAAGTCCGGCCACCTCTGTTCTTGACGAATCCGGCCGCGTCCGAGCTCGCTTGGTCGAGCTGACCCCTCCACTGCCTCCGTGGTGAGCCCCTCCACCTCCCAGTCCTCTCCGTTCTTCCTCTTCCTCTCTGTATCGCTGCTGCCGGTACCTAGCCGCCATCGGCCGTCGTGCTTCCTGTTCCGGCGACCTAACCCAAGCGGCGCCGCCACCTTGAGGTCGCCCGCGTAGAGCCACGTCCAATGCACCCCTCTGCGCCAGCCCGCTCGTTCCCTAGCACCGCCAAACCCCGTAGGCCGACGATCTCTCCGGCGAGTCCCGCTTGGCGCCTGCGTGGCATGTTTACCCGACCCTGGTCCCACAAGTCAGCCTCTCTGGCTAGCCCCAGCCGATTGAAAAATGCCCCGAACCACTTTTGCTTGTGTGGCTGCTGAGGTGGCTCTGGGCCCCTCTGTCAGTCACTGTGGCTAGGTATGCCTACGGTGTAAAAAGTATTTCTAGTTTTATTTTAATTAAGAAAAGGTTTAATAATTTCAAAAATGTTTTGAATATTGTAAATTCAATAACTTTTAATTTATAAGTCAGAAAAATATTTATAATATACCAAAATATTCATAAAAATGAGAACTATCTAATCACACTATAGTCATGCATTGTTAATCAACTCTCATGACAAGTTTAATTAGAATAAAAATGCACCCCTCTCATATGTTCTGGAGTTTCCCCGAGTTAGGGTTTGCACCCCTCGGAACCCCGATTAATTTGTCGAGCATGCTTTAGGGTTTCAATTCAATGCAAATTAACTTGTCATATCATCATACTTGGTTGATCATTGCATCGATGCCATGTGTTAATTGTTTCCCCTCTCTTTCCGCTCTTTGGTTCTTCTGGTAGAATACGAGATCGAGATCGACATAGAAGCTAGAGATCAACACCGTCAAAGATCGAAGATCGATGAACAATACTTGACCAACTGTAACCAAGTCAAGTTAAAGACTTCTGAAGGTCTGCTTATCGGTCATCAATTGGCAAAGGCAAGCATAGCCCCACCATGATACAACCCTACGATTTTGAAAGCATTTCAATTCCTGCCATGATGCATACGATTCTACTGTGGTATTTTATCGATATATATACAGTATCCTATCTATTGCATTACTCCCTTTAAGCTTATATTACCTGATCCACTGCTCCTAGCATAACTAGGTTTGGCGTGTGTGCACTGCTAGAGCTTATATATGTGTCTGCTTAGCCATGCATAGCTGTCAGTTCTGGTCCATCCAGATGATTTGTTTACCCTTCATGCCTTGCTCAGTTCCTGTCAATTGCCCCGCTGTAATTTGTTTACCCTTCATGCCATGTTGTTTATCTAAGGAGAGCACCTCTGAAATGGATCGTATGGGCACCTAGAGGGGGGGTGAATAGGTGCTAACCAATTTTTAATACTTTTTCAATTTTAGGCTTGACATAAAGTAAATTATCTAGATATGCAACTACGAGAATTTCCCTATATGCAACCCTAACTACTAAGCACGTAAAAGTGGAGCGAGGAAACCGTAGTGGAGCACGCGGAGACACAGGGATTTGTTTTACCGCAGTTCCTTCCTTGTTAAGGGAAGTACATCTGCGTTGGAGGGGTGGGCGGTTCTAAGACCACCACGCCACAATGGGACCCACCCTATTCTCCGATGGATCTCGCCACAAGAGGCCTGATCCACCTTCTCCACTATTTGATCCCTTCGAGGTTGGAACCAGTGCCTTTTACAACACTATCGGGGCACACACCCACAACCGAATTGGGGGCTCTCGAGATGACAACAAGCTGCCACAAGAACAAGGTTTATCAATATAAACAAAAACAAGGATCTAGGTATTTGCAAGAAATACTAGATCGGGGGTTCTCCAAATGAATGGAGAGGAGATGAAGCGCTTGATTGCTGATGATGAAGATCGAGTTCTCCTCCTTCGATTCCCCAAGGGACGGGGCCTTTGGGTGGATCTAGGTGGAGCTCTCTTGGATGAGGGTTGCAGATCAGATCTCGTCTTTTTCGAATGAATCAAGCAGTCTGGCAGGAGGGGGAAGGCTGGCTTAAATACCCCCTCCCCAGAACTGGCCGTTGCACAACTTTGGGGGCGGATTATCCGCCCCCCACTTGGGGTGGATTATCCGCCCCCTGGGAAAACTCCGCCCCAAGGGCGGATTATCCGGGGGAAACTCCGCCCCCTCTCTGGGGCTGGCGCCTATGATACTTGGTGAAGATCTTGGGGGGCGGATTATCCAGCCCCCCTGAGGGGCGGATTATCCGGCCAGACCAGAAAGTCCGGCCAACACTCCGCCCCCTCTCTGGGGCTTGCGCCTTGGCGATGAACAGGGGGGCGGACTATCCGGCCAAAACTCCGCCCCCTTCTGGGGGTTGCGCCTGCTTGGGAAGAGGGAGGGGCGGATTATCCGCCCCCAAAAGCAGAATCCTTTTCCCTTTTCTCAAAGAGAGCTGCAACACTTCAACACACATTAAATAATCCTTGATATTGTTATCTAACACACAAAACACTAGGGATTATAAAACATTCTTTCAATCTCCCCCTTTTTGGTGTTAGATGACAATATTAGGATTTGCAATGAAACCGGATAATGCCACCTTAAATAATGAAAGACGCTCCCCCTAGATGTGTGCATATTTAAAATTTGCATTTGAATACAAATACACACACTAGAGAGAACACAACTTCCATAACAAAGATAATTGAAACAAGGTGGTTTGGGAAACAAGGTCATACCACCGGGATGAGAATATAGCCAAAGAATATAGTTTGTTTGATAACCTCTAAGCACATCCCAACCATACCAGCAATATTGATGCATACATTAGATAGGCCCATGATTCTATATGCCATCAAATATGCCTCCATAGATAAATCCAGAATTCCATGAGATCCACAATAGATAAATCCAGAAATCCATGAATACCACACAAAGTACCAAACTTAGTGAAACACGACAAAGTCTTACATAATCAAACACAAATAGCAAATGAGTTCATGCTAAAAAGGCACAAGCAAGCAAATAAAACGACTGAAAGAAAGATGCTTGCGCCCGACCCTTGCAAATCCACGAGACCTAATAGAACTACTTATCCCCCTTTGGCATCGAAACACTAAAAAGGAAGAAGAGCGATGCTAACGCCCCTGTAGATCACTCCTCCTCATCCTCCTCGTAGTCATTCCCGTCCCCTTCCTCTTCATCATACTCATCATCATCGTCATCAGCTGGAGGAGTGGGTGCCCTCGGTGGAGGAGGAAAGAGGCAACTCTAGATCTCGCCATAGTTGATCCCTGAGGTGTTCCACTGAGCATACGGATCCAGAGCAGTGGGAGGAGGTGGATGTCCAGTGGCACCTGAGACATGGTGGAGAATAAGATGCTGCGTGTGATCCCTCTCATGATCCCTGCGGTAAGCCTCATATTGGCCCTTGTGAGTGTCAATGCCCATGCAAAGAATGTGCCACTGGAACCAAGTGAGCTGCTTAACCTCGCGTGCCATCGGGGACACCGTGGAACGACGACCACTAGCCCGAGCATCACGCATGAAGGACTTCGGGGCAGTGGAAGGGTGATGGGTCTTCTGAGCCTTGTTATAGATTTTCTTGGGCTTGTGAATTCCATCCAGAGCAGTGCCAAAATCCTCATGTGGTAAGATATGCTTGATGAGCATCATTATGAAGGGAGCATAAGGAATAGAGAGTTGTTGATCATAGCATCCGTCATCTCATGATAAATATAGTCCATGACATCCAGTTTGTAACCTATGGCTGATCCAGAGTTAGTGGCACACTCGTGAGCAAAAGCAAGGAGTGGAACCAGGTGGCCACGGATCCTGTCATTGTTGCCACCACTAGGAGCGATGCAGTCCCTAAATATGCCAACAAGGGAGGCATACAAGGGAGAGAGACCAGCGAAAGTACTAGCAACACCATCAGAAGAAAGGCAAGGAGCAAGTGCAGTATCGTTGGATGGCTTCAGAGGAGAAATGATACGGTGGCCTGAAGGAGTGTCACGGCCATGGAATGCATAACCAAGAACCTGCCCAAAGGTTCAAAAGTCCGACTGAATCATGGTGGTCCCTGTCATCCACTTCATAGTACGGCGCTCATCACCGCAAATCACCAGAGTTGAGAAGAACTGCCGCACCACAGAGGAATCATAGTTGCATTGGATAGTCATGAGGTGGTGCAGCCCCATCTTGTTGGTTACATCTAGTGCCTCAATGAGCCTTGTCTTGGATTGATCCTTAGTCAAATTGATGGGACGCATAGGGCAAAGCTTGAGAGTAGCATAGAAATCATCATGAATAGCCCAAAAGTGGGCATTCCAAAACATAGAGTCCTCGGGGGGACCATCACTGTCAGCTTCATCATAATAATCAGTCTGGCGAATGGTGGCATACTAAAGACTGTCCATAGCCTTGTAATTGGGCCGAGACTGTTTGCCCTTGCGAGAAGCGGTCCTCTTAGTTTTCTTACTTGCCTCTGCCATCCGTTCAGCCTCTCTTGCTGCTCTGCTGACCTCGGTCTCATCAATGAACTTCCCTTCTGTAGTAGGATTGAGATAACGGGCACGGGAACGACGGACGAAGGTCTTGGTTGGCTTGGAACCACCTGTGAAAAGCATTAGAGGGATAGCATGGAGATAAGCATACACACAAGTCCAGGAAAGAACACGGAGAAAGAGTAGCATTACAACCCATAACCAATGATGTGTATTGCAGAAGCAGGACCAAAACATATCAGAATTTAATCTCCAGGCCGGATTATCCGGCCCTGGCAGGGGCGGATAATCCGCCCCCCGTAGAAATTTTATGGATTGGCCCAGATCTATCATGGCACAACAGATCTGGTACTAGGGTTGCAATTCTACTGATTCTAGCATGTAAGGAACAACACCAAGGACCTTCTACAACGAGATTTCCACCAAATAAAATGCATCCCATACAAAAGGAGAGAGATGAGGGAGTTACCCTCACTCATTGGAGGAAAATCGCGGAGGAGAAGATACCCGGAGGCGAGATGAAGAAGATCCGGGGAGAGCCCGGAGAATCCGGTGGTCGAATCGACTCCGGGAGAGGCGGATGCTCTGGCGGCGGCTGGGGGGCAGAGGTAGGGTTGGGGGAGGGCTGGCTGCTCTGTTTGAGCCTTCCCTCCCTGACCCAGCCTATAAGGGGCCGATTTTGCCCGGGGCGGATAATCCGCCACCCACTTAAGGCAGATAATCCGCGCCCCCTGAAATGCTGTAAATTACAGATTCAGGCCAGAGCAACCTAGCAAACCTCTCGATGGTGTTTAGAGGACTTGTGTGCAAGAATAGATGGTTCAAGGAGGGAGAGAAAGGCTTGGGTTGATAGCATCAAACTGATATGGTACTACACACCCAGATTTTCAAGAATCAAATCAATCAAAAGCCAAATTTGAGTGTGTTTTCCATAAGAACATGAGATATGCAAGAAAATCCAACGAGACCCATGAGAAACCAACTCTTCTCAAGGAAGAGGGAGGTGGCTGAAGCCACCATGTTGGAGCGCATGGCATGACACCGCGAAGATGTATCTTGAGTTCAAAACCAATGCTCATCGATGACCCACATATCACAAAATGATATTAAGGGAAATGATTTTACTTGCTTTCGGCATGATGGGGGGAGGGTTGGCCCAATCAATTAGGACCACACTCCCCCTATGTCTATGCCCGCATCTAAACCAAATACATGAATAAGAGCAAGTGAATGTGCAAGGGTAGTCAAGCCAAG
Organism: Avena insularis; assembly: GCA_023614405.1. Lineage (NCBI taxonomy): Eukaryota > Viridiplantae > Streptophyta > Magnoliopsida > Poales > Poaceae > Avena > Avena insularis. The sequence goes on along the minus strand of CM042693.1, from coordinate 385,985,113 downwards.
CTCCTTGAATCTATGATATTTAGCTCATTCCTCAGATAACAGAATCTTGCTTCATCAAGAGGCTTCGTGAAAATATCAGCAAGTTGGTTCTTCGTGCTCACAAAGGATAGGGCAATATCACCACGAGCAACATGATCCCGAATAAAGTGGTTGCGAATCTCTATATGTTTTGTTCTTGTATGTTGCACGGGATTGTAAGCAATTTTGATAGCACTTTCATTGTCGCATAATAGAGGCACTTTGTCACAATTGACACCATATTCCTTTAAAGTTTGCCTCATCCATAACAATTGTGTGCAAGCACTTGCAGCAGCAACATATTCAGCTTCGGCGGTTGAGAGTGAAATACAATTATGTTTCTTTGATGACCAACACACTAGAGACCTGCCCAAGAATTGACATGCACCAGAGGTTGATTTCCTATCATCTTTGTCACCAGCCCAATCTAAATCAGTGTAACCACATAGAGAGAAACTTGAACCATTGGGATACCATAACCCAAAATTTGGGGAATGAACTGTAACTACCTCGGTGAATTACGCTCCTAGTTACAAGCCTGGATGAGCGGAAATGGTTGAAATAGTACGGTGGGGCCCAAATGCCACTCACAGGTAGACCTTTCGGCCGTCCCAACCATTTCCAAACATCGGGACAAGAGCAGGCGGCGAATCAAGAAGCGAAGGATCAACTACATACACAAATGAGTATGTATGCAAGCCACCATACAACAGTACATCAGAGCCATTCCATCTAAAAAGAAAGGAAATATAGCAACGCCATACGGCAAGATCCAAATATCCTAGATAGATATAATAGTTTAGGATATCTCCTCATACATCAAACATCAGAGTATTAGGCGGAAGCGGAAGACAAAATCCGAGTACGGATAAGAAGCAAATCGGCATAAGATGCCCCGTAAATAAACACAGCCCGCCCACAGATCTCACGGATCCCCGTTCCCGGAATCTCTACACCGAATGATCGTTGCCCACATCGTCCGTCTCTTCCACCCAGTATCCATCTTGCGAGTGTACCTGTTCATCTGAACCAATAATTTATCGTGTGAGACCCTAGAATTTTCAGCAAGTCTTTATGCCTCTAAAGGGGACACAACCTGGGGTGACGCAATTGCAGCAAAAGATAAACCCTAACAATTCTATAGATACTCGCTAACCATCCGCCTAACCAAAAATAGACGGATGTCCATGAATTAATAACAACAGTTATAACAGTTATAATGGTAATCTTAACAGATCCATCCTCCTCCTCGCTTACCGACAAGGAAGCGGACGAACAACCCCCCCTTCGTTGGCAGTTTTATTATCCATTCCATCAGTGTTGCACTATTTACTAGTCAGGTACCTAGTCTAGTCAATTTAAAAGCGGTACTTTAGTTATGCTTGTCTATGATCGAGAAACTGTGCTCCAAGTCGTCCATAACTGCGGACACGGCTTTCAGAAAGTTTTACCCTGCAGGGGTGCACAAATAACAACACACTCGATATGCCTCGGAAAAACCAAATCAAAACCAACGAGGCATCACGACAAAGCGATCACAGGATTCAGAAATATTTGAGGCCACCCATTGAGCTACCATAGCGAAGTTAGTGACTCGAGACGGCCTCAAGGTTTCGCGGCATTGTGAGCGACCGGGAACGAAAATGTGGTGGGCTTGTCGACACATGAAAACACTCCGCTTTCCTAAGCGATGCGATTGTGCGATTACCTCGCACAATTTAAATAAAGTAGTAAAGCATGGCATAAGTACATGATAGTAAATAAAACCTCAAACTAGTTTGTGGCCCCAAGAAATAAGAATGAATCAAGCTCTGGCTCAGGGGGGTCCATAAGCCTCCCGGATGTGGATAGCGCGAATATTCTTGGAACAGGAATCAAGTACTCGGGGTCTTACGGGACACAAGTGAGCCTGAAAAACCAAATAGCGAATATGGCTCACCGGTGCCACTTTCATTAGTTATCCCATTACTACTCAGGTTATGTTGTTTAGGTACCTCGTTATCCATCAGACACTCACATACCCTACACATGTTGTTCTACGACTCGCATGGCTCAAACAACTCCTGTAGTAATGGCTCATAGGATGGAGGAACAAGCTTCGGTGGGGTTTAAAAGTAAAGGCTATGCAGTACTTGGGATTCAATTTAATGCAATCGCGACTCAATGATGCAAGAATAAGAAAGAGGCAATAGGTACTATATGTATGCAAGCATGTGGTAGTGCTTGCCTGGCAGCTCTGTTGAAGCGAGAGAAGGATCTGGGTAGTGCTCCTGGTTCTCTTGGTATATCCCAACGGCGTCTATTCGAAGAAGAACCAAACAAACAAGGGCCAACATAAATAAAGTGCACAAGCATATGAATAAATGCGACAATCAAACAATCATGCCATGATGAATGATGCACAATTTGCATGGCAATAAAGTAGCATGGCATGGGTGAGGTGTGGAATACAAGAATAAATCATTTTATAGAGTTTTGGCCCCATTTTATCCTCATATTAGTTGCTGTATACTTTATATTTATATGATGCATGCTTCAAAACAAAACAAGGAATGCATAAACAGAAAGGTCTCGTCGAGCTAATCATTTTAGACATATCATTTGTTAAATTTGGAGTTATAAAACAAAAGTTATTAATTAATTAAAGCAAAAGGGCATTTTGTTGTAATTTTAATCAACTTGGAAATTAAAGTATTCAAAATACATTTTGAAGGTCATATTTGAATTCCTCACATTTTTCTGATTTCAAAACATATATTATTTGTATTATTTGGATTTATATTATAAAAGTTATTTAAAAACAGAAATAAATTTGAATTTGAAATAATTTGAAAAAGATTTGAAATAAAACAGAAATCCAGAAAACCCTTTTATACTCAGACAGATCCAGACACAGCCACTGAAGGGTGGGCCAGGCGCTGACTGGGCAGAACTGCGCGCGAAAAGCTTTTTACACCGCTACGCTTCCTAGCCACGGAGACAGACAAATGGGCTCCGCGGCCCTGCGGTCCCACACGCCAGAGGGCGGACGCGAGGCTGCCACGCAGCTCAGGGGGGACTGCGGGTTGATGCGACCAAAGCAGGGGAGCCCTTTTGCAAAAACGCCACAGAGACAGACAAGTGGGCCTAGCGGAGCACGGGTTGATGCAACAAAAAGTGCAGGGGGGTATCAGCAAAACAGCGCCCGCGGTACTGTTTCTCTTCCTCTGCCTCGAACGACAGTTCGGTGCGCGGCGCGGGCGGAGCGGGGATCGATCCTCGGACCTAGCGTGCGCGCGCGGAGGCGGCAGCCAGTGAGGTAGGTGGGGGTTGCTGTCTGGGAGGTGGGCGAGGACTAGATAGGGCACTCTGCTGGGCGAGCGGCACGAGAAATGGCCTGTGAGGCGTTCGGCGTAAGGGCGTGGTCTAGGGCTGCATGGCGAAGGGGACCATGTCAGGGAGGTTGCGTGGCTCACCGAGGGTGTGTCGGTGTGGTCGGATCGGAGGCGCAGGGAGGCGGCGACAGCAGACAGACCGAGGACTAGGGTTTGCGGGTCGGTGGTGGTCCAGCGCTCTGGGCTCCTCCTCCTCGGCATGGCCGGACGATGCGAGGGACCCTCTTGATCTTCCAGGCCACTTCACGGACCAGCTCATTGGATCAGCGGAACGGAGAAGAGGCCGGCTATGGGAGTGTGAGTGGCGGTGGAGAAGAAGGGAGGAGAGGGGCCGGCTTGGGCGGATCTGGGGAGGCCAGAGGAGAGCCGAGGGAGGTGGTGGTAAAGCAGGGGAGAGGGAGGTGCCGTGCGGGAGTGGTTGGATAAAGGTGGCCTCGGTGGTCACCTTTCCTCCTCTCGCCGATCACGTGCTCGGTCGAGGCAGGGGCAGGGCAGGAAGGGGGTGGCTTCCAGGTGGGACCAGAGGGCGAGGCCAGGGAGGCAAGGGCAGGCTCGGGCTAGGGGGGCCACAAGGCAGGGAGAGAAGAGAGGGAGAGAGGGTAGGCTCGGGTTAGGGTTAGAGCTAGGCTCGGGTTAGGGTTTGGGGGTTGGAAGCTAGGGCAGGGAGAGGGTAGCTCGACCAGGGGGAGGGTGGCTAGGTGGGGTAGCCTTGGCAGGGAGAGGGTAGAGAGAGAAGGCAGGAGAGGGGGTAGCTCGGGTTAGGGTTTAGAGAGAGGGTTAAAGAGAGAGGTTAGGTTAGGGTAGGGACTTAGGGTTTTTGGGTCTTGGCATGAGGTGATCAACATCATGCAAGGATAGAAGAGATGGAGAGGTGATAGGATTTGTTTTAACACAAAGCGTTGGCAAAAGAAGGAAAAGAAGAGATGGGGGTATGGTTTAGATTAGGTATAGATTAGGAGAGAGGTTTAGAGAGAGGAGAGATGTGGTGTGGTATTTCTTTGACAAGATCAAGCATGATCAAGACTAGCTCAAGCAAGATCTAGACAAGAAAAGGAGAGGGATGTGGTGATATGGTTTAAGCATGATCAAACTAGATCAAGCAAAAGAGGGGAGAGGTAGGGTATGATCCACTCCAAAATTCAAATAAAACCCAAAGTACAAGCAAAAGGTGGCACTTGCATGGCCCATGCAGATTATTTAATACCATGTTTATTTTTGTGAGAACAATAATATTAACATGGCATTATTATTATGCATTTCCAAAGGTGGAATAAAGCCAAGCAAAAGAAATGAAAGGATGCCCCATGTGGAGTAGTTGGAGATGGCCATGTTTGGAATAAAATGGGACATGCTAGTGTGTATGTCCCACTAGATGATTACTAGTCCCAAAAATATTCCCACATGAGCATAAATCCATATTAATCCATATGGAAGCTAGGAAAAAGGGTTCCACTCACAAGGCATGCAAAGGTGGCCAAGTGGCTCTCATATATCAATAATGTGAAAACAACATGATGCTTAGATGAGGGCATGTGGGAAGAATTGGATCCATCCCAACCCACATGAGCTAGAGGTAAACTCAAATAAAGTGCAAAGCTCATATTTAGTTGGATGGTGGAATATAAGGTGGTGAAAGAAAAGGTGGTGGAGTTAATAAGAGATATGCTCCCAACTCAACTTGGGAATTAAACAATATATCAACAACCAAATACAATATCAAGAGGCAAATACAATTTACAATGCATATGAGAGAAGAAACAAATCAAAAAGGGTTTTATATGATGCTCAAATGCAAGGTGGCATGATGACATGAGCATGATATAATGATGATGCAACAATTATATGTAGGAAGGTAGCATCTAAATAGACTAGGCTAGTAGCATTGCAATTGTTAGACAATTGGGATGCTACAACTCTCCCCCACTAAACAAGAATCTCGCCCCGAGATTCCTAGGAAAAAGAAAACAACACAAGGAGAGGCGGGTGTTCGAACGAAGGTGATCCTTGCGTTCCCAAGATGATGAAGAACTGAATGGTGCGACCACTACACCTTGCAAAACTTGCTAGACTTGTTGCGAGTCTTGCGTTTTGCTTGAGAAACAACGGTTAGAAGAGTTGAAGGATTGTCGTGAGACAAGAAGGATAGGATGAACATAGCTCCGGTTTTCTCAAGAAACAAGATAAAAGACTAGAACCACTTGTGAAAGAAAGGACAAGATGATGTAACATGGATAAAGAAAAGATACGCCGTTAAGATTAAAGCTTTACTGATACTAGAGATGATGAAATCTTTGTGTCGCCGGAAGAAAAAGAGCTAGATTGGAGAGGTTTGAACCACTATGACAATAGCATCGTATCCTCTCTCGGATTGGGGAAATGAAGTATAGAAACAATATTGCCTTTAAACAATAGAGTCCCTTGATATCAACAGAAAGATTTAGTTAGACAACGTCGGATTAGATTCTTCTTGCGCCGGTAAGACCCAACGGATCACGCAATTGAGGTGCGCGGATATAACTTCCAGAGACGGATGTGAAGCTAGATCATGGTGGAATCTCGAGAAGCAAAGAATATGGAGGATCTGGAGTTTATTGTAGAGATACTTATTGCTTTCGTTAGCCTTGAGGCTAACGCAATAGATCTACGGCTGATGGCATCAACCATAATTGGCTGTACCACAGAAAAAGAATTGATGAAACAAAGAGAGATAGATTCCTTTCATCTTGTTTGGGGATGTCGAGCATCGGTAGAAGGACGAGGACCGAAAAGAGTTTGCGTTTGTTTCCACCAGATAATTGTAGATTTTGCTCCATCTAGAATAGACAGATCACCAACAAGAGATTATTGTTTACTTTCTTCGAGAGAGCACTCTGGAAAACAAAGACGGAAGTAAAAGTATCGAGGGATAAAGGCCACTTCTAACTTCCGTGGAATGAGTGAAATCACATTAATTCACCAATTCAATGTGCAAGAGCGAATGATAAGAGTAGTGGTATGGTAGCTACTCCATCCCGCACTCAAAGCATTACTCCGCACATGAATAAGAAAACCATGCAACCCACTACCGAAACAGACTGAAGGTATTGACAAGAAGAGCTCATGGAACTTCATTAGAAAACAAGGATAGATGCAAACGATTCGCCGGATTCATAGATAGATAAAGATGATGATGTTGTCGTCATGTCTGAAGTACCAAGCCACCGGAAAGATATGAAGGAAGATTACGGATAAGAACTGCAAGATTCAACAGCTACAGAGAAGATAGCACCAACTTGAACAGAAGGATTACAAAAGATCTGAAAAGTCTTCATGGCCTCCGGTGGATTGAGCATAGACGATAGAGCGAGAGGGTTTCAAGAGATTACTTAACGAGGTAGAGGTGAAAAGAACTCCATGTTCTTCTTGAAATGATTGATAGAGATTTAGCAGTCTTGAGGAAAAACTTTAGCGGAAGAACGATGATAACTTGCCAACAAGGAAAACTCCGGATTGGTTGAAGATGGGGGATGGAATTAACAATGGAGTTGCTGATTCCAGAATTGAAGCGATTTATTTAGCAGAAGGACGTGGCCGAGATAGGTGACTTCAAAAAGTCAGAATTCTCACTTCGAGACTTTGCACACAGGCAGTTCTCACGAAGCTTGAGAGAAAGAGACACAGATGATCTTCCATGTCCTTCCATTGATATCGAATAGGGAAGCATATTATCAACATATACCACCATGGATTAACAAGATATTCCTAGAATATCAAGTTCAAAAGGCGAGAGAAACGAACACATGGTCGAAACACTTTCTGAGCTCGACGCTCTTAGAAAGATCAATATTAAGAGCACGGGTTCGTGTTGAAGAAGATGCACTGGAAGAATAGATTATCTGGTCCTTCGGAAGAAAAAGAGATGTCACCTGGTTCACATTGTCGATCGGATCACCGGTTACAAAGATGAAGAGATCTTGGATAAAGAAAAGATGATAGATCATCCCTTAAGCAAAGCTATCAGAGACGGAAAGATGCAATTCCCTCGTATCAAAGAGAATCTTGCAGATATGGAGTTCAAAAAGATGTGCAGCATGATGGACAGATGATAGCTCGCCGTAGTGCTTTGGGAAACTCCGGATTGCCAAAGATGCTTGGATATGCATAGACATGATTACGGTGTACTCAAAATCACAGGAGACAACCGTCACCATTTGGAGGATAGAGTTGATTGCATTTTCCATATTCCAATCGACACTTATCATGAGTGGAATATAGCTATGCCGAGAGCCAAATTACAATCACCAGCATCGGATCGACACACGTTATGTAATTAGCCCAAGAGATTTGGAGATGAAAAGAAACTCCAGGATTAAGCGCCGGTGACAAAAGAATGAGTTAGCATGGACATGCTGATAAAAGGGAGATAGATAATGTTTCACACACAACTGAAAAGGAGTGTGGAAACACAGATGTATCAAAGAAAAAATTTCCGCATTTTCCGGCATTAAAATACCAATAGATGCGCAAAATCACTTATCAGGTAGAGATTAGCAACAGATGCTTTCATAGAAAGAGGAGTTGCTAGAAGGAAGGACACCCTTAAGAAGATGGCACCGGTTAACAAGGAGTCAGATAGATCGCGCCGGTTTTCAAAAGCCTGTCAGTATGGAATGTACCAACAGTTGATAACCAAAGGCAGATTGTGATAACAAAAAGGATGCAACAGATAGACAAGGAATTACACACACACGCACACACACACACAACCTATGGTACTACGGAAACCCAGGACACGTGAATCCTAGTTTGAATTTTAAGAAGAGGATTGAAAACGTTACACTTCCTTACCAGAAAAGGGTGGGTGGTTGGGTAAGAAGAAAAGTGGAAGCAGTCCTACTCTCGCGTTTTGTTTTTCACTAGTATACATAGCTACCAAAAATATTTGCTAGACTAACAACGACCATTTGGCTGAGACCCTGAAGGGCGGGATGGCTCTGATACCAATTGTAACTACCTCGGTGAATTACACTCCTAGTTACAAGCCTGGATGAGCGGAAATGGTTGAAATAGTACGGTGGGGCCCAAATGCCACTCACAGGTAGACCTTTCGGCCGTCCCAACCATTTCCAAACATCGGGACAAGAACGGGCGGCGTAATCGGCGAAGGATCAACTACATACACAAATGAGTATGTATGCAAGCCACCATACAACAGTACATCAGAGCCATTCCATCTAAAAAGAAAGGAAATATAGCAACGCCATACGGCAAGATCCAAATATCCTAGATAGATATAATAGTTTAGGATATCTCCTCATACATCAAACATCGAGTATCGGTGAGCGGAAGAAAAAATCCGATGCGGATAAGAAGCAAATCGGCATAAGATGCCCGTAAATAAACACATCCCGCCCACGGATCTCACGGATCCCGTTCGGAATATCTACACGAATGATCGTTGCCCACATCGTCTGTCTCTTCCACCCAGTATCCATCTTGCGAGTGTACCTTTCATCGAACCAATAATTTATCGTGAGACCCTAGGGTTTTCGGCAAGTCTTTATGCCTCTAAAGGGACACAACTTGGGTGACGAATTGCAGCAAAAGATAAACCCTAACAATTCTATAGATACTGCTAACCATACGCCTAACCAAAGATGAGCGGATGTCCGTGAATTAATAACAACGATTATAACTTATAACGGTAATCTTAAGATCCATCCTCCTCCTCGCCACCGGCGAGGAAGCGGACGAACAACCCCCCTTTGGCAGTTTTATTATCCATTCCATGAGTGTTGCACTATTTACTAGTCGGTACCTAGTCTAGTCAATTTAAAAGCGGTACTTTAGTTATGCTTGTCTATGATCGGAAACGTGCTCCAAGTCGTCCATAACATGCGGACACGGCTTTGAGAAAAGTTTTACCTGAGGGTGCACAAATAGCAACACACACTGATATGCCTCGGAAAAACCAAATCAAAACCCAACGAGTCACGACAAAGCGATCATAGGATTCAGAAATATTTCAGGCCACCCATTGAGCTACCATAACGAAGTTAGCTGACTCGACGGCCTCAAGGTTTGCGTCGGTGGCTATGAACGACCGGGAACCGAAAATGTGGTGGGCTTGTCGACACCGAAAACACTCGCTTTCCTAAGCGATGCGATTAATACCTGCACAATTTAAATAAAGCAGTAAAGCATGGCATAAGTACAGGATAGTAAATAAAACCTCAAACTAGTTTGTGGCCCCAAGAAATAAGAATGAATCAAGCTCTGGCTCAGGGGGGTCCATAAGCCTCCCGGATGTGGATAGCGCGAATATTCTTGGAACAGGAATCAAGTACTCGGGGTCTTACGGGACACAAGTGAGCCTGAAAAACCAAATAGCGAATATGGCTCACCGGTGCCACTTTCATTAGTTATCCCATTACTACTCAGGTTATGTTGTTTAGGTACCTCGTTATCCATCAGACACTCACATACCCTACACATGCTGTTCTACGACTCGCATGGCTCAAACAACTCCTGTAGTAATGGCTCATAGGATGGAGGAACAAGCTTCGGTGGGGTTTAAAAGTAAAGGCTATGCAGTACTTGGGATTCAATTTAATGTAATCGCGACTCAATGATGCAAGAATAAGAAAGAGGCAATAGGTACTATATGTATGCAAGCATGTGGTAGTGCTTGCCTGACAGCTCTGTTGAAGCGAGAGAAGGATCTGGGTAGTGCTCCTGGTTCTCTTGGTATATCCCCTGCTCAGCGTCTATTCGAAGAAGAACCAAACAAACAAGGGCCAACATAAATAAAGTGCACAAGCATATGAATAAATGCGACAAGCAAACAATCATGCCATGATGAATGATGCACAATTTGCATGGCAATAAAGTAGCATGGAATGGGTGAGGTGTGGAATACAAGAATAAATCATTTTATAGAGTTTTGGCCCCATTTTATCCTCATATTAGTTGCTGTATACTTTATATTTATATGATGCATGCTTCAAAACAAAACAAGGAATGCATAAACAGAAAGGTCTCGTCGAGCTAATCATTTTAGACATATCATTTGTTAAATTTGGAGTTATAAAACAAAAGTTATTAATTAATTAAAGCAAAAGGGCATTTTGTTGTAATTTTAATCAACTTGGAAATTAAAGTATTCAAAATACATTTTGAAGGTCATATTTGAATTCCTCACATTTTTCTGATTTCAAAACATATATTATTTGTATTATTTGGATTTATATTATAAAAGTTATTTAAAAACAGAAATAAATTTGAATTTGAAATAATTTGAAAAAGATTTGAAATAAAACAGAAATCCAGAAAACCCTTTTATACTCAGACAGATCCAGACACAGCCCCGACGGTGGGCGAGCCTTGGCAGAAGCTGCTGTGAAAAGCTTTTTACACCGCTACGCTTCCTAGCCACGGAGACAGACAAGTGGGCTCCGCGGCCCTGCGGTCCCACACGCCAGAGGGCGGACGCGAGGCTGCCACGCGGCTCAGGGGGGACTGCGGGTTGATGCGACCAAAGAAGGGGAGCCCTTTTGCAAAAACGCCACAGAGACAGACAAGTGGGCCTAGCGGAGCGCGGGTTGATGCAACAAAAAGTGCGAGTATCAAGAAAACAGCGCCCAGCAATCTGTTTCTCTTCTCTGCCTCGAGCAAGATTCGGCTTGGCAGCAGCAGGCGGGGGGTATCGATCCTCGGACCTAGCGTGCGCGCGCGGAGGCGGCAGCCAGTGAGGTAGGTGGGGGTTGCTGTCTGGGAGGTGGGCGAGGACTAGATAGGGCTGCTACGCGGGCGGAAGCGAGCACACAGAAATGAGCGGCGGCGCGCGGAGGGCGTTCGACGTAAGGGCCGGCGGGTCTAGGGCTGCATGGCGAAGGGGACCATGTCAGGGAGGTTGCGTGGCTCACCGAGGGTGTGTCGGTGTGGTCGGATCGGCTCGAGGCGCAGGGGAGCGGCGACGACGCAGACGGACCGAGGACTAGGGTTTCGCGTCGGGTCGGTGGTGGTCCAGTGCTCCTGGGGCTCCTCCTCCTCGACGGCGAGTACCGGACGATGCAGGGGACCCTCTTCGATCTTCCAGGCCACTTCACGGACGCTGCTGACTGGATCAGCACGGAGAAAGAGGGGTGGGCGGCTATGGGGTAGCTGGTGGCGGTGGAGAAGAAGGGAGGAGAGGGGCCGGCTTGGGCGGATCTGGGGAGGCCAGAGGAGAGCCGAGGGAGGTGGTGGTAAAGTAGGGGAGAGGGAGGTGCCGTGCGGGAGTGGTTGGATAAAGGTGGCCTCGGTGGTCACCTTTCCTCCTCTCGCCGATCACGTGCTCCACGAGGCGGCGAGGCAGGGGGTGGCTTCCAGGTGGGACCAGAGGGCGAGGCCAGGGAGGCAGGGGCAGGCTCGGGCTAGGGGGGCCACAAGGCAGGGAGAGAAGAGAGGGAGAGAGGGTAGGCTCGGGTTAGGGTTAGAGCTAGGCTCGGGTTAGGGTTTGGGGGTTGGAAGCTAGGGCAGGGAGAGAGTAGCTCGACCAGGGGGAGGGTGGCTAGGTGGGGTAGCCTTGGCAGGGAGAGGGTAGAGAGAGAAGGAATGAGAGGGGGTAGCTCGGGTTAGGGTTTAGAGAGAGGGTTAAAGAGAGAGGTTAGGTTAGCGTAGGGACTTAGGGTTTTTGGGTCTTGGCATGAGGTGATCAACATCATGCAAGGATAGAAGAGATGGAGAGGTGATAGGATTTGTTTTAACACAAAGCGTTGGCAAAAGAAGGAAAAGAAGAGATGGGGGTATGGTTTAGATTAGGTATAGATTAGGAGAGAGGTTTAGAGAGAGGAGAGATGTGGTGTGGTATTTCTTTGACAAGATCAAGCATGATCAAGACTAGCTCAAGCAAGATCTAGACAAGAAAATGAGAGGGATGTGGTGATATGGTTTAAGCATGATCAAACTAGATCAAGCAAAAGAGGGGAGAGGTAGGGTATGATCCACTCCAAAATTCAAATAAAACCCAAAGGACAAGCAAAAGGTGGCACTTGCATGGCCCATGCAGATTATTTAATACCATGTTTATTTTTGTGAGAACAATAATATTAACATGGCATTATTATTATGCATTTCCAAAGGTGGAATAAAGCCAAGCAAAAGAAATGAAAGGATGCCCCATGTGGAGTAGTTGGAGATGGCCATGTTTGGAATAAAATGGGACATGCTAGTGTGTATGTCCCACTAGATGATTACTAGTCCCAAAAATATTCCCACATGAGCATAAATCCATATTAATCCATGTGGAAGCTAGGAAAAAGGGTTCCACTCACAAGGCATGCAAAGGTGGCCAAGTGGCTCTCATATATCAATAATGTGAAAACAACATGATGCTTAGATGAGGGCATGTGGGAAGAATTGGATCCATCCCAACCCACATGAGCTAGAGGTAAACTCAAATAAAGTGCAAAGCTCATATTTAGTTGGATGGTGGAATATAAGGTGGTGAAAGAAAAGGTGGTGGAGTTAATAAGAGATATGCCCCCAACTCAACTTGGGCATTAAACAATATATCAACAACCAAATACAATATAAAGAGGCAAATACAATTTACAATGCATATGAGAGAAGAAACAAATCAAAAAGGGTTTTATATGATGCTCAAATGCAAGGTGGCATGATGACATGAGCATGATATAATGATGATGCAACAATTATATGTAGGAAGGTAGCATCTAAATAGACTAGGCTAGTAGCATTGCAATTGTTAGACAATTGGGATGCTACATGAACCAAATATCGGAAGATTCGCTTGACCGCCACTAAGTGGCTTTCTTTAGGAGCGGCTTGGTACCTTGCACACACTCCTACACTTAACACGATATCGGGCCTAGATGCGCAAAGGTAAAGGAGAGATCCGATCATGGATTGGTATACCTTTTGATCCACGTGTTTACCCTTGGGATTGAGCTCAAGATGACACTTTGTTTGCATTGGGGTAGCAACGCCATTGAGATCCGTGATCTTGAACCTTTTGAGCATGTCTTGGATGTACTTAGATTGATTAATAAAGGTTCCCTCTCTAAGTTGTCTGATCTCAAATCCAAGAAAGAACCTCAGCTCACCCATCATGGACATCTCAAACCTGTCAGTCATAAGCTTTGAAAATTCATTGTTAAAAGCTTGGTTAGTAGAGCCAAAAATAATGTCATCTACATAAAGTTGGCATACAAAAAGCTCCCCATTAACCTTCTTAGTAAAAAGAGTGGGATCGATTTGCCCAACTTTGAATCCACGGTCTAGCAAAAGCTCTTTAAGGTGCTCATAACACGCACGTGGGGCTTGTTTAAGGCCATAGAGCGCCTTATTGAGTTTGTAGACATGGTTCGGAAATTTGGGGTCCTCAAACCCCGGGGGCTGCTTGACATATACTAAATCATGTAGAGGACCATTAAGGAAAGCGCTCTTAACATCCATTTGTTGTAATTTAAAATTATGATGGGCTGCATATGCAAGAAGGATACGAATGGACTCAAGACGAGCCACATGAGCATAAGTCTCGCCAAAATCAATTCCTTACACTTGAGAGAATCCTTGAGCCACGAGTCGTGCTTTATTCCTCACAACAATGCCATTTTCATCTTGTTTGTTCTTGAAGATCCACTTGGTGCCGATAACATTGCGGCAATCCTTTGGTTTCTCTACGAGCTTCCAAACTTTGTTGCGTTCGAAGTTATTTAATTCTTCATGCATTGCAACAACCCAATCGGGGTCTTCAAGAGCATCAAAAACCTTCTTCGGTTCAACCATGGAAATGTGAACTTGATGATCACAGAAGCTTGCAAGTTCTCTTCTAGTGGATACCCTTCGTCGTAGATCACCAACAAACTTGTCAAGAGTGTGACCCCTTAGTTCAAGGTTCCGATCAGCACGAGCCTTGCGACGAGCCTCAATGTCCTTATTGTTTATAGAAGGAGTTGATTCAGTTGTATCCTTGTCTTGATTACTGCCTTGCCCCTGATCTTGGTCTGCGTTAACACCAGAAGATTGCTGCTGAGTTTGTTCTTCAGGGCCGGATACTCCGCCCCTAGGAGGGGCCGGACTATCCGTCCTAGGAGGTGAAGTACCAGAGCCTTCTTCCTGAGAGAGTCTGACAGGAGTTGGAGACCCAGGGCCGGATAATCCGCCCTCGGGGGCCAGAGAATCCGGCCTGGGAGCTTCAGAGTTGTTGGCTTCTCCTCCGGATCCTCTGGAACGAGTTGGAGTGCCAGGGGCGGATTGTCCGCCCCTTGGAGGGGGCGGATAGTCCGGCCTGGGACTACCAACTTGTCCAGGGGACAGATGATCTTCAGCAGATTGTGGTGTTGGTGCAGGAATTTCTCCAACAGTAGGAGCTTGTTGATCTTGTGTAGATGAGGGCTCCACATGTGTGGAGCATTGTCCTTCCCGATCCGCCACAAGGGGTTCCTCAATGGGGCGGAAAAATCCCACGACCATTCTTCTTATGGCATCTTGGGGTATTTCAACATCTGCATCACAAACGTCAACTTGCCCAACAAAGGAGCCGTTATTTTCATCGAACTCCACACTACAAGATTCTACAACAATCCCAGTGAGCTTGTTGTAGACTCTATAAGTGTGGGATTCGGCACCGTAACCAACAAAAATACCTTCTATAGCCTTGGACTCAAATTTTGACAAATGGACACCTTTAATAAGAAAGAAACACTTACACCCGAATACCCTGAAGTATGAGATGTTGGGCTTGTTACCGGTAATAATTTCATATGGAGTCTTGTCCAAAATCTTTTGGAGGTATAGCCGGTTCGATAAGTGAAAAGCAGTGGATATGGCTTCAGCCCATAAATTATAAGGAGACTTGAATTCAGCCAACATTGATCTTGCCATGTCCATCAAAGTCCGGTTCTTCCTCTCGGCTACACCATTTTGTTGAGGGGTGTACGCAGCGGAGTATTTATGTCTAATCCCCTCTTCGCTCAGAAACTCATTCAAAGTGTAGTTCTTGAATTCGGAGCCGTTGTCACTTCTTATTGCCAAGATAGGAACATTGTGTTGACGTTGGACTTCATTGGCAAAGTCAATGACAGTTTGTTGAGTCTCACTTTTCAGCTTGAAAAAATAGACCCATGTGTATCTTGAGTAATCATCGATAATGACCAAGCAATATTTCTTCCCACTAAGACTTGCATGAGAAGGAGGACCAAATAAATCCACATGAAGTAATTCCAAGATCCTCTTTGATGACACAATAGTCTTCCTCTTGTGGGGAGAGTCATGCATTTTTCCTTCTACACAAGCCCTGCAAACACGATCTTTAGCAAAAGAGACATTGTCTTTTAGTCCAAGGATGTGGCCACCCTTATGGAGACTTTGCAAAGTTCTCATGTTGACATGGGCTAAACGGCGATGCCATAGCCAGCCCACGTCGGCCTTTCCGAATAGACACATCGGACCCGAAATGGTTTTCCCCGAGAAGTCCACCACATACAGGTCATTTTCGACGTATCCAACGAAAGCAACCTTTAGAGACTTGCTCCACAAGAGTACCACCAAATCATCATCGATAAAAACAGCAAAACCCATCTTGCCAAGGGCACGAACAGAAAGAAGGTTATGTAGGGTCTCAACAAGCATGACGTCCACGAGAGAGATATCGTGGGTAACCACAACCTTGCCAAGACCCAATACCTGAGATTTAGACTTATCACCATAGGAGACTGTGATATTATCATGATTTGGACGCATCTTCGTGAAGATCTCCTTGCTTCCGGTCATATGACTAGTGCAGCCACTATCCAGCACCCATTTCGACCCACCGGAAGCATAGCCCTGCAAGAAAATTACTTCTTGGTTTTAGGTACCCATTTTTCAATGGGTCCTTTCATGTTAGTAACCAGGGTCTTTGGGACCCAAATAGACCAAGCAATATATTCATCAACGGGGCCGACATAATAAGCGTAAACATCGCCATAGACATCACAAAAGAGTTCATAATTCGGATTGTGAGACCCTGCAAAACCAATATTGTTAGTCTTGTCTTTTGTGATATTCTTCTCAGCGGTGCTTATCTTTGATTGCACATTCTTGGTCTTGTTCTTCTTGGTTTTCGTCTTCTTTGACTTGGTGACATACCCGAGTCCCTCTTTACCATGATTTGAAATTTGTTTGCCAAGGACTTCATCAAGCACACCTTTATCCTTGGGAGTGATGTCCTTGATCACTTCTTGTACCACACTAGCATTTTCCTTGTTACTATATGTTGAGTTGGATGAGCTAGGTGTATCATATTTGGCCAATCGACTTTGAAGATGATCATGTGACTCATTGAGAATAGAGAACTCGTTTTTCAACACCTTGTGAGCATTGTCAAGTTTCTCCAATTCCTCAGAGAGTCTATCATGAGCAGCCCCAAAGTCAATCTTTTCCTTCTTCTTTGCTTTGGTGACAGCATTGTCACGTTCCTTAACAAGTTTAGTCACAATTTCATCATGTGACTCTTCAATAGACTCAAGCCTCTCTTCAAGAGAGACCCGAGCCTCTTCCTCTTCTTCAAGAGCATTTTTTAAGGATGCAATTTCCATTGCATCCTCCCTTTCAATTCTGCCCTTTTCTTCAAGGAGAGCTTCGTTTTGGGCTAGCTGATCCATAAGAGCTTCGAAACGAACTTTGTGCTCACCTTGCAAGTTAGTATAGAAATAGTCCAAAGCAATAATCTCTTCTTTAACCTTAAGGCTAGTAGGATCATCCATGTCAATCATAGCCTTAGGAAAAGAAGAGTTAGAAGAAGTTACCTCAGAGCTCCTTGCCATGAGACAAGTAGAATTCTTGTTGATGATGTTTTCGTTCGGAGAGTCGAAGAGAGAAGTTGATGTAGATGTGGTGGCTATAGCAGCCACCTCTTGAGAGCTATCGTCCTCGTCCTCATCTTCACTTCCCGATGAATATTCTTCTTGAGCCACTAGAACAATCTTTGGTTGCTTCTTGAAAGGAGCATTCTTCTTTACAAACTGTTTCTTGCATGGAGCCTTTGACTTGTCCTTGAAAATGAGTCTTCCTCCATTATCTTCCCTACTTTGATATGGACACTCAGCTACGGTCTGCACCAGTTGAAACATGTTCTCAGCTTGGGACCATTTTCTTTTCTTCCATATGCTCCACTCTTGCGTTCCAGTTCAGCTTTAGCCTTGGCTGGATCTTTCCAGAAGTTTCTAGCATAAAGAGCCAAGTATTGTCCATGAATCCTTTTTATATCCTCGGGACAGTCCAGACCTTCTAGAGCATATTCATCATGATCAATCACACTAGTCTTCAAGGCCACGTTGACCCCTTTTTGCATCCCCATAGCTCGAGCATGAGCATCTTCGGCATTCTTGGCAGCCACTTTGAAGGCGGCCATTTCTTGCATTACCTCATTGGATGTCATGAGATGATAGTTATGCCTACCTTGGAGACTTTTCAAATCTGCGGGCTCAAACGGCATAAGAGCACTGACATACTTGTGCTTGATCCATGCATCATCAACATGAGCGGCACCATGATTTCTGAAATTTGTGGCTATAGCCTTAAGCCTCCTGTACATGTCTTCATGGTCTTCTCCATCCAACATATAGAATCCTTCAGCTTCGTTGCTCAATGCATCATATCTATTACTCTTCATACTTTCATTTCTGATGAAGAGCTCGGTGAGAGCATCCCAAGCTTCCTTCGCTGTACTAAGATGCTGAATGTGTGGCATATCTTTGTCACTCACACCAAGCTGTATCATGTGTAGAGCTGTAGCGTTGAGTTGGCTATCGACCACTTCTCTTCTTGTGAGATTGTTGGGGTTTCCAACATGAAGACCATTTTCAATGATCTTCCACAACTCTATGGAGGAACTGCACACATGAGATTTCATCAAAAATTTCCATTGAGTAAAAGTAGATGCAGAAAGTTTGGGCGGATCACCCCTATTATGTATATGTGGGTGAGGAATGGGTGGATCAGGGGAATACACATGAGAAACCTCATTGTATCCATCCTTTCCACTATCCTTTTTCGAGGAGGAGCTCTTGCTAGTGTCATCACCAACCACTTCGTTATCTTTAGAAACAGTTTTACCCGTTTCCTTGGATTGTGGAGTGGTATCCTCAGAGTTAGATGGAGGTGATGCTGCGGATGTGGAGAGACGCATTATCAATTGACGCATCTCTTCCATCTTAGCCTACATTGAATTCACCAAGGTTGTTTCCAACGTCTTGAGATCGTTCATGGTGACTACCTCCGGAGCATCACTCCCATCTACCTTGGAACCCATACTTCTCTTAGGCGGTTAAGCCCGAAATAAGAGCCGAGGCTCTGATATCAATTGAAATGGATCGTATGGGCACCTAGAGGGGGGGGTGAATAGATGCTAACCAATTTTTAATACTTTTTCAATTTTAGGCTTGACACAAAGTAAATTCTCTAGATATGCAACTATGAGAATTGCCCTATATGCAACCCTAACTACTAAGCACGTAAAAGAGGAGCGAGGAAACCATACTGGAGCACGCGGAGACACAGGGATTTTTTTTACCGCAGTTCCTTCCTTGTTAAGGGAAGTACATCTGCGTTGGAGGGGTGGGAGGTTCTAAGACCACCACGCCACAATAGGCCTCACCCTATTCTCCGATGGATCTCGCCACGAGAGGCCTGATCCACCTTCTCTACTATTGGATCCCTTCGAGGCGGGAACCGGTGCCTTTTACAACACTATCGGGGCACACACCCACAATTGGGGCTCCGAGATGACAACAAGCTGCCACAAGAACAAGGTTTATCAATATAAACAAAAACAAGGATCTAGGTATTTGCAAGAAATACTAGATCGGGGGTTCTCCAAATGAATGGAGAGGAGATGAAGCGCTTGATTGCTGATGATGAAGATCGAGTTCTCCTCCTTCGATTCCCCAAGGGACGGGGCCTTTGGGTGGATCTAGGTGGAGCTCTCTTGGATGAGGGTTGCAGATCAGATCTCGTCTTTTTCGAATGAATCAAGCAGTCCGGCAGGAGGGGGAAGGCTGGCTTAAATACCCCCTCCCCAGAACTGGCCGTTGCACAACTTTGGGGGCGGATTATCCGCCCCCTGGGAAAACTCCTCCCCAAGGGCGGATTATCAGGGGGAAACTCCGCCCCCTCTCTGGGGCTGGCGCCCGCGAAACTTGGTGAAGATCTTGGGGGGTGGATTATCTGGCCCCCCTAAGGGGCGGATTATCCGTCGGGGCCGGAAAATCCGGCCAAAACTCCGCCTCCCTTCTGGGGCTTGCGCCTGCTTGGGAAGAGGGAGGGGCGGATTATCCGCCCCTAGTGGGGTCGGATTATCCGCCCCCAAAAGCGGAATCCTTTTCCCTTTTTCTCAAAGAGAGCTGCAACACTTCAACACACATTAAATAATCCTTGATATTGTTATCTAACACATAAAACACTAGGGATTATAAAACATTCTTTCAACCTCTAGTGAACTATGGACCCCGGACCAATCTTTACCATTGATACATCTTTCACTATTACTTGTTTACTTGCTGAAAACCATTACCTTCCACACCATACGTCTAATCCTTTGTTACAGCAAACTGGTGAGCTTGACAACCTCACTGATTTGTTGGGGCAAAGTCTTGAGTTTGTGTTGTGCAGGTCTCCATGTTGTTTGCAACACCTGTGTGATGTTTCATTCCTCCTTCTTGTTCGATAACCTCGGTCTCAACTGAGGGAAAACTTGCTGCTTGCTCTTCACACACCCTCCGCTTGGGGTTACCAACAAAGTGCCACGTCGAGCATCATCAAGACTTTCGGCGCTGTTGCCGGGGAGGCTAAGGACGTCTTCACTAGGGGAGTCCTTCACTTCCTTTCTCTTTAATTTGTTTTTAGTTTGCTTTGTTTATTTTGCTTGGCTTTGTTTGCCTCTTTCTAAAAAACCCAAAAAAATTAGTCTAGTTTGGTTTGCTTTCTTTATTCAAAAACACACAAAAATTAGTTCCTACTCTAGTTGCTGGTCTGTTGTTGCCTTTCTTGGTCATGCTTTCTATCAATGGATGGTTTCTTTGAAACTAGTTCTTATTGGCAAGGTGGGTTCACGGAAGAACAAAAGTATTATTATAAGGAACACCGTTTGTAACAAAAAGGGAAACACTTATGGGAACAAATTGATAAGTTGAATACTATTGCTAGAGAGGTGTGCTCTACTTATAATGTTACTTATTGCTTTGACAAGTCTTGTTGCTGTAGGAGGTATAAACACCTGCCTTTTCAATGTGAGTATAATGATAATGTTACCATATCTTCCTATATTAAAGGAAATTATGATTTTTATGATGTGGAGAAAATTGAAGAATTTATTGCTTTCAAGGGTGCTTTTGAACTTGCCAGTTTGCTTGAAAATACTAATGATGCACCTTATGAATCTGAAGTTTATGAGATACTTAAATTTTGCTTTGATAATTACAAGGAAGAAAATGGCTTTATTCTTGAATAATTTAATAGGTGTTTTCCACAAATGGAAGAGACTAATGCCTTGTAGGAGCCTATGGAAGAAGAAATTCCTGAAACTGAAAGCTCATTAGATGAAAAAAAGGAGGATAGTGATGGTGAAGAGGAGGAAGAATGGATCTACCCATGTCTACCTTCTAATGAGAGTAACTCTTTACCTATTTCATTATTTGATTGTCCCCCATTCTTAGTAAAGGAGGATGAATGTTATGTTCCTGTGGATCCTTTTGAAATATCTACTTTGGGTAAAACCTATGAAAGCTTTAATCCCACTATTTTTTAGCTTGATAGAAATTATGTGTTTGTAGATCATGAAAAGCATGCTTTATGCGATAGCTATATTGTTGAGTTTATTCATGAGCTACTGAATATTATTATGAGAGAGGAAAATTTGGTTGTAGAAGTTTTGATGGTATTGAAACACCTCTCTTTGTGTTGAAAGCTTTGAAGTTACTCTTGTCTTATCTTCCTATGCATGTCACTTTGTTCTTCATGAATTTATTTGTGTACAAGATTCCTATGCATAGGAAGAGGGTTAGACTTAATTGTGTTTTGAATTTGCTTCTTGATGCTCTCTTTGACTTCAATTCATATTTCTCATGAGAGCATCTTCTCAAACTTTCTGTGCCTAACTTAAAGGCGTTACAGAAAAGTACTTGTTGGGAGATAACCCAAGAGTTTCCTTGAGTCTTAGAAGTTATTACTTTAGTAATGACCTCTCCTTATCCTTTTTGTTTGTTTTTTGTGCCAAGAATGACCTCTAATGAGAGGGAAGTAAGATTTGGTGAGTTGCTGTCCAAAAACAGATTTCTGTCCTCTACCAAAAAAATCGTGAGGAGGCTCTGTAACTCGGATTGAGCTCAACATTTACGAATAAATCCCCTAGTATGTTAGATAACTTTCGTTAGTTCATCACTTTTTGATTTGAGCAACAGAAGTTGTTCGAAAAAATTCGTTTCTACCTGCTGGTCTGTTTTGACAGATTTCTGCCATTATCTGTATTTGCTTCTTATCAGTGGCAGAGGACGCTTTAAAAGTTTGGTAGGTAAAATTCAAAATCTTATTCCAAAGATGACGACAAAATCTTAGAGTTATTAAACACACAAATAAGATATCAAATTATGTTTCGAAATGGAGAATGAAACCCAGTCCTTTATTATATTATATTGAACAAAAGGTCTTGCAAATAGCATATCTAAAAACTCAAAGCCACCACACAACACGTAACAATGTGTGAAAATATATTATGCTAGATTATAAAAACTACAATGTGTGTAGTCCCTCAGGTCTATATTAAGGTCTCAACTTGATATATATTTATACATATCTAATTAAGTATTTAGACTAGATGTATTCGTATCTAGACAAATTTGAAATCATTAATAAACCAAAGTGAGTACCAAAGTTTAATTTGTTAAGTGATCGGCCACATCACACAGTGGATTGGTAGTTTTAAAGATCATATATAGACTAGTTGCAGGCTTCAGTCATAGATTGCGTACAGTATAAATTTCCCATTAAACCTACAAAGCTATAAAACGAGCATGTGCCTTATAAGAAGAGCAATGTAGGTCGCTGTATACAAAGTTTTAGGTCGGGCGAACGCCATACCCCGCCCTATGGGCTCCTCCGCCACTGCTTCTTATTGATTCCTTTTTGAGCTCTCTTCAGGTAAATTGAGTTTCTTCGAAGGAGTTACTATAATAGCTTGTGTTTTTAGTGAAAATCCTCGTTGTCCCAAAGCTTTGCCACTGGTCTAATATCTTTTGAATATGATAATGTTGTTAATGAAGATTGTGTGAAGTTTTGTATGAAGGAAAAATTTTAGGTGTAGAGAGAGAATGGTGCAATGAGATGAAGAATGGACAAAAGCTCAAGCTTGGGGATGCCACCATGGTGTCACCCCAAGAAATATCCAAGAAGTACAAGCGTCAAAGCTTGGGGATGCCCAAGACATCCCCTTCTTCATTAATAAAAAGCTCAGGTATGTCTAGACACTTGTAACACCCCAGTTTTAGTTAATCTTGTATTAGGTTTTGTTTTGTGTATCATGAGCATCATATCTTAAATTGTGCATTAAAGAATTAAATGAAACCCTAAAACCCTAGATCTTTCCTCACTTTCTATTTGCAAATCAATTCAAATAGGTTTTGAATTTTGAAAAGTATCAAAGTGTATGGGTCCCAAATTGTCTAAAGGGGTTCCGACAATATCTTACATATTTTGAAAACCTTCTGGTACTTTTGATATAATTCAAAATAGAAATACAAAAACAAAAGTGAAATCAGAAAATGGAAAAATGTTTAGAAGGAAAAACTGGAGCCAGCCAACATATCTGGGCTGGCCCACTTCTCTCTCTCTTCTCCCTGCTGCTCAGTCCAGCTCACCATCGGCCCGTCTGCAGCCCAACCTCGGCCCCGTACCACTTCGGTCTTCTTTTTGTCGCCGTCTTTGTCAACGACACGCCGACGCCAAGCAGCTCCATGTCGTTGCCATGACTGCCCGATGCTGCCCGCCGCCGTGAGCGCGCCGCCGCCCTGGGAGATGGGATAAGACCACCGTGATGCCATGCTTCCCCCGTATCTCCTCCCTTTTCCCCCTGGATCTCTCCCTTTCGCGTTCCTTCTCTCTGCCTGGGAACCCTAGCCACGAGCTCGCTGTTGCCCCACCGTCTCAGGCCTCCCCTCTCTCAACCGAGGCCGCCTTGAGCTTTTCCTCGGCATGCCGGTATTCCCCTCCAACGGAGTCGATGAAGGGCGCCCGTAACCACCGCAATCGGGAGCTCCTTCCCGAAGTCCGGCCACCGCTGTTCTGGACGAATCCGGCCGCGTCCGAGCTCGCTTGGTCGA
The DNA here is from genome assembly GCA_023614405.1 of Avena insularis. NCBI lineage: Eukaryota > Viridiplantae > Streptophyta > Magnoliopsida > Poales > Poaceae > Avena > Avena insularis. Next base: position 385,961,385 of record CM042693.1, on the reverse strand, counting down.
GCTGACCCCTCCACTGCCTTCGTGGTGAGCCCCTCCACCTCCCAGTCCTCTCCGTTCTTCCTCTTCCTCTGTGTATCGCTGCCGCGCTGAGTACCTGTAGCCACCGCCGTCGGCCGCCGTCGTGCTTCCTGTTCCGGCGACCTAACCCAAGCGGCGCCACCACCTTGAGGTTGCCCGTGTAGAGCCGCGTCCAACACACCCCTCTGCGCTAGCCCGCTTGTTCCCTAGCACTGCCAAACCTCGTAGGCCTACGAGCTCTCCGACGAGTCCCGCGTGGCGCATGCGTGGCATGTTTACCCGATCCTGGTCCCATAGGTCAGCCTCTCTGGCTAGCCCCAGCCGTGTGAAAAATGCCCCTGAACCACTTTTGCTTGTGTGGCTGTTGAGGTGGCTCCGGGCCCCTCTGTCAGTCACTATGGCTAGGTATGCCTACGGTGTAAAAAGTATTTCCAGTTTTATTTTAATTAAGAAAAGGTTTAATAATTTCAAAAAATGTTTTGAATATTGTAAATTCAATAAATTTTAATATATAAGTCATAAAAATATGTATAATATACCAAAATGTTCAGAAAAATAAGAACTATCTAATTACACTATAATCATGCATTGTTAATCAACTGTCATGACAAGTTTAATTAGAAGAACAAATGCACCCCTCTTATATGTTCTGGAGTTTCCCCGAGTTACGGTTTGGACCCCTCGGAACCCTGATTAATTTGTCGAGCATGCTTTAGGGTTTCAATTCAATGCAAATTAACTTGTCATATCATCATACTTTCTTGAGAATTGCATCGATGCCATGTGTTGATTGTTTCCCCTCTCTTTCCGGTGTTTGGTTCTTCCGGTAGAATACGAGATCGAGATCGAGATCGAAGCCAGAGATCAACACCGTCGAAGATCGAAGATTGATGAACAACACTTGACCAACTGTAACCAAGTCAAGTTAAAGACTTCCGAAGGTCTGCTTATCGGTTTTCATCTGGCAAAGGCAAGCATAGCCCCACCATGAGACAACCCTACGATTTTGAAAGCATTTCAATTCCTGCCATGATTTATAGGATTCTACTATGGTATTTTATCGATATATAGAGTATCCTATCTATTGCATTACTACCTTTGAGCTTATATTACCTGATCCACTGCTCCTAGCATAACTAGGTTTGGCATGTGTGCACTGCTAGAGATTATATATGTGTCTGCTTAGCTAGGCATAGCTGTCAGTTCTGGTCCATCCAGATGATGTATCAAATGCAGAGAATCTAGTATGATAGCAGAACATGATGATATGATATCAGAGGTGATATGAGTTAAACATGCTAAGGCTTGTATGGGAGGCCACGGTGGGATGTGGTTTTTGTAGTCCCATGCTCGCCACCACTAGGACCCGATGTGCTTGCCTCTTGAACCAAGACGAGCGTACAACCACACGGGGCCTGGAAAACCCCATGATTGACTAACTTGCCTAGTAGATTCCATGAGTCACATAGTTTGGGCGTTCCATTCGACATATGCATAGAAAATCTTTTGAAAGATTTGTCGGGTGAAGTTGGTGCATTCATAACAGGTAGGTAAGTGTGGCTGGGGTTGCTTGGGGTCGATGGAGCCCTTGTTAACCAACCTCACCTCACATATTTAAGTACCGACTTCGGGATTTGACCCTTTACGGCGGAACCATACTTATAGCGTGACTCATGGTCTCGGCTAAAGCAATGTAAAGGTCGTGTCTAACCACCCTCTGTCGGCCTTCCAAGGGAGAGGGCTTATCTAGTGGCATTAAGAGAAGGTTAGTACGTGTGGGTAAAGTTGTACACCCCCTGCAGGGTAATAATCTTTCGGAAAGCCGTGTCAACGGTTATGGACAACTTGGGAACGGACGTGATGATCATAGAGAACTTGAACCTAATCGTAAAACTTGGCAGATCAACCTGTGCTTAAGGATGCTTCCTCATGGGTACGGGGGGTGATAATAGTTGGTAGATGATGATGTTTTGTGGATATCAAAAGATGATGATCCATATTTCGGAGATGTCGCTCTCTTATCCCCTTTTAAAATATTCTAACTAGACGAGCTTCTTCTCCCTCTTGTTTTATAAATAAAGGTGGCTTTATGCAAAGCAACTCCACCACCCATAAGTCTTGCGGAGAACACCCTGTAATCACCCTTGCTTTGTTGATACTTTTTGCAGAGTAAGTGTTCCCTGAAGACGAGTTCTGTACTACATCGACATCGACGAGTAGCTTGGGGTTCCCGGCGGCAGCCTGGAATCGATGGGCTGGGACGTCATCGTTTTGCTTCAGGCCTCTTAGGCCATTTGTTAAGTTTGCTATACTTAATAGCATAATTTGCCTTCCGTTGTTTGATGTTTGTGGTCAGTGACCTATGCTTGTAATATTTTGGTTCTCTGCTCAATTATGAGCTTGCTGTATTAAATTTTGTGTCGTAGGGTCACTGCTGTGTTACCGATTCTTCATTGGATATTCTCGAGCTCAAGGTTAAGCTTATTTCAGACGGAGGTCTGGGATTTGTTTAGCCCAGATCCCGGGGGTGTCATAGTTCTTGGTATCAGAGCAATACCGACCGTAGGAAAACCTTGCTATTGGTCGATGTTAAGTCTAGTGTTTGTGAAAACTATTTCAAAAGGTGAAAAGTATTTGCGAAAACTCTAGTATGCTTCTTTTACTCCTTATCCAGTTTCGCTCTAACTCTGGGTCATCTTACCTTGTGTTGACTTTGGAAAAGTTTTGATATCTCTTCTAGTCTTTCAAAACTTAGGTGCCTTCTTGGCATGTCGTTTCTCAACCAATTGACCTAGTGTTGAGTTCTCTAGAGTTGTGTGTGTTGTGAATTCCTTGTTCCCTTTGCTCTTGTTCATCTGAGAGATTCCTTTCTATCATGATCTCTCTATCTTTTGGACCCACAATATTATATTGTTGGATCTTCAATATTCTGTTCTAGGCTTCGAGGATTCTTTTCGCCTCGTGTGCCTCCCTTTGATTTGTTTGGGTACCTTAGAAGTTGTTTCTTCTTTTGGAAGCTACCTCGTGGTTACTAACTTGTAGTGTACGCCACGTCACTCAAGCAGTAGTTACTCCTTTATTTGGGTTTGAACCCTTGGACTTGAACTTAAGATCCCTAATTGTGCTGGATTCTGGTGTTGTGAATCTTGGACATTAAGCTGACCTTTAACCCAAGATCCACTCCTTTGACCTCAGGATGGCTGGTATTACAATTCTAGCCTTCAAGCTTGTGGTCTTTGTTGCGATTGAATTGTGACAATTAAGGACTTCCCCTAACACATGCTATGGAAGATGTTCTTTAATGGAACCAAATAGATCACGACAAGAGTACTCCTCGAGAGTCTTGCATCTATACTCATGACTCTGCCACATCTTACCCCTTCTCTGCATTGGTTTTTGGAAGATTGATACTCTATGCATCCACATCTCGGGATTCTATCCTGAGCATGTTCCTTGTCCCTTGTTGTTTCCCGACCTTTGTCTACCAGTTGGTAACCAAGTAGTAAATATGCATTGGTGTCTTCCGATGCAAGATAATCTTGTGGTCCATCAAGACAAACCATTTCGGAATGTCTAGGAGAAACAAACTCCAGTACCTCGTCATATCTAGAACCAGGTCAAAGTGTTGTGATCCGCAGATTAAGAGGCATTGATTGTCTTTCATCTGTTCTACCTTAAAGTATCACACTCTTTTATACTAAGAGTTCATGTCGAGTTTCATGACCCCTTAATGAATTGATACTTCCACACAATTTTACCCACCCTTCCTCGAGATTTCGTGCTCGTGAGTGAGGCGTGTGCGTAATAATGTGGCTCTCTGAGGTTCTTAGCAATTATTATTGCTTTGAACTCTAAGGACGTTTGAGTCATTCTTAGCGTGATTGGTTAAACCTTATCACCAAGCGAAGTTTGACTGTGCTACCAAGTCCGCTATTCTGGTGCACTCTCTTCAGTCAAGAGTTAGGCTCGTGCCGAAGCTCTAAGACTATGTCCGCTTGCCTTACCAAGCAAGTTTCCTCTCGAACTAAGTGACATATCACAGGTTCGTGATATTCTAGATGTCTACTAGAAGTATCGCCATGTTGCCACATGACCGTCTTGTAAAGTTCTTGAGCAAGCCAGTTTTCTGGACTACCCTTTTCTCCAAGGATCTGTATTGGATACCCCTGAACTAATTGGTTGAGCTTAAACAACAACTTGGAGAGTTTTAAGACAAAAGTTCTATCCGATCTAGTTCCTTTATAAAGGGATGTCTAGTTTTTTTCGTGCTGAAGAAAGATAGTATTTCCTTTGTGGATATATTATTTTCCCCCACCTTTGATTTGATTTGGGTTATTGTTAAATCAAACTCAGTTCCAAGGATTATCTTGATGATGTTCCTTCTTGTGGTGTTTCACTTGAGTACATCTTCATGTCTTTGGTCTAACCAACAGTTATGATTTGTTCATACGACATACAATTCCATCTTCTTGGAGTTTCTCGATAAGTTTGTTGTTGAGCCCATCGATGACATCCTTATCTCCGCCATGTTAGATTAGATTCATATGGAACATTTGGCATTAATGTTGGAAAATTTCGAGAACCATCTTCGATTCATCTCGAAGTTTGTGTTCTGGATGTTAGTAGCAACCTTTTCTGATTCACGTGCAAATGTTGAAAGATGTCGCCGTGGATTCGAGAAGAGTTATCTCCGTCCCTCAAGGATATATGTGTGCTTATTGTTAGTAGCTTATATGTATGCAGTTGTCTTTTGACAAGTTGCTAAATACATGGGTATAGCAATCTAGCTCAGTCTTTTGGAGCTTGACATTGTAGTCCCTGTCTTGAGAATCTAGTGACTTTACCTTTGCGGTAAATGTTGCAAACTTTTTCGGACATGCTGAGTCTGAAGTATCATCTCACTTAACCAAAGCTGAATCTCAAGCAGCAATGATGGTTGGTGCTCCTCAAGGTTTTGACATAGGTCTCTTTGTAAATCTGGCAAGATTGATGTAATGGTTGGCACACTTAGCCGGAAAGACCTTTTGTTATATTCTCTTGATTCAGCAATGACAACCACTCTTCATGAGGCTTCCTCTATAATCTGAATATAGGAGTTGTGCTCATGGTTTCCTTTGTATCCGAAGCCTGACCTTTACTTGATGTCTGATTTCTCGAACATCAAGGAGAAATTTAAAGTAGTGTTGCTAAATGCCTCTCGGTCAATCTGTTGGAGATATGCCCTAGAGGCAATAATAAATGTAGTTATTATTATATCTTTGTGTTTATGATAAATGTTTACATTCATGCTATAATAGTATTAACAAGGAAACATTAATACTTGTGTGATTTGTAAACTAAAATAGAGTCCCTAGTAAAGCCTCTTTATAATACTAGCTTGTTGGTTAATAAATGATTGTGCTTTCCCTATCATGAACATTGAGATGTTATTAACAACAAGATCATATCATTAGGAGAATGATATGGTGGACATACTCCTATAGATAAGCGTAGCATAAAGATCAAGTCATTTTAATAGTTCCATTTCTATATCCTTTCTAATACATAGTAACCTAATTCCTTCGACCATGAGATCATGCATATCACCTTTACCGGATGGATGCTTTGATGACATCAAACACCACACCGTAACTGGGTGGCTATAAAGGTGGCATTGAGTGTTCGGAAAGTATTGGTTGAGACACATGGATCAAGAGTGGGATTTGTCCATCCATATGATGGATAGATATACTCTGGGCCCTCTCGGTGGAATGTCATCCAATTAGCTTGCAAGCATGTGACTGGCTCACAAGGGATAACATATCATGGGAACGAGAAAAGAGTACTTATCAATAACGAGGTTGAACTAGGTATGCAGAGATACCGACGATCATAACCTCGGATAAGTAAACTATCGTGAGACAAAGGGAAATTGGTATCATATGTAAGTGGTTCATTCGATCGCAAAGTAATCGTAGAAATATATGGGAGCCATATGAATTTCCAGATTCCTCTATTGGTTATTGTTCGGAGAAGTGTCTCGATCATGTCCGCATAATTCACGAACCGTAGGGAGACACACTTAAGGACTCGACATTGTTTGAGTAGTTATGGAATGACGAGTAAGAGACCAAATGTTGTTCGGAGTCTCGGATGGGATCCGGGATATCACGAGGAGATCCGGAATGGTCCGGAGAATAAGATTCATGTAAGGAAAGTCCTATTTCGGAGTTGGAGAATGGTTCCGGTGTTTTCATCGGGAATGTTCTAGAACGTTCCGGAATGTCCGACACTCTGAAGGGGAAGGGTACATGAATGTGTCATACCAAGTTGGAATGATTGCATCATGTACTAGGTGTCATCGCTGAACAAAATAAAGGGTTTAATCAAATCCTAGTTTGAAAAGTCAAACGCCAATTTGAAAAGTCAAACGGCTATTTTGGGAAGTGGAGGGGAAGGTGGAAACCGAGTTGGGGAGGAGTTCCTCCCCTCCACCGCCGGCCCCCTTGGGAAACCGAGTTGGGGAGGGACTCCCCTCCCCTGGCGCGCCCCCTCCACCTATATAAGGAGGGGCAGGGCTGCCCCTCCTAGCACCCCAACACCTCCACCCGCAAACCCTAGCCCTAAGCCGCCAGCCCTCCTGCAGCCAAGCCTTGGCCAAGCCTCCTCCTTGGTGTGTCTAAACCCTAGATCGCCGAGAGCTCTCTCATAGTCCACCATACTCGCTCCGGCAAGCGAAGCCTCATGAGATCTCCCTCTACTTAGGTACCACGTGCTTAGGAATCATGAGGAGAGTGCTACAACCTCCGCTCTTTGGAACAAGGTAGAGGAAGGTCTTCATCGAAATTCAACGATGTGACCGATCGGGAGCGCCGGAGCAGCGCCGGAAGGATCGTCTACGCGATCTTGAGATCGAGAAGAGTACGACTACATCACCCACGAGAAGCCGCTCTCGTTAAACACTTTGGAATCTTCGAGGGTGAGTTATTCCATCGACTCGTTGCTACAATCTAGTAGATAGATCTTGGCTTGTTTGTTTGTATGCGGTAGAAATTTTTTGTTTTCCATGCTACCAAACCCTATAGTGGTATCAGAGTCGTGTCTATATGTAGATCTGTTGCACGAGTAGAACACAATGGTCATTGTGGGTGTTGATGCTTTTATTGTCGATTGCTTATTGTGTACTTTGCATCTTGCGGGGTGTTGGGATGAAGCGGCCCGGGCTAACCTTACATGACATCGTTCATGAGACTTGCTCCACGCTTGACATGCAACTTGTATTGCATAAGTGGCTTTATGGTGCTGTTTCTCCCAGCATAGTTAAGATTCAATTTACAACGGGTGATTGTCAATACTAGTATCAATGTTGTGGTTCATGTCCGTAAGTTAGAACGACACTTATTGAAAGCCCCAAACCACGTAAAACATGCAAAGAAAGTAGAGGCGTCTAACTTTGTTTTGCAGGGGTGTGCTGTGATGTGATATGGCCATGATTGTGATTATATTTGATGTATGCAATGTTCCTTATTGTAAGTTGGCAACCGGAAGGAGCCATATGGTTGTCTTTAATTTTTTTAAGACCCGTGTGTCTATTCAAAGTAGTTGTAATAGTTGAAGCCGGTGGACGACAACCATGGAGAAGCGTCATTGAACTTGATGCAATGCCGGTGATGATGGAGATCATGTTCGTGCTTGAAGATGGAGATCGGAAGCACAAAGAAGAAAGGCCATATCATATCACATATTATGAATTGCATGTGATGTTAATCCTTTATGCATCTTGTATTGCTTAGTTAACAACGGTAGCATTATAAGATGATCCCTCATGCACATGAATTTCAAGTCATAAAGTGTTCACCCTTAGTTAGCACCGTTGCTAAAGCTTGTTGTTTCGAAGCACCACGTGATGATCGGGTGTGTTAGATTCCGCAAGTGTATACAACGTGAGCAAGCCAGATTTGCTCATGCGGAAGCTAAGGTTTGATCTTGACGAGCCTAGCATGTACAGACATGGTCTCGGAACACGGATCACCGAAAGGTAAAGCATGAATCATATAGTAGATATGATGAACATGTCGATTGTTCGCCATTGAAACTATATCAACTCTCGTGATGATCGGTGTTGATGTGGTGGATTTGGTTCGTGTGATCACTAAAACAATGTGAGGGATATTGTTTTGAGTGGGAGTTCACCTAGATTAATTTAACTATTAATTAGAACTCAATTTGTCATAAACTTAGTCTAAACTATTGCAAATATGTTGTAGATCAATGGCGGCCCCTACCATCAATTTTAATGCGTTCCTAGAGAAAGAAAAGTTGAAAACAATGGAAGCAATCATGGATTGGTTCCGCAATTTGAGGATTGTCCTCACGGTGGTAATTTGACCTATGTCCGGATGCATCATTGGGTGACCCACTGCGACTGCTACCGATGAAGTAAAGAATGTTTACCTCGCTCGGAAGACTCAAGACTCCACGATTCAGTGTGCTATCTTGTATGGTTTAGAATCGGAGCTTCAGAAAAGGTTTGAGAATTCAGACCCACATGATATTGTCCGTGATCTCAAATTGATATTTGAGACTCACGCGGCAATTGAGAGCTATGAGGCTTCTGAAAAGTTCTTTAACTGCAAGATGGAAGAGGACGGCTCCGTCAATGAGCATGTGCTTAAGATGTCTGGGCACGCAAACAAACTTCAAAGCTTGGGTATAGTGATTCCTAATACTTTGGGGATTTATCGTGTCCTCCAATCACTACCACCAAGTTACAAGAACTTTGTGATGAACTACAATATGCAAAACATGAACAAGCGTTGCAGTAACTGTTTGCTATGTTGAAATCTGCAGAAGTGGAGATCGAGAAAGAGCACCAAGTGTTGATGGTCAATAAGACCACCAAATTCAAGAAAGGCAAGTCTAAGCAAAAGGGACACTTCAAGAAGGGTGGTAAGAAAGTTACCGCGCTGACAAAGAAGACCAAGGCTGGACCTAAGCCTGATACTGAGTGCTTTTACTGCAAGGGAGAAGGTCACTGGAAGCGGAATTGCCCAAAGTACTTGGCGGATTTGAAGAACGGCAACATCAAGAAGAAAGGTATATCCGATATACATGTTATTGATGTGTATCTCACTAGTACTCGTAGTAGTGCCTGGGTATTTGATACTGATTCGGTTGCTCATATTTGTAACTCGAAACAGGTGCTACAGAATAAACGGAAACTAGCGAAGAATGAGGTGATGATGCGCGTGGGAAACGGATCAAAGGTTGATGTGATTGCGGTCGGCACGCTACCCCTTCATCTACCATCGGGATTAGTTTTATACTTAAATAATTGTTATTTGGTGCCTGCGTTAAGCATGAACATTATATCGGGATCTTGTTTATTGCGAGACGGTTACTTGTTTAAGTCCGAGAATAATGGTTGTTCGATTTATATGAGTAATATGTTTTATGCACATGCACCTTTGATAGATGGTCTATTCTTATTGAATCTCGATAGTGGAAATACACATATTAATAACATTGAGGCTAAACGTTTGAAATCGAGCGATAACTCAACCTATATGTGGCACTATCGTCTTGGTCACATTGGAGTGAAGCGTATGAAGAAATCCATTCCGATGGACTTCTTGAATCACTTGATTTCGAATCACTTGAAAGATGCGAAGCATGTCTGATGGGTAAAATGACTAAGACTCCATTTTCTGGTATGATGGAGCGAGCTATAGACTTATTGGAAATCATACATACCGATGTGTGTGGCCTAATGAGTGTAGCATCGCGCGGTGGTTATCGTTATGTTCTTACCTTCACGGATGACTTGAGTAGATATGGGCATATCTATTCCATGAAACATAAGTCCGAAACTTTCGAGAAGTTTAAGAAATTTCAAAGTGAGGTGGAGAATCAACGTAACAAGAAGATTAAATTTCTACGTTCTGATCGTGGAGGTGAATATCTAAGTTACGAGTTTGGCGAGCATTTGAAGAAATGCGGAATACTTTCACAATTGACACCGTCGGGAACACCACAGCGTAATGGTGTGTCCGAACGTCGTAATCGAACTCTCTTAGATATGGTTCATTCTATGATGTCACTTACAGACTTACCGCTATCATTTTGGGGTTATGCATTAGAAACAGCCGCATTCACTTTAAATAGGGCACCATCTAAATTCGTTGAAACGACACCGTATGAATTATGGTTTGGGAAGAAACCTAAATTGTCGTTCCTTAAAGTTTGGGGTTGCGAAGCCTATGTAAAGAAGTTACAGCCGGACAAGCTTGAACCCAAAGCGGAAAAATGCGTCTTCATAGGATACCCGAAGGAAACTATTGGGTATACCTTCTATCATAGATCCGAAGGTAAAGTCTTTGTTGCCAAGAATGGATCCTTTCTAGAGAAGGAATTTCTCTCGAAATAAGTGACTGGAAGGAAAGTAGAACTCGATGAGGTTGTCGAACCTTCTCTCGAACTTGCGAGTAGCGCAGCACCGGAAGAAGTTCCTGTGGTGCCTGCACCAATAAGAGAGGAAGCTAATGATGATGATCATGAAACTTCGGTTGTAGTTACTATAGAGCCTCGCAGGTCAACGAGAACTCGTACCACTCCAGATTGGTATGATCCCGTTATGAGTGTCATGTTGGTGGACAACACCGATGACCCTACGACATATGAGGAAGCGATGATGATCCTAGATTCCAATAAATGGCAAGAAGCCATGAAATCCGAGATTGGATCCATGTATGAAAACCAAGTATGGACTTTGGTGGATTTACCGGATGGCCGGAAGGCTGTCGAGAACAAATGGATTTTCAAGAAGAAAACAGATGCTGATGGTAATGTTACTGTCTATAAAGCTCGACTTGTCGCAAAAGGGTTTCGACAAATTCAAGGAGTTGACTACGATGAGACTTTCTCACCAGTAGCGAAGCTAAAGTCTGTGAATATTATGTTAGCAATCGCTGCATATTATGATTATGAGATATGGCAGATGGATGTTAAAATAGCATTCCTCAATGGAGACATTGATGAAGAGTTGTATATGATGCAACCCAAAGGTTTTGTCGATCCTAAAGATGCTAACAAGGTATGCAAACTTCAACGGTCCATCTATGGATTGAAGCAAGCATCCCGAAGTTGGAAACAACGTTTTGATAAGGTGATCAAAAGTTTTGGTTTTATACAAACTTATGGAGAAGCTTGTATTTACAAGAAAGTGAGTGGGAGCTCTGTAGCATTCTTAATACTATATGTAGATGACATATTGTTGATTGGGAATGATGTAGACCTTCTTAATAGTGTCAAGGAATATTTGAATAATAGTTTTTCAATGGAGGATCTTGGCGAAGCAGCTTACATATTAGGCATAAAGATTTATAGAGATAGATCGAGACGCCTAATATCATTGTCACAAAGTACATATTTGGACAAAGTTCTAAAGAGGTTTGGAATGGAAGATAGCAAGAAAGGGTTCTTGCCCATGTTGCCCAATACGACCTTGAGTAAAACTCAAAGTCTGACAACGGCAGAAGATAGAGAAAGGATGAGTAAGACTCCCTATGCCTCGGCCATAGGATCTCTAATGTATGCCATGCTATGTACTAGACCCGACATTGCATATGCTGTTAGTTTAACTAGCAGATATTGGACAGCGGTCAAAAACATCCTTAAGTACTAGAGAAGAATGAAGGATATGGTTCTTTCTTATGGAGGTGATGAACAACTCGTTGTTAATGGTTACACCGATGCTAGTTGGAACACCGATCCGGATGATTCTAAATCACAATCTGGATACGTATTTACTTTGAATGGTGCAGCAGTTAGCTGGAGGAGTGCAAAGCAAAGCGTTGTGGCGAGATCTTCAACTGAATCGGAATACATGGCTGCTTCGGAGGCTTCACAAGAAGCGATATGGATGAAAGAGTTCATTACAAAACTGGGTGTGGTTCCTAGTGCGCTGGACCCAATGTCTATCTACTGTGATAACATGGGTGCCATAGCCAATGCGCAAGAACCAAGGTCACACAAGAAGCTGAAGCACATCAACCTACGTTTTCACGCTATTCGAGAACATGTCCAAGATGGGGACATAAAGATTTGCAAAGTACACACAGATCTGAATGTGGCGGATCTGTTGACTAAACCTCTCCCGAGGGCAAAACATGACCAGCACCAAACTGCCATGGTTGTTCGGTATATTACCATGTAATCTAGATTAGATGACTCTAGTGCAAGTGGGAGACTGTTAGAGATATTCCCTAGAGGCAATAATAAATGTAGTTATTATTATATCTTTGTGTTTATGATAAATATTTACATTCATGCTATAATAGTATTAACAAGGAAACATTAATACTTGTGTGATTTGTAAACTAAAATAGAGTCCCTAGTAAAGCCTCTTTATAATACTAGCTTGTTGGTTAATAAATGATTGTGGTTTCCCTATCATGAACAGTGAGATGTTATTAACAACAAGATCATATCGTTAGGAGAATGATATGGTGGACATACTCCTATAGATAAGCGTAGCATAAAGATCAAGTCATTTTAATAGTTCAATTGCTATATGCTTTCTGATACATAGTAACCTAATTCCTTCGACCATGAGATCATGCATATCACCTTTACCGGATGGATGCTTTGATGACATCAAACACCACACCGTGAATCGGGTGGCTATAAAGGTGGCATTGAGTGTTCGGAAAGTATTGGTTGAGACACATGGATCAAGAGTGGGATTTGTCCATCCATATGACGGATAGATATACTCTGGGCCCTCTCGGTGGAATGTCATCCAATTAGCTTGCAAGCATGTGACTGGCTCACAAGGGATCACATATCACGGGAACGAGAAAAGAGTACTTATCGAACGAGGTTGAACTAGGTATGCGAGATACCGACGATCATAACCTCGGATAAGTAAACTATCGTGAGACAAAGGGAAATTGGTATCGTATGTAAGTGGTTCATTCGATCAAAGTAATCGTAGAAATATATGGGAGCCATATGAATTTCGATTCCTCTATTGGTTATTGTTAGAAGTGTCTCGATCATGTCCGCATAATTCACGAACCGTAGGGAGACACACTTAAGGACTCGACGTTGTTTGAGTAGTTATGGAATGATGAGTAAGAGACCGAATGTTGTTCGGAGTCTCAGATGGGATCCGGGATATCACGAGGAGATCCGGAATGGTCCGGAGAATAAGATTCATGTAAGGAAAGTCCTATTTCGGAGTTGGAGAATGGTTCCGGTGTTTTCACCGGGAATGTTCTAGAAGGTTCCGGAATGTCCGGCACTCCGAAGGGGAAGGGTACATGAATGTGTCATACCAAGTTGGAATGATTGCATCATGTACTAGGTGTCATCGCTGAACAAAATAAAGGGTTTAATCAAATCCTAGTTTGAAAAGTCAAACGCCAATTTGAAAAGTCAAACGGCTATTTTGGGAAGTGGAGGGGAAGGTGGAAACCGAGTTGGGGAGGAGTTCCTCCCCTCCACAGCCGGCCCCCTTGGGAAACCGAGTTGGGGAGGGACTCCCCTCCCCTGGCGTGCCCCCTCCACCTATATAAGGAGGGGCAGGGCTGCCCCTCCTAGCACCCCAACACCTCCACCCGCACACCCTAGCCCTAAGCCACGGCCTCCCAGCTGGCCGCCTAGGGCAAGCCGCCTAGCTAACCCTAGCCTGGCAAGCCTCCTCCTTGGTGTGTCTAAACCCTAGATCGCCGAGGAGCTCTCTCATAGTCCACCATACTCGCTCCGGCTTAAGGCGAAGCCCTGCGAGATCTCCCCTCTACTTCCGGTACCACGCCGTTGTGCTGCCGGAATCGCGAGGAGAGTGCTACAACCTCCGCTGCCTGCTGGAACAAGGGAGAGGAAGGTCTTCGTCGAGTACCGAATGTGTGACCGACTGTGGGAGCGCTGCCGGAACGCAGCGCCGGAAGGATCGTCTACGCGATCTTGAGATCGGGAAGAGTACGACTACATCACCCACGAGAATCCGCTCTCGTTAAACACTTTGGAATCATCGAGGGTGAGTTATTCCATCGACTCGTTGCTACAATCTAGTACATAGATCTTGGCTTGTTTGTTTGTATGCGGTAGAATTTTTTTGTTTTCCATGCTACGAAACCCTACACAATCCTCCAGACCCTTTATGTTGGCAAGCGTCTTGTTGTGCCAAGTAATTGAAGTCTAAGAATGAAGTTTCTTTCTTCACGTGTCAACAGGAATCTTCTTAACAATTCATCCTAGTGGTGTAAAGTAATATCATGATCTTGGCAAGGATTTTGGTATACCTGGATGAATAAAGAGTTTCCTTCGTTTTCTTAGCCATGTTTCGGGAGTGACTATGATTTTGGTAATCTGTAGTTCCTCTTGCTACCTGTTCTTTGTGACTCTTACGAGTCCTCTCCACCAAAACACCTTTCTTTCTTAAGCCTTCTGTTGAATGAAAGAGTGAACCTTCTGTGTCAAAAGTAGTTCAACAGCTTGGTTTTGTTGAACCATATCTCTGCAACCTGAAATCTCTGCTTAAGATGTTTAGTAGAGGTTCCTTATCGAAGTCTGTCGTCATGATCCTTCTGCTGGAGGCTTTCTTCTTCAGAAGCTTCAAAACCTCATGTAAGTTCCATTGCCTCAATCCTTATGAAGACCATCTATCTAACAACTTAAAACCTTCTCCTCTTGTTTCTTCCGTTACCTTGACGTGTTTCATGTTCGTCATCTCAGAGTTGTTTCTAAACAATCTATCCATGAGTTGACCATGAGATACTCTGTGTGTTGTTTAGTGTGTTCCATCTTATCTTTAGAGTGGCCTTGTTTCTTTCTCTCTCTGTCTCTTTTCCTACCTTTGGAATCCCGGGTCGAGATTCTCGTAAGGCTTTGTTTGGTTATTCCACTTCCCAAGTGGATTGAAGTGGTTTGGGGAGTATTAGGAGGGATTTTGACTTAGTTGGGATTTAATCCCCTTCAATAAACTTGAAACCCGGTGGATTTATATGCAACCGAACAAGGCCTAAGGGGGGTAGAGCTGTAACACCCCAGTTTTAGTTAATCTTGTATTAGGATTTGTCTTGTGCATCATGAGCATCATATCTTAAATTGTGCATTAAAGAATTAAATGAAACCCTAAAACCCTAGCTCTTCCCTCTCTTTATATTTGCAAATCAATTCAAATAGGTTTTGAATTTTGAAAAGTATCAAAGTGTATGGGTCCCAAATTGTCTAAAGGGGTTCCTACAATATCTTACATATTTTGAAAACCTTCTGGTACTTTTGATATAATTCAAAACAGATTCAAAATAGAAATACAAAAACAAAAGTGAAATCAGAAAATGGAAAAATGTTTAGAAGGAAAAACTGGAGCCAGCCAACCTATCTGGGCCGGCCCACTTCTCTCTCTTCTCCCTGCTGCTTAGTCTAGCTCACCATCGGCCCGTCTGCAGCCCAACCATGCCCGTATCATTGTCTTCTTTCCGTCGTCTTAAACGACGCCGACGCCAAGCAACTTCCGCTGTCCGTGACAGCCTCGATGCTACCTCCCACTGATGATGCGCGCCTCAGGAGATGGGATAAGACCACCGCGATGCCCTGCTTCCCCATTATCTCCTCCCTTTTCCCCTGGAGCTCTCCCTCCCGTGTTCCTTCTCTTTGCCTGGGAACCCTAGCCGCGAGCTCGCCGTTGCCCCACCATCTCTGGCCTCCCCTCTCTCAACCGAGGCCGCCTTGAGCTTCGCCGTGCAGTATTCCCTCCAACAGAATCGTGAAGGCGCTCAGAACCACCGTAATCGGAGCTCTTTCCAAGTCCGCCATTGTTCTCGACGAATCCGGCGGCCCGAGCTCGCTTGGTCGAGCTGACCTCCACCGCCTCCGTGGTGAGCCCTCCACCTCCTGTCCTCTCTCTTCCTCTTCCTCTCTATATCATCGCGTCAGTACCAGCCACTTGCCATGGCCGTCGTGCTTCCTGTCCGACCTAACCCAAGCGTCGCCATCTTGAGGTCGCCGCCAGAGAGCCGCATCCAACGCACCCTCTGCGCCCAGCCCCTAGCACTGCTAAACCCCGGCCGACAGCGAGCTCTTGGCGAGTCCGCGTGGCGCTGGTGGCATGTTGACCGACCTGGTCCCATGTGTCACCTCTCTAGCCCCAACCGAGTGAAAAATGCCCCTGAACCACTTTTGCTTGTATGGCTGCTGAGGTGGCTCCGGGCCCCTCTGTCAGTCACTGTGGCTAGGTATGACTACGGTGTAAAAAGTATTTCCAGTTTTATTTTAATTAAGAAAAGGTTTAATAATTTCAGAAAATGTTTTGAATATTGTAAATTCAATAACTTTTAATTTATAAGTCAGAAAAATATGTATAATATACCAAAATGTTCAGAAAAATGAGAACTATCTAATTACACTATAATCATGCATTGTTAATCAACTCTCATGACAAGTTTAATTAGAAGAACAAATGCACCCCTCTCATAAGTTCTGGAGTTTCCCCGAGTTAGGGTTTGCACACCTCGGAGCCCCGATTAATTTGTCAAGCATGCTTTAGGGTTTCAATTCAATGCAAACTAACTTGTCATATCATCATACTTGCTTGAGCATTGCATCGATGCCATGTGTTGATTGTTTCCCCTCTCTTTCCGGTGTTTGGTTCTTCCGGTAGAATATGAGATCGAGATCGAGATCGAAGCCAGAGATCAACACCGTCGAAGATCGATGAAAAATACTTGACCAACTATAACCAAGTAAAGTTAAAGACTTCTGAAGGTCTGCTTATCGGTTATCAACTGGCAAAGGCAAGCATAGCCCCACCATGATACAACCCTACGATTTTTAAAGCATTTCAATTCCTGCCATGATGCATACGATTCTACTGTGGTCTTTTATTGATATATAGAGTATCCTATCTGTTGCATTACTCCCTTTGAGGTTATATTACCTGATCCACTGCTCCTAGCATAACTAGATTTGGCGCGTGTGCACTGCTAGAGCTTATAGATGTGTCTGCTTAGCTATGCATAGCTATTAGTTCTTGTCCATCCAGATGATGTATCAGATGCAGAGAATCTAGTATGACAGGAGAACGTGATGATATGATATCAGAGGTGATATGAGTTAAACATGCAAAGTCTTGTATGGGAGGCCACGGTGGGATGTGGTTTTTGTAGTCCCATGCTCAGCACCACTAGGACCCGATGTTCTTGCTTCTTGAACCAAGACGAGCGTACAACCACATGGGGCCTGGAAAACCCCATGATTGACTAACTTGCCTAGTAGATTCCATGAGTCACATAGTCCGGGCGTTCCATTCGACATATGCATAGAAAATCTTTTGAAAGATTTGCCGGGTGAAGTTGGTGCATTCATAGCAGGTAGGTAAGCGTGGCTGGGGTTGCTTGGGGTTGATGGAGCCCTTGTTAACGAACCTCACCTCACATCTTTAAGTACCGGCTTCGGGATTTGACCCATTATGGCGGAACCATACTTATTGCGTGACTCATGGTCTCGGCGAAAGCAAGGTAAAGGTCGTGTCTAACCACCCTCTGTCGGCTTTCCAAGGGAGAGGGCTTATCTAGTGGCATTAAGAGAAGGTTAGTACGTGTGGGTAAAGTTGTACACCCCTGCAGGGTAATAATCTTTTAGAAAGCCGTGTCCACGGTTATGGACGACTTGGGAACGGACGTGATGATCATAGAGAACTTGAACCTAATCGTAAAACTTGGCAGATCAACGTGTGCTTAAGGATGCTTCCTCATGGGTACGAGGGGGTGATCCTAGTTGGTAGATGATGATGTTTGGTGGATATCAAAAGATGATGTTCAATATTTCAGAGATGTCGCTCTCTTATCCCCTTTTAAAATACTCTAACTAGACGAGCTTCTTCTCCCTCTTATGTTATAAAGAAAAGTGGCGTTATGCAAAGCAACTCCACCAGCCATAAGTCTTGCAGAGTACACCCTGTACTCACCCTTGCTTTGTTGATACTTTTGGCAGAGTAAGTGTTCCCTAAAGACGAGTTCTGTACTACATCGACATCGACGAGTAGCTTGGGATTTCCGGCCGGCAACCTAGAATATATGGGCTGGGACGTCATCGTTATGCTTCATGCCTCTTAGGCCATTTGTTAAGTTTGCTATACTTAATAGCATAATTTGCCTTCCGTTGTTTGATGTTTGTGGTCAGTGACCTCTGCTTGTAATATTTTGGTTCTCTGCTCAGTTATGAGCTTGCTGTAATAAATTTTGTGTCGTAGGGTCACTGCTATGTTACCGATTCTTCACTGGATATTCTCGAGCTCAAGGTTAAGCTTATTTCAGACGAAGGTCTGGGATTTGTTTAGCCCTCATACGGGGGTGTCACAACACTTTGTTTTTATTGTTTCATGCACAGTTGTGTTGTTCTTGGAGCGTCTTAGTTTTCGTTTGCTTTGCTTAGTTTGTTTAGTTTGCTTTAGTAGTTTGGACCCCCCATTCTCATTGTGTTGTTTTGCAAATAATTTTGCTTGGTGTTTGGAAAGGAGTAGTAAGTTCTTGCTTGAAGTGCAAGAGGAGCTTTCATTGACTATGACTTAGACTTTAGCCTAACATGCTAGGTGTTGTTTTAGCATTATGCTTAGTGATTATTGCTCTAGCATGTCTTGTTACAAACAATTGGGATTGCTTAGTGTGCCTTGAAGAAATTATGCGTTGTTTTAGCATGCAAAAGCATAGTATTGTGGTATTCTCCTTTGATGTTTTTCTTGGGTTGACTTGGCACATGCTCCCACCATGTTATGACTATGACAAGTCACCATTAGCCTCTATGATCATTTAGTCCTTGACTTGTAGTACCACTCTTTGCTTTGATTACACTAGTAGAAAAAGAGGCTTCAGTTCAATCTAGAGTCTGACACTAGTCCCGATTTATTACGGGTCGGGACTAGTATGAGCACTAGTCCCGGTTCGTACCTTTTTAGTGGCCAGGAGACCGAGAAAACTCTAGTCCCGGGTCATTTCGGACCTTTAGTCCCGGGTCGTGATACGGTCTGGGACTAAAGGTGTGCAGGCGTGGCAACACCCTTTAGTCCCGGGCCATGATACAGCCCGGGACTAAAGGCACCCCTTTAGCCCCGGGCCGTAATACGGTCCTGGACTAAAGGGGTGCGACGCGGGCAACTTAAAATTGCTATAACTTTTGCGTACGATGTCGAAAAAAAATGTACAACCTATCAAAATGTGTGGAAAAAAATTGAGTTTGATTTTAACAGCCTTATTTGGATTCCTCACATTTTAGATTTTTAAATTATAAATAATGGATTCCTCACATTTTTCTAATTCTTTTACATTTTTAAAATTTGAAAAGGGAAAAAATTTATTTAATTTTTTTTATTTAACAAGTTTTTATTCCATATTTTGATTCCTCACATTTTTCTGATAATAATGAATATATTATTTGTCAAATTTCGATTTACAGATTTAAAGATATTGTTTATGCCATATTAAATGAATAGTGGCAAAAAATGAATAAAATATTATTTTATTTAGTTTTTTACTTTCATTATATTAAAATATTATTATTACTTATTTATTGTTGTTTACTAAAATAGTTGTTTGTAGTTTCAATAAATAACGATATATGTCATATTGATATGGGCTAATAGGATTGATATGATAGTGTTGATAACAAGGTACAAAAGGGCTTCGCGCAAGGACATCCGGATGGAATAGAGAAGTTAAGCGTGCTGAGGGTGGAGTAGTGCTAGGATGGGTGACCGAATGGGAAGTTTGACCATAAGTGTAATTTGACCTAATATTAAATATACTTAGTGTTAAAAATGTTCCAAGTGAGAGGATTACGAGTCAAACAATTCAAAAGTTTAAGAAAAAAATTGAAAAAAATTAAAAAAAATTGAAAAAAAATAAAAACAAATTGAAAAAAAAATCTTTAGTTTAGGGCCGTATTACGACCCGGGACTAAAGGTCCTTCATCCCCCTGCAGCAAAAAATGGCCATGCGGTGGCCCTCTATTCCCGGGTTGTAACAAAGCGGGACTAGAAATAGGGGCCTTTAGTCCCGATTTCGCAGTCCCGAGTGCAAAACCGGGACTAAAGGCCCTTACAAACCGGGACTATATGCCCTTTTTCACTAGTGTTAGTTTGCTTTGTTGCATTGCATAATTTTGGCCATTATTGCTCTCTTAGTTGGTTGCTTCCAATCTTTTGCTAGCCTCCACTTGTATGAGTAAGTTCTACTCATGCTTCCAACTCCTAAGAAACCAAGTTATTCCAAAGTGTCTACTATAAACTCCTATGCATGGTGTGTTACACCACTCCAAAGTATATTCTTGTTTTCAACTATCTTCCAATTAAAAACTATTTTATTATGTGAAAACTTAGTGATTAAAGCCCTCACGAACTTGATGGCACACTTTATTCTTTGCCCCTAATAAACTTGAACCATTGTGACAACTTTGTTGTATATGCTTGCACTTATAAGTTGGAATTAGCAGAACCGTGCTGTCACGGGGAACGTTTTCAACATTGCACTTGTACCTTGTCGTACTCAGTTGATATCATGTTTTTTGTCTATGGATGTCACCGGTGTGAAATAAAGAGGGAACTTGTAAGTCCATGGAGTTTATATCCTGTGTTAGAGAAACGCCTAGGCCGCTAGCCTAAGCCATGCCTAATCATGGCGGAAACTTGCAGCATCACTATAGTGACATCTATGAAGTATTCTTCTTATAAAAAAGAGACACATTGAGAAAAGAGGAAAGAAAGAAAAAGCGCCATATTCCCATGGTACATAAGAAGAATTGACGAGATGCTCATTGTCTGCTTGCCTTGTCATTTTGGTTATGGTAAAGCTCCTGTGCCATGTGCAAGGGGTACCCCGTTGGCGGTTCTCAATGATATGCAAATACTTACAGTGATAAGAACTTACCTGGACCCAAAGTTGAGTATGCATGAGGTGTGGCCCTCGTATTCAAGGGGCATGAGATTGCCAACTTATACTTAGTCAAGCATATACTCCAGCTTTGCCACTTTAACCTTAACCACTTGAAGATGCTTATGATAGGGGCAATGAGGGTTGAAAGCTAACAAGTACCATAATTTTTGGAAGCTCATTTTTGAAACTTGTAATCCATGCTTCCTTTACAAAAAAAGGCCTTTCTTCCACCATTATTTGAGTCTCCACTTTCTACCTCTAGGCACCATTAAGATAGAATAGTTGTCATTCTGTGTGCAATGTTCTAAAGCTTATTAATTGATGCATATTGTGTTATTACTTGTTCATGTGCTATCTGTTTCTAGTCACCCTTGTGAACTTTGCAGGTGTCCTATGCATTTTATTGATACTCTATGAGGGACAAGTTGATTACCACTATGCTATGTTTTCTTCATGTGAAACAAACAAACGTTTTTCAATGCATATTATTCATGATCTTTGTTTGTAGCTTGTCATGTTGCAAGCATAATTACTATGTCCTATTTTTAGAACTCCATATTTCATGCACATGTTTAGAGTTCTTTGATCCCAGCTTTCAATGCTTGCAAATGGTTGGATCTTTATTGTGAGGGTGCATGTCACGTCAAAAATTATTATTTTATCACTTATCTACTCGAGGACGAGCAGGATTTAAGCTTGGGGATGATGATACGTTGGAAACGTATCTATAATTTTTGATGCTCCATGCTTGTTTAGTATCTACTTTGCTTTACTTGTCCACACTTTGAGGTGCTTTTTTACATGTTTTCTGGTACTAACCTATTAACAAGTTGCAACAGTGCCAAATGCCTATTTTCTGCTGTTTTTGGTTTCAGAAAAGTTAGTAAATAAATATTCTCGGAATTGGACGGGACGAAGGACAAAGTCAATAACTTTCCATGGGGAACATGAAGTCCATAGGGGAGCCCGGAAGGCCAGCCAGGGGGGCCAGACCCACCCTAGGCACGGGTGGGCCCAGCCCCGCGCTTGGCTAGGGTTTGGGCACCCTGGCCGCCTCCCGGTCTCGCCCCTCTCCTATAAGAAGCCCCCGATACAGAAACCCTGAGTACCCGATCAGAAATCCATGAAACCGTCTGTAGCCACTGCCACCATCGTCCCTAGACCGGGAGGATCTGAAGTTCTTACCAGCACCCTGCCGGAGGGGAGATCATCCCGGAGGCCTTCTCTCCGGTATGATTTGTGAGTAGTTCCACCTTGGACTATGGGTCCATGTAGTAGCTAGATGGTTGTATCTCCTCCTTTGTGCTTTCATGTATAGATCTTGTGAGCTTCGTTCATGATCAAGATCTAATCTATTTGTAATCATGCATGTTGTGTTTGCGGGGATCCGATGGATATTGAGATTATTATGTTGGTTTGATTAATGGTTTTATCTTTATGATTCTATCATGTCTGTGTTGTTTGTGATCTTGCATGCTCTTCGTTGCTAGTGGTTATCTTGGTCAAGTAGTTGCTAGTGACTCTAAGAGGGAGTATTTATGCTCGATAGTGGGTTCATGCCTTTAGTTTCCAAGGGAAGTGACAATAATCTCTTCGGCTGTAGATGTGTTGTTGCTACTAGGGAGAAAATAACGGTCTCTTGTTCATGGAACATGTGGACTGTTTACCTTACACACTTTGCTTAAAGCAGTTGTCTATTGCTTGCAACTTAATACTGGAGGGGGTTCGGATGATAACCTGAAGGTGGACTTCTAGTCATAGATGCAGTTGGATGACGGTTTATGTATATTGTTGTATTGCCCAATCAACCTCATAGGATCTTTCTGGCTAGTAATTGCATTGTTATGCCTTAGTCAGTTCCTGTCACTTGCCCCGCTGTAATTTGTTTACCCTTCATGACATGTTGTTTATCTAAGGATAGTACCTCTAGTGAACTATGGACCCCGGTCAAATCTTTACCATTGATACATCTTCCACTGTTACTTGTTTACTTGTTGCAAACCATTACCTTCCACACCATACGTTTAATCCTTTGTTATAGCAAACCGGTGAGCTTGACAACCTCACTAATTCGTTGGGACAAAGTCTTGAGTTTGTGTTGTGCATGTCTCCACGTTGTTTGCAACACATGTGTGATGTTTCCTTCCTCCTTCTGGTTCGATAACCTCGGTCCCAACTGAGGGAAAACTTTCTGCTTGCTCTTCACACACCCTGCGCTTGGGGTTACCAACGAAGTGCCACGTCGAGCATCATCAACTTGGACTTTGTTCCTCGACGTGGTAGAGAGATATCTCTTGGCCCTCTAGGTAGTATAGCATCCTTAAGTTTGCAAGAATGTGACTAAGGTGTTTACTCATGAGGATCCTATGCTATGTAACGAGTAAAGAGAACTTGCCGGTAACAAGATTGAACTAGGTATGGCGATACCAATGATCAAATCTTAGGCAAGTAATATATCACAAGATAAAGAAAATCGGATATGGGATTAATTGAATCCTTGACATCACGGTTCAACCGATAAAAGAAATTCATTAAATGTGTGGGAACTAGTACGGACATCCTGGTCCCACCGCTGCTTATTGATCAGAGAGGCATGTCCATCATGTCTGCATGTTCTTGAACTTGTAGGATCATACACTTAACACTTTGAAGCCTCAAGGGTTCGATGAGATAAAATATGGTGTAATCGAATATTGATTCAGAGTCTCGGATAATATCCTTGATTTCACGAGAAGTTTTAGAATGGACCCGAGATAAATATATTATGAAAAGTATTTCAGGAAAGAGGATTAATGATTTATTAATTATTTGAATTAACAAATATTAATGTATATATTTATTTAATAGAAAGAAATATAAGTTAAATTAGCTCATAGGAAGAGGCCTACATGGGTCAATTTTTTATTGGTCCATGCAGAGACCCAACATGTGGACAAAAGAGAAAAGAAAAAAAAAGGGGCCACACGCCATGTGCCATTGGGCCACATGGGCCGTGTGTTCATGTCCACCTAAGGACCTGGCCACGTGCTTGATTGGTCGATGGGATCAATACTAGGTGTGCGCCCATTGGACCTGGCAGTGCTTCGCTCCGGAGCCCGCCCACCGATCCTACGATTTTATCGTCCTCATCACCATCAATCTTATGCCACTTTAGGTCTCTCTTGGGTTGTGGACTGTTAGGAAGTTGCCGCCTCAATAATTTGCTTGTCAAAACGACTTACCAAATCAACCATCGACTCTCCTTGTCAGGCGATATTCGAGTCATTTCCTTGCCCTGTCAGCTTCCTCCATATCAGTGTCATTCTTCTGAGTATTTGATAAGTCTAGCTCCCTCCCGGATCCATCGTGTGGAGCATCAGACCATTCATCACCCATATAGCCATCATATCCTCGTCCCCTTCGCCGACCAAAGTGACATGCACCTCTGCCCGGACCACCTCGACCATGTCTCCCTTCCACGTCCACCTGGATTAGCCAACAACCAAAGGGCCAAATTTCATGTCCTTCTCATCGTGAATCCCGTTCCCATGCTCTTTATAAACATGCCCCATAAAACCACAAACTTCACACCAATTAGGAATCTTCTCATAACAAACTCGAAATATGTCCCTTTTTCCACCCCATGATGTAGACACGACACACTTTAGAGGCTCCCAAACATCAATCTTTACTCGCACATGACAAAAAAATTCGAAAGGAATCCATTAAATCCGGTTCAACTGCTTCGAACTTGCGCACACGCTTGGCCAGATTAGACGCTAGTGGTCTATATGCCTCAGGTATGTCGTGAATCTGTGCCCATACAGCTATGGAATCAAGCTTGATGGTACTCGGTTTTGTAAACCCATCATATGGATCGATCGCCACGGGAGAATTTCTGAAATTCCATGGTCCACCCTGCATCACCTTTTCACAGTCGCCTAGGCAGAAAAATTGCATCACATATAGATTACTCTCAATCACCCTGAACTTGACGTCCTGTGTCAGCCCCCATGTAGATCGCATATTAGAGAAGAACCAAGTCTGGCTGCAAGGTGTCTCGGTATGAACATTTGCATCCATGATCACACACATGTTCAGGTAGCCTTACAACCTCCGCGCCCTTGCTCCGGCGAAGCAGCGAAAGCAACAAATCATTTCAGAAAAATCCACCGGAAACATGTATCTCCCTGATCCGAGACCATGAGAAAATTCTAAAGGGGGAGAGAGATCCTTCACGAGGAGATGTGAGTGAGAAGTGAGAGGAGGGGCTCATTTTATAGGAGGAGGGGGCAGCCCACTAGCCTTGGCCGCCGGCCAAGGTGGTGCCTCCACCTCTTCCTTCATTCATGTGAGTGGAGCTCTCACTCACACAAATGCCCCACCATTTCCTCCACTCAAAATCCCACTCAAATCCCATTAATTTTCCACCAAATTTAATACAATCTCTCTTTAAGTAAAACTCCTTTTATTTATTTATTTATTCAGAATTTTTTTAATTACTTTAATTAACAAACATTCACATAAAATTCCTTACAACATTTCAAATTCACATGCAGAACCAGTTTTAGCAATTTTAACCGAAACAATTTCGGTGTCTAGTGAAATAAATCCCCGTGCTTTATTTTTCTTTCTCTAGCATATTATTTGCTCCGAATGGTGTCGGTATTCCTTAAGTGTGTCACCCTACGGTTCGCGAATAATGCAGACATGATCGAGACCCGTCTCCGATCAATAATCAGTTGCGGGACCTGGAGACCCGTACTGACTCCCACACATTCAACGATGACTTATGTGATCGTGTGAACTTTATACGCATGTAACTCAATTCCTTTGTCTCGCGATATAATACATGTTCGAGATTCGATTATCGGTATCTCCATACCTAGTTTGATCTCGTTAGAGACATGTACTCTTTTTTCATTCTCGTAATATAATATTCTAGTGATCAAATCACTTGCTTGCAAGCTAACTAATGTGATATCACCGAGAGGGCCCATAGTATATCTCTCCATCAACGGGATGGACAAATTCCACTCTTGATCCATGAGCATCTACATAACACCTTCGTAGCACTGAACCAACCTTTATAGTCACCCTGTTACAGTGTGACGTTTGATGTTATCAAGATACTCTTCTAGTGTTAGTGATTGACATGATCTCATGGTCTAAGGATTAGGATTACTTCGTATGATGTTAAAGAAATATAAACACAATGACTTTGATCGTAATGCTATACTTCAGATGAATGTTCATCACACCATTCCAATAATGTTGTGACCTCGTTATTAACAATATCCATTATCCATGATCAGGAAACCTTTGATCATCTTGTTAATCAACGACCTAGTTTATAAGAGAGGCATAACTAGGAACTTTCTATTTGTTTATTAAATATGCATGTATTAATGTCTCCATATTAATACAATTATAGCATGTAAAATAAATATTTATCATCAACAAAGAATAAGATAATAACCACTATATTATTGCCTCTCGGGTATAATCCCTTCAGTCTCCCACTTGCACTAGAGACAATAATATAGTTTGAAAACTCTACGTATTGAACACCTATGGCTTTATGGTGTTTCATATACGTGATTTATAGTTGTTAACATAATCTCTAGATGTGATACTTTCAGGTCCGTGTGTATTTGCATGTCTTTGCGTCTTTACGCATCACTCATTCTCTAATGAGATGACATTGTATAAATTTGGTATTTTAGTGAGACCTTTAGTTCCTTGGTTAAATCATGGCGATACTATTGACGTACAATATATATTTATATTGTTAGCCCATTGTGAACCACACCTTAGTTTGATAACAAACTACTTGACACAAATGCCCTCTTTTGTTGCTACAATAGCAGTCATATACTTAGCCTTTTGTTTTAGTATCTGTCATAATGTCTTAACTTTGGAATTCATCCAAATCCGTCATGGAAACTTCTTTCCAGTACATTGTTCTACCCATAGTTTAAATTGAGATAAACTTAATTTGTATCTTGTGACAGAACTAGTGTCATTTTATAATGAACTATTTGTCTCTTATACAAATAAAATATATTCTTAATTCTTCCAAAAGATTATAAGAATATCCTTACTATCGTCAAATGATCATCTTTATGATTCATTTTGGTATATGCTCATAATATTTAGAGCATAGGACATATCTAGATATGTACATATCACGGTATGATTTGATCAAAATATTCTTGTGATTTCACTCATCAAGTGTCAAAGCACTTGAATCTTGTTTCACTTATCAAGTGTCAATACACTTAAGTCTTGATTCAATTCTTTTCCATGCAACAAGAACCTTTTCTCGTTGTTTTCATATTGAACTCATCCAATATCTCATATATGTACGTCTGGCACAACCATATTGGCGTCACAATCTATCCATATAGAAATGCATGCCTAATATTTGAGTTTTTTCCTAAGTCTTTCATCGAAATGAAATTCTTAATCTTTGTCAATAAAAGATACATCATTTGCAATCAACAATATGTCCTCCACATAATGTATTAGAAATGTGTCTCATCTCTCCCAATTAATTTCTTGCAAATGCAAGCATCTTTATCGTCTCCTGATGAAATTGAACTTTTTTAACAGTTTCATCACGATGAAGATTCCAACTCTATAATGTTTACTTCAATCATTGAAGTCTGCATGCCCTTTAGCATCCTTTGAATTAACAAAACCATTTGGATCGTGTCACGTACACGTCCTAGGTAACTATTCTATTACAAGAACTTTGTTTTGTTTATTCATCTGTAATATACCAAAATATATGTAGTGGTTGCTATATTAATCCGTCCAGACTAAATATCGATATGAAAGATCAAATATTGTCATAGTCAACTCCTTGAACATTGTCGTAAAATATTTACCGACATGTCGACTATATCATAGATGTGAAACATCCATGTCTGTTTATTTATAGATCGAAATACGACCGATAGATTTTTACACCTTTCCGGAGGGTCTTCCAAGTTTAAAAAACTTGATTTCTCGTGTATGGAACTATCCCAGATTTTATGGATTTAATACATTTGACGGACTCAGGGTCCATCGTCGCTTCTTTGCATGTATTCGGTCTATCATTGTTAAATAACAATGATTTACTATCAAATCTTAGTATTTGATTGTTACCTGACCTGCTTGGTTCAATAGGAATTTAGACCTCTGTGACCACAACCTTTGAGGCACGTGAGCCATAAGCATTATGGCTGCCACCGGAACATTTTCCGGCACTGCGCAACTCAGCACATATAGCTAAGGTTCATCAACTTTATCAAAATTCTATTGTCCTCCCACTTAACTTTTGTGAAAAAAATCCTTTTTTAAGAAACTTCACGTTTCAAGAGACGAACCCTTTTGTGCTCGGTGTTATGGAGGAATACCCAACGATTACTCAAAATAACCTACAAAAACATGTTCATCCAACTTTTGTTGTAAACATCTTACTTATGCATAGCCTACCAAAATTTAAGAAAGGACAACTTAGGTTTTATCCCAAACCATAACCTTTATGGTGTCATTTTAATGGATCATGATGGTCCTCTTTTCAGTGTAAAAGCGGTAGTCTCTAAAGTTTTAATTTTTTAAAATATAATGGCAGTTTTATAAATGAAACCTTTGATTTTTACCATGTCAAACAAGGTTTCTTTACATATCTCAAACACTCCATATTCCTATGGTGTTTCGAGAGATGCAAATCTAGGTGTTTTTCCTAAACTTGCAACTCAAATAAATCCCTTTATGATCAAATTATATATTATTTATTTTCTTGTTACAATGATTTTGCACTTCATATTGAAAGTCTTTGAACGTTTTCAAATATTTCATACTTCTTCCTCATTAAGTGAATATTCACTCAAATTTCCGGAGAAAGTATTTGAAGTTGAAATCCATCTACGACTACACATAATGGACTACATACATCAACATGCATAAATTCCAACAATTTAGTCGTTCATTCTTATTTGGCCTTTGAACGAAGTTTTAATTATCCCAAGGAAAGTCTCACAAGAGTCATTTGATAAAAACAAAGACTCCAAAAATCCATTAATATGGAGTTTCTTCATGTTTTTCTTTTCAATATATTTAAATGGTGATGTCACTTTGTAAGTGATCTTTCAATTATTTGTCTTGCGACATTTTCGCATTAGGTTTTATGGATGTGATTTCTCCAACTAGATTTGTAAATTATCCATCTTATATGGAATACAGTAATTATCTGAACAATCTTTGTTCTCATAATACCTGATTTAAATAAAAATTATTAAAAAAACTTGAAGGCAAGCTTTGATGTCAACTCGAAATACAAACAACCGTTTGTTTGTTTTTGATGAACATCATCATTTATTCTCTTGCTAGTTACTTAGGCCATTGTAGTTCATGAATTATGTTGTTCTGTATGATATTTCATACCAACCAATTCGGTATCCAATACCCAAGAACCACATTGTTTAACAAGCAAAGAATACAACCATAACATGTACATCTATATACCTTAGCTGGATATTTCTAGTCTTTCCTTTTCTGCCAAATATTTTATAGATTTTCTTTCACCATTTCCTTTCCCTTTTAAAAGAATCGATCAACATCAATAGTGGCACCATATACATGACACATAGTCCAAAGCGTGTATAGTAAAATACTAATACCTTTTGACTTGCACTTTGAAGTAGACAACCACTATCAAATGTTTGACATTCTTCGAAAAAACCATTATTTAGTAATATTTTAGTATTGTGAACACTTTACCTACATCTTCTATTCATACTTATCATGACAACTTTCATGATCAAGCTAATATAGCTTATAAAGGCGAATCGTGATTATAATGTTACTTTCCAAAACCTTTTTGGATGATTAGGAATGTCTAGGATCTCCAACCTTTGCAAATTCTCATCCATTATGACAACATATATTATACTCTATCATATTGCAAACAAAAACATTATTTCGGATATCGTTATATCTGCCACATATGATGGTTTCTGAAACAGTTCTTTCAGCTCCTAGATAATCTCGATATTTAAATCAAGAATCATGGAGGCAAACATGATACTTTAGATACTAACACTAGAATTGTTACTCTTGATTTAATACAAATTATTAAACTTCATGGAGTAAACAGAGTTTGCTGAAAGTTTGCAATAGGACTATAAACTTTAGATTGACACTCAGAACAGTATTATACTAGTTTGTAAAGTAAATATCCAGAATTCTATAGTTGTATTATCTCAATTAGAACTAAGCATAAGGTGGTGAACGAATGCCAATGACTACAACAAACTATGCAAATTCACTTTGATTTAATTTATGATAAATTGAGTTCTACTAATCCAAATTAGAAATGAACTCCCACTCAAAATGACATCCCTCGTGTCTTTTTGGTGATTACATGAACCAAATCCACTACACCAAGCCCGATCATTACGTGAGTCGGTGTAGCTTCAAAGGTGAGAATCTATATGGGCATCATATCACACATATGAATCATGCTTAACCTTTCGGTCCGTGTTCCGAGACCATGTTTGTACATGCTAATCTCTCCAAGTAAGAACCTTAGTATTCGCGTGTGTAAAACTGTCTTACACCCGATGTATGTCCGTGGATTCAAGTACACCCGATCATGACATGATGTCTTGAAGCGGCGAAACATAGTCGGTGCATACTTAAGGGAGAATACATTTTTATCTTGATATCTAAATGAGGGATCATCTTATAATGCTAATAAAACGCCAAACAAGCAATATACGATGCGACAAACATCATATGTAAAAATTGAAATGATATGGTTCTTACACTTGATCACCATCATGTGCATTGTTGTATGATATTTATCATTCCTTTGTGTGTAAGGCCAAGGTCTATGGAACTTACACGTTAGGTGTGTTGTAAGAGTATCAAATATACATTCACTTACAACATTACCATATCATGACACTAGCCCAGCAACAATCTAAACTAGATGCTTCTAATTTCTCCATTGCAAATTTTATGTGGCTTAGGGCTCTTGAACATAGAACCGTTCTTACCTACGAACATGGAACCACCGCGAGGGTAACCAAATTATTAACAACTCGTTGCAAATTAGATATTGACTATAGTAGGAGAGATAGCCACCCTCTAGCCACTTATGCAAAACCAGTTGCATGTCAAGCGTGGAACAGGTCTCATGTGCGAGGACATGTAAATTTTGTCTGAGGTGCTTCATCCCACTATGCCACCAATATCCAAAGTATAAGAAAGAAGCAATAACATAATCATCATCACCCAGATACTCATATGTGTACTACCCGTGCAAAGCATCTACGTACAGATCCGGCTCTGATACCACTGTAGGGTTCGTAGCATAGAAAACAAAAAAAATCCTATGATGGGAACAAGTAAGTACCAAGATCTATATACTATATACAAACAACGGGTGGATATACATCCATAGAATACATACCCTCAAAGATTGAAAAGCTTTAACGAGGTTATACTCGTGGATGATGTAGTCGAACGCTTGCCAATCTCAAGATCGAGAAGAAGTCCATCCGGTCCAGCTGGTCCAGCACCATCAAGTCCAGCACTGCAAAGCAGTGGTGCATCTATGATCACACACACGTTCGGGTATCCCGACAAGTCCAGCACTGCAAAGCAGTGGTGCATCTATGATCACACACATCTATGCGCTCCTTTTATAGGAGGAAGGGGGCATCCCACTAACCATGGCCGGCGGCCAAGGTGGTTGATACGTCCAAAACGTATCTATTTTCCCAAAAACTTTTGCTATTGTTTCTCCTCTAATTTGTGTGATTTGGATATAACTAACACGGACTAACGTTGTTTTCAGCAGAATTGCTCTAGTGTCTTGTTTTTGTGCAGAAAATCAACTTTCGGGAAAAATCCTAGAAAATATGCCAAAAATCCCATTTTCCAGAAGACTCACGGGGCCAGAAGACGGAGGGAAGAAAGACCCGAGGTGCCCACACCATCCCTAGGCCGCGCTTGGGCATGGTGTGGCCACCTTGGACTCCTCCTCGACCTCTCCTTTCGTCTACATATACCCTCTGACCTAAAAACACAAGGGGGGTCAACAATTTCCAGAGAAGAGTTCCGCTGTGCCACCACCACCAGAAACCGCGATTCGGAACCAGAAACTCCGTTCTGGAACCCTGTCAGGATAGGGAATTGGAGGAGATCATCGCCATCATCATCACCGGCCCCTCTCCATCAACCATCCATGATTCCCCCATCCATGTGTGAGTAATCCACGTAGTAGGTTATGGGGATGGTAGGGATTGGATGACATCACTCATGTAATTGCATAAGATTGTTAGGGCATGGTGCCTAGTATCTATTGTTAGTGCTTTTTGACATTGTTGCAACTTGTTGTGCTTAATGCTTGCCACTAGGGCCTGAGTGCCATGATCTCAGATCTGAACATGTTATTGATTCATGATGATACTATTGCTTGTGATCTTACCTGCAAGTTGTGTACACATTTTGTTGTCCGGTACCTGAGGCCCCAAAGTGACAACAATTGGGAGAACCAGAGGGGATGGTTGTGATGTGAGGATCAGGTGTGTTCATGGAGTGTTAATGCTTTGCTCTGGTGCTCTATTAAAAGGAGCACCTTAATTGCTAGTAGATTCCCTTGAGGCCTCGCTGCAAATGGGCTAGCAGGACAAAAGATGTTGTGCAAGTTTCTCATTGCGAGTATGCACGACTATATACGAAACACATGCCTATGGTTACTTAGTACTTGGATGCTTTATCTTTATTATATGCAATGCATTTTTCTTGATTATTACATGAATTATCTTGTCCATGCAACGCCCGTCCATCCATCCCTATGTCTACCGCATTTTAATCTTGCTGTTTATTACAATTGCTACCGTTGTCCTAATTTTACTGCTGCTGTTATTTTGCTACTGCTATTACAAAACTGTTGCTACTGATAAACTATTGCGAGCAAGACTATTTCCAGGTGCAGCTGAATTGACAACTCATCTGTTAAGGCTTATAAATATTCTTTAGCTTCACTTGTGTTGAATCAATAAATTTGGGCTTTACTTCCCTCGAAGACTGTTGCGATCCCCTATACTTGTGGGTCATCAAGACTATTTTTTGGCGCCATTGTCGAGGAGCATAGCTTTATTTATAAGTTCACCTGGAATTATTATTGTTCGCTACTATCCATTCATCATGGGTAAAACTCGTGATGAAAAAGTTCCTATATTGCCATCCTCTATAAGAAGAGGTACAACTCTGAACACCTATGCTGCTCTTGATTCATCGTCTGTGATGAGTAAGCTTCTTACACCTCCACATACACATGTTACACATAGTGCTACTTCTGCTGAATTTGAAAATGCTTCTGATAATTTTGATGCTGCTTCTACTATTCTTGATGAGAGTGGTTCATTAGGTCCTTTCCTAGATGCTACAATTGCTAGAACTAAAATGGGAAACACTAAAACTCCTAATGAAAATATTGATACACCTATTAGTTCACTTGCGTCTAGAGGGTATGCTAGTGATGATCTTGATGAAGATTATATTGAAATTAGTGATTAATTTATTGAGGAGTGTCAAAATACTATAGGTGGAAGTGCTATTAAGAGTCTTCTTGAGAGACGTGCTGTTAGATATAAATTGTCTCCTGATGCTAAGTTTGCCACTTCTCCCATAAACATTAAATATAAGGATTATGATTTCTCTCTTGATTTATCTTATATAACTATTGTTGAGAAAGAACCTTTTTGTGGGACTGAAATGGAAGTTTAGTGGCACATATGAATGAGCTCTCTGCTTTGAGTGGCTTATTTTCTGATGATATTAAGAAACGCACCTACTTTATTGCTAAAATTTTCCCTTTTTCATTGAAAGTTGAAGCTAAAGCTTGGTTTAATAATTTATCTCCTAGATATATTGATAGTCTTGTTGGCTTGGTTAACACTTTCTTTCAGAAATATTTCCCTGATAGTGCTCAACATGTTGTTTTGCAGAAACTCTTTGATTTTAAGCAGGAAGAAGGAGAGAACTTGACTTTGAATCTCGGGCAAGGTTTTGTTCTTTAATTAGAGCACGGCCTGGATATCCAGTAGCTAAAAATGAACTTCTTGATATATATTATAATGAACTAACCGATGAATCTAGGACATACATGGATAGTTGTGCTGGTTGTGTTTTCAGGAAAAGAACTCCCGACGAAGGTGAGGAATTAATGGCTAAAATAAGCAAGAATTATGATGATTGGACTATACCTGAGCCAACTACACCTGAGCCAACCACAACACCAACACTCAATAAGAGGGGAATGATTGAATTAAAGGATGAAGTGATGAAGGAAGCTAAGAAATGTCTTAAGGAGAAGGGTATTAAATCTGAAGATGTGAAGAATTTACCTCCTATAGAAGAATTATGTAAGCCAATCTCTCACTCATCCACTATTGAGGTACACTCTCTCCAACATTTTGATAATGGTGATATTCCTTACTCTAAAACTCCTAATCAATGCTTAGAACAATTTAATAATTATGTTGTTAAGTAAGATAATTTAATATGAGAATGCAGAATCATCTAATGGAAAATTCTAGAGCTATTAATAAGTTGCATGATATTGTGGAGAGAACCTCCAATGATGTTAAAATGCTTGTTAAACATTTCCAAATGGTTCAAACTCAAATTGATCAGCTTACTAAGGTGCAAAAAGATTTGCTAGTTAATGCTTCTAGAGAAAAACATGCTTATGAAATTAGAACTAGAGGTGGTGCTTCTACTCGGGATCCTTTATATCCTGAGGGACATCCTAAAAGAATTGAGCAAGATTCTCAACAAGCTAAAAATAGTGTCACTACTTCTAATAAAAAGAAAAAGAAACATGAAACAGTTGTAGAATCTTCTGAACCTGCTAAAGATCCTAATAGTATATCTGTCTTTGATGCTGAAACTGAAAGTGGTAATGATAAAAATGATGCTCCTGATAAAAAAGAAATTGAAGAAGAACATGAAAGGCACACTAAGAATACTAAGTACACTAAGGAAGATTTTGCTTCTAATAAACATGGTAGTGAAAGAGATCCTTGGGTGCAAAAACCAATGCCTTTTCCTGATAAGAAACACAAATCAAAGGAAGAAGAACACTATAACAAGTTTTGTGAGTGGATGAAACCTTTGTTTTTGAAAATTCCTTTGACTGATGCTATTAAATTGCCTCCTTATTCAAAGTATATGAAGGATATTGTCTCTAATAAAAGGAATATTCCTAATGAGTAAATATCCGCTTTGCTTGCTAATTATTCCTTCAATGGTAAGGTTCCAAAGAAACTTGGAGATCCAGGTATTCCAACTATTCCTTGCTCTATTAGAAATAATTATGTTAGAACTGCTTTGTGTGATTTAGGAGCATGAGTTAGTGTTATGCCTTTTTCTCTCTACAAGAGACTTCACCTGGAAAATTTTATACCAACTAATATATATTTGCAAATGGCTGATAAGTCTATTACTATTACTGTTGGTATATGCGAGGATGTTCCTGTTCAAGTGGCTAATAATTGTTTGGTATTAACTGACTTTGTTGTGCTTGAAATGCCTGAAGATGATAATATGTCTATTATTCTTGGGAGACCTTTTATTAATACTGCAGGTGCTGTCATTGATTGTAATCAAGGAAAAATAACTTTAAATGTTAATGACGAGGAGCATACTATTTATTTCCCCAAGAAAATTCATAAGAAATATGGTCTAAATCCAATTGAAAATATTGAGGGCATCAAAGTTGGATAAATACATTGTCCCATGCCATAAGAAGATTATGAAATTATTATGATTGGGACTATTGCTATCAAGGTTGAGATAACATAATCATTTAGTGAAATGAAAAGTTTTGCTTCATATAAAATTGTTTTGGTAGCAAGACATGATCAACCTTGTTAACAAAGTGATTTGGATGAATGAAACATCATTTTCACCATGATTATCTTTGTTTACTCTTATTTTCTCTATTCCAATTTTTGCTTTCACCTTTCTCATATTTGTATTTCTAGTTGCTTGCATATTTGAGTGTCTTAGAACTTCTGAAGTTTTGGTTTTGATTTGGTTTACCATTGTTCCAAAATCATTTTTCTGCGAGACAATCATTTATGAATTTCTGAAAATTGCTCGAAAATAAAGTTTCTCGAAAAATTCCAGAAAATTCATATTAATTTTTTACGTCAAAAAAGGGACAGAGAGGCACCTGGAGTGACCCAGGGGGGCACCAGGTAGGCTCACCACCTGCTGGCGCGGCCAGCCCTAGGGAACGCCCAACCATGGGACACTCCTGTCCCTCCACTTATCTAGCCAGCTACCAGTTCATTCTCTCTCCCGAGAAAACACTGAAAAATTTCCCAAACCCATGTTCTTGTCGTTCTTCACCATGATGTTCGATCTCCTTACTCAGCCACTAACTGCTGCTGATTTTTGGAGCATTTGTTCTCCGGTATGTGACTCTTCCGCTTGTCCAAGTAGATTTTTGATTAGTGGATTATATCTTGAGTATTTTGCTACTGTAGATGATAGGTTATGTCGTGGTGGTGGCACGGCAGATGCCATGGGTAGGCTAAAGTATGGGGCCAATGGATGCTACAGGGATCCGGGGAGGGAAGATGCAGTGATTTCCATACTCAAGTGACACACATAAAGATCTCTCTTTCTCCTTACAAGAACTACAAGTGCTCCTTGAGCTGTTAGCAGGAAGAAGAAGACTACTACATGAGCCTTACGGCGTCAAGTGAATCGATCCCCCCTCTGGATCCCGCGTCTCCCCTTATAAAGGGGTGCATTGGCTCCTCTAGGGCTGACGTGGCAAGCATATTCGAGGAATATGCTTGTCCCAATATAGTAACTCGGCGACCTCCTTTCTGTGTCCCCCTTCTAATGACGGCAAGATTCCAGAGAACCCCACCTGCGCGCCTCGGGCTCCATGACTGTCACCTCCGTGACCTCCTTCTGCCCTTCTGCTGCTCTGCTCCTTGTCCTTTGTGCTTGTCTCTGTTCAGATTCGTCCTTCTCCTACAAGCTTCACGTTATTCGGCCCTGGCTCGCATAACTCGGCTCGGCCTTCACCTGCATTCAAGTTATTCGGGCTCACTCGGCCGACTTAACTCGTATGTCGGCCGGGTAAGGCATTGCTCCTTCCATAAGTGTCATGGCCGTGCTTATCTCGTCCGACCTTTACATGATTCGGTCGATATCAACAGTAACTCGGCATATGACAAGGGAGGCTCCTTTTATCTTCCCCTGTATTGACCCTACCCGGGGTCACCTCCCCAACATTAGTCCCCGAAGCTGGTGTGGTCCTACTCATAACCTCGGCCAGGCCACATCAGTTTCCCAATATTCATTTCTCCTCATCTCCGAGTTACTTTTTCCTGTTCGAGTATTCATGCAGCTTCTCGTGCACGCCTCCTCCTACGTGTAACAATCATCATTATTTCTCTAGTTTTTTGTTCCTCTACAGTGCCCACTAAAAAGCTACAGTCATTATCGCTGTCGGCGTCGGCTTCTGACGCCTCGCGTCTGCCTGCATCGGTAAGGGGGCCTGATCCTCTCCTGCGTTGTGTGGTCTTCGGTGTGGCTCCACTCAGCTGCTAGCGGTTCTGTCGCACACACGATCTACACGGTTAGCGCTCGCACGCACGATCCCACTACCGCCAGGGCTGCGTGGTTATAAAGAGGGGCACGGTGCTAGAGGCTTCACTTTTCCCATTCGCTCACCGTTGCTCTTCTTCCTCCTCGTGCCCGTGCGTCTGCTCGTGCTCCTGCGGTTGCGCCATCATCGATATCTTCAATGGCGAGGCCACGGTTCCTCTGCTTCGTCGACCTCATCGCCGTGTGCTTGCTCCGGCGCCGTCGCCGGTGAGTTTCTCTACTGTCCCATCGCTAGGCTCCCTCCCTAGACGCATCTGCTGGTTTCTAGATTTCCCGTGGTGGCTCTTTTCCGCTCCGCCGCCGTTCTCGCGTAGAACCATGATGGGGCCCTGCGCCTCTAAGCCTTGCTCCGCCGTTAGTTCTTCTTCTTTTGATTCCTCCGGCGACCCTATGTCGAGATCAGTTAGTGGCGCGCTCGTCGAAGACGACGACGTAGCGTCTGGTCCAGAGCGGGGCTCCTGGCAGGGTTCCTCCGTCACTCGTCGTGAGATTGAGTGGCTAATTAGGACTCGCCGGATTCCTGCCGAGGTAAGCTGTCGCTTACCTGGTAGCGAATTGTCTCCTGTACTCAACGAAGGCGAGTACGTTGTTTTCATGTCCCACTTTGCTCGTGGGTTCGGCCTTCCCCTTAGCGATTTTGCTAAGGCATTCCTTGATTAGTTCGTCCTACAGCCGCATCATCATCCGGCTAATGCCATCGCCTCCCTATCGGCTTTTATCTCGTCCTCGGAGGGATACTTCGGCCTTTGGCCTTCTGTGCCTGTTTGGTCCAAATTCTTCCAAATCCGATCTAACGTCGTTCCAGACAAATCCCTTCATCCCTCTGAGAAATCGCTTACCCAGTGTGGAGCCGCGTCCATCACACCTTGGAGAAAATCCGAGTTTCCTCGTTTTGCTGGCCTCGAGTCTTGCAAGAAGTGGCATAGATCATTTTTCTATGTCAAAAACACTAGAAAGGAAGACAAGATTCGGCTCCCTGCCTTTTCTATCGCCCTCCCTTCCAAGAAGAATTGGAATTACAATCCCAGGAAGAGCCATGCTTTGGCCGAGGCCTTCGAGATTCGGCTGAAGGAATTGATCCGCGCCGGGCTCCGCGGTGAGGATTTGATGACCACATTTGTCAGCAGCCGGATTTGCCCTTTCCAGCTTCGCTCACACAAGCTCTGCTACATGAGCGGTCCTCTTGATCCCAATCGAGTTTCGACGGTTGAGCTCGACAACTATCTCATTGACAAGCATGTCCGAGCTATCTTCAAAACTGATATGCCGGAGGATTGGACATGGGGGCTGAAGCCATTCACTCGCGGGAATCCCCCTCCCGAGGTAAATTTACGCATGTGCATTTGCTTCCAAATTTCATTTGTGACTTCTTTTGCTAACTCCACTTTGTTTCTTTTCTTGCAGAGGTTTGCGGAGCAAAAGATCGAGGATGCCGAGGTTCTGGCTCTTCCGTGGACCGCAGATCGGAATACCCCGGACAGTGGGGAACCTGACTCGGAGGAGTTTGTTCCTAAGTCGGACGTCGCTCCGGCTCGCGCCCGTGGCAAGACCTCGGCCCACGGGGAGGAAGGTTACTTGGCCGACGTCCAAATTCTTGAGGTAGTCGCCGCAATGCCTATCTCTTATGCATTTACGGCTTCTACTTTCCCAGCTAATCAGGCCGGTCAGGTGCACGACGCCGAGCCTCTCGCCTCTCAACCTCCTGCTACCTCGAGGAAGCGCACTGCCTTGGCAGGTCCCTCCGAAGCTGCTCCCAAGAAGCGAACTAAGAAGTCAGCCCAGCATCTTCCGAAGCGTAAAACTATGCCCGGAGTTACTGGGTGAGTTCATTTTCATTAATATGTCTTGCTTCTCTCTTTCTGTCTTTTGATTCGACTTTTTATGCTTTTGTAGGGCTCCTCTCTCTGCCAAACCAAGCGGTCCGAGTATGACGAGTCATACAACTCGGTTGCCTTCTCCTCCGCCCCGTGAAGATACCCGATGTCATGGGAATGACCACGGCAGATGCTGCAATCGGCAGCGAGTAGTAGAACAAAGGGCAAGGGCGGCCAGCCATCTGCGGTGCGAGATGAGGGCGGAGACACAGGGTTTACCCAGGTTCGGCCCCCCGGAGGGTAAAGACCTACTCCTTCTAGATTGTATTATGATTGGAGGTACAATGGGGCAAGCTCGACGGCTAGGCGGCGAGTCGCTTGGGTGGATGATGGAACATACGTTTACACGCCCTGTAGGGAGGTTTATATAGACTCACCCTCCCCTAGGGTTTACATATCTCAACCGAATCAGTTAAGGTTTCGGTACTCGTTTAACCTAATCCGACTGGGCCTATCTACTCTCACGGGCCTTGACTTCTAGTCGCTTGGATCCACGCCAGTCTTGATCGATCGCCCGTCTTGCAGGCCCACTCGCCGATTCTGGGCGATCGGAAAGCGTCTCTTGGGTATACCCGGTATCCCCATCGGTAGTCCCCAAGGCCGTCGATTGGCGCGGTGGTTCTTGGCGATCGAACATCTGGGTCCAATGCAGCGGTGGGCTCTGAATAAAGGAAAAACTAATCATTCTGGTCGCAGCTTGGCGAACGGGTCGGCGAAATATTTAGTCACTGTTGTAGTGGTCGGGTCGGCGAGCCGAGTGGCTGAAGCTGGACCGTCAAACGCAGTCAAACTAGCCGTTGGGGTAATCCAACGGTAACTTTCGGCATAATCACCGCGTAGTAACGGCTTCCTGATTTGGCGGGTAACAACCGCTATATAAAGGGAATGGTATGCGATCGGAGAACCACCTCCTCGTCATTTCCTCCGATTGCGCGCACCTCCGTTTTCCTCCGCATCGCGATCCAGCCGATCCAAAATCCTCCGACCTCCACGAACCTTTCCGCCAATGTCCCCCTCCACCGAACCATGGGGCAGGTCCAAGTGTACGAGAGCGCTACTGGCGTCTTTCGAGGAGGTCGGGATCCTGCACGCCGGCAGGTGGCGCATCCCCGCGGCCGGAGAGGTGACTCCGGACCCGCGCGAGGGAGAATTCGTATGCTTCACCAGCCACCTGGAACGGGGGCTGGGATTCCCCACATCTCTCTTCTTTCGACGCTTTTGCGCCTTCTACGGGATCCAGCCATCGGACCTGGGCCCGCACAGCATCGAGCAGCTCGCCATTTTCGTGGCGTTCTGCGAGTGCTACCTGGGCTACAGGCCCTACGGGAGGATCAGTCGCGAAGAAGCAGGCGGCCCAATGCTTGTTGCGGGTGGCTTGACGTTTCAGCTGAAGTCGAAGGCCTCCTTTTTCGATCTGATGCTACCTGCCAAGGCGGCGAGCGAATGGAAGAAGTCCTGGTTTTACGTTACCGAGGCGACTCCAGACGGCGAGGTGGCGATCCCAAGATACTCCGCCGACCGTCCTGAACCGCGCCGACTCCAAGTCGGCAAGCTTCCAACAGACCAGCGGATGGTCGTGGATGAGATGCTTCAAACCATCCCCGGCCTGAAGAAGAAGGGTCTTCAGACCATCAAATTGTACAACTGTTGGCTCGGGCGGCGACTCGTTCCCCTGGCCCGCCGTGACCATTACATGTATGAGTACACGGGCCGGGAAGACTCGACGAAATCCTGCCTCGCCGAGTGGAAGCTCGAGGACTACATCCCAGCGTTGAAGAAGATCACCCAGGAGGTGTACCTGGACGCGAAGGCTGGGGTCGCCCCTACACCGCGAAGCATCCAGCCCCGACGGTAAGTCACCTTTTACCATTTGCAGTCGCAGTTGATGCTGTTGCGGTTATATTGACATTACTTCATGCTTGCTGCAGTTATTTCAAGTGGTGGAAGGGTGTCTTCCGCCCGCGGACGACGAGAACTCGAGCCCGTCCGTCCAAGATGGGGGCGAGTCGCCTCCCACCAAGGGCGGCGCCGAGAGCGACAGGAGCGACAACGACGACGAGTCCGAGGAAGAAGCCGCCCCATTGGTTCGCAAAACTCGCGGGCAGCGTCAGCGCGAACTCGAGGCGAGTAGAAGTCTTGAACGTCATGATGATGACGACGACGAGCTTCCCGAGCTCACCTCGCGTCGCAAAGCCACTCCGTCAAAGAAGAAGAAGAAGAAGAAGAAGAAGGAGGTGAAGGCCCCTCCAAAGAGGAAGACGAAGCCAGCGAGACAGGCATCTCCGCCTCATTCGGCGAGCAGTTCCGACGCCACCAGCCTGGCCAGGGATGAAGCGCCACAGACGATGGCAGCACCGGAATTCACCGCCGTCCTGAGTGAGGTGCCTTTGGCCTCGAATCCTCCCCCATTCACCCCAGTCTCTGGGTCGGGGGTCGCTCCGGCCGCGGCAGCTTCGCCTCCCAGGAGAGCTCCTGCCGAAAACATTGTGGAGGCTCCTGTCGCGGCCTCATCAACAAAGAGGTCGTCTGTGTCTTGGGCACATGATGTCCTGGAGATGGGCCTCAGTCGGAAACTAGGCCCCGAACTAGAGAAGTCAGCTAGCATCCGCACGGGGTTGCGGTTCATACCAGTCGCCAAGTGAGTTTTATTCACTTGCCTTGCTTTTCGCTGTACTCGGACCACTTTGCTAATGTACTCATTTTGCAGGACTGGAGTTAAAAAGATAGGCCATCTGTCCGTGGCCAAAGTGCCGCTAGTCGTCGTCGAGGAGGACCCCTCTCGGAAGAGGAATGCTGATTGAGGTCGCTGCCCCACAGACAGTGCCAAGAAGGCCAACCGCGACGAAGTCGTCACGGTGTCTGACGACACGACGATTGCTCCGAGTGATCCTGCGGAGGGGGCGGCCTCGGCGATCAAGGAGGGTGCTTCCTCGCCTGGGATGGCCGAGCCAGCCTCTTTTGGTGCCGGCGCATCCATCGCGACCTTCCCCCGCTTCATGGCCAGAGCGGCTACGGCGAGTGGTACCACGCCATCGAGCCGCGCACCTGGGGTTGCTGAGGCGGAGGTCGAGCAGCGTCGTGGGCACACTCCAGCTCTTCTCGCATCCGTGGATGCACTACAACTTCATGGCATGCTTGGCGCAGCCATCCAGGTATGTCCAGTCCCTGAGGATCGGGCCACTGAATTTCAGTGGTCAGATTCTTTTTGTGCTTTGCTTTTATTTCTTGCGCCCAGTCCCCGAGTGCGCATTCGCTGAATTTCAGCGGGTGGGTGCTTAGGGTTTTTGATCTCCAGTCCCCGAGTGTCCAGTCACTGAATTTCAGCGGGTGGGCGCTTAGGATTTTTGATCTCCAGTCCCCGAGTGTCCAGTCGCTGAATTTCAGCGGGTGGGCGCTTAGGATTTTTGATCTCCAGTCCCCGAGTGTCCAGTCGCTGAATTTCAGCGGGTGGGCGCTAAGGATTTTTTATCTCCAGTCCCCGAGTGTCTAGTCGTTTTTGTTAACTGTTTGAATTTTGCACAGGGTTTGCAGCGTGAATCAGCCGACCGGCTTGCTGCAAAGTGTCGCGCGGAGAAGGAACTTGTCGCCGTTCAAGAGGCGAACAAGGGACTCTAGGCGATTGTTGCGAAGGCAGAAGAGGTTCGCCAGGGCCTTGTCCCGGCGAGTGAGCTGACGGCGGCGCAATCTGCGTTGAGTTTGGCGGAGAAGCGGGTCGCCGACCTTGAGCGCGACCTTGCGGATGCGAAGGAGGAGGCGAGCTCGGCGGATGGGCGAGCCAAGGCTGCTGTTACGGCCGCCGCTGAGGAGCGTAAGGTCTCCGACGCCCTTTTTGCTGGGCTTCAAGATGACTACTCCTCTCTTCAAAGCTTCATCACGGAGCTCTCCCGTCCTTTGATTGGTATATGTGCTACCTCTGCCTATAATATTTCCATTGTGTGATCTTTGATGTACTAACTACCCCTCCTGTCCACAGGTCGGATTATTGATAGCGCGGAAGAGGCGCAGTCGTTCGATGCGCGGCAGTGTGTGGCCACTCTGGTCGACTCGGACACGCTGTCCACGACTTGTATTCGGGCGTATCTTCAGGAGATGTCGCCCACGGAAGTGATTCCCAGC
The DNA here is from genome assembly GCA_023614405.1 of Avena insularis. Taxonomy (NCBI): domain Eukaryota; kingdom Viridiplantae; phylum Streptophyta; class Magnoliopsida; order Poales; family Poaceae; genus Avena; species Avena insularis. Next base: position 385,917,794 of record CM042693.1, on the reverse strand, counting down.
GACCTCGTCGAAGTGTGGCGGTATTTGGAGAAGGCGCCATCAGTCGTCGAATTCATGACGCGGTCAGCATTCCGTTGCGGGGCGGCGACGGCGCTTAGCCTTGGGCTCGCCCACTTCCCGGAAGATTTCGATATGGACGACGTGACGAGTGGCTACCCGTCGTCGACGGGCTCGGTGGAGATCGCCGAGATGCTGAAGCTGACGGGCCGCGCCGCGGTGTACTCCGATCGCGTCTGGGCGATGGGCGACCTCCTTCCTTATCAGGAGACGATCGTTGCGCCTAACGACCCCGAGCCGCAGCACCGGGACTTCAAGATCGAGCAGCCCTTCCGTGCGGCGATGGCAGGTGAGCTGACGACGTACCCGTCAAACCCGTACACTCCCTTCATTCGCAACCGCAAGGGTGGAGGCGAGTCGACATTGAAGCCTGCGGAATAAAACATTGTGCCCTGGGGCGTTAGTAGCAGTTCGGCCATTGGGCGTGCCTTGTAGTTTGTAACAACTATGATCTTCTATAATGGGATATCGTGTTATTTTGTGAATTGTCGTGTGTTTGTGATTGAGGGTTGAACGAGTCCCCGAGCGCGTCCGCCCTTTTTATGGGGTTTACCTCGTTTGTCATGTGTTTGTGATTTTGAATGTTTTGTTATTGAGGTCGACTCACCCGAGCTTGGAAAGCCAGTCGCAAGGCGACTCCCATGAGTGCTCTGTACTTCTCCGTTTTCCCTTGCACGAACGAGGTCGGGTAGCCGAGTCCCCGAGCGTGGTACTTGGTTGTTCTAGGCGCGACTCTAGGGTGGGTGAGGACTGGGCGCGTCAGAGTAAGCGCATCACTCCTGCCTGGCCCATCGGGTTAGTCGCATAGCGAGTCCTGGGCATGCTCTCATACTTGGCGTTTTCCCTAGTCGCTCGCGCTGAACTGGTCGTCAGTCCCCGAGCATGGTACTTGGCCGTTTGAGTCGCCGTGTCAAGGATGCGGAGGATCATGGTATTGTGAGCGGCGACAGTTGTCTTGGCTCGTTAAGCCAGTCGAGCTGGGCGACTCCAATGGGGCTCCGGGTAGGCGTTTTTCGTGGACGTTATGAGACCTGGGGTAACCCAGTGCCCTCGTAGCGCACTACTTGGCCGTGCCGATCGCTGTACCAGAGGTTGACTCCTGCGGTTAGCTTGGTGCTATTATTACGAGTGCGAGTGGCACAAGATACAGAGAGTAGACACAATTTTTGGTAACCAATATGTTTTATTTCATAGCGACTGGAGGATACATATGTGGAGTTCTAGGAGTAGAACTTCCGTAGGAGGTTTACATTCCATGGCCGCTTGACGTCGAGTTTTCCGTCTCCGCGGACGTCGGTGAGGTAGTAGGCGTCGTTGCCGAGTACTCGCCCTATGGCGAATGGTCCCTCCCACGGGGGGGAGAGCTTGTGCATGCCCTTCTTGTCCTGGATGAGGCGTAGCACCAGGTCGCCTTCCTGGAAGGTGCGAGTTTTCACCCGCCGGCTATGGTAGCGGCGGAGTCCTTGCTGGTAGATGGCAGTGCGAGAGCGAGCTAGGTCGCGTGCCTCGTCGAGTTGATCGACTCCGTCCTGACGTGCGAGTTCGTTCGCCGCCTCCGTGTAGTGGACGACCCTTGGCGAGTCGTGCTCGAGGTCGGTGGGCATGACTGCCTCGGCGCCATACACCATGAAGAAGGGGGTGAACCCTGTCGACCTGTTGACTGAGGTGCGGATACCCCAGATGACGGAGGGTAGCTCCTCGACCCAGCACCCGGCAGTGCGCTCGAGCGGTACTTGGAGCCGCGACTTCAGGCCGTGGAGGATGCTCTGGTTGGCCCGTTCCGCCTGGCTGTTGGACTCCGGGTGGGCGACTGACGCGAGGTCGAGCCGGATGTGATGTTCCTCATAGAACTCGGCCATGGCTCCTTTGGCGAAGTTGGTGCCGTTGTCCGTGATGATGTTGTTTGGGAACCCGTAGCGATATATGAGCTCGCATAGGAATTTGGTGGCGGTCTTCCCGTCGCATTTCCGGACTGGCTTGGCCTCCACCCACTTTGTGAATTTGTCGACCGCGACCAGGAGGTGGGTGAAACCGGAGGGGGCCTTTTTGAAAGGGCCTACCATGTCCATACCCCACACGGCGAATGGCCAGGTGATGGGGATTGTCTTGAGCGCTGAGCTCGGCACGTGTGTCTGGTTGGCGTACTTCTGGCACCCGGCGCACCGCTGGACAATGTCGACGGCATTGGCGTGTGCGGTGGGCCAGTAGAAGCCGTGCCGCATAGCCTTTGCGACCAGAGAGCGGGCTCCGGCGTGGTGGCCGCAGTCGCCGGAGTGGATGTCGTGGAGGATCTTGCGTCCTCCGGCGGGTTGGACGCAGCGTTGGAACACGTCGGTCACGCTGCGCTTGTGGAGCTCGCCGTCGATGATGGTGAAGGATTTGCATCGACATGCAACCATCCGGGCGTCTGTCTCGTCTGCCGGCAAGGTGCCAGCCTCCAGGTAGGCGATGTACGGCTTGGTCCAGTCGTCTGGCTGGACGATGAGTGTGACCAGGGCTGCCTCTGGTTGCAGCGGGACTCTGATGTCGATCTCCCTTGGGGGAGAGACTGAAGGCTTGGTGATCGTGTCGAGGAAGACGCCGGCGGGTGGTGCGAGTCGAGCCGACCCGATGCGAGAGAGTGCGTCGGCCTCCTCGTTCTTCCGCCTGTCGATCCACTCGACGGAGTAGCCTGCGAAGTGTCCACCCAGCTTGTCTACTGTCTGGTGGTATGTCGCCATGGTGGGAGAGACGGCGTCGCAAGTACCAGCGACTTGCCCAGCGACGAGGTCGGAGTCTCCGTAGCAACGTAGGCGGTTGACATTCATCTCCTTGGCAGCTCGCATGCCATGGAGTAGTGCCTCGTACTCGGCCATGTTGTTGGTGCAGGGGGTGAAGTCGAGGCAGAGGACGTAGCGGAGCTTGTCGCCCTTCGGTGAAGTCAACACGATCCCTGCTCCTGCGCTGTCCGCGTTCTTGGAGCCGTCAAAGTGCAGGCTCCAGTAGTGGAGGTATGGCAGCTTTTCCGGCTGCTGGGCCTCTTCCCAGTCGGTGATGAAGTCCGCGAGAGCCTGCGACTTGATCGCTTTTCGTGGCTCATACTTGATGTTGTGGACGCCGATTTCGACGGCCCACTTGGCGACTCGCCCGGTCGCCTCACGGTTGCGGATGATGTCCTGCAACGGTGCTGAGGAGACGACCGTGATCGGGTGCTCCTGGAAGTAGTGCGGCAGTCGCCGCTATGCTCTGAAGACTACGTATACCAGTTTCTGGTATTGCGGGTACCGCTGGCGCGACTCGGTGAGGACCTCGCTGATATAGTACACCGGTCATTGTACCGGGCGCTCATTTCCTTCCTCCGGTCGCTCGACAACCATGATGGCGCTGACGATGCGCTCGGAAGCCGCGACGTAGACCAGCATGGGTTCTTTGTCGACGGGGGCGGCGAGTAGCGGTGCTGCGAGTAGCACCTTCGTGAGATCGCGGAGTGCGTCGTCCGCCTCCTTGTCCCACTGGAAGGTGGGGTTCTTTCGCATCAGGCGGTATAGGGGCATCGCCTTTTGCCCAATCGGGGGATGAAGCAACTGAGAGCCGCGACTCGCCCAGCCAGTTTTTGGACGTCGCACAGGCACTCGGGTTTGCCGAGTCGAGCGATCATGTCGATCTTGGTGGGGTTCGCCTCGATCCCGCGCTTGGAGCAGCGTACCCGATGGTTGCCTGCTGGTACACCGAAGGTGCATTTGCCTGGGTTGAGCTTTATCTTGTATTTCCGCAGGTTGGCGAATGTTTCCGCCAGGTCGGCGAGTAGATCGCCCTAGCGAGCGGACTTCACTACCACGTCGTCGATGTAGACGTGGATATTGCGGCCAATTTGGATCGCAAGGCATTCATGCATGCACCGCTGGTAAGTTGCCCCGGCGTTCTTGAGGCCGAAGGTCATGGCAGTGTAGCATAAGGCTCCGAATGGCCTGATGAACGCCGTCTTCTCCTCGTCCTCAACCGCCATCTTGATCTGGTTGTACCCAGAGTAGGCGTCGAGGAAACACAGCGACTCCGAGCCCGCGGTGGAGTTGATTATTTGGTCGATCTGCGGGAGGACGAATTGCTCCTTCGGGCAGGCGTTGTTTAAGTTTGTGTAGTCGATACACATCCTCCAGGTCCCATTTTTCTTCTCGACCAGGACTGGGTTTGCCAGCCACTTGGAGTATTTGATTGGCCGGATGAAGCCTGCAGCGAGTAGGTGCTGCACCTCCTCGGTGATGGCTCGGCGACGCTCTTCATTGAAGGGCCGCAGCGACTGCTTGACGGGTCGCACTTTGGGGTCGGCGTTTAGTTTGTGCTCAGCGAGTTCCCTAGGGACACCAGGCATGTCAGAAGGATTACATGCGAAGATGTCCCTGTTCTCACGGAGGAACTCGATGAGCGCGCCTTCCTAGGCTGGGCTCATGCCCGTCCCGATTGTCACCGTCTGGCTGGAGTCGCCTGGGACCAGCTCGACGGTGCGGGTGTGCGTTGTTGCCTCGAAGGCTGAGGTGTTGGCGCCTTCCGAATTGGGCTTCTTCAGTATGGTGGGGTCGTCGTTGTTGACCCCGCTCGCGTACTTGGCGAGCTCGTCGGCGTGGTTGGCCTCTGCCGCAATGACGGCGTCGGCGAGTTTGTCTCCTTTGGCCTCGCACTCGGCGGCCATGTCGGGGTCCCCGTTTATGGTGATGACGCCGCGCGGCCCGGGGAGCTTCATCGTGTTGTACGCGTACTGGGGCGCTGCCATGAACTTGGCAAACGCCTGGCGCCCCAAGACGCAGTGGTAGGGGCTGTCGAAGGGTACCAGCTCGAAGATGATCCGCTCGGTGTGGAAGTTTGCTGGTGTGCCGAAGGTGACTAGCAGCGTGACCTTGCCGATCGGGTACGCCTTCCGACTGGGGACGATGCCGTGGAACGTGGTGTAGGTCGTCTCGACCATCGATCGCGGAGCCGATCGCTGAAGGTGTCGGTACAGGATGTTGATGGAGCTGCCGCCGTCCATCAATGTCTTGGGAGCGGTAGTCTCCACCTTAGGCGACCACCAGGCGACTCGGCCTGGGTACTCGATCGTCGCGAGTGGTCTGGCGGCTCGGTGATGGGCTGCTCCGACCAGTTGAGGCGGGAGCGTCCACTGGCCAGCGTTGACGACGATGGCGCGGGCGATGACCTTCTTCTCGCGCTTCGTGTTGAAGCCTGTGAAGGTGTGGAGCGAGCCGGCCACACTGCCGAATTTTCCGCCATTTGGCGGGTTGTTGTCGGGGTCCTCTCGTGCTCGCCGTGCCTTCTCGATTTCCTTGAGAGAGTGGCAGTCGGCGGTCGTGTGCGTGGCGGGCTTCCCTTCCCTGCTTTGAAACACACAAGGCTGGTTAAGGAGGGCCGCGGGGTCGAACCTTGGTTTTTCCTTGTAGTTGCCACCGTCGCGGCGTTGCCCTCCGTCGCGGTGGAAGCTCTTGGGCTCGCGATGCGCGTGCCCGACGTTGGCGACGAAGTCGACTCGCCCGTCATTGCGGCATTTGCCGGTGAGGCGACTGTTGCTGTAGCGTAGGTCGGACCGCCGTCCGTTGTCGTTGCCGCTCGTGCGGCGTTGGCCTCCCGACTCGTCGTCGGTTTCCTGGTTTGGGTCTTCCTCCGCGTATCTTTTGGTGATCTCGAGGAGGTCCGGTATGTTGTCGAGTGTGTGGGAATGTCGTTTGAGCTTGGCGACCAAGGGCTCGTAGCGGAACGAGGTCTTGAAGCAGTGGATCGCGGTGTCCGGGTGGATGCCGACCGTGTTGTACCATAGTTCTTGCCATCGCTGGACCCAGTTGCGGGTCGATTCGCGGGGTCCCTGGACGCATCGTTCCAGGTCCTCGATGGTGGTAGAGCGGGTGTAGGAGCACTCGAAGTGCCTGACGAAGGCATCTCGCATCTCTTCCCAGGAGTCGATGCTATCCTGGGGAAGGGTGTTGATCCACTGCATGCACGTTCCCTCCATCATCAGGGGGAGGTAGCGGGCGACTAGCAGGTCGGTGTGGCCAGCGATCCCCATCGCCATGAGGTATGTGTCCAGCCACACGGAGGGATCGTACGAAGGGTCGTACTTCTCTATTTCCTTCGGCGCTTTGAAGTTTGCCGGGTATTTTTCGCCTCGGATCATCGGTCTGAAGCACCTGGGCCCGAGTCGGCTTAGCGACCCCATCGGATCGCCGTTGCGGCGATGGGTTAGGATGTGTCGCAGGTCGTCAGGCTGGCGTGCGCGCCAGCTTTGGTTGTTGATGATGTGGGTGCGGGCGTCGACGGGCTGACCGTTGGCGGCGACGAAGTTGGTCGCTGTCCTGGGGTCGTTGGTGGAGAGTGTCGCGCTCGCGGGTCGGTGTTGGAGCTGCAGTGGTTCGGGTGGCGGGCAGTTAAGGGTGTTTGCCGCCAATGGACGGTCGCTTGAGGCTGCTCTGCTGCCCGAAGAACGCGAGTACAGCCGACCCTGTGAGTCGGCGCCTGCGTTTTGTTGCTCGACCGCCTTTGCGAGCAGGGCCCTGACGTACTGGATCTATAGGGCGCCGTCACCGGTGGCCGTGATGTTGTCGGCCGCTGCTCGGCCTGCCACGAGGTTGTCCATCGGGGTGGAGAACAGTGGTAGGCCATTCGCGTCTCGCTCCCGTGAGGAGACCACTATTCGCGGCTGGTCCCTGGGGGTGCGCGGTTGGGTAGAGGTGGGGCGCCCATCGCCGTCGACCCTGGCGGGGGCCGGGCGCTTCCTCCTGGTGGCACGTTCTCGCAGATCGCGCGCTCGGCCACGCGGGACGGGTCGATCTTGTCGTCGAAGTTCAGGGCGCGCCCCTGGACGGTGGGGTTCAAGCGTGACCTGATTCGCTGCTGGTGGTAGCGCGATAGCTGCTGCGCCATCACACCTTCGGCGAAATTTTCGCTTCGGCTTGCTCCTTATTTGCCGCCCGACAGCGGAGTTCCTCGACCTCCGTTGCCATGGCGTTAGGAGGGATCAAGGTGGAGAAGGGATCCTCCGGCGGATCGGTGCCAGTCACCATGTAGTTCGCGGCGTGGCGACCGGTCCTGTCGCGGAGATCGGCAGAGTTTTCCGACCCGGAGTCGAAGTCGAAGATCCCAAGGATGGAAGGATCCTCGAAGTCTCCCACGTTGGAGACCTGGGTGATGGAGCCTGCGGGCGAAGCCACGGTGATGGATCCGGCGGTGGCGGGAGTCGCCGAGTCGGCGTCGTCGTTGAGGCAGCGTCTTCGCGTCATGGAGTTTGCCCACGTTGCTGTGGGCCGAGTTGTACTCAGAGGCGAGGCGATGGATCGTGCGGACCTGGCTCTCGGAGAGCCGGTCGCGTGGCGCCGACTCGCGGATGCGAGCCGAGTCCTCCGAGACGATGACGTCGGTGAGGCCGACGAAGAGGCTGATCGTGCCAACTAGCAAGATCATGTTGTGCATGACGGGTCGCGCCGCCGGGACGTAGCTGCTCAGAAAGATCTAAAGCATCTCGCCGATCGCTATCATGCGGCCGATGGCGACTGACTCATTGATGGGCAGATTGGATCTCGCCGCAGAACACCGGCCCAACTGACCAGGCCCCACGGTGGGCGCCACTGTCATGGGAATGACCACGACAGATGCTGCAATCGGCAGCGAGTAGTAGAACGAAGGGCGAGGGCGGCCAGCCATCTGCGGTGCGAGATGAGGGCGGAGACACAGGGTTTACCCAGGTTCGGCCCCCGGAGGGTAAAGACCTACTCCTGCTAGATTGTATTACGATTGGAGGTACAATGGGGCGAGCTCGACGGCTAGGCGGCGAGTCGCTTGGGTGGATGATGGAACGTACGTTTACACGCCCTGTAGGGAGGTTTATATAGACTCACCCTCCCCTAGGGTTTACATATCTCAACCGAATCAGTTAAGGTTTCGGTACTCGTTTAACCTAATCCGACTGGGCCTATCTGTTCTCCTGGGCCTTCAGCTTCCAGTCGCTTGGATCCACGCCAGGTCTTGATCCAGTCGCCGTCTTGAAGGCCCACTCGCCAGTTCCTGGGCCAGTCGGAAACGTCCTGCTGGGTATACCCCGGTAGGCATATCCCCATCACCCGAGCTCCTAGTCCCGCTCGCGTTGACTCTCCTCCTGCGTCGACTCAGACCTCACCTTGGCTGGATGTACCCACAGCCTCCATTCCTGACATTGACATAACTACGTCAGTAGATCCTCCTACCGACCTTGTTGCCTCCGTTACGAACCCCGATGTTTCCCCCGAAATTCCTTTGACTCCCCCAATTCCAACTGCGTCTCCAACTCCAGCCAAGGATATCACCATCTCGGCCCCCTCGGAAACTATAGTTCCTCCTGCCTCCAAAGATTCCACTCCTAGTGCCGAGGTTGTGGCCCCTGCCGACGCCTCTTATAAGGCTAAGAAGGTTGTTGTTACCAAGCCTTCATCATCTCAGAAGGGGCTGGCTAGCTCTTCTCAACCCAACATCGCTGATGCGTTCCGTAACGGGGTTTCCTCTGCTAAGCCCATTGTCACCCCGGCCGCTGATACTCAGCTTACTCTCCACAAGAGTCCCGCGGCGTCGGTGGTTACACAACGGGTCCGAGGTAAAGTGCTGACCCGTACTGAGAGTGGGAACAGCCTCAGCTCCTTGGTGGAATACGCCAACAATTGGAATGCTGCCGATCAGCTTGAGGGCAATCCGAGTAACCAGCCGTTTTAGCTTTCCGACATCAGCGGTCATTTGCATATGGCTGCTAAGATTGTTCTTGAAAGTGATAAGATGAACGAGGTAAGCGCTTCTGTTGATCTTTTGTCTGTTATTCAAGTGATAGTATATATACACTAGTCCTCGAAGCTTGCAACCGAATAACTTGTTGTTCGTTTGGAAGCTTTCTTAGGCTTCAAATGCATTATTTTGCTAAGTTTATTTCTTGTATACCTTGGATTAATCGTTGTTCATCCATATTTCGGAGTAAGCGTGGCTTAATCCGGATCTATTTCGGCTTCGGTTATCAGCCACTTAGATCCGAGTTAAGTTTCACTTGATTTGGATCCGTCTTAACTTCGAATATCCAGCCACCTAGACCGGAGTTAAGGTTTACTTGATTCGGATCTATCTTAGCTTCGAATATCCAGCCACCTAGATCCGAGTTAAATTTTACTTGATTCGGATCTATCTTAGCTTCGAATATCCAGCCACCTAGATACTAGTTAAGGTTTACTTGATTCGGATCTATCTTAGCTTCGAATATCCAGCCACCTAGATCCGGATTAAGTTTTTCTTGATTCGGATCTGTCTTAGCTTCGAATATCCAGCCACCTAGATCCGGATTAAGTTTTTCTTGATTCTGATATGTCTTAGCTTTGAATATCTAACTGTGTAATTTATTTTGGTACTTAGGTTGCCCATGACCGGCAGACAGCCAAATTCCAAAGGTTTGTTTTTGCGCACAAGAAGTTGGAAGAGAAATATGAGAAAGTTCTCCCCGTGGTGAAGAAAACGGGTAACTTAACCAATCTTTGCATTGTCCCATAGATTCTTAATATTTTTGACTTGAGATGGTAACCCATTTTTCTTTGCTGGGAAACAGGTAATATAAATAATCTTAATATCCGTCTTAACAAGAAAGTCAAAGCTTTGGAAGGTTAGTTATTCTTTTTCTCTATTGATTTTCGTTCGAGACTTATCCTGGGTTTCTTATAACCTTCTGGCTTTGGTATAGCCGAGTTACAAACACTTGCAGCGTCGCATCAAGAATGCATACCCCTGCCTGATATGATGTTGCATTTTTTAGAGAAAGTTGAGAAGGATGACGAGATAACCCGGTTACGTTCCGAGGTTGAGTCTCTCAAGCTTTCTCAGAAATCCGAGTTAGAAAAAGTTGACCAGGAGTTCTCTAAAGAGAAGAATCGGCTGAGTCTGCAACTGCAAAAAGGTAAAGAACTCCTCGAGTCTGCCGAGCTGAAGAATCGGATGATGGGTGAAGAAATCAGTCGCTTTGAGAAGACTAAAACCGACTGGGCCGAGGATCTCCAGAAAATGTTGAGTTATATTCATCGTAAGTTTCTGACTGTGGCCGAGTTATTTTCTTCTCTTTCTTACTTTGACTGATATATTTTCTATTTCACATAGATCATTTTCCGGAAGCTAGACCCGTGAGCTCTAAAACACTGATTACTGCTCGCCAGCGCCGAGGTGTCCCCGCAGACTCAAGTCCAGAATATTCAATGGAAGACTTCTTGGTTGCCGTTGGTGCTGCTATTGGGCCAATGAAGATTATGGGTAGGGATTTGGTGCAAGCAGCCATTCGGGCCTACCATGTTCTTTGGCCGAATACTTCTAGAACTCCCGATATTGACGATGTCAAAATACTCGTGGAGAGATTAATGGCATCTCAGAACCAGCTAAATCTCTGGAGGGAATCTACCGGTAGGGCCGGTGCTGACATGGCACTTACAGTCGTTCTGCCTTGGTACGAGGACATTTCCCTCGATACTTTGATAAACTTGTACACCGGCTCTCGTTGGGTTGAGGATCCAGCATTCGTCGCTCGCCGCCAAGCTCGTGCCTTCCAGCTGGTTGAGTACGCTGATGTGCATAATTGGATTGAAGGGTCGAGTTTCCTTCCCAATCCAGCAGATGACGTTGAGATTGAAGATGCCTCTGATGATGATTCGGCCGATCAGGATGAAGCAGAAGGTGACTCGGACAACTCCCATGATTCCAATGGAATCTCGGACGAGGATGACGATGCGCTATCATCCTCCAAGGGGACTGGGCATTCTCAAGCTCAAACTAATGTTTCTCAGGAGCCCAGGATCTCCCGAGGTTCTTTGTCGTTTACTTGAGGGCGAGGTAACCCGAGGCGCAAATCCACCTCGGAGCGCCCAGTTCCTGACAGCGCCCTTGCACGGGAGACCGGGGTCGCGCCGCCATCATCCGAGATACCCGTTCCTGGTGCGCCAGATCATACTGTTGCCCCTTAAGGGTGCTCTGGTCCTTTTAGCTGTTTATGTTTAAAAAACCTCTTGAGTTATTTCCAGTCCCGGTATGCCGGGCGTATGATGTCTATGGAACAATCGTCTGGCTTGTGATGCGAACCTTTCTTGCTTTTTGCCGCCAAGGCATGAATGATGGTAATCATTATTACTTTTGCATTATCTTGAGAGATCCTCATTTGTCGAGCTATGGAACTTTTATGTGTCTGGCGACAAATAGTCGATTATACCCACTAGTCCCCGAGTTATCACTTGGGCTATCGAGTTCTTGCGTGTGCTCAAAGATTTACCTTGGACCATGTGGTCGTCTCCGAGTTGCAAACCGAGTCGCCGAAATATATTTCATGGGTTAATGCATAGAATACTATGGGTAATCCCTGAGTCATTGCTCAAGGTGCTGGGGTTTAATGCATGACCCCGGATAAGGGATAATACGACACAATCTGCGAGTCCCTGCCCGAGGTCTTGAAACTTAACATATAATTCGTGAATAAGAGATAACACGGCACAGTCCCCGAGTCCCTGCCCGAGGCGCCGAGGTTCCATACGTAACTCAAAATAAGAAATAATTACAGGGCAGTCACCGAGTCACTGCTCGAGGTGCCGAAGTTTAACATATAACTGAGAATAAGGAATAACATAGTGCAGTCCCCGAGTCACTGCTCGAGTTGCCGAGGTTTAATACATAACTCAGAATAAGCAATAACATAGGGCAGTCCCCGAGTCACTGCTCGAGGTGCCGAGGTTTAATACACGGTTGATACTTCAACTTGAAGCGTCATATTACAGCGCACCATAGATGGCTCCTATGAGTAAAATGGACGAAGTAAAGCTATGTTCCATGGTCTTTTCAATTCTTCGCCGGCTTTGTTTGCCTTGTTCTTTTTTGGTGACTGAGCATCGATTAGGTAATATGCATCATTGTGCAATGCTTTACTCACGATGAATGGCCCCTCCCATGGGGGTGATAGTTTGTGCGTGCCGGCTGTGCGTTGCACTAGCCGAAGAACCCAATCTCTTTCTTTAAACACTCTTGGATTGACTTTCTTGTTGTGATATCGTCGTAGGTCTTGCTAATAAATAGCTGATCTTGATAGTGCCAATTCCCTGGCCTCTTCTAGTAAATCGACATCGTCTTGCCGAGCTACCTCATTTACCTCAGCGGTTGTATACTGGGTTACTCTTGGCGAATCGTGTATTATGTCGGCTGGAAGCATGGCTTCTGCCCCATACACCAGAAAAAATGGGGTATACCCTGTTGACCTGTTTGGGGTAGTTCTGAGGCTCCATAGTACTGCTGGTAGTTCTTCGATCCAGCATCCTGCCGACCTTTGCAGAGGTTCGACGAGTCGGGGTTTAATTCCGGATAATACTAGTCCATTTGATCTTTCTACTTGCCCATTTGATGCTGGGTGAGCCACCGAGGCGACATCTAGTCTTATGTGTTTTTCTTGGCAGAATCTAGCAAAATCCCCCTCAGCAAAGTTTGTGCCATTGTCTGTAATAACACTATGTGGATAACCATATCTCAAGATAATATCTTTGAGGAATTTTACTACTGTTGGTCCATCACATTTTTTATTGGTTTTACTTCAATCCACTTTGTGAACTTATCCACCATGACTAAAATATGAGTCATTCTGCCTCGGGCTGGCTTGAATGGTCCCACCATATCCAAGCACCATACAGAAAATGGCCAAGTAATTGGTATCGTCTTTAACTCGGATGATGGCATACGTATCTTGCTGGCGTATCTCTGGCAACCATTACATTTTTCTACCAATTCTTTCGTCTCTTTCAACACCGTCAGCCAATAAAATCCATGCTTGAATGCTTTGGCCACTAAAGCTCTGGACGAGGCGTGATGCACGCATTCTCCCTGATGTATGTCTAGGAGTATTTCCTGTCCTTCTGCCGAGTCAACACATCTTTGCAGCATGCTTGTGACGCTTCTTTTATACAGCTCATTGTTTATGATTGTATAAGCTTTTGCTCTTCTTACTGTCTGTCTAGCCAGCACCTCATTACTCGGCAAAATTGCATCCTTAAGGAAGGAAAATATGGGTTGCACCCATGTCGGCATGATTTTCTCTGGGATACTATCTATTTCCATATTTTTCGCCAACATAACAGCCTCGGATTTCTCCATATCTATTCGTGCGATGGTCGGGTTCACTTTCGGAAATTCCGGGTTACATTCTTTGTCAATTTCCATTGGCACACTATCTTCTCTTGATTCTTCCGAGATATAAATGGACTCGGACTCTGGTGATGGTGCTATTGATGGTTTTCTCAGGTGCTCTAGGGCGATACCTGGGGGAATTGATTGCCTAGTTGATCCGAGTTTTGACAGCGTGTCTGCAGCGTCATTTTCTGCCCGAGGTATATGTTGAAACTCACATCCATTGAAGTATCCACTGATTGTTTGCACATGGAATCTATATAGGGCCATATTCGCATCTATCGCGTCCCAATTGCCTGATACTTGTTGTACTACTAGATCTGAATCCCCGTAGCATAGGATCCGACGTATGCCAATCTCTTTTTCCACCTTTAATCCATGGACGAGTGCTTCGTACTCGGCTACATTGTTTGACGCGGCGAGATGTATTTGCAGCACATATTTCAGCTGATCTCTTTTTGGCGAAGTTAACACCATCCCTGCCCCCAAGCCATTCCTCAGCTTGGAACCGTCAAAGTGCATTGTCCAATAATTCGGATCTGGTAATGGCGGCTCGTATTGTACCTCGGCCCAATGCACAAAGAAGTCGGCCACCGCCTGCGATTTGATTGCATCTCGCCTGTCGAATTGTGGAGCATCAGGTGATAACTCGATTGCCCATTTTGCTATTCGTCCACTGGCATCTTTATTGCTCAATATCTCGGCTATGGGTGCTTCACAAATCACTTTTATCGGATGTTCCTCGATGTAATGTTTAAGTTTTTTCGCCGACATGTATACTCCATAAGCCATCTTTTGGTAGTGCGGGTAATTCTGTTTTGAGGCCGATAGTACCTCGCTTAGGTAATATACCGGCCTTTGTAACGACTTATCATCTTCATTGCGTTCCACGACAACCACCGCGCTGACCACTCTGTTAGTGGCAGCTACATAAAGTAACATAGGATCCTTTGATAATGGAGAGGCCAGAATTGGTGCCGTGACCAACATCTTTTTTAATTCATGAAATGCGTTATCTGCTTGCGGTGTCCAAATGAACTTATCAGACTTTTTCATTAGTTGATATAGAGGTAATGCCTTTTCCCCCAGCCGACATACAAATCGACTAAGCGAGGCCAGGCAACCCGTGAATTTTTGTACATCATTTAGACACCTCGGAAATTCCATTCTTTCAACCGCTCGTATTTTAGTTGGATTTGCCTCTATACCTCGGCTGGATACGAGAAAACCGAGTAACTTCCCAGCCGGGACACTGAAGGTACATTTTTTCGGGTTAAGCTTCATTCGGAATCTTCTCAGGTTTGCGAACGTCTGCCGAATATCATCCAGGAGTGTTTTACTTTCTTTGGTTTTTATAACCACATCATCCACATATACTTGCACATTTTTCCCTATCTGGTCATGTAGACACTTTTGCATGCATCTCTGGTATGTTGCTCCTGCATTACGCAGGCCGAATGGCATGGTACGATAGCAATAAGCCCCGTATGGGGTAATAAACGCAGTCTTTATTTGATCGGCCGGATTTAATGGTATCTGGTGGAAACCAGAATACGCATCTACAAATGATAACAGCTTACAACCAGCGGTCGAATCAATGACTTGGTCTATCCTAGGTAAAGGAAAAGGATCTTTGGGACACGCCTTTTTTAGGTTCGTGTAATCGATACACATTCGCCATACGACGACTACATTTGGGTCATCCTTTTTATTTTCTACTAACACCGGATTTGATAACCAATCCGGATGAAGTACCTCCATGATGAAACCGGCCGCAAGGAGCCGAGCTATCTCATCCCCTATTATTTTTCTCCTGTCTTCGGCGAAGCGGCGGAGAGGTTGCTTTACCGGCCTTGCTCCTGGCCTTACATGCAAAGAGTGCTCAGCCAACTCCCTCGGCACACCTTGCAGGTCTTGAGTTGACCATGCAAAGATATCCCGATTCTCACACAGGAAGTTGGTGAGCTCGCCTTCCTATTTGGCATCTAGGCCAGCACCAATCGTGATGGTGCACTCTGGGAATTGCTCATCTATCTGGACCTTTTTTGTCTCCTTAGTCGGCTGGAAAGAAACACTTCCATGTGGGTTGGCTAACGCTGGCATATTCAGCTGTGCTGACTGAGCGAGAGCTGCTACCTCCTGAATCCTCCTTTTTTTCTCTTGCAATCACCAATGACTCGGCCAGGTTTGATCCGGCCGAGGCACATTCCATCGACTTCCTGTAATCCCCTGCTACTCTAATCACCCCTTGTGGTCTGGGTAACTTCATTTTCAAGTAAGTGATGTGGCAGCTGCTCATGAATTTGGCCAATGCCGGCCGTCCTAGTAAAGCATGATAGCAACTTTCTAGGTCTACCACTTCAAACTCCAAATTTTCCGCTCTGAATTCTCCCTTATGCTGAATAACACATCTACTCGGACTTTCCCAATGGGTTCGCACGAAAGTCCCGGCACTATTCCATGGAATGTGGTTCTTATGGACTGCGGCATATTCTGCGCTATTCCGAGTTTATGCATGGTATCTTTGTACATGATATTGATACTGCTCCCATTGTCAATGAGTACTTTTGAAATTTTCACATTAATGTTGGGCCCAACAAAAGTCGGATCTAGTACGAGTGCGTACGACCCTGGGTTCGGCATTATTTTTGGGTGATCCTTTATGATCCAGGTTATTTCCTGATCTGACCAAGGCACATATCTTGGTACCGCCGGCATAACCGCATTTACCTCCATATGCCGGCGTTGTACACTTTGCATGTCTTGTTGTTCTGTTGTGAACACACAATATGATTGATGATGTTATCTGTAATCATTTCGTCCATTATTTCCGGGGTTTGCCCTTCCATCCTGACCTTGATTTATCACTTGATGCACTGCATCTCTCCGGTCCGAGTTATCATACCTCGGAGGAGGTGGGGGTAACATCAACTACTGCGCATTTGCTCTAGTTAACTGTGGCTGCTGCTATTGATGCGCTTGATGAGGAGGCGCTTGCATGTTCGTCGGGTTCCCCATTGCATTTTTCATCCAGGCACATTGCCTAGTTGTATGATTAGCCGGCTTGGCCAGATTTGGTGTATGGAACTTACACGGTTGATCCAACATGGATTCAAACGTGTACCTCGGCCTTTCCTGCCACTGCTTATTCTGTTCTGGTGTCCACTGTCTCTTCCCTTCGTTCCTTGGCGTCCACTGCTGAGGACCATTTTTCTGTCGCTGAGTGTTGCCGTGACTCGGCTGATCTTGCACTACCGCTGCCACCTGGTTGGATGCATATCTGTACTCCAGTCTCTCCTCTCTTCTTCTACCTCTGAACTCGTTGCGCCTCGATGATCCGGCTGCATCTCTCGTATATTGATCTTGATGCTCCCGATGCTCAGCCGACATTAGCTCCGGTTGTGTTGGATCGCCCAATGCATACGAATCCGCTTTCCTGATGGTTTCTGCCAAGGTGGTGGGCATATCTCTTTGCAACCTCTGCCACAAAACACTGGCGTATCGGCAGCCTTGAGCGAACCAAGCTATCGCTTGAGATTCTATAACTCCTTCACATGAGTTTCTAAGGTTACACCACCGAGTCAAGAATTCTCTATCTGTCTCATTCGGCCTCTGCTTGCACATAGAAAGCTATTGTGGCCTGTTTGGTCTTTTGTAAGTACTGGTGAAGTTGCTGACAAACATCTCTTCAAAATCTAGCCAACAGTTGATATTGCCCGCCGGCAGATTGTTTAGCCATACTCTGGCTGGTCCTTCCAGCATCTGCGGGACATATCTTACCGCAAATCGCAAGTTTCCACCAACAATCTTTACTGTAGTAGCATAGTCAATTAACCAATCTTGTGGTTTGGTGCTCCCATTGTATGTTTTCGTGCCTCTCGTCAGCTGAAAGTTTGGCACTAGTGGCTCGCCCATGATCCGGGGTCCGAAACATGCCGGACCTGGCGGACCCTGCTCCTCTAACAACTCGGATCGGTACAACCTGTCCAGCTTTAATCT
Organism: Avena insularis; assembly: GCA_023614405.1. Lineage (NCBI taxonomy): Eukaryota > Viridiplantae > Streptophyta > Magnoliopsida > Poales > Poaceae > Avena > Avena insularis. The sequence goes on along the minus strand of CM042693.1, from coordinate 385,900,580 downwards.
TGCATCATTTGATGGCAAGTTTCTGTACATGATTCTGTCATGCATTCCATAATGGTTATTTCCACCATTCCCCGCATATTCCAAATCTGAGTAACCATCAGTGTACCTCTCATTTGTCTGATTTTGGTGAGCTGGTCTTACTTCTCGTTCTTGCCGAGGTTCATACCTCGGCTGTGGATTGGATGGCGGGTCCCTCCTTCCTTCCGCTAGGATATCGTTCTCACGATCCCCCCTTCCGAGGTCTACATTACCTCGGATTCCGTTGCCTTTGTTGGCACGGCCGGGGTTTCTCTCACCACTATTACCTCAGCTCCCATTGCCTCTGTTCTCATTGACTTTTCCGGCTACTGCCGGATCATACGGAACAATTTTCTTATTTCTTTTTCCTGAAGTTACAGCTCTATCTTTTCGTGTGTTGTTTCCGGGTGAGGATGTGGCTGCCACCGACAGGGAGGGCGCTGCTCCAGCCGAATGAACCATACGCGAGGCTCCCGGTCTTGCCGGGTCAGCCCTAAGCATTTCTTCATTCTGCTGGTTCGCAATGCGTACCAGCTCATTCACTCTTTCTTGCTGTTTCTACCGGGCTTCGCCGGTTAATCCTTCTAACTCCAATGCTGCGGCATTTGCCGCCCTTAGGTTCTTTGCCGGGGTGCTATACCTCGGCAAGCCTAGGTTGACTGAATCTGCCTTATGAGTCTCATGATCTTTGTTGATATCATCCATGAGGTTTTTCCCCCTCAATCTTAATTCATCTACCTGCTCTAGGGCAACATCTAGCTTATTTGCCTTAGCATATTCTCGCAGGGTCTTGTTCAAGGACTCCCGCAAAGCCGACACCTTTTTTGCTTCTACCAATACTTTCTGCCTAGTCTCTTCTAACTCAGCCTAAGCATTAGCCGGATCAAGTATCAGCGCTACAGGCGTGGTCAGATTATCTATAGTTGCCTGGAGAATTTTTTTTGGTTTTTCCAGTGGTGGCCATCTTACCCTCGGTGCCTTCGGGGTTGTCTCCTGCACCTCGGCCGACTTGGCTGCTGACGGATCTACCTCGGTGGGCTGTGGAGCTGCCTGCTTCGTGGCCACCTGTCCTCCCGTCGTCGGGTCCTTGCTTGGTCCGGCGCCTGCTGCTGCCGCCTGTACCCCGGCTGCGACCATCACCTCGACGCTGCTGACGGGGCGTTCTCCACACGGACCGTTTGCGGCGCTGAGGGAGGATCTCCTGCATCAATAACCTGGTGAGGATAAACGCATGATGTGTCGACGCCTACGTAGATCTGGTGCATGCCCAGGTTGATGAAGACGCCATTGCGCGGAGGACCTTTTCTCCTGAAGCTGCCTGCGTTATCGCTGACATAGTCACAGAGATCAAATCTCTGGACTAAGCTAGAGACAACGCGCTCGCCGGTGTGGATGAAGTTTCCCGTCCGGATCTTGACTCCAGCTAGCACCGCTGCTGGGCCCCATTCGTGGCTAACCGTGGTGGTGGCACGGCAGATGCCATGGGTAGGCTAAAGTATGGGGCCAATGGATGCTAGAGGGATCCGGGGAGGGAAGATGCAGTGATTTCCACACTCAAGTGACACACATAAAGATCTCTCTTTCTCCTTACAAGAACTACAAGTGCTCCTTGAGCTGTTAGCAGGAAGAAGAAGACTACTACACGAGCCTTACGGCGTCAAGTGAATCGATCCCCCCTTTGGATCTCGCGTCTCCCCTTATAAAGGGGTGCATTGGCTCCTCTAGGGCTGACGTGGCAAGCATATTCGAGGAATATGCTTGTCCCAATATAGTAACTCGGTGACCTCCTTTCCATGTCCCCCTTCTAATGACGGCAAGGTTCCAGAGAACCCCACCTGTGCGCCTCGGGCTCCATGACTGTCACCTCCGTGACCTCCTTCTGCCCTTCTGCTGCTCTACTCCTTGTCCTTTGTGCTTGGCTCTGTTTAGATTCTTCCTAGCCCGTGACTTTGGTTTGACTATAGGCACCTCCTTCTCCTGCAAGCTTCACGTTATTCAGCCCTGTCTCGCATAACTCGGCTCGGCCTTCACCTTCATTCAAGTTATTAGGGCTCACTCGGCCGACTTATAACTCGTATGTCGTTCGGGAAGGCATTGCTTCTTCCGTAAGTGTCATGGTCGTTCTTATCTCGGCAGACCTTTACATGATTCAGCCGATATCAACAGTAACTCGGCATATGACAAGGGAGGCTCCTTTTATCTTCCCCTGTCTTGACCCTACCCGGGGTCACCTCCCCAACAGGTTATGTGATCTTGCATGCTTGTTCTATGCCTATAGAAATTATTTTGATGCATGTTTAGCCCTCTTGCAAGTCCTCATAGTAGTTCCCTTCATTTAGTAGCTTTGAAATTATTTTTTGTGTTGTTTGTCTAAAAATTTCAGAAAAATAGAGATGGACAACCATACTTTTAGAGAATTTGAGAGAGACACTCCTACGGTGGCAAGGCCTTCGAGATCAACTTCTCGATTTAGGCCATCATATAATGAAGATCTTATCGCGTCACGCTTTAGTAATGAGGGAGATGATGGATATGCGCATCCATCTAAGAAAATTACAAATAACCACCACCATACAGGCTAGGGTTTCAAAAAGCAACCACTTTACGTTAGGGTTTCAAAAATCCACCGGTTCAGAGTTCGTTCGTTGCAGAAAGCACTGATACCGGTTTGACGTTGGTTTAATGACAAAACTGACAGGACGGCCCCACCTGTAAGGATGATGTGGCTCACGCAGACGGCTGTGGGCAGACGGACGTTAATGGCGTTGTCGGAACCCTAACCTCCTGTTCCGACACAGGTCAAACAAGACCACGCTCGCACACTTCCTCTCCTGCGCGCATACTGAAGCCATGGCGGCGGCGATTTCTCCTGGCTCTAGATCTCCGGCCGGCGGGGGCGCTGGAGGCATACCTGGCGGAGAAGATGGCGGTGGAGACGGCGCCGGTGGGCACGAAGTCGAGGTGCCGGGCTTCCTTGCGGCGGAAGGGGATTGGTGCGGTAGCTCTAACCCGCCGACGGTGAAGTTTGCATCGCCGGAGAAGCCGGCCGCCGCTTCCTTGGCAAATCGTTTGAAGGAGGACCTTACCCAGAGCAGCCGCTAGACCAGTGCATTCGGAGGCGTCATTGAGTAAGCCATTCGCATCCATCTAATCTGCCATCGCCATTTCCTTATCCATTTTGGCTAGGGATTTGTACTGAAAAATAGACAATTAAATTCTCTTATTCTGAATATATGTAGTTTGGATGATGATATATGGTATATAAGGATCAATTTAGATGGCAAGGACAATTTAGAGTGCACTTTGTCTGAATCAGATGTAACATTCCTCAATTTGCTAGCTCTAATAGAGACAGAGGGCTATGGGATAAGTGAAAACATATATTATGTGAAAGAGAAGGGTATAGGGATAGCTGGGATGGACTTACTAGATGGGCATAGTAAGGTGCAGCAGATGGTTGAACTTTATGAGGATAAGAGATCTGTCCGCTTGACTGTAATTAAAAGAGGAAGCACACTTCCATCAAACATCAACACTGCTGCAGTTGAAGAGCAAATCCCAATTTCATAAATTGGAAACCCCATTGTTTACACAGTTGATGATGATGGACTTGTTTTACCAAGTCAAGAATGTACACAGTTAACTAAAGATCCTGAGTGCATGTACTTGCTGACACAACAGAGCAACAATGTTGAGAATGATCATGAGAATGACATGCAAATCTTAGAAGTGGGTGATGGTGATGTAGGATACTTATTCAATCAACAGGGAACAGAGCACATTGTTGATAAAGAATAAGAAGATATGGAAGAGGATGAACAAGAAGATATGGAAGAGGATGAAGATTCAGAAATGGAAGATGATGAAAATTACACTCTGGAGGATATAAATGAAACTGAATCAGATGAGGATGATCCAAATCATGATTTGAATAAGAGAAAGAGGGGTGCCTTAGAGCATGAGTCTTATTTTGCAGAAGAGCCTGAAGATTTATTTAATGCATCTGATTGCTCAGATGTTGACAAGGATGAGCCAGTTGCTGTGAATAAGAAGAAAGAACCAGTAAGAAAGGGGCCTACTAGCAGATCACATTGCAGTCAGCAGAGTACAACAACACCACTGGCTTCCTTCTGATGATGAAGGGCCAGATGGTGATTTGGATCCAGAGGATGATGATGGATTTGAGAAATTGTCATGGGCTCTGCCAAAAGGAAGGAAAAGCAGGGCCAAAAAGAAACAACCAAGGGTGTGGTACGATGAGAGCAGACTACAACCTGAAGAAGGACTGTGTCTTATGATGTGCTTCCTAGATGTGTACCAGTTCAGGAGAGCAATGCAAACACTTCATATTGCACAACTTAGGAACTTCAGGTACCATAGAAATTGCAAGGACAAAGTGATAGTAAAGTGTGCTCAAGAGAAGTGTCCTTTTTTATGGTTGGTTCTCAGATAAAGAATGAGAAATCATTCTGCCTAAGAAAGGTGCACTTTGAGCACACTTGTGGCACAGTAGGTGAGCACTTCAAGGTCACAGGCAAATGGGTTGCAAAGATTTGTGAGCCCAGCATTAGAATTGATCCAAGGACAGGCATTGAGGCTGTGATGGAGACAACCAAGGAGAAAGTTGGTGTAGATGTTCCTAAAATGATGGCATACAGGGCAAAGAGGAAAGCTTTACAGGTTGTGCTTGGTGATCAGGTGGAGCAATACAAGAGGCTAAGGGATTATTTGCAGACAGTGCTTGACACAAATCTAGGCTCCAGATGCTTTGTGACCACAAAAATTCTGGTAGAGCATCCAAGTACCAACCCTAGATTTCATGGATTGTTCTACTGTCTAGGTGCATCTGTACAAGGATTCCTTAATGGTTGCAGACCATTTATAGGTAATTGACATGATATATTTTCCCTTTGCTAATTAATGAGACATATACACATTATGACATGGCATACATCTATTCATTTATAGGTCTAGATGGCTGCTTCATTAAGCTGACCACAGGCCAGCAGATTCTCTATGCCACTGGAAGGGATGGGAGCAACAATATCTTCCCTATTGCTTTTGGCCTAGTTGACAAGGAGGATACAGCTACATGGACTTGGTTTCTCACCCAACTAAAGTATGCTATTGGTGGTGAGGCAGGCAAGTTTGGGTACTATACCATAGTTTCAGACAGGCAGAAGGTAATTGCATAGTTATTTACATAGTATACATTTCCTCTGTGTCATATGCAGATGCATTGTTACATGTTCAATTATTTACATAGTTAGAAATCTTTGTGTAGGGTCTACTTAATGCAATCAACCAAATATTCCCCAACTGCCCACAAATATACTGCTTAAGACACATTTATGCAAACTTTCAAACTGCTGGGTTTAGAGGTGAGGAGCTCAAGAAATACATGGATGCAGCCTCCTATTCTTACACAAAGCATGGTTTTGATGTTGCCATGGCTAACATGAAGGAGGAGAGTGTGGAAGCTTGTAAGGTTCCCAACCTTTAATAAGGTAGAGATCCCTGTGTTTACAATGCTAGTCCCTGGATCAATAGCTAGCATCCACAGTTAAGATGTAATATCAAGAAACAAAGGTCATAATACAATTTTATAACCAGGAATAAAATATTTCATTACATCCTACATAGCTCATTTGGCTATCACATTACATTGCAGCAGAATATCTATGAAGCATGGGGTCCTTCATCTTCAAAGTGCCACAGGCAATCATGTTGGTTGTAGACTTGTAATCCTAATCAATAAACTTCACTAACCTCAAACAAACCTGCAACATAATAAGTTGCAGCCACAAGGGTCAATACATTTGAATTGTATTGGCAAGTTTCACTACTATGTAGAAATATGTGTATCCTATCATTACATGCATATTTGGCTAAGTAGGGTTTAGGCTCTTTTGCAGAAAGCAATATAGTTTTATCCTATCTTTTCAAAATAGTTTTTTGATCTTTGTCAAATCTTTATGAACTTCTTGGAAAACTCCAAGTGCTTCAAATCCCTTGTTGTTGCCATCAAGTTTTACTTTGAGAAATTGGAATGTCGAGATCTTCCATAGCTTCAGGCCTTAGTTGCTCAGTATTGTCCATAACCGGGGACACGGCTAAGTACTTAGAATTTTGATCTTCTGCAGAAGTTGTACACTTTACCCACATGACACAATCTCATATTGATGCCACCAGTGGCCGCTGGATAAGTACTCACCAAGATGGAGTACTGGCAGATTGAGAATGTGACAAAGTCTTTCCATAGGAGTCCTCCCAATTCACAATGCTAGCTTGTCATCCAGGCACCAATGTAGGGTTTCAAGTTCCCTTACACAATTCTAGTTAACCTGAAGATGCCAATGCATGGGTCTTCCACTATGTAGTTGACTAAGCCAGAGCCCATTTAGCATGTGGCTGTACACGGAAGCCAATCACGAGAAACATGTTCAATCTCTAAGTCCCTGGATGGTTTTCTTCTAGTGCACATACAAAAAGAGATGGCCATATAAACATGGTTCCTTTTGTTGCCACCTTGTCCAAACTTGAGTATCCTTGTCCACCCAGGTGGTTCATTGAGTACTTGTTTTATTATATAAAACATATGTCTTTCAACTCTTCATATAATCATATCATGTATCCCATCCCAATATATAGCAGGGCTAAGCTTACTACATCTACATTGTTTCCACTAAGGAATATATAAGGGTATCCTATTAGGATTTAGCATAGCATAAAATATAGTAGTTCTTATCATGCATGTTTCAAAATCCACTAAGTGCAATGAAAATAGTAGGACATTGGATGATAGTGTCACTTGCCTTTTTAGTAGAGAATGTTGGTTCACTTCTTGATCTTGCAAATACCACACTCTTCTAATTCCACTACAATTCAATCAAGCAAACACAAATTCAACTAGCATTCCAACCAATTTATCACACAGAAAATAATAGAAACAAGGTCATGCATGCAAGCATGCAAAAATGGTTTTACTTGCAAATGTGGTTTCTACTAGGCTCTAAATATTATAAAGTTCAAAAGTGGTCATTTACTAAAGTGGTAAAACCATTTGCAAAAGGTTTTATCTATGAACCATTTTTAAATCAAATCAATATTTTATGTGGTTGAAAATGCTTTTAGCAAAGCAATATTATTTTAAAGGGTTCACCAAATATATTTTAATTCTCAAAACTTGGTGTTTAGGGTCAGAAGGTTTGAATCAAAACATTTCCCAAAGGTTTCACTCAAAAATCATTTCTAAATCATAATCAATATTTTTATTTGACTAGAAATGGGCTAATCCAAATATTTACTCCTTAACTTCACAAAATATATTTTAAAATCCATAAGTTGGTTCGTAGGGTCAGTAGGTTCACAACAAACCATTTTGCAAAGATTTCACATTAAAAATATATCTAGAACAATTTTTTATACACAAAATAAGCCTACACAAGTTTCTACAAATTCAACCAATTTTCCGGAAGCAAAACATTAAACAAAGTGCATGGTTCCAAAGTACTTGTTCTGCTGAATCCATTGATATAAAATTTGCAAAATTTGGACGTGTAGAACTAAAGTTATGAATTTTTCAAATTTGCAAATCTAATAGAACATATTTCTGTTTTTAATCCTGAGTCTGGCCACGTGGCTGTTTCCTATTGGTTGAAAACGATTCGGTTGGATCGACTGTTATAGACCGTAGGATCTCATTTAGATCACACGGTGTATATTGACTGATACCCCTTCGTTAATTGATCTGTTTCTACGCGTCAGATCTAAATCTAACGGTGCATAACCATTCGACCAAATAGTGGCGGCGCTGCGACGGTGATAGGCGGCGGAGCGCTCTGGCGGTGAGCTTGCCGACGATGTAGGACGTGAGGGAGAAGGGGAAGTGGCTCACCGTGTTCGCAGGGTCCTGGTGAAGCTCGAGGTGCTGTTGGTTTGGCGAGGGGCGTTCAGGAACGAAGGGGATTGCTCGTCGGAGAAGGCGTCGGCGTCAGGCGGTTCTGTTTGACGACGGGGGCGACGCTGCAGTTCACCCCAAGGCAAAACAAAGGCGTGGTTAGACGCGTGATGTTCTGGGATCATGGGAGCATCAACTAGCGAGTTCGGGGCGGTCGGAGTTTACCGAGGAAGCTCGACGGAGACGAGACAGACGGCGGCACACACTCGGTGATGACGAAGCCGAGGCTACGGGGCACGCGCGGGCGAGTGGAGCACACGGGCAGGTGCGCCTGGTGATAGGGAGTAAAGCTGTGTGCATTGGGAGGCGAGGGGAGGCTGGTCAGCGCCGGAATTGCTCGGAGACACTCGCCGGAGCAGTGGGGTTTGAGCTCACGATTCGCTCAGCCTGGGGGCAGAGAGGGAGAGGCGAGTGAGGGGAAAGAGAGAGGAGAGGCAGGCGGTTATGTATGCGTGGTCACTGGAGGATTTACGGCCGTCATCAACACGAATTTGATCGCCGCAATCAAAGCAGCAACAGCGAGGAGGAACGGGTGGCGCAGGTTGAAGACGATGTGCTGGCGATGTGGGGTCGTGCTGACGGTGAGAGAGAGAGGGCACGGGGTCCACCTGTCTGTGACTCAGCGAGTTCATCACTCAGTGAAAAACGTTTCACGCGTGGGGTGAGTAGGTAGGCTGGACTGGGCCTTGTTGGGCCAGTTGGGTTGGGTTTGTTTGTTTCATTTTTTTATACTGAAGCCTTTTTTTCCTTTTTCTATTTGAATTTATGTTTTGATTTTCAAACAAATAATTCAAACACCAATTCAAATCAAACCACCACCAAACTTTGTATTTATTTTAATTCTGTTTAACAACACAATCCAAAGTCAAAAATAAAATAATTTTTATTCCTTTTAGGATCCATTAATAACTAAAATAAAAGACTTAGTCATTATTTCAAATAGGATTTGATTTATTTTAAAACTCTATTTGAAATCTAAAAAAAAAATCATTTCAGTAGGTTTTATTTGAATAAACAAAACACTTGGAAAAATTATTTAAATTAAATTAACAAGTTTTAGTGTTTATTTAAAATGGGAAAAACCTTTACTTTAATAAAATTGGATATTAATAAATCCTCATTATTTTATTTAATTAAACCTTTACTCTTTTTATCAAATAGAAATATTTAATCTCAAAATCTTGGCCAAGATTTAATTTGGTTCTATAAAATAATCCTTATTTATAATTCTACCCTTTCTTTTGAAAACAAATCTTTTTATTAAAAGATCCAAAAATAGTGATTCCAACTACTAAAACTTTCTTTATTAATTGTTTATCTTTTTAAATCCTTTTTGGATTTTATTTGATCAAAATAGGTTTTGATGTTTCCAAATGGAATCAAAAAGTTTCTTCTCACCCTAAATTTCAACAATATTTTTTATTTTTTATTTTTTTTTCACATTACAAAATTTGGAAAATTTTGGGATGTGGCAGGCTGCCACCCTTAAAATAAATCTCGTCCCGAGATTTGGGAAGGCTAGGGTTACAAGTTGGCTTCAAGGCAACTAGGGTACTAACACCCTTAAAATAAAGTCTCATAGGGTTACATTGATGGTTCACTTGACTATAGGTTCAACACTTGATATCCAGACAAGGAATCCTTATTTGACTCAACTGAGTTAACTAGTTCCTGACATCCACTTCTTCTATCTCTTCAAAGTTTCCATCCATGTCAAGGTGGTTCACATGTCCTTTTTGGGTCACATTGGAGTCATTTCCATTGGTTCTTCTAGCATCCTTTTTCTTTTTCTTCTCAGGACAGTCTGATGCATAGTATCCAAGTTCCTTGCAATTATAGCACTGCAACTGGCTAATGTCTTTCTTCCTGGAGTTGCCATGTTGGTTCTGACCAAGGTCATTTCCATTGTCACTATCATTTCCATTATTATCACTTCCATTGTTATTGTGGTGATACTGATGTGGTTCAGAATCTTCCTTGTTCTTTTTGAATGAATGCTTCTTTTTTGATGATCCTGAGTGATTCTTGAGTTTATGCTTCCTCTTTCTGTTCTCAACTTGATTCATCTTGTTTTCCAAGATAGTGTCTTTGTCACAGAGTGATTGATAAGTTGGAACATAGGAAACAGCTAGCTGCAAGTTCAATTCATCATTAAGTCCTTCAAGAAATTTCTCATTTCTCTTAGCATCTGTGTCAACTTCATCCGGTGCATAGCGTGCCAGATTGTTGAATTCTTCAATATACTCAGCCACACTGAGGTGACGTTGTTTCAGATTGTGGAATTCCTTTTTCTTCAAGTACATCACTCCAGGTGAGATGTGAGTTGTTCTGAATCCATCCTCAAAAATAGCCCAAGTCACATCCTCAAGGGGAGTGGTGATCTGAAAGTTGTCCCACCATGTTGCTGCTGGTCCTTCAAGCAGAAATGCTGCAAACCTAACTTTTTCTTCATCGGTGCAGCCAACAGTCACTAAGTCTTTGTTCACTGAACGTAACCAGTCATTGGCTTCCATTGGATCAGTTGTTCCAGAGAACCTTGCAGGCCGCAGTTTCAGAAACTTGGTGAGCATGTCAAGTGCTGGAGGATTATTCTGATTGTTGTTGTTGTTGTTTTGATTCTGTATGAATGTGGGCATCTCCGTGATCAGCTTGTGTCTCGAGTCACAACATCTGCTGCATCTCAGGAGTGATATTGTTGTTTTGGTTGGGGTTGGCACGTCGGGGAGGCATCTGTTGGTTTGATAGGTATGAGTAATGTTGGATAGGTTTTTAAGAAGTTCTAACACACAACTCAAAACAACCAAGTTCAATCAAACAATCAAGCAATCAACAAGCAACCATCCACTTAACAACTTATGAGCTTAACTCATGAGTTGAAGGAAACAACAAGTTTTCTTGAAATAATCAACCTAGTATAATCATACCTCATAGGTCAATATGATCCATACTCTATTTGATATCAATGTCTTGGTAGGCAATCTAATGTCTCTTGGTTTTTCACTTGTAGTCCTTAGTGATGTCTAAGTTGAAGTCCTTGGTGAAACTAAAGTTGAAATCACTTGAAGATGTTGAAGTCATTAGAGTTGATGAAATCTTTTGCACATGGTGAAGTCTTTGGCCATGGGGTAGGCTTTGTCCATCAAGTTTGAAATAGAAGAGATGTAGAATCAAAACCAAAAAGGTTGAGGAAAGAGTTTATAAGATTGTTTGTAAATAAGTTTTGGAACAAATACAATTCCTATTTTCTAAGGGGTTTTGTCCAATCCTAGGGTTACAATCCTACAGGCAACACAGTGCTTTGATACCATCTGTAAGCTTCCCAACCTTTAATAAGGTAGAGATCCCTGTGTTTACAATGCTAGTCCCTGGATCAATAGCTAGCATCCACAATTAAGATGTAATATCAAGAAACAAAGGTCATAATACAATTTTATAACTAGGAATAAAATATTTCATTACATCTTACATAGCTCATTTGGCTATCACATTACATTGCAGCAGAATATCTATAAAGCATGGGGTCCTTCATCTTCAAAGTGCCACAGGCAGTCATGTTGGTTGTAGACTTGTAATACTAATCAATAAACTTCACTAACCCCAAACAAACCTGCAACATAATAAGTTGCAGCCACAAGGGTCAATACATTTGAATTGTATTGGCAAGTTTCACTACTATGTAGAAATATGTGGATCCTATCATTACATGCATATTTGGCTAAGTAGGGTTTAGGCTCTTTTGCAGAAAGCAATATAGTTTTATCCTATCTTTTCAAAATAGTTTTTTGATCTTTGTCAAATCTTTATGAACTTCTTGGAAAACTCCAAGTGCTTCAAATCCCTTGTTGTCACCATCAAGTTTTACTTTGAGAAATTGGAATGTCGAGATCTTCCATAGCTTCAGGCCTTAGTTGCTCAGTATTGTCCATAACCGGGGACATGGCTAAGTACTTAGAATTTTGATCTTCTGCAGAAGTTGTACACTTTACCCACATGACACAATCTCATCTTGATGCCACCAGTGGCCGCTGGATAAGTACTCACCAAGATGGAGTACTAGCAGATTGAGAATGTGACAAAGTCATTCCATAGGAGTCCTCCCAATACACAATGCTAGCTTGTCATCCAGGCACCAATGTAGGGTTTCAAGTTCCCTTACACAATTCTAGTTAACCTGAAGATGTCAATGCATGGGTCTTCCACTATGTAGTTGACTAAGCCAGAGCCCATTTAGCATGTGGCTGTACACGGAAGCCACTGTACGAGAAACATGTTCAATCTCTAAGTCCCTGGATGGTTTTCTTCTAGTGCACATACAAAAAGAGATGGCCATATAAACATGGTTCCTTTTGTTGCCACCTTGTCCAAACTTGAGTATCCTTGTCCACCCAGGTGGTTCATTGAGTACTTATTTTATTATATAAAACATATGTCTTTTCAACTCTTCATATAATCATATCATGTATCCCATCCCAATATATAGCAGGGCTAAGCTTACTACATCTACATTGTTTCCACTAAGGAATATATAAGGGTATCCTATTAGGATTTAGCATAGCATAAAATATAGTAGTTCTTATCATGCATGTTTCAAAATCCACTAAGTGCAATGAAAATAGTAGGACATTGGATGATAGTGTCACTTGCCTTTTTAGTAGAGAATGTTGGTTCACTTCTTGATCTTGCAAATACCACACTCTTCTAATTCCACTACAATTCAATCAAGCAAACACAAATTCAACTAGCATTCCAACCAATTTATCACACAGAAAATAATAGAAACAAGGTCATGCATGCAAGCATGCAAAAATGGTTTTACTTGCAAATGTGGTTTCTACTAGGCTCTAAACATTATAAAGTTCAAAAGTGGTCATTTACTAAAGTGGTAAAACCATTTGCAAAAGGTTTTATCTATGAACCATTTTTAAATTAAATCAATATTTAATGTGGTTGAAAATGCTTTTAGCAAAGCAATATTCTTTTAAAGGGTTCACCAAATATATTTTAATTCTCAAAACTTTGTGTTTAGGGTCAGAAGGTTTGAATCAAAACATTTCGCAAAGGGTTCACTCAAAAATCATTTCTAAATCATAATCAATATTTTTATTTGACTAGAAATGGGCTAATCCAAATATTTACTCCTTAACTTCAAAAAATATATTTTTAAATCCATAATTTGGTTCCTAGGGTCAGTAGGTTCACAACAAACCATTTTGCAAAGATTTCACATTAAAAATATATCTAGAACAATTTTTATACTCAAAATAAGCATACACAAGTTTCTGCAAATTCAACCAATTTTCCAGAAGCAAAACATTAAAAAAAGTGCATGGTTGCAAAGTACTTGTTCTTCTGACTCCATTGATATAAAATTTGCAAAATTTGAACGTGTAGAACTAAAGTTATGAATTTTTCAAATTTGCAAATCTAATAGAACATATTTCTGTTTTTAATCCTGAGTCTGGCCACGTGGCTGTTTCCTATTGGTTGAAAACGATTCGGTTGGATCGACTGTTACAGACCGTAGGATCTCATTTAGATCACATGGTGTAGATTGACTGATACCCCTTCGTTAAGTGATCTGTTTCTATGCGTCAGATCTAAATCTAACGGTGCAGAACCATTCGTCCAAATAGTGGCGGCGCGGCAATGACGACAGGTCTGGTGAAGCTCGAGGTGTTGTTGGTTTGGCGAGGGGCGCTCAGGAACGGAGGGGATTGCTCGTCGGAGAAGGCGTCGGCGTCGGGCGGTTCTGTTTGACGACGGGGGCGACGCTGCAGTTCACCCCAAGGCAAAACAAAGGCGTGGTTAGACGCGTGATGTTCTGGGGATCATGGGAGCATCAACTAGCGAGTTCGGGGCGGTCGGAGTTTACCGGGGAAGCTCGACGGAGACGAGACAGACGGCGGCGCACGCTCGGTGATGACGAAGCCGAGGCTACGGGGCACGCGCGGGCGAGTGGAGCACACGGGCAGGTGCACCTGGTGATAGGGAGTAAAGCTGTGTGCAGCGGGAGGCGAGGGGAGGCTGGTCGGCGCCGGAATTGCTCGGAGACGCTCGCCGGAGCAGTGGGGTTTGAGCTCACGATTCGCTCAGTCTGGGGGTAGAGAGGGAGAGGCTAGTGAGGGGAAAGAGAGAGGTGAGGCAGGCGGTTATGTATGCGTGGTCACTGGAGGATTTAAGGCCGTCATCAAAGCGAATTTGATCGCCGCAATCAAAGCAGCAACGGCGAGGAGGAACGGCTGGCGCGGGTTGAAGACGATGTGTTGGCGATGTGGGGCCGTGCTGACAGTGAGAGAGAGGGCACGGGGTCCACCTGTCTGTGACTCAGCGGGTTCATCACCCAGTGAAAAACGTTTCACGCGTGGGGTGAGTAGGTGGGCTGGACTGGGCCTTGTTGGGCCAGTTGGGTTGGGTCTGTTTGTTTCAATTTCTTTATACTGAAGCTTTTTTTTCCTTTTTCTATTTGAATTTCTGTTTTGATTTTCAAACAAATAATTCAAACACCAATTCAAATCAAACCACCACCAAACTTTGTATTTATTTTAATTCTGTTTAACAACACAATCCAAAGTCAAAAATAAAATAATTTGTATTCCTTTTAGGATCCATTAATAATTAAAATAAAAGACTTAGTCATTATTTCAAATAGGATTTTGTTTACTTTAAAACTCTATTTGAAATCTAAAATAAAACCAAAATCATTTCAGTAGGTTTTATTTGAATAAACAAAACACTTGGAAAACTTATTAAAATTAAATTAACAAGTTTTAGTGTTTATTTAAAATGGGAAAAACCTTTACTTTAATAAAATTGGATATTAATAAATCCTCATTATTTTATTTAAATAAACCTTTACTCTTTTATCAAATAGAAATATTTTATCTCAAAAGCTTGGCCAAGATTTAATTTGGTTCTATAAAATAATCCTTATTTATAATTCTACCTTTTCTTTTGAAAACCAAATCTTTTTATTAGAAGATCCAAAAATAGTGATTCCAACTACTAAAACTTTATTTATTAATTGTTTATCTTTTTAAATCATTTTTGGATTTTATTTGATCAAAATAGGTTTTGATGTTTCCAAATGGAATCAAAAAGTTTCTTCTCACCCTAAATTTCAACAATATTTTATTTTGTTTATTTATTTTTCACATTACAAAATTTGGAAAATTTTGGAATGTGACAAAGCTTGGGAGTGGTTAATGAAAATACCAGTTGCAGCATGGGCCAGATATGCCATGGAGTATAATTGTAAAACAGACTTAGTGGTGAACAATTTAAGTGATGTTTTCAATAGGTGGATTCTTGACATTAGAGGGAAACCAGTGAGAACAATGTTTGATGGCATAAGGAAAAAATGATGGTCAGGAATGAAGGCAAGAGAACAGGAGCTAGCAAGGCAAGATGGGAAATCACACCTACTTATGTAGAAATGCTAGAAGAAAATAAGAAATGGTGAAGAATGTATAGATCAAGAAAGGCTGCTGAAGGTTTGTGGGAAGTTAGCCATGGGGAAAATGTTATGATGTTAACTTGACAACTAGGACATGTGGATGTAACAAATGGGACATGACTGGTATCCCTTGCAATCATGTTGTATCAGCCATCTTCATTCCAACACCATGAAGATTTTGTTTCTGATTTCTTCAAGAAGCCTTTGTATGTTGAGGCATACAAGATTGTGATTTACCCTGTGCTAGGTGAAGATAGTTGGACAAGGACTGATATACCTGATATTGATCCACCAGTCTTCAAGGTCTCATTGGGCAGTAATCATACCAAGAGGAGAAAAGGAAAGTATGAAGTTCCAGAACCAAAGCAATCATCAAGGATGGCCACTATAACCTACAGCAATTGTGGAACTCTTGGGCATAGATACACTAGTTGTGGTGCCCCTCTAAAGCCATCTCTGGTGATGAGGAAAAACAAACATAAGGTTTGTTTTCTGTTTTAACCATTCTCTGCAATTTCTATGTTTTAACCATTCTATGCATTTTCTGTGTAATAAACATTGTCTTGCTTGGATGCAGGAGAACAGGGCAGAGCACTCTGAGTCTTCTACAGCAACAGCTGCTACTAGGAGGACAACACCTGGTGCTACTTCAGGTCAAACAGCACCTGCTGCAAGGAGGACAACACCATCTCAAACAGCACCTACTGCTAGGAGGACAACACCAGCTCAAACAGCACCTGCTGCTAGGAGGACAACACCAGCTCAAACAGCACCTTTCAAAGCTCCAAGGCCAGGTCCTGCACAAAATGAAGCAAGTGGTACTTCCAGTAGGCCTGTAAGAGCAAGAAAGCAATCATCAAGGATGTCAGGTTACCTCACAGCAAGCAATATTGACAACCTTACCTTGAGTGATATCAAGAAAGGGCTGTTGTGAACAATGCTACTTGTGGTTGTGAACTATGTTGGTACTATGTGTCGATACCACTCGAGGGCCTCGACAACCCTAGTATATTAAATTATTGATGATAGTAGATGTTGTCGAGACCACTTGAGGGGCCTCGACAACCCTAGTATATTAAATTATTAATGATAGTAGATGTTGTCGAGACCACTCGAGGGGCCTCGACAACCCTAGTATATTAAATTATTGATGATAGTAGATGTTGTCGAGACCACTCGAGGGGCCTCGACAACCCTAGTATATTAAATTATTGATGATAGTAGATGTTGTCGAGACCACTCGAGGGGCCTTGACAACCCTAGTATATTAAATTATTGATGATAGTAGATGTTGTCGAGACCACTCGAGGGGCCTCGACAACCCTAGTATATTAAATTATTGATGATAGTAGATGTTGTCGAGACCACTCGAGGGGCCTCGACAACCCTAGTATATTAAATTATTGATGATAGTAGATGTTGTCGAGACCACTCGAGGGCCTCGACAACCCTAGTATATTAAATTATTGAACATTAAAATATAACATTGTATCCAGTACCACAAAGCATATTCACACAAACTGAATGGTTCAACACATGGAGGTTTCAACTAAACAAATAAAGGGTTCAACACATGGATAGTTCAACTCAACAAATACAGGGTTCAACACATGGATAGTTCAACTCAACAAATACAGGGTTCAACTCAACAGACTCATACATCTACCTAAACATAAATATGCCAACTGAACACACCATTACACAAATATGCCAACTAAACAGACCATCACTACTACTCCTCACAAATTGCCTTGATTCTCTTGACCTTGTCCTTGTTAACAGCATTGGCCTTGAAAAGGTCATGCATGGAGTACTCTAACTTTTTCTTTTCATCCTTCAGATTAGCTCTTTCCTCATCCCACTTCTGTCGTTTCACCTTGAATACTTGTTCCTGTGATTTGAGCACATTCTTCAGTTCCTCCTTGGCATTCTTAAGCACCTCTACTTCATTCTTCAATGCATCTATGTGCTTATCTATCTGCTCAGCATCATATTGCCCACTCATTATCTTAGCATAGTTTTCTGCTATGACTTTTTTCTCAGTCTGAGCTATCCACTTCCTCTCAGTCTGATCTATCCACCTATTACCTTCCTCTAATAGGGTTGCATGCTTCTTCTCCAATTTCTCCTTCTCTTCAGATAGACCCTTCATCATCTTACTACTCTCATACCTCTCTTCAATTCTTGAGATGTGGTTGTCATTGTACATTCCCCACAACTTAGACAATGCATGCTGCAAACTATCATCCCACTATGGATCTATCCACCTTTGAAAGCCACAATTCATGACCTGTTGCACATGTATATGTTTAGAATATAATCAGTACTCATAATGTATCTAAATGATCCAGGATCTACCTAAAACACACTTAGGTTCAGTACATCATTGTTCTAACAGGTTCAGGCCATTACAAATGGAGTGAACAAGTAATCATTATTTATCTAAATATAGAGAGATAAATACAGAGAGATTCAATGCACATGATTTAATATAGAGAGATTGCACATGATCCAGCAACATATATGTTGAGAACAAGTAATCATTATTTATCTAAATACAGAGAGATTCAGTGCACATGATTTAATATAGAGAGCACTTGATCCATGAACATATATGTTGACAACAACTACTCATTATTTTTCTAAGTACAAGAGAGATTCAGTGCACATGATTTAAAACAAGTACTCATGATTTATCTAAATGTATGAATCAAGAACAAGTACTCATTATTCAAACATATCAGTTAATCAAATTACCGAGCCATGATAAAAGTACTGAGGGAAAGCAAGGACCTGAGTACTCACATTTTCCACTGAGCATAGATAAAACCTCCTCCCTGTATCTTTGCCCTCAAATGCAACACATCGACGCGGTTTCAGATTGTGACCGGAGCAAACGAGTGGGGCATCATCATCAATGACATAATATCCCTCGTCAAAAAGATGATTCGGTGCGTCGTCTAGCGGACAGATCTACAAATCGAACGAATCATCCACAAATCAGAGCTCAAATCAAACGATTTCAAAAAAAATCCCAAATCAGTAACCCTAACCCGAAGTAACCAGAGGAGAAAATTACTCACATCACCGAGGAGAGATTCACCGGATGTTTCGCTCTCGTTCCTGCTCGGCATGGTCTACGACGGTGGCGGCGGCATGTGACCAGCGGCGGCGGCGGGCGAGATGATAGGGAGAAGAAGCAGAGGACTGAGGAGCGAGAGAGAGAAAGGAAAGAGCCAACCGTTTTGTCTAGACAGCGCCGTTAACGGTCGTCTGCCCGCAGCCGTCTGCGTGAGCCACGACATCCTTACAGGTGGGGCCTCAGTTTTGTCATTAGACCAGCATCAAACCGGTATCAGTGCTTTCTACAACGAACGAACTCTGCACCGGTGGCTTTTTGAAACCCTAACGTAAAGTGGTTGCTTTTTGAAACCCTAGCCTGTAATGTGGTGGATATTTGTAATTTTCTCCATCCATCTACCATCCCTTATTTTGACGTTTTGAGAACTGCATGGATCCTCGATGATTTCTTGCTCCTTGTTCAAAGGGTTGGTCTAACTGCTTACATGCAGGATGAGAGTGAGCAATATGCTTTGCTCACCAAAACTTTTGAGAGCTTCACTTTTACTAACACTTCTTATAGGCCAACTATTTAATTTAAAATCTATGATATGCCTATTACCATGAACTTGGAAAGATTTTGCAGCATTATAGGTATTGGCATGGCTAGGACGGCAAAGAAGATCCAAAGTTGACCTGCTGATTTGTTGGAGCTCTACAGAGGTGTAACAAATGATGATATGATGACCGCACATCCCAACGCGGCAAGATAAGAAACATTCAGCTCCCAGCTCTTAGATATTTTGCTTACTATCTTGCTACTAGCGTTCTTGGTAGGGAGAAAACTAGTAATATTTCTAACTATCATTTAGCTTTTCTTGCTACTACGCTTCATAATGAAACCAAGTATAATATTGGTTCTCTCAATGCTCGCCGCCTAGCTGCTAGAGGACCCATTTATAGGGGTATTATTTCTACGCGCATGTTTGATTCTTTGGGCCTTTCTATTGATCCTAATGATACAGTGTTGGCCCCACAGATACTTGATCTTGCGGCTATGAAAGCCCATCACTTTGTTACTACTAACTCTCGTGGAGAGAGTAGGATGTTGTTTACTGATGGAAATGAGAGGGAAACTCCCTTGACATAGCCTACTTTATACAGTATTTGTAGGAGGTCGTGTGATCCAAGGAGGAGTTGTACTAGCAGATCCACTATCTTGGTTTCCACATGCAACACCAGGAGGGGGATGCACCCTCTTATTACTATGCTGCGCACTACGCCGGGGCGTCCTGATATGTCGGAAACGTATCTATAATTTTTGATGTTCCATGGTTGTTTAGTATCTACTTTGCTTTGCTTTGTCTACACTTTGAGGTGTTTTATATATTTTCTGGAACTAACCTATTAATAAGTTGCCACAGTGCTAGTTGCATGTTTTCTTCTGTTTTTGGTTCCAGAAAGGCAGAAAATCAATATTATCGGAATTTGACGGGACAAAAACCAAAGTCAATATTTTTCCGAGGGGAACACGAAGCCTGAATATGAGACGGAGGGGAGCCACGGGGTGGCCACACCCTCCTAGGCGCGGCCAAGCCTGGCCCGTGCCTGGGCAGGGTGTGGGCCCCCCGGGCACCCCCTGCCTCGCCTCCTCACCTATAAGAAGCCCCCGATGCCTAAACCCTAAGCACCCGATCAATATTCCACGAAACCATTTGTAGTCGCCGCCACCATCGTCCCTAGATCGGGAGGGATCTGAAGTTCTTCCCAGCACCCTGCCGGAGGAGAGATCATCCCGGAGGCCTTCTTCTCCTTGGACTATGGGTCCATGTAGTAGCTACATGGTTGTATCTCCTCCTTTGTGCTTTCATGTATAGATCTTGTGAGCTCCATTCATGATCAAGATCTAATCTATTTGTAATCATGCATGTTGTGTTTGCGGGGATCCGATGGATATTGAGATTATTATGTTGGTTTGATTAATGGTTTTGTCTTTATGATTCTATCATGTCTATATTGTTTGTGATCTTGCATGCTCTCCGTTGTTAGTAGCTATCTTGGCCAAGTTGTTGCTAGTGACTCCAAAAGGGGGTATTTATGCTCGATAGTGGGTTCATGCCTCTAGTTTCCAAGGGAAGTGACAGAAATCTCTTCGGTTGTAGATATGCTATTGCCACTATGGAGAAAACAACGGTCTCTTGTTCATGGAACATGTGGACTATTTACCTTACACACTTTGCTTAAAGCAGTTGTCTCTTGCTTGTAACTTAATACTGGAGGGGGTTCGGATGATAACCTGAAGGTGGACTTCTAGTCATAAATGCAGTTGGATGGCGGTCTATGTATCTTGTTGTATTTCCCAATCGAATCTCATAGGATCTTTCTCACTAGTATTGCATTGTTATGCATTTCCCAGTTCCTGTCAATTGCCCTACTGTAATTTGTTTACCCTTTATGACATGTTGTTTATCTAAGGGGAGCACCTCTAGTGAACTATGGACCCCGGTCCAATATTTACCATTGATACATCTTCCACTGTTACTATTTACTTGCTGCAAACCACCATTACCTTCCACACCATACAGTTAAGCCTTTGTTACAGCAAACCGGTGAGCTTGACAACCTCACTGATTCATTGGGACAAAGTCTTGAGTTTGTGTTGTGCAGGTTTCCATGTTGCTTGCAACACCTTTGGTACATTTCCTTCCTCCTTCTGGTTCGATAACCTCGGTCTCTACTGAGGGAAAACTTGCTGCTATGCTCTTCACACCTTGCTCTTGGGTTTAACAACGAAGTGCTCCATGTCAACCTGTCGAGCACCATCACGTCCTTGAGTTTGTATCAGGACGAAGGTACCTCTTCGTCATATTATGGAGGCGCCACTTCTTGGCCAACTTGGAATTGATCTCCACTTTGGAAAAAAGCCTAAGCTTGGGGGTAGGTATACAGACGTCACACTCATCTACATATAATATTATGTCGGTACTTTGTATATCCATGTTTCGCTTTCTTTCTTTTTCGTTTTTTTGTTCTTGTTTTGTTTCTGCTTTCCAAAACACAAAAAGACCAAAAAAAAATGTTGTTTTTCTTTGTTTGCTTCTTTAGCTTTTAGCTTTAGTTTGCTTCACCCTTTTTAGCTTCGATTTGTTATTCGAAAACCCAAAAATATTTTGCTTTGTTTGCTTTTTTTCCTTCAATTCTTGTCTTAAAAAATCAAAAACATAAAAATATTTGTTCTTCTTCTCTGGTTTTGTAAATTTCGTTGCAGGGTTCAGCATTCCTCAGTGACTCCTTTGGAGTTTTGTTTTCATATTATTATTCACGCCACACAAGTGAAAGGAAATAATGATGATTTATGACAATTCGAGTTTTGGTAAGAGGCTGGTATGAACTCTATTTGTTTTCATTTTTGTACATATACTCATCCATGTGGGATGCTTAGTATGTTCATGTAAGGTGTATGTTGTTTAATGGATGCTTAGTAGTTGTTGCTCTCTTATGATTAGTTCCAATTTGCTAATAGTTTGTAGCATGTCATATAAATGTTTGCTTGCATTGTTCTATTCATAACATGGTATGACATTGTGGTATCCTCCTCTGAATGATTTATTTGAATCGACTTGGCACATGCTCACGCATGCATATGACTAAACAAAAAGTCACTTAAGCCTCGATGATTTATTTTGCCTCAGAGTTCTTGTGTCACTTTTATGAAAATTTTAATTTTGTTTTGTCGCAAGCATGATTTATGATAGTTACTGCTCTCGATTATCGCTCCCTTTCTATTGCTAGCCTTCACTTGTACTGAGTATGAGCTCTACTCGTGCATCCAACTCCCCAAAACCAAAGTTGTCAAAAAGTGTCCACCATATCTACCTATTAGCATCTTTGCTATTCCTTACATACTTATTATGCTTTGTTTTCTTCCAAATAAAAATGTTTGCTTGTTATGCAAAAATTAGTTAGTAAAGCTCTCACGAACTTGATGGCACATTTTATTTCTCGCACTTAATAATCATGAACCATTGTGACTATCTATGTAGTTATAAGCTTGCAAATTATAAGTTGGGAGTTATCAAAACCATGTTGTCATGGGGCACGCTTTCAACATTGCAATTATTCTATTTTAGTTGATATCATGTTCTTTTGTTTATGGATGTCATCGGTGTGAAATAAAATGGGAGCTTGCAGGTCCATGGATTGTGTATATGTGTTAGAGAAACGCCTGGGCGGCTAGCCTAAGCCATGCATAATCATGGTGGAAACTTGCAGCAAAACCATAGTGGCATTCTATGAAGCATCCTCAATAAAAACTATGCAAATAGCAAATAAAAAGATCACTGAGATGCTCATTGTTTGTTGCCTTATCATTTTGATATGGTATAGCTCATGTGTCATGGGGCAAGGGGTACCTCGTTGGCGGTTCTCTATGATACACATATACTTACAATGAGAAGAACTTTCCTGGGACCAAAGTTGAGTAGCATGAGGTCAATGTACTCATACTCAAGGGGCATGAGATTTTCAACTTGTGATTTGTCAAGCATATAACTCATATTTGCCTCGCTTTAACCTTAACCATTTAAAGATGCTTATGATAGGGGAAATGAGAGCTCAAAGCTAATGAGTACCATACTTTCAAGCATTTGGAAGCCTTTCAAACTTTTTAATCTTTTCTTTCACTTTTATGTCGAGTCACCATCTTTTATATGAGCACCTTCCCGAGAGCATAGCTGTCATTCTTAGTGTAATGTGCTTGCCCAGAACACAGTTAATTGTGACATAACTTTGACGCTTATATCTTTGATATGTTTACTTCTAGTCTTCACTTTAACTTCAGAGGTGCCTTGGCATTTATGTTTTGCTCCAAAAATAAAGGCAAGCGAGATACCACTTTATCATATCTTCTTATGAGCATTACAATCTTGCATATGCTTATGTTTCATGTTGCTTATTATTATTGTGTTGGAATCTCTTCATAGCTTGCATGACTATTGGGTAGACTTATTTGCATACTCCTTATTATGAATTGCCTAAATACTTGCTCATATGCTGAGAATATTTACATCTTATGAAGCAAATGTGTTCGTGAAACTTTCTTTTATCGCACTCAGTTTTTAACTGAATTTCTTGTGGACAAGCTATAAGCTAAGCTTGGGGGGGGTTGATACGTCTAAAATGTATCTACTTCTCCGAACACTTTTGCTATTTTTTCTCCTCTAATTTGTGTGATTCGGATATAACTAACACGGGCTAACGCTGTTTTTAGCAGAATTGCTCTGGCGTCTCGTTTTTGTGCAGAAAATCAACTTTCAGGAAAAAACGCAAAAAATATGCTAAAAATCCTATTTTTCCAGCAGACTCACAGAGCCAGAAGACGGAGGGGAGAAAAGACCCGAAGGGCCCAGACCACCCCTAGGCACGGGCCAGGCCTGGCCGCGCCTGGGCATGGTGTGGCCACCCTGGACTCCGCCTCGACCTCTCGTTTTGCCTACATATAATCTCTGACCTAAAAACACAGGGGGGTTCGACAATTTCCTGAGAAGAGTTCTGCTGCGCCGCCACCACCAGAAACCGTGATTCGGAACCAGAAACTCCGTTCGGGCACCCTGCCAGGACGGGGAATTGGAGATCATGGCCATCATCATCAATGATGTTTCTCCATCAACCATCCATGATTCCCACATCCATGTGTGAGTAATCCCCGCATTAGGTTATGGGGATGGTAGGGATTGGATGAGATCACTCATGTAATTGCATAAGATTGTTAGGGCATGGTGTTTAGTATCTATTGTTAGTGCTTTTTCACATTGCTGCAACTTGTTGTACTTAATGCTTGCCACTAGGGCCCGAGTACCATGATCTCAGATCTAAACATGTTATTGATTCATGATGATATTATTGTTTGTGATCTTACCTACAAGTTGTGTACACATATCATTGTCCAGACCCGAGGCCCCAAAGTGACAGCAATTGGGATAACCGGAGGGGATGGCTGTGATGTGAGGATCACGTGTTTTCACGGAGTGTTAATGCTTTGCTCTGGTGCTCTATTAAAAGGAACACCTTAATTGCCAGTAGATTCCCTTGAGGTCCCGCTGCAAACGGGCTGGCTGGACAAAAGATGTTGTGCAAGTTTCTCATTGCGAGCACACACGACTATATAAGGAACATATGCCTATGGTTACTTAGTCCTTGGATTCTTTATCTTTATTATCTGCAATGCCTTTGTCTTGATTATTACATGAATTATCTTGTCCATGCAACGCCCGTCCATCCATACCTATGCCTACCGCATTTTAATCCTGTTGTTTATTACAATTGCTACCGCTATCCTTATTTTACTGTTGTTTTTATTTTGCTACTGCTATTACAAAACTGTTGCTACTGATAAACTATTGCGAGCAAGACTTTTCTAGGTGCAGCTGAATTGACAACACATCTGTTAAGGCTTATAAATATTTTTTGGCTCCCCTTATGTCAAATCAACAAATTTGGGCTTTACTTCCCTCGAAAACTATTGCGTTCCCCTATAATTGTGGGTCATCAGTGGTTCCCCCACCTCTTCCTCCATTCATGTGAGTGGAGCTTCCACTCATACAAATTCCCCTCCATTTCCTCCACTCAAAATCCCACTCAAATCCCATTAAATTTCCACCAAATTTAATGCAATCTCTCTTTAAATAAAACTCCTTTTATTTATTTATTCAGAATTTTTTTAATTACTCTAATTAACAAACATTCACATAAAACCCCTTTCAATATTTCAATTTCACATGCAGAATCAGTTTCACCAATTTCAACCGAAACAATTCCGGTCTAAGGATTAATACAATTACAACATGCAGAATAAACATTTATTATAAACAAGGAATGAGATAATAACCACTTTATTATTGCCTTTCGGGCATATTCCCTTCAGCAAATGAGGTCTCGGAGTCTTTATCTTTATATTTTCAAGCGTCGGGTCAGAAAATCAATTTGGTGAAATCCTCTATTTTCTTTAGAAAGGGATGTTCACAAGTTATAAGAGATGAGATAAAAAAATGCTTTCAATGTGCCCAACGAGTCTCTTAGTGAAAAATATCTGGGTGTGCCTACTGATGTAGGAAGATCGAAAAATGGGGCTTTTAAATACCTCAAGGATAGGGTATGGAAAAAGGTGAAGGGATGGATGGAACAAATTCTATCGGCAGGTGGAAAAGAGCTCTTAATAAAATCCGTGGCACAAGCTGTACCCATTACGCTATGGCCTGTTTCAAACTTCCTCGAGGCTTGTGTCAACACATTGATGATCTTATAAGGAAGTTTTGGTGGGAAAGTAAAGCGGGAGAACGGAAAACTACTTGGGTGAGTTGGAAGGAGATGACCAAACCAAAATATATGGGAGGTTTGGGTTTCCGCGATACCGAGCTATTTAATTTGGCGTTGCTAGCGCGCCAAGCTTGAAGAATCTTTCAAGACCCTAATACTCTGAGTGCCCGAATCATCAAGGTTGTTTATCACCCCTCTAGTGATCTGTTGAACGCTGAAATTGGATCTCACCCGTCTCAAATATGGAGAGCTATGATTGAGGGAAGAGATGTGTTAGCTCATGGCCTGATAAAGAGAATCGGCAATGATACATCTACGCATATATGGTCAGAGAACTGGCTTCCAAGAGAAACAATGTTGTTGCCAATTGCTTGTCGTACTGATGACCCACCGATCCTGGTTAGTGAACTAATTAATGCACATTCAGCTACATGGAATAGAGAAAAGTTCCAAAATACTTTTGTCCAGGTTGATGTTGATACTATTCTCGGTATGCCACTGTCGACTCACAACATTGATGATTTGGGGGTTTTGGCGTTTGAGAAACGTGGTGTTTTCGGTGTCAGATCGGCTTACCCCATGCTAGTTGAAACTAAATATCGGCGTGAGGCATGGCTAGACGGTACATCTTCTGGCTCAGATCATACGTGTGACAGCAAGGATTGGACCTCACCCTAGAAGGTTAAGGTGTCCTCTAAAATCAAGGTTTTTCTATGGCGGTTTGCAAAACAGTTGCTCCCGACGGCCGATCTGCTCTAGCATCGCAACATGGCTACAACACATTCTTGTGCTTTGTGTGGGGCTGTTGACTCGTGGCGGCACTCTCTTATGGAGTGTGAAATGGCAAGGAGTGTTTGGGCTTTGGAAGATGAGGATCTTGTGGGACACATGTTTGCGAACAATGAACCGCAAGCAAAGAATTGGATTTTTACATTAATGGACAGTCTTTCTCATGGTGTTTTTGTGAAGGTCTTGGTTACCTTATGGGCAATCTGGACGGCAAGGAGGAGGCCATCCATGAAGGGGAGTTCCAAAGTCCCCTCTCTACCCATTATTTCGTTAGCAAATATTTGGACGATCTGCAGCTACTGACTAATACGGCGACCGTAAGGAGCTCGGTCCCTGTTCAACGTGTATATAACAATATTTTTTTTTTGAAAATGGGCGCTTTATTACTTAACAGTAAGTTTACACCCGGCCTCTACATAGCTAGGATGCACATAGCCGATCAACCACACAGTCTCAAACCAAAGCAATAAAAACGGAATTACAAAATAATGTAAATCAAAACACAGCTCTCCAAACTAGCTAAGAAAGATCTATCCGCAGCGCTTGCTGCCATCCATGCCGGGAGAAAATATCCCGCATTGTATCCTCCAACCTCCTACAGCCCTCCGCAAACAAGTCACGGAACTCCATACGTTGTAGAGAAGTTCATGATCGGAGAACAACCGTGGCTCGATAGATAACCTGCAAGGGAGAAAATACAACGTTATTAAAAATCTTGTCATTTCTACATAGACAAAGCGACCAAATAATGGCAAGCGCTCCCACCCTAAATAAAGTCTCATATTTATCCTCAAACTCATTCATCCAGTTGCCAAATACATTGACTACTGATCGAGGAGGAGATAAACCAGAGGCTATTTGGATGATTGACCATATAGCACGAGCAAATTTACAATGAAAAAATAAATGGTGTATTGTCTCATTATGGTGACAAAATACGCATTCAGTCCTACCATGTCAATTCCTCCTAACAAGATTATCTATTGTGAGAATCACCCCTTTACGGAGATACCAAGCGAATATCTTCGTTTTAAGTGGTATCCTCATCTTCCAAATTTTACTATTGTCACCGACTGTAATATTAGGTTAGGATCAAAGCTCTATAAAATGAATCAACATAAAATTTACCACTATGTAGTAATTTCCATTGGAATTCGTCCATGCCCTCAGATAGTTGTATCCTGGATAATATTACTAAAAGATTATTCCAAGACACCAGTATAGGACCTAAGAGACTTCTTCTAAAAGACACATTAGGAGGATTGGTTTTCATTAACTCAGCGAGAGTATCCCCTTTATGCCTAACGATCGAATATAGAGCTGGATATTGTTCACGAAGAGAAGTTTAGCCAAGCCATTTATCTTCCTAGAACATAATCTGTGAACCATCCTTAATATTAAAACTGCCAAACCGGAAAAAAATGCTTTTTGGAAGCCATTAGCCTAGCCCAAAAGTGTGAATCACCTGGTTTTCAAACCAGTTTAGACACCTCTTTTGAGCCAACATATTTCCTCCATAGAATGGTTTTACAGACCCCTTCTTCGGTAAGAAGTTTGAATAACCATTTACCCAGTAATGCGGTGTTTTTTACTTTTAAATCATGTATGCCCAATCCACCATATTCTTTGGTTCGGCAAACGACATTTCATTTGGCCAGTAGATATTTCTTTTTCTCACTATCCCCATGCCAAAAGATTCTTGAGCGGAAATTGTCCACTTTGACAAGACACCTTTTGGTAACTGGAAGAATGAGATCATATACAGTACCATATTGGTGAGTACTGAATTAACGAGTAATAATCTTCCATCGAGGGATAGCAATTTAACTTTCCAACTATTAAGACGTTTCTGAAGTCTTTCCTCAATGAGTTTCCATTCAGCAATAGTGATACGCCGATAATGTATCGGTATTCCTAGATAATTGATTGGAAATTGCCCCTGGTCATAGACAAAGAGATCGGCCTACAAGTGGGCCTCGTCTTTAGCCTCGCCAAAACAATACAAGTCACTCTTATGGAAGTTTATTTCCAATCCAGAGAGCTGCTCAAATGCTGATAGTATTAATTTCAGATTCTCGGCTTTCTCCAGATCGTGTTCCATAAATAGTATTGTATCATCGGCATATTGAAGAATAGATAGTCCACCATCAACAAGATGTGGAACCAATCCTTCAATTTGGCCATCAGCCTTTGCTCTTTCAATAAGGATAGCCAGTGTATCTGCCACTATATTAAATAGTATAGGTGATAGTGGATCCCCTTGTCGTAGACCTTTTTTGGTCTGGAAGTAATTACCTGTGTCATTGTTGACATTTATGGCAACACTTTCACCAGACACAAAAGACTGTATGAGAGCACACCACTCTTCTGAGAAACCTTTCATACGGAGTGTTTGCTGTAGAAAATACCAATTAACTTTATCATATGCCTTCTCAAAATCAATCTTGAACAATACACCATTTAGTTTTTTTGAGTGCATTTCATGAATCATTTCATGCAGGATTACAACGCCATCTAAGATGTTTCTCCCTTGCATGAAAGCAGTTTGAGAAGGGCGTACAACATGATCAGCCACTGAGTTCAGTCTAATCGTAGCAACCTTTGTAAAAAAAATTAAAACTAACGTTATGGAGGCAGATTGGACGATACTGTTGTATATGTTCTGCGTTGTTAACCTTGGATAGTAAAATTATGTTGCCAAAATTTAACCTAAAGAGGTCGAGCTGACCAACTTGCAAAAACTGAAACAAGCGCATCACGTCTACCTTGATAACTTCCCAGAACATTTGATAAAACTCTGCTGGAAAGCCATTAGGCCCTGGCGCTTTGTTATGTTCCATTTGAAAGACAGTCTTCTTAACCTCCTCCTCAGTATAAGGAGCAGTCGGAAAATTATTTTCCTCAATAGAAACCTGAGGAATATCCTTCGTCCGGGACTCATCCAACGAAAAGAAATTTTCTGGTGGTGCCCCAAAGAAGGATTTATAGTAGTTGGTAATATAAGATTTAAGATGTTGCTGTCCTTCAATCGTCCCTTCATCCTGAATTAGAGAGTGAATAAGTTTCTTCTTATGCTTGTCATTTGCGACAACATGGAAGTATCTTGTATTCGCGTCTCCTTCAAGGATGAATTTATCTTTAGAACATTGGTACCACTTGAGTTCTTCCTCACACAAAGTCTGACAATTTCTGCATTCGATTGGTTTTTAAGATCAATCTCTTGTGTAGTCAATAACCTAACATCCGCTGAAGCCTCCAAGTCATTAATAATAGCTGAAAGACGTATTTTTTCCTTTTTAAGAATTACAGTAGTATGTCTAGCCCAACCACGGAGGAATTTGCACAAAGCGCGCATTTTGTTGTTCCAACGTTATATAGGTGTGCGACCACTAACTGTTTTTTCCCAAATAGCCTTCACCAAGTCATAAAAACCATCACGATCAATCCATCCCAGTTCAAACTTGAAACTATTTTTGGATTTTCGTGGTGGTATTCCGACATATAACAGTAATGGAGCATGATCCGACAAAGCCTCAATACGCTCTAGAGCGCGAACAGTTATCATAGGAAATTTATCTTCCCATTCGGTATCCATAAGCACCCTATCTAATTTTTCATATGTAGGCTCCGGAAGACTATTAGCCCAAGTAAACTGTCTTCCTAACATTGTAAACTCTCTTAAGTCCAAGCTATTAATGACAGCATTAAACATGAAAGGCCAATGTTCATCAATGTAAGGATCCAACCTTTAATAAGGTAGAGATCCCTGTGTTTACAATGCTAGTCCCTGGATCAATAGCTAGCATCCACAGTTAAGATGTAATATCAAGATACAAAGGTCATAATACAACTTTATAACCAGGAATAAAATAAACTATTACATCTTACATAGCTCATTTGGCTATCTCATTACACTGCAGCAGAATATAACAATAGCATGGGGTCCTTCATCTTCAAAGTGCCACAGGCAATCATGTTGGTTGTAGACTTGTAATCCTATTCAACACACTTCACTAACATCAAACAAACCTGCAACATAATAAGTTGCAGCCACAAGGGTCAATACATTTGAATTGTATTGGCAAGCTTCACTACTATGTATAATTAGGTGGATCCTATCATTACATGCATATTTGGCTAAGTAGGGTTTAGGCTCATTTGTAGAAAGCAAAATAGTTTTATCCTATCTTTTCAAAATAGTTTTGATCTTTTGTAAAATCTTTCTGAACTTCTTGGAAAACTCCAAGTGCTTCAGATCCCTTCTTGTCACCATTAAGTTTTACTTTGAGAAATTGGAATGTCGAGATCTTCCATAGCTTCAGGCCTTAGTTGCTCAGAGTTGTCCATAACCGGGGACACGTCTAAGTACTTAGAATTTTGATCTTCTGCAGAAGTTGTACACTTTACCCACATGACACAATCTCGTCTTGTTGCCACCAGTGGCCGCTGGATAAGTACTCACCAAAATGGAGTACTGGCAGATCGAGAATGTGACAAAGTCTTTCCATAGAAGTCCTCCCAATACACAATGCTAGCTTGTCAACCAGGCACCAATGTAGGGATAAATTTCCCTTACACAATTCTAGTTAACCTGAAGATTCCAATGCATGGGTCTTCCACTATGTAGTTGACTAAGCCAGAGCCCATTTAGCATGTGGTACATACGGAAGCCAATGTCTGAAACATGTTCAATCTCTAAGTCCCTGGGTGGTTTTCTTCTAGTGCACATACAAAAAAATAGCCATATAAACATGGTTCCCTTTGTTGCCACCTTGTCCAATCTTGAGTATCCTTGTCCACCTAGGTGGTTCATTGAGTACTTGTTTTATTATATAAAACATATATCTTTTCAACTCTTCATATAATCATATCATGTATCTCATCCCAAATATATAGCAGGGCTAAGCATACTACAACTACAATGTTTTCACTGAGGAATATATAAGGGTATCCTATTAGGATTTAGCATAGCATAAAATATAGTAGTCCTTTCCATGCATGTTACAAAAATCCACTAAGTGTAATCAAAATAGTAGGACATGGATGATAGTGTCACTTGCCTTTTTAGTAGAGAATGTTGGTTCACTTCTTGATCTTGCAAATATCACACTCTTCTAACTTCACTATAATTCAATCAAGCAAACACAAATTCAACTAGCATTCAAACCATTTCTCACACATAAAATAACAAAAACAAGGTCATGCATGCAAGCATGCAAAAGATAATTTTATTTAGAAAAGTGGTTTCTACTAGGCTCTAAACATTTTAAAGTTCAAAGTGATCATTTACTAAAGTGGTAAAATCATTTGTAAAGGGTTTTTATCTATAAACCATTTTTAAATCAAATCAATATTTTATGTGGTTGAAAATGCTTTTAGCAAAGCAATATTCTTTAAAGGGTTCACCAAATATATTTTAATTCTCAAAACTTGGTGTTTAGGGTCAGAAGGTTTGAATCAAATCATTTCCAAAGGTTTTACTCAAAAATCAATTCTAAACCAAAATCAATATTTTTATTTGACTAAAATGTGCTAATTCAAATATTTACCCTTTAAATTCACAAAATACATTTTTAAATCCATAAGTTGGTTCCTATGGTCAGTAGGTTCACAACAAACCATTTTTCAAAGATTTCATATTAAAAATATATCTAGAACAATTTTTATATTCAAATTATGCCTACACAAGTTTCTGCAAATTCAACCAATTTTCCAGAAGAAAATCATTAAACAAAGTGCATGATTGGGTATGATTTGTCTTGCTGATTCCATTGATATAAAATTTGCAAAATTTGGACGTGTAGAACTAAAGTTATGAATTTTACAAGTTTGCATATCCAATAGATTCTATTTTCTGTTTTTAAACCAAACCATGTCCACGTGGCGCGTTTCTATTGAACGGTACTGCTTCGTGCGGATCAGCCTCTGCGAACCGTTGGATTTCACTTAAATCGCACGGCGCAGATCCAACATACCCTTTCGATAAGTTATTCTATCTAAGCCACTGGATGACGATCTAACGGCTCACAAGGGTTTGACCATCCTTCGGGCTGGCGGCGCGGCGACGGCGATGCGCTCTAAGCGGCGGCAAGGCGTCTGAGGAAGCAAGGAAAGGAGGGAAGTATCTCACCGTGTTCACAGTGATGTGGTGAAGCTCAAGGTGGTCGCAGCTGTCCAAGGGGCACACATGAACGGCGGTGATTGCTCGTCGGAGACGGCATCGGCGTCGGGCTTGCTCAGGTGTCGATGCTGTCGGCACTACAGAGCACAAAAAGGTGAGGCAGAGGGTTTGTTAGATGCGGGCGAGCGTGGCGTTCACGTGAGCATCATCGAGAGGGTGTGGCGTGGTCGGAGTTACCGGGGAAGGGTCGCCGGAGTTGCTTGCAGACGGTGGCGCTGCTGGTTGTCATCGTTGCCAACGATTTGGAGCGCGCGTGAGCGAGTGGAGCACACGGGCAGGTGCGCACGGTACTGGAGAGCAAGCTCGTATGCTCTGGGAGGAGAGGGGCGGCTGCGGTTCACCGGAATTGGCCGGGAACACCGTCGGAGACAGAGGTGGTCGAGCTCAAAATTGGAGCAGTCCGGTGGCAGAGGGTGGCTGGAGTTTGGGGGAAAGAGAGAGGGGAGAGGGGCGCTTATGTACGCGTGATCACGACGAGGATTTACTCGGCCATCAACACGTATTGACGCCGGCAATCAATCGGCAGCAACGGCAGGGGGACGTGGTCGCGGGGTTGAAGACGACGATGAGGTGGCGTGGGGCCTAGTTGTCTACGAGAGAGGGAGAGAAAGAGTAGGGTCCACTTGTCTGTGACTCAGCGGGTTCTCTTCTAAGTGAAAAACGTTTCACTGCGGGGTGAGTTAGTTGGGCTGGCTACTGGGCTGGACTGGACCTTGCTGGTGGGTTGAGTTTGTTTCATTTTTTTTATACTGAAAGATTTTTCTTTTTCTAATTGGAATTTCTGTTTTGATTTTGAAACAAACAATTCAAACACCAATTCAATTCAAACCACCACCAAACTTTTTGTTGATTTTACTTCTGTTTAACAACACATTAAGTCCAAAATAAAATAATTCTTTTATTCTTTTAGGATTTATTAATAATCAAATAAATAGACCTTAGTCTTTAATTCAAATAGGGTTTAATTTATTTTAAAAACCCTATTTGAAATCTAAATAATACCAAAACCTTTTCAGTAGGTTTTATTTGAAAATATAAAACACTTGGAAATCTTATTTAAAATATTTTAACTAGTTTTAGTGTTTATTTAAAAAGGAAAAAGCCTTTACTTTAATAAATTTGGATAATAATAAATCCTCATTATTTTATTTAAATAAACCTTTACTCTTTTTATCAAATAAATACTTTATTTCAAAAGCTTGGCCAAGATTTAATTTGGCTCTATAAAATAATCCTTATTTATAATTCTACCTTTGCTTTTGAAAATCAAATCTTTTTATTAAAAGATCTAAAAATAGTGATTCCAACTATTTTAAATTTATTGTTTATTTATCTTTTTAAATCCCTTTAGGATTTTTATTGGATCAAAAATAGGTTTTGATGTTTCCAATTGGAATCAAAAGTTTCTTCTCACCCTAAATTCAACAAAATTTTATTTTGTTTATTTATTTTTCACATTTCAAAATTTGGAAAATTTTGGGATGTGACAATCAAACCGGCCCCGAATTTTCTCATGAGGGAACCTTACCAAATTAAAATCCCCACCTATAAGGATAGGATAGGGATTGTACTTAGCTAGATTTACCAACTCACGTAAAAATTTAGCTTTATAAACATCCTGGACAGCCCCGTAGACAGCGACTAGAGACCAAACAAAATCATTAGCCTTGATCCGGATATGGAGTTTAATAAAAAAATCTCCAACCGAACTGGCTAAGATTTCCACAGTCTCATCTCTGACGCCTAACAGGATTCCCCCGGATCTCCCCACGGTGGACGTGATACCCATGTAAAATCCACTCCACCAGAAAGGCGATTGAGTTGACTTTGTGAGAAATCATGTCTACCGGTCTCAGAAATACCCAAAAAATCCAACTTATAATCTCTCACACAATCGACAAAGAAAAATGTTTAGCCAAGTCACGAAGACCTCTACTATTTGAGAACATGTCATTCATTGAGAAACAATTGGAGATTTTGATACACGTGACCTCTTACAGGACCTTTGGCTCTTTGATTTCTGACTAGAAGTTGTAAGATCATATAATGAATCCAACCCAGTCTTATCAAAGCCCACTTCTGATACTTCACCAACTAAGTGAGATAAGAGTGGACCATCTACTGTGGCATGCAACTCCTCCTCTATTGGTGAAGAGTCGGAAACAACAGAGATTTTAGGAGTAACCATTAGACGGTCAACCTCCATATGTCTCAAAACAGAACTAGAAAGATTAACTTCACTTACATATCTCCCCAAACTAACACAAATATTAGCCAACTTATCCATAATAGAGTTGTTGGAGAAAGAAAGAAAAGATTTAGAAGATATACCCGGGGTGTCCAAATTATTTTCCGCCTTCCTCCGCATGGCCTTGCCCAAGGAGTCCCCATCCGTGGCTGAGGCCCCAAGTGCGTCGACACCATGATGAGAACTCCTGCGAGCTGGGGTCCCGGCTACGAAGTTAGGACCATCTGCAGCTGGGGACAAACCCAACCCCTCCTAGGTCAGGTCAATCCCGCCGGTCACAGGTCCACCATCCGAGCTAGGGCGCCCCTCCATGTCCACCGGACAAGCACCATGGGAGGGGCCTCCATCATCCCATGTCAGAGTCGAAGAGGGTTGCATCGCCAGGGGCATAGGTGAAGCACCCTGTGCCCCGGCAGCCCACCCGACAGCCTCGCGGTCGACGAGCCCCACCTAGGCTAGCCTCCGCGCTGAAGACCCACAGACGACCTCCTGCACGTCCGGTACGACCTCCTGTAGCACCGGATCCACTCTCGTGGGAATAGAACGACCCATCATGTTAGGTCTCCCACGCGTGGGTGAAGCCGGAAGCGAACAAACACAAGTTGTCTCAATAGAACCACAAGCCACATGCAAAGCCTCCTAAAGCTATGAAGGAGAGACACGAGGAGAGTGCAACACCGGTCCAGAACCGTGCAGGGGAGCGCCTCCAAAAGTTCCTTACCGCGGGGAGTGGCAGGGTTAGCATTAAAAGGAGTAACAGCAAGCAAACAGTAGCACAGGATCCGAAGCCACTGAACAGTCGAGTTGAGCACCCTGCCTGGTAGGCAACTGCGCCGATCCACCCTGCCTAAAAGTGGTCGAGGAAGAGCCAGCCCCAACAGCCTGTGAGCCACCCCCCGTGTCAGATGTATCCATAGCATCATCAAAAGTCTTCTCATTCGCATCATCATCCTGATCATCATCCCTCTTCCTCCATAAGTAAGGTGCAAACTCAGGCTCTGGTACATAACCCTCCAGCTCCAAACGAAAATGAAGCTCATAAGCCTTGAGATCCATGATAGCATCAGTCACAATGTAGTGTCCTAGCGAATCATGCAGCCTCAAGAAAACACTGGTATCCGTCATAGCAACAAGAATCCGAACGACATCACGTCTCCTCAAACTGAAAAGGTCCACATCCAAAGTAGTGCCCATGAGAACACCGACCGCCCATAAACCGAAGAAATACCGCAAACAATGTGGCACCCCATCGACATGCATCCAAACATGCTGCAGCTCAAGCTTGTGGGGCACCTCCCGTGTTCGGTAAACAGAAACGAGATATGAGAGGTGCTCAACAGCACCGGCACCTAGATCCCATCCACCCTGTCCAAATCCTCCATTGACGGAAAACTCACAAGAAAGGCAGATTCTCCATAGGGCATCGCTTCCCACTTCCACTGACTACGAACCGGGCATCTCCTGGCAATCTATCGTTGAACCACATCTGCAGCGACCATCGGCCCAATCACCTGAACAAGAGCTATGGGGGTCAAGTTGGCCCCCAGATGGTCCTGCACCACAAAATTAGGAATCTGAGAAAAAAAGTCAACTCATTGCCAATGCCAGACATCACAGGGGCGGGCCTTGGCTGCTTAAGAACTGGACATCGCAATGTAGGGTGAGCAGAATTATCATAAATATAGCAAACATGAGGCACCTTACAGTCTTTAGTTGCATGTGTATTGACCACACACTTCCAACACCGAACAGATTTCTCGCTTTTCTTACACACACCTGCAGAAACTGGTGCAGCAACAGCAACCTCGACAGTGGCCTCAGATGGTACAACACTGTCCACCTTCCCTCGAGGCCCGTACTGATACGACGCCTACTGTCCCAACACTTGGAACGAAGGATCCGTCACCCCAGTGGGATACCCAAATTGCTGAAACTGAGATTGAGGCTAGTGAGGCACCTCCTCCTGATTTGCTTGCACTTGGGGCATCTTCTTCTTCTTCCGCTTCTGCACCGGAGCGCCCACAACTCCGACCCCAACAGTGAACGGCTGGGGCACTAAAGCATGCAAATCAAAAAATTCTACCGCGTAAACCAGGATTACTATTGTCATAGATCACGGGATTACCACTAGACGTGCAGTTGCGGAACTTGATGAAGCGCGTCAAGGAAGTATAGACGTTCTACGTCTCCTCCTCTTCCTTGTCCCACGAGCAGCTCCCCTTGCGCGGCTCGTCCAA
The DNA here is from genome assembly GCA_023614405.1 of Avena insularis. Classification (NCBI taxonomy): domain Eukaryota; kingdom Viridiplantae; phylum Streptophyta; class Magnoliopsida; order Poales; family Poaceae; genus Avena; species Avena insularis. The sequence continues at coordinate 385,863,320 of CM042693.1, read as the reverse complement.
GCGCTACAGATGCAGCGCCTCCGATGTATCCACACGTACAGGATGGAAGCGTCAGACGCCGAACTGCTAGGTTTACGTGTGCAACACAGGCGTGAGGAGTGGCGGCTGGGGAGAATGGTCTAACCCTGTTCAGCTCACCCCACCCTCTCTTATATAGACGTCCCTAGTGGGATTCTACATTAGCAGCCCATTAATAGCCTAAGCCTGGTCTAATTCGGATCCAATCCTCATTAGGCTTCCAGCCCCTTAAGTGTGTGACCCTATAGGTTCATATACATATAGAAATGACACGAATACACTTATTCTGTCAATAGTTGGTAGCGGCCTCTAGCAAGACGTGCCAACTCCTAAACGCATACAAAGATCATATCGGACGAACCATCACAAGGTTTAGTACATGTCTTTCCCTTTGCCTCACGATATTTGGTCTAGCTCCAAGCTGACCTCCCTTTCTCGATACTGTGATACAGAATCCCTTTACTAGGTTAACTCTTAACCTTATGTAGCACGGCCATGCATTTTTGGATCCGATCACTCGAGGGGACAAGAGATATCTCTCTCAAGTAAAGAGGGGCAAATCTCATCTTGATTGATCATGCCTTGCAGCATGCTTCAGGACAAACCCGAAAGCTACCTTTATAACTACCCAGTTACGGAGCAGCGTTTGATAGCCCCAAAGTAGGTCGATCCACATCTCAAGTACATGCGACAATCTTAGGTGTAAGGAAAAAACGTACACATGTGTAGAGAGAGAGCTGCAACTAATTGTCAGTCTCAAGTTGGATCAGTCCAACCCCATGTTCATAATATGTGTCCACATCATTGGTTTGACATCTCCATGTCTGTGACTTGCAAAACATAGTCATCAACCAATCGATGTGCTAGTCTAATATTCACGTGTGTCCTCACATGAACTCCGACTAGGGACAACTATTAGATAACCATACAATTATAGAGTTTTACAAACAATTCACATAATTTCCAATCAATACAAGTTGCCTGATATGGATATTCAAGGAACATTACAATAACCCATGGATACATAAGAAATATAATCATCTCTATGATTGCCTCTAGGGCATATTTCCTTCAGTCTCCCACTTGTACTAGAGTCAATCTAGATTGTATCTAACACCTATTGCTCTTGTGTGCGCCTCATGCGTAGGCTCCGGGAGTGGCTTTGTAAAAGAATCAACAACATTTGAGTCCGTATGTATTTTGCATATCATGACACTACCATCCTCAACAAATTCTCGAATCTGATGGTAACGCATGCGAATATGTTTGTTCTTCTGGTGTTGTCTAGGTTCCTTGGCTTGTGCAATAGCATCATTGTTGTCACAATAAACGTCCATGCGATTGGACGCGCCCTGAACCACACCAAGAGCGATCAGGAAATTCCTAATTCAAACAGCTTCCTCTGCAGCCTCTGAGGAGGCAATATATTCAGCTTCTGTTGAAGAGGAGGCCACCATATCTTGCTTGGAACTTTTCCAACTCACAGCACCACCATTCATGACAAACACATAACCAGATTGTGATCTGGATTCATCTGAGTCGTTAAGGTAACTCGCATCTGTGTAACCCCTTACACTGAGTTCACATCACCTCCATAAACTAGGAACACATCCTTAGTCCTTCTTAAGTACTTAAGGATATTCTTAACCGTTGTCTAGTGACCTTCACCTGAATCATCCTGGTATCTGCTCGTAACAATTAGAGCATAGGAAGCATCTCGGCGAGTACATATCATTGCATACATGATGGATCCAATAGCCGAAGCATATGGAATCCTGCTCATGCGCTCATGCTCATCAGTAGTCGAAGGACACTAAGTCTTGCTGAGTTTTATACCATGAGACATGGGCAAGAACCCCTTCTTAGCCTCTTCCATGCTGAACCGTTTCAACACTTTGTCAATGTATGTACTCTGGCTTAATCCAATTAGCCTCCTTGATCTATCTCTATAGATCTTGATACCCAGAATATATGCCGCTTCTCCCAAGTCCTTCATCGAAAAACTATTTTTCAATGAGGTCTTAACAGACTCGAGCATAGGAATGTCATTTCCAATCAGCAATATGTCATCTACATATAAGATTAGAAATACAAGTGCTCTCCCACTTTCTTTCTTGTAAACATAAGGTTCTTGTTCGTTTTTGATGAAGCCAAACTCCTTTACAACTTCATCAAAATGAATGTTCCAACTCTGAGATGCTTGCTTCAGCCCATAAATAGACTTTAGAAGTTTGCATACATTTCCAGCATTGTTTGGATCGACAAAACCTTTGGGGCTACATAATATACACATCCTCAGTTAGGATTCCATTTAGGAAAGCCATCTTGACATCCATCTGCCATATTTCATAGTCGAAATGTGCAGCAATGGCTACAATGATCTGTATAGATTTAAGCATCTCTACGGGCAAGAAAGTCTCATCATAGTCAACTCCTTTAACTTGTCGAAAACCTTTTGCAACAAGTCGAGCTTTATGGATGTGAACATTTCCATCCATATCAATCTTCTTCTTATAGATCCATTTGCACTCGATGGCTTTAAAACCATCAGACAGGTCAACCAAGTTCCAAACTTGATTGTCTCCCATGGACTCTATCTCAGATCTCATGGCGATCAGCCATTTCTCAGAGTCTGGGTCCACCATCGCTTCTGCATAGGTCGCAGGATCATCATTGTCTAACAACAATAATTCCCGCGCTTCGCGGAGCCTTGCCGACCTTCGTGGTTGTGGTGCTTCTATTGCCACAGATTCCTCAACTTGTTCTTCTACAATAGCATCACTCGTAAAAGCATCCCCGACTGGCTCATCTTGAACTTCTTCAAGTCGCACCCATCTTCCACTTGTTCCCTTTGTGAGAAACTATTTATTTAGGAAAACACCGCTACGAGCGATAAACACTTTGCCCTCTTCTCGGTTGTAGAAGTAATACCCTAAGGTTTCCCTTGGATATCCCACAAAAATGCACTTATCCGATTTGGGTGTTAGCTTGTCCGACTGAAGCCGCTTGACAAATGCATCACAACCCCAAATATTTAGAAAAGACAAACTGGGATTCTTTCCAGTCCACATCTCATATGGTGTCTTAACTACGGATTTATATGGTTCCCTATTAAGTGTGAAAGTTGTCATTTCTAGAGCATAACCCCAAAATGATAATGGTAAATCCGACTGGCTCATCATCGATCGAACCATGTCCAACAAAGTTCGATTGCGCCATTCAGAGACCCCGTTTCTTTGAGGCGTTTTTGGCGGCGTGAGCTGTGGAACAATTCCGCAACTCTTAAGATGATTGCTAAATTCGTGACTCAAATATTCTCCTCCGCGATCAGATCGCAAGGCCTTTATTTTCTTGCCACCTTGATTCTCTACCTCACTCTGAAACTCCTTGAACCTTTCAAAAGTTTCAGACTTATGCTTCATCAAGTAGACATAACCATATCTACTGAAATCATCAGTGAAAGTAATGAAGTAGTGATATCCTCCTCTGGCTGTCGTGCTCATTGGTCCACATACATCAGTATGTATGAGTCCCAACAAGTCTGTCGCTCTCTCGGGTAAACCTGAAAAAGGCGACTTGGTCATCTTTCCAAGTAAACAAGCCTGACATGTCTCGTATGATTCAAAATCAAATGAAGTTAGAAGACCATCACCATGGAGCTTCTTCATGCACTTTTCACTTATATGCCCCAAACGACAATGCCATAAATAGGTAGGACTCAAATCATTAGGCCGAAGCCTTTTAGCACTAACATTGTAACATATGCATCATCAAGATTTAAAATAAATAACCCATTCACAATGGGAGCATCAGCCATAAACATAGCATTCTTAGAGATTACACAACCATTGTTTGCACTCGCGAATGAATAACCATCCATCATCAAACATGAAGGTGATAAAATGTTTTGACCCATACTTGGAATGTAATAACAATTATTCAACTCCATAATAAATCCTGATGGAAGGTGAAGTTGCATGACACCGATGAACAATGCAGCAACCCTTGCTTTATTTCTGATGCGAAAATCCACTTCGCCTTTCTGCACTTCTCTAGTCCTTATTAGCCCCTGCATCGAATTGCAAATATGAGCAACTGATCCGGTATCAAATACCCAAGAGTTAACATAGGAATCAGCGAGAAGAATGTCCACAACATTTACAACAAGCGTACCTGAGTGGGAAGTACTCTTACTTCCACTCTTCTTCAAAGAAGCCTGGTACTTGCTGCAATTTCTCTTCCAATGGCCATGTTCATGACAAAAGAAACACTCCATGTCGTTTGCAGGTCCAGCCTTTTTCTTGGGTGCAGGCTTAGGGATCGTATCCTTAGGCTTGACCTTCTTCTTCCAAGAAGCACCCTTTCTCTTAAAGCTAGGCTTGTTCTGCACAACCATCACATGGCTATGCCCTGCACATTTCTTCATGTCACTTTCTGTTGTTTTTAGCATCCCACATAACTCATTGAGGCCCTTCTCCATCCCATGCATATGGTAGTTCGAAATGAACTGCCCATAGCTAGATGGAAGAGACGCCAAAATGAAATCAGTAGCCAACTCTTGGCCTAGTGGAAAACCAAGTTTTTCCAAAGTATGACTGTAACCAACCATTTTGATCACATGGGGGCCTACAGCTGGTCCCTCTGCCAGCTTGCATTCCACAAAGGACTTGGCAACATTGTATCTCTCAGTCCTTGCCTGATATTGGAACATGTCCTTAAGAGCCACGATCATATCGTACGCATCCTGATCCTCAAACTTCTTTTGGAGTTCAGGTTCCATGCATGCAAGCATAAGACAGCTAACCTCAAGAGAATCATCACATGCTCTCTTGTAGGCATTCTTGAGGGTAGCAGATGCATTATCAGCAGGTTCATCGGACCCAAGAACAATTCTTTTTACCAGACCCAAGAACGGTTTCCTTTTTATCAAACCCAAGAACAATTCTCAGGTTACGGACCCAGTCCGAATAGTTTGTTCCATTTAGTTTATCTTTGTCAAGAATCGAACGCAAAGAAAAAGGTGATGCAGTGTTCGATGCCATTGATCTACAACAGAAACATGCAAAATACTAAGCCATGTAACCATGAAAGAGTAAAACATATTAAACAATTTAATAGCATATACTCCCACTTAAATCAATATCCCTCTATTGATACTAAGTGATTCAAGATCCACAATTAACAACTCGACTAGTGAGCTTTAGTATCACTGCTAGAAGACAAGGTACATCGGTAAGAAACACGTGCTAATCATATCACATATGACTCTTGTTGTTGGGTGACATCTCTATGTCAAAACTAGGTGCCCAACCTTTATGCCCCAAGGTCCTTAACGGTTAAGATGACCTTGTCAAGCTCACCAACCCTTATGCATGTAGGTATCCGATACAAACCCATCCAGCCAAGGAAAACCGCGGCACCCTAATTTCATAGGCCCACCAACGATTGTACAGGGCATAGGATGGTGCAAGGTTTGGTTGGGAGGGCATGGTTTAACTTAAACTTTGTGAGGGATCGTTCTACTTCTATCATCTAAGCATGCATAGAGTAAAACGCATAAGAATGGCATTCACATAGTTGTGACACAGTATGGACCATTTTCTCATGGTGATCTCTATCGCCATAGAACCTGTCCACCATGATGATCTCCATCTTCATGTTCCATGCGAGCCATCCTCCAAGTGATGAGTTCTCCAAGAACTAATACAAGCTATTACTCCTAACAGCTAGTAATCAAAATTAAATAGTATTGGGATCATCACAAGTTGGCACGCAGACCATTATAATAATTGACAACACATTTGGCTCCAGCCATGTTGCCCTACTCATGACACGCAGGTCATGATAAATTTCATACATGCATCACATACATATATGGGCCATACTGATCACATACATCCTGCAAAAACAAGTTATGCATAGAATCGCATTCTACTGGATCATGTGAAATCGCAGCACCTAGTTACCTTAACGAGATACAAAAGGGGCTACGATAAAGGGGGTCTAGGGGGTCTCCCCCTGTGAAAAATGAGAGATCGAATCTACTCAATTTTCTTTAAGGATTTTGATCAGCAAATTAGATTTACCATAAACCGACTATTGTTTCGATTCAATCAAACTCCTTTGATCACGGTACATCGGTTTTAGCTCTAGGTTCCGATTCGATCAATCATATTGATCTTCGCGTGATTCAACAAGATTTATGTGTCACTGTCTACCCCGATGGAGGAAACCGACCGGTGGGGTAAGTCGTTCGACAACCTCAGAATCACGATCATGGAAAGCAAGATCATAGATCAATCATGAACCACCACAATACAAACGATCACATCATTCATATCAATCTACATATCACCATATTTAAACATCCCGAACCTATAACTGAACAGCATCGACTCTAATACCACTGTAGAGATACGGGTAGGCTACACTAGCGCAAATCAAAAATTTCTACCGCGTAAACCAGGATTACTGTTGTCATAGATCACGGGATTACCACTAGACACGCAGTTGCAGAACTTGATGAAGCGTGTTGAGGCAGTGTAGACGTTCTACGTCTCCTCCTCCTCCTCGTCCCACGAGCAGCTCCACTTGCGCGGCTCGTCCAAGCGCTACAGATGCAGCGCCTCCGAGGTATCCACACGTACAGGGTGGAAGCGTCAGACGCCGGACTGCTAGGTCCGTACGTGCAACACAGGCGTGAGGAGTGGCGGCTGGGGAGAATGGTCTTACCCTGGTCAGCTTGCCTCACCCTCTCTTATATAGACGTCCCTAGTGGGATTCTACATTACCAGCCCATTAGTAGCCTAAGACTGGTCTAATTCAGATCCAATCCTCATTAGGCTTCCAGCCCCTTAAGTGTGTGCCCCTTCATATATGTATACAAATGACACGAATACACTTATTCTGTCAATAGTTGGTAGCGGCCTCTAAAAAGATGTGCTAACTCCTAAACGCATACAAAGATCATATCAGACAAACCATCACAAGGTTTAGTACATGTCTTTCCATTTGCCTCATGATATTTGGTCTAGCTCCAAGCTGACCTCCCTTTCTCGATACTATGATTCGGAATCCCTTTACTAGATTAACTCTTAACCTTATGTAGCACGGCCATGCATTTCTGGATCCGACCACTCGAGGGGCCAGAGATATCTCTCTCAAGTAGAGAGGGGCAAATCTCATCTTGATTGACCATGCCTTGCAGGATGCTTCAGGACAAACCTGAAAGCTACCTTTATAACTACCCAGTTACGGAGCAGCGTTTGATAGCCCCAAAGTAGATCGATCCACATCTCAAGTACATGCGACAATCTCAGGTCTAAGGGCAAAACGTACACGATGTGTAAAGAGAGAGCTGCAACTAATTGCTAGTCTCAAGTTGGGTCAGTCCAACCCCATGTTCATAACATGTGTCCATATCATTGGTTTAACATCTTCATGTCTATGACTTGTGAAACATAGTCATCAACCAATCGATGTGCTAGTCTAATATTCACGTGTGTCCTCACATGAACTCTGACTAGGGACAACTATTAGATAACCATACAAGTTGCCTGATATGGATATTCAAGGAACATTACAATAAATCATGGATACATAAGAAATATAATCATCTCTATGATTGACTCTAGGGTATATTTCTTTCAGATACATCCCTTGCTAGGGCATCGGACCTCCACTTGGCGGATGACCTCGAAACGGTGGCTGCAACGGTTGCGGCGCGAAGTGATGCTACGGCACGGAAAAACCAGCCCCAGGGGCAGGCTGATACGGCGGCCGCACACTCATCCCCTGATGGAAAGCACCCAGCGGTGGCATCCTTGGAGTTCCGGAGAAGGGGCATCCCATGATTACCGTACTGACCTAACGGCTGCTGCAACACGAAGGCCGGCCGAGCCCCATAGGTCTTTGGCAGCGGCGTTCGATGGTCCCGGCATCGCTGACATCGATGCAGGCGCAGAGCCTGGGGCTGCCTTGCACATGAGCAGTAGGAGGGGACGCCCTTGGAGGCGGCGTGGCTGGCACAACGGCAGACGCAGGCGAAGGCGCCGAAGGACGGATAGGGATGCCCGCCATGGAAGCAACCCCAAGCAGCGCTTGGGCGAAGGAGCGAAAGGCGGCGAAGAGTAGGTCGGAGGCGATGGAGTTGGTGGAGGAACCTTACTCGATGAAGCAGGGGGCGTTGGAGTAGATGGCGGAGCAGTCAGGGTAGGAAACGATCGAATCCGAAGTCGACCCATCCCTAATCTGCGGGCCACCGCAAGCCAGAAGTTGCAGGACTCTGGACCGGTATTTTCCATGACCCCACCTGCATGCACCACACCCCCCAGCTGCGAGATTAGTGGCAACTCCTGCCCGGTCTTCACGCGCCTCCCGATGCCGCAAGGAAAGATCCCAGCACCGCCGGCGCGGACGCCGTTCGAGGAGGCAATGGCCCCTTCCACGGCTTCATCTTGGGTCCCCGACTAAGGAGGAACCCCACCGGCGAAGCATCCAAGCCCCTCCGAGCCACCGGCGTCGATGGAAAAAGCGCCGTCGACCTCTGCAGCGTCAGCGACAAAGTACCACGTTCCCAGAACCGAGATGCTGGCGTTGGATACCCTATCGCCTCCTAGAAGGCTTGCCGCAGCTTTTCACCAGTCTTCTTGCGCCGGTGGCAGACGGTTGTCCACCCCAAGCTCCCCCATATCATCGTCCAGGACCTCAAGCGCTTCACGCGCGGCCATGGCTTCCTCCCCATCCGACCCGGACACCGAACCTAGGCAATGAAACCTAGATCCCGATCCCGCCGACGACGTGGAGGCCGATCCCGCCGTCGGCGAACCAAGAGCCCCTGGCAACAGGGTGAGCCGGCGACCCTGACCCATATTGGCACACCCACATTCACAACCTGATAGCCCCACAAAAGATCAACCATAGGAATGAATTGACTTTTTTTCCCTAACAATAAATAGATTCCTCCCCGAATGCAGTTATAAAAATCAATGTGGATGGTGCTTGTTCAAGAAACAATCTGACAGGTTCAGCTGCAGCTCTAGCGAGAGATCACACAGGGAGGTATATGGGATATCGTCAATGGTGTTCACCGACATAGTTTACCCACCCACGCTTGAAGCTCTTGCTTGTAGGGAGGCCTTTGCTCTGGCCAAGGATCTGTCGTTGAGGAGGATTTTGGTTTCCTTTGACTGTCAGCAAGTTATTCGTGATATTGCTGATGATACAGGAGCCTATGCTACGATCATAAAAGAAATCAATCTCCATGTGGCAGATGTCATGAATGCTTCATTCATTCATGAAGGCAGATTAAAGAACATAGAAGCTTATAACTTAGCTCGTTATTCGCTCTCTTTAGACCCCGGGTGCCATGTGTGGTTGCTGGAACCTTATAATCTTATAATAATGCCAACTTATGTGGCCGTGAATTAATAAAAGCAAGCAAGTTAATCTAAAAAAAAGGTGTGCGTCCACGGCTGCCAGCAATTTGATCGTGCGGGCAGCCCTAGGAATCTCGCCTATATGCGTGATAGGCGCATGACACCAGATTGGATCAAGGAGGTAGAGAGGCCATGAAGCTGCACACGTGGATACCAGTGCTGCTCATGTGATGCTTCAGATTGATCCGATGTGTGTATAACTCTATTGTTCATGATTTCTAGATCGTTAACCGCTCGTGTTTTTTCAGGGTAAGTAGATGTGGTCTACCTCGCTATTACCATCTTATATATCGGATCTTGTTAGGTTTTATCCGTTCTTCTAATATTTTCTACCAAATTTTTTTAGTTCATAAACTCCCGTATACATGTATATACATATTAGGGTTCTCATGTACGTGTTGAACTCGTAAAAATCAAGAAAACAAGCCATCCAGAGCTCTCCTGACCTCAAACCATCCCAACCTGGGTCCAAAATCCAATTCGGCCTCTAGTTAGGCTCTTAACGAGTACAGGCCCGCCATAGGCCATAGCTCCTCCTGCCACGCACTCAGGCACGACGCGAGGCGGTTCGTCTCCACACGCACGGCCGCTCGCCGCCTGCCACCAAGCACTCCACACTCGCCGGCGCTCCGCCAAAGTCGCAGCCGGCTGTCCCCGTGCTCCCGCGGTCGTCCGCCCATCTGCCCTTTCCCTGGCCCGGCAGGCTGCAGTACTTCATCGTGATCGCCACGGTAAGAAGTAGTAAGAACTAAGAACATCAAGCACTCAGTTATAATTACAGTATTTAAACTTGAATTCACAATCATAATTGATCCTTTCTTAAAAACTTGAAATTTAGAATTAGAATCAGAAGTCGTTGGTGCTAATGCTGCACTAAATTCAGAATCAGAAGTCACTCACTGTAAGAAGTGATTCACTCGTAATTTTCTGTTTTAATTTTATCCATTTGAAGGGTCAAATTCTTTTTGCAAGTAACGATGATGACAACATTGCTCGCTTTCAAAAAGGGAGAATAATTCTTTCCCTATTCTTGCAATGTAAATTAATTGGAGACGTTCCGGCTACTATGAACAGCTACTATGAACAATCTGTAGTTCTATTCTTACTGCTGTTAACCTACATACGTTATATTGGTGTGCTTAAATTTTTTTACTTCAAATATCCAATATGAAAATCCTGACTCCGCCATTGTCTTGGGCTGCCACTAAGCCTTGAACTTTGTTGGCGGGCCCGGTCTAAGGAAGCAAATACACTAATACAGTCCATGAGCCAGGAGACCAGGAGATAGGAGCACACGAACACGCAAACTCTTGCGGGATTCTTCTTCTTATTACCAGTGCTTGCGCCCCTCTTCTCCCAGGACGCGGCTATCAATCTGAACATTTGATCATACATTTACAATAGGCCTAGAAGATAAAATAGACCCCTCTCCGCACCCTGAGACGCGTCTGATAGGAAAAACGTTGGATGGTACTGTCACAAGAGGCTTTTCATGTCCGGGGAACAACCGTTTAGTTCTTTACATGATGCTAACAACAAGGTGATAAGCAGAAAAGGAACACTCAAATGTCATGTGTTGGAAGATGCTGCAGACACAGTTTGCGTCCACCAAGGAACGGCGACCAACAGTTCGTATGATGAACGTTAGCGTGGCAAGTCGCTGGCGTATATCGTGCAAAGATGCTTTGCCGCCAAATTTTATGATAAGGTTCATTAGCGAAGCAAGTCACTATGGCGTATATCATACAAGACGCTATGCTCCCAAAATTTCTGGTAAGGTTCGATTGTGAGTCGGTCCGACGCAGGCCATTCTAAGATGCGTAGCCAGGATGCCCTAGTGTCAAGCGCGCATCCACGTCTGACACTTATAACAAACGATTCGTGACAAGATAACTACCGTAAGAATACAACGTCATTTATCTATCGGCACGGCAAAACCGTGGATGGTAGCAAGAACAAACATCATCTTATTAGATATTCGTTACACCATACAGCAGACAAATCATCATAGACAAAGTTATCTTATTAGAGATCCATTACACGATACAACAGGAAAATTAGCCTAGCAATATGGAAAACACTGGACCTAACTATCACCGTATGCCCGATGACCATGCGTGTCTTGGATGATCTGGACATGCCTTCATCTCCCTCGATAAATAAACCGCGTGTTCTTATTATGGCGTTCAGCCCAACGACCATGCATGGCGGCGACGATCTGGACCTACACCTACAGCCTGTCCGTGCTGCCTTCTTCCTGTCACTATGTGTTGGTGATGACCTGGATGTGGACAAACAGTCAGCCTTCGCCGCCTTCTTCCTGTCAGTTAGCACCGCTCAGGAACGCTTTTGCTACCACGGCGACACAAGCAGCGCGGTCGAAAGTGATGCTGGAAAAGGAACGTAGTCATGCTCCAACCGGAGGCTACATACGACGCGGACGACGAGAAGACAAGAGAGAAGTAGAGAATATCATGAGAGAGTCGGGGACCAAAAGATTGTAATACATAATTGTTTAGGTTTTTTGTAATAAAAATCGGTCTACGTGTCTGACATAGGTATGTCCAATGGATGTTCACCTTTGGCCTATCCGGTCTAGCCCAGTTGGAGGCCCACATGACGATGTGTTGAGATCCCTAAGCCCATGACGATTCAGATGAAATCAAGCGTATAAAGGCATCGACTCGTTGACGGACAAGATAAGACTAGATAGAAAACCTCTAGGGTTACGCGCCCAACTTACAACCGACTCAGACGGCTCCCAAGACATAGCCTCCCCTTATAAAGTAAAGGAGGGACCGCCAGGGAGGACCACCGGAAACTCTTATCATACACGCCAGGTCTAATCTGCACAACCATAGCCATCTTGGCGTCATTGTAACCTTCGGGTTTCTCTATCGATCAAGAATAGATAAGAAGGAGTTTTTCCTCCGAAGACCTGAATCTGGTTAAACCTCGTGTCCCCTTGTTTATCTGTTAGCCAACAAAGTTTTCAGCATACACTTCTTACCTAAAAACCCAAATTCATAAATCATGGATATTGACGTGATCACCCCACGTCAGTGGCGTTGTTGAAACTTAGTCAAATTGGATTAGAGTTTGATTTAGATCAGGATTTAATACAACAAGCTAGAACGATAGGAATTTTGACTCTAGGTTCTAAACCGCCAAAGCTCTAAGAGTTTATGTTTTAAAATATATACTTTTCCGCTGCTTGTGGAGTGGCAGGCGCGCGCGCCATATATCTCGAACGAGGCTTTCGTCCTATTATATTAATATAGCAACCATCACAACCGGTCCAAACACAATACCACTGCCGGGCAGACAGCGCATCAAAGACCCACCATATATATATGCTCCGTGGCTTTATACTCTTTAAACAAACATAAATTGCCAACCTTTCACCGTACAATGTTTATTCACGTTTCCAGTTTACCGCAATAAAACATCTTTCGAAAAAGCAAAGCAACATTATTATTCGTTTTGCAAGGGCATAACCAAAGCGTCATGCATCGAGTGTACTCCATCCTTTTTTTAATAGAGAAGCAAAGCATTATTCCGCTGTCAGGCATGGAGGAGGCAACAAGAAGCGACGAATATCTTATGGACATAAAAGGCCCATCGGGGTTGCCACGCGCCGTCAAAGGCAAACAATACATATGTACACCCAGCTTGAGATCTCGCGCTTCTGCATGTTGCTACCTCGGCTTCAAATCTCTTGAAGCTGCCGTAGAGGGGCCGTTGTTTCGACATCTCTATCGTCCAGGTTAGGTCTTATTACCTTGCCAGCTTTTTTCCTTTAAAACCTAGTAGAGGTAAAGTTTGACAATGCATCCACTGAATAAGGAAAATTTATTGATAGAACGTTTAATCTCGCTGAGCAAATACATTGGCATCCGTCAGGTCTTCAGGTTGCGATCTTTAAGTTGCGGTAGATGGAAAAATTGCTAGGATCGACACAAAAAAAATTGCTTGCCAATTTTTCTGAGTTGTCGAGTCCACTCCGCGGAGCGAACAGTTCGCCGTGGATTATGGTCCATAATCAACGGTAGAATGATAGCATCTCAAATCATCTACGGTGCTGGCCTAGGTGGAAGCTGTTGAAGTGTATAAGTGGATTGCACTAGCCCTTTTCATCAGTTCGGACTTTTGGTTGCGTTGGCTAATGCATGAAGCTTAACATGGTATCAGAGCCTAAGGTCTCGAGTTCGAGTCCTGGCTTTCGCAATTTATCCTAAAAAAAATTGTTGTAGACCGCTCTGTGTCCACGTATAGGTCTCTTGAGTCATTTGTGAGTTTCGCGCCTGTCGCTCTCTTCCGGTTGCACTTGTTGACTTCTCTCCGTCACACGTGAGAGAGGGTGTTGAAGTGTATAAGTGGATTGCACTAGCCCTTTCCATCAGTTCGGACTTTTGGTTGCGTTGGATAGTGCATGAAGCTTGACAGAAGCTAACCCTCATCTTCCCGGTGCCTGCAATCCAAGTCAAGGGCGAAGTTAGAACTATCCATGGGTATGAATACCCAATAATTTTTATAAAATACTCTCTTTGTCCTAAAAAGGATGTCTCAAGTTTGTCTAAACTTAAATGCATCTAGACACTATTTAGTATATAGATACATCCAAATTCAAACAAACTTAAGACATCCTTATGAAAACGGAGGGAGGGAGTAGTATATAAGCTCATGTATGTATATATACATATAAGGATTCTTTTTCACTCCCCTTCCTCCGGAATCAACAAAACGCCGGTTCTGGGGAGGTGCTATACACCGCGCGACCTTAGCAGCACCGTACGAGTGCCCCATTCCAGCGGTGCACTATTGGGCCACACGATCCGGTAAGATATTCTCTTTTTTATTCTATTTTCCATGTTGTTTCTTTTATATTTATTTTTGCATTTTTATTTTTGTTTTCGTTTTATTTTAAAACATTTTTAAATCATTTAAAGAAAATTAGGCATTTAAAAGTCATTTTCAAATCATGAACAACATTTAAAAATCTAAACCTTTTAAAAAATTGTGACCATTTTTAAATTCATGGACATTTTTCAATCATGAATAGATTTCAAAACAATGAACAATTTTTGGAAAAGCATGAACGTTTTTCAATGTCATAAAACAATTTTCAACAACTTTTTGAACCCGCAAACATTTTTAAAATCCACCAGTAGCATAATTTTTAGAATTCATGAAAGATTTTTTGAAAGCCTGTGAAATTCTTTTAAGCTAATAACAAACTTTGATATGATAACACACAAAAAACTATAAAGGGGAGAAAAAGTCGAAAGCTAGAAAATAAAACAATTGACAAAACCAGACCATAAAATAGCGGCATAAACAGAAAACCGACAAAAAACGGCATAAATAGAAAAATAAAAACAGAAAACAGACCTAAATGGAAAAATATAGAAAGACTTTGGCGACGAAATTGGGCCAGATCCAAATGCCCAAGGGTGCGCGGCACGCCAGCTCCGCTCTACAACGGGTGGCAGCACTTCGTTATGATGGACAACCTCTATGTGGAAGAGTTGGATGGTCCAAGGAAAGGGAGCACTTGGATGTACAAAGATATGGTAGCCATTTGTCTATGTGGGCTGGATAACCATATTTGTCTATTTTGGCTAATCCATGCTGCATCCTGTTTTGGCCCCTTATATCCAAATATTATGGCTAGCTACTAGGTATCTTGTGCTGGTGCGGAAGGGGACGTTACAAGAAGCTACTTTCGTCCATGAAAGGCCGAGAGACCAATGGGGAGTCCCATATGTTGAAGGGTAGAGGGAGAGAGAGATTGCGGAATATGATGGTTGTATTATTGAGCCTCTCGGGCGAGTATATATAGACGTACAGGGACCAACTTGGAGTACAAGACAAGTAACCTACTTGGAGTACAAGACAAGTAACCTAGTCTATCCCTAACAGATACGTATACTCTAACACCATATAGGTAGCTCGAATGGCAACTACTTTATTCTGGTAGACATGTTTGGCTTGTAATACCCCAAGATGAGGTGGGCATTCCTATAAATGCTATATCTAGTAATTAATAAACAGATTCGGCTGATCTTCTAAAAAAGGTAGATATATTGTCTTGTGGAAAAGCTATTTTACAAACAAAACGTGTATTGTTTTCCATGCACAAAAAAGATATACAAATTTCCTTGTGTATGTCCAGCAGTGCTGTCACGCATGTTTTGAGTTAATTTTGAAAAGGTTTGATCCATTATCTGACAAAAATACATCAAATGCCTTGAGAATGCCTTTAATACTTGATTGAGTTAGTAAAACTTACATTCGTATAGCTCTTGTAATCCAATCAACCACTAGAAGTCGGTATTTATTATTGTATGGATGCATTTGGGCAGAGAGATGATGAAGGGATTGGATCCGCTAGTGGAGATCTGGAAAGGATGGGGGATCCAAGTGATGGTGCTGCTGAGCTTCAGCATGCAGGTGACGCTCCTGTTATTGGCAGATATTCGTCGCCGCAAAGACTGGGCCGTGCTAAAGGTGATCATTTGGTCAGCATACATGATGGCCGACACGACTGCGATATACGCCCTAGGCCATATGTCTATATTGAGCAGGTCGCCCCAGCACCAGCTGATGGCATTGTGGGCGCCGTTGCTGCTGGTGCACCTTGGTGGGCAGGACAACATCACCGCCTATGCCATCGCGGACTACCAACTATGGCTGCGTCACCTTCAGACATTCGGGGTGCAGGTTGTAGTAGCTGCATATGTGCAGTATACGTCCTCCATCTTCCTCCACCCAAACTCGTTGTGTCCAGCCACCATTCTCATGTTTGTGGTTGGGGTCCTCAAGTACGGGGAAAGAGTGTGGGCGCTCATGTGTGCAAGCAACTGTGTGAGTAGTAGCCTACCAGCCACAAGATCCAAGTATTTCCGTCCCTCGAACCCAGGAAGAAGAGCAGGAAACCTCTATGGTATTCCGTCCATTACAGGAAGAGCTTACGCGTTGTTGGACGTTGCCAGGCAACTGTTTGAGGGCCCGACGGGTTATGTGAAAGTTGACAAGGATTTTCTGTTGGAGGGAGAAGAGATTTTGGAGGTGGCCGAGATGCAGCTGTCGATGATGTATGACTTCTTGTACACCAAGGCCGCGGTGGTGCACACCTGGTACGGCTTCTGCATCCGTGCCATCTCGCTGCCAGCAACGGTAGCTGCATTGGGTTTGTTCCATAGATCAAGTGAAAAGCACGGGTACAATAGCCGCGATGTGATTGTCACGTATGTTTTGTTAGGCGGTGCCGTATTGTTGGAGACCACGTCAGTACTGAAGTCCATCTTCTCCAGCTGGACAAGTGCTCTCTTGTGGCTGCGGGGAAGGAGCTTTGGAAGGTTTGCTCGTGTGTTCGAGTCTGCTCTTTTAGTCTCCAAGTGGTCGGGTTACATGGGGCAACAAAACTTGTTTACCCTATGCGCTCGCGGTAGGAACCATCCGACCAGCATTATCGCAGGATGGATGGGATGGGGGGACTGGTGGAACTCCGTTTTCAACTCCTGGTCTGCCCCTGTCCCGCGAGATATGATTAAGTCTGTGTCAGAAATACTAATGTCACCACGTGCAGTAGACAACAAAGAGTTTGACATCACCAACTCAAGGGGCCAGAAAGTTCTAACAATTTGGAGTAGTCATTGGGATGTGAACCTGGAATGGAGCATTAAGGACTTTGAGGTGGATGAATGCATCCTCATATGGCACATTGCCACTCATCTCTACCTCACCTGGCGCAGGGCTCACCACCGCCTAAATTCTAGCAGTCTTGACAAATCGGTCGAGGCGCTCTCCAATTACATGTTTTTTCCTGCTTGCTGCACGCCCCTACATGTTGCCCAACCCTGTTAATCGACAGAGCTACGTCCATCTGTGCTACGATGTCATCAACTGGGACGTGGATCTGCTAGCTTTCATAGAAAACAGGGCGCGTATCAGTACTCCACCTCAGTTTGAACTTGAAAGGCGATATGCCGATCGCAATAAAGCACTGGAAACAGGTTGCCGTATTGCCACAATTCTGATCAGTAAGAGTTCAGAGACGACGATGAAAATGTTATTCTACTTGTGGTTGGAGATGCTATGCTACACGGCCTACCGGTGTGATGCATACTGTCATGCAAAACACCTGAGCGACGGCGGTGAGGTCATGACCACCGTTTCCCTTCTCATGATGTACAGATCAAATGGTCTTTTTAAGAGGGAAGACGATAGTTACATTAACAGGCGTGACATTATTTTCGATGCAGTACAAGGCAACAACATTATTTAATTGTTGTACAGATGTGAGTAGTATTTTTTGTTTTATATCTGAGAAATTATATCGTACCTTGATCAGGCCTTTCCTACCCTTATTTATACTCATAGTCTGCTCATGTGTCAATTACCAGATACGGGTTGCCAAATGGACGTACGGGTGCATGTCTCTACCAGAAAAAGGCAGTCCATCCCCTTGTCGATCTCGTTTGCTTCGGTGTCTTCAGTTATGACTTGCACCGGAGAGACCATTCTATGTTATACCAGGCTCCATTCAACGGTGTCTTTAGTTATTACTTGTACCGGAGAGACCATTCTATGTTATACCAGGCTCCATTCAACGGTGTCTTCAGCTGTAAAACAAGCATCTATTTGTACTCTGTTTCATATAAATCATATTCAGTAAGCAATGTTATCATATACTAGTTGAATGTTCGTACGTTGCCACGGGTTTGACAAACAATTTCTCACCAAACACATAAATAAATACATTTGTCGCGGTCGTATGTAGTCAGTTGCATTCTCGACCATGTCACCATCGTTCATCCGTTGGATTAGCTTATTGAAAGTTGCCTGCTTGTGATTCTCTCCACACTTGATAATTACCAGCTGAACTTTGATTTTTAGAGCAGCACTTTCAGTTTTGTTAAGTTCATGTGTCTCGTGACCTCTATAGAAGTCTAGTTTTGTCAAGTTCATCTGTCTCGTGACATCTAAAGAAGTCCATGATGCAAAAAAAATGTTTCATAGCTATACAGTAATGGCATCATAGTGCAAACATCACAAAGCAACATGACTAACAGATATGACAATTTGGTGTTTCTAGAGGCGCAGTCCTAGTTTTGTCAAGTTCATCAGTCCGTGATATCTATAGAAGTCCATGATGTACAAAAGGAAATATGTTTATAGTGACATCAAATATACAGATAGTGCAAACATATTATTAATTACTTATCTCTTGCTCATTCTCCAAAAAATCAAACATTTGATACAATAAAATGTGTTTAGATACGTTTGAACTTAGACAGACTCAAGTCAGTTATTTCTGGACAAAGAGAGTACAACACAACAATTCACAATGGTGTTTCCTTTTCAACTCCATGAAGGCACAATCGTTAATTCTAGCAATAGAGTTATCAGTAGTAGCTAGCAGAGTAGAGACAGAGAACCTTTAATTAACATCAGCAACAAAGCACACCGCGCCAATCTCTTTGTCTAATTTATCTTCCCAATCTCTCACACGGAGGAGTCGGATGTTTCATCTCCATTCGTGCTGGTATATTTTTTTCTTTATTCCCCACCAGCTCTTTTTTTGCTGTCGTGAAGCAAAAAGGTTATCCATTTCAAAGAATTGTTCGACCGGAACAAAAAATAAGATTGGTTCTAAAATTCAGCATGACAATTCTGTTGGATAGATCTCTCCCACGTTCGGGCCCAACGGCCCGAACGGAGTCCCTTATCGCGCCCTAATCGGGGGCGCCCAACCCTATCCATGGTTGTGGGCCCCTGTCGCCAGTGCGTATATAAAGAGGTGGGGGGCCGGACGCACACGGTACGAGGTTCACCGTGCGCCGCAGCCCCCCACCAACACACCCACCGATTAGGTTTTTCGCACTAGGCCGACGGGAAGCTCCACCGCCACCTCCCTCAACTACCCACGCTCACGCTGTCGCCCTTTTTGTCCCATGGCTAACGACGGCGGATCTAGCTCCGGAGCTAGCTCCGGCATCCCCTCCGGTTCGTGCTTGGGGAGCACAGGCGCAGGTAGTACTACTCTCTTTCTCTCTCTGTCTCAGATACCACAGATCTACCCTAGTAGTATTACCGAGAATAGACTAGACCTAACAATGGTATCAGAGCTATTAGATCTAGTCCTTCCGGTAGAAAAGCAAAAGAAGACAAAGAAAACCCTAGATCCAAAAGTGCGCCTTGCCCCTCTGGCCGCGCCGTCCCCCTCGATCCCTATGCGCATCGGCAAGCCGAGGCATAGGGAAGAAGGACACACCCCTTCGGGGGCAAAGTAAAGCCTCAGAATCCCAGATCTAACCCTAGATCGAAGCCCTGATTCAAAACAGAGAATCCCACAGAAAGAAAAGCCCCAAACCACCCCAAAGAAATCCCCAAAGCCCGATTCGAAAAAGGAAGGGAAAGGGAGCAAAAGGCTCCACCACCGCCCCTCTTGACGGTGGTGCGCCCACCCTCGGGTGGACGCACCGCCGGCAAGGAGGACGGGGGGGCTATGGCTCACGGGAGCCGAGGTAGAGGGAGGCGCTGCAGGCGCGGCCGCCTCGGCCCTCGGGCAGAGCAACATGCGAGTGGGAGAGAAGGCGCAGCCGCCGCACGCTGGGTCGCACGCCGCCGGGCGCACGATGCGTGGCCGCCAAGGTGAGCACGCGGCGCCGCCGCAGAGGGAGCGGGTCGCACGCGGCAACCCAGTGACGCCAGCGCGCGCGGCCATGGACGCTGTTGCGCAGTAGCGCCGGTGACCACGCTGGGCGGCCGCCAGCAGACGCTGGCGCCGCGTGGCCACGCTACCGGACGGGGCGCAGGGTGGCGGTGACCACGCGGGGCAGCCGGCGCGCAGGGCGCGGCGCCGCCGCGGTGGCCACGCGGGAGGCGGTGTGGGGGGTTGTGTTCTAGGGTTTGAAGGGGGCCGGCGGCTGGGAGTTTTATACCCCCGCAGAGCGCGCCCAACCGTTAGATCTAGGTCTGGCCGAGTGGACGGCCAGGATCGCGAGCGCGCCGGCGGCTGGCGCGGGTGGGCCAAGCGGGCTGCGTTGGGCCGATGGGCCGGCAGGCCGTCGTTGACGCACGCGAGCGGCAGCGTGTTTGCGGACGCGCGGGCGGCTGCGGGGTTTGCTGGCTGGGCCGGTGCCGTGGGCCGCGGCGACAGGCTGCCAGACCGCGCGCGCGGCATATAGCGTGTTGGCCGCCGCTGGCCGCTGGGCCACTGCGGGCCGCCCAGGGAGAGGCCCAGTAGGGCAGTTTTTTCCAGTTTTCTCTGGTTCTTTTTACAGAGTTGTTTCTTACTAGTTTCGCTTAGTTTTTTAAGCAATTTTTTTGTATAGTTTTCTCTAGTCCTTTTACTTTTGAGTATATTGTGACTAGAGAACATTATAAAGGCAGGTTTTTTTTTCTGTAAAGTTCAAAGAATAAAGAAAGCTATTATTAAGTTTCCGCTGCAAATAGTCTTTTTCCAAAATTGCAAATGTATGGTTTAAATTGCAACAAATGCAATAAAAGTTGTTTAAATCTTGACATAAAGATGTGATTAAAGTGATTATGCCTCATGCTATTAATTGACCAACGTTATTAATAATCATGACCATAATCTCTTCCTATTAAGTATTAAAGGTGCATTTAAATTTATTTCTGCCCAACGGTGATGTATTTTTAAATAGCACGAAACGATTGCATGCTTAATTTATACCAACGTTGAATTAATGCATACAGTTGTTTTACTTGGTGATCTCACATCTTTTGTGATTTTCAGGAGGTCTCAACCTCATGGCATGTTTGAAGGACATCCCGCTCCTAAGGGGGGACAACTACTCCGAATGGAGGAAGAAAGTTGACTTGGCGTTAGGTGCGCCAAGTGGATTGGGTGGTTGACACCAAACCAGTCAAGCCCGATGACCCAATGGGGGGCTGCCGAGGAAAGTGCCGACTTTGAGAAAAGGAAGAGGACCATGCTCCATTGAGCTGGCCTACTCTATTGATAACTGTAAATGGGTGAATGCCAACAAGAAGACTCGCCTTCAGAAAGAAGAACACAATTGAGAACGCAATAGTGGCTCAATTGGAGAGTGTAAGTACCGTGAGTATCTCAAGATAAAGAGCCGCCATCGGCTCTTCAAAGATGGGATGCGACCAGCTTAAAGCAGCTGGTTCTTGAAAAAGTACACGGAGGACCCCACGGAATAAGAGAGCACATCTTGAGGATGTCAAACATGGCAGAAAACTCAAGCCCATGGATGAGGACCTCGAGCTAAAGCCACTCTTGGTGCACCTTGTGATGGCCTCACTTCCACAGCTTTTTGAAAACTTTGTAATAAACTACAATATGTCCCACGAAAAGTGGGACATAGAAAAGACCATTGGGATGTGCTCCAGAAGAGGAAAGAGTGAAAGCCCTTCACGGGCGGTTCTCCGAACTTCGTGAAGGACAACAGAAGAGAGGCTTCTGTGGCAACCATGGTGGCTCACCTCCAAGCCCCATGGCAAGGGCCCAATGCAGCACCAAGACCAAAGATCACCACCCACCGGGGAGAAGGATCTGCCATCACCGCAAAAAGACGGGCACTACAAGAAGAACTGTCCAGTTTGGCTAAAGTACATCATGGCCAAGAATGGTAAAGATATTGTTTCTTTTGTTAATGAATCTTTGTATGAAAAGTTTACTAGATCCACTTGGTGGATTGATTCTGGAGCAACTGTTCACGTTGCCAACTCTTTACAGGGGTTCCATTCGACAAGGACCACGCCAAGAAGAGAAAGATGCATTGAAGTGGCGAATGGAATAGAAGCGTATGGAGGCCATTGGTGACGTCCCTCTGAGCTGGTGATGGCTCTTGCTTTTGCTCAAAGATGTGCTTTTCGTTCCTTCATTACATAGGAGTTTAATAAGTGTTTCCTGTTTGGACAAAGATTCTTATGAATGTTATTTTGGAAATGGCAAGTGTGCCATTTGGTTGAAAGACAAATGTGTGGGTGTTGTTACATTATTTGATAAGTTATATTTGTTATCCCTGCATGAGAAAGTTTTTTCTGTGTGTGATGTGAATGAAAAAGTTTCCTTGTCGAACAAAGAACAAAAGAAAAGAAAGCGAACTCTCGACTCATCGAAACTATGGCACTGCAGACTAGGCCATATTTCGAGGGGAAGAATAGAAAACCTCGTTAAAAATGAAATTCTTCCTCCGTTAGAGTTCTCCGACATAGAACAATGCATAGATTGCATTAAAGGAAAGTATGTCAAACAAATTAAAAAGGGTGCAAACCGAAGCATAGCTACACTAGAAATAATCCACACGGATATTTGTGGACCGTTTCCGGTGAAAAGTGTGGATGGCTATGATTCATTCATAACATTCACGGATGACCACTCCCGGTATGGTTATATTTATCCAATTAAAGAAAGATCTGAAGCATTGGATAAATTTAAAATTTTCAAAGCTGAAGTAGAAAATTAGCACGATAAAAGAATCAAAATAGTCCGGTCCGATCGTGGGGGGGAGTACTACGGTCGGCATACTCCATATGGACAAGTACCAGGACCCTTTGCACGGTTCCTGCAAGAAAATGGAATAGTCGCCAAGATTCTATGCCGGCGAACCTCAAAGAAAACGGAGAATGAAAGGCAACTGCACTTTATGGATATGGTGCGCAGCATGATGAGCTATTCCACCCTCCCATTGGGATTGTGGATGGAGGCACTTAAAACCGCCATTCATATTCTCAACAGAGTACCAAGTAAGTCGGTGCCCAAAACACCGTATGAATTGTGGACAGGCAGAGTCCCCTCTCTGCACCACTTGAGGGTCTGGGGAGCCAGTGGGGCAAAAGTTTTCAATCCAAACATTGCAAAGTTAGACCCCAAAACAGTATCTTGCCATTTTATTGGCTATCCAGATAAGTCCAAAGGCTATCGCTTTCTCTTCCGACAGATACACAAAGTTCGTAGAAACGAGACATGCAGTCTTCTTGGAGGACGAATTGATGAGGGGGAGCATGGTAGCTAGGAAAATTGATCTTGAGGAGAAGAGGGTGCATGCACCTAATCCGATGACTCAGGAGCCATTTTTCTCGCTAATTGCTAGCCATCATCTACAACCCCGAGGTTGTGGTGCGGCACTGCAGACTCCACGCGTGACAACAATGGGCGAAAGTTCGGAACCTGTCCATCAGGAGCCACCTGAGCCCACTGTTGAGCACGAAAGGGAGCCAGAACAGCCACCTACTGTAAATGTGCCTGAACCCGAGGCAAGAAATGAGCAAGAGTCTGATGAACTCAGACGGTCTAAAAGAGAAAGAAGACCAGCCATTTCCAAAGAAATCTACAAAGTTTACAATGTAGTTCATATGGAGGGCGATCCTACCACATATGAAGAAGCCATGAGTAGCCCTCACTCAGCCAAGTGGGTGGAGGCAATGGAAGATGAAATGATATCGATGAGTTCCAACAATGTTTGGGACTTAGAGGAAATTCCCAAAGGAGCCAAAACAGTAGGATGCAAGTGGGTCTACAAAACAAAGTATGACTCCAACGGGAATGTAGAAAAGTACAAAGCTAGACTCGTGGCAAAAGGCTTTACGCAAAGAGAAGGTGTAGATTACAATGAGACTTTTTCTCCGGTCTCATGTAAGGACTCCTTCAGAATCATCATGGCACTAGTTGCACATTTTGATTTAGAGTTACATCAAATGGATGTCAAGACGGCATTTCTAAATGGAGATTTAGAAGAAAATGTTTACATGAAACAACCCAAGGGTTTTTTCATGGAGGGGAAGGAACATATGGGATGCCGCCTAAAGAAATCCATTTATGGGTTAAAGCAAGCCTCTAGGCAGTGGTATTTAAAGTTTAATGACACCATTAAAGGATTTGGATTCAAAGAAAATGTTGAGGACAATTGCATTTATGCAAAATTCAAAAGTGGGAAATATATTTTCCTAATTCTATATGTGGATGACATTCTGCTTGCTAGCAGTGATGTTAGTCTACTACTAGAAACAAAGAAGTTCTTGTCATCAAACTTTGACATGAAAGACCTTGGTGAAGCATCTTATGTTTTGGGCATAGAAATTCACCGAGACAGAAAGAATGGAGTGTTAGGACTGTCGCAGAAAGCGTATTGTGAAAAGATTTTGAAGAAATATAATATGCATGCGAGTAATTCAACACCTGCTCCCATAGTCAAGGGCGATAGTTTTGGGAAATCCCAATGTCCAAAGAATCAATATGAGATCGATCAAATGAAGTCAGTACCATATGCTTCGGCTGTTGGAAGCTTACAGTATGCACAAGTGTGCACTCATACGACTTAGCATTTATCACCGGGTACTGGTAGATATCAAGAGAATCCAGCATAGAAATCGGAAGATGGTAAAGAAAGCTTTGCGCTATGTGCAAGGCACAAAAGGTCTCATGCTAACATATAGACGATCTGATTCCCTAGAGATAAAAGGGTATTCAGATGCAGATTTTGCGAGAGATAAAGACGACCGAAAGTCCACGACAGGGTATGTCTTTACTCTCGCAGGAGGTGCTATTTCATGGAGAAGCGCCAAACAGTCGATAGTTGCATCATCTACGATGTATGCAGAATTCATAGCATGTTATGAGGCCATGGGACAGGCGTTATGGTTAAAGAAATTCTTACCCGACTTGAAAGTGGTTGACTGCATCGTGAGCCACTAAAATGTATCTTGTGACAACGAGCCCTTGATATTCTATGCTCACAACAACAAGTCGAGTAATGCTTCAAAGTCTATAGATATAAAGTATTATGTTGTGAAGGACAAAGTCCAGGATCAAACTATAAGTCTCGAGCATATAAGGACAAAGGATATGCTTGCGGATCCGCTAACGAAAGGCTTACCACCCAATGTGTTCAAGAAACACATAGCCGGCATGGGTTTAACGGCAAGCCTATGATTCCTGGACCATAGAGGCCCAAAAGTAACAGAATTTGTTTCATAACACGAAGGTATATAGTAGCTGTCTGATTCTATCCGCAATTGAGCCGAGACGATGAAACATGCTCTATGTGTCATTCTGTGATGAAATAAGTAAAGAACAAAGTTAAAAGTAAAGTCGAGATCTAGGGGAGAATGTTGGATAGATCTCTCCCACGTTCGGGCCCAACGGCCCGAACGGAGTCCCTTATCGCGCCCTAATCGGGGGCGCCCAACCCTATCCATGGTTGTGGGCCCCTGTCGCCAGTGCGTATATAAAGAGGTGGGGGGGCCTTTGCATGAGGTTCACCGTGCGCCGCAGCCCCCCACCAACACACCCACTGATTAGGGTTTTCGCACTAGGCCGACGGGAAGCTCCACCGCCACCTCCCTCAACTACCCACGCTCACGCCGTCGCCCTTTTTGTCCCATGGCTAACGACGGCGGATCTAGCTCCGGAGCTAGCTCCGGCATCCCCTCCGGTTCGTGCTTGGGGAGCACAGGCGCAGGTAGTACTACTCTCTTTCTCTCTCTGTCTCAGATACCACAGATCTACCCTAGTAGTATTACCGAGAATAGACTAGACCTAACAAATTCTTCTTGAGATCCTCCTTTACTATTCGCACAACATCATATCAGAATGTTTCAATGGCGTATGAAAAAGGGTGTTTGGTTTCTTGGGTCATGTCTATTTTTCAAATTGCACGGACTATAAAGCAGACCAAAAGTTGGCCTGTTAGGAACACCCGAATTGGACGTTTCCACTCAGCCCGGTTCCAAAGGGTGTCGCATGTCTCACGTTTGCACGAGCTGGGAGACACGGGAGACGTGATGTTTCGGCATAACTTCCCACTCCACTCCCCTCACTACCCAAGCCACACACTCTCACCCCCATTTTGGCATTGCCCTCCATGGCCGGCGATCCTCGCGTCCTAGCCAACCATGTGAGTGAGATCATTGATTCCTATGTAGCGGCAATGGGTCAACTCATAAACAAATGCAAAATGATCAATTCTCTTCGGCTCAAAGGGTCTTCAAGTAATACGTGATGAAGTGCGAAAGATCTTGCAAGTATAGGCTGATGCCTTTGAGGATAAATATCTTGGCCTTCCCACACCATATGGCAGAATGCATAAAGGAAGATTCCAGAATATGCGGGAGAAGCTTTTGAAAAGGATGTTGATTTGGGGTGACGGTATGCCTTCGCAAGCAGGAAAAGAAACTTTGATCAAAGCAATAGCACATGCTATCCCCACATATATAATGGGAGTTTTCAAATTGCCGAGGGCATTTTGTGATGACCTCATGCGTATGGTAAACTATTGGTTGGGATCAAACCAAGGGAAGAGGAAGACACATTGGCTATCTTGGAATAAAATCACTTTACCCAAATCACAAGGAGGTTTGGTTTTAGAGATTTCCCAATCTTCACCCAAGAACTTCTAGCAAGACAAGCCTAGCATCTTCTAAAAAAAACCAAAAGTCTTTGTGCCAAGGTTTTTAAGGCTAAATACTACCCTAGATGGTACTTTGCATAGCACGGTGTTCTTAGCTAATGCATTGCAAACCAATTAGGGTCTTCAGCACGGTCTCGAGCTTCTGAAGAAAGGCCTCTTATGGCACGTCGGTGATGGAACTCAAATCAGAATCTAATGTGGTCCTTGGATCCCGAGGCCACACTCCTTTTGGTCATCTCGCTGCAGGATGATTGTCGTCTGCAGTGAATATCGGCCATTTTCTCTCCTCATGGCACATGGAATATGCAGCTTCTATGGAATCATTTTATGTAGGCTGATATTGATGCAATTCTTCATACCAAGTTGAGCTCAAAGGATCCGAGGATGTGCTAGCATGGGCTCCGACCCCTTCCGATATATATCTTCACTATCAAGAGTGTGTATTGGTTCGGCATGGAGGAGCTGAACCGTCCTTTTCAAGGTGCCACGAGTAGGGCACCGAATGGCCGGAGTGCCATTTGGAAGGCACTTTGGGAGTCCCCTGCCACCCTAAGGTATGCAGTATCGCTTGGAAGCTGACAACAAACTCCCTGTCCACCAAGAAAATAAGAAGAAAAGAAAAATAGAGATCACTCGTGCGTGTGTTGTATGTGGGGTGGAATACGAGAACACATTCCATACTTTTTGCAGATGTCCTATAGAGAGAAGTCTCTGGCAGGAGATGGTGAAAACCTGGCGCTTACCGGAGGTGGAGAGGATGTCAAGGAAGGACAGCGAATGGCTGCTGCATATGCTGGATAGGAAGATGGAGACAGGGTGTGTCATGATCCCAAAATGAAGTTGTTCATCACAAGCTGTTACAATTGCGATAAGAAGATAACGAAGAACGAAAACGAAAAACACAGCAAGGGGACACAGATTTAACGTGGAAAACCTCTCTAACAAAGAGAGGAAAAAACAACGGGCGTCAGCCAGCGAAACTTCACTATATCGAGGAGTGTTTACAAACGCCGGGGATTTCACAGATGCAACCCATCCCAACCGGCGGCTTACAAGGGGTTTATATATCGGCCCAAGCCTCCGGCGACGGGCCTCGCTTCACTCGTCAGAAGTTGGCCTATACTTTGTA
The DNA here is from genome assembly GCA_023614405.1 of Avena insularis. Classification (NCBI taxonomy): domain Eukaryota; kingdom Viridiplantae; phylum Streptophyta; class Magnoliopsida; order Poales; family Poaceae; genus Avena; species Avena insularis. The sequence continues at coordinate 385,835,328 of CM042693.1, read as the reverse complement.
GAATTTGGATCAACATATAACACAAGCTGGTGCGATCTATGAGTGTTCACGATGTTTCTTTTGCAACTGCTTGGAGTCGACTCTTACTATTCAGCAGTTCCCCAATGCTGATCCAGCCAAGCGGAAGTCAGTGCTTTCCTAGCTAGGATGGTTCTACCAAGGCTCGCATGCACGTCCATGGAAGAAATCTCCCGCAGATCATGTTAAATTAAATGTGGACGGCTCGTTTTGTCAGGAATCTAATGTGCAGGGAGCTAGCATGATTGTTCGTGATGCTGATGGTTGTATTATTGTGACTACATGCCAGTTTTTGAACCATGCAACAGTCCATTGGAAGCGGAGAGCTGGAAGCATGTCAATAAAGTCTGGCTCTGTCCTTGGAGTGGTCTAATCTGCCAAGCTTGGTGGAGATCGACGGATTGCACTGAAGTAGTTTTTTTTTTAAGCCGTCACCGGGGGAGCGCAAAGGCCCCTGCTGAATATTCTCAGTTTTTTTAAGGACACTGCTATGCAGATCGACCATTTTCATCCTTCGGATCCCAAACCAACCACGTGTCCATTCTTTTCTGGCTTAATCCCATATTTACTACAAAAATCTCGTATTTGCTATAAATTGTTTCGCTTTTGCTACATGTGTAGCAGAAAATGGTTCGATTCAAAAAAAAAAGAATAGACATACTAGGCCTCGTAGGAGACCTTGTAGCAAAAAGTTATGCTGATATAGCAGAGACTTTTGCCGGTAAACCTCACCGGAAAACGTGTAGAAAAAACTTTACGCTATTGTAGCAACATCATAAACCGGCTGTAGCAAAAAAAAATGTTCCTAACGTAGCAAAGAGGAAATTGCCGAAGACTGTCGCCGGAGACATTATAGCAAAACTATAAAGATCGGTTGTAGCAAAAAAAAAATATGTGAAAGTAGCAAAAAATATATGAATATTTAGCAAAAATAATATACTAAAGTAGCAAAATGCTAGTAAAACGACGGACATAAAAGTGACAACACCGGCCAACTAAAATAGTAAACACGTATGTAGCAGAGGAGTAATATTACGTTAGGTTAAAACTCTATAAATCATTGTAGCGATGCGGGAACATCTAGGTAGCAACAACCCAACACGTGGGGTATCAAAACTGAAAAAGAAAAAAATCAACCACGTCTTCGCCTCCAACAATGGCACCGTGGCCGCCGCCGGTGTTGACCCGCAAGATAGCAAGGGCGACACTGGAGGCAGGACGAGCCGCCGGTGCTTGCAGTCATCGTCGGAGATGGAGACGGACGGCGGAGCAACCGAGCTCGAGGGGGCTGTGTGGAGCTCTTGCAGGTCGGAGCGCCTGAAGGAGATGAGGGAGGCGAGCCGGGGCCAACGACGTAGGGGCGCGAGCTACAGGGCGGCCGCGCGAGCTGGTCGCGAAAGGTAGGCCGCGGTCGTCCGCCGGAGAGGCACCAGCAGGCGTCTGAGCGTGAGCTACAAGGTCCATGGTGCGAGCTACTCTGTGCTAAGACGGCAGGCGGAGGGCGATCGCCGGAGAGGCACGCGGCGGCGCGAGCTACAAGGCGCGGCGGCGGCGCAAGACGGCAGGCGGCAAGATGCATTCGGGCGTGAACATTGGGGAGAGAAAACGACGAGGCAAGAGATAAGGTAGGTGGGGCCTACCACGATCGGTCTCGCGAGACGCGTCCTGGGGGGATAAAAGGCACGATATCCCCCGGGAGGAGGAGTATCATTTTTCTTTTTTTTAAAGGGAAAGATCCCTAAAAGAGGAGTTTACAACGCTAGGGAGTGGGCTCAGGCAACAACAACAACTGCAGTTTTACAAACACATTCAGAATCGGACGGGGAGCAGGTTGCACTGAAGTAGTGAAGATGATATGCTCGGATGGCCCGGCTTGGTCTCCTTTTGCATGTCTGGTGTAAGAGATCAAACATCATTTGGTGTCTAGAAATAACATTGAGATTCATTCCAATTTTTTTCAAAAAGGGGAGATTCATTTCATTAGCCGTGAGCAAAATATTGTAAGCCATACTTTGGCAAACTATGGTCGTAGTCAGGCCAGAACGAAAACCTGGCCTAGTTCGGTCCGGGAGATGTACCGGCTCTATGCCGATACGAATGTAATGTCGGCACTTGAATAATACAAGCTCCCATTCGAAAAAAACGATTTATAATAATTTTCAAGAATACATAAATACGTGATATGCAACATGAATATTTTTGTTAGAGAATAGTTTAATGAAAACACTTTTTTTTTTGGATGCGTTTGATTCTTGCTGGTGGGGGGAATATAATGGGTGGAGTTTGGGAATGTGCATGTGAGGCAGTGGGCATGAATGTTCCGAAATCCACTTTGGTATATACGTACGCTGCCTTTTCTTCTTGATGCAATCCACAACTTGAATCAGATTTCACGAGGGCTAGAAGTTGCCTGGTGCTACTTTGTGAAAAAAGAAGAAGATAAAGGGAGAAAGGTTGCTTTCCTGCTCTCTTTCTATCCATCATGTCCTAGCTTACATGATGATTGCAAGCTTCCTTAATTACCCAGCTCAAGTGTAGTCAAGTGATGTCTGGTCTTTGTTAACCGGCTAATTCACCAACCAAGGAATCATGGATGTACACATCCTGTTAGCTTTAGCATCTTGTGATGTAGCCACTGCCTGCCTTGACGCTCTTTCCCGTGGTGACTCACCATCAGGGTCAGGCAGGTGTCTTTCTTATGAATCTTCTCTTCACAAAAGATGAAAAGGAAAAATGATGGTTGATGCAGCAACAAGCAAGCAACCACTCTGCATGCAAAAAATCATTGGCAAAAAATCATTTACTAGTTAAAATCATGTTTATAATCCCAAGTTGCAAATTAGCACAAACTATTACCTGCACAAAATATATGTCGACTGCTGCCACGCACAAGCCTTATCTCAGCTCACTGCACCACCTCTATTCTCTTCCCGCGTGCTCTGCCTGCTCCAGCCTCAGCTTGCGCCTGATCGACCTCCATGTCCCTCATCACGGATGACCCCGAAGACTCCCCGCGCCACTGCGCCACCAAGCACCACCGCCACCGCCACCGCCACCACGGGACAAGCATAAGCGGGCGAAGCCGGCTGCTGATCGCCGCATTATCGGCATCGACGTCGCTGATAGCCTTGGCCATCGTACTGTGGCTCACCCTCCGCCCTTCCAGTCCGCGCTTCACGCTGCTGGCCGCCTCCATGTCCGGCGCCAACGCCACCCTGGGGCGGCTCGACGCCGCCTTCATCGCCCACAACCCCAACGCCCGCGCCGCCGCGCTCTACGACCGCCTCCAGGCGCGCGCGTCCTACGGCGCCGGCGGCGTCACCCAGCTCTTTTCGCCTCTCCCGCCGTTCGAGCAGACGCAGGGCGACGTCGTGCTCAGCGCCTCTCTGACCTCGCCAGCGGCGCCGGTCACGGCGCAGTCGTCGGTGGAGACGGCAGCGGTGGACGAGCGATCGATGATGACGACGACGCTCCTGAGGGTGCGAGTGGAGGGGCATCTCCGGTGGAAGGTCGCTTCCTGGGTATCCGGCGGGCGCGCCATCGCCGCCGAGTGCGTCGCCGTTGTGGTGCCTCAGCGGTCGCCGTCGCAGCTCAGCTGGGCCGTCGTCGTGCAGGGATCGCAGTGCGCCACAACAGTCCAATGAATTTATTCGTTCTGCATGCACACATAAACATGTCCGTCAATTTCATTACCACAGCACTACTAGCATCTAGTAATGCTACCTATGCCAATATTGTTCTTGTAGTACTTAGTAATGCGATGGCTCCATACGTGTTATAGTTTTTAGTCCTAATAATCTACCTATGTTGACTGGGATAAAAAACAAATGTGAGGGGCTTTTCTGCAAATGAAACACACGCTGACAGTGGGTCCACTCAGCGCCACATCGTCAAATACATCTCTACAGCACCCGCGGTGACCATGAGTGATGCTCCGACGCAAGTTCGATGACCGTAAATTCGTATTTCCGATGTACAATGACTGTATTGACTTTGCTAAGCAAGTCCAATGACTAACCATAAGACAGGAGTGGACATGGGAAGTTGTACACTCCCTTCCTTGGAAACAAGAGAGTTCTTCAATTCCTGCTGTAAATAGCAATCTGAAGCCAGCTGTCAATATATCTACGGGCCTTCTCGTCGTAATAATAATCAGTAAAATCAAGTTTGAGCGTCTTCAAACCATTGCCCTGAGTGGTTTTCTAGAGTGGGGTCAACTCTGCTGGCGAAACCCCTGCCGATTCCACCACAGCCTATATTGAGCATATCAAACATGAGGTGCGGATGGCATCTCCAGGAACGAAGGAAGGCACGAGACACGCTAGCAGCACGAGCAGCATCTCGCAGCAGCATTAGGGAATGTATGTGAGACCAGATGTCTTACATGCAACAAGTATATGAGAGAAAAGGTTAAACATTTGAATTTCAAGGAAATGGCTACCTTAACTAGAGTCAGTAGAAATATATGGAGTACTGTTTTAGTAAACTGAGCACAGTATATAGAAGTACACCCCCCCCCCCCCCCACCCCCCTTAATTAAAGTGATAAAACATATTCTTCCTTGAATTATATGTGGAGTTGTCAACAACACTGGGTTTTGTACAGCAAGATGCATGGAAGATGTTTTTGTTGGACAATAGCATGCTATAAAATTTTCAATGTAAGAAAGAAAGAAAATGACCCAAACACATTAGTTTCATGCAGATACAAAAAGTACAGCTGAAATAGCACCCATAAACCCGATGAAATAGAATTCAACTTCTTTGGCAGCTACCGAGTAACGGATTGCATAACCCTAGGTAACTAAGATGAGAAGTTCATAAACTAGATAGATAGACTAGATATACTAGACTAGACTAGATAAAAAATGTTCGAATACAATATGCGCAGCTTCATAAAGATCCAACGCATATACTGGGACGATCACGCATATTAGTGATATTAATTCTCTAGGGAAAACTGTGAAGCCATCAAAAGTAAATGCGCAGACGAAACACGGATACAAATTCTTCTGTCTTGCACAGATGCACTTGGTTACACCCAAAAATCAGAAGCCACCAAAATAGTGAAGTACAGTATCCCACTTATGCTAATGTCACCAAAACTTGATGACTCTTAGATTAGATTAGAACTATCGTCCAGGATTCCAATGCACATAGAAGAAGACATAGCTACTAATGCAGCAGGACTGTCGAAAACTGCTAACGATCTGTCAATGAGCACTTCTTACAAAGCAAGCATAGGCCAATAAAAAAGTGTGCACTACAGAAGTCATTGTTATTGTAATTTACTTGCACTGTAGGTCTTCCATAAGAATGATGTACCTGTGCAAGCTCTGGCCCTGAATATTTCATTATTTTGCCACCTTGAGAATTGTCATCCTTATGGCAGGGGGATCCCTCTCTTACAGTCGATTTATCTGCAACCCAACGTTGTTATGGTAAGCGCAGGAGAACTGATTACTTGAAGAATCTGAAAACAACATCAGATGCAATTACTTGAACAGTCTGAAGTCACAATCTGGAGACAACATCCAGAGGCAGATTACCGAGTATCTGGATCAGCCGAAACCGCTGCATCTCCTCCATGAACTCCAGGTCTCCAGCTGACCCATGGCACGACAGGTACGAGACATCGAAATCGACGGCGGCGGCGTGCTCTACCGTTTTGCTAGTTTCTAGGTCATCTAATTTTCTTATGTCTAAATCGGTTATTGGTAAAACAATTTCAATTTACTAATCGAAACACAACTATGTGTACTGATTGTTTTTTGCGTTATATATCAGTAGTTTCTTTAAAAGAAATTAGACCATGTATGTTACAATGAACGGGACAAGGAAATCAGTCGCCTCCTTCCGAGTCGCCTCGTCGCCTCCTTGGCCGCGGCGTTGCGCATCACGCACACCGCGCTAGCAGCGCCTCCATGGCCCATAGCCTCCACCTCCGATGTCCCGCATCACGGCTGCGGCGGCATCATGCGCCATCTACTAGAGCACCTCCTCCATTGGCTGCCGGGCCACCTCGCCTTCACGCTCGAAGTCTATGTTGAGGTGGCACCAGGTGTCGCCACATGTCCTTGAGGTGGGACCAAGTGTATGTCTTGCGGCGAGGCATGGCTCGTGAGGCTTGGGTTCTCGCCTCAAGCGAGAAACGCCTTGGCCCTGCGTGGGAGTTTTCTAGCCATGAGCCGTCCGTGATTTATAGTTCACGACGGGAAATGTCTTGGCCCCGTGCAGGGGTTTTCTGGCCATGAGTGGGAAACGTCCATGGCGCGCGCGGGGAAACAGGAGCCAGCGATGGCGGGAACCCACGAGCACAGGGAAACAAGAGTCAAAATGCAGCCATTGGACGCACCCGTAACTTAAACGGATGGTAACTCAATTTTTGTTCGTGGGCCGACCCATTCAGACAACTGACCATTTTAACAGTTTTGTTTTTCGGCCTGGGGGAAAATGATGAGATTGCCCGCATTCCTTGCGATGAGCGATGGAGTGCTGATCGAGCAACTGCCATGGAACCGGGAGGGCTGGGCGGGCTCGCCGCATGACCTAGGTAGCACATGAGAGAGTAGCTTCTGTACGGAGTATGCCATTGTACGCGGTTCAGGACTTGAGGTGGTTGCGTCGTGTGCGTGGCGATGTAACGTAGAGCTCCAGCAAATATGCCGTTAGAGTACTGCCGTCCCGCGTCACCATGGCAAGGATTGAGAAGCATTTAGCAGCAGGAAGAGTGACAAAGCATGCGTTTGTTAGTTATGCGTGTTTGGATGATGCTATCCTGTCTGCATAGCGTCCGTGGCAAGGTTTTCGTGACAATGGTCAGGATGTACATGCTCGATCAAGCCGCGGCAAAATCTGAAACTAGTGCTTCCCTGTCTTAAACGCCTCAGGTTTATCAAAATCTAGATAAATCTATATACTAAATAATGTTTAGATTCACCTAAATTTTGACAAATTCAAGACATCTATTTTAACACAAAGAAAATAGTATATTAAAAAGTATAGCTACTCAGTGATCACTCTGAAGAAAGGTACTTCAACAACAAGTCAACAGCCATGAGACTGTACAAACGAGAGAGACGTTTTGCCGCAACGTCATTCAGTCATCTTACAGACGAAGCCAAGCGAAGCTGCTCTATAGCCAAAGCCTTCATGCTCTCAGAGTCCCATTTATCTGGATATTTTTGTGCATAAACCCTGCTAGGCCTTGTTTGATACTAGTGTTTTTGTGGGGATTAGAGGAGATAATTCTCAAGGGGATTGGATGAAACCCCTACTTACACCCAAACCTCTTCAATCCCCCACAAAACTCAGATCCCCACCAATCCACTAGGGATAGTGTATTGGATATAGAAAAAACACACTAAAACTTGGGAGAAAAGTGAGGATTAATGGGGATTGAATCAATCCAATACTACTCTAGAACCAAACATACTATATTTATTTAAAGTAAGTGTGGATTTGGGGTTTGCTAAAGATTATATTTACTCTAATCCCCACAAATACTCTAGAACCAAATAAGACCTTTATTACTCAGCTCTCAAGCCCCAACCACAAATACTGCAGTGCAAAGAGAGGGTGAGGGGGCTGTCTCTGTCTCTGTTTCTGTCTCTATTGCTGCCTATATCAGCTAATCTACCGTGCGAAAACAACACCTGATTAATTTAGTCAACCGATCCACTGCAAAAGGAGAGAGACGTCGGTCTGAAGCTTCCCCTGCCGTGCCGGGAGCGGGACCCCCTGCGATGCGGTGGATGGGCAGAAAGCGGCAGGGGAGACCGAAAGCGAAACAGTGAGATTCCTTGGACAACTGTCTCCTGCTGCTGCTGCCGCCGTATGCCCCGACGTGACCCCGTCGGTCGACTTTGCCTTGCTAGCTGCTCACCAAACCCGGATTAGTGGCGCTGTCAGTGCACTCTCAGGGCCGGGTGCACTGTCGCCGACCGACTGCTCGCCCGGAAACCCGGCCTTGTCTTTGCGGCTCCGGTGACCGCCAGTGAGCGCGGGGTGCAGACGCCGTCGTGGTTTAGTAGTGCGGTGCGTGTGCGCCGTGCAGTCACGCCGGACACCGGCGCCGTGCAGGCATCATTGCGGCCCCAAAAGGAGGCGGCATATGCAGAGGGTTCAGACTTCACACCAGCACCGGTCTCTGTCTTTCCACATTTTCCAACTGATGGACGGCGGGCGTGCCTGTTCGCTGTTAGCTATTAGCTATGATAAACAATTAACTACGTACTCCCTCCGTTTAGAAATATAAGATGTTTTAGGTTTATAAATGAGATGTATCTAGACTCCTTTTAGAGTCTAGATTCGTTTGAACCTATACACTAAAACGTGTCTAGATACATTTTCTTCATAAACCTAAAACATCTTATATTTCTAAACGGAGGAAGTACAAGCTAGTAGTGTATTAACCTCACGTTTGCAGACAGAGGTTTGCCACTGAAGCTGGCTGCAGAAGTAAGCAGACCGAGGAGAAACACCGCACTTTCTCAAGTCTGAACTGAAGTGGGCGCCAACCCCACTCGAAACGATCGAGAAGCTGCTACTACCAGCCCCAGCAGGCAGCCCTGGCCAAACCGCAATGATGCATGTCCCGTACTCCCGCCCGTCCATTTCCATCTACCCGTCCAACCAACGACCCCCAAGCACTTCCTACCCAAAAGACACACTCCGCCCGGTTTGGCCGCCAACCGTTTGCCAATCTCGGTTTATACCACTGCAAAAGCTGCAGATGCTTTCGCAAAAGGCTGCAAACCTTAGTTTACAATAGTACTCAGTTATTTGATTCAGTGCTATTTAAATTTGGGCGAATAGATTTGGAGATCTGTCTGCTGTGATGAGTGCACGTAATTATGCAGGTTGGAGGAGATCATGCATAGTGTATACCCAAGGGGGGGGGGGGGGGGGGGCAGGGAATGAATAATGGACATTCCCTGATTGCTTTGACTTGCAAGGGTTCAGATAGATCACAGATCGTACGCCACACACACACAAAAGATGTTTACTTATGTGACGCGCTATAATTGGCTTGCTAATTATGTAGGTAAGGTAAGACAAGCGGTCGACACGGGTGATGAAAGAGACCACTAGCACGCATGATCGTATCATTCCCCGCTTAATAATTGAGCGAGGGTCCATTTATCATCATCTTGATCATCACATACTACGAATATAGCATCGGGAGTACTTAGAGCTGATGGACAATTATGTACACATATTTCTCTAGTATAATTTTTTCTAGAAGATCTAACTCGACGGCATTCGGCAATTAATAATAGTGGCGTTATATATGTTGGTATTTCTCTACCAACTTCACCGGGGTTTTCTATGAGACAAAAGATGCCGTTTGGCCGCTTGTCATTGCAAGCACTACTAACAGATATAGAAACCCAGCGGCCATTTTTGGTGAAGCAAGTGCGACCAATTGAAAAGCTAACCAGCAACTAGACTAGACTAGTTTGCAAAAAGAAAAAATAAACTAGACTAATAGACTACTCCAAGTTTCAGGGCTTAAGGCGTTCTCGTTTTGCGTGTTTTTTCTTTGACCAAGAATTATTCTTTTTTCAAGGATACATCTTGGGAGACGTATCGTTTTCATAGAAGAAGGGCCAAGAGGCCAGTTCATTACAACACGCTGGGACACATGCGCCCCGAGCGCAACTCCACGCTATTAAGACAACAGCACACATCTCCTATCCAACTACTCGCGGCATCTCCACTGATCTACCTGCCCTAACAGTCGCGGAGAAGTCATGCAGTCCTACAGAGTCCTGCCTCATCCTGAACTCTTCGGATAACCGTAACCGCGGAGGGAGTGCCTCCCTCAAAAACTACATCGTTTCGGTGTCGCCAGAGCGACCAGCATACCAGGGAGATACCTGTCCAGAGGTCACGCTCACGGCCTCTCCCACCACGCCTCCCCTGGAGCCACGCCACAAGTCTCGTGTCCTGTGCAGGCATCCAGTGGCTCTTGCCCCACCAGCTAAGGCATGCGGCCCACACTTCTCGGGCCAGAGTGCAGCCCATCAGGAGGTGATCGATGGTCTCTTCTCCTTGGTCACAGAGTGGACATGCCGCTGGGTGCTGAAGCCCACGTCTCCTAAGCCTGTCCGCTGTCCAGCATTGTTCCTCACTGCGAGCCACAGCGACACTTTACAGCTGGCGGGGGCACGTGAGCGCCAAATCTGCAATGCTCCCGCCATGGAGGTCCGACCAGCAAACAGGGCCTGGTAGCAGGATTTGGCCGTGTAGCATCCGCTCGGGTCCCAGCTCCACCTGAGGACGTCCTGCTCGCCCACAATGAGGGTGGTCCCCTCAAGTCGGTCCGCCACCTCGAGGAGTTCCCTGATGGACATTGCATCCAGGTCGGGGGAGACGTCATGAAGCCACCCCCCATCCACACCCTCCCGAACCATGCGGGTGCGGGCTGCATCTGCGGAGACAGCCTTGAACAGGCTCGGTGCAAAGTCGCAGATACGTCCATAGCGAAGCCATCTGTCTGTCCAGAAGAGGGTGGTGGCTCCGTCGCCCAATACTGAGGTTGTGGCCACTTCGAACAACTGTCTAGCCGGCCTAGGAACCCGGATGTCAAGCTCGCTCCAGGGTCTATCCGACTCCACCCTCTTCAACCATAGCCATCTTGCCCTAAGTGCAATGTTCATGAGCCGCAGATTAGGGATGCCCAGACCCCCCAGCTCCTTGGGCATACATACCCTGTCCCATGCCACGAGGCAGTGCCCCCCGTGCACATCCTTCCTCCCTTTCCACAGGAACCCACGAATGATCTTTTCGATGGCTGTGATTGTCTCAATAGGGATGTCGAGGGACATCATTGCGAAGACCGGAATGGCCGAGAGCGTTGTCCTTACGAGCTCCAGCCGCCCACCTCTGTTGAGCATAGAGGCCTTCCACGATGGCAGCTTGGCTGCCACCAGATCGACCAGGATCGCAATCGGAGGTCGTGAGGTCTCCTCGTGAAAAGTGGTAACCCCAGATATCGCAGCGGAAATTGCGTGATTGGGCACTGCAATTCCTGGGTCACCCTCGTCATGTCTTCCTCAGAGCATCTGATCAGATTGGCCGAGCATTTGGCAAAGTTGGTAAGGAGGCCGGATGCAGAGCCGAAATCCTCGGTAATCCCAGTCAGCACTTGGAGATCCACTGTCGTCGGCCTAAGGAAGACGACCACATCATCCGCGTAGATTGACGTGCGATGTCGCATTCCCGAAGTCGCCAGACGGGTGAGCAACCCCTGGTCCTCGGCCGCCACGACCATCAGGTGGAAAACCTCCATAAGCAGGATGAAAAGCTGCGGTGAAAGGGGGTCCCCCTGCCTTAGACCCCGTCTGTTGGCGATCCTCGCCCCGGGGCAGCCATTCAGGAGGACACGAGTGGAAGCCGAGGCGAACATAGCACATATGCAGGTGAGGAGGCGCTCCCTAAAGCCTAACTTCCTGAGAACCTCGAGCAAGAAAGCCCAGTCCACTGTATCGAAGGCCTTCGTGATGTCGAGTTTGAGCAACACTGCGGGGGTCTTACTGGCATGCAGCTTGCGAGCTGTCCCTTGCACCATCATGAAGTTGTTGTGCAGGCACCTTCCACGCACGAAGGGGCTCTGATGCGCCCCCACTAGTTGCAGGAGGATCGGGGAGATGCGGCTCGCAATGACCTTGGCGACCCATTTAGCAAAGCCATGGATGAGGCTGATCGGTCGGAAGTCCCTGATTTCCTCAGCACCCTGCTTCTTGGGTAGGAGTGTGATCAGGGCGCCATTGACAGTCCCAAATCCACGGCAGTCCAGTCGAGAGAGTGAGTGGAAAGCCTCCATGACATCATCTTTAATGATGCGCCAACAAGTCACATAAAATCGTGCAAAGAAACCATCCGGGCCCGGGCACTTGTCCAAAGGCATGTCCCGAATGGCTGCCAGGACCTCGCTCTCTGTGAAGGCCCCGTCAATGTGCTGGAGGTCCATGGACGGGAGACCGAGGAAGTCTAGGTCCAGAGAGAAGGGACGCTCGACATCTTCCCCGAGGAGGCGTTCGAAGAAACTGTCCACGGCCTCGGCCTTCTGAGCGTGCTCCGAGATCCGGGTGTCATCCACCAACAAGTGACCGATGAAATTCTTCCTCCTCCTGTGGCTAGCGTGCGTGTGGAAGAAACGAGTACATGCGTCCCCTTCTCGAAGCCACAGAAGACGGGATCGCTGCCTCGCCAACGTCCTCTCGAGGGAGGCTAACCCTAGAAGTCGTTTCTTCAAAAGGCGGTGAAGTCCACGCTCTTCAGGCGAGAGCTGCCTACTTTCCATGGCGGCATCAAACCGAAGAATCAACTCTGTAGCAAGGAGAATCTGCAACTTGACATTGCCGATGAACTTTGAGCTCCACCGGGAAAGTTCCTTTGCCACAGACCGCAGCTTCGTGTCTAGCCTCTTAAAAGGGTTCGGCTCTCACTGATGCGAGGATCATGAGGTTTCGACCACCTCCATGAAGCCATCAACCTTGGGCCAGAAAGACTGAAATTGAAATCTGCGCCCCCTCTCCAAGTCGGGGGCAAGGCTGAGCAGCAGTGGGCAGTGGTATGATGGACCCGAGGACAACGCTGAGAGGAAGGCGTCGGGGTAATGAGCATCCCAGTCCACCGACACGAACACCCTGTCCAACTTCTCCAGGGTCGGTTGGTCGCGTTCATTGGACCACGTGTATCTGCGACCATTAAGGTAGAGCTCCTTAAGCTCCAGGTTTGCCAGGGTGCGTCGGAATCTGGACATCATGCGGCGATGGAGGGCACCCTGGTTTTTATCTTCAGGGTTGATGATCATATTGAAGTCACCTGTGACGATCCAAGGGCCTACGTGGAGATCCCGAATATCCTGAAGCTCCTGCAGGAAGGCCACCTTGTCAGCATCCTTCTGGGGTCCGTAGACTCCGGAGAACCACCAGCTATGGTCCACACCCGTCGATATGCGGGCGGTGATTGCATGATTGGAGTAATGCGGGTGGGTGACGGAGACTAAGTTTGATTGCCACGCAAGCAGGATGCCGCCACGGGTCCCATCTGCCGGAAGGAAGAAGAACTTATCAAGGGAGGGGCCAAGGCACTCCCTAACCACGCGATCAGTGATGACCGCCATCTTAGTTTCTTGCAAGCATACCACCGCGGCTCTAGCCGGGGCGAGAACCTGCGAAATTGCAAGATGACGCGCCGGAGAGTTCAGACCACGCGCATACCAAATACCAATGCAGAAGTTTGGATCATCCATTATTACAACACGGGGGAAAGCAAAAAGGGTTATCACGATTTGGGGACCACGTCAAATCAGACAAGACACTCCACTGGTGCGTCATCAAACAGGGGCAGGGCCTCCGGCAACCAACCAAATGCATTAAGCACCACGTGTGTCGCCGCTGGCGCAAGGGTCTCGCGAACAGGTCCAAGTAGGCGTCCAAAGCATCGTCCCCAATCACCTCGCCCTCCTGAGCGATCCCTAGCCGTGTGATTAGCGTGCGCTGCTGCTGCCGGATCGGGGTGCCAGGCGCAAAGCGGCCACGGATCCACCCACTACTCCGCACTGGGCCGGAGTACTTCCTCTTGTTCCGGCAGCGCTTGGCAGCTGGCCTGCTCAGAACGGAGCTGATGGGCTTCTTGCAGGCACCGCGGAAAGCATCTGTGCTCAACGGCCCAGCCGGTGTCGTGGTTGGGGCCATGTCCACTGCCCTCTGCTGCTGAGGCGGCTCGGAGTCAACCGGGGAGAGGGTGACAGAGAAGACGTCCATCATGTCCAGAACAGACCTCGGGGAGCCCGGCAGATTGGAACCAGAGCAGATACTGGGGGTCCTCCCTTCAGGGGATGAGAGCAGTCCAGGAGACGGCAGCTGGAAGCATCCGGAGCCTTCGGGCGAGGCGCACGGGCTCACGTCCAGGTCGGACACCTCCTCCAGGACGTGCCTGCCGTGCCAGCTCTGATCTCCAGAGGCAGCGCAGGGCCCACCACGGACAGAGCACGCGCAGGCCCACTCCCTAGGCCAGGGCATCCACGCATGCACCCGCCGCAGTCGCGCGCTCCCGCCACGATGATCGCTTCCACGCGTCGCAAGATGTTCCCCTCGGCGTAACCACCTGTTGGAGATATGCCCTAGAGGTAATAATAAATGTAGTTATTATTATATATCTTTGTGTTTATGATAAATGTTTACATTCATGCTATAATAGTATTAACAAGGAAACCATTAATACTTGTGTGATTTGTAAACCTAATTTGAAGTCCCTAGTATAGCCTCTATACTTCACTAGCTTGTTGGTTGATTGATGATGTGGTTTCTTTGTCATGAACATTGAGATGTTATCAACAACAAGATCATATCGTTAGGAGAATGATATGGTGGACATACTCCTATAGACAAGCGTAGCATAAAGATCAAGTCATTTCAATAGTTCAATTGCTATATGCTTTCTGATACATAGTAACCTAATTCCTTCGACCATGAGATCATGCATATTGCCTTTCTCGGATGGATGCTTTGATGTCATCAAACACCACACCGTAACAGGTGGCTATAAAGGTGGCATTGAGTGTTCGGAAAGTATTGGTTGAAACACATGGATCAAGAGTGGATTTGTCCATCCACATGACGGATAGATATTCTCTGGGCTCTCGGTGAAATGTCATCCAATTAGCTTGCAAGCATGTGACTTGGTCACAAGGGATCACATATCACGAACGAGAAAAGAGTACTTATCAGTAACGAGGATGAACTAGGTATGCGGAGATACCGACGATCATAACCTCGGATAAGTAACATATCGTGAGACAAAGGGAAATTGGTATCGTATGTAAGTGGTTCATTCGATCGCAAAGTAATCAGAAATATGTGGGAGCCATATGAATTTCCAGATTCCTCTATTGGTTATTGTTCGAGAAGTGTCTCGATCATGTCCGCATAATTCACGAACCGTAGGGAGACACACTTAAGGATTCGACGTTGTTTGAGTAGTTATGGTATTATGAGAAAGAGACCGAATGTTGTTCGAGTCTCGGATGGGATCCGGATATCACGAGGTGATCCGGAATGGTCCGGAGAATAAGATTCATATAAGGAAAGTCCTGCTTTGAGTAGCGGAATGATTCCGTGTTTTCATCGGAACATTCTAGAAGGTCCCGAATGTCCCAAGACCGGAGGGGGAAGGGTACATGAGTGTGTCATTACATATTGGAATGATTGCATCATGTACTAAGTATTCTTGTTGTCCCAAATAAAGGATTTATTTAAATCCTAAATTGAAAAGTCAAACGGCTAGTTTGAAAGTCAAACGCAGCTTTGGGAAGTGGGAAAAGAGGAGGAGAGGTGGAGGCCGAGTTGGAGGAGGGTTCCTCCCTTGGCCGGCGCACCTCCCTAGGGCCGAGTTGGGGAGGAACTCCTCCCTGGCCGCCAGCCCTCCAACCTATATAAGGAGGCGGGGCTCCCTCCTAGACACACAAGTTTCCTATCCTCTAAACTAAACCCTAGATCTAGACCCCTTTAGAGCTATTCGATTTAGAGCCTTCTAATTGGTTTAGAGCCCTCTAATTGGTGTGTCTAATTACTAGACCACTAATAGCCTCTCTCATAAGCTCCACCATACCGCACCGGCTTAAGGCGAAGCCTGGGGATCTCCTCTACCTCCCAGACCACGCGCCAGGTCTGCCGGAATCGCGAGGAGAGTGCTACAACCTCCGCCGCCTTTGGAACAAGGGAGAGGAAGGTCTTCGCGAAAATCGAACGTGACCGATCAATGAGCGCCATGGAACGCGCCGGAAGGATCGCTCACGCGATCTTGAGATCGGAAAGAGTACGACTACATCATCCACGAGAATCGCTCTCGTTAAACACTTTGGAATCTTCGAGGGTGAGTTATTCCATCGACTCGTTGCTACAATCTAGTAGATAGATCTTGGCTTGTTTGTTTGTATGCGATAGAAATTTTTGTTTTCCATGCTACGAACCCCTACAAAGGGTATCGAGCCGTGTCTATATGTAGATCTGCAGACGAGTAGAACACAATGGTCATTGTGGGCGTTGATACTTTTATTGTAGATTGCTTTTTGTGTACTTTGCATCTTGCGGCATGTTGGGATGAAGCGGCCGCTAACCTTACATGACATCGTTCATGAGACTTGCTCCACGCTTGACATGCAATTTATATTGCATAAGTGGCTTTATGGTGCTGCTTTCTCCTAGCATAGTAAAGATCCAATTTACAACGGGTGATCAACAATGCTAGTATCAATGTTGTGGTTCTTGTTCGTAAGTTAGAACGACACTTATTGAAAGCCCCAAACCACGTAAAATATGCAAAGAAAGTAGAGGCGCCTAACTTTGTTTTGCAGGTGTGCGATGATGTGATATGGCCATGATTGTGATTATATTTGATGTATGCAATGTTCCTTATTGTAAGTTGGCAACCGCAGGAGCCGTATGGTTGTCTTTAATTTACGTTAAGACCTGCGTGTCTATTCAAAATAGTTGTAATAGTTGAAGCTGGTGGACGACAACCATGAAGAAGCGCCATTGACCTTGATGCTATGCCGGTGATGATGGAGATCATGTTCGTGCTTGAAGATGGAGATCGGAAGCACAAAGAAGAAAGGCCATATCATATCACATATTATGAATTGCATGTGATGTTAATCCTTTATGCATCTTGTATTGCTTAGTGACGACGGTAGCATTATAAGATGATCCCTCATACACATAAATTTCAAGTTCTAAAGTGTTCACCCTTAGTATGCACTGCCAAAGCTTGTCGCTCAAGCACCACGTGATGATCGGGTGTCTTTGATTCCGCTGGTGAATACAACGTAAGCAAGCCAGATTTGCTTATGCGGAAGCTAAGGTTTGATCTTGACGAGCCTAGCATGTATGCAGACATGGCCTCAGGAACACGGATCGCGAAGGCAAAGCATGAATCATATATTAGATATGATGAACATGATGATTGTTCGCCATTAAAACTATATCAGCTCTCGTGATGATCGGTGTTGATATAGTGGATTTGGTTCGTGTGATCACTAAAACAATGTGAGGGATGTTGTTTTGAGGGAGTTCACCTAGTTTAATTTCATTAATTAATTTGAACTCAATTTATCATAAACTTAGTCTAAACTATTGCAAATATGTTGTAGATCAATGGCAGCCCTACCATCAATTTTAATGCGTTCCTAGAGAAAGAAAAGTTGAAAACAATGGAAGCAACTTGGATTGGTTCCGCAATTTGAGGATTGTCCTCAATTTGGTAATTTGACCTATGTGCTGGATGCACCGCTAGGTGACCCAATGCACTGATGCTACCGATGAAGTAAAAATGTTTACCTCGCTTCTAAGAATCAAGATCTCCATAGTTCAAGTGCTATCTTGTATGGTTTAGAATCGAGCTTCGTAAAAGATTTGAAGAGTCGATCCATATGATATTGTCGAGGATCTCAAATTAATCTTTGAGACTCATGCGGCAATTGAAAGTTATGAAGCTTCAAAAGTTCTTTAACCGCAAGATGGAAGAGGGTAGCTCCCAAGTGAGCATGTGCTTAAGATGTCCGGGCACGCAAATAAACTTCAAAGTTTGGGTATAGTGATTCCTAATACTTTGGGGGTTTACCGCATCCTCCAATCACTACCACCAAGTTACAAGAACTTTGTGATGAACTACAACATGCGTAACATGAACAAAGAGTTGCCGTAACTGTTGCTATGTTAAAATCTGCAGAAGTGGAGATCAAGAAAGAGCACCAAGTGTTGATGGTCAATAAGACCACCAAATTCAAGAAAGGCAAGTCTAAGCAAAAGGGACACTTCAAGAAGGGTGGTAAGAAAGTTGCCATACCGACGAAGAAGACCAAGGCTGGACCTAAGCCTGAAACTGAGTGCTTTTACTGCAAGGGAGAAGGTCACTGGAAGCGGAATTGCCCAAAGTACTTGGCGGATTTGAAGAACGGCAACATCAAGAAGAAAGGTATATCTGATATACATGTTATTGATGTGTATCTCACTAGTACTCGTAGTAGTGCACGGTATTTGATAATCGTTCGGTTGCTCATATTTGTAACTCAAACAGAGCTGCAGAATAAACGGAAGCTAGTGAAGAACGAGGTGACGATGCGCGTGAGGAAACGGATCAAAGGTTGATGTGATCGCGATCGACGCTACCTCTTCATCTACCATCGGGATTAGTTTTATACTTAAATAATTGTTATTTGGTGCCTGCGTTAAGCATGAACATTATATCGGGATCTTGTTTATTGCAGGCTTACTTGTTTAAATCCGAGAATAATGGTTGTTCGATTTATATGAGTAATGTGTTTTATGCACATGCACCTTTGATAGATGGTCTATTCATGTTGAATCTCGATAGTAGAAATACACATATTAATAACATTAAAGCTAAACGATTGAAATCAAGCGATAACTCGACCTATATGTGGCAATCGCTGCCTTGGTCACATTGGAGTGAAACGTATGAAGAAACTCCATTCGATGGACTTCTTGAATCACTTGATTTTGAATCACTTGAAAGATGCGAGGCATGTCCGATGGGTAAAATGACTAAGACTCCATTTTCAGGTATGATGGAGCGAGCTACGGACTTATTGGAAATCATACATACCGATGTGTGTGGTCCAATGAGTGTAGCATCGCCTTGATGGTTATCGTTATGTTCTTACCTTCACGGATGACTTGAGTAGATATGGGTATATCTATTTCATGAAACATAAATCCAAACTTTCGAGAAGTTTAAGGAGTTTCAAAGTGAGGTAGAGAATCAACGTAACAAGAAGATTAAATTTCTATGTTACGATCGTGGAGGTGAATATCTAAGTTACGAGTTTGGCGAACATTTAAGGAAATGTGGAATACTTTCAGATTGACACCGCCGGAACACCACAACAGTAATGGTGTGTCCGAACGTCGAATCGAACTCTCTTAGATATGGTTCGTTCTATGATGTCACTTACAGATCTACCACTATCATTTTGGGGTTATGCATTAGAAACAGCCGATTCACTTTAAATAGGGCACCGTCTAAATCCGTTGAAACGACACCATATGAATTATGGTTTGGGAAGAAACCTAAATTGTCGTTCCTTAAAGTTTGGGGATGCGAAGCCTATGTAAAGAAGTTACGGCCGGACAAGCTTGAACCCAAAGCGGAAAAATGCGTCTTCATAGGATACCAAGGAAACTATTGGGTATACCTTCTATCATAGATCCAAGGCAAAATCTTCGTTAAGAATGGATCCTTTCTAGAGAAGGAATTTCTCTCGAAAGAAGTGACTGGAAGGAAAGTAGAACTCGACGAGGTTGTCGAACCTTCTCTCGAATTGAGTAGCGCAAAGACCGAAGAAGTTCTGTGGTGCTCGCACTAATAAGAGAGGAAGCTAATGATAGTGATCATGAAACTTTGGTTGAAGTTTCTCAGAGCCTCGAGGTCAACGAGAAATCGTACACCTGCATTGGTATGATTCCGTTATGAATGTCATGTTGGTGGACAACACCGATGACCCCGAGACATATGAGGAAGCGATGATGAGCCCAGATTCCAATAAATGGCAAGAAGCCATGAACCGAGATTGGATCCATGTACGAAAACCAAGTATGGACTTTGGTGGACTTACTGGATGGCCGGAAGGTTGTCGAGAACAAATGGATTTTCAAGAAGAAAACAGATCGATGGTAATGTTATCGTTTATAAAGCTCGACTTGTCGCAAAAGGGTTTCGACAAATTCAAGGAGTTGACTACGAGACTTTCTCACCGGTAGCAAAGCTAAAGTCTGTGAGGATTATGTTAGCAATCGCTGCATATTATGATTATGAGATATGGCAGATGGATGTCAAAACAGCATTCCTCAATGGAGACATTGATGAAGAGTTGTATATGATGCAACCCAAAGGTTTTGTCGATCCTAAAGATGCTAACAAGGTATGCAAGCTTCAACGGTCCATCTATGGATTGAAGCAAGCATCCCGAAGTTGGAATCAACGTTTTGATAAGGTAATCAAAAGTTTTGGTTTCATACAAACTTATGGAGAAGCTTGTATTTACAAGAAAGTGAGTGGGAGCTCTGTAGCATTCTTAATACTGTATGTGGATGACATATTGTTGATTGGGAATGATGTAGACCTTCTTAATAGTGTCAAAGACTATTTGAATAATAGTTTTTCAATGAAGGATCTTGGCGAAGCAGCTTACATATTAGGCATAAAGATTTATAGAGATAGATCGAAACGCCAAATATCATTGTCACAAAGTACATATTTGGACAAAGTTCTAAAGAGGTTTGGAATGGAAGATAGCAAGAAAGGGTTCTTGCCCATGTTGCCCAATACGACCTTGAGTAAAACTCAAAGTCCAACATCGGCAGAAGATAGAGAAAGAATGAGTAAGACTCCCTATGCCTCAGCCATAGGATCTCTAATGTATGCCATGCTATGTACTAGACCCGACATTGCATATGCTGTTAGTTTAACTAGCAGATATCAAAGTGATCCAGGAGTGGATCATTGGACAATGTCAAAAACATCCTTAGGTACTTGAGAAGAACTAAGGATATGGTTCTTTCTTATGGAGGTGATGAACAGCTCGTTGTTAATGGTTACACCGATGCTAGTTGGAACACCGATCCGGATGATTCTAAATCACAATCTGGATAATGATTTATTTTGAATGGTGCAAAGCTATTGGAGGAGTGCAAAGCAAAGCGTTGTGGCGAGATCTTCAATGAATCGAATACATGGTCGCTTTGAGGCTTCACAAGAAGCGATATGGATGAAAGAGTTCATTACGTAGCTGGGTGTGGTTCCAAGTGCGCTGGACCCAATGTCTATCTCTTGTGATAACATGGGCGCCATAGCCAATGCGCAAGAGCCAAGGTCACACAAGAAGCTGAAGCATATCAAGCTGCGTTTTCACGCTATTCGAGAACATATCCAGGATGGGGATATAAAGATTTGCAAAGTACACACAAATCTGAATGTGGCGGATCCGTTGACTAAACCTCTCCCGAGGGCAAAACATGACCAACACCAAACTGCCATGGGTGTTCGGTATATTACCATGTAATCTAGATTAGATGACTCTAGTGCAAGTGGGAGACTGTTGGAGATATGCCCTAGAGGTAATAATAAATGTAGTTATTATTATATATCTTTGTGTTTATGATAAATGTTTACATTCATGCTATAATAGTATTAACAAGGAAACCATTAATACTTGTGTGATTTGTAAACCTAATTTGAAGTCCCTAGTATAGCCTCTATACTTCACTAGCTTGTTGGTTGATTGATGATGTGGTTTCTTTGTCATGAACATTGAGATGTTATCAACAACAAGATCATATCGTTAGGAGAATGATATGGTGGACATACTCCTATAGACAAGCGTAGCATAAAGATCAAGTCATTTCAATAGTTCAATTGCTATATGCTTTCTGATACATAGTAACCTAATTCCTTCGACCATGAGATCATGCATATTGCCTTTCTCGGATGGATGCTTTGATGTCATCAAACACCACACCGTAATGTGGTGGCTATAAAGGTGGCATTGAGTGTTCGGAAAGTATTGGTTGAAACACATGGATCAAGAGTGGATTTGTCCATCCACATGACGGATAGATATTCTCTGGCCCTCTCGGTGAAATGTCATCCAATTAGCTTGCAAGCATGTGACTTGGTCACAAGGGATCACATATCACGGAACGAGAAAAGAGTACTTATCAAGAACGAGGATGAACTAGGTATGCAGATACCGACGATCATAACCTCGGATAAGTAACATATCGTGAGACAAAGGGAAATTGGTATCGTATGTAAGTGGTTCATTCGACGCAAAGTAATCGAGAAATATGTGGGAGCCATATGAATTTCCAGATTCCTCTATTGGTTATTGTTCGAGAAGTGTCTCGATCATGTCCGCATAATTCACGAACCGTAGGGAGACACACTTAAGGATTGACGTTGTTTGAGTAGTTATGGTATTATGAGAAAGAGACCGAATGTTGTTCGAGTCTCGGATGGGATCCGGATATCACGAGGTGATCCGGAATGGTCCGGAGAATAAGATTCATATAAGGAAAGTCCTGCTTTGAGTAGCGGAATGATTCCGGTGTTTTCATCGGGAACATTCTAGAAGGTCCCGAATGTCCCAAGACTGGAGGGGAAGGGTACATGAGTGTGTCATTACATATTGGAATGATTGCATCATGTACTAAGTATTCTTGTTGTCCCAAATAAAGGATTTATTTAAATCCTAAATTGAAAAGTCAAACGGCTAGTTTGAAAGTCAAACGCAGCTTTTGGGAAGTGGAAAAGAGGAGGAGGTGGAGGCCGAGTTGGAGGAGGGTTCTCCCTTGGCCGGCAAGACCTCCCTAGGCCGAGTTGGGAGGAACTCTCCCTTGGCCGGCCAGCCCTCCAACCTATATAAGGAGGGCAGGGCTCCCTCCTAGACACACACAAGTTTCCTATCCTCTAAACTAAACCCTAGATCTAGACCCCGGTTTAGAGCTATTCGATTTAGAGCCTTCTAATTGGTTTAGAGCCCTCTAATTGGTGTGTCTAATTACTAGACCACTAATAGCCTCTCTCATAAGCTCCACCATACTGCACCCGGCTTAAGGCTGGGATCTCCTCTACCTCCTGCACCACGCCACAGGCCGGGAATCGCGAGGAGAGTGCTACAACCTCCATTTTCTTTGGAACAAGGGAGAGGAAGGTCTTCACCGAACGCAGTGACCGATCAAGGAGCGCCATGGAACGCGGCGCCGGAAGGATCGTCTACGCGATCTTGAGATCGGAAAGAGTACGACTACATCATCCACGAGAATCTGCTCTCGTTAAACACTTTGGAATCTTCGAGGGTGAGTTATTCCATCGACTCGTTGCTACAATCTAGTAGATAGATCTTGGCTTGTTTGTTTGTATGCGATAGAAAATTTTTGTTTTCCATGCTACGAACCCCTACACCACCCCCTCGGGATCACCACGTCTGTCGCCGAGTGCTGGTTCGAAAATGGGTGGGCCCCGTTCCTCGCCAAAAGGCAACTGGTCAAGGGGCGACCGGTCAAAAAGAGGATCGACAGCGAGGGCCCGCAGCGGTGTCTCGCGTCCGGCCGGCAGACGCTCCTCCTGGCGGGGCCCACCCTCCTCGACGTCGTCTTCCTCCTCGTCGTCTTCTCCAGCGACTTCTGGCCATGGCGTGACCTCCAGCGGGGAGTCAATGGCGACACGGCGGCAACCGCCCCAATCCCCATCAGAAGGACGGCGGCGCAACCCCTCTTCCGTGCGCGAAGCATGGGGCCTATGCCGCGCACCGCGCGAGTTCGTCCGCTCCCCGGAGGGCCTACCCGAACCTCCACTGCGCCCAACATCCCCACTGCGACCGCCGTCGCCACGGTCGGGTCTGCCACCATGTCCATCACCATCATCGCTGCTATCACCAGACCCATCGCCATCCTCGGTAAAGAGTTTTGGTATAAAACTACGTATCACTGGAAAGTATTTTTCAATACGAATCCAACGGTATTAATTATGTATAATATAATTAAGATTTTGTTACTCAATTCTTCTAAACTTTGCTTTGGAAAAAGTGTGCGTCTTAAACTGAGATAGTACGAATTATGATGCAAGTGATCTCTGTTCCATAGCAATTTGAGGCAGGCGGGGGGGGACTGGTAGGCCCACGGGGAGCAGCACCCAATAAAGCCACTCATCACCGTCCCCGAACTGTCCCAATTTTTGTTGACTTTTTTTTGTACCAGCACTAGCCATTTTCATGATTTTCTTCCACGCTCAAAAATCCCTCTTTCCCGATTATAAAGCGTTCTTCCCTTAAATTGAACATTCAGCTCCTGTTTTTGTTTAGTCCTAGGCTAGAACCAACAGAATATAAACTGGTCTCTGCACTGTCCGCGCCATGATTACGGTCGCGTATGCCACCAGAGGTGAGGTTACCTTCGGTCAGAGGCGCAACGGGACAGCGTGGTGCGCTCCTCCGCCGGTTCTTGTCCGTAACACAACGGGCTTGGGTGTAGTGTAGGCGGCAGATCAATCATGGTGGAATAGTACGTGCGGTACGACCATTTAGGACGTAGTAGGAGGGTGCCCTCTTGTAGCTAGGTGCGAATTCATGGTGTTTTGGTCCCAAGTGACACTCTCTAACCCAAATAATCCCTTGACCATTTAGTTGGTGTGGTTGTGGCATGTAGTAATTGCTACATTTGCCCGCCGGACCACAAATGGTTAGGCCATCTACAAAGCGGCTGCTCTAATTTACTACAAGTGTTAGGATTGAAATCCCAACTGTTTTTGACAGTTCTAGCGTTGTTCCTAGCTCTCTTTCTAGCATCGGCACATAGAGAAGGGCCACATACAGTTACGGTCACGGATATCCCGCATCGACCCGTGACACTCGATGCGATATCTCTAAGAAACCACACAATCAAGCGCGCGGCACAAGCCTAGTGGGAAACACGGCAACACGTAGTACATTGGATGACCTAAGATGTTATAATAATAAATGGAAGTAAACCTAATCGCTACAACGAAGTCCTTATCACTGAAGTTAAGACGACGCTCACGGGCTGATGAGGCATGCAACAAAGTTTCATTTAGGAGATGAATTTGTATGTGGCCCTGCCATTCTCATTCCATAGCCAGGCAGGATCATCAAAGTAGTGCAAAAGAAATTCGAATGCATGCCAGCATGGTCAAAGGGCATGTCACCCAGTCCATCATTGCACTCACCGGCAGGTGACCCGCCCTCCTCCAACCCAAACCGCTACCCCACCTCGCCCATGCTCCTTGTCCACCAACACCGTCCCACTGCACCCTTGGACCCCGCTTCAATAAACCCCGTAGACCAGAGCCACCACGCTCCTGCCCTACACGATTAGCGCCTAATCACCCCACTCCGCTTAATTAACCCCCACAAATTAGTAAAACTGAACTAAAAAAAAAGAGCACCGTTATTTTCCCGTCCCCCCCTTTTTTTTCTCTTTCTCTTTACACCTCTCTCCCTCCCTGTCTGCGCTTGTCCCCTCCCCCTCTCGCCGACCCATTCGATTCCTCTGCCCCCACCGCCATTTCGCCAATTCCGGCCGCCGCCTAGGGTTTCTCGCCCAGCTTCACAAGCCGTATCCGACAGTGTGCCCCGCTCCTGCCGGCGGTACGCGGCGTCCCGAAGAGGAGGAGGAGGAGGTGTGGGTCTGACGTCTGTGGCAATAAGGCGGGGGAGGCGGCGGGGTGGTCGCGGCGGCCGCGAAGTGGGTCCCGGGCAAGTGAGGTCTCGCGGAGGCGGAGGCTGTGGCTCTGGGACCTGGGGTTTATGAGGAGGTAGGAGCTGGCGCGGTTGCGGTGCTGAAGTGGCGGCGGCGGAGCGGAGGCGTAGGCAGCCATGTATTTCACCAGGCTCGATGACTCGCCCATGTTCAGGAAGCAGGTGAGCCGACTACTGACTCGTTGGATCTCGATTCATGGCGATTGGGGAGTCTCGCTAAGTCAGCTGGGAAGGGGGGGTTACTGGTGGTGAGTGGGGAGCGAGAAAAGCTTGCAGTTCTGGGCGTAATGCTTGGGCGCCGGTGGCTTCCGGATTGGGCTCCCGATGGATCTGTCTTTGTTTTCGGGCGGGTACCGATGAGAATGAGTAGAGAAACTCTGATACCTCTCGGTGTCTAGTTTTGAAATCGAGATTTGAAATTGAGCACCTCTGCCCGGCTCTGTGCTAGTGCTGTGCAGGTTTCTTATCTGTATCTGTTGTTTCTTGGTCTCTACCTGGTGAATACATTGCTATTAGTATTGAGTCGTAATATGAACATTTGAGTAAAGGTTCTGCTTCAGTTCCTGAGGACAACCGTATATTTTTGCACCGTTTAGACATTATTTTCCAGTTTCCATGCTTGTGTTTGGCAGGACAATGTTTGTTTGGATGCAATGGGATAGCAATGCTTGAAAATCGAGCAGCTCTGCCTGGCTCTGTTCTAATAGTCCCGTGCAGGTTTCTTATCTGTATTCTGTTGCTCTGTTGGTCTCTAGCTGGTGAATATATTTCTATTAGTCTAAAGATTCTATATGAACATGTGAGTCAAGGTTCTGCTTGAGTTCCTGAGGACAATCGTATGTTTTTGCATTGTTTAGATGTTGCCATGCTTGTGTTTGGCAGGCCAATGTTTGTTTGCACGCGATGGGGTAGCAATGTTTGCTTGTTCATGCATAAATTTGGTCTGTATTACTGGTATATGTCCTGTTTGTAACACAGGGGTTTGACAGGAAATAATCAGTTCATGCCTTCCCAACTGGGGTTTACATTGCTAGAACTATTTTATTCTTGTCAGTTGTGGATTTTGCTGGTTTTGCCTAATCACCATTTGTCATCTAGTCTACTAGATAATTTAATGTAATGGCACGAGGAACAGATTAAGAACTTTACATAATTCAGTTAATGGAGGTGTATTTGATATGATCCATGTCTGTTTCAACTTTTTTCCATTTTGTGTGCTCGACAGTATAAATTTTCCGTGCAGTTAGCCTTTTTGATGGCTGTTCTTGCGGTCTACAGTAGCAAAGTAATCGGCTTTTGGGGTTTTATGCACTCTGTTTTAAATCATTTTTTTTCAATAAATAGATGCAATCAATTGAAGAAGGAGCTGAATTGCTGAGAGAGAGATGCTTAAAGTTCCACAAAGGCTGCCGCAAATACACGTAAGTAACCATTGTTATCTCATTTAAATGACATTTTTTATTTATCAAGCCAATTCCATTCAGTAATTCGACTGTATTCTAATCTACTAATTAACTTGCTAGTTTCTAAAACTGTTTATTCTCCTAATTTATGTCTGCATGCTGCTATCTAGAGTTGAAACATTTACATTTGCCCTTTTATTTCAGTGAAGGGCTAGGGGAAGCATATGATGGAGATATTGCATTTGCAAGTTCACTGGAAGCATTTGGAGGTGGTCACAATGATCCAATCAGTGTTGCCTTCGGAGGTTAGCAACATAGTTCTCATTCAAGTACACATATTTAATGATGTTTTAGTTACATTCACTTCTCTTTGCTGTTCTTAGCATTCCTCTTGTTTTCATTCTTGTTGAAACTGGATACTTCCTCCAGCTATCATTTTGCCGTTGTTGTAGTCAGGATTTCTGATACCAAGATCATGATGAGTTTATTACAGTAGCTTCTTACCACTTTACCCATACTTTCAACTGAAATGTATTTGCACCACCATAAAGGTTAAAATCCCTAGTCCATTATGTAGGTAGTCACCATAAGGTTAAATCCCTAGTCCAGTTTGTAGGTAGTCAAGAGATGAAAGGTTTGAGTACTACACTTTCGATTTTCAGCTAGACTATTATTTTTTTGCTTTCTCTTGCTGCAACTTCAGTTGCATTCAGCCCTGAGAAACACCCCGGGCCACCTTCGTAGCAACAATGTCATAATGCCCGGGCCATGGCCCGGTTGTCCCGAGGCCTAACTCCCACCCTGCCTGAAATCCTTAAATTATAACTTTAATGTACAATGTGTACAACCCCGAGGTGACAGCTAAATGATAATGGGAGGGAGTAGTTTGCTTGTCTCAGGAAAAATTACAAGACATCATAATTTCATCAGATTTTTTTGGCAGTGATGTGCTTCTCTTATTTAATTCCAAACTTGTCTGTTCTCTTCTAAATTATGACATGTACCTCTTTTCCAGGACCTGTTATGACCAAATTTACAATTGCCTTGAGAGAAATTGGAACATACAAGGAAGTTTTGCGCTCCCAGGTAGACATCCATACGTAAATTTACTGTGCATGTGCCCTTTCGTTGAACTTCAACATTAGGTGGTGTAACTGTTATGTACTGTTATCATGTTATGGTAGGTTGAGAATATGCTAAATGACAAGCTGCTGCAGTTTGTGGACATTGATTTGCATGATGTGAAGGTACTGGCATAATTTCCTGCTAACATCTAATATATAAATTCCACTTTGGTGTGTATCTATCATTAAATTTGATAACATGTGCTCAGGATGCCCGAAAGCGTTTTGATAAGGCTAGCCTTCTGTATGACCAGGTATTACTTTTTTAAGGTTATGCCAAAATTACAATTTAAGCATTTCTTCAAGGTGATTTTGAACCTTGTATGGTTTCACTCTTTTGGCTGCAATAAGTAGTATTTGGTTTATCAAGAACAAAATGATGAGTTCTGTACTCTCCCGCTATCCTTTCTGTGTTGGTTGACCTTGTTCTGTCATGATTGCCAACTTTTACTGCAATCAGAAACAGTAGTATGTTCACCATTTTTATGAGAAAGTGGTTCATTGTAGCTAGTAAACTAATCTAGGGTATGCAGGTTCTGCTGTTTGTTGTGGGAATAATCTTACTGCACTGTAGCAAAAAATGTTACCTTTGTTTCGTTTCTACTGTTGTTGAGCATGTCTAAAGCTTGCAGTTCAGCACTTGAAAGTCGAGCTTATTTTCAGAAAGGGTCTTCTCATTGACTATTTGTTTTCTCTCCCAGGCTCGTGAGAGGTACTTATCCTTGAAGAAAGGCACAAGGGCAGACATAGCAACTGCAGTTGAGGATGTAAGTTCCTTTTCTTATTTGACCTCATCAAACTTCTGTAAGAACTAAGAAGATATGATCACTTCCTGTATCCTACTAACTTGCTTGTGGTGTTACCAGGAACTCCACAGCGCCAGATCTTCATTTGAGCAAGCTCGTTTCAACCTGGTAGGAGCAATGCTTCCCTGCACTATTCATTTTTTTCTGTTTTATGTATATGTACATTTGACATGCCTTTTGTTCCGCTTATATACTATGTTAATTTACAGGTGACTGCACTTTCAAATATTGAGGCAAAGAAAAGGTTTGAGTTTTTGGAGGCTGTTAGTGGGACAATGGATGCACATCTTCGTTATTTCAAACAAGTACTGCCTTGTTATTATTTGCATTTTGACATATATTGATTATGCACAAATGTGATTCACGCTTCATCGGTTGCTTTGTCTTCAGGGATATGAATTACTCCATCAGATGGAACCATATATCAATCAAGTAACTCTTTAACCATGACTTTTATTTTCAGTTTTGTGCAGTGCTACATTTGAATGCTTTATACAAGTAGCTTACGTAGTTGATGTAATACATATGGTTAATGAATATGCGGCATTTTCTGCCACTGATATGCCATTAATTATCCTCTGGATGTCATGTGCACATTCACCTTCAAGAAAATGACTTCTGAAGACCATTGACCTCTGAAGTTAGGGGCTAGATGTTCTCTGTTCCAGTTGTTTCATTGCTAAATTCTTTTTACGTTTGCTCATGCAAATTCTGCTCACATCTTTTTCTGGTTGCTTTTGTGATTTAATGAAGCACAATACATACTGAATCCACCAATTATCCATGTAGCTGCCTGTGTCTGTTTGTGTTTTCAAGATAACAAATGTTTGTTTTAACACACTATGGATTCTCCTTTTTTCAGGTTCTTGCTTATGCACAGCAATCGAGAGAAAGGTCTAACTATGAGCAAGCAGCTCTTGTAGAGAGGATGCAAGAGTTCAAAAGGCAAATTGATCGGGAAAGTCGGTGGTCACCAAACGGTATGACTGATTCACCTAATGGTGATGGAATACAAGCAATTGGTAGAAGTTCACATAAGATGATTGATGCAGTCATGCAGTCAGCTTCAAAGGGCAAGGTGGCTCATTATTGGTGACTTGAAAGTTTGCATTCATGCATGCAAGTAGCTGTACATTTGAACTAGGACATGCATGTTACTGAGACATGCCTACTTATTTTCAGGTTCAGACCATTCGGCAAGGCTATCTCTCAAAGCGATCTTCGAATTTGAGAGGTGACTGGAAAAGGAGGTTCTTTGTCCTTGATAATCGAGGAATGTTATACTATTATCGCAAGCAGACTAGTAGACCATCCGTAGGTCCTTTATTAAACCTATCAAATACTCAATTTGGCATGTTGTTTTTGACATTCTTAGGGTATTCGCATCATTCCATTAATTTTTCCTGTTTTTCATTTTGTAGAGCGGTTATTCCAACCAACGAAGTAGCACTCCTACTGAGCATGGCTCTGGGTTGCTCAGCAGATGGTTCTCTTCTCATTATCATGGTGGTGTACACGATGAGAAATCTGTTGCACGACATACAGTAAACCTGCTAACATCAACCATTAAAGTTGATGCAGACCAATCAGATCTAAGGTTCTGCTTCAGAATAATTTCGCCCACAAAAAACTACACATTGCAGGTATGTAGCGTAACCGGAACCTGCTGTCTATTTTTTTTACTTAGGCATAGAATGATGTTATATGACACCTGGGAAAAAAGAATGTTAGTATATCAAGGTTTTAATAGCCAACTCGCTTGCTGTCTAGTAAGTAGTGACATATACTTATTCTTGGGCAGGCAGAGAGTGCAATGGATCAGATGGATTGGATTGAAAAGATCACTGGTGTCATTGCTTCTTTGTTAAGTTCCCAATCCCCTGAGCGGGTTAGTGTTTAATGACTTCTGTGTATTTTTTTTCCTATATCCAGATTTGATTTAATTAACACTCATATTCTGTTCCAGCGTCTACTGTTGAGCCCCAAGGGCAGTGGCCATCATCGAACAAACAGTGAAAGTAGTTCTTTCAGCAGCTCAACAGAACTTGAGCATTCCATAAGTGAAGATTGTATGATGGAAAAGATCTCAGGAAGTGGGTATTTTGAGCACTCTTCTAGAGTCACACAGCATCACCGAACCAGCATGAGACCTGATAAGCCAATTGAATTGCTTAGAAAGGTGGTGGGCAATGATATTTGTGCTGATTGTGGTGCTGCAGAGCCTGATTGGGCATCCCTAAACCTCGGTATTCTTCTATGTATAGAATGTTCTGGTGTACATAGAAATCTTGGTGTGCATATATCTAAGGTAAACAAGCAACAATCTTGACAGTTTACACCTCCATAAGT
Organism: Avena insularis; assembly: GCA_023614405.1. NCBI lineage: Eukaryota > Viridiplantae > Streptophyta > Magnoliopsida > Poales > Poaceae > Avena > Avena insularis. Next base: position 385,804,323 of record CM042693.1, on the reverse strand, counting down.
CCATAAAAAATCGAAGTGTATATAGATTGTTTGTTCTGTATTCAGTTATGTAAGGGTACTGACTCTAGAAAAATACTTCTTTATATGTGTGCGATCCCATGTGTTTATGCAAACAAGAAACTTACCTGCATCTTTAATAGGAACATGGAATTTCGGATCATAGATTTGTTTAAATTGTCTGGTTCATTTGGACTACTTACACCCACCCATATTTCATAATCAAATCATAGATTTGGTGTGTCATAACAAGAAATCATCATTAGCGTGATTACATGCTGAACTTTACCTAAACAGTACCTTGTATTGGCAGGTAAGGTCTTTGACACTCGATGTCAGGGTGTGGGAGCCATCTGTAATCAATCTCTTCCAGTCTTTAGGCAACACATTTGCCAATACTATCTGGGAAGAAATGTTACCTGCAGCAAGCAGTGTTGATCATAGTGACACTTCGAGGTAATTTGGCGCTGTTTGGAACTATACATAATTTTTACAATAACCATTGCTGTATCATCATGCTGTTAACTTGCTACTTTTACTGTTTCGCAGGACCGATGAAATTGAGAACACATCAAATAGCTTGGTTGTCAGCAAGCCTAAACACTCGGATCCTATCGCTGTGAAGGAGAAATTTATTCATGCCAAGGTACTTCATAGTCCGCCTATTGTTTCAGTGTATTCTACTTGGTCAGCAAACCATTACAATCACTAATCAGCAGAATGCAATTTCATGAATCACATACGAGTTAGTCGTATGGGCAACATTCATTGAATAGAAGTGATTTGAGGAAATACAGGGGAGAAAACAGTTATTTTCTTTTTGCGTTATACAACCTCCACAAGCAAATCAAGCACTTTTGATACAGCGAAAAATTCATTTGAGAAGATGGTATTTCTATCTTACGTGGTCCAGAGGGCATTGGTTTTTGGGAGTGAGAAGGTAGAGAACATGGTAGGTGGACTTAGTGAGAGTCGTATGAATTTGTGCCAAGATGAACTATTTGGATGACTGCATCATAGTACTATTCATCGTTGATGGGATGACTGCATCTTAGTACTATTCATCATTGATGTGAAGTATCAGACATAACGTAAACCACTTTATTTTTGATGCTCGAAGCGATCATTTATTTGTTGACCGAAAGTTATTTAATGTGCAACATGCTGAGTCGTGTCTATTGCCTGATGATTGTTTCTTCAACATTCCAGTATGCTGAAAAAGATTTTGTACGGAGGCATAATATGGATGATGCTCAGCTAGCACAGCAGATGTGGGACAACGTAAGCTCAAACAACAAGATGGGGGTGTACAGTCTGATAGTGGGATCAAACGCCGACGTGAATCTAACTTACGGGCAGACATCATTCAATTCGGCTTTGACTCTTGGAAAAGCGCTTCTCTTACAAGAGCAACCAGCTTCTCCATCAAATGGTAGCTCTAGATGTTTTGATCGCGCCGCGCTTGAGAAGGTTTCTTCGAGGGGTTCTCTTTCTCCCGCGAGCACAAGCGCGCGTGTAGACGAGTCAGATGGCTGTGCTGAGGGTGAGGGGTTATCTCTGCTTCATCTAGCGTGCCATGTTGCGGACATAGGCATGGTTGAGCTACTCCTGCAGTATGGTGCGAGCGTAAATTCTACGGATGCTAGAGGTCGAACACCGCTTCATCACAGCATTTTGAAAGGGAGACGCGTGTTTGCCAAGCTGCTCCTTTCCAGGTATATGAATGCTTATATATCGTAGGAGGACTGTATTTCTGTTGTATGCTTTACATTTCCGTGTTGCGGTATGGGTGGAGACTTTAACTTGCTTGATTCTCGATGCAGGGGTGCTGATTCGCAAGCCACAGACCGAGAGGGTAGAACAGCACTACAGTATGCAATCGACAGCGGAACTATCGACGACGAAGAGATCCTTGTTTTGTTAGAAGACCCAGGTAGATAATCCAGTAGCTAGCCTAGGCAGAGACCTTTGGTTCAGCAGTATGCGCCTTGTGCTGCTGTTTCGACGCGCACAGCTCCAAGCTCGCCTTGCCCATCCATGATCCCAGCTTGTGTCACGAGAACAGCATTATTTATAGCTAGTGTGCCAGAGGCAGAGGCAGAGCCAGGACTCCCATCCTGGTTCCGGCCCCTTGTTTTAGCGTGAGATGATACCCCCTATGTATTTGTGGTTGCGGTGTGCAAGTTTTCGTCGGGTTTCATTTGCAGATGAGATGATGGACAACACTGTAAGTTTGTACATTGCGTTGGCCCCACCCTGGTTCGATCACAAGATGATGTGTATATAGTGATACCGATGTACCCATGAATATGATTTATGCAGGCGTTTAGTTTGGCCTTTGGGGCGAGGAGAAACAAGACTTGCTGTTGCTGACTCTGCACACATACTCTGTCTGTCCCAAACCTACAGGCTTTGATCTTGGTAGACAAAAACCTCTACATGAACTTGAATGCCATCAGCTCCCAACACTGCCTTCTGCACTGACGTCCCTGTTGCCCAGCAGTGTGCGAGCGTCTGGGTGACTGTGGAGCGAGAGGATATGTATGTGTATCTGCAGTGGCACACTCACGTAGTACACCACATGCTGTCCGAGCCGCTGACACATCCAATCATGCTTTCTACGAAGGCCTTCAGCGTTTTCCACTGTGCTCTCTCCTCTGTACGCGGAGCGACAGGGTTCAGGAGGAGAGGAGAGGACGCTGTCGAAGCTGTACATGCAGTAACATTGCCCGCGCTGCTCACGGCTGCTGCTACAGGATTCTGACTGGCGCTTTGGCCGAGACGATCGGCGGGTGACCCGACGAGGTCGTTCTCGCAGCCGGCGGTCCGGGGAGACGTCACGCGTCAGCTACAGGGGGGTCTCGCAACGTGACAATGTCAATGCCAAGAATTATTTGTTTTGAAGAAACCATAACATGTTTTCAGAGAACAAGTAGTATGATAAATGGTCTTTCCGAACACTCAAACGTAATTAAAAAGTATCTTTTCTGAAATAAAATATAGAATAGAAATCAGGAAAGAAAAAGTAGGAAAACTGAAGGAGAAAATATAAAAGAAAGGAAATTTAGAAAGAAGAAAATTCTAGATATTTCATTGCAAAATATGGGATACTATAAAATTAAAAAAAAATAGAAAATATAAACAGTAGTAAGTCTACTTAAATACATATTTTACATACGTCTGAATTCCGAGGTTTTCTAGAATTTAAAACTTTCAAATTCCATGGTTTTCTAGAAAGAAGAATGGTCTTTCCGGACACTCAAACGTAATTAAAAGTATAGTTTCTAAAATAAAAAAAATACAATAGAAATCAGCAAAAAGAAAAAGTAGGAAAACTGAAGGAGAAAATGTAAAACAAAGGATATTTAGAAAGAAGAAAATTCTAGATATTTCATTGCAAAATACAAGAATCTATTATATACTAAAAGCAATATAAGAGTGTTTTTCGAGGCACCACGAGTTGATCCACATCATCAAAATTAATTTAGCTATTAGATCTATAATTAATGGTGTAGATGTAAGCTGAGATTAAAAGATAAGTAGTGTTACGTAAAAGTAAACGTGTATAAAAAAGTCTTATGTCACGTTAGCTCCTTAGTCCGTCTCAGACTAAAATTAATATATGTACATGAAATACCAGTTCGATGGGCCTTTTTAAGAAACCAGTTCGATGGACCTTTAAAGAAACTCTGCCGGTATCTCAACAAAAAAGAGCTCTTCCATTGACTACACGGACATTGCAATTAAGATATATATCTTTATATAGCAAGCCTAAGTACGAATTGATATGTGCCTACGTGTGGATGAGCGTGTGACAAAAAAATATCAAAACTATTGATCAGTTGATCAACTCCATCTACAGCAAGCTTACTAGCTTTGTACTGTCGATGTTTGAACCAAATCGATCAGCTAGCGTGTCAGAAAAAAAAGATCGATCAGCTAGCTAGGTTAGTATCGTGTGTGTGCAGCGTGAGTGTTCTCGCGATTGCTCGACAACATATCTATCTATTATCTATTATTATATACTAAAAACAATATAAGAATGTTTAATAGAGACACCACATTAATCCATATCTATCTACAGTTAGATCAACGATTAAGATTTAGTCCATGGATTACGTGTTATGTACACCATTAAAAGTGTAAAGAGGGAAAACTTATGTCATGTAGGTATAAACTGATCCCATGCCTTTGCTAAGAATAGCCAACGATACACAAAATAAAAAAATGATCAATTTCCCAAACCGGATTACAACTTTATGCATGTATATGTTCACCCCGAGATCTTCCTCTCTCCGAATAAGAAAATCATCCAGCAGCAGCAATCTTGCAGCATGGGATATATTTATCGTTTTCTCCCTAGAATGGTAAATACATCGGTTCTCAAACTGAAGAGAGCCTGCGCCTTGGCTGATATGGTTAAATAGCTTAGTAGAATTATTTCACTACTATTCCTCCATATGATTAGAGAGTACATTTTAAAAAAATGATTAGAGAGTGTCTTTCGGCAAAAAAAATCCTTCCATCAAAAAAGAAAGAGTCTATATATTATATAAGAGGTGAATAGGAAATTTAGAATGTAATAGTAAACATATTCAATGAACATACTCTCTCCGTCTCATATTATTTTTCACATATTCCCTAAAATGATAAATTCATCGGCTCTCAAACTGAAGAAAACTTGCACGTTGTATCTGGTGTGGTTAAATAGCTTAGTAGAATTATTTCAATACTATTTCTCCATGTTATTACAGAGTTTATTCCGCCAAAAAAAAATCCTTCCAGCCAAAAACAAAGAGTCCATATACTCCCTCTGTCCGAAAATAAGTGACGTGAGTTTGGCCAGATTGGCATGTATCTAGACATTTTTTGGTATATGCATACATATCAATCTAGACAAACTCAAGTCACTTATATTAGGACGGAGGGAGTATTATATAAGAGGTGAACGGAAAATTTAGTTGTAACCGAAAAATATTTGATGAACATACTCCATCCATCTATATACACATATATTTAGAATCATTTTAATATGTAGATACATGCATATTTATAAGAATCCGCGACAAGTAGTATGTAACGATAGAGTATATGATTTTAGAGTCCCATGTCTTCCGGCATGAAAAAAGATTCCATGTTATAGAATCAGGTGAATAGAAAAGGCAAATCTGTAGTACCAAAGAAATTGAGTAGGACGACATAGTGGGTTATGATAATTTGTATATATATAGTAGAGATGAGAGTACTGAAAAGAGTCTTTGGCTCTCGATCACCAGTACTCCTTTTATTTAAAATATAAAAAACATATTTATAATTCTCAAAAATTAAAACAATTCTGGACATTGTTGTATCCCACAAGCATGTAAAATCACAACACTAAATTCTTAGTATTGCGGGCTATAGAAAAATGACAAAATCTGATAAATGTTGGGTATTTAAAAAAATGCATGTATAGTTCCACACTTTGTGTAGATCAAAATATAAATTATTTGAACTTAATATTTTATACATTTGTTAGAAAAACCATTGGCTACATCCAGATATTGTTTTCAAAAATATATGGAGCTTACAAATATGATTTTCGATTTTTTTAAATAGCAGGAGCACTGGTGCTCGATAGACAAAAATCTCAACACAGAACTAAAGTACTACTAATATAGAGAGCACAATAACATAATAGATAGATGTGTTTAGAGAATGGTTTATTTTTAAATCATGCAGTCATTTCTCTACATTAGTAGTACTACAAGTGAATTAACTTCTCAAATAACATTTTTTAGGTATTGTTGTTCAACCAATCTCAGAAGAGACATTGCATTTATTTACATAATAATGTTTCACACATTGTTGATAACCAAAGTGACTAAAGTATTATTTCAAAAATAAATTTCAAAGTGACAAGATTAGTAATTTTAGGGGAAAATAAAACATATTTTTACGAAACATTAAAATATGGAGATAATAGAATTATTTATAGAAAATAAAAATATATGCAACCAAGTTATGTCAATGGATAATTTTGCAGCTTATGTGTTATATCGGCAAATACAAACCAAAATTTATATGAGTGACATAATTCATAATCACTGGTACATTTCTATTAATAAGTTTTGTATTAAGATAATGGAATAGAAAAATGACATATCTCGAAGCCACACAATAAAACCGAGCATCGATTAATTAAGATGTAGCCATATTCATGGTAAGTGGTACAACAAGAATGAAAATGATCAAAGGGTGAAAAGTACCAAAGAACGAGGTACTAGAATTAGCTAAAAATATGACAAACTAGGGTTTTATACATATCACATTGTACAATATCGAGCAAAATAGTATCATTAATTAAATTTGGGAAAATAAATTAAATAGTCAAGATGTCAAAGAAAGAATGAATTTCAGTTATTTGGAATGTGTGTATAAAAAAGTTTAAAGTTAAATCGCGAAGATAGTGTGTCGGTATATAATACGTGAAATTTTTAGAATGAACATTGAACATTCATATTCTAAAATATGAATAATGTGGAAAAAAAATATTATGACATGAAAAAAATCTAAATTCACACTATATAGAATAACCCAATCAAATAGTTAAAGTTTTAACCATACCTTCAACTGCTTATAGAATAACCTAATCAAATAATTTGGGAAATTATTGTTTCTACGTTAAAATTCATCATCATATGTTTAAAAAAAAATAAAAGTTATCCTATTAAAGTACATATGATAAATAAAAGAGAGAATTGGTCAACAAAATCTCATGACAGACCAAAATATTTAACTAACTAAAAAAACTAGATAAGTTTGTATATGACCTATTAGTTTGTTAATAGTGTATAACTAATCATTGCTAATCTAAAGCTAGCATCCTTATTATACCATCACTAAACTTAGTAACTAAATATTAACATCATCAGACAAATCATAAGCATATAGGTTTTGTTGATGGACACAAGATTTAGTCTCTCACATTGAAGTCACATAAAATACATCCTATCTTTCCATATGTACTAATCTACTATCACCACGTACAAAAGGCGCATATAATCATTGATATATTGTTTTTATAGTCTTTGGCTCTGGATCACCAGTACTCCTTTTATTTAAAATATAAAAATCATATATATAATTCTCAAAAATTAAAACAATTCTGGACATTGTTGTATCCCACAAGCATGTAAAATCACAACACTAAATTCTTAGTATTGCGGGCTATAGAAAAATGACAAAATCTGATAAATGTTGGGTATTTAAAAAAATGCATGTATAGTTCCACACTTTGTGTAGATCAAAATATAAATTATTTGAACTTAATATTTTATACATTTGTTAGAAAAACCATTGGCTACATCCAGATATTGTTTTCAAAAATATATGGAGCTTACAAATATGATTTTCGATTTTTTTAAATAGCAGGAGCACTGGTGCTCGATAGACAAAAATCTCAACACAGAACTAAAGTACTACTAATATAGAGAGCACAATAACATAATAGATAGATGTGTTTAGAGAATGGTTTATTTTTAAACCATGTAGTCATTTCTCTACATTAGTAGTACTACAAGTGAATTAACTTCTCAAATAACATTTTTTAGGTATTGTTGTTCAACCAATCTCAGAAGAGACATTGCATTTATTTACATAATAATGTTTCACACATTGTTGATAACCAAAGTGACTAAAGTATTATTTCAAAAATAAATTTCAAAGTGACAAGATTAGTAATTTTAGGGGAAAATAAAACATATTTTTACGAAACATTAAAATATGGAGATAATAGAATTATTTATAGAAAATAAAATATATGCAACCAAGTTATGTCAATGGATAATTTTGCAGCTTATGTGTTATATCGGCAAATACAAACCAAAATTTATATGAGTGACATAATTCATAATCATTGGTACATTTCTATTCATAAGTTTTGTATTAAGATAATGGAATAGAAAAATGACATATCTCGAAGCCACACAATAAAACCGAGCATCGATTAATTAAGATGTTGCCATATTCATGGTAAGTGGTACAACAAGAATGAAAATGATCAAAGGGTGAAAAGTACCAAAGAACGAGGTACTAGAATTAGCTAAAAATATGACAAACTAGGGTTTTATACATATCACATTGTACAATATCGAGCAAAATAGTATCATTAATTAAATTTGGGAAAATAAATTAAATAGTCAAGATGTCAAAGAAAGAATGAATTTCAGTTATTTGGAATGTGTGTATAAAAAAGTTTAAAGTTAAATCGCGAAGATAGTGTGTCGGTATATAGTACGTGAAATTTTTAGAATGAACATTGAACATTCATATTCTAAAATATGAATAATGTGGAAAAAAAATATTATGACATGAAAAAAATCTAAATTCACACTATATAGAATAACCCAATCAAATAGTTAAAGTTTTAACCATACCTTCAACTGCTTATAGAATAACCTAATCAAATAATTTGGGAAATTATTGTTTCTACGTTAAAATTCATCATCATATGTTTTAAAAAAATAAAAGTTATCCTATTAAAGTACATATGATAAATAAAAGAGAGAATTGGTCAACAAAATCTCATGACAGACCAAAATATTTAACTAACTAAAAAAACTAGATAAGTTTGTATATGACCTATTAGTTTGTTAATAGTGCATAACTAATCATTGCTAATCTAAAGCTAGCATCCTTATTATACCATCACTAAACTTAGTAACTAAATATTAACATCATCAGACAAATCATAAGCATATAGGTTTTGTTGATGGACACAAGATTTAGTCTCTCACATTAAAGTCACATAAAATACATCCTATCTTTCCATATGTACTAATCTAATATCACCACGTACAAAAGGCGCATATAATCATTGATATATTGTTTTTATAGTCTTTGGCTCTCGATCACCAGTACTCCTTTTATTTAAAATATAAAAATCATATATATAATTCTCAAAAATTAAAACAATTCTGGACATTGTTGTATCCCACAAGCATGTAAAATCACAACACTAAATTCTTAGTATTGAGGGCTATAGAAAAATGACAAAATCTGATAAATGTTGGGTATTTAAAAAAATGCATGTATAGTTCCACACTTTGTGTAGATCAAAATATAAATTATTTGAACTTAATATTTTATACATTTGTTAGAAAAACCATTGGCTACATCCAGATATTGTTTTCAAAAATATATGGAGCTTACAAATATGATTTTCGATTTTTTTAAATAGCAGGAGCACTGGTGCTCGATAGACAAAAATCTCAACACAGAACTAAAGTACTACTAATATAGAGAGCACAATAACATAATAGATAGATGTGTTTAGAGAATGGTTTATTTTTAAACCATGCAGTCATTTCTCTACATTAGTAGTACTACAAGTGAATTAACTTCTCAAATAACATTTTTTAGGTATTTTTGTTCAACCAATCTCAGAAGAGACATTGCATTTATTTACATAATAATGTTTCACACATTGTTGATAACCAAAGTGACTAAAGTATTATTTCAAAAATAAATTTCAAAGTGACAAGATTAGTAATTTTAGGGGAAAATAAAACATATTTTTACGAAACATTAAACAATGGAGATAATAGAATTATTTATAGAAAATAAAAATACATGCAACCAAGTTATGTCAATGGATAATTTTGCAGCTTATGTGTTATATCGGCAAATACAAACCAAAATTTATATGAGTGACATAATTCATAATCACTGGTACATTTCTATTCATAAGTTTTGTATTAAGATAATGGAATAGAAAATGACATATCTCGAAGCCACACAATAAAACCGAGCATCGATTAATTAAGATGTTGCCATATTCATGGTAAGTGGTACAACAACAAATGAAAATGATCAAAGGGTGAAAAGTAACAAAGAACGAGGTACTAGAATTAGCTAAAAATATGACAAACTAGGGTTTTATACATATCACATTGTACAATATCGAGCAAAATAGTATCATTAATTAAATTTGGGAAAATAAATTAAATAGTCAAGATGTCAAAGAAAGAATGAATTTCAGTTATTTTTAGGAAAGTTTAAAGTTAAATCGCGAAGATAGTGTGTAGGTATATAATACTTGCCATTTTTAGAATGAACATTGAACATTCATATTCTAAAAGATGAATAATGTGGAAAAAATTATTATGACATGAAAAAAATCTAAATTCACACTATATAGAATAACCCAATCAAATAGTTAAAGTTTTAACCATACCTTCAACTGCTTATAGAATAAACTAATCAAATAATTTGGGAAATTATTGTTTCTACGTTAAAATTCATCATCATATGTTTAAAAAAAATAAAAGTTATCCTATTAAAGTACATATGATAAATAAAAGAGAGAATTGGTCAACAAAATCTCATGACAGACCAAAATATTTAACTAACTAAAAAAACTAGATAAGTTTGTATATGACCTATTAGTTTGTTAATAGTGCATAACTAATCATTGCTAATCTAAAGCTAGCATCCTTATTATACCATCACTAAACTTAGTAACTAAATATTAACATCATCAGACAAATCATAAGCATATAGGTTTTGTTGATGGACACAAGATTTAGTCTCTCACATTGAAGTCACATAAAATACATCCTATCTTTCCATATGTACTAATCTAATATCACCACGTACAAAAGGCGCATATAATCATTGATATATTGTTTTTATGGAAACAAGAATTACTATCCTATAAACTACAGAGGGTCAAAGATGTCTTCTGCACAATTAATAGCATGATATTTATGGGACTAAAACCATGTTAATTCTAATCGTATAATACAAATTTCTAGAGCCATAAAATATTTTTACACATATTCAGATGTTGCCCTCGGATCTGCGAGGGCCACCATGCTAGTACTATACAAATAAGAAAATAGAAAAAAGGAAGAGTAGCAACTCTAATGAAATACATATTTTTACATACTTCTTCGAATTCTATGGTTTTCTAGAACTCTATGACCGTAATGAATTTTAAAATTTTCAAATCGCATGGTTTTGTAGAACCTTATGACTGCTATGCATTTTAAAAATTAAAAATTCCGTGGTAACTTTGATATAATATGAAAGTTCCCCCCTTTTATTATTTTTTTGTTTTTCTTCACATTTCCCATTCTTATGGTAGGTTTTTGATTATTTTATGCTAATTGGGCTGTCACTTTGAACTACCACCACATGTTGGTCAAAGCAACCTTTGGTGGAGTTTTGGACAAAATCACGGACGTTTTGACACTTGAAAGAACAATGTATGTATTTTTAGTACTTGTCCTAGAAGAAATGGCTAGAGGAGGAAAGAAGAACATAAGTCAAACATAGCTAAATGTACTAAGTACAAATTTTATGTCAAGAAAACTCCGAGAATATTTTTTAGGTGAACTACGAAGGGCATTAGCCAGCCTAAATTATTTAAATTTAATACTCCGCCACGACGAATTGGGAGTAAAAGAATCTGGATACGACGACAAGCATACAACCACCACAACTAAAGGGAAAAGAAAGAGAAGACAATAAGCTCAAGTCTGTCCGATCTAACCAGTAACCACAAGCAAGCATGACTACCACCAAAGTGCTGGGTGAACGTACCAACAGTTTGTACTGTGGGAGTGGTAAAAGGAGAGAATAGTCATCTGCAAAACAACATACTACTGTAGTAACAATTGTCACTGACCATGACAAGTCAATTTTCTGTGGAAGCACAGTACGATGCGTCACGGAAAGATACAAACAAAGTGAGATGCGTACGCACGGAGCGCAAGGAGCACGTACACGAACATGCTAGCATGAATCGCCATGCCTCGACACGTACCATTGCCCAAGATTTCTATTGCTTGAACAGTGTTGGAAAATACAGTGTAGTGAACTTTCAGTACTAGACTAGTAGTACTGATGATCAACAAGTTGCATGATGCAGAGCATGCAAACATGCAGGGGTATATGCGACGAGCACGTGCTAAGAAATTTTAGTAATTCCTCGGGTCTAAAATACTTGTCGTCGTTTTAATTCAAATTTAAACTAAAATCACATTTATTACTAGTATTTTTTATTAGAGGGAGTAGTAGTACTACTAGTAGTAATAGATAACAGTGAACACGCATACAGTGTAGCTAGGTTGTCAAGTACGTCCATGACTATACTTGTGCAGGAGCAAGATGATGATACATACAGAGAACCTGTATATTCCCGTACAGTACCGTGTCAGAGACAGTTAATCAATGATCGAAGGAACATCGAGCATGCAACTAACGTGTTTACATATTTCACCATTATACATGTGATAAAATTGGCAACTGGATGACCGACTGCGCACTGGCCCCACTGAGTGTGGTCTTAAGATCATTTTCTGATTGTTCTTCACAAGAATCCCAATCACCATTTTTTGTTGTTGCAAACATCAAGAAAACAGAGGAAAACGTGAAATTATTTTTAGAAAATTCAACTACTTTGAAGAAACATTGAGGAAAACATAAAAAACCGAGTATGGAATATATATCTTTTAGGAAACCAAAACTTAATTCACTAGAAAAAAATTCTTGAAAAATAAAAGTTCACATGAGAGTTTAGGAAAAAAAGAGAGGAAATCATGCAAAAGAAAGGAGACTTACAAAAACAACAAGAATAATCGACAAACTAGTTGAAAATTATAGGAATATACAAATAAAACTTCAGTAATTGAAATTTCCAAGGTTTTTCTAGATTTTTCGAAAACACATGGTTTTATAGAATATTGATTTTACTCTTATGCATTTTGAAACCCCAAATTCTTGGTAACTTTTCTTTACAGAAAAACGGTAGCGAAAACTCCCTATTGTCTCATTTTCATTTTATAAAACAAGGAATAATTACAAGCACGGTCCAGGAACAAAATGTTCCTATAAAGTCCTTATTAAAGAAATTACAAGGTATGTATAGCCGTTCTTGCATTCCTTCCTTAAGGATTGGTTTTTCTCTATGCATATAGCTTAAAATCCTCTTTAAACAATCTAAAGCATTCTACTTGATTAATGTCATGTGCATCAAATATACCCCTGTTTCTAGGATTCCAAATATCCCAACATCCGGTGATGAGTTCTTCTTTAAAACATTTGAGCCTATATCTCTTTTTGGAATCCAGTAGCATATCCTTCCATGTATAAATTCCACTAAAAATCAATCCTCCACCATTTTTTGGCAACATCAATAGATTAGTATTAAGTTTTTCTTGAAAGTTTGATGTTTTCGCTTTTCTCCATATTGCGTTGTTTTCTAGTGCCACGTTTCCGAAACTACCACCACCACATGATCCTTAAACCACTTTGAGTGGAACAATGGACCAAAGCACGACATCCGAAGGACCACGACATAAAAAATTATTCCTTTAAATATTTGCAAAGTCTATGTTTAGTCCTTCAACTATTGTCAAAGCAAATGTTTGGTCCCTCAACTCCGATATAAGAAATTCTTGGTCACTCATGTGTTAAACCAATGCTTTTTTACCTCCATTGAATGTGGTCTTAATAGATGGTTTCCCACAAGTGAAATCCCATCCATCATAGAATCAGGAAAATATGATAAAATAGGGGTACAATTAATTGTTCTATCTTTCATTTATAAAATACAACTAATTTGAAAAGGGGGGACATACAAAAATCATGAAATTTAAAAAACATGTTTAAAAATGATATTTTAGGAAACCACAACTTAACTTGTCGTAAACAAGTAGCAAATTTACATGAAATTTAGGGAAAGACATAACATGAATAATGAAAGAGAAAATACAATGCAAAGGAAACCTAGTAAATAGAATCCAAAGAGTTTGTTGAAAAATTTGGAACATTATATCCATGTTCTTCTAGAATTTTACAAAACTACATGGTTCCATAGAATATTTAGTACTATTATGCATTTTAAAGTTCCAAATTCTAGGTTAATATCTATGTTTTCCTTAATTTTTTTATTATTTTTTGTTTTCTTCATAATTTCCATTGTAATGCCTTTCACTTATCATCAAAACCACGTTAAGTGGAGGAATGAATTAAATCACAAAAACTTTGACACTTAAATAACCAAGTTATTTTTATATTAGAGTCTGAAATGGACAAAACTTAAGTTTAGCAATAGTTAAGAGATATATTAAAAAGCCTTTTAGATAAGACCTTTTTTTGAAAGAAATGCAGTAGGGAAAGCCCATACAATTGTTTTTGTAATAATAAAACCCAAATTTGCAGCTATGAGGATTTGAACCTGGGTGGCTGAGTTGTACATCCACTTCCCTAACAAAGTGAGCTAGGCTTACTTCCTTTAGATAAGATCTATAAATTAAGACACACATTTACATGACAACTTAGGGAAACACATAATAGGAGTAATGAAAGAAAATAAATACAATGCAAAGGAAACTTAATTAGATCAAGAATATTTTAGAGACTTTGTTGAAAAATATGTGAATCTTGTAAAAGTAAACAATAATCAGTAATAGAATTGCATGATCTTCAAGACGTTATAAAATTCCATGGTTCTATGGAATATTTCTTACTCTTGCGCATTTTAAATTTCCAAATTATGTTGCCATTTAGTAGGTTAATATTCTAATTTTTCCTTATTTTTTTTGTTTTTTCTTCATAAGTTCCATTTTAAAATGCTTTTGAGTTATCTGCACTACAAGGAAGCAAAATCACGACAACTTTGATAATTAAAGAACCAAAGGGTTTTATATTAGGGTTTGAATGCCAAACTTAAGTTTAGCAAGAGTTGAGAGATATATTATAGAACTTCTTTAGATAGGATACATGGATAACCTTTTTCTAGAAGAATGATTAGCTAGAGATTGAGAGTAATTCATATAATCTTGATATAATATATTTTCTTTGTTGAAAAAGCTAGAGGAGGAAAGGAGTAACAGGCCTGGCAGATCAAAATACGGCAGACGGCCGGTGAGAAATTCGAGAATAGGCAATGACAAAATAAGGAATCGAAATTATTACTGGCTGCAGTGTCGAGTCAATTTTCTGTGGAAGCACGGTATGGTGCGTCATGGAAAGATACAAAATGAGATGTGGGCCGGGTGCACGTACGCGATCGAACAAGCAAGCAAGCATGAATCGCCATGCCTCGACACGTACCATTGGCCAAGTCTTCTCGTGCTTGAACAGCGTTGAACAAAAACAATAGTAAACTCTCAGCAATAGTACTGATCATCAACAAGTGGCAGGATGCAGGATACATATGAGTCCTAAATCTGCTCTATAATGTAGAACGTTTTGGTAAACTAAATTATGAAATGGATGTAGTATGTATTAATGATTTTCAGTAGTAGCTACATTGAACAGACATCTTTCTTCTTTGAAAAGAATGGTGAACACGCATACAATGTAGGTCTCAATTCTCGCCAAAGTACCCCCGTTCTATGCAACGAAACGATGCATAATTTTTTTATCGAGTTTTATTCAACAAAGATCGGGCAAGAGTATATATCAAACATCTTGATGTCACCATGCAACACCCGCCTAGGTGTCGAGGGCATCACCGAGCGAGTCAGCACTGGCGAACGGGGAGCACACATCCAATTCAGTAGACCCACAACTTCACACGGTCCAGAAAGCCGTCACCACCACCGCCGTCGGCACTTACCCATCTTTAGGAAAGAGATCCGCATAGTCCTCACTAGCCCGCGTCGATGGTGACCCACACCCTACGCGACTCCACCATGACACGTCAGTCGTTGTCTAGACCCCGCTGCGCCAAGGTACCTATATGTTCCTAAACAGTAAAGTGCGAGACAGTTAATAAGTAACCGATCGAGCATGTATACATATTTCACCATCAGACATGTGATAGAATTGGCAAGTGGCCGGAACGATCGATGGCACCAGGCCTGCTGGACCAAAGCAGCGATGCATGCATGCAAGCAGTGTCGAGTGGTCGGCGGTGCACGTACACCATTGTACATGCACGGTACCCCAGAAGAAGGAAAAACGTAATGCATGGCCCCTACAACCTAGCCATATCTAGGGCATGCCACGCCTTAATTTCTGTTAATCTCTTATACTGTGGTCGTACTCCATGTATGTAACTTGGCATTGCATAGTCTGCATATATAGCTCCAAAGTTCCACGAACTAGCTTGCAGACCATTCAAGATTCAGCTGCATGCATATATGCCTATATATGCAAGCGTCCGTCCAGGTCGATCGGGCCGTTGTACCAAACAACTGTTTTTCCTAGCCAAAGCATACATCGCCTACATCGTACGTACTCCCTCCGTCTGCAAATAAGTATACTTCTAGCTTTGTTTTAAGTTAAATTTTACTATGTTTGACTAATTTTTTAGGACAACGTACCAACATTTATGACACTAAATTGATATTATTAGATTTATTTTTAAATCTAGTTTCATAATATGTCAATATGATATAATATATGTTTTTATATTTCTCTATAAAGTTGGTTAAATTTGATAAGTTTTGACTTAGACAAAAGCTAGATGTACACTTGTTTACGGACGAAGGGAGTACGTACGATCAATCGTTACTTCGTTATCAGGGCTGGGGAGAGGATCAGAGACAGACAGAGGCCCGGCCGTTGTCAGAACACATGAAGTTACTATGCATGGGGTACGTATTGGAAGAGGTATAAAGTAAAATTAATGTACTACATGTATCTTTAATTCTCATGAAAACAATTACAGACGTACGTACGTAGTTTCGAGGATTTATGAGTCTACTTCTCGCTGACATGTGGGGTCCTAGGAAAGTTGGACGGATTGCTTGATGAGGACGACCGGACTACTACCTCGCAAATCCACTTGTTTCCTACCACGAATGCGGATTTTGCGTATGTACATAGTTCCTCCAAGGAGCCTAGTCATATTCTTTATCATGCGCATGTCCATCTTACAACGATGTGTCATCTTGCAATTTTTGTGTGCAAAAATATGATCGTGTCTGTCCTACGTACAACAAAAGGACAATCACATGGACCAAGTTGTGAATAGTATATGCAATCGAGAGGTTAACACCCTAACACGTCTTTTTTTAGAGTGCATGTTCTCAGATATTTGCACCAAATTTTGCGTAATGTGCCGCCTGTTAGAAATGACGGACTAAATTCTTTGACCTCTCAAAGGCACATCGGCAACTACGACTTTCCGCTGCAACCACGACGACTGCTCCATCTGCAAACAATCAATATGTGTGTTCTGCTCCGATTATACTGTTTAAACGTGTTTAGCGAGTACATGTTTTCCAACTTCTATTCATTATGTTGTCAAACACATCTATTATGTTTTTTTTTTGATAAAGACCATAAATTAATATCATGAAAATACCAATCACATCCGGCGTATGTAACAACATATGCACACAATCTAGAAAAAAGAAAGAAAAATTACAAAAAAAGAAAGAAAAGTCCCGCTACATTGCTCAATTCCTTGTAGCAACGACACTAACACCACTGAAACAACATCAGAAGCCCAACCTCTCCAATAGCGACACCTTCAAGAAGAAAACAATGCACAATTGCTGTTGTCGCCTGATAAAAAATAATAGGTCTTCATCCTGAAGAAAGTCTTTACTCACAAAATAATACCTTCAACAAGATCATTCTCTGTCACAACCAATTAAAGTCAGGTCTTGCATTTTCATCATGGAAGATAAGACTGTGAACTCCTCTTGTGTTGTCGTCCCCACAAACAGCCATTGTTGCGAGTCAAAGATCACCAAGCCAGTTCCTCATCACCACAAAGACTCAAATGACCATCGCTGGCCTCATGTTCCTCCTTTCATGACATCCTCCCCATTTTACTTCACCATAGATCACCAAAGACACACATGATGATAACAGACAATAGAACTTCGCAACTCTCACTCTAAGAGCAAACGGCCAGAAAAAATCACGGGTGCGCACGAACGAATACCTTTCGACCCAGCAATCTCCAGACATGATACACCCATGGGAATTGGCAAGTGCAACGAGGAGAAACAAAGAAGGGAGGTCTGCAGACGGCGCTAGGGTTCCGCCCCCATTGTCGCCCTGGGGTGCCACATGTGTTTTTTCCGACAGGTAGTATTTGAAATTTTTATGCTTTATACTCTAGAATTAATTATGAAATTACTGCCTAATTATCCAACATTGTCAAGAAGAACATTTATACAAAAATAATAAATGCATTTATAACTTTTTGATTTGAAGTGTGTAGATGGAACATAGGTTTTTCCTATGCAACCAATTTGACTATGGAATTATGTACGTACCACCACTGTACTTGCTAACAATTCAAGTACAGTAGATAAAATTAACCGAAGGAAAACCTTTTTGCTGAGCACAGCACGTGTACATCTAGTCAGTTTATGGCTGTCCAACATACTCTCCCGGACTACTTTTCAAGACGTAGCCTGATGGATCCTACACAAAATGGTTGCATCCCGATCAGCACAGAGCTGACCGACTAGACACGCGCTCGGGTACTGCTCCACGGATGTGACGAGACATGCCATCTTTTCTCCACCAGTAGTAGCAGTAGTAGAAAGTGGAGAGGATCGATGCAAGTAGCCTCTGCTGCAACTTTAGGCGTAGGTGGTAGAGGAGGTGTAGCCTGGAGTGGAGAGTCTGGTCCGTCGATCGATCGATCGATCGATCGATCACGTTTGCCTTGGAGTTTGCGGCGGAAAAGTTCGATCTGGCGATGGATCGGATGGATTGGTGCATGCGCCCGATCGAGGTGGTACGTCGTACGTGCATGGCCTGCATGTATACGTCCCGTCGAGCATGCATGTGCGTGTTGTGGATGGATGCTGGACCAGTAACTGTTTTTTTTTTGAGAATAATGTAACTGGTTTTTTCTACGTCGTTCGCCTCCCCCTCATTTTACATGCTTGCTTGTGGTGTGAATGCCATTGACTTTTTTTTGAGATTCAAATGCCATTGACTTTGACAGGTCAAACCTCGTGGTCTTTGGCCGATAATATTGTTGTAAGAATGCGGTTTCGCTTCTTATTTATCTTGTTTCCTTATTATTATGCTAGCAATCAAGTAGTAGTAGAAATATATGGCCATGACGACAATAATAATAGAACATAGTAGATTATTTCAATGGCATCATTTTTTTATGTAGTCATTCCGCTCCCTCCATTGCAAATTACCCATGGGTCTTAGTTTTGGCCAATAATCAAAGATTTTTTTTATAAAGTTTGACTAAGTATATATAAATGAAAATACAAAATGTTAATTGTACACAATATGGAAGTACATTTGGTTTGTTTCTAATAATATTGACACGGTATATATTGTCGGTGTTGATACGTTTTTCTATATATTCGGCACGCTAACCAAGGCTACAATGTACATGCACTACCAGAAACAAGATTAACCCGGTGAGCCGCGGCACCTCACAGGAAAACGTGCCAAAGCTTCAAATGTCTATGGTAATTTGGAACACCCACTACAGGAATCAAGCGGTAGGCCGAGGGCAAATAGCTGTCGGCGTAGCCAAATAAACCCTCGGCGTACGCTACACCGACGGCCGCGCTCGGCGATGCTCTCCCTTGGCGGAGATGCTAAGGCCCTCGACGTAGCAAAAAAGCCCTCGGCATAGGGTAACCCGACGGCCCCACCTCGACCGTCGGCGTATAGACCGTCGGCGTCGCGTGTCCACGTCGTCACACCGCGAGGCTAACGGCTTAGAGGTACACTGACGGCCGCGCCCTCGGCCTAGCTGGCCACGCGTCCAGCCACAACGCACCCCAGCACGCACCTACGCCGACGGTCTCGCCCTCGGCATAGCGTGGACACGCGTCTAGCCCTGACTGAACCTACGCCGACGGTCTGGCCCTCGGCGTAGCCCTAACCATTTGGTCACATGCAGGCAGCTACGCCGACGACGTAGGCCCAATCCAGTTTTTTTGCAGCTGGGCAGTTTTGTTCGATTTTATTTCACAGCAATATTAGATCATCGAAAGCATAAACATTTCACACAACAGTAATTATTAACATCATTCAAACATGCTCACATCGTTCATACATCATTCAAACATGCTCACATCGATCATACATCATTCAAACATTATCACACAACCATAGACATCATTCATACACAACCATAGACATCATCCCTACAACTATGGGGGAGACGGGGTGAACTCGAGATCTCCCGTGGTGAGAGAAGGCATCCTGCGGCGAGGTTGCCGTCCAGTATAAGCAGTAGAAGAACCACCAGGCGAGGGATTTGTGGGCGAACCACCAGCAGAACGGCCAGGCGAAGGACCATCGGGGTGGGTGGGTGTGATCATCTGATGGCTACCCGGCGAGGCATGACCAAAGTGCTCGTTCTCGGAATATCCCGTTCCCTACAAGTTCTCTACATGTTAGCAACTAGCCGAGGCAAAGTAAAGTGGTAACCGGTGGTTTGGCAAAGAACTTACCGGTGACGCTGTGTAGTATGTCCGACGAAAACTTTCCCTCGATGGCAGGAATGGCGTCGGCCCCAGCATGGGAGGTATGGGCCCTAGGTCATTAACACTCTGACCCGTTTGCATAGCCACAATCACCGCCTACAAGACAGTTTAGATGGCAGGCCCTAAAGCACCAAACTAGGGGAAGTGGGACTTGTATGTTTTGCAAAAGTAAAAGTTTAAACTTACATTTATGTACTGCGTGTAGACCGTATGCGTCGCCTGATGCTGCTAAAAGGCCACCTCATATTCATTATGAGCAGCATCGTAGGCCGCGTCAAACTCAGCCTACAATTTCAAATACAATGAATCTCGTCAACACTTAGCCATGCAGGAACGAAAGGCGTAAAGATGATGAAAATAAGGAAAACTTACATCATCTGTGTAGGTGGATCGACGAGGCGGCCACGAGGCGGGATAGGGGGCCATCGGTAGGGTAGGTAGCCTTGAGACGCGTGAAGCTCGTGTTGAGGGTAGGCTTGACCTTTTTATTAAGAATCTTGAGACGTCCATGCTCCAATCCGTGGCTAGATAGGAGCAACGACTCCTCGTCGGTCTCCGCGTTAATGGGGTCATCCACATGCGGGTGACGAGCCTTCACCATCGTGGTGTAGGACTGCAAGTGTTCCTGGGCATTTCCGAAGAACACGGGGAACGAGGGCTGAGGCTTTGAGAGATCGGGCTTCTTGAGCCGCATCTTCTCATAGACCGCGACGTCATGAATCACCTCCCCGGGTGGTGCCTCGGCCACCTGCGTCGCTAAAAGAAATTTTATGCATATCAAGTAGGAACATGACGAGAAATAAATGCAGTTCGTTCCATGTGTATACATACCATCTTCCCCTTGAAGCGGTCAAAGTTGCGGTTTCCCGCGCAGTGTGTTCCACCATCGCCTCGGTTCTCCGCCTTCCGCCTCGACAAGGCTGCAAACTCTTCATCTACTCTGAGCCACCTCGTCCTAACGAGCTCCTCCCATGTGTCTCGATGCGGCTCAGCCCAGTCGGGGACAACCTGAAAATGCAATACTCAACTCCAGATAATGCAATGGCAACTTAGCAGCAATGTAGAATCTCATGACATTTTACTCACCGACATGTACTCTTCTAGAGTCATCGAGTAGTCGAGATTAGGATTTTTACCGAAAATTTCCTCCTTCTTGACCCTCACGCCCTTTTCAGCCTAGAAGTGACTAGCGGCCATGACCTTTTGGTTGTACCACACCCGCGGTGTCAACTTCACACAAGCCCAAGCAAAGTCCTGTCCGCCTTCTCCTGTTGCTCCTCGTCCACACGATAAAAGCACTTCAATCATGCAAAAAAAACAATTGTGAGAGTCATGAGTTAGCACAAGTAGTGGGGTCATCAACTATGAAAGAAACTCGAGAAATATGTCTTACCCAAAACTTGGTGATCACAGCATCAACAGCTGTCGGAAAGCACAGGATAATGGTAGCCTGGTAGTCCGCCCAAGTAGTGGCTAGCCTTCTGACGCTCTCGGGGGAAGTGTACCAGCCCGGCCAAAACTTCCTAATTAGATCTCCAATCATGCCATTAGGAAGGCGGCGCTTGGTACCTGCAGGAGGTCGAATTGCTGCACAATAATCAAACATTAGTATACATGCAAATTATTTATCACTAACAAGAAATTACATGTTTAAAATTCCAAATTAGTACACTTACTCAAGGCCATCTGGAATAATAAGGGATTTCGACTCATGGATCCTAGGCTCAAACTTCTCGTCAGGGACTCTCGATTCCCCACGATTCCACAGTTTCGTCGGCGGCACCTGCACCTCCAACTCGTGTGTAGGGTCTGCCTCCTCTCTAGACTCCTCCTCCGCCTCGGTCTCCGCCTCGTCTCTAGACGGCCCGTCCCCCCGCTCCGTCAGGAACAACTCAGGAGCCACGTCGCCAGAAGTGGAGGGTGGTGGGTCAAAGTCCACGCCTCCTTCCCCGCCACCTCGTCCTCCTCCTCGATCTCGACCTCATCCTCCTTCGGCCAACTCAGGGTATCGCAGATTGGGATTTGGTTGTCTCCTACTCCGTGTAGCTCTTTTCTTGCGTTGTTTCAGCGCATTAAGCAACGACGACGAGCTTGCCTTGCCGCTGATCATATTGTTCAATCACCTGCATTAAGTAAGAGAAAATAGTTAAGCACAAAGACATAATAAAATGTATACACAAAGAATAAAGGCATAATGTAATTAAGAAAACAATTAAGTGCAAAGACATAATAGTATATAGACACTAAGCATAAAGGCATAATGCAATTAAGAAAATACTTAAGTGCAAAGACATAATAGAATGCATTGAAAAATAAATACTCACTATCATTCTCATTCTCACTCCCATTCTCATTCTCACTATCCTCTCTTTTGAGTTGAAAGCTAGAGCCTCATCGAAGGGTGGAGCCTCATCATCGTTGTCATCCTCCGCTTGGAACTTCTCGAGCATCTGTATGTCATGTGGATCCACCACTGACTCACCCCGAGTTTCTGCATCGTTCCCGAGGTCCTCAAGATCAACAGGTTCTAACTCAAAGTGCCCGAAGTCCTTTTGCTCTTGATAGAAAATTCCCTCATATGTTACAGGGTCCATATTGTTGTAATCGTCCTCAGAGGGAATCGGTAGGTTACCATGTGGTGATACCTGGAACACGACTTCCCAGCCCTTGAGTTCTGCTTTCTGGCATGGGTAGGGCAAATAATAAACTTGGTAGGCTTGGTGAGCCACAACAAAGACGTCGGCTCCGCTATAGGTGGTTGAAGGCCTAACTTCAACTAACCCAATGGAAGGGGTACTTCTCAGTCCACCCCTTGGGTTGAACCAGTGGCACTTGAACACAACGAGATTGAGTTTGACATTTGTACGATTGAAGGTCAGTTCGTATACATTCTCTAACCTTCCGTAGTAATCAAGGGAATCAGCTCCTCTGGTGAAGACCCCATTATTTACTGTTTTTTGCATTCGGTTGCCCCTTTTGGTGCGTCTCTGTATGGAAGCGAAACCCATTCACATCATACTTCTCATACTTCATGACGACACGGTTACAACCTTGTGAAACATATTTCAACTCATCTGACATCTCAACGTTGGGATCAGCTCCCTACAGGTACAGTTCAAATTTGTTGCGTTCATTAGTAACGTGGAATAAGAGGGACAAGTCACATATTGCAAGGTAAGAGGGACAGGTTAGAAATTACTTTTTCCATGAACCAGGACACATTTTTTTATTTTCAGGCGCACCCTCTTTCAGTAGAGTGTCCAACTCCATGGGAGAGGGATCCGTCGTTCCCGACCACTGTTCATCCGTGAATTCACTAAGAAGGGAAAATAAGCATTAGACCGAGACCGAGTTACTAGATGCAAAGTAAATTGTTCACCATTTTACCTAATGAAATCAACCACTTCCTTCATGTTCATAAGCACATAGAGCATTATGCAATCCTTCTCTTCCTTCAGCAAGCTATATTTTACTCCTTTACCGGCCTTTCCACCGGGAAATTGAAATAGTTCGAGCTTGGGGTCATTCTTGGGCTGGTCGACATTGTAACGAGAGACCGGGTTATGCATAGTGGGAACATCATCAGGCCAGTAAGTTGTCGCGGCGTCTGCCATATCCCAAAGGCATGTTGCCTCAGCTATGCATGCTTCAATCTTGGCTGTGTTTCCAGTTATCATTCGGATATACTTAAACTCTCTCTCAATACAAAACTGCCAACAAAATTGCACCGGGCCACCCAAGAGTGCCTCGTTCGCGAGGTGCACAATGAGATGCGCCATCGGAGTAAAGAAGCCTGGCGGAAAGATCATCTCCAAATTTCATAGCAACTCCGACACCTGAACTTGCAGATTCTCAATAACCAGAGGACATATCTGCTTAGCACAGAGCGTGCGGAAGAAATGGCTCAACTCCGCAAGCACTCGCCAGACTTTCTCGGGGAGATACCCTCGAACCATCACCGACATCAGTCGCTCTATCCATATATGATAGTCGTGACTCTTGAGCCCGGTGACTTGTCCCATCGAAAGATTGACTCCCTTAATTATATTTGAACAATAACCATCAGGGAACATCACGACGTATTTGAGCCACCTGAATGACTCCTTCTTTTGGACACTATCAAGGCAGTAGTAGGCATGCAGCTTGAACCACTTCTTTCGACGGATAGTAGGAGGCTGCATGTGTAATCTCTTCCTATCACAAAGCTTCTCAACATCGACTCTAGACTTGACATTATCCTTTGACTTGCTAGGAATGTTCAGGACTGTGTGAAAAAGGGACTCCCTGACATTCTTTTCGGTGTGCATCACATCGATATTATGGGGAAGTTCGAGGTCCTTGTAATACACGAGATTCATTAAGGCTGCCACGTGACTCCAGTAGTGCGTTACACCATATCCCACAAATTGATGGCCAGTTCCCGGCGCTACAGGCACGAGAGCACGTAGCTCGGCATCAACAGCTGCACCATCGAACTTGGATACCTCTTTTACTTCATGCACAACTTTGCCCTTCTTGAAGTTCTTCCTGTCTTATCTAAACGGATGCTTTCTTTTGAGGTACTGTCGATGCATGTCAAACGCAACATACTTGCGACCCGACTTTAGCCAAAGAAACTCAAGTCGATGTCTACACACTGGGCATGGCCACTTACCAGCTGTACACCATCCGCATGTTAGGGCGTACCCGGGCATCTCATGCATGGTATACTGCAACCAACTTTCATAAAGAAGTTTCTCTTTAATGCTCGGTTGTATGTCAACGTCTCGTGTATCCAGGAGTGGTTCAAATCATCCACAATCGGTTGCATGTAGACACTCAAATTCTTCCCCGGGTACTCGGGCCCTGGAATAATTAGCGACAAAAACATGGTCTTCCGTTGCATTAATACTCCGGGAGGGAGGTTGAGCGGAATAACAAACACCGGCCAGCAGCTATACGAGGTCGTCGACATACCGTATGAGTTGAAGCCATCTGTTGTTATCGCAATTCTGACATTCCGAGCCTATTCTGCCCACTAGGGGTATTTGTCATCGAAGTTATTCCATGCCTTACCATCAGATGGATGTCACATCTTCTTTCTTCCGATGTCGTCCTCGTATCTCTTCCCCTTCTTGTGCCAAGTCATCTGTTTGGCAGTCTCCTTGCTCAAGTAAAGCCGCTGGATTCTTTTTATGAATGGGAGATATCGAAGAATCTTTGTAGCGACCTTCGACTGCCTCATCTGACTATCCTTTCCCTTTACCTCATCATACCTAGATGCCCCACAAATGGAGCAGTAATTGTCATCCGCAAACTGTTTCCAAAACAAAAGGCTACCTTTTGGACAGCAATCTATATTTTCATAATCCATGTTGAGCTCCTTCATGAGTCTCTTCGTTCGTTGAAAGGTTTTAGGCAGACAATGCCCTTCGGGCAACATGTTACCACATGTTCTCAAGTTAGCTTCAAACTGAGCACGGTGGCGGCGTGCTGGCACTTGTCGGCTAGACACTGAGAAACATCGAGCTGAGAAATCTTTGCACCCTCGTACATAGGCCTCTTAGCCGCTACCATAATATCAAGGAAGGCCTCCGCAGTTGGCTCCGGTTCCTCCGGTTCAGGCGGTTCCTCCGGTTCTGGTGGATCATCCTGTGGAGGTGGCGAATTCGGCTGGTCAGCATCGATGAGATCATCTATCCAGTTTCTAATCCCATCTTTCTCATTGCCATTGAGCCGCTGCTGCATAACCTCACCTCTGTCACGTTCGTACCGAGCAAAGTCGACCTGGGTGACATAGTGAGGCATGTACCCAGCTTGCAGAAGGTGTCTATACATCTCATCCTTTCCTTGATGATGACGCTTATTGCAACGAGTGCAGGGACAAAGTGCCCGAACGATTGCCTTTGAACCACGCGCTAACTCATTCACTAACAAATGAGTGTTCTGCGTCTACTCTTCTGTTTTATTAGTCGCACTAATACGGCCACTGTACATCCACCTATTATCAGCCATCCTCTTCTGCTTTGTTGGAAACCAAACAACAAATATAGCATTTTGTATCAAACAAGAGATTAAATGCTTCATATTCTTACGCATGCATCAACCTACATGTCTAATAGAAAAACAGGGTCCTAACCAGCCGCCGGATCCATAGATTGGGTAAGTTATCCCTGGCTCTACCCTGATCTGAGCAGAATTTCGGCAGCACCTCCTCGCTGCTCTCCCGATACACGTCTCGACAAAAAGTCGAGAGGATGTGCATCCGGAGAACAACGAGGAGGCGCCGCCGAAATCCTGTCTCGGATCGAGGTAGAGGCAGGGAGAACCATACCCAACTATGAATCCGCCGACTGCCCTATAAAAGCCGTAAGCGTTACGGTTATTAATATGCGAGACCACTAATGCATATTAGTCCACGTAATGCTTACAGTCGGGAAGACACCTAGGTAACGCGACTTGACTTGGTGATCTAAACACGAAAATAAACCTAGATACAAGAGATGCGAACAGATTCTCAACCTCGGTGGAAGAGGAAGTAGTCGAACAGCCGAGTGTCAGGGCCGGCGACGGAACTTGAAGACAGGATCGAGGTGTCTCCTACACCATCTCCCGCAACGACGGTCACTCCCGGAACACCACAAAATCTGTACAATTACATAAAGACAACACTTTATCTTGTGATCATCTAGAATACTTAAGAACTAATCATGAACACCCAAGAACCCTATTTATACTCTAAGAAAAACAAGAACACATTAATGAATAGAATTATAGCAAACAATCATCTAAGAACAACAATAATTTCTATCCTAATTTCTATCTACCTAATTTCTTCCCTAATCTTCCTACCTAATTTCTATCCTAATCTTCCTACCTAAATAAGAACATTAACAACAATCATCTACCTACACAAGAAAATTACCTACAACAATCATCTAACAACAATCATCTAAGAAAATTACCTACAACAATCATCTAACAACAATCTAAGAAAATTAAAACAACCTAGAAACATACCTCTACCACGGGGAGGAGGGGCGGTCATGGAGGAGGGAAGGTTAGGGAGGAGGGGTGAGACGACCAGGGGAGGGGGCAGTCAGGGAGGGGGGAGAGTCGGCCAGGAGAGGGTGGAGAGGCGGTTAGGGGAGAGCATCAGGGAGGAGGGGGAGAGGTGAGGGGGAGAGGCAGCAAGGAGGGGGGAGGGAGGAGGGGCAGCCATGGAGGGGACGGTGGAGAGGGGCACTGGGTGGGACGATGCAGAGGAGAGAGGGGAACGGTGGCGGAGGAGAGGGGAACGACGAGGAGAGGGGCACGACAGCGGAGGCTCGGCGGCGTAGGCGGAGCTCGGCGGCGCGCGGGGAAGCTCGCTCGGGAGCTAGGAGGCGTCGGCGGCTCGGGGAGGATAGGGCTGGTCTGGTCCGAACGGGCCAGGCCAGCCCTTTGACTCGTTGCCTACATGTCACCTACGCCGACGACAACCGTTCACGTAGCTCTGATCTTTTTTTTTCTAGATCTTTTTTCAGTATATTTAAGTAAATATATTTACTATTCTAAATATATACATTAATAAATTTACTATTTTAAATAATATAATATTTTGACCCGATCTAGTGTTTCCCCAACACCGACGGTGGTCCCGCAAGTCTACCCATATAGCTTTTTCGATTGTGGCATCGCATGTCTAAGAAGGGGTATCCTAGTGGCACCACTCCCCACATTCTAACCAACCTTGCAGCACTCCCACACACATATCCTAGTCGCACATGCAATTTTTTGTGTGATTCTGACGATCCGGTGGTCTTCCTGGGCCCTAGACCTGGGCCCGCCGAATTGTCTACCCCTATAGCTATCTCCGTACGAGAGTAGCCCGGTGGACCTTTCTATTTCTTTTTGTTTGTTTAGGACATATGTACATGGAGAGCAAAGGTTGGGCCAACTTTGCCACATTCTAGGCACCGGTTGTCCCGCGGCGGGAGTTCCCACGTCCAGATGAGGGTTCCGAGGAAAACCGCGCTCCGAGGCATAGGAATACCTCAAGGACTTGCATGTGGCCCTAGCACATGCATGGAGGTGTGGTGTTGTGTTGAAACGTCCAAAACCTACTAGTCTCCGGGTGCATGCATGCGCTGTAACCTAGAAGCGAAGGTTCGAGACTTGTATAAGGGTCGTTCAGGTGAAACCGGGTAGGATAGTGCCACACCTTGTGAACCAACATGGTTTTACATCATCATATGACCTAAACAAACACAAAACAAGAGAGAGCTACGCCGGGCTGCCCCTGTCAGAGGAACGTCTAGGGGGGTAGACGATCCGAGTATGCACAGATCAGGGTTCGAGGAAAACCGTGCTCCGGGGCGTAGGAATACCTTAAGAACTTGCATGTGGCCGTATCACATGCATGGAGGTGTGGTGTTGTGTTGAAACATCCAAAACCTACTAGTCTTTGGGTGCATGCATGTGCTGTAACCTAGAACCGAAGGTTCTCGACTTGTATAAGGGTCGTTCAGGTGAAACCGAGTAGGATAGTGCCCCAACTTGTGAACCAACATGGTTTTAAATCATCATATGACCTAAACAAACACAAAACAAGAGAGAGATATGCCGGGCTACCCCTGTCAGAGGAACGTCTAGGGGGGTAGACGATCCGAGTGTGCATAGATCAGGGTTCCGAGGAAAACCGTGCTCCGAGGCATAGGAATACCTCAAGAACTTGCATCTGGCCCTAGCACATGCATGGACGTGTGGTGTTGTGTTGAAACATCCAGAACCTACTAGTCTCGTGGTGCATGCATGCGTTGTAACCTAGAAGCGAAGGTTTTGGACTTGTATAAGGGTCGTTGAGGTGAAACCGGGTAGGATAGTGCCACACCTTGTGAACCAACATGGCTTTATATCATCATATGACCTAAACAAACACAAAACAAGAGAGAGCTATGCCGGGCTGCCCCTGTCAAAGGAACGTCTAGGGGGGTAGACGATCCGAGTGTGCACAGATCAGGGTTCCGAGGAAAACCTTGCTCCGGGGCGTAGGAATACATCCAGAACTTGCATGTGGCCCTAGCACATGCATGGAGGTGTGATGTTGTGTTGAAACATCCAAAACCTACTAGTCTCCGTGTGCATGCATGCGCTGTAACCTAGAAGCGAAGGTTCTGGACTTGTATAAGGGTCGTTCAGGTAAAACCGGGTAGGATAGTGCCACACCTTGTGAACCAACATTGTTTTACATCATCATATGACCTAAATAAACACAAAACAAGAGAGAGCTACGCCGGGCTACCCTTGTCATAGGAACGTCTAGGGGGGGTAGACGATCCGAGTGTGCACAGATCAGGGTTCCGAGGAAAACCGTTCTCCGGGGCGTAGGAATACCTCAAGAACTTTCATGTGGCCGTAGCACATGCATGGAGGTGTGGTGTTGTGTTGAAACATCCAAAACCTACTAGTCTCTGGGTGCATGCATGCGCTGTAACCTAGAACCGAAGGTTCTGGACTTGTATAAGGGTCGTGCCGGTGAAACCGGGTAGGATAGTGCCCCAACTTGTGAACCAACATGGTTTTACATCATCAGATGACCTAAACAAACACAAAACAAGAGAGAGCTACGCTGGGCTACCCCTGTCAGAGGAACGTCTAGGGGGGTAGACGATCCGAGTGTGCATAGATCAGGGTTCCGAGGAAAACCGTGCTCCGGGGCGTAGGAATACCTCAAGAACTTGCATCTGTCCCTAGCACATGCATGGACGTGTTGTGTTGTGTTGAAACAGCCAGAACCTACTAGTCTCGTGGTGCATACATGCGCTGTAACCTAGAAGCGAAGGTTCTGGACTTGTATTAGGGTCATTGAGGTGAAACCTGTTAGGATACTGCCACACCTTGTGAACCAACATGGTTTTACATCATCATATGACCTAAACAAACACAAAACTAGAGAGCTATGCCGAGCTGCCCCTGTCAGAGGAACGTCTAGGGGGGTAGACGATCCGAGTGTGCACAGATCAGGGTTCCGAGGAAAACCGTGCTCCAGGGCATAGGAATACATCAAGAACTTGCATGTGGCCCTAGCCCATGCATGGAGGTGTGGTGTTGTGTTGAAATGTCCAAAACCTACTAGTCTCCGGGTGCATGCATACGCTGTAACCTAGAAGCAAAGGTTCGAGACTTGTATAAGGGTCGTTCAGGTGAAACCGGGTAGGATAGTGCCACACCTTGTGAACCAACATGATTTTACATCATCATATGACCTAAACAAACACAAAACAAGAGAGAGCTACGCTAGGCTGCCCCTGTCAGAGGAACGTCTAGGGGGGTAGACGATCCGAGTGTGAACAGATCAGGGTTTCGAGGAAAGTCGTGATCCGGGGCGTAAGAATACCTCAAGAAATTGCATGTGGCCGTAGCACATGCATGGAGGTGTGGTGTTGTGTTGAAACATCCAAAACCTACTAGTCTCTGGGTGCATGCATGTGCTGTAACCTAGAACCGAAGGTTCTCGACTTGTATAAGGGTCGTTCAGGTGAAACCGGGTAGGATAGTGCCCCAACTTGTGAACCAACATGGTTTTACATCATCATATGACCTAAACAAACACAAAACATAGAGAGCTATGCCGGGCTACCCCTGTCAGAGGAACGTCTAGTGGGGTAGACGATTCGAGTGTGCATAGATCAGGGTTCCGAGGAAAACCGTGCTCCGGGGCATAGGAATACCTCAAGAACTTGCATCTGGCCCTAGCACATGCATGGACGTGTGGTGTTGTGTTGAAACATCCAGAATCTACTAGTCTCGTTGTGCATGCATGCGCTGTAACCTAGAAGCGAAGGTTCTGGACTTGTATAAGGGTCGTTGTGGTGAAACCGGGTAGGATAGTGCCACACCTTTTGAACCAACATGGTTTTACATCATCATATGACCCAAACAAACATAAAACAAGAGAGCTACGTCGGGCTGCCCCTGTCAGAGGAACGTCTAGGGGTAGACGATCCGAGTGTGCACAAATCAGGGTTCCGAGGAAAACCGATCTTCGGGGCATAGGAATACATAAATAACTTGCATGTGGCCCTAGCACATGCATGGAGGTGTGATGTTGTGTTGAAACATCCAAAACCTACTAGTCTCTGGGTGCATGCATGCCCTGTAACCTAGAAGCGAAAGTTCTGGACTTGTATAAGGGTCGTTCAGGTAAAACCGGGTAGGATAGTGCCACACCTTGTGAACCAACATTGTTTTACATCATCATATGTCCTAAACAAACACAAAACAAGAGAGAGCTATGCCGGGCTACCCATGTCAGAGGAACGTCTAGGGGGTAGACGATCCGAGTGTGCACAGATCAGGGTTCCGAGGAAAACCATGCTCCGGGGTGTAGGAATACTTCAAGAACTTGCATGTGGCCCTATCACATGCATGGAAGTCTTGTGTTGAAACATCCAAAACCTACTAGTCTCTGGGTGCATGCATGCGCTGTAACCTAGAACCGAAGGTTCTGGACTTGTATAAGGGTCGTTCAGGTGAAACCGGGTAGCATAGTGCCCCAACTTGTGAACCAACATGGTTTTACATCATTATATGACCTAAAAAAACACAAAACAAGAGAGAGCTACATCGGGCTACCCCTCTCAGAGGAACGTCTAGGGGGTAGACGATCCGAGTATGTATAGATCAGGGTTCCGAGGAAAACCGTGCTCCGGGGCGTAGGAATACCTCAAGAACTTGCATCTGGCCCTAGCACATGCATGGACGTGTGGTGTTGTGTTGAAACATCCAGAACCTACTAGTATCGTGGTGCACGCATGCGCTGTAACCTAGAAGCGAAGGTTCTGGACTTGTATAAGGGTCGTTGAGGTGAAACCAGGTAGGATAGTGCCACACCTTGTGAACCAACATGGTTTTACATCATCATATGACCTAAACAAACAAAAAACAAGAGAGAGCTACGCTGGGCTGCCCCTGTCAGAGGAATGTCTAGGGGGGTAGACGATCCGAGTTTCCACAGATCAGGGTTCCGAGGAAAACCGTGCTCCGGCGCGTAGGAATACATCAAGAACTTGCATGTGGCCGTAGCACATGCATGGAGGTGTGATGTTGTGTTGAAACATCCAAAACCTACTAGTCTCCGGGTGCATGCATGCGCTGTAACCTAGAAGCGAAGCTCGGACTTGTATAAGGGTTGTTCGTGTAAAACCGGGTAGGATAGTGCCACACCTTGTGAACCAACATTGTTTTACATCATCATATGACCTAAAAACGCAAATCAAGAGAGAGCTACGCTGGCTACCCTCCGAGGAACGCCTAGGGGTAGACGATCCAGTATGCAGATCGTGGTTCCGAGGAAAACCGTGTTCCGGGCGAGGGAATACCTGAAGAACTTGCATGTGGCCCTAGCACATGCATGGAGGTGTGGTGTTGTTGAAACATCCAAAACCTACTAGTCTCGGTGCTCGCATGCTACTGTAACCTAGAAGCGAAGTTTGGACTTGTGTAAGGGTCGGTCAGGTGAAACCGGGTAGGATAGTGCCGCACCTTGTGAACCAAAATGGTTTTACATCATCATATCACATAAACAAACACAAAGCAAGATAGATCTACACTGGCTACCCTCGCCGAGGAACGCCTAGGGGTTTGATGATCCGAGTCCCCTGCATCGTGGTTCCGAGGAAAACCGGCCCGGGCATAGGAATACCTGAAGAACTTGCATTTGGCCCTAGCACATGCATGGAGGTGTGGTGTTGTGTTGAAACATCCAAAACCTACTAGTCTCTGGGTGCATGCATGTGCTGTAACCTAGAACCGAAGGTTCTCGACTTGTATAAGGGTCGTTCAGGTGAAACCGGGTAGGATAGTGCCCCAATTTATGAACCAACATGGTTTTACATCATCATATGAACGAAACAAACACAAAACAAGAGAGAGCTATGCCGGGCTACCCCTGTCAGAGGAACGTCTAGGGGGGTAGACGATCCGAGTATGCATAGATCAGGGTTCCGAGGAAAACCGTGCTCCGGCGTAGGAATACCTCAAGAACTTGCATCTGGCCCTAGCACATGCATGGACGTGTGGTGTTGTGTTGAAACATCCAGAACCTACTAGTCTCGTGGTGCATGCATGCGCTGTAACCTAGAAGCGAAGGTTCTGGACTTGTATAAGGGTCGTTGTGGTGAAACCGGGTAGGATAGTGCCACACCTTGTGAACCAACATGGTTTTACATCATCATATGACCTAAACAAACACAAAACAAGAGAGATACGCCGGGCTGCCCCTGTCAGAGGAACATCTAGGGGGTAGACGATCCGAGTGTGCACAGATCAGGGTTTCGAGGAAAACCGATCTCCGGGGCGTAGGAATACATCAAGAACTTGCTTGTGGCCCTAGAACATGCATGGAGGTGTGATGTTGTGTTGAAACATCCAAAACCTACTAGTCTCCGGGTGCATGCATGTGCTGTAACCTAGAAGCGAAGGTTCTGGACTTGTATAAGGGTCGCTGTGTAAACCGGTAGGATAGTGCCACCTCAGAACCAACATTGTTTTACATCATCATATGACCTAAACAAACACAAAACAAGACAGAGCTATGCGGGGCTACCCATGTCAGAGGAACGTCTAGGGGGTAGATGATCCGAGTGTGCACAGATCAGGGTTCCGAGGAAAACCATGCTCCGAGGCGTAGGAATACGTCAAGAACTTGCATGTGGCACTAGCACATGCATGGAGGTGTTGTGTTGAAACATCCAAAACCTACTAGTCTCTGGGTGCATGCATGCGCTGTAACCTAGAACCGAAGGTTCTGGACTTGTATAAGGGTCGTTCAGGTGAAACCGGGTAGCATAGTGCCCCAACATGTGAACCAACATGGTTTTACATCATTATATGACCTAAAATAACACAAAACAAGAGAGAGCTACGCCAGGATACCCCTATCAGAGGAACGTCTAGGGGGTAGACAATCCGAGTGTGCATAGATCAGGGTTCCGAGGAAAACCGTGCTCCGGGGCATAGGAATACCTCAAGAACTTGCATCTGGCACTAGCACATGCATGTACGTGTGGTGTTGTGTTGAAACATCCAGAACCTACTTGTCTCGTGGTGCACGCATGCGCTATAACCTAGAAGCGAAGGTTCTAGACTTGTATAAGGGTCGTTGAGGTGAAACCGGGTAGGATAGTGCCACACCTTGTGAACCAACATGGTTTTACATCATCATATGACCTAAACAAACACAAAACAAGAGAGAGCTACGCCGGGCTGCCCCTGTCAGAGGAATGTCTAGGGGGGTAGACGATCCGAGTTTCCACAGATCAGGGTTCCGAGGAAAACCGTGCTCCGGCGCGTAGGAATACATCAAGAACTTGCATGTGGCCGTAGCACATGCATGGAGGTGTGATGTTGTGTTGAAACATCCAAAACCTACTAGTCTCCGGGTGCATGCATGCGTCAGAACCAGAAGCGAAGCTTCTGGACTTGTATAAGGGTTGTTCAGGTAAAACCGGGTAGGATAGTGCCACACCTTGTGAACCAACATTGTTTTACATCATCATATGACCTAAAAAACGCAAATCAAGAGAGAGCTACGTCGGGCTACCCCTGTCAGAGGAACGTCTAGGGGGGTAGACGATCCGAGTATGCACAGATCAGGGTTCCGAGGAAAACCGTGCTCCGGGGCGTAGGAATACCTAAAGAACTTGCATGTGGCCCTAGCACATGCATGGAGGTGTGGTGTTGTTTTGAAACATCCAAAACCTACTAGTCTCCTGGTGCATGCATGCGCTCTAACCTAGAAGCGAAGTTTCTGGACTTGTGTAAGGGTCGGTCAGGTGAAACCGGGTAGGATAGTGCCACACCTTGTGAACCAACATGGTTTTACATCATCATATGACCTAAACAAACACAAAACAAGAGAGATGTACACCGGGCTACCCCTGTCAGAGGAACGTCTAGGGGGGTTGATGATCCGAGTCCCCCAGATCAGGGTTCCGAGGAAAACCGCGCTCCGGGGCGTAGGAATACCTCAAGAACTTGCATTTGGCCCTAGCACATGCATGGAGGTGTGGTGTTGTGTTGAAACATCCAAAACCTACTAGTCTCTGGGTGCATGCATGTGCTGTAACCTAGAACCGAAGGTTCTCGACTTGTATAAGGGTCGTTCAGGTGAAACCGGGTAGGATAGTGCCCCAATTTGTGAACCAACATTGTTTTACATCATCATATGACCTAAAAAACGCAAATCAAGAGAGAGCTACCCCGGGCTACCCCTGTCAGAGGAACGTCTAGGGGGGTAGACGATCCGAGTGTGCACAGATCAGGGTTCCGAGGAAAACCGTGCTCCAGGGCATAGGAATACATCAAGAACTTGCATGTGGCCCTAGCCCATGCATGGAGGTGTGGTGTTGTGTTGAAATGTCCAAAACCTACTAGTCTCCGGGTGCATGCATACGCTGTAACCTAGAAGCAAAGGTTCGAGACTTGTATAAGGGTCGTTCAGGTGAAACCGGGTAGGATAGTGCCACACCTTGTGAACCAACATGATTTTACATCATCATATGACCTAAACAAACACAAAACAAGAGAGAGCTACGCTAGGCTGCCCCTGTCAGAGGAACGTCTAGGGGGGTAGACGATCCGAGTGTGAACAGATCAGGGTTTCGAGGAAAGTCGTGATCCGGGGCGTAAGAATACCTCAAGAAATTGCATGTGGCCGTAGCACATGCATGGAGGTGTGGTGTTGTGTTGAAACATCCAAAACCTACTAGTCTCTGGGTGCATGCATGTGCTGTAACCTAGAACCGAAGGTTCTCGACTTGTATAAGGGTCGTTCAGGTGAAACCGGGTAGGATAGTGCCCCAACTTGTGAACCAACATGGTTTTACATCATCATATGACCTAAACAAACACAAAACATAGAGAGCTATGCCGGGCTACCCCTGTCAGAGGAACGTCTAGTGGGGTAGACGATTCGAGTGTGCATAGATCAGGGTTCCGAGGAAAACCGTGCTCCGGGGCATAGGAATACCTCAAGAACTTGCATCTGGCCCTAGCACATGCATGGACGTGTGGTGTTGTGTTGAAACATCCAGAATCTACTAGTCTCGTTGTGCATGCATGCGCTGTAACCTAGAAGCGAAGGTTCTGGACTTGTATAAGGGTCGTTGTGGTGAAACCGGGTAGGATAGTGCCACACCTTTTGAACCAACATGGTTTTACATCATCATATGACCCAAACAAACATAAAACAAGAGAGCTACGTCGGGCTGCCCCTGTCAGAGGAACGTCTAGGGGTAGACGATCCGAGTGTGCACAAATCAGGGTTCCGAGGAAAACCGATCTTCGGGGCATAGGAATACATAAATAACTTGCATGTGGCCCTAGCACATGCATGGAGGTGTGATGTTGTGTTGAAACATCCAAAACCTACTAGTCTCTGGGTGCATGCATGCCCTGTAACCTAGAAGCGAAAGTTCTGGACTTGTATAAGGGTCGTTCAGGTAAAACCGGGTAGGATAGTGCCACACCTTGTGAACCAACATTGTTTTACATCATCATATGTCCTAAACAAACACAAAACAAGAGAGAGCTACGCCGGGCTACCCATGTCAGAGGAACGTCTAGGGGGGTAGACGATCCGAGTGTGCACAGATCAGGGTTCCGAGGAAAACCATGCTCCGGGGTGTAGGAATACTTCAAGAACTTGCATGTGGCCCTATCACATGCATGGAAGTCTTGTGTTGAAACATCCAAAACCTACTAGTCTCTGGGTGCATGCATGCGCTGTAACCTAGAACCGAAGGTTCTGGACTTGTATAAGGGTCGTTCAGGTGAAACCGGGTAGCATAGTGCCCCAACTTGTGAACCAA
Source organism: Avena insularis (assembly GCA_023614405.1). Lineage (NCBI taxonomy): Eukaryota > Viridiplantae > Streptophyta > Magnoliopsida > Poales > Poaceae > Avena > Avena insularis. The sequence continues at coordinate 385,767,065 of CM042693.1, read as the reverse complement.
CATGGTTTTACATCATTATATGACCTAAAAAAACACAAAACAAGAGAGAGCTACATCGGGCTACCCCTCTCAGAGGAACGTCTAGGGGGTAGACGATCCGAGTATGTATAGATCAGGGTTCCGAGGAAAACCGTGCTCCGGGGCGTAGGAATACCTCAAGAACTTGCATCTGGCCCTAGCACATGCATGGACGTGTGGTGTTGTGTTGAAACATCCAGAACCTACTAGTATCGTGGTGCACGCATGCGCTGTAACCTAGAAGCGAAGGTTCTGGACTTGTATAAGGGTCGTTGAGGTGAAACCAGGTAGGATAGTGCCACACCTTGTGAACCAACATGGTTTTACATCATCATATGACCTAAACAAACAAAAAACAAGAGAGAGCTACGCTGGGCTGCCCCTGTCAGAGGAATGTCTAGGGGGGTAGACGATCCGAGTTTCCACAGATCAGGGTTCCGAGGAAAACCGTGCTCCGGCGCGTAGGAATACATCAAGAACTTGCATGTGGCCGTAGCACATGCATGGAGGTGTGATGTTGTGTTGAAACATCCAAAACCTACTAGTCTCCGGGTGCATGCATGCGCTGTAACCTAGAAGCGAAGCTTCTGGACTTGTATAAGGGTTGTTCAGGTAAAACCGGGTAGGATAGTGCCACACCTTGTGAACCAACATTGTTTTACATCATCATATGACCTAAAAAACGCAAATCAAGAGAGAGCTACGCCGGCTACTCTGCCGAGGAACGCCTAGGGGTAGACGATCCGAGTATGCATGTATCGTGGTTCCGAGGAAAACCGTGCTCCGGGGCGTAGGAATACCTAAAGAACTTGCATGTGGCCCTAGCACATGCATGGAGGTGTGGTGTTGTTTTGAAACATCCAAAACCTACTAGTCTCCTGGTGCCTGCATGCGCTGTAACCTAGAAGCGAAGTTTCTGGACTTGTGTAAGGGTCGGTCAGGTGAAACCGGGTAGGATAGTGCCACACCTTGTGAACCAACATGGTTTTACATCATCATATGACATAAACAAACACAAAACAAGAGAGATCTACACCGGGCTACCCCTGTCAGAGGAACGTCTAGGGGGTTGACGATCCGAGTCCCCCAGATCAGGGTTCCGAGGAAAACCGCGCTCCGGGGCGTAGGAATACCTGAAGAACTTGCATTTGGCCCTAGCACATGCATGGAGGTGTGGTGTTGTGTTGAAACATCCAAAACCTACTAGTCTCTGGGTGCATGCATGTGCTGTAACCTAGAACCGAAGGTTCTCGACTTGTATAAGGGTCGTTCAGGTGAAACCGGGTAGGATAGTGCCCCAATTTATGAACCAACATGGTTTTACATCATCATATGAACGAAACAAACACAAAACAAGAGAGAGCTATGCCGGGCTACCCCTGTCAGAGGAACGTCTAGGGGGGTAGACGATCCGAGTATGCATAGATCAGGGTTCCGAGGAAAACCGTGCTCCGGGGCGTAGGAATACCTCAAGAACTTGCATCTGGCCCTAGCACATGCATGGACGTGTGGTGTTGTGTTGAAACATCCAGAACCTACTAGTCTCGTGGTGCATGCATGCGCTGTAACCTAGAAGCGAAGGTTCTGGACTTGTATAAGGGTCGTTGTGGTGAAACCGGGTAGGATAGTGCCACACCTTGTGAACCAACATGGTTTTACATCATCATATGACCTAAACAAACACAAAACAAGAGAGATACGCCGGGCTGCCCCTGTCAGAGGAACATCTAGGGGGTAGACGATCCGAGTGTGCACAGATCAGGGTTTCGAGGAAAACCGATCTCCGGGGCGTAGGAATACATCAAGAACTTGCTTGTGGCCCTAGAACATGCATGGAGGTGTGATGTTGTGTTGAAACATCCAAAACCTACTAGTCTCCGGGTGCATGCATGTGCTGTAACCTAGAAGCGAAGGTTCTGGACTTGTATAAGGGTCGTTCAGGTAAAACCGGGTAGGATAGTGCCACACCTTGTGAACCAACATTGTTTTACATCATCATATGACCTAAACAAACACAAAACAAGACAGAGCTATGCGGGGCTACCCATGTCAGAGGAACGTCTAGGGGGTAGATGATCCGAGTGTGCATGATCGTGGTTCCGAGGAAAACCATGTTCGAGGCGAGGAATATCAAGAACTTGCATGTGGCACTAGCACATGCATGGAGGTGTTGTGTTGAAACATCCAAAACCTACTAGTCTCTGGGTGCATGCATGCGCTGTAACCTAGAACCGAAGGTTCTGGACTTGTATAAGGGTCGTTCAGGTGAAACCGGGTAGCATAGTGCCCCAACATGTGAACCAACATGGTTTTACATCATTATATGACCTAAAATAACACAAAACAAGAGAGAGCTACGCCAGGATACCCCTATCAGAGGAACGTCTAGGGGGTAGACAATCCGAGTGTGCATAGATCAGGGTTCCGAGGAAAACCGTGCTCCGGGGCATAGGAATACCTCAAGAACTTGCATCTGGCACTAGCACATGCATGTACGTGTGGTGTTGTGTTGAAACATCCAGAACCTACTTGTCTCGTGGTGCACGCATGCGCTATAACCTAGAAGCGAAGGTTCTAGACTTGTATAAGGGTCGTTGAGGTGAAACCGGGTAGGATAGTGCCACACCTTGTGAACCAACATGGTTTTACATCATCATATGACCTAAACAAACACAAAACAAGAGAGAGCTACGCCGGGCTGCCCCTGTCAGAGGAATGTCTAGGGGGGTAGACGATCCGAGTTTCCACAGATCAGGGTTCCGAGGAAAACCGTGCTCCGGCGCGTAGGAATACATCAAGAACTTGCATGTGGCCGTAGCACATGCATGGAGGTGTGATGTTGTGTTGAAACATCCAAAACCTACTAGTCTCCGGGTGCATGCATGCGCTGTAACCTAGAAGCGAAGCTTCTGGACTTGTATAAGGGTCGTTCAGGTAAAACCGGGTAGGATAGTGCCACACCTTGTGAACCAACATTGTTTTACATCATCATATGACCTAAAAAACACAAATCAAGAGAGAGCTACGCCGGGCTACCCCTGTCAGAGGAACGTCTAGGGGGGTAGACGATCCGAGTATGCACAGATTAGGGTTCCGAGGAAAACCGTGCTCCGGGGCGTAGGAATACCTCAAGAACTTGCATGTGGCCCTAGCACATGCATGGAGGTGTGGTGTTGTTTTGAAACATCCAAAACCTACTAGTCTCCTGGTGCATGCATGCGCTCTAACCTAGAAGCGAAGTTTCTGGACTTGTGTAAGGGTCGGTCAGGTGAAACCGGGTAGGATAGTGCCACACCTTGTGAACCAACATGGTTTTACATCATCATATGACCTAAACAAACACAAAACAAGAGAGATGTACACCGGGCTACCCCTGTCAGAGGAACGTCTAGGGGGGTTGATGATCCGAGTCCCCCAGATCAGGGTTCCGAGGAAAACCGCGCTCCGGGGCGTAGGAATACCTCAAGAACTTGCATTTGGCCCTAGCACATGCATGGAGGTGTGGTGTTGTGTTGAAACATCCAAAACCTACTAGTCTCTGGGTGCATGCATGTGCTGTAACCTAGAACCGAAGGTTCTCGACTTGTATAAGGGTCGTTCAGGTGAAACCGGGTAGGATAGTGCCCCAATTTGTGAACCAACATTGTTTTACATCATCATATGACCTAAAAAACGCAAATCAAGAGAGAGCTACCCCGGGCTACCCCTGTCAGAGGAACGTCTAGGGGGGTAGACGATCCGAGTATGCACAAATCAGGGTTCCGAGGAAAACCATGCTCCGGGGCGTAGGAATACCTCAAGAACTTGCATGTGGCCCTAGCACATGCATGGAGGTGTGGTGTTGTTTTGAAACATCCAAAACCTACTAGTCTCCTGGTGCATGCACGCGCTCTAACCTAGAAGCGAAGTTTCTGGACTTGTGTAAGTGTCGGTCAGGTGAAACCGGGTAGGATAGTGCCACACCTTGTGAACCAACATGGTTTTACATCATCATATGACCTAAACAAACACAAAACAAGAGAGCTACGTCGGGCTGCCCCTGTCAGAGGAACGTCTAGGGGGTAGACGATCCGAGTGTGCACAGATCAGGGTTCCGAGGAAAACCGATCTCCGGGGCGTAGGAATACATCAAGAACTTGCATGTGGCCCTAACACATGCATGGAGGTGTGATGTTGTGTTGAAACATCCAAAACCTACTAGTCTCCGGGTGCATGCATGCGCTGTAACCTAGAAGCGAAGGTTCTGGACTTGTACAAGGGTCGTTCAGGTAAAACCGGGTAGGATAGTGCCATAGCTTGTGAACCAACATTGTTTTACATCATCATATGACCTAAACAAACACAAAACAAGAGAGAGCTATGCCGGGCTACCGATGTCAGAGGAACGTCTAGGGGGTAGACCACGATCCGAGTGTGCACAGATCAGGGTTCCGAGGAAAACCGTGCTCCGGGGCGTAGGAATACCTCAAGAACTTGCATGTGGCCCTAGAACATGCATGGAGGTGTTGTGTTGAAACATCCAAAACCTACTAGTCTCTGGGTGCATGCATGCGCTGTAACCTAGAACTGAAGGTTCTGGACTTGTATAAGGGTCGTTCAGGTGAAACCAGGTAGCATAGTGCCCCAACTTGTGAACCAACATGGTTTTACATCATTATATGACCTAAACAAACACAAAACAAGAGAGAGATACGCCGGGCTACCCCTATCAGACGAACGTCTAGGGGGTAGACGATTCGAGTGTGCATAGATCAGGGTTCCGAGGAAAACCGTGCTTCGAGGCGTAGGAATACCTCAAGAACTTGCATGTGGCCCTAGCACATGCATGGAGGTGTGGTGTTGTTTTGAAACATCCAAAACCTACTAGTCTCCTGGTGCATGCATACGCTGTAACCTAGAAGCAAAGTTTCTGGACTTGTGTAAGGGTCGGTCAGGTGAAACCGGGTAGGATAGTGCCACACCTTGTGAACCAACATGGTATTACATCATCATATGACCTAAACAAACACAAAACAAGATAGATCTACACCGGGCTACCCCTGTCAGAGGAACGTCTAGGGGGGTAGACGATCCGAGTCCCCCAGATCAGGGTTCCGAGGAAAACCGCGCTCCGGGGCGTAGGAATACCTCAAGAACTTGCATTTGGCCCTAGCACATGCATGGAGGTGTGGTGTTGTGTTGAAACATCCAAAACCTACTAGTCTCCAGGTGCGTGCATGCGCTGTAACCTAAAAGCGAAGGTTCTGGACTTGTATAAGGGCCGTTCAGGTGAAACCGGGTAGGATAGTGCCCCAACTTGTGAACCAATATGGTTTTACATCATCATATGATCTAAACAAACACAAAACAAGAGAGAGCTACGCCGGGCTACCCCTGTCAGAGGAACGTCTAGGGGGGTAGACGATCCGATTATGCACAGATCAGGGTTCCGAGGAAAATCGTGCTCTGGGAAATAGGAATACCTCAAGAACTTGCATGTGGCCCTAGCACATGCATGGAGGTGTGGTGTTTTGTTGAAACATCCAAAACCTACTAGTCTCCTGGTGCATGCATGCGCTGTAACCTAGAAGCGAAGGTTCTGGACTTGTATAAGGGTCGTTCAGGTGAAACCGGGTAGGATAGTGCCACAACTTGTGAACTAACACGGTTTTACATCATCATATGACCTAAACAAACACAAAAGAAGAGAGAGCTACGTCGGGCTACCCCTGTCAGAGGAACGTCTAGGGGGGTAGACAATCTGAGGCCCCCAGATCAGGGTTCCGAGGAAAACGCGCTCCGGGGCGTAGGAATACCTCAAGAACTTGCATGTGGCCCTAGCACATGCATGGAGGTGTGGCGTTGTGTTGAAACATCCAAAACCTATTAGTCTCCGGGTGCATGCATGCGCTGTAACCTAGAAGCAAAGGTTCTAGACTTGTATAAGGGCCGTTCAGGTGAAACCGGGTAGGATAGTTCCCCAAGTTGTGAACCAACATGGTTTTACATCATCATATGACCTAAACAAAGTCAAAACAAGAGAGAGCTACGTCGGGCTACCCCTGTTAGAGGAACGTCTAGGGGGTAGACGATCCGAGTGTGTACAGATCAGGGTTCCGAGGAAAACCGTGCTCTGGGGCGTAGGAATACCTCAAGAACTTGCATGTGGCCCTAGCACGTGCATGGAGGTGTGCTGTTGTGTTGAAACATACAAAACCTACTAGTCTCCTGGTGCATGCATGCGCTGTAACCTAGAAGCGAAGGTTCTGGACTTGTATAAGGGTCGTTCAGGTGAAACCGGGTAAGATAGTTCCCCCACTTGTGAACCAACATGGTTTTACATCATATATGACCGAAACAAACACAAAACAAGAGAGAGCTACGCCGGGCTACCCCTGTAAGAGGAACGTCTAGAGGGGTAGACGATCTGAGGCCCCCAGATCAGGCTTCCGAGGAAAACCGCGCTCCGAGGCATAGGAATACCTCAAGAACTTGCATGTGGCCCTATCACATGCATGGAGGTGTGGTGTTGTGTTGAAACATCCAAAACCTAGAAGCGAAGGTGCTGGACTTGTATACGGGACATTTAGGTGAAACCGGGTAGGATAGTGCCCCAACTTGTAAACCAACATGGTTTTACATCATCATATGACCTAAACAAACACAAAACAAGAGAGAGCCCGTGCGGGGACGGCGGGCCTCCTCTTTCCCGGCGGCGGCAGGAGATGCGCGGGATCTTCCTGCTGGCGGCGGCTCACCCCGTCGGGTCCGGTGGGGAGGCGACGGGTCGACCTTGGCGGCCATGGCGGCTCTGCGCGGCGTGGCGGCGGGTAGGCTTCGCAGGGAGGGCGGCGGTAGGGGCTCGAGGTGCTCCCGGCGGCGGTTCCCTACAGGATCGGATCTTGGCCAGGTTGGGCCGGGTCTTGGTCTTGCGGGTGACCACAGTGGCGATGGCGTTGCTGCTTGGCAGCGGGGATCTGCAGTGGCGGCGGATTCTCTGGTAGGCTGCGGGGTAGGGTCCAACGCTAGGGTTGGCGGCGACAGTGACACCCTTGCTGCAGTGTGGCGGCGAGGCTTCACGAGTCCTTTTGGGCTCGGCCTGGCCAGAGAAGGCCTGGTTTGCCCTTGCTATTACATCCGGTCTGCTATCGCCCTCCGGCGGTGGAGGTAGTTCTCTCCCACGTGTCACTAATTCGCCGACCTCCGCCGAAGTTCGCTTCTTTTTGGCCGTACCAGCCTCACATTGTGGTCCTTGGTGAGACGAAGGTGGTGGCTGCAAGACCATGGTGGCGTGTGGTGGTGGGTGGCGAGTTTGGTGGGGCAATTCGAAGTGTCCGGGAGTGTGGTTTTTTGAGAGGTCAGGAGAAATCGTCGTCGTCTTGACACCGACATGGTGTCGCCTGCGGGTGTCGCCGTCCTTCCTGAAGGGCGTCGGGTGTATCTCTTTCCCACCTCTCGTATCATATCAGGGGAAACCCTAGGACCTGTCCGGGCAGCAACGTCGTTGTCGTTGTTTTCCTTCTTGGAGGTATTGCTTGGTACGTGACTGTCGGGGGGATCGCCCCCAGGTAGGCTAACCGGACAAGATGCAGAGCACAAGCGCGATAGCCGACTGAGAGTAGACGGACGCAAAAAATCCAAGACAGATCAGAAGAAGAAACATACCAAGACCCGACTGGCAAACCAGCCAGCCGGATGAAAACCATCGACAAGAGCGCCAGCCGGCTGAATCAAGATAGCCGGCCGAAGCAGGACAGATCAAGATCCAACCGGCGGAGGCATCAGCCGGATGAAGCAAGCAAGAGCGGAAGAGTAGCCGGATGGATCCAACCATCCGTCCCAGGAAGGCCAGCCGGCTAGGTCACTCTAGCCGGCCTCCCAATATAGGCAAAGTACCATATGATGTAGAGCACAGTGCGCAGTATGACCGGGGCATCATACAAGATAGAAAGGAGACTCAGACACTCGACCCATACCGACGAATTCTACCGATGACGATTGCAACAGTAGACAGTAGGTGGCACTGTGCGCAATTACCTGCACGGCAACCACTGTAGAGTGCGTGGCGGCATGGGCTTGACTGTGAGTACACACTCCCATGCCGGCAACTGTAGATGACATAGCCGGCTGGGGCCCGCATGTGGGACCCGCTAGTCGGCCAGGTCGTTACCCACGCCGCCTCAGCCTATATAAGGGGCGTCAGGGGTAAGTGGGCAAGGGTTGGACTCTCTTCTACTACTATCCAGAGCCGAGACAGCTCAAGGATCATTGTAACCCTCTGTGATCATCCAGATAGTCAGATCGGCAGGAGTAGGAGCTTTACCTCACATCGAGGGTTCCGAACCTGGGTACTTCTTATGCCTCCACACTCGCTTGTATCCAATCCCGCCTACGGACGCCATCGCACGCTTCCCTGCTTAGCTCCCACACCTCTTTTTAGCTCGCAAGCTCGCCGTTCCATAACGACAGCTTGGCGCCACCGTGCGTAGATGGCCGCGAATCAAGTGACGTTCAGACGGGACCCCGTGACTTCGTCGAAAGCGGCGTGGCATCCGGCCTCGTGCTCACGCTAGGGCAGTTCGAAAGTGTCATCGACAACGCCAGCTGCTTCGCCGGATCCAGCTTTCCGATTGACGGCTCTGTCCTGCTGTTTGGCGATCTACCCGTCTATGTTGCCACCGTTCCAGAGCATTTCCCTCGGGAAATCGTCTCCTTCGCCGAGCCTTTGCCCTCAGCCAGCAGCGCGCTCCGCGTCGGACCGAGTGCAATAGTCGGGGCGGACCTCGTCGGACCGAGTGCTCCGCGTCCCCGGGCCAGCAACCTCCATGCTCCAAGCGTCGCCAGTCCGGCAGCAGCCAGCCTCGCGGCGAGCAGGGCGCCACGAGCCACCCTCCCTCGGCTGGCCAGAACCCACCTCCACCCCCTCCACCGTCCCGCCTAACCGGCCGGGTGGGAACTCCCGGTTGAGCCAGACGCGCGCGCTCGCATCGACCTTCTAACGGAAGCTCGCCTCACTAAGGAGGAAGATGCAACCGGCCCCGTGTGTTTCGGACCATGCATCCGGAAGGAGCCCTTTCCTGACAAGTTCTCCCTACCCCGGGACACCCCCAAATACGACAGCAGCATGAAGCCGGAAGACTGGCTGAACGACTACGTCATCGCAGTCGGCATCACGCACGACAACAAGCGTGTTGCGATCCGGTAATCCCCCTCACGCTAATTGGCTCGGCAAGAACCCGGCTCAACAGCCTCGCGCCCAACAGCATCAACGCTTGGCCAGACTACGAGAAAGTCTTCATCCGGAACTTCAACGGCACCTACAAGCGCCTAGGCAGGCCCCGTGATCTTTCTCTGTGTCTGTGGAGATCGCGAGTCGGATCGCGATACCTACCCATCGGATGCAACTCCCTACGAAGGGGTGGTGGAGAACCAGGCAATCGGCTTCTTCATCGAAGGATGCCACGAAGACACGATGATGCGCCACCGGCTGCTGTGCGACGAGCCAAAGACCATGGTGGAGCTGATGACCGCCGCCACAGACGCCATCGCGGATGCGTAATGAAGAAGTTCTCCGGTAAACGCAGAAGGACGCCTGGTTCCCACCGAGCCGGCTAGGGAGAAGCCTGCCGGCCAGAGCGGTGATGCCGGCTCGTCCAGACGGCACAGCAACGACAACCGCTACCAGGGCAAGCACCCGGTTGAGCAGCAGAGCTCGCGCTACCACCAGCGACAAGTCAACGCGGTGCAGGGCGTGCCGGCTCACAATGACAAGAGGCAGAGGAATGCCTTCACTTTCCAGGAAATGTTCGACGGGCCCTACAAGTACCACAGTGGCACCAAGCCGGCTACGCACACCACTCGGTAGTGCAGCTGGACCAGACAGATCAAGGAGCAAGATGGGTTACCTCCCCTCCCTCCACCCCCTCCTGGCGGTCCCTCATCGCCGGCTAGGGAAGCCGGCAACAACCGCGGCAACGGAGGCTACCCCCAGCAGCACGAGAACATCCACATCTTCTAGGCCGAGCGGATTGATAATCGCGGCCGGAAGCAGCGCAGTGCGGAGGTGAATGCCGTCATTCCCCCGGTCCCCCTGCAGCTCAACTGATCCGAGACTCCCATCACTTGGAGCCAGGCCGACCAGGCGGATTCACTTCCGAATCCCGGGGGCTACGTGATGGTGCTTGACCCCCTCGTCATCTCCGACTCGCGCACCTGCCGGTTCTCGCGCGTGCTGGTTGACGGTGGGAGCAGCCTTAACCCGCTCTACCGATCCTCCATGGACAAGCTGGGTATCCGGGAGTGCGACCTGCAGGCCTCAACTGTTATGTTCCACGGTGTCGCACCTGGGCCACCGTGTGTCCCTCTCGGCAAAATCCGGTTGGATGTCATATTCGGTTTGGAAGAAAACTTCCGGCGTGATCCAATATGGTTCGAGGTGGTCAACCTCGCAAGCACCTACCATGTCCTTCTTGGGCGCCCCGCCCTCGCAAAGTTCATGGCGGTCCCCCACTATGCATACCTCAAGATGAAGTTGCCAGGGCCAAACGGTGTGATTACCGTGGCCGGCTGCTATAGGCGGTCGATGGCTTGTGCAAAAGAAGGCGCCCAGATAGACGAGGCCCTGCTCATCACCGAGGAGAAGCGCGAGATGTTGCGCAATGTTGCTATGCTGCAGCAGGAAGTGCCGGCTGGCATGAAGCCGGATGGGGACATGGCATTCCAGCCGTCCAAGGAGACCCGCCAGATCCCGCTTGACCCGGCTGACCCCTCCAAGTGCGCCACCATCGACATCGGCTTGGACAACAAATAGGAAAGCGCACTCGTCGACTTCCTCCGTGAGAATCGGGACATCTTCGCATGGTCTCCCAAAGACTTGCCGGGTGTGCCGAGGGAGTTTGCCGAGCACTCGCTTCACGTGCGTCCGGATGCCAAGAGGGTCAAGCAACCCCTCCATCGCTTCACGGAGGACAAGAGGAAGGTCATCGGCGACGAGATCGCCCGGCTACTTGCTGCTGGCTTCATCATGGAAGTGACCACCCGGACTGGCTGGCCAACCCAGTCCTGGTGCTGGAGAAGAACAAGACTAGGCGCATGTGTATCGACTACACGAGTCTGAACAAGGCCTGCGCGAAAGACCCTTTCACTCTGCCCCGCATTGATCAAGTGATTGACTCTACTGCCGGCTACGACCTGCTTTCTTTTCTCGATTGTTATTCCGGCTATAATTAGATCCGTCTGAATCCGGCTGAGCAACTGAAAACATCATTCATCACCCCGTACGGGGCTTACTGCTATGTAACCATGCCATTCGGCCTGAAGAATGCAGGTGCTACCTATCAGCGTTGCATGCAGAAATGCTTGCACTCGCAGATCGTCCGGAACATGCACACGTACGTGGATGATGTCATCATCAAGACGAAGGAGAAGCAGACCCTGCTGGAAGATCTCGGCGAGACGTTCGTGAACCTCCACTGGTACCAGATGAAGCTGAACCCGGAGAAGTTCGTGTTCGGCGTGCCAGCCGGATAGCTCCTCGGTTTCCTCGTATCTAGCTAGGGAATCGAGGCCAATCCGGAGAAGATTGCAGCCATCGAGAGGATGCAGCCACCCAAGAGTTTGCTCGGTATCTAGAAGTTTACCGGTTGTTTGGCTTCCCTCAGCTGATTTGTCAGCCGGTTGGGAGAGAAGGCCCTGCCCCTGTACCAGCTAATGAAGAAGACGGACAAGTTCACTTGGACGGATCAGACAGACACGACCTTCCACAACCTCAAGTGCATGTCGTCGATGGCGTCGGTCCTTGCCACGCTGGCTGCAAAGGAGCCGATGCTGCCCTACATAGCCGCAACCAACCGGGTCGTCAGCGTCATCCTGGCAGTCGAGCGTCCCGAGCCGGGAAAGGCGCAGCCGGTTCAGCGACCCGTCTACTACCTCAGCGAGGTGTTGTCCCTCTCCAAGCAGAATTACCCCCACTGCCAGAAGATGTGCTATGGGGTGTACCTGGCCTGCAATAAGCTCAAGCACTACTTCCAGGAGCACCCGCTCACCGCCGTGTCCACCGCGCCGCTAGGCGAGATCTTCGGCAACAAGGATGCCACAGGCCGGGTAGCCAAGTGGGCCATCGAGCTGGCTGCCTACTGCATCCGGTACGAGCCCCGGATCACCATCAAGTCCCAGGCGGTGGCAGACTACTTCGTTTACTAGGCAGAAATCTAGTACCTGCCCCTGGTCCAAGACTCCTACTACTGGAGGTTGCACTTCGACGGCTCAAAGATGCGCGGGGGCTTGGGAGCCGGCATCGTGCTCACCTCGCCTAAGGGAACCGACTGGAGTACGTGTTGTAGATCCACTTCACCGCGTCAAACAACGTTGCCGAGTACGAGGCCCTCGCGCACGGTCTCCGGCTCGCAAAAGACATCGGCATCCGCCGGATCCTCTGCTTCGGCAACTCGGACCTGGTGGTGCAGCAAGTATCCGGCGAGTGGGACGCCAGGGACGCCAACATGGCTCTATACCGGTTCCACGTGCAACTGCTAAGTGCTGGCTTCGAGGGATGTGAATTCCACCACGTCCCCCGTGCCAACAACGAGGCGGCCGATGCGCTCGCGCGAGTCAGATCCACCAGAGCAGCCATTCCACCTAGAGTATCCTTGGAGCATCTCGCAAGCCCAGCATTACTCCCTCTCCGGAGTCCGAGTCCATCATATGGGTAGCAGACCCGGGGGCTTCCGGCTCAAAAGAGCCGGGTCCTGTTGTTGTGGCCTCCGGCTCGAAAGACCTGGGGGCTGCCTCTTCCTCATGCAAGCCATCCGCAAGCAAGGCAAACGGTCCGAGGGCTGCCGGCTCAGGTATCCCACCCGGTCGCCCTCCGGACGAGCTCCAGATCGTGCCGACTAGCGTCTTCACCATCCAGGAAGTTTCATCCTGGGCCCATCCCTTCATGAACTACCACCTCAACGATGAGCTTCCGGATGACGAGGTGGAGGCAAGATAGATCCGGCGCCGCGCGCACACGTACACCATCATCAACAAGGAACTGTACAAGCGCAGCGCCGCGGGCATTTTCCAGTAGTGCGTCGATGCGGATACTGGCTACCGGCTGTTGAAGGAAATCCACCAGGGGGAGTGCGGCCACCATGCCTCCTCGCATGCCTTGGTGTCGAAAGAGATCCGCCACGGATTCTACTGGCCGACTGCTTCGGTGGACGCAGACCAGCTGGTTCGCGTGTGCAATGGGTGCTAGCGGTTCGGCCAGCTAAGGCACATGCCGGCTTTCGTGATCAAGACGATACCGATCACCTGGCCCTTCGCGGTCTAGGGGTTGGACATGGTCGGCCCCTTCAAACGAGCTCGAGCCGGCATGACCCACCTGCTGGTGGAGGTGGACAAGTTCACCAAATGGATCGAGGCGAAGACGATCCAGAAGCTGGACGGGGCTACGGTCGTCACCTTCTTCCGCAACATCATCATCCGGTTCGGCTATCCCCACAGCATCATAACCGACAACGGCACGAACTTTGCCAAGGGGGCCTTTGCCTGGTTCTGCCACAACAAAGGGATCCTACTAGACCTTGCAACCATCGCACACCCGCATTCCAACGGGAAGGTGGAAAGATCCAACGGCTTGGCGCTAGCCGGAATCAAGCCCCGGCTGATCGAGCCATTAGAGCGATCACCCGACTGCTGGATCGAGGAGCTGCCGACTGTGCTGTGGAGCCTCCGCACCACCCCGAACAGATCAACCGGCTTCACCCCGTTCTTCCTCACCTACGGCTCAGAGGCAGTTCTCGCGGCAGACATTGAGTTCGACTCACCCCGCAAGCTCCTTTACACGGAGAAGGAGAACCAGGAAGCAATGGAGGACAACGTGGACCTCCTTGAGGAGGCCCGTGAACTGGCCTTATCCAGGTCGGCCATCTACCAGCAAGGGTTGCGCCGATATCACTCCAGTCGCATCCGGCCAGTCACATTCCGGGAGGGCGACCTGGTGCTCCGGCTGATACAAGATACGAAGGGCATGCACAAGCTGTCTCCTCCGTGGGAGGGCCCCTTCATCATCAGAAAGGCGTTGCACAACAACTCCTACTACCTCATCGACGTGCAGTAGCCATGCAAGAACAAGATGGACAAGTCGGACGAGGAGACCGAGCGGCCATGGAACGCGGACCTCCTCCGACCATTTTACACCTAGTCGCAACAATCAGTGTATGTATTCAGATCCCTGAATGAATGAAAAATGTGGAACCATGGCTGATGCTCGGGGGCTCCTTGCCAGATAGCCAGATTGTCGTTCTTATCTGATTAAATTCTTGCAATGATTTTCCAGCTTCCGTCGACCCCTACCCGGGGGCTCGCCGGTTGGCCCGCCCTGCCAATTCTATAAACCGACTGAGTAGTGTGCGATGATGCCAGAGGCCCACTCTTCGTCTCAGCTACAGACCGCAACCTGGCTGTCCGGCTAGCAAGAACAAAAGCCCGTGGGCATCCCACACGAAAAACGGTGAAATATGCGTTAGATCGGACATTCCGTCCATGTGCCTAGTTGGTTCTTTTTTGGCTACAAAGCCCCTAGTACCATGCGCGGTGTATTTTCAGCTCCCTTTGGTTCCGGATCCAGACTACAACCCGGCTGTTCGGCAAGGTGCAGCGTAAATAGCATCCCACACGCGAAAGTGACAAAGTGTCCGGAAGAGCACGAGCTAGTTTTCGTAAAAAGACAAAACTCTAGTCAGATAGTAGAGACATTTAACAAGGCAGCATATTGACGTATGGCCATTTCTTGTATGTTTCTTTTTGCACAAACCGCATCAAGACGAAAATCAAGAATAGTGAAGATTCGAAGCACCTATCTGCGGTAGCCACTCCGAATCTCGGGGGCTACACCCAGTGGGTGTGCTGGCGTGCTCCCACCAGAAGCATTCGATGTCCGGCTGAATGGTGCGTTAGCCGGACAAGGAGAAGGACAGGCGGACATAACTCAAGGGCACCACCTGCCCAAGACGGCTAGCCGCAGCTAGTCGGACGCGTCAGACAAACCTAACAGGAAGAAAGAAAGATAAAATATGAAGAAGGGAAGATGGAAAGAAAGAAAGAGAAAGATGAAGAAGGGAAGATGGAAAGAAAGGAGAAAGGAAAGTAATAGAGAAAAGCAAGTCGAACATACTTAGCCAGACTGCAGTGCAGATCCCCCTGCCCGGCTAAGTAGGTCACATCTGGCAAAGGAGGGTGAAAAAACAAGAATTTTTTGAAGATTCAAAACACCTGGCTACTCCAGCTGTTCCGAATCTCGGGGGCTACACCCAGTGGGTGCGCTGGTGCGCCCCCACTGGAAGGACGTAGCGTCCGGCTAGCAGATGAGCCAACTGACCAGGGCAAGTCGGCAGACCATCAGGAAGTCAGAAGAAATAAAACATCAAGACAAATGCAACATAAATCCGGATGGAGTGGACCAGCCGGAAAGGCCAGTCGACCAAGACACGAGCATAAGTGGGTGCACAAAGGCAAGCCCAACCAGAAAAATTACTTAAACTTCGGGGGATGAAGCCCCCACACGTCCAGATTGTTCAAAAGACAAGTACAAGAAAAAGAAAAACATCTACAAATTCACCCAGCATCCCAGGGTCTCCATCTTCAGGCAGCCAGACCCTTGCCGTGAGAATGGGCCGCGTCGGCTCCGCCAGCCTAGAAGGACACATTCGCGCCATCTGCTCCTGCGCCATCAGCCCCCGAACTCCCCTCGCCCTCCGTGAGCACCTCGTCGATGTCGGCATAGCCGACAATCTTGATCACGGTGGAGCGAAGGTCTGGGTAGGCCTAGCGCACGGCTTCGAGATCTACGCTGGCTCGAAAGCCGTCCACCAGCTTGTCGAGGTGGGCGTCCTTGTACCAGGACAGCATCAAGGCAAGCGCCATCTCGGAGTAGACGCGGGCCGCCAGATCACGTAGCCGGTCGATCGCGTTCGGCGCGCCTCCCAGCTTGAGCGCCAGAGCCCCCATGGTCTCCAGTAGGAGCTCCCCCGGGAAGACCAGATCATGGATGCCGGCTGCGGCCTTGCGCAGGTTGGCAGCATCCTCGCCGAGCTGCCCCCCAATTCCCTTGATGGCTGCCTTTTCACCCGGCTCAACCTGTTGCACCCGGTCATAGGCAAGAGCATCTACTTGGGGTTATAAGCCTTGTGATCAGAAGGGCAAGTCAAAATGCGACCTGGAAAATATATTCGGATAAAATCATACGACGTCGACAGAGAAAATCACCCTTCGCCAGAAGGCCAATGTCCATCAGCTTGTTGTCAAGAATCTGGGCATGCTGCTTCAGCCGGGTGGCCTCCTTGTCCAGAAGGTCGAAGGCGCTAGCCCAGATGGCGAGGGTCGCTTCCTGCTCCTTGATGGTGGCCTCTAGTTGGTTGACCTTGTTATGCCACTCCCTATTCTGGAGCCGGAGGGTGGCATTGTCCCGACTAAGGCGCGTGTTGGAGCGCTTCAGCCGGTCAATCTACCGCTGGCCGCAAACCATGATGGCTGTGGGTAAGAGGAAGAGAAGCAAACAAGAAAGTCAGAAGGCGGAAGAAAAATAAGAAGGAAAGAAGTGCAAGGAAAAGAGCCTCAGAAAACTTACTCCACGCAGTCCCACGGGACGCAGCTAGCTGCTTGGCGGCCTCCTCGTTGGCGCCGGCTAGCGCGCGGAGCTGCTTCACCTCCGCCAGACCAACCTCGAGGTTAACCTCAAGGGTCTGCAGCGAAGCCCCCGTCTCCAAGGGTAGTGGCGCCAGCGGGCCAGCTAGAGCAGCCGGGGCGTCGCGGATCGCCACCTGCCACTGCGCGGTCGCCTCGTCGTCAGAATCCACATCCTCGACGAATACCATGTCCCTATTGCCACCCGAGCCCCCTGCGCTGGCCGACGAGCCGCCTAGGCCACATGCCGCGTCCGTATAGCTCTCCACGCGCTCGGGATCGGGAGCAGTCGGCTGGACCATGGTAGCCGGCTCTGGTGGCAGCACGGTCTCGGCCGAAGGGGGTGGGGTGATCACCAGAGGGGCATCCGGAGGAGGAAGGTCGCGAGGCGGTGAAGCGGTGGGCGCGTTGCGAGCCGGGATCAGGGCGAAGGACAGAACGGCGCTTCCCACAAACAAAGGCAAGGTCAGGACAAAAACAAGGTCGAAGCAAGGCCACGGGCCAGCGCAAAGAAAGAAACGAGCAAGAGAAAGGCGAAGAACTTACCCCTGCACCACGGGCGCGGACCTTTTCCGGCCGCACACGGTTCGGCCAGGACGCAGAGGGACCTCGCCGTTCGGTGCGCTTTGGCAGCCGCTCCTCGAGCGCCGGGCGCTGCCGAGGCGCTTTCGCGCCGCGGCCCGCAGGCTCGGGCACGGCAGCACCGTCGCTCTCCTCCGGCTCAGGTCCATGCGGGTCTTCCACCGCCTCGTCACCCCGGCTAGGGAAGAAGCCGTCCTTGCTGTCAAAGCCCTTGCCGCTGCTCCGACGTGGACGCGGCTCGGAGCGGTCGGCCGCAAAGACTTGTAGGGGCGTGTCGCCCTCCTCCCGGATGATGCAAGGGAACATCTACACAGAGCCAAACCGGATAAGAGAGTTAGCCGGACAGCGAACGAACAAAAAGAGGAAAAGAAGCGAGCTAGTTCACTCACCCGGGGCGCGCGGTTCTCGCGCGTGTAAGGAGCGACGCCAAATTTCCAGTTGGAGGCGACCTTCTCCTTAGTGATCATCCAGACCCACTCGTAGAGGTTACCGTACGAGGAGTCGTGGCGGGAGAGCCGGGTGGGGTCAAGCCGCCCGGAGTAGTAGCACATCTTGTGTGCTCGCTGCTGGCTGGCCCAGCTCAGCGTCACATCGACGCCGGTTAGACCAGCCGTCACCAACTCCCTCAGCCGGTGAAGGAGCGCGTGCGACTCCACCTTGGAGCCGACGATCTTCTCCTCCCAGTGCTCCCAGCTGGATTCAGTGTCCTGGAAGGCCGGGAGGTTCAGCCGGTCCTCAGACCCCAAGTTTCATACATAGAAGTACGTCTGCTGCCACAGTTGAACTGTGTCGTGCAGTTTGAACTTGGGGTAGCCGGTTTGCGACCGGCTCTAGATGGAGGCACCGCTGCAGGTCACCAGCGGACCTTTGGCAAACTGAACCTGAGGGCGGATCAGGAACAGCCGGCAGAAGAGCCCGAGATCCGGTTGGATCCCGAGATAGCATTTGCAAAAGGCGACAAAGTGGGCCAAAGTGCCGATTGCATTTGGCCCGAGATGCTAGAGGCGGAGGTTAAAGTGAGCAAGGAAGGACAAGAAGAAGGCGCTGGCCGGGAAGGCTAGGCCGCGCTCCAGATGCGTGAGAAAGACTACTCGCTCGCCGGCTTGTGGAGCCGGCGAGATCTTGTCAGCCGGGGCCAGGCGGACCCTGACCTCGCCGACGGTCGGCAGGAGGCGTGAACGCCGGTATTTCTCCACCTACGCTTCCGTCACGTAAGAACCGCACCAGGCGCCTCGGCTCTCGGCCATTGCGGCGACAGAGCACGGAGGAGAGGGAGAGGAAGCAAGGAAATACGGCGGCGGTGCAGCGGAGGAGCAGCGGTTGCCCGTCACTCCGACGGGGAAAAGGTGAGGCGGCGCCGACGAAGCGGGCGGCGCGAGCTCGTCGGTGGCACGGTTAAAGGACTTAAGAAGGATAAGCAGAGAGGCGGCAGAGGCGCTTGGCGTCGATGGCGATGGCAAGGGGGGCAAATGATCTGTGGGGGGCGGCGCGGCACCGTGGCCCCTTTAAGTAGGGGCCGGGGACGCAAACCGCTGGCCTGCCACGTGGCCGCTCCCCACGGCCCCAGCGGCGTCCGGATCGTTTGCGGCCACACCGCGAGCGCAGAAGATCCCGACGCGGGAGGCGAGGCACCAGCGATGGTTCCCGAGGCGACATCTGACGCGACCCTCCCACGACCATCATCACGCGTGGCTGACGTGACGCAGCCGCGGCAACTCAACCGCCAAAATCAACCGGAAAAAATTCAAATCCTAGCTTTTTTTAGCCCGCGCACATTTTGCCTGAGGGCGGAATCTACGTGCGCTCGGGGGCTAGTGTCGGGGGGATCGCCCCCAGGTAGGCTAACCGGACAAGATGCAGATCACAAGCGCGATAGCCGGCTAAGAGTAGTCAGACGCAAAAACTCCAAGACAGATCATAAGAAGGAATAGACCAAGACCCGACTGGCAAACCAGCCAGCCGGATGAAAACCATCGACAAGAGCGCCAGCCGGCTGAATCAAGACAGACGGCCGGAGCAGGACAGATCAAGAGCCAACCGGCGGAGGCATCAGCCGGATGAAGCAAGCAAGAGCAGAAGAGTAGCCGGATAACCATCCGGCCCAGGAAGGCCAGCCGGCTAGGTCAATCTAGCCGGCCTCCCAAGACAGGCAAAGTACCAGATGACGTAGAGCACAGTGCGCAGTACGACCGGGACATCAGACAAGACAGAAAGGAGACTCAGACACTCGGCCCATACCGACGACTTCTACCAATGACGATTGGTAACAAGAGATGAGGGTGCATGGGGCGCAACTACATGCACGGGCAACCATCAGAGCGTGGCGGCATGGGCTTGACTATGAGTACACACTCCCATGCTGGCCACTGTAGATGACATAGCCGGTTGGGGCCCGCCTGTGGGACCCGCCAGTTGGCCAGGTCGTTGCCCACGCCGCCTCGGTCTATATAAGGGGCGGCAGGGGTAACTGGGCAAGGGTTGGACTCTCTTCTACTACTAGCCAGACCCGAGACAGCTCAAGGAGCATTGTAGCCCTCTATGATCATCCAGATAGTCAGATCGGCGGGAGTAGGAGCTTTACCTCACATCAAGGGCTCCGAACCTGGGTATTTCTTGTGTCTCCGCACTCGCTTGTATCCAATACTGCCTGCGGACACCGTCGCACGCTTCCCTGCTTAGCTCCCACACCTCTTTCTAGCCTGCTTAGGCTCTGCCGTTTCCATAACGACGACAGTTGGCGCCCACCGTGGGGCAGGGATGGCAGCGATCGAAGTGACGTTCCGCATGGGACCCCGCACTTCATCAGGCGAGCGCGTGGCTTACGGCCTCGTGCTCACGCTCGGGCAGTTCAACCGCGTCATCGACAACGCCAGCTGCTTCGCCGGATCCAGCTTTCCAGCTGAAGGCTCTGTCCTGCTGATCAGCGATCTACCCGTCTACATCGCCACCGTGCCGGAGCATTTCCCTCGGGAAATCGTCTCCTTCGCCGAGCCATTGCCCTCAGCCGGCAGCGCGTTCGCTGCACCCGGCGTCGTGGAGGTGATGATGGCTGGCTCCATTTTCTCTTCTTTTTTCTTTTTCGTTTTCTTTGGTTTTTTTTGGGCGATGTGCTGTCTGGCCCAGCAGCGGTCTGAAACGGTTGCTATATTTATATAGCTGGGCGAAAACCTGATTCGAGGAGGAACCCCAGGGAAACTCGTAGGATACTAATAAGACACGCTGGTTTGCGTAGGTTCATGGATCCTGATATGGGTAAAAGTCCCTACGTCCTAGTGAATGTATATACTAATATGGTGCCTCTAATGTACTAGAGCAAATTGTATCTACAATGCTAGGTCTAGCATACTAGAATTATTTCTTGATGGTTTGAGTCTTCAAAAGGGGTTTTCGATCCTTTTATAGATGCATCTTCTTTGGATGCAAGTCTCTGATCTTCTAGTACGGTTCAAGGCAATCTGTTTTCCCTGCAAGACTAGGGTATGTCTTCTAGTTCAATATATAGGATCCTAGAATTAGTGTGTATACTAATGTTCTCCAAGTGTCGACATTAGCACACCTGCATGCAAGCACCGGGGACCTATTCACATATAGGTCAATCGGGTTTGTCCATGGCCGTACGCTTTTTATTCACCGGCAAGCCCCACGTTGAAAGAGCATGTGTAAACCCTATATATGGTTTCGATAACTAATGACAATCTCTATGGACTAATATTTACATTGAGTTATACTTGTAGGTGTGTCTATAGGTAATGCTTGAAGAGCATATGTTGGATTCAAGATCGAAAGAAGTATGAAGTCGAGGCTATTGCACACATGTCTTGAAAAATAAGAAAGTTGAGTGAGCCTTCATGTTTACCTTCAAGACATCATCATCATTATGAAGTGAGAAGCAAATCTGCAAGGTTGATTGATACGTCGTAAACGTATCTATAATTTTTGATGCTCCATGCTTGTTTTGTATCTACTTTGCTTTGCTTTGTTTTTATTTTGAGGTGTTTTTATATATTTTTCTGGACTAATCTATTAACAAGTTTTCACAGTGCCAGTTGCCTGTTTTCTTTTGTTTTTGGTTCTAGAAAAGGCAGAAAATCAATATTTTCGGAATTGGAGTAAAAAAAGCTAAAGTCAATATTTTACTGTGGGGAACATGAAGCCTAAATAGGAGACAGAGGAGAGGCACCAGGGGGACACACCCCATGGCGGCGCGGGATGGGCCTAGCCGCGCCTGGGGGGTGCAGCTGACATGGTTATACCCCACGGGTACACTACATTGGTATATCTGGTCCAGCCCAGGGAAGATCCACGACAAGATACGCGGCCTGTGAATATTTCGGGTGGCCCAAGCCCATGACGTCTTCGGATCCTTGGAGAACAAGATTAGAGTAGATAGAATTTCAAAGGGCCAAACCCTAATATGTAACCGACTCGACCTGGTGCCTGAGACCTGCCTATCTATATAAAGTCTAGGAGGGCACGGCGAGGAGGACGAATCAATTCACCTCATACGCACCTCACGCCAGATTGCATATGCGCACCCCTGTAATCTTCGGTTTCACCGTAATCAAGAGCAGACAAGCAGGAGTAGGGTTTTCCCTCTAGGCCTGAACCTGGGTAAACTTTGTGTCCTCGTGTTGCTTGTATGTTAACCATTCCGCGATCTCCAGCATCCCCATCTTCTCCAAAACCCAAGTCCATAACTATGGGCATTGACAAGATCGAACCTCGTCAATTGGCGCCGTCTGTGGGAATCGGGGGCGCTGATTGTGCGTTCGTGACGGTCTCATCCAAAGCGATCTACAACTCCTCGGCAATGGAGAGCCACCTTCTCTCCGGCGCTTTCGACTTCACCGCCCACTCGCCAACCACCATGAAGGTTTTCGAGCCCGTAGGCGATGGACTCGAGATTCTGTTCGGGAGCTTCTGCTTCTAGGTGGGGCAGACTGGCACCCTCCATCTCCCAGAGCGGGTGCCGCCACCATCCATCAGGCCCGCTTCGTGGGTCCCACCCATAGGCGTGTTACACATGTCAATGCTGACAGATGAGTCATATGACAGCAACAGCTGCAACTCAGATTTGTGCGGCCCTCCACCAAATGAAGGAACCTACGGTTCCGGATCCGAAAGCTGCGGCAGCTGCGACCCAATCCGCGGGCGTTACCAATGCGGCATGGTCATCCAGGGCGAATCAGAACTACCACCAGGTTCGAGTTCCCATGTACCGCCACCAACCCGCCGCCCAACCCACAGGATGGGAATGGAGGAAATGAAGGAAACCCATCCCTCCAACCTAATGAAGGCGACGCTAACGCCTACCAGAAGATCAACCTCAACGAGGACGGATGGCGCCAGGCACGTGAAGCCGTGGCGGGCAACAAGATCCTACCCGTGAATGCTTCACGGGATCTGCTAATGGCATACCACCTCCTCATCGGCAAGCACAACCGGCAGGTAAAACTGCAGGAGGACCTCGACAAACGCAAGCGCAGGGCGAGCTGCGCTCTCCGCCGCTGGTGGCTCCAGTTCACACGGCAACCACGCCAATAAGCATCGCTCTCACACAGAGCACATGGACACCACCGCGCGTCGCGAGGTCACCAGGACCCTCAACACGTCCTTCATGGCGATGGACGTCAATGACAACGTCATACCGAAGACGCCGCAGGCTGCGATCATGGCAGCCACCACGTACCTCACATCCCATCCACCTCCGGTGGGTGACCCGAAGAGCTCCATGCACAAGTCCGCGCTAGCCGGACTCGGACTCGTAGGAGCTACACCCCACGATGAGGCTCCTACGAGCAGAAAAAGAAAGCTGCGGTCAGATTCAACCGCAGTCCCACACCCTCATCCGACAAGGACGAGCACGATCTACCTCGACGTCGAAAGAGCCCAAGGCATCGCAGCAGCGACTATGACGCTCGAAGCGACCTCGCCCAGCGCAAGGTCGACAAGGCACGCGACAAATGCGCATGCTCAACTGAATCCGACGAGGATGACGATGGAGAGTTGTGTGGAGCCCGATGCTTCAGCAGATCCGTTCGGCGGACGCGGATGCCGAAAAATTTCAAGCTCCCTTCGGACACTCTGAAGTTCGATAGCACGCGAGAACCAAAGGCCTGGCTCAGCGATCACCTCTCTTCTATCAAGCTACACGGTAGTAACAGAAATGCCGCCCTACAATCCCTTCAGTTGTAGTTGACAGACGCAGCTCGGATCTGGCTCAGCAGCCTGTCCTCAGACTCGATCCGAAGCTGGGAAGAGCTGGCGTACAGTTTCATCCGAAACTTCAAGGGCGCCAGCAAGAGGTCAGCCTCGATCGAGGAACTGCGGGTCTGCACCCAACATACCGGCGAATCCATTCGCTCGTACATCTTACGTTGGTCTAACATCAAGAACTCCACCGCACACATCTCCGTGGAAATGACAATTGACACCTTCAAAGATAGTGTCAAACGCCCGGACTTCAAGGAAGAACTTGGGCGCGTCAAGCCCAAGACGCTCGACCACCTCATGGATATCGCCAACCGATGGGCAGATGGTGAGGACTCCCTCCATCGAATGCATTCGGATGATGAGGATGACTATGGTTGCAGGCGAGAACGCCACAGCAAGCGAAGATCACGCGTCTACGACGATCACGATGGAGTCGACATGGTTGCGGCTGGCTACGTCGACCGATGCAACGATGGCAGCCGCAGCAGCGGATACCGCGGAGGCAACTTCCATGATGGAGGGCGACCCACGCAAACATGGCAACGACGTAGCCGCGAAATTGAGCCCTCGGCATACGACAAGTTGTCTGGTACTTGCACCATCCACTTCTACATTGACAAACAAGATGGCAAGAAGAAGGCTAGCCACATGCTAAAGGACTGCTGCGAGTTTTAGAAGCTCAGTGAAGGCCTCACTCAGATGCGATGCCAGATCATAAACCCTGGGTTTGGAACCACACCTACACCAGGTGACATCGCCCATGGAGCTCCTCCACCTCCACCTGTTGGACCTTCGAATCCAGCAATCGCACCCGTGCCAAACAATGGCGTAGGAGGGTACCCACCACCAAAGGGAGCCCTGATGATCTAGAAGGGGCGCCCAACAAACAGGGTTCAAAAGAAGATCACCCGCCAAGGTAGCCTGGCCGTGACTGCTCCGCCTGCCATCCCTGAGTACCTCAGTGGCTCGGAGTCATGCATAACATTCGATCGCTCGGATCACCCCCGCTAGATCCCTCGCCCAGGTCATGCTGACCTGGTGCTCGAGGCATAGATCGGAGGGTTTGAGATGCGCCGCGTCTTCATGGATGGCGGCAGCAGCATCAACCTAATGTTCGCCAGCACCCTAGCAGCAATGCGGATCCCGCTGTGCAGCCTGGAACAATCCGACACGAAGTTCCACGACACAGTCCTAGGGAAGGGCATATACCCCCTGGGAAAGATATGGCTCTACGTCATCTTCGGCCAACCTAAAAACTTCAGGCACGAGCGACTGGAATTCGAAGTGGTGGACTGGCCATCACAGTACCACGCCATCCTCGGGCGCGTGGCATTCGCAAGATTCCCGGTAGTACCTCACTACGCGTACCTACTACTCAAGATGCCAGGACCCAGGGCGTCATTACCATCCAAGGCAGCTTCACCCGATCCGACCACTGTGACAGAGACTTCAACGGAATCTCCCAGTCGTTCGGTATGTAGGAGGATCTCACGAGGCTCCGAGAGATGACAGACAACGGGGCACCCCCAGTCTCCATGCAAAACACACCCGACATGTCGTTTGAATCCACAGTCAACATGAAAAAGGTGCAGGTCCACCCAACGGATGCCTCCAAGACAGCGCTGATCGCCAACGACCTCTTCCCCGCATAGGAAAGCGTGCTCTTCAAATTCCTCCGCGAGCGCTGGGAAATCTTCCCCTGGTGTCCTGCGGACATGCCAGGAGTTCCCAGGGAATTCTCCGAGCATGCACTCAATGTGTTTCCGGACACGAAGCCCGTCAAACAGTCCATCCAACGATTGTCCGAGCCAAGAGCCGAAGCCGTTGGAATCAAAGTCAACAGACTGCTCGATGCCGACTTCATCTGGGAAATCAAGGAGGGCAAGTGGCTAGCCAACACTGTGTTGGTCCCCAAAAAGGACACGGACATCCTGCGGATGTGCGTGGTCTTCACGTCGCTCAACAAACACTCTCCCAAGGACCACTTCCCTCTACCGTGGATCGATCAGATCATCGATTCAACTGCAGGTTGCGAGAAACTCTCCTTCCTTGATGCCTACTCAGGCTACAACCAGATTCGACTGAAGGTCGAAGACCAGGAGAAAACAATGTTCATCGTGTTGTTCGGAGTATTCTGCTACAATACCATGCCCTTCGAGCTGAAGAAAGCAGTGTCACGTACCAGAGGTGCATGAAGGCATGCCCTAAAAATCAGATCGGTCGCAACATCCAAGTCTATGTCGACGACATAGTAATAAAGATCAGGGAAGCCAAGACACTGATCGACGATCTCCGCGAGATGTTTGATAACCTTGATCACTATAAGATCAAGCTGAACCCAGAAAAGTGCGTCTTCGGTGTCCCATCTGGCCAATTACTCGGCTACTTCATCTCCTAGCGACGGATCGAGGTGAACCCGAAGAAAATCCGGGCGATACTGACCATGGAAAAACCAAAGAACCTCAAAGGTGTCCAGCAACTAGTTCGGTGCATCGCGGCGCTGAGCAGATTCATCAGTCACATGGGTGAGAAGGCCCTGCCTTTCTACCAGTTGCTACGCAAAGCTGACAAGTTTGAGTGGACACCCGAAGTAGACGACACATTCGAAGATCTCAAGCGGCTGCTCTCCACCTCGCCTGTCCTGGTCACGCCAAAGGAGCGTGAGCCTCTGCTGCTATACATAGCAGCCACACATCAGGTGGTAAACACCGTACTCATGGTCGAACGACCCGAAGATGGCAAGACCCATGGGGTCCAACGTCCCATCTACTACCTCAGCGAGGTACTGGCTCCAACAAAGCAGAGGTACCCTCACTACCAGAAGCTCGCCTATGGCGTATTCATGACGGCTCGTCGGCTGAGCCACTACTTCCAAGAACACCAGATACTGGTCATCAACGAGGTGCCACTGTCCAACATCCTGAACAACCCCGAAGCCACGGGACGCATAGCCCTGTGGGGGCATTGAGATATCCCCTCTGGACATAGTCTATGAGCGGTGCAAGGCCATTAAATCTCAGGTCATCCCTGACTTGCTCGTCCACTAGATGGGACTCTAGCTGCCGGACACTCCGGACATGATGCAATCATTGACGATGCACTTCGACAGCTCCAAGCACGAGGTTGGAGCAGGGGCTGGCGTCATACTGACGTCCCCTCAAGGCGACAAGAGGAAATATGTCCTTCGGATGAAATTTCGTGCCTCCAAAAACGAGACCGAATATGAGGCCCTCATCCGCGGCATGAGGTTGGTCAAGATCTGCGGTGCAACGCACCTAGTCATCTACGGTGACTCAAACCTCGTCGTCCAGCAGACGATGAACGAGTGCGATGCTCATAGCGCCAACATGATCGCATACCGCGCGCTCTACAACTCACTCGAAGGAGACTTTGATGGCTGCGAACTTTGGCACGTTGGAAGGGAAAGCAACAAAGAAGCCGATAGACTCCCCAACATCGGCTCCACCTGCTCACGGGTGCCACCAGGTGAAAGGATACAGATGTCGCCTAGAGGGGGGTGAATAGGCGATTAAAACTTTTCCGAGAGTGGCCCAACAAAGGCGGAATTAAACTAGCATTTACTTTGTCAAGCACAACCTAGAACAACTAGGGTTCAACTATGTGCACCAACAACTTATGCTAAGCAACAATGTGATAGCAAGATATAGATTACTTCAAGCACGAAGGCTATCACAATGTAAAGTGCATAAGTAAAGAGCTTGGGTGTAGAGATAACCGAGGCACGCGGGGACGATGATATTTTACCGAGTTCCTCCCAACATGGAGTACGTCTCGTTTGGAGATTGGGTGGTATCAAACCACCAACACCACAAAAGGCCTCCCTTATTCTCCGGTGAATCTCACTGCAATGGGATCGATCCACGCTTCCACTATCGGTGCACTTGTCGGTGGCAACCGGAACCTCTCACAAGGTTGGGGCACTTCTCCACAACTTAATTGGAGGCTCCCAACAAACGCCACCAAGGCCACAAAACCGTCTAGGGTTCCAAGAACCAAAGAGGGACAAGCTTCAATGAGTAACACGAACCAAATCCTCCGAGGAGAACTTAAACCGATGCACCGAATGCAAATGGCAAGAACACCACAAAGGTGCTCAAATCCCTCACTCTCAAGTTCCAACAAAGCTACTAAAGCTATTGGGGGAACGAGAGAGGAGGAATCAAAGAGGGACACAAAATCCCCCACAATCTAGATCCCCAAAGATACACTCACAGAGAGATGAATCGGTTAGGTTAAAACGTGGATCTAGATCTCCTCTCTCTTCCACTCAAATATGGGCAAGAATCATCGGAGGGGAAGAGATTAAGCAAGCTTCAAAATCTAGAGCAAGTGTGGATAAAGCTTAGACAAATAGAGGACGAAGGTAACTCCCAAATAATAAACGGTAAAGGGCTCAAATAGGAAGCCCAGAAAATCTGGACGTTGGGGCTGTTTTTCGGTCTGGACCGATAGTACCGGATTTGTCCGGTACTACCGGACACAACCTAGTGAATGCCAGGAAACAACGAAGTATCAATAGCCAACGATAGTCAACGCGCATGCGAGGTGAAGGAAGCAGCGGTGGGGGAGCCAAGACGTAAATAAGGCGCTGAAGCGAGGGTGAAAAGGCGAGGTCGGTGGGGGCCAGCAAAGAAGCGAAAGCACGTGAGCGGCGAGCTGTGGCGGCGGAACGCGAAGTCAATGGGCCAGATGCGCGAGGCAGCGCACGGGAATCTGGCGAGCGGGAGCGACAGGTGCGCACGGGGATCGAGTGGGCAAGTGGGAAGGCGGCGCACGTCGCGGGGGCCAGCTGGCGTGGGACCTGGCGCGCGAGCGGGATTGGCGAGAATAGGCGAGGGGCGGAAGCGTGAGGAGATGGGCTAGCGCGGTCGCTGAGAGGCCTGGAGCTGGGAGTTGGGCAACGCCTGGGCCGACCGGTACTACCGTCCCACCCGGGCGGTAGTACCAAAGTAGATGAAGAAAATTGGGCGCCTGAGGCGGTAGTACACCGCCCGTAAAAACATATCTCCTTCTTTTTCAATAACAAATATGCAAACATTCAAACGACTATAACTTTTGTTTGGTGACTCCGATCAACCCGATTCTAATTGTGTTGGAAAGAGGACGACATGAAAATATTTGATACCACCAAGTGAGAATACTTCATGTATTTTATAGTGATATACCTCACTTGGTGATAATCCGGAAAACCTCCAAGAATAACCTCTCAACAAGATATAAAGGGAATATCTGATATTGATGGACAAGAGCTTGTTACGGAGATTACACAAGCTCTATATCCTCACATGGATAAGACAAAATAACAACCAAATACGATGATGCAAGTATGCAAAGGTTTGAGCTCTCTCCGAATGATGTGATCAAGTTACTCATTCGAGAGCCCCTCTTGATAGTACGGTTATCTATCCTAAACCCGGTCTTCCACTAACAATATGAGACTGGCAAAAGGGAAAACCTATCAAGATTATACCTTTGCCTTCAGCATTCCACTTGAGCTCGATGTAGACGATCTTTCCCTACTCAAGATGGAACGCCTTTCTTGATTCCTCATCATCGATCCATGATCACCGAGGATGGCAAGCATCAAACATGAGATCTTCTATAGATGGCGCCTTTTGAGCTTGCACAACATATCTTCTTCTCATTTCATCGACCTTGAAGCCGACACAAGCTCCAAGCTATGCCAATGGACAATTCCTACAAGTATAACTTAATACACACATTAGTCCATAAAGATTGTCATTAATTACCAAAACCACACATGGGGGCCCACATGTTCTTTCACCAGGTGTGTTCCTCGAACAAATCAGTGTACCCTCCATTAAAAGGAAATTCCCCAAGGGATCACCCGAAGAAGCGGAACACTCAGGGGATGCGCCACCCGAAGGACAGGAAGGACCCGAAAATCTCGACACCGAGGTCGAGCTGGTCAGCCTGATGCAGGTCATGGCAGTTGAAGAGACATGGACGTAGCGATACCTTCGGTGCCTGATAAACAGAGAACTGCCTGATGACCCGACAGACTCCCATCGCATATCTCGCCGGTCCAAGGCCTTCACCATAATCAATGGCGAGTTGTACAAGCGCAGCATTTTGGGTGTGCTTCAAAGGTGCGTCACCATCGGGGACGGAAAAACCATCCCCCAAGACATCCACGAGGGCATCTGGGGCCATCATGCAAGTAGCCGCACCCTAGTCGCCAAAGCTCTGTGAGCTAGATTCTATTGGCCAACAGCCATGAACGATGCCAAGGATGTCGTCCAAAGGTGCAACACCTGCCAGAGGTAAGCAGACAAGCCACACGCACCAGGATCCAGCTAAGGCCCATACCACTGGCCTGGCCCTTCACCCAATGGGGCCTCGACATGATCGGCAAACTACCCAAATCATCAAAAGGAAGCCACGTGTACCTACTGGTTGCAGTTGAAAAATTCACCAAGTGGATCGAGGCAATGCCCGTCACCAACCAGAGCGGCAAAACGGCAGGCAAGTTCTTCGAGTCCATAGTGTACAGGTTTGGCGTGCCACACAACATCATCATGGACAATGGATTAGACTTCATCTCGAAGGAATTTCAGGACTTCTGCGAAGGCCTCGGAATCAACATATCATACTCCTCCATGGCGCATCGACAGACCAATGGACAGGTCGAAAAGGCCAACGGCCTCATAGGAAACGGCATCAAGAAGCGCCTGCTATGCCCACTCGAAAGGATCCCGGGATCCAGGGTGGAGGAGCTACCCTCTGTACTTTGGAGCCTATGAACAACGCCAAACAGTTCAACTGGCTACAAGACCTTTTTTATGGTGCATGGAGCCGAAGCTGTGCTACCTGCAGAAGTACGCCACAAGGCCCCACAGGTCGTCGCCTACAGCGAAGCCGAATCATCGGCCGCACTCTAAGACATCGTCGAAACGCTCGACGAAGCACGCGACATTGCTGCGGCTCACTCAGCTATCTACCAACAGAGCCTCCGCAACTACCACAGCCGTCGACTGCGCCCAAGGTCCTTTGTCGAAGGAGACCTCGTCCTACGACTTCGTCGAAGTAGATCTTCGAGTACTACGTCTAGTCTACGACTCTACTAAGGACTCGGGGGCTACTCCCATACGGAGGATTGATCAAGCATCCGAAAAAATTGTGTCCTATGGACCTTAAGCTAAAAACAACTGAATTGAAGTCTCTGCTCGAGTCTACAACTCGAACAGACACTCGGGGGCTACTCCCATAAGGAGCGCTGGTCATGCACCCTATGAAATATTCAAGTGTGATCCTTCGGATCAAAATGCAAACATCTTTCTAGCAACTTTGCCCAAACCAATGCTAAGTGAGAAGCATTCTCCTTGGCCACCCGAAACACCTCCGCGGTGATAAAATTTTGGATGTTGTGTCTGTGACACAAGGATAAGACCTATAGATATCATCTGATGGCCTGGTAACGCACCTGACTGCACTCTGCCAGTAAAAAACCGTGTCAATAGGCACGATGAAAATCCTGACGGACGCGTTGGGTACATCACTTAAAAACCACTGGGATTCGACTCCTATAAGACCTCAAAGGGCTGAGTCGAATTACGCCAGCATTCGTTCCAGATTCAAGTTCGGGGACTCGAATCTGAAGAAGATCGTGTTGTTTTGTCCTATGGAAGTTAACTGGCCCTGATCCGTCAGGAGAGTCAGGCATACACATCAACAATCCCTATGAACTAAGTCATTTTTCTCTTACAAAATAGGTAAAACTACACCCAAAATATTGAAGAGTCCTTAGCCGAATCTACGATTCGACTGAACACTCGGGGCTACTGACATGGTTATACCCCATGGGCACACTACATTGGTATATCTGGTCCAGCTCAAGGAAGGCCCACGACAAGATACGCGGCCTGTGAAGATTTCGGGTGGCCCAAGCCCATGACGTCTTCGAATCCTTGGAGAACAAGATTAGAGTAGATAGAATTTCAAAGGGGCAAACCTAATCTGTAACCAACTCGACCTGGTGCCTGAGACCTGCCTATCTATATAAAGGCTACGAGGGCACGTCGAGGAGGAAGGAATCAAGTCACCTCATACGCACCTCATGCCAGATTGCATCTATGCACCCCTGTAATCTTCGGTTCCGCCATAATCAAGAGCATACAAGAAGGACTAGGGTTTTCCCTCTGGGGGCCTGAACCTGGGTAAACTTCATGTCCCCGTGTTGCTTGTCTATTAACTGTTCCGTGATCTCCATCATCCCCATCTTCTCCATAACCCAAGTCCTTAACAATGGGCATTGACGAGATCGAACCTCGTCAGCAGCCACCCTGGGTGCCCCTCTTCCTCGCCTCTTTGCCTATAAAGACCCCTAGATACCAAAACCCTAAGTACCCGATCAATCTTCCACGAAACAGTCTGTAGCCGCCGCCACCATCGTCCCTAGATCGGGGGGATCCGAAGCTCTTTCCGGCACCCTGCCAGAGGGGAGATCATCCCGGAGGCATTCTTCATCATCATGCCAGCCTCCTATATGAAGCGTGATTAGTTCCACCTTGGACTACGGGTCCATGTAGTAGCTAGATGGTTGTATCTCCTCCTTTGTGCTTCCATGTTTAGATCTTGTGAGCTCCGTTCATGATCAAGATCATCTATATTTGTAATCATGCATGTTGTGTTTGTGGGTATCTGATGGATACTAAGATTACTATGTCAGATTGATTAACGGTTTTGTCTTATTGATTCTATCATGTATGTGTTGTTTGAGATCTTGCATGCTCTCCGTTTCTAGTAGCTATCTTGGCCGAGTAGATGCTAGTGACTCCAAGAGGGAGTATTTATGCTCAATAGTGGGTTCATTCCTCTATTTAATCTGGGGAAGTGATAGAAATCTCTACGGTTGTAGATGTGCTGTTGCTACTAGGGAGAAAAAACGGTGTCTTGTTCATGGAACAAGTGGATTGTTTACCTTACACACTTTGCTTAAAGCAGTGATCTGTTGCTTGCAACTTAATACTGGAAGGGGTTCGGATGATAACCTAAAGGTGGATTACTAGTCATAGATGCAGTTGGATAGCGGTCTATGTATCTTGTTGTATTGCCCAATTGAATCTCATAGGATCATGAATTTCTAGTATTGCATTGTTATGCCTTGATCAGTCCTGTCAATTGCCCTGCTGTAATTTCTTACCCAACATGCCATGTTTTTTTATCTTAAGGAGAACACCTCTAGTGAACCATGGACCCCGGTCCAATCTTTATCATTGATACATCTTCCAGTATTACTGTTTACTTTCTACAGAACCACCATTACCTTCCACACCATACAGTTAATCCTTTGTTTATAGCAAACTAGTGAGATTGTCAACCTCACTGTTCGTTGGGGCAAAGTCTTGGGTTTGTGTTATGCAGGTTTCCAAGTTGCTAGCAACACCCTTGAGTCGTTTCCTTCCTCCTACTGGTTCGATAACCTTGGTTTCTTTCTGAGGGAAGACTTGCTGTTGTGCTCATCATACCTTCCTCTTGGGGTCTCCCAACGAAGCTCTGCATTGATCTGAGCCATCAAGCTGTTTTCTGGCGCCGTTGCTAGGGAGGCTAAGGACGTCTTCACAAGGGGAGTCCTTCATAACCTTTATCTTTACTTTGTTTTTGTTTTGCTTAGTTTCTTTTGCCTTGTTTTGTTTGCCTCTTTATTTCAAAAATTCCAAAAAAATAGTTCCTACTCTAGCTGCTACTATTGTGTGCCTGTTCCACCTTTGCAAAAATGAATTCTGCTGAGAACACCAAGTTGTGTGACTTCACTTGCACCAACAACAATGATTTCTTGAGTACACCTATTGCTACACCTGTGCCTGATGCTACCTTTTATGAAATTAAACCTGCTTTGTTGAATCTTATGATGAGAGAGCAATTTTCTGGTGTTAGTTCTGATGATGCTGCTGCCCACCTTAATAGCTTTGTTGAATTGTGAGCTGCAAAAGTATAAGGATATAGATGAAGATATTGTTAAGCTCAAGTTGTTTCCTTTCTCCTTGAGAGGAAAAGCTAAATAATGGTTGCTATCCTTGCCTAGAAATAGTATTGATTCTTGGATTAAGTGCAAAGACGCTTTTATGGGAAAATACTACCCTCTTGCTAAGATTATATCTATGAGAAGTGATATTATGAAATTTAAACAACTTGATAATGAACATGTTGCTCAAGCTTGGGAAATAATGAAATCTTTGGTTAAGAATTGTCCCACTCATGGACTCACTACTTGGATGATTATCCAGACTTTTTATGCAGGTTTAAACTTCTCTTCAAGAAACCTGTTGGATTCTGCTACTGGAGGTACCTTTATGACCATTACCTTGGGTGCTGCAACAAAGCTCCTTGATAATATGATGGTTAATTATTATGAATGGCACACTGAGAGAGATCCACATGGTAGGAAGGTAAATTCTATTGAAGAAACCTCCTCTTTGAGTGATAAGATTGATGTTATCATGGCTATGCTTGTTAATGGAAAAGCTCATACTGATCCAAATAATGTTCCCTTAGCCTATTTGGTTTATCAAGTAGAGCAAGTTGATGTGAACTTCATTAGAAACAACAATTTCAACAACAATGCCTATAGGAATAATTTTGGTAGCAACAACAATTATAGGCCTTATCCTCCTAATAATGGCAATACTTATGGTAACTCCTACAACAATACTATAAGTGCTCCCTCTGAACTTGAAGTCATGATTAAAGACTTTATTAGTAAACAAACTATCTTCAACAAGACTGTGGAGGAAAATATTATGAATGTTGAGAAAAATATATCATCTTTGTATGAAGCTCAATCCTCTTTGATTAATAAGATGGCTGCTAAACGTGAAACCTTAGAAAGTACCTTTGCTGCTACACATGTCATACAAGTTACTATTGATGAAAATGTTAGACTGTTAGCTCAACTACATGCTAAGTGGGAAAGAGAAGCTCAAATTGCTAGAAATAATAGTGTGTGCACTATTACCACCACCAATATGGATGTTACCAAACCACAAGAAGTACCTATTCCTCCTACCATAATGCCTAAGCCTACTAATTGTGATGCTAAGTTTGATTTTGATCTTGATGGTTGCAATATTTCTGAAGTGATTATCTTCCTACAAAAGCTTGCTAGAAGTCCTGATGCTAGTGATATGAATGTGGCTTTCACCAAACACATTACAGATGCTCTCATTAAAATTAAGGAAGAAAAGTTGAAACACAAAGCCTCTATTCCTAGGAAAGTAGAAGATAGTTGGGAACCCATAATTAATATGCAAGTGAATGACTTTGATATCAAAGTTTCATGTAACCTTGGTTCCAGTGTGTCTATTATGCCTAGAAAGATTTATGAAATTCTTGATTTGCCACCTTTGGAAGATTGTTATTTGGATGTCCCACTTGATGATAATGCTAAAAATAAATGTATGGGCAGTGTTAATGATGTTCTCATTATGTTTAACAATGCGTATGTCCCTGTTGATTTCTATGTTTTGGATGTTGAATACAATGCTTCTTGTCCTATTACTTTGGGAAGACCTTTTCTTAGAACAGTTGCTGCCATCATTGATATAAAAGAAGGCACCATTAAATATCAATTTCCATTTAGGAAAGATATTGAACACTTCCCCTTGAGGAGAGAAAAGTTGCCTTTTACTCCTCCCTTGAAAGCAAGGTTTGATGTTAATCCTTCTTCATTTAAAAATACTTGATTCTTGCTTTTTGTGCCTAACTTAAAGGTATTAAAGAAAAGTACTTATTGGGAGATAACCCAAAAGTTTTCTTGAGTCTCGTAAGTTATTACTTCTGTAATAACCTCTCCTTATCCTTTTCATTTGCTTTTGTGCCAAGAATAACATCTAATGATAGGGAAGTAAGATTTGGGGAAGTTGTTGTCTCGAAACAGATTTTTGTGCTCCAGTGTAAAAATCCGTGTAAAATCTCTGTAAGTCGGATTGAGCTGTAATTTTTGAATAAATCCCACTGGATGTTATATAAATTTCTTTAGTTCAGAATGTTTTGATTTGAGCAACAGAAGGTCTTCGAAAAAATTGGTTTTCACCTAATGGTCTGATTTGACAGATTTTCGCCATTATTTGGATTTGCTTCTTATTGATTTCTTTTTTAGTTCTATTTTAGGGAATTGAGCTTTGTAAAGGAATTTGCTATAGTAGGTTATGTTTTTAGTGAATTTTTTGTTGTTCTAAAGCTAAACCCAAATATCTATTATCTTTTGAATACACTAATGTTGCTAATGAAGATTGTGTGAAGTTTTGTATGAAGGAAAATTTTCAGTTGTAGAGAGAGAATAATGTAATGAGATAAAGAATGGAAAAAAGCTCAAGCTTGGGGATGCCACCCCGTGTCACCCCAAGAAATATTCAAGAGGTACAAGCGTCAAAGCTTGGGGATGCCCAAGGAATCCCTTTCTTCATCAATAAAAAGCTTAGGTTTTTCTAGACACTTCTTTTTTATTGTTTCATGCACTATTGTGTTGTTCTTGGAGCGTCTTAGTTTTCATTTTTGGCTTTTGTTTGCTTAGTTTGCTTGAATAAAGTAGTTTGGACCCCCTCTTTCGCTGTGTTGTTTACAAAAAAAAGGTTGGAGTCAGCCAAGAGTAGAAAGTTGTATGCTTATAGTGGTACAAAAGTGAGCTTGCTTTGACTGTGGCTTAGACTTTATCTTGTCGTTCTAGATGTTGTTTTGACCTTATGCTTAGTGATTATTGTTGTAGCATGACTTTCTCCAAGTCAGAAAGTCATTGAGAGTGCTTAGTGTGCCTTGAAAGAATCATGCGTTGTTTTAGCATACAAAAGCATAGTATTATGGTATTCTCCTTTGATGCTTTGTTTTGGTTGACTTGGCACATGCTCACACCATGTTATGACTCTAACCAGTCACCATTAGCCTCTATGATCATTTAGTTTTTGACTTGTGGTACCACTTTATGCTTTGATTAGTAATGTTTTGTCGCTCTACATGATTATGGCCATTATTGCTCTCTTAGTTGGTCACTCCCAGTCTTTTGCTAGCCTTCACTTTTGTTGAGTAAGCTCTACTCATGCATCCAACTACCAAAAAAACAAGTTATTCCAAAGTGTCCACTATAAATTCCTATGCATGGTGTGTTACACCATTCCAAGTATATTCTTGTTTTCATCTACCTTCAAATTAAGAAAAATTTGTTATGTGAAAAACTAGTGATTAAAGCTCTCACGAACTTGATGGCACACTTTATTTTATTGCCCCTAATAAACTTGAACCATTGTGTCATCTAAGTTGTATATGCTTGCACTTATACGTTGGGATTAGCAGAACCATCCAGTCACGGGGAACACTTTCAGCACTTCTGGATATCTATTCAGTTGATAACATGCTCTTTTGTTTATGGATGTCGTCGTTATGAAATAAAAGGGGAGCTTGTAAGTCCATGGAGTTATGTATATTGTGTTAGATAAATGCCTGGGCCACTATCCTAAGCCATGCCTAATCATGGTGGAAACTTGCAGCATCACCATAGTGAGCTATCTATGAAGCATTCTTCTTATAAAAAAAGAGATATGAGATTCAGAAAAAGAAAAAAAATATGAGAAAAGAGGAAAGAGAGAAAAACACCATATTCCCATGGTAAATAAGAAGATTGCTGAGGTGTTCATTGTCTGCTTGCCTTGTCATTTTGTTATGGGACAGCTCCTGTAGCATGTGCAAGGGGTACCCCGTTGGAGGTTCTCTATGATACGCATATAATTACTATGACAAGAACTTGCAAGTAACTAAAGTTGAGTAGCATGAGGAGCAACCCTCGTACTCAAGGGACATGATATTGCCAACTTATACTTTGTCAAGCATATACTTCATAGTTTGTTCACTTTAACCTTAATCACTTCAATATGCTTATGATAGGGGCAATGAGAGCTGAAAGCTAACAAGTACCATAATTTTTGGAAGCTCTTTTTGAAACTTGAAATCTCTGCTTCCCTTTTATGAAGGGCCTTTCTTCCACTATTATATTGAGTCTCCACCTTCTATCCATAGGCACCAATTATGAGAGCATGGTTGCCATTCTTATTTCTATGTGCATTGTCCCAAAACTTATTGATTGATTCATATTGTTGATATTTCTTGTTCTTGGACTATTTTATCTAGTCTCCCTTATGAACTTTGAAGGTGTCCTATGCATTTATGTTTTGCTACTCCATGAGGGACAAGTTGAATGCCACTATGCTATGTTTTCTATATGTGAAACAAACAAACGTTTTTCAATGCATGTTATTCATGATCTTTGTTGTATCCTTTCATGTTGCAACAATAATTGCTATGTCTTATTGTTAGAAATCCGTCTTTCATGCTCATGTTTAGAGTTCTTTGATCTCAGCTTCAATGCTTGCAAATGGTTTGATATTGATTGTGATGGTGCATGTCACATCAAAAATTATTCTTTTTATCACATACCTACTCGCGGACGAGCAGGAGTTAAGCTTGGGGATGGTTGATACGTCGTTGATGCTACATGCTTGTTTTGTATCTACTTTGCTTTGCTTTGTCTTTACTTTGAGGTGTTTTTATATGTTTTTCTAGACTAACCTATTAACAAGTTGCCACAGTGCCAGTTGCCTATTTTCTTTTGTTTTTGGTTCTAGAAAGGGCAAAAAATCAATATTCTTGGAATTGGATAGGACGAAAGCCAAAGTCAATATTTTACCGTGGGTAACACGAAGCCGCCACCACCATCGTCCCTAGATCGGGGGGATCTGAAGCTCTTCTCGGCACCCTGCCAAAGGGAAGATCATCCCGGAGGCCTTCTTCATCATCATGCCAGCCTCCAGTATGAAGCGTGAGTAGCTCCACCTTGGACTATGGATCCATGTAGTAGCTAGATGGTTGTATCTCCTCCTTTGTGCTTCCATGTTTAGATCTTGTGAGCTCCGTTCATGATCAAGATCATCTATATTTGTAATCATGCATGTTGTGTTTATGGGGATCCGATGGATATTGAGATTACTATGTCAGATTGCTTAATGGTTTTGTCTTATTGATTCTATCATGTCTGTTTTGTTTGAGATCTTGCATGCTCTCTGTTTCTAGTAGCTATCTTGACCGAGTATATGCTAGTGACTCCAAGAGGGAGTATTTATGATCGATAGTGGGTTCATGCCTCTATTTAATCTGGGCAAGTGACATAAATCTCTAAGGTTGTAGATGTTATGTTGCTACTAGGGAGAAAGCAACGCTCTCTTGTTCATGGAACAAGTGGATTGTTTACCTTACACACTTTGCTTAAAGCAGTGATCTGTTGCTTGCAACTTAATAATGGAGAGGGTTCGTATGATAACCTAAATGTGGATTACTAGTCACAGATGCAGTTGGATGGCGGTCTATGTATCTTGTTGTATTTCCCAATTGAATCCCATAGGATCATGAATGTCTAGTATTGCATTGTTATGACTTGCTCAGTCCTGTCAATTGCCCTGCTATAATTTTTTACCCAGCATACCATGTTTGTTTATATTAAGGAAACACGTCTAGTGAACTATGGACCCCGGTCCAATATTTATCATTGATACATCTTCCACTGTTACTATTTACTTTTTGCAGAACCACCATTACCTTACATACCATACAGTTAATCCTTTGTTTACAGCAAACCGGTGAGATTGACAACCTCACTGTTCGTTTGGGGCAAACTCTTGAGTTTGTGTTGTGCAGGTTTCCTAGTTGCTAGCAACACATTTGAGTCGTTTCCTTCCTCCTACTGGTTCGATATCCTTGGTTTATTTCTGAGGGGAGACTTGCGGTTGTGCTCATCATACCTTCCTCTTGGGGTCTCCCAATGAAGCTCTACATTGATCTGCGCCATCACTGATCAAGACAAAGTGCAAGTTCAAGATGGCCATTTGAAAGAGATCACATGCTTGAATCTATCCACACATTTGATGGTAATGTATTCATGAAGATGTGCCTAATTGAGGCTTTATCATATTGAGTATGGGAAGCAAGTGCAAGTGAGTGAAATCAAGAAAGATGTTCCAACTTGAAGAGGATAAGATCATCACAATCAAGGTCGAGTGGAATGCACAAGGAAGTGGTATGATCTTGTATGTTTTCTATTTTATCGGTCTCATGGTGTTAGCTGAGAGACCGGGTTATAGAATATATAGGTGTACTAGCAAGACATGCTCTCAAGTGAGTAACTTGATTGTATTATTCGTAGAGAGCTCAAGCCTTTGCATCTTTGGCAACATATTTTCTTACTTGTTATTTGGCTTTTATACATGTGATGATTTATATCTTGTGGTTATCTTCATAACAAGCTCGAACATCAAAAACTTCTTTGATATGGAAAACTTATTATGTTTTTATTTTGGAGGTTTTGACAATTCGTATTTTATAGAGAGGTCAAACCTTTCTTATGCTCTTATCCTCCTTTATTGGACTATTATGGTTCTATACATGATGTTTTATAGCTTTTTTTAATCTTCCAAGCAAGCCCAAGTTCATCAAAATCGGAGTCTAGATGCTCATGTATGTTTGTTTTTGTATCGGTGTGGCAAGGCTAGAGTATCTAGTGTGACAAGGCTGGAATCTCTGGGGTTAAGTGACCGGAGTCTCCGGTGTTGGCCAGAAGTCTCCGGTCTTAGTATTTTGAGATGGGTCAAGTGGTGCGACTCTTTGTACTCATGTCGGAGTCTCTGGCCGGGACCATAGACTCCATGGTTATGTGGCTGTAACAGCCAGTTCTCATGGGGACCTATATAAGGCCCCCTATCCCCAAGTGGTTGTTGATTCTTCCTACTATCTCTCTTCATTGTTTACTTTGAAGACCTTGACCTCTATCTCTATCACTAGTAGGAAAAGGCCTAGTGGCGGTGTTCGGAAAAGGAGGTTCATGGCATTGAACGTGCACGCCACTAATCTCACGCCACAGGTAGAAGATAGTGGTGGCGTACACAACGAACGCCACAAGTAATTTATCTAGTGGTGGCGTTTCGTTTGAACGCCACCACTATAAATCATAATAGTGGCGTTTCCTGTAAGCGCCACCATTAGATAGATATCTCTAGAGTTCCTTTTATTTTGAGTGCCACAACTCAGGTTTCGAAAATTAAAAAAAAGACTGGTGCATCAAATTTTATATTGACATCACAGCAAAACATATTCCTATAAATGGCATAATATAACATCAGGAAATGCATTATCACATAACAAGTGGTTAAAAACATCATAAGCGGTTCAACACATCACAAGCGATTCAATATAACTGATACATCTCGCTCAATCAAACTGAAGGTAGATTCCCAAGTCCCGAGTCACGGGCGGTGAACAGCCAAAGAGAAGGAATCATCATAGGAGCATAGCTCGGGTGAGATCCCTGAAGAAACTTCCAGGTATTGGAGACCCTGACATCCAACGCAACCATATAGCGACAGATGTGCTTGACCTCCTCCCTGACATGACACAGTATCACCTCCTTGGGGGATAGCTCCCTCTACACCGATTGTGGACCAGACAAGCGCCACCAAAGAAGCTCTGGGTCGACGACAAGACCGGGATTCCTCACCAAGCAACGCAAAATAATTACAGGAACAGAGTGAGTGAGCCAAGTAGGATGCACAAATTATTTATTTGTGCATATCACAAGGCTCACCCACACCGCCCCTGGCATTGCATCCTCACATTATAATCATCGGCCATATGAAAATACAAAAAGCAAAATCAACCTAAAAAATAGGGCCTCATATTTGCATTAGACGCAAAATAATTATAGGAACGACGTAAATGAGCCAAGTAGGATGCACAAATTATTTATTTGTGCATATTACAAGTCTCACTCACACCGCCCCGGCATTGCATCCTCACATTATAATCATCGGCCATATGAAAGTACAAAACCAAAATCAACCTAGAAGTAGGGTCTCATATTTGCATTAGAAGCAAAATAATTACAGGGACAGAGTGAGTGAGCCAAAGTAGGATGCACAAACTATTTATTTATACATATTACAAGGCTCACCCGCATCGCCTCTGATATTGCATCCTCACATTGTAATCATCAGCCATATGAAAGTACAAAATCAAAATCAACCTAAAAGTAGGGCCTCATATTTACATTAGATGTATTGACGGAGTAAGTGAGCCAAGTAGGATGCATTAAATCATATTTGCACTAAATTATCTATAATTATCTAAAATAAATCATCTACAATTATTTCAGAGTCAGAGTAAGCGAGCCAAATAATTTCTAGAATTTGTAACATATTTATATCTGGAATTTCTAAGATCAATATCTAACACACATATGCATCTAAAATTTGCCTAGAACGCATAAAAAGCGGGGATCACAGGCGTGGCTGGTGGCTCAACGCGAGGTCGTGGATGCGGAAGCTGCGGCGAGTGGCTCGGGGACGGACAGGGATGGCGACGGTGGTGCGGCAACCGACGGCTCGGGAACAGACAGGATAGTGGCCACAGCCGGTGGGCGAGGTGGTTGCAGCAGCCATCAGCTCAGAGCAGAGAAGAGGTGAGAGGTGTGACTACTGGCGGCTCGGGAACATACGGGACGGGGGTGGTTGCGGAAGCCAACGTCTCGGAGAGGAGGTGAGAGGTGTGGCCACCGACGGCTCGGGAATAGAAGGTGCAGGGGCGTTTGATGCACGCGGTGGCGGGGTTGAGGGAGACGGCGGGATAGAGTGTGAGGTAGGGATCGATCCAATCGAAAGGGCGAGGGGTTATAAAATTCCACAGAGTGCTTATTATCGGTGGAGTTCAATTCATGTTGAACGCCACCAGTACGGAGCGTAGGCATGGCGTTCGGTTGTCAACAACGCCACCAGTAGGTTTTTCTCGGCTTCGTGTGTGGGACCCTATCACTAATGGCGTCTGAGTATAACAAGACACCACTAATATCATATACTGGTGACGTTATGTAATTTATGAACGACATCATTATTTCGTCTTCAGGTAGTGGCACGCATTATATTTTGGACGCCACTAGTGAAATGACTTCTATAAGAGTTTTCCTACTAGTTTATTATACCTAATGATCCTTGCATATTTTTTAGGGAAAAGAGATAGGATATGTACTACACTTTGACCAATCAATATATCTTTTTAGAGAAGGGAATCTTGGGATCTAGATCTTGGTGAAAGTTGTGTTCTCCTTCTTTGTTTTTCCTCTTCATTGCCTTATAGCTTTCATAGCTTTGGTGGAATTTCGGAGCAAAGGACGTGAGTACTTTTTGTGTTCTTGCCATTGGATTTGGTGTATGAGTTTGAGTTCTCCTTGAGGATTCATTTGGGTGAAAGTTAGGAGGTTATTACTCTTGGGTCCTTGGAACCCTAGATGGTTGGAGTAACCTCGAAGCTCAAACCTAGTGGTGTAAACCTTCATGGTGTTTCTTGGGATCCTCCAATTAAGTTGTGGAGATTGCTCAAAAATTGTGTAAATATTTTGGTTTCCACCTTCAAGGACACCGCGTAGTGGATTGTGTGCCCGCCTTGGTGGTGCGCACGTGGGAGATAAGGTAAGCCTTTGTGGTGTTAGTGAGTGTTGTGCCTCCATATCTTGGGGTGAGGCTTTGGGGGCATTTGTTGTGCATCGAGCAACCACACCTCAAGGTGAGCCTTTTGTGGCGTTCTTCGAGCATTACGCTGTCGCACCTCTCTAATGTAGATTAACTTCCTTTGGGAAGTGAACTTCAAGATTAAATATCTATCTTCGCGTGCCTCTGTTATTTCTATACCCATATATTTACTTATGCACTTTCCATTGTGATATCCTTCGTGCTTGAAGTAATATATCTTGCTTTCATCTTGTTCCTAGTTT
This sequence comes from Avena insularis, assembly GCA_023614405.1. Classification (NCBI taxonomy): domain Eukaryota; kingdom Viridiplantae; phylum Streptophyta; class Magnoliopsida; order Poales; family Poaceae; genus Avena; species Avena insularis. The sequence continues at coordinate 385,723,771 of CM042693.1, read as the reverse complement.
TGTACTTGTTAAATTAAACATTAGTTTTATTCCACATTTATTCAAGACAAGACCATAAGATTTTTAATATGCATATCCACACCATACCCATCTAGGTGACATTTATGTCCTTTCACATGCAAGTACACAAAATTAAGTGGAAACTAAAAATGAACCAACAAGAAACTATCATTCAACCTGACCCTTCTCTAGGCTTTCCCAGTGAAAATACTTTATTGTCAAGTCCCTAGACATCTTTCGATAGTTTACTAGGGATGTACAAGACACTTTTTAAGTCTCCTATTGAGGTTGCTCGAGTTGGAACCCTTCTCCAAGTGAGATATCTAAGTCTTGGATTTGAATCGTCCGCGTTCACTAACAAGGGAAATTATGTCGTGTGGGCGGTTTCCCCTATGTATTCGGATAACCACCACCTTGATTTAGGGTGCAAGTGAAGAACTTAACCCCATTCTCTTACTATTCGGCTTATTCAGATAGCTATTATGTTTATTTATCTAAAATATTATTAAAAATGTTAATCGCAATACTATCGTGATTTGTTTTTATACATACTTTTTTATATATAAATACGATAATTTAGAAATATGAAATAAAACTTCACTTATACAAAATATTACATTCAGATAACCTAACTTTGTTAGTGTAGTTAAGGAATTACTTTGTAATTAGCAATTCTTGACAATGCAGTGGGTGTTTAATTATATGACATATTTTTTAATAAGTTAAGAAACAATATTAGGCACAATTGGTTAACCAAAGAGTCATAGAAAATGCCTGCATTTTCTAAATTGATCACAGAAGTCTTACATATCACACCATAAAACTTCATAATAACAATACAATACCTCTATACCACACCATAAAATTCACACTTATATTTGATTAACTTTAAGAGACAAAAGACAAATCATGTTGTAAATAATAGTCTTTACATGGGCTGCGGTTTAGCTTATTGATTGCTACATTGAGTTGTAACCTATGTTTTTTGCCACCCATGATAATTTTCAATTATTTCCGGTTGTGTGCATCTTTGGATGCATAGTATAGTGGAGGTGTTCTTCTCCATTATCAAAATAAAGTAGCTCTAATTAGCTTTCACAACAATTTTTTAGTTATCTACTATTCATAGTTAAATTTGTCTACTTTGTTATCCACATGTCGACTGGATATCGATTTAACATTTGATGGTACAAGGAGATTCTTATGCTATTGATTTTGTTAAAAAAATTACAGGATTGTTTTTGACCTTCAGGTATTTCAGTCTCATGTTTATAGCACATTATTACATTAAGTGGTGGTGGCACTAGATACTTCCTGAGGGTGACGTGTCCCCACTCAAATTCTTCAGGATTTGATTGTAATGTAACTAAAGAATGGCTGCATCAGTGTTGTTCGATGAAAATTTCATTTGAGTATACATATTTTATATTATTTACATATATTATTTTTCTGTATGTAAAATGGTATATTGAAAAGACTAAACACTTCGATGATATTTTTTCATGCTACATCTATACATATCCTCTTCCATCCAAACGGTTCCTCTATCCTCTTTGGTTTCTATCTGCCCAAAACCACCACGCAAAGAGAAACTATGAAGTACTGGTCCACCGACTGACATGCATGGAAGCAGTAGTATTACTATTTGACTACTACTGTCAGGGAAATCTGATACAACACTTGAGTACGTAGTTAATATTCATTGAAGGATTTTCTCTTTGCAGTTACTGATGCAGCGACTGTAATGTACAGAACAGAAATATACTATTTTTAGCATCAATTTACTTTAATTTGCAGGCTATATTCAAGGCAGATGCATGATTTTCTTCAGACAAGATACTGGTTAAACCTACCTAATGTTGACTTGCACAGGAATAAGTTATCTTAACAAAACACTTCACTAATAGTCACCTACACAGCTCCACTTTCTATTCTCAGAATTATATGTGTACCTGCATGAGTAATAGGCTAATAGCTGTAGGCAGGGTTGAAAATATGTGTTGTGCGCTTCCAGACACAACTTGGCCAAAAGGATACAGAAAAGAGAAAGGGGATCCTACCTATCAAATAAACTTCAGAGCTACACACTCATCACTGATACATGATGGGCATCTCTCTTCCATTATTAATTTCATCCTACAACAAGAGACACCGGGGCCCTTTCTTGACACTGCCCACACTGCCATCTTCTCCATTAATAGAGATGCAGTAATGATTTGGTCTTATCATCCCTCCCACTCTCTCTGCTCCTCCTCCTCCTCCTCCTCCTCCTCTCTCTCTACCATTACCCCTCCCCCAACTTTTATATAAACCAGCAGCAGGGACACCAAGAAGCCAAAAACTTGCTGTTGCCTCTCAAGTCTGAACCACTCTTCCTTGCCAAGAAAACCTCATCTCCAACCCTACAAGAGGTAGCTAGCTAGCTAGATAGATAGTGGGCGTTGGCCAATGGCAGGATTCTCACACCTCCCACAGCATATGGAGTATGGCCTCAGCAACGCCGGCGGCTTCTTCCTCTGCCATGGCAACCCTGAGGATGCAGCAGCCTCACTGGAGGCCTCATCTGTGGTTCTTGACACTCCTCCTGTGGCCACTGCTTCTATGGAGAAGAAGAGGAGGCCCGGGGAAGACACTGCCAGCCTCAACTCTGCTCACTCCCCCAAGGTAGCATATACCATACAAGATTAAAGCTACCTTTCTGTCATTATACATGTTTCTTAGGCATTTTCTTTGACTGGAAAATAATCAGGAACCCAGCAAGGAGAGTACCAGGAAGAGGGGAGGAAGAAAGCAGAGCAAGGAGATGGAGGAAGAGGAGGAACCAAAGGGGTACATCCATGTGAGGGCAAGGAGAGGCCAGGCAACAGATAGCCACAGCCTTTCAGAGAGGGTACTGGTGTTCTTCACTACCTTTCTTACTCTCTGGTTCTGTGTCTTGTGTAGCTAGCTGTGGTTGGTCTACTTTTTTTCTTATCTGATCTGGCATTTTTATTTTCTTCAGGTCAGGAGGGAAAGGATCAGCGAGAGGATGAGGATGCTGCAGGCCCTGGTCCCTGGTTGTGACAAGGTTTGAGCTTATTGATTACTGCTAATTCAGATTACTACAACGTGTGTTAGCTTCTTGTGTATTAGAAAATAAAATGTATTTTTAATTGATTTGTGTAGGTCACTGGGAAGGCTCTCATTTTGGATGAGATCATCAACTATGTGCAGTCACTGCAAAACCAAGTCGAGGTACTGAAGTTAAATAAAAAATACCACCACTATTTAAATAGGAAAAATTACACCTATGAGAGTTGCTGGTTAATAAAAACTTCTCATTTATGATGCAGTTCCTGTCCATGAGGATAGCTTCCCTGAGCCCTGTGCTATATGGTTTTGGCATGGAGAGTGATGCTGCATTCAGTGACCAATCACAAGTATGGAGCAATTAATCAGCTCAAACATAGATTAATTATATTTTCTCTCTCTCTCTCTTTTAATCCCTCAAAAGCTTACACCTTTTGGATATGTCTTGGCTATTTCAGAAGATTGAAGGCATGTTCCACGAGGCAGCTGCATTGCCTGCTGATCATGCCATGAACAGATCATCTAGCCCAGCTCCATCGCAAGCCATGATGGACACAGGCACCTCCTCCTCTTCCCCACCCTACTCACTTCATGGCCCCCAGGTTCGGCCACTTTCTCTCTCTCTCTACATGATCATTCAGGACCCAATTCCAAAGCACTGTAGGACGTACGTACATGCCGAGCCGATATGAGGAGGCTGATGCTGCCCATGTGTGCATGATTTTGCAGGACGACAATGGCAGCAGCAGCCGCTACATGGTGCAAACAGTGGGCGAGCCGAGGCAGGAACTGTTCAATCAAGTGGTGTTCAGCAACTACATGTGCTCTTTCCAGCAGTGAAAGGACCCTACATTTGACAACTGCTAAGGTGATTGACAACAACTACATGTGCACTTAAGGTTCAGTACAATTAAAGCATAATAATATATATCACTGTGAAAAGTAACTACGTACTATGATTATCTTTGACCCCAAATAATTGATCCTCATCTGTACTCTCTTCTCTCTGTTTGTGACTAGCAGGAGGAAATAATGCTGGTCAGCGTGGTGACTGGAGTCAGTGAAGCACCAGATGAGTTTGAGATGTTGGATGATCTAGTGATCCATCCCCTTATCTGGTGCCATGCAGTAGAGACCATGGTAGCAGTGTCTTGGGTTAGTTAATTGATTATTAGAAGTAGGATCAGAGAGGCTTGTCAAATTAGCTACTACTAGCATCTGTCCAAGTGATGCATTGACATCACCATTGTACTCTAGTTAGACAAAAGAAGCTGATGGAGATCGAGATCCTTTGTTCATACTATAAAAGAGCCATGTTGTTTCTTCTGTCTGAACTAATTAACTGCAAAAATATTTATTCTCAGTTAATCTCTGAATCTCAATTGTGAGTAGCTAACCAGCATTGCTTCGCTTTCTGAACATCTACAAGCACCCACCAACCTATAAGATTTTGCATCGATGATTGAGGAGGTAGGAGTAAATGCTGCTGTTGCATTAGGTACTGTACGTAGAGGTCCCTTCCTGCATGGGCATTTAATTAGTAGGCTGTGGTTCTTCCTCGGCTGCGTACGTACCGCGTGAACAATCTCTCTGAACCCTAAATGCAACAGCATATACAGCACTTGTACACACCGTCGGTTCTGATCCACCAATATTCTTGGCCCCCTCTAATCAGGATTTATTCTGTTGACAAAAGAGAAAGCAGACACGATATTGATCAATCTATCATGTCTGTTGTGTTGTGTCATAGCCTTCAAGTCACGTACCTTTCTTTTCTTCTAGAGCTGGATGGTTACCATTTATTTTAAACATACAAATACCAATAATTATAATAAAAATGGCTCCAGAGAACACATTCTTCCACCTAGACAAAAAGGGATTCCAAAAGCACAAAATATCATTGGAAATTTTAACACATGTACAAGTCCATTTCCCATGCTAACACAAAAGGTTTTAAAACCAAAAGATATTTTCCGCGACTTGGTGCAAAAAGGAAAAAAAAAGGTGTGCTTAATACATCCATTTTATAGAAGTTCACTGCTTTCGATGCAAGTCCATTGCGAGGATTAAAACTTACCTCTTTGTTTAAATGGGTAAAATTATTCTATATATTTTAAATCATTGGCAATGTTAGTTAGTTCGAAAAAAGTAGTTTGTCAAGTTACGTAAAAATGACAAATTTATGGTTGTAAAAAGCTAAAAGAACTCTTTTTTGAACCCAACAGTTGTTTGTTTTGTATAGATCACGAATGGTAATATATTTAGACAAAACATGTGGTGTTCACACTTGATGTGTATGTAGTTCTATGTAATGACCACTTGTGGTACCTTAAAATGACTTTTGGAAAAAAAATGAGCAATCTATCATCCACCCCTTGTTCAAGTTTGACTTACTACTTTCTATAAAATCGGTAGCAAGTCATTTAAATGATGAAAAATAGCTTCAAAGTTTTGAGATGAAGACATATGGAAAATTGTCTATAAAATGTGGTCTGTTATTTTTGACATTTGAGGCCTTCCAATTTTGCAACATAGTTTAGGTAGGTTCTTCACACATAAAATACATTTCTGGCACTTAGAAAATGGAAAATATTTTTTTATTCAAAGAAAACAGAAACTCCATTTGAAAAAATTGTTTGTCATTCCAAGCTGCAAATTGGTACCAAATATGGACACATCTTTAGAAAGTTTTCCATAAATATGGCCATGAACATGGTCATTTGGTTTGAAAGACATGAATGTTCATAGATGATAGTCTGTTTTGTGAAGGTTTGTTTTATAAAATATGTCAGAATCCATTATTAACATTTTTCCTTGTAACTACTACATATAAAATGAACTAGTCCACAAGTTTTTATTTTCTCCCACAATTTTCAAAATGTGGTAAAAATAGCAGACAAGTGATCATTTGTACCAAGAGGTTGAATCTTGAAAAAATCTTGGTGAATCTCCCGTGTAATGACCACTTGTGTACATTATAAGGTTTTGGAAAAAAAAGAGGAAACAATCACCCACATGTAGTTCAAATTTGACCTACTTTCTATAAAATCAGTAGAAATTTGTTTAAATGATGAAACATAGATACAAAGCTTTGAGATGCAGATATATGGGGAATTTACCATAAAATGTGGTCTAATGTTTTTGAAAATTGGGGCGTTCCAATTTTTTAAGAGAGTTTTGGTAGGTGCTTCATAAATAAACCATATTTGGCACTAAGAAAATAGTAAATAATTTAGTTTGCATATAAAATGAAAAACTCCCTTTGACAACAATGTTTTGCATTCCAAGATACACATTTATACAAAAATATGGGAACATTATGACAAACTATGTCATCAATATGTCCATCAACATTGTCGTTTGGCTTGAAAGCCATTAATGTTCATCGATGATAGTCTATTTTGTGAAGGGTTTTCACAAAATATGTCAAAATTCATGTTTATCATTTTTTCTTGCAACTATGCATAAATGATATAGGGTGAAAGTTTTATATTTTTTGATTTTCTACGATAATTTTCAAAAGTTTGGCAGTGTCGACATCATCATTGCTACCATGAGGTTGAATCTTTAAAACTCATGTTGTATAATGAACACTCGTGTACCTTAAAATGAGTTCTGCAAAAGTAAAACTAAGCAAACTATCACCCACACGTAGTTCAAATTTGACATACTCTGTATAAATCGGCAGAAAGTCATTTAAATGATCAAAATAGGTACAAAGCTTTGAAATGCAGATATATAATGAATTGTCCATAAAATGTGATATAGGTTTTCTAAAAGTTGGGGTGGACCAATTTTGCAACAGATTTTTAGTAGGTGCTTCATAAAAACCTAATTTTTGGCACTGAAAAAATGGAAAATTGGTTTTTATTCAAAGAAAATGAAAACTTTCCTTTGATAGTATTGTTTGACATATGCATATTGTACCAAATATGTGCACATTATCACAAACTATGCCATTAATATGGTCATGAACATGGTCATTTGGCTTGAACGTCATGAATGTTCATAGATGAAATTCCTTTTTTAAGATTTTTGAATATGTTAAAATCGATGTTTATCAGTTTTCCTTTCAATTAATTCAAATGAGAAGACTTAGTGCGCAAGTTATATATATATATATTTCTTCTATAGTTTTCAAAATATGGTAAAAATTATCGACATGACCATTCTTGGTAAGGGATTAAATCTTAGAAAACTCTAAATGGATCTCCTATGTAATGAATATTTGTGTATCTTCAAAATTAGAGCAAACTATCAAACACCTATAGTTCAAATTTGACTTTTTCTATGAAATTGGTAGAAAGTTGTTTAAATAGGAAAAGGTAGCTACAAATCTTATAAATTCATTTGATATGTCCATCGAATTTTGTCTAGTTTGAGTGAAAATTGGAGTGGGCCATTTTGTGCCATATTCTTTGCGCTCGGTTCTCAAAAAATCCAGTTTTGGTATTTTAAAAGGAAAATTATTTTTATGACAAAAAAATTGAACTACCTTTGGCAAGATTGTTTGTTATTTCAAGATACACACTCTACCAAATATGGGCAGATTATCACAAGAGTTGGGTCACTGAACTTGAAGTGGGGGTTTCGAGCAGAGCAAAAGGAGAGGGGATAAAAGGCAGGAAAGTGAACATGGAGAAGCAAACAAAATTATGGCCCATGAGATAAAAATCCTAAGCAAAAAAGTTCATTACCTTATTTAAAATAAAATTGTTATTTTACAAAAAATATTATCCATAATAAAATTTGTGAACGCCGGTGTCACGCTTGCATCGTATTGCCTCGGGCCATCAAACCTCTATCAACCACGGTCATGGTGGACACGTGGTACCGGTATATGTGAGTGCCACCCTTATGCATGTGTATGTGGATGGCACCGCTCGGCATATAGCCTGTGTACATGTATGTCGGACCTTTTTTTATGGGTTTTGCTAATTCTCAATTGATTGAGTTATAAGTTAGAGTTTAGTCATGTCCTAGTTCAGTGAATTTGCATCGCCATTCGTGCGTCCTATAGGTTGTAAATGGGATTTTCACTTGCAATTGAGATTGCAACCCATAAAAAAAATATTTTAGTTGCAAGTGAGACTACAAATGACATATTTCTAGTTGCAAGTGTGAGATTGCATGACACCACCTGACTAAAAATTAAGTTAATTCTCGATCAGTTGAGAATTGAACACTATTTTTTTATATATGCTAGCTAGGATTATTGCCTTATAGGTCGAGCGCCCCGTAAATTGCGCTCGGTATACGAATTCTGCTCGGCAACTAGCCATCTCAGTTAGGGGTAGTTTTTGGAAAATAATTCTATGAGATTTGATCCATAAATTCATCTGTCGACCAATCTCTGCAATTGACACGTGTTTAGGAGAGTGAAAAATCATAGGATTTCGTTGTCTATTTTTAAATCTAAATTGTCACGAATGCTATGCGTTAAATTGTGGAGGTTAGTGCATGAGGTGAATTTGTGGATCAGGTCCTAGTTTTCCCGTTCAAACGAGGAATCAATCAATTAATTAGCAGTACAGTTCCATGCATGGTGCATCCCAATCGAAACGCACGTATATAGTCCACACGGCGAGGTCGCGAAATCGTCCGTTCCAGACCAGCTAGCGCATCCGCGATCGGTGGATGTAAACGTCAAAGAGTTCACATCATGATCTGCCTTGCTGCGTACATGCATCAATCTAACAGTCCCACGGGTGACCGGGCGGTCCGTCCGTCGACACGGCCGGCGAGCTCTGGCCCGCGGCGCCGTGCCGGCCGGCCGGCAATACGGCAGCTGGCGACTACACACACGCACTACCCGACGAGCCCACACGGACACAGAGGCGAATGGCAGTTGCGTGTCGACCGGCCGGGTCCGATGGCGACGTACGCCGCCGACACGCACCGGTGCCGGCAGCGCTGCATGGGCCGACGTACGCGTGATCCTGTCTACGGCTTAGAGCGAGGGTGGTCGTCGATCGATCGCCGCGGCCGGCCGGTTTAGCTGCCTAATAATTATCGCCCGTCGATTATTAATTGGGCGGGCACGCTGGTCTCGCGAGCGAGGAACACGCACGGCTTGCTCGATCACGACGTTGCCTGCCTGCCTGCTGCTACTGATTCATCCGTCAATGACCGATCGATCTCGTCGTCCTTGTCGATTAACAAGTCGGTGTCGTCGGATGGATCGTTGACCGCTGCCGGTGAGCGACAGTGATTTGATTGGCTGGCAGCTTTTATGATCTAACACTTCAACGTACACATGCAAGTACCTACATGGCCTGGTGGACATAATTAACATCACAAATCACAATGAAGATGAAACAATACTACTACATGTTACCTCTAACGAGGCTAGGCATAGCGCATACTCTAGAATCATGCGCACACCATACTCGTATATGGTACTACCTCGTTAATGCATATATCATCTAGTAGGACCATACCATAGTTATTTTTATTTTTATTATTTCTAGAATCTCCAAGCAATTTGGTGTACAAGGTCTATTTCTCAATATATAATTTAGTTTTATGTGCTATATCATAATACTATGTATGATATTTACAACCACTTCCCTCGTCGTTACTTGTTGTGCCACGCCATCTTTTTGTAAGCTTGGCATGTGTGCTACGTACTACTTATGATACTACAAAATGGATTAGTTCATATAGTAGTACCATGCACATGATATTAGCTCGTGTGATACTATATCTACAATACATTGTATCATGTAGTACTATCGCTCATTATCGTTGCATTTACTAAATTGTAGAATCTCAATGTAAATTCGTGCTCAACACTTATCTAATATTATTTTTTATTTTTATGTGCTATGATACAGTATCTAACTATGATATGATACCATCATAGTCTCTCTTTTTATTAATTGTAGTGATACACCCGTATTTTACATCCATGTAACGCATAATATCACCTACTCTCGAATCAGACTTTCGTCTGGCTTTATAAATAATGCAAAATCCAGATCCATACAAGCATCCACACACAACACCACCGGCCGAGGCCAAAAGAAAAGAGGAAATAGGTGCACGTACGATGAGGCTACGCGTATCAAAGCCCAAAGCAAAAAGGAAAAATGTGGGACGACAACAACACAATAGCCGCCGCACGGGAAATCCATCGTCACGAGAGATCCGGGACCAAGAAGGGTAACACCACCGTCCTCAGTGCCCACAGAGTGTCGTCGAGAGCAGCACGGTCACACTGTCACACCAATAGGGACCATTGTAGTAAGAAGGTGAGAAGAGAAAAAATAGAGTCAGAAACACATGTAGGATAGATCTGCTCAATCACCATCTTGTTCCTCATGTTTCATAGAGTCCAAGCTAGGGCTGCGAATGCTAGCCAGAAGAGGTGGCGTCTCCTTCCGGCACGGTTCGCCTCGGCCTGCAGGAACTCCCCAAGCTCCTGGGCCTACCAAGCTGGCCCCAGTGCTTCCCGAACAAAACTCCAAAGAAACTGAGCTGTTGTGCAAGAGAACATAATATAGGCACAAGTCTCCGTAATCCCACATAGGGACACAGACCATTGTCTGGGCCATTGCGCTTAGCCACCTCCACCACTGACAGCAACTAGTCGCGGAGAAGCTTCCAGACAAAAATGCGAATACTAAAGGGAAGAGAGGCCTTCCAAAGTGGAGAGGTACACCGCAACTCCGGGCCCTGGAAGAGGGCCCGTTAGGCCGAGATCACCAAGAACTCCCCTGCCGGGGTCAGGCGCCAGGAGATCGAATCCTGCTCCTCGGACAGGGAGCTCGGAAGGGAGGCCGTCAGGCGCCGATGCTCCTCTGCCTCGGCCATGCTAAAGGTCCATTGGAACAAGATATTTCAGCGACCCTCTCGAAAGGCCTCGGCTACAAGGATCGTCAGTGCGCTGGTGATAGCAAAACGTGCGGGGAGGTCAGGAACCATGGGTCAAGCCATAGCCGCACCTTCTGGCCATCACCAATGCCAAAGGTGATGCCCTGGCCAATGAAGTGTTTAATATCCTGAATGGCTCGCCGGGACTGGGATCCCTCCTGACGCTCGCAAGCTAAAAGGGGTCGGCCCCGAAGATACTTAGCCTTGATGAGCTAAAGCCAGAGTCCCCTATCATCCCTAAGGATGCGCTAGACCCATTTCAGCATCAGGGCTACATTAAAGCAACGCAAGTCAAGAATCCCTATGCCCCCAAGGTTGTTGGGGGCGTACAAATCTGCCCATTAACCATATGGTATCGCTGGTGGTTGTCCCTAGCTGCCCAAAAGAACCTAGACAGCTCCTTGGCGAAGTATGCATGGGTCCCCTCCGAGAGGAGGTACAGTCCCATCTAATACATGGACATGCTAGAGAGACAGGAGTTAATCAGGAATGTCTTGCTCCCCTTTGTCTTGAGCCTAGCCCGCCAGGGTTCGGCTTTAGACCGGGCCCTCATGACCAGGGGTGCAAGGTCCTTGATCAAGACCCTAGTCTCTCGAATGGGCATCCCTAGGTAAGTGATAGGGAAATCCGCAAGCTTACAGTTAAGATTATGGGCAATGTGCTCCCTATCCCCTTCTGAGTACCCAAGAATCATAATCTTGTCGAAGTTAATATTCAACTCTGACATAGATTCGAAGCAAAGCAGCAGGAAGTTGAGGTTAATAATGTCGAGATATGATCCCTGCACCATAATCATGGTTTCATCCGCATATTGGAGGTGGGATATACCACCTCCAGGAATAAGATGCCCAACCACACTCGAGATGTGGCGAGCGATTTTGGCTCTATCCAAAATTTCTGCCAGGGCATCTACCGCGGGGTTAAACGGGAGGGGAGAAATAGGATCCCCTTGTCTAACCCCACAGTAGGGACGAAGGTATGGGCCAATCTTCCCATTAATGTTGATCACTGTCCTACCACTCATCACAAACTTCATAATCCAGCAGACCATCATGTCATCAATACCCCTCCTCTCTAGCAATAATCTCAAGAAGGCCCAGTCCAACCGGTCATAGGACTTCTAGAAGTCTAGATTAAGGAACTCCCTTATGGCGGCATGACTTTACTTCATGAATAATTTCATGAAGAGCAAGGACACTGTCATGAATCAAGTGTTCCTTAAGAAAGGAGAACTAGAGGGGGTGAGTGAGACGCTCCAACACTAGAGCGAGCCTTAGGGCACAAACCTTCGCAAAGATCCTCTGGATGACATTGATGACCATGATCGGTAGAAACTGGCGGATGTCCGTGGCCCCCACTACTTTGGGGATCAAGGTGATCACACCAAAATTCAACCTAGACATCACAAGTGTCCCCGTATAGAACTCTTCAAACATCTACATGATCACTCGTTGTAGCTGGTACTAGAAAGTCTGGAAGAAAATCACAGGCAAGCCATCTGGTCCTGGCGCTGACTCGGTCTTCATGGACTTGAAAGCCGCGAACACCTCCTCTAGGAGGAATGGGAGAGTGAGATTCTCATTCTCAACGGGGGTCACCGTCGCCTCCTCCGACCAGAAGTCTGGGACCAGCGAGAGCCCCGAACACGGCGACATCAAGAACAACTCTTTGTAGAAGGCATAAATATGGGAGGAGAGATCTAGTGGGGACTCCAACAGAGTAGTACCCTCCCAGAGGTAGGGGATCGAGCACTTCCTCCTGCTACCACTGGCAATAGCGTGGAAGTAGGTTGTGTTCGATTCCCCTTGGAGGGTCCAGTTCTAGAGATTCCGCTATCGCCAGAACGCCTCTTCCCCCTTGTAGATCTCCCTAATGGAGGTATAAAGGTAGTATCTATGGGACCAAGCCTCCGCCGATAGGCCGGCCTAGTTGGCCTCCAAGTCAAGGGCCTCGATTTCCCACATAATGGCTTCCTTTTGCTCCCACATGGCCTCCCCCATGTTAGCCCCCATCCTCTCATAAATTGCCAGGAGAGCTTGGCACAATGATGCCAAATGTCTACCGCGCAATAAACCCGAGGAGGAGAGGCGGCGGCCTCCAGCCACATAGACTGAACTGCCTCCATAAACCCGTGTTTTTGGAACCAACAGGTTTCAAAGTGGAAGCGTGATACATTGGAAACGTATCTATCATTTTTTATGCTCCATGCTTGTTTAGTATCTACTTTGCTTTACTTGTCCACACTTTGAGGTGATTTTTACATGTTTTCTGGTACTAACCTACTAACAAGTTGCAACAGTGCCAGATGCCTATTTTCTGCTGTTTTTGGTTTCACAAAAGTTAGTAAAGAAATATTCTCGGAATTGGACGGGACAAACGTCAAAGTCAATTACTTTCCGTGGGGAACAAAAAGTCTAGAGGGGAGCCGGAGGGGCCGGCCAGAGGGGACAGACCCACCCCAGGTGCGGGTGGGCCCCACCCCGCACTTGGCTAGGGTTTGGTGCCCCTGGCCGCCGGCTCGGTCTCCCCCTTCACCTATAAGAAGCCCCCGATGTAGAAACCCTGGGTACCCGATCAAATATGCACGAAACCGTCTATAGCCGCAGCCACCATCGTCCCTAGATTGGGGGGATCTGAAGTTCTTCCCGGCACCCTGCCGGAGGGGAGATCATCACGGAGGCCTTCTCTCCGGTATGATGCATGAGTAGTTCCACCTTGGACTATGGGTCCATGTAGTAGCTAGATGGTTGTATCTCCTCCTTGTGCTTTCATGTATAGATCTTGTGAGCTCCGTTCATGATCAAGATATAATCTATTTGTAATCATGCATGTTGTGTTTGCGGGGATCCGATGGATATTGCGATTATTATGTTGGTTTGATTAATGGTTTTGTATTTATGATTCTATCATGTCTGTGTTGTTTGTGATCTTGCATGCTCTCCGTTGTTAGTAGCTATCTTGGCCAAGTAGTTGCTAGTGACTCCAAGAGGGGGTATTTATGCTCGATAGTGGGTTCATGCCTCTAGTTTTCAAGGGAAGTGACAGAAATCTCTTTGGTTGTAGATGTGTTGTTGCCACTAGGGAGAAAACAATGGTCTCTTGTTCATGGGACATGTGGACTGTTTATCTTACACACTTTGCTTAAAGCATTTGTCTTTTGATTGCAACTTAATACTAGAGGGGGTTCGGATGATAACCTAAAGGTGGACTTCTAGTCATGGATGCAGTTAGATGGCGGTCTATGTATATTGTTGTATTGCCTAATCAAATCTCATAGGATCTTTCTGACTAGTAATTGCATTGTTATGCCTTTCTTAGTTCCTGTCAATTGCCCTGGTGTAATTTGTTTACCCTTCATGCCATGTTGTTTATCTAAGGAGAGCACCTCTAGTGAAGTATGGACCCGGTCCAATCTTTACCATTGATACATCTTCCACTGTTACTTGTTTACTTGCTGCAAACCATTACCTTCCACACCATACGTTTAATCCTTTGTTACAGCAAACCGGTGAGCTTGACAACCTCACTGATTCGTTGGGGCAAAGTCTTGAGTTTGTGTTGTGCAGGTCTCCGCGTTGCTTGCAACACCTGTGTGACATTTCCTTCCTCCTTCTGGTTCGATAACCTCGGTCTCAACTGAGGGAAAACTTGCTGCTTGATCTTCACACCCTACGCTTGGGGTTACCAACGAAGTGTCGCGTCGAGCATCATCAAAGCGGTTCAGTCTCGATGGGTATCCTCCTCCCGAGGAAAGGAGGAGGGGTGTATGGTCACACCCAATCCTGGTGACCGCCCTTAGGGAACAAGGAGGAAAATCCACTTCCTAGTCAACCAACATGAAGACACGATCTAGAACACTGTGGATTGGGTCGAGCTGCTTGTTAGTCCACGTATATCTAGCGCCCACCTGCACAACCTCGCGAAGCACAAGATCGGCGATGCAGTCATTAAACATACACATCCTAGGGAGGTCCACATTGGCTGAGATCTTGTCGTTTGTGGAACAGATAAGGTTGACGTCCCCAGCTACCACCACGGGGATATTATACCTTTCCACTTTCAACTTGAGCTCCAGTAGAAACTCAGGGGACCTCCTATGGTCTGTGAGGCCATAAACAATGATCATCTCCCACTGGAAGCGAGATTGTCTATGCGTGATCCACATACTCACGAAGAACTCCCCACGGTCCATATCATCAACCTCGAAGGTATCCTCCTTAACCCCAAGGAGGATCCCGACCATTGTCTGGCAGCCATGACCAGATATATCTATAGCGGTTCAGACCCTCCAACTCAGCAATGGTGAAGTCCTGCCTAATCGTCTCCTGAAGACCGACAATGTACGTTACCTCATGGCGAAGGTATTCCTTGATCTGGCGATGATCCTCATAACCGAACCCCCTTATGTTCCAAATAACGCCCAGATCGCTCGGAGCATGTCCATCTAGAATGATTGAGTGTGGGAGGGTCCCCATAGCGGGGGCCGAACGGGCATAACTCGGGGGGTTGGGGTTTCGAGATCGCTTTGGGTGGTCTCCCACGGGGCCTTCCCAAGGGGGCTGGCTTGTGGGTGACCTCCTTGCCATCAGGATCCGGAGGTGGATCCCTGCTGGGTCTGGGTCCTGATGACCTAGCCTTCGCAAGGATCAGGGCGCATTCCCGCTCCCGTGCATCACATGCATGGGCGGCGGCGATCGCATACTCGTACCCCTCCCACACCTTAATGGCCGCAATCTGTGAAACCCTAGACCCCTTCTTGCCATGAAAAACAATCCCACAGTCATCAGCCACATCGCCTAGGTAGGCTATGTGAACCTCAGAGAGAACAAAAAACCTAGAACCAGAAGGGCTAGAGGGGCCAAGCGCCAAAGGAAAATAGGGGGTGATCGAGGGGTTACCTAGAAACTCGTCATGAGCAGATGCGCGACGAGACGCACGCTCCGCCACCATCGACTCCGGTCTAGTCAGCCCCGCCCTAGACCCCGCGAGGCGGACGCTATTGCGGGAGGGCGGCGGGGGTGGCTGGCGTGGGGACCTCTAGCGGCGCAGCTTGGAGGATATGGCAGGGAGGTTGGAGTCGGCCGGGTCAGACTCTAGTGCCCCGGGGTCTAGGGTATCCGGTGCGAGCATGTAGAAGACCACCCCCAAGGCCACGGCGAAGCGTGAGAGCACACCACCATCCCCACACTCGACGAGGTCTCGATCTCCGGGGTAAGATGGGGAGAAGGTGGGGAAGGCATCCCCTGGGAGATAGGCAGGTCGAGGTTGGAGCCATATTGTGCGTTGTCGAGGCCGATGGAGACGGGAGGGTTGGGGCGGTAACAACGTGTGAGGTCCACCGGCGCTAGCTTGGCCGGCACACTGTGGGACAGCACGCGCCTGCCAGGAAAGAACATGCCCCCTCCAGTGGGCCATGTCGTGGTAGCACCCAGAAGGGTTGCTTCCTAGGTCGCTAAGGGACCCCCTCCGCCACCCTGAGCCGTCGGCAAAGGTGTGGGAGAGGCGTCGGTACCCAGCGGCGATGGATCCATCCTGGAGTCGATGTCCTTAGAGGACTCATCCTCCGTCCCTACTCCCACCCGTCTAAGGACGCGCCATGTCCTCGTCGAGATACACCAAGAGGTCTTTCCCACGCGATCGAAGATGAACCGTGGTAGGGAGACGGGGAATACTAAGGGGTCCGGGCATAAGAGCCTCATCTGGACTGCCCCGTGGCTCGAGAGAGAGCCCACGTCCACCTCAAGAAGCTTTCCCATGGCCTGTGCGATGAGGGCAACAATCTCCAGCCTCTTGGCCTCCGACGGGATACCCAGCAAGCGGACCCAAACCTCTGAGAGCGTAGCCACTAACTCTTGAACAGCCGAGGATGGCTTGATGGCGACCTTCAACTGGTGGATCGGGAGGGTGAAAGACTACCTGCAGGCACACATCCACAGGATCGCCACCGATGGAAAAGACACCGCGAACTTGGTGGCGGAAACGGGGCGCACAGGCCACTCATGGCCCGGGAGGGCCGCACTGAGCTCGTCCTAAAGCAGGGCCTCGGTCACCTCCACCAAGAGGGGGGTCCTGGACCGGAAGCACCGTCACCATCTCCAACCTCTTCGGCATGGTCATAGGGACCCCTCCAATGCTAATGAAGTAGAATCTGTCGTCCATCCCGTGGCCGTAGTACTCCAGGCACTCCCTAGGTTGGGGTATAGCCGATGCCACAAGCAACCCATGGGGCGCACCCGGCGCCACGGAGACGGGGTCGATCGGCAGCTACATGCCCGTGGATGAGGCGGTCGGACCCTTCTTCTTCTTTTTCTTGATCTTCTTCTTGGGACCCGACGCTTACGCATCCTTGCCCTCATGCCTAGCGGAGTGTCTGGGGGCTGGCCGCACCAGTTCTGACTCGCTCTCCACAGGGCCAGCATCAGCACGCCCGCTACCCGAGCGCGTGAAGGCCTTCTCGCTTGCTTGCAGCGCAGAGGCGCGAAGCCAATCCTCCCGTTCGGATTCAGGAGGTGGAAACGACGGAGATGCATGCCGCCACGGCTCCTCAATGTGGCGGCGAGCCTGGGAGGCGAGCGGAAGGGGTGCTGTGGTGGCTGGTATCGTAGCGATGGCGGAGAGCGCCGGCCAGGGTGACGGTAGGCCCCACGGTGGCCGCATGCAGGGGTGGCGGCAGTCAACATGAGCAGGATTCTACGACGGGGATCGGTCAAAGGCGCGGAGAGGTGGGGCGAGCGGACGCCGGCGGGCTGCAAGGGCAGGGCGCCATCAGGGCCGCCAGGTAAGACCGCAGCGGCGCTGGAAAATTTGTCTAGATTCGTATGTATCTAAACGCAATTTAGTGTATGCATAATCTAAATCTAGATAAATCTAAGTCACTTATTTCTGGATGAAAGGAATTATAATATCTCATCATGGGTAGTCTTACCAGCCGTTTCAGGGCTTAAGGCGCACACGCTTTCCAAAGCAAGGTTTGACCAAAAAAATTGAGCAACAAAATCTTGATTATATTGTACATAATTAGTACTGTTGGAGTCGTATTGAAAAATACTTTCCAGTAATACTAGTTTTATACCAAAACTCTTTACGTATTTACAGTAATTTTTGGTCAAAAAAACACGCAAAACGAGAATGCCTTAAGCCCTGAAACGGAGAGTATAGTTACTAATAGAACATTGTGTATTTATTAGAAAGAGAGTTTGTATATACATACCGCGTACGGCATGTATATATGGACAAATGATCGGATTCGATGTTGTCCATCCGTCTAGAAATATAAGATACTTTAATTTTGTGAAGCAATGTATTTAGACAACTTTTATATTTAGATTAGAATGAACCTATATAGTAAAAAATATTTAGATACATTTATTTCATAAAGCTACTTAAATTTCTGATATTTCTAAACAGAGCGATGGAGTAGATCACATCAATCGATGTACTATATCACTGACAAAAACTATGTAGCAAACCTCCATGCCGCGCTGTGCCCTTTTCCCTAGCTTCCCGTCGCCTGCAACTGCAAGGGAAAACACTGCATTCGGTATCGACCGATCGAGCAGCGGCATCGTGGAGCCAGCGTATCGTGACTGCGTGCATGCTCGAAAGTAGACGATGGAAACAGTAGCGTCGCTTCGGCGCTAGAATACAATCACGGGCGCCCGGCCGGCCGGGACGCATGGCACGGCTAAAGCCGGGTTACCTGCGGCGTGGCAGCTACCACCGTCCACAGTACGTAACCTGATTCGATTCAGAGACGCGCATTTACGCCAAAAAAGGCCACCAACGCCACCACCATCGATCAACCACCTAGCTAGCTTTGCTTGGGTCAGGTCCATCGGTTGCGCCACTTCAATGCATGCATATGCACCACCGTCATCCTATTCCTATACATGGAACCATGCATTGGATAGTGGATACGTACGTACGTAGACGAATTGCATGGACCTAACTAGGCTTGTGAGCCGTTTCTAGGTGTAGTTTATTTGAGAGTTTTTTAGTTTAATAACTTTTGTTAAACAAATTTGTACCAGAAAATCTTCATATAAACTAGAAGCAGGACTCTCGCGGGCGACCCTAACCCCAACATTAAATCTAGTGGTTCCTAATGAGAAATGTGATATGTCATCACAACCAATGTGCCCACAGACTGGTTTTAGTGATACCACATTACATTATGGGACAGAGGTACACTACTGGAAAAACCATCTTCGGTTCGATCACTAGAAGCCCAGTAGTCCCGGCCCGTCACGAACCGCGACTAGTGCTAGCACTAGTCCCGGTCCGTGAGGCCTCCAACGGCTAGAAATGGCCATAAGCATTAGTCCCGGGCCGGACCAGAGCATTAGTCGGTCCGTGTCTGACCGGGACTAATAAGCTGGAGCGGGGCAACAGCTCTTTTCGGGAACTATTAGTCCCGGGTCGTATCACGGCCCGAGACTAATTGTCCATCACTATATATACAGCTCCCTGGCCAGCTGCCCTAAAGCATATGGTGGCCATTTTCTCAAAGAAAGCAAGAGAGTTTATGCCATTTTTTTTCTCAAGATTTGTCAAGATTTAGTTTGCAACACTTAAATCCAAAGCTTTAAAAGGTTAGAACTTCATTCTTTCATCTCTTATTGCTACTTTAGCTCTATATAATGCTCTAAAAGTATAGAGATATGGATCAAATGCATGCATGCTCTAGAAGTAGCTAGAAGGATTTTGATATATATGTGTAACAAATTTTGATTAGGCACATAGTTACTGAAAATTGAAATGTGTAATTTTAGAGTTTCAGAGCTTAGAATGGAATGAGGTTTTCACTGATGGAACAATAATAAAAAACTCCACATTTATCATGTTGATTGTTTTCTCCAATTCACAAATTGGTGCATGTAAATTTTTCAAAAATTCAAAATTAATGCTCTAGAAGCTCTCAATATAACTTGTAATAATTTTATCATGTTGTGTAATGGTTTTTGATATACTTTTACTATAATGCAGATGGTCCGGGAATGGATGTACGGTACTGACCGACGCTTTGGCGAGTTCATTAATGGCGTGCATGAATTCATCCGTGTTGCTGATGCAAACAAGCACAATGGTTTTGTATTCTGTCCATGTAATGGATGTAGGAATCAGAAGGATTATTCTGACTCAAAAACCCTTCACATCCACCTGTTGAAGTCCGGCTTCATGCCCGGTTATAATTGTTGGACCAAGCACGGAGAGAGAGGGGTTATAATGGAAGACAATGAAGAAGAGGAGGAGGATGACAACTATCATGGTTTCCCTGAGTACGGAGATACTTCCATGGGGGATGCTGAAGGGGAGGATGAAGAAGAGACACATGATGAACCAGCTGATGATCTTGGTCGGACCATTGTCGATGCACGAAGAGATTATGAAACTGAAAAGGATAGGGAGAAGTTCAATCACATGCTAGAGGATCACAAAAAGTTGTTGTACCCAAATTGCGAAAATGGTCTGAAAAAGCTGGGCAGCACACTGGAATTGCTGTGATGGAAGGCTGAGTGTGCTATACCTGACTCCTCATTTGAAAAGTTGCTGAAAATGATGAAGAATATGCTTCCAAAAGATAATGTATTGCCCGCCAGTACATACGAAGCAAAAAAGGTTGTCTGCCCTCTAGGTTTAGAGGTGCAGAAGATACATGCATGCCCTAATGACTGCATCCTCTACCGCGGTGTGGAGTATGAGAATTTAGATGCATGCCTGAAACGCTTATTCAGAAACAAAGAGCACGCCAAGTTGTTGCGATGGCATAAAGAGGAACGTAAGTCAGAAGGGATGTTGAGATACCCCGCTGATGGGTCACAATGGAGAAAAATCAATAGAAAGTACCCGGACTTTGCAGATGACGCAAGGAGTTTAAGGTTTGGTCTAAGTACAGATGGCATGAATCCCTTTGGGGAAGCGAGCTCCTCCATGACACGGCCCGTGACTCTATGCATCTATAACCTTCCTCCTTGGTTGTGCATGAAGCGGAAGTTCATTATGATGCCAGTGTTGATCCAAGGTCCGAAGCAACCCGGCAACGACATTGATGTGTACCTAAGGCCATTAGTGGAAGAACTTTTACAGTTGTGGCACGAACCCGGGATACGCGTGTGGGATGAGCACAAGCAGGAAGAATTTAACCTCCGAGCATTGCTTTTCGTAACAATCAATGATTGGCCTACTCTTAGTAACCTTTCAGGACAGTCAAACAAGGGATACAATGCATGCACACACTGTTTAGATGAGACTGCAAGTATATATTTGGAACATTGTAAGAAGAATGTATACAATGAGCATCGTCGATTTCTTTTGGCCAAGCATCCCTTAAGAAAGAAAGGCAAGCATTTCAACAGTCTGGCATGTCACCAGACGAAGCCTAAGGAGCGTACTGGTGCTGATATATTTGATATGGTCAAAGATTTGGATAAAACCTTTGGAAAGGGTCCTGGAGGAAAATCTGTTCCGAAAGACGCTGAAGGACACGCACCCATGTGGAAGAAGAAATCTATATTTTGGGAGCTACCATATTGGAAATTCTTAGAGGTCCGCTCTGCAATCGATGTGATGCATGTGACGAAGAATCTTTGCGTGAACGTGCTAGGCTTCTTGGGCGTGTATGGGCAGACAAAAGATACACCGGAAGCACGAAATGACCATCAACGTATGGAAGACCTAGATGGCCTGCATCCAGAATGGTTTCAAGGTCATGCCAGCTATGCTCTTACCAAACAAGAGAAGGAAATATTTTTTGAATGCCTAAGCAGTATTAAGGTCCCATCTGGCTTCTCGTCGAATATAAAGGGGATAATAAATATGGCAGAAAAAAAGTTCCAAAACCTAAAGTCTCATAGCGCCACGTGATTATGACGCAAATGCTTCCGATTGCATTGAGGGGCTTCTACCGATAATGTTCGAGTACCCATTATGAAGCTATGTGCATTTCTCAATGCAATCTCATAAGATAATCAATCTCGAAGATCTACCACGATTCTGAGAATGATGTGGTCCAATGTCTTGTCAGTTTGAGTTGGTGTTCCCACCATCCTTCTTCAATATTATGGCCTTTTCTTTGGTTCACCTAGTCGAAGAGATTTCCATTCTCGGTCATGTATTTCTACATAATATGTTTCCCTTTGAGAGGTTCATGGGAATCTTAAAGAAATATGTTCGTAACCGTGCTAGGCCAGAAGGAAGCATCTCCAAGGGCTATGGAGCAGGAGGTCATTGAATTTTGTGTTGACTTCGTTCCTGACCTTAAGCCGATTGGTCTTCCTCAATCGCGGTATGAGGGAGACTGAGTGGAAAGGGTACTCTAGGAAGGAAATCAATAATATGTAGAGACGGACATTCTTACACCGAAGCACATTACACCGTTCTACAGAATTCTATCTTGGCAGCCCCATATATCGAGGAACACAAGAAAATCTTACGCTCCAACAACCCTGGAAAGCATGACTCTTGGATTAGAGATGAACACATGAAGAGTTTCGGCGGTTGGTTGCAACATCTCATCAAAAACAACACTCTTGGAGATCAGCTATACTTGTTGTCAAGGTCACCATCATCGACTATATCGACTTTCCAAGTGTACGAGATAAATGGGTATACATTTTACACGATAGCCCAAGATAAAAAGAGCACCAACCAAAACAGTGGTGTCCGCTTTGATGCAACAGACAACAATGGGTCAAAGACCACATATTATGGTTACATAGAGGAGATATGGGAACTTGACTATGGACCTACTTTTAAGGTCCCCTTGTTTTGGTGCAAATGGGTCAAGCTGACGGGAGGAGGGGTTGAGGTAGACAAGAAATACGGAATGACATCGTTGGATCTCAACAATCTTGGGTACTTAGACGAACCATTCGTCCTAGCCAATGATGTGGCCCAGGTTTTCTATGTGAAGGACATGTCTACCAAACCTAGAAAATGAAAAAATAAGAAAAAGAATACATCAGACGATGAGCCAAAGCGCCACATAGTTCTTTCAGGAAAAGAAACATCGTGGGAGTGGAGGACAAGATGACATGTCGAAGATTGTGATAAGTTCCATGAAATTCCGCCCTTCGCGGTGAAGGATGACCCAACCATCATGTTAATGAATGAAGATGCTCCATGGATACGACGGGATCAGAAAGGAACACAAGCGAAGAAATGATATGTAATAATTGTAACATTTTATGAGTTAAGATGTTCCATGCATGTGTCCATTTTATAGTGTTGTCTGCAAACAATCTTGAGTGTGTTAGTCCCGTTTTGTGGCTGGACCGGGACTAAAGGAGGGCCTTTAGTACCGATTCATACTTACCATTAAGATCTGATCTCCAAATGCGTGATGTCACATATTAGGAGTGCCTCTATGACCAGTTTCTCGGAGATGCCAAGGACTGGGCTCGTCGGCATCTCCCCGAACTGGCCGTAGTGGTGTCCCTGCTCTCGAAAACCATCTTGCAGCTTGTAACTTCTCTAACTAGATCAATACTGGGAGCTAACTAATTTCACATATTAGAGTGCTGTATGACCGTTCTCAAGATGCCGAGGAGGGCCCGCGTCGGCATCTCCAAACTGGCCGTAGTGGTGTCCTCTCTAAAACCATCTTGGAGATGCCTCAAACTGGCTGGAGGACTGGACTCACAAGGATGCCTATTTATAGTACAAGCAGCTCGGCATAATGACACTCACGACATAATGTCGACACTCACCCCTATTATTAGTGCTGACTCATCTTTAGTCCCGGTTGGTGTCTCCAACCAGGACTAAAGGTTCATCTTTAGTCCCGGTTGGTGTCTCCAACCGGGACTAAAGGTTCATCTTTAGTCCCGGTTGGTAACACCATCCAGGACAAGGTACAAGCCGCACGACATAATGTCGACACTCACCCCTATTATTAGTGTTGCTCGCCCAGGTGTCATAATCCCTTGATCGCGGTTGGTTTCTCCAACCGGGACTAAAGATGAACCCTCTATTTATATAGGCATTTCCCTCTATTTATTAGGTAACACTCAAGACATTTATTAATATTAAAAACCGGGACAAACCGGGACTAGCTAACACTCAGGACTAAAGCCGCCCCCTTTAGTCATAATCATGCCTAGTCCTATAGTACGCAGCTTCAGGGTCTTCGTCGTCATCGTCATCATCATCGTCATCGTCACCTACCACTCCGGGGATCCTCAGCCCATCCATGGCATATACCAAGGGCCATTCCAGCCTCGGATTCACGGCGGGCGGGAGAGGGGTCTCCTGGAAGACGATGCCGCTACCGCCGGGACGGTGTGGGGCCTGTGGAGTGGGCACCGTGGCGAGATGGTCTCTCCGGCGATGTAGCGCATCACTCCGATGATAATGCGGTTCGCCACCAGCATGACGGCCGCCGTTGTGGTTCACCGGTGGCGGGCCATCACCCTCGTACCTGGCGATCTCCCTTTCCCGCCTATTAGCGAAGAAGGCATTTCAGGTGTCGTAGTTGTCGGGATCCCACTGGGGATCCATCCGCTGCTCCGGCGTGAGCTCGTGGTAGAAGTGGTTTGTGATGGCCGCCTGGCGTGCGGAACCTTGAGGGACAGGAGGGATAGGAACCCCTCGGCGCTCGACATCTAGTCTTGGCCGTGACGTGCGGAGGACAAGGGTAGTTGGAGGCGCACAGCGCCTCGGTCTCCTCGAGGGCCAGAATGGCCCAGTAGGCGTTGTCCATTGTTCTAAGAGAGGAAGGTGTGGATGTGTGGATAGCCATGGCACGATCACCCTAAATATAGAGGGAAAGGGCGGGAAAACTTGGCGTGAAGCTTTGGGAAATGGAGGAAAATATCTTTAGTCCCGGTTAGTGACTACATCCGGGACTAAAATCTCTCGTAGAAAGGAAAGGGCGGGAAAACTTGGCGGGAAGAGGTGGGAAATGAAGGAAAATATCTTTAGTCCCGGTTTGTGACTACATCCGGGACTAAATGGATATTATATTAAGATTCATTATATTTTTCTGATAATAATAGACATATTATTTGTTTTATTTGGATTATTACAATAAAAGATATGATTTTTCAAAGTTTTTATATTTGATTTGAATTAAAAAAAGAAAATTTAGAAATGAAATAATTTATAAATTATGCAAACAGATAAATAGATATTATATTAAGATTCATTATATTTTTCTGATAATAATAGACATATTATTTGTTTTATTTGGATTATTACAATAAAAGATATGATTTTTCAAAGTTTTTATATTTGATTTGAATTAAAAAAAGAAAATTTACAAATGAAATAATTTATAAATTATGCAAACAGATAAATGGATATTATATTAAGATTCATTATATTTTTCTGATAATAATAGGCATATTATTTGTTTTATTTGGATTATTACAATAAAAGATATGATTTTCCAAAGTTTTTATATTAGTTTTGAATTAAAAAATAAAATTTACAAATGAAATAATTTATAAATGATGCAAACAGATAAATGGATATTATATTAAAATTCTTTATATTTTTCTGATAATAATAGACATATTATTTTTTTTATTTGGATTATTACAATAAAAGATACGATTTTTCAAAGTTTTTATATTAGTTTTGAATTAAAAAAGAAAATTTACAAATTAAATAATTTATAAATGATGCAAACAGATAAATGGATATTATATTAAAATTCTTTATATTTCTGATAATAATAGACATATTATTTGTTTTATTTGGATTATTACAATAAAAGATATGATTTTTCAAAGTTTTTATATTAGTTTTGAATTAAAAAAGAAAATTTACAAATGAAATAATTTATAAATGATGCAAACAGATAAATGGATATTATATTAAAATTCTTTATATTTTTCTGATAATAATAGACATGCTATTTGTTTTATTTGGATTATTACAATAAAAGATATGATTTTTCAAAGTTTTTATATTAGTTTTGAATTAAAAAAGAAAATTTACAAATGAAATAATTTATAAATTATGCAAACAGATAAATGGATATTATATTAAAATTCTTTATATTTTTCTGATAATAATAGACATATTATTTGTTTTATTTGGATTATTACAATAAAAGATATGATTTTTCAAAGTTTTTATATTAGTTTTGAATTAAAAAGAAAATTTACAAAAACAAACAAGCGTGATCGTGGATGGACCCGGGACTAAAGGGTCGATATGCTTGGCGAAACGAAGCGGAAAAAAGACCTTTAGTCCCGGTCGTGCTTACCATGATTAAAGGGTCTTTAGTCGCAGGTTAAGCCACGGCCCGCGACTAAAGACCCTTTAGTCGCGGGCGGTGGCTTATCCCGGACTAAAGGGGTGGTATAAGTAACTTGCGCCCACCTGGCCTCCCCACCCAAAGACTTGGCGAAATCAACGGAGACGCCTTGAGACGGCGAGAGCTCGGCAGAGGAGGTCTTGCCGATTCCACCGCGTCGCCCTCGTCTTGACCACCACCCGCTGTCAGCCACGTGCCGTACTTGCACCCTCGACCTCCCTCGGCCTCGCTAACCTCAGGCACCCACCTGCTTCCTTCCTCTTCCCAGGCCAGTTCGACGTCCCGCGCCGCCGTCAATCGCCGTCCCGCGCGCGCCGCCATCATTGGCTCGTGAAAATAATCACCCCCCCGGTCCCTCTTCCTTGCGTGGCACCAAGGCCACCGACTCCAAGGAATCCAAATCCACCCCGCATCGAATATCGTCAACCTCCAAGTCCACCCCAACCCCCAACCCGATTATCGCCAACCTCCAAGTCCACCCTGCCCCGCTGACGATCGCCGCAACAGGAGTACATCAACTCGATCTCCGCCTCCGCCTCCGTGCAATACTACTACCTCGTCGAAGAAACGGAAGTTCGACGGTCCCCCGCGCCCCACATCGAAGAAAGGTCAAACGCCGAAGATAGTCGATATCCTGTCGGCTCTTCCAAAGAGACCTTATGACAAGACCGGCGAGGAAACTAACGCGGATGTGGCTGCCCAAGTTAAGGCGCATTTTGCACCCAAAAAGCCTGAGCCAAAGCCGGTATATAACGAAAAAACAAAAAAGTGGGCTAAGTCCTTTCTTGAGCAACCATCCCAGATATCGATGAATCTGGAATCAGACTATGACTGGGAGATTATTAAGCAAGCACAGAAGAAAAAATCACAAGTGTAAAAGGCGGGAAGCAAGTTGCCCAGCTCGGAGCACAGAAGAATCAATCGGTCGCCCCGCTCAAAGTCATTTCAGACCTCGACAAGGCCTTCAGAGCTGAAATGGATATGGACATGCAAATAATAGACCCTAGAGCCTGTAATAATGCTGCACTTATAGGAATCACTGTATCGGAGACCAAAGCACTTGCTAACGAAGCAAATATGTCTCTTGGTCAATATTTAGGCTATGAAGATACGCCAGTGGGTCGATAATGCACGGTATGTCCAAGGGCAGCCTCTAGTCAAGAATGAGGAGCTCGCGTCTATCCACACATATGCGAAATCTGCATGAATGGTACATGTAAGCGGAAAAAAAGCATCATAAAGATTGGTTTCCGGTGGACGTTAGAAAGGAGCATCACTTCAAACCATACTCGATACAGGTTCAAATGACCGAACTATTTCAGTTATACAACCAGCGCGCACTCGACAAATCTATCATTGGTTGCTACTGTCTGTAAGTTATTTATTTCTATAATTAAGTTTGTAGCTTTAGCTCGTTCATTGCATTTAATATATTATCCTAACTATATATCCTTTTGTATGATGATATTATATTCCGCAGAATGAAGATGCTTGAATGCAAAAGAGCTAGAAGATACGACGTTGGGTTCATTGACCCATATATCATTAATGAATATATGTTAAAGAATCACCCTAAAGACGTGGAGGAAGACCTGTCCAGGTTCTTAACCGAGCATAATTTTGTTAAGAAAATACTATTTTCTTACAACTTCAAGTGAGTGTTTATATCTTGTACACATTTTATTTTTGCTTACTGGATGAGCTATGCATGTATGCTTATGTAAATGTCCGCAGATTTCACTGAATCTTGCTAAATATTCAAGTTGACAAGTCCCTAGTCGAAGTCCACGACTCATTAAGTTGGGACCAAGAGAAGTGGAGCGACATGAAAGCAATGCTCCATAAGTAATTTCAATCATTATCGCATTATATCGTCCTCTTTCATTCATTTCCTGATATCAAGTAACTAATAACTCCTTTGTTCATTTTCTTTGTCGAGCAGGTGTTGGACACGGTTCGCATGAAAATACGAGATCCATTCAAAGAGGAGCTAACTTATAAAATGGCGAAGAGTTTACAGCAGCCAGGAACTCATTTATGTGGATACTACGTGCATGAGTACATCCATGAGTTTACGATGAGCGTAAAGTTGACTCACATTATATTTATGATTTGCGGGAGACACTAGAGCCAGACCAGCGCATAAGAGCAATTCAAGAGGAGCTGGCGGGATTTATGATGAAGGAAGTCCTTGATGTACATGGAGATCATTATGCGGATGACGTGGAACTCGATTTGCCTTAGTCATCTCCATGTAGCTCATATGATATATATATATATATTCATCAATGACCATGCAATTTTCAAAACATTTCTTCCTTTTGATATGATTGATTATATGTATGCTTGCAAGGGATCGATCTTATATAAATGCATCGACGTGTAGTGTGTATGTAGTAGCGTATAATATGTCTACTGAAATATATGTTTGTTATAGTGAAAGACAAAACGAAAAAGGAACAAAATGGCAACAAAAAAAAGGAAATACACAATCTCTGTCGCGGCAGAGAAATGTGGTGTTCTCCGCGGCGAAACCTTTAGTCCCGGTGGTGTTACAGCCGGGACTAGAGGGTCCGCGGCGCTGAAACAGCCACGTGGCTGTTATCAGTCGCGGGCCTTTGCGAGCCGGGACTAGAGGGGGGGCCTCTAGTCCCGTTTTCGCAGTCCCGGGCCCAAATCCGGGACTAGAGCCTGTTGCGGCCCGGGACTAGAGCCCCTTTTTCCACCAGTGGTAGTACCTGCAAATTGGAACAAACATCATTTATCGTTTGGTTTTGTCGTCGTGGCAAAAAATACCCATTTAGGGTTTGCTCCCCTCTCTGTTGACGAGGTTGGTATGCTCTGTCTCCGGTGGCCTTGGGGCATCGGAGGTGTGGTGGACCACGGCCCTCTCTGGCGGGAGGGTTTTTTAGACTTTTCGTGTCTCTTTTGGGATGGTGAGGCGGCGGCTACATCCTAAAGTTAGAATAATGTCCTTCCCGCCCTGTCCTTGTTCTGGTGGTGTGTCTAACGTCAACGAATGGCGCGCGGAGTTGTGTGTCTGGCGGATCTCCTAGGATCTGGACCGTTTTGATGTTCGTTTATGTGGTTTCAGATCAGTCCCTTTTGATCTACGATTTTCATCATTGGTGATGGTTGCTCTTCTGATGTGCTGGTCCTCTAGGGTCTTAGCATGACGACTTTCCATCTATCTACTAATAGAAGCTCTACTACGATAAGCTTTACCCGGGTCCGGTGATGGACGGACGAGGACGGCAGCGCGCCTTCGGCTTGTGCTAGTGTTTGTAGTCGTTGATAGATGGTATATGAACCAATTTCGTTAAAAAAAAGATGACATGGTAAGACCGAGTCTACTGGCCTAGTGCGCTACCAAGCAGGGAAGCACGACCTGAAGTCGTCGAAAGATTGTTAAAAAAACTGAATTGACATGTAGACAAGATATCTAAAGAATGAAAATTCCAGACACGTATTGAGAAATGATAAATTGTGCTGTGTAAAGTAGCTAAAGTACTTTTTAAGTGCGATGTTACTATCCTATATATTTGCATGATGCTTTCCCTTTTTTTCTTGGTGTATACATCGAATTTGAACCTGAATCTTTTTGACATAATGTATCTATATTTTGTTGTATTAATCTACTTAAGATTCTGTTGGTAAATTTTGACCAGTTTTATGTTGTTTTCTAATAAGGAGAGAAGTTTCACAAAGAAACATGTTGATTGAAACAATTATCATTTTCAATGT
Source organism: Avena insularis (assembly GCA_023614405.1). NCBI lineage: Eukaryota > Viridiplantae > Streptophyta > Magnoliopsida > Poales > Poaceae > Avena > Avena insularis. Next base: position 385,693,821 of record CM042693.1, on the reverse strand, counting down.
TACAATATTCCAAGTCCAATCGGATTTACGCATTGTTAAAAGAACTAATAAATGAGCCGTGAATAGTAGCCAAAAATACGTGTGTGATGAAATCGCAAACATAGCACATGCTATTTCTTTCGAAAAGGGGGTATCCTTGGCCTCTCCACCAATCGATACACTATTCTATTTTTTAACAAGTCATCAAGTCGTCCTTGATAGTCTTACAAAGTGCACAAAATGGATACAACGTGTAATTATATTTTCTCGAGTCATGTTTCCGCATCGCGGTATGTGGTTCAGGCTCCCGTAACCCTCCCTCCCTTCGCGACTCCGGGCGCCGCCGGAGGGTCCCTAGATCCCGTCGCCGCCCCTCTATATCCCATCTCTCCGCTGTTGTCGCTGGCGGCGGCCCCCTAGTCCTAACGTGCTAGGGGTGGCGGTTGTGGCGGTCTTCTTCGGAGGGGCGGCGCCAACTGAGAAGGTCGGGGGCGGTGGTCGGGACGGCGACCTCAACCAGACAAAGGCGGGTGCTACTGCAGATGCTTGCAGGCGGCGGCATCATGCCATGGTCCTAGGGCGTCCGCCTAGGCCCGTCGTCATCCGAGCGGAGCAGATCAGGGCTTGGGGAGGAGGAGGTGTCGTGGTGGCAGCATTGGAGACGTCTTGCGAGGTCTTCCTCGGCGACGCTGATCTGCGGCCACCATGGCAGGCGGCGGTTGCATCGGGTCTGGCCCAGATCCGATTTGGACCTCTGGCTATGGAGGCAGCTGCACGCTGGGTTCTGGCGAGCCGCTTCGGTGGCATGTTGGACTGTCTTCTCCTCTACCTCCGGCTGGTGGCGAGGGGGATGCTGGCTCGGTTTGAATAAAGGGGTGGTCCTAGGGTTCATCTCATGCCAAGACAAAGACCTGCTTGATGTTGTCTCCATTGATCTGGTTGCAGCGTCGTGTTCCGGAAGGCTCCGCCTGCGAACTCCACAATGCGTATATGCCGAGAGATCGCTGGATCGGATGGGATCTGGTCATGCGCACCCATGTTTTTACTTTGGACGTTTGAGTTTAGAGGGAGCGCTTCGAAGCTCTGTTGGCTGTTAATATCATGAGGCATGTTTTCATCCCATGGTGCCAACGGAGAATGTCATGAAGACTGAGATATGAGGACTGGCAATGGTGGTTCGAGTTCTGGTGGTGATGAGGAATTGACTTGGTGACTCATGACTTGGAGCATTGGTATGCAAGCGGGGGCGACAGAACAGGTGAAGATCATGGTTCTATCTTTCAGGTTGAAAACTCAGGGTCTGGCATTAATTGGTTGTGCTTGACAATAGCGTTGTTGAAGGTATTGTTTTGAGAGCGTGGACTTTCTTCAGAGTGAAAACCTAGATCTTTAATCGGGCGATGACGGTGTTTGTGCATGGTTCCCTTCTTGGAAGCGTCGTTTTTAGAGAAGATGGACTTCTAGTGTTGTCTTGGTGATGATAGTACTACTGCTGTTTCAATAAATGAGGAACTGTAGCGGGACTTTTTTTTTGTAATTTTTCTTTCTTTAGCTATGTGCATCCATATAGCCACTAGGACAATACGTCGTTACAGAGGCTGAATGTAATTGGTATCCTCTAATATTAAATCATGTCTTTAAAAAATACTTCCGCATCGCCATCTACAAAAAAGATGACGATTATGAATAGCAAAAATGATTTTCTAATGCGTACTCAAAGCCACATCTACAATAAATATTTAGATGTTCGTAGAAATCATTTCGATATCCGTGTTTAACAAGATCCCAGATTTTGCCAAACAAAATATTTAAATAGTACGATTTTTTTTAAGTACCCTGGGATCCCTCATCCCTGGAGCCCGCGAGCCATATCGCCGTGCTTCTGCGCGGGTCGCCTGTCAGATGGAGAAAAATGCAAGGGCACAGCCCGCTCTGCATGCATTGCATATCCATGTTTGGTAGTAATATTCAAGGGCGAGGGCAGGGCAGGGCTCCCACTCCATTCTGCCGCCGGTCAAACCCTGCGACGATCTCGGTCGCGTTCAACAGTCACGCCAAAGGCAAAGCCAGATTAGTCGTGCTGTCACAGGCTCACACGACACAGCTAGGAGCTGGTCTAGCGTGCCTATCCTATGCCTAGCTAGATGCCCCCAAACAGTTACAGTTAGTCCCCGTCTCCGTCGATCCCTAGCAAGCTAGTAGCTAGCTGTACGTGTCGCCGCATGCATGCATGCATGCAGAAGCAGCGGCAGCATGCAACTTGCATCATTGCTGCATGGTCCGATCGACGAATCGAGACCATGATCCATGCATGCACACACTGATCAGAATCAGAGTGGGGAAAAGAAACAGTTAGAGCTAGCCTATTAAAAGCTACTAAGCGGCTAGCTAGCATCTTCATTCAGATCACTGCACGCAAACACCACCGGCGGCGGCCCACCGGTAGCTGTACGTCGGGCCCGGCCGGCCGGCCGGCCATTCGGGACATGCATGTGGTCTACGCGGCGGGAGATACGGGTGTACGTGCTTGCGGCAGCGAGGGATGGGGATCAGATCAGGCGGCGATAGATCATGCATGCAGCAGGCCCGCCGGTGGGGTGGGGGGATCCCCTCGCTCGATCTGCATGCGCCATGGGCGCGCACACACACTCCCTGCCATGGCATGCATGCGATGATCCCGTACCGTACCGGCCAGCCACAGCCAGCCGTGGCCCGCCCCATGCATGGACCCCGGCCGGCGGCGGGCTGCTCTGCTCCGTCGTCGTCGCCCAATCGAATCAGTGGGCATGGAAATGTGTCTTGGCCTTTTTGTTGGCCGCGCACTGATCCGTAGCCCTGTGCAGGCTAGCTGCGGGCCTACGGACTACGGCGGGAACGACGCGCGAGCGATGGTGGCGACGAGCGGTCGTCCATGGTGGGGCTGGCCGCCGCGCGCCTCCATCCAGCCAATGCGGCGGCGACACGTAGTACGTAATGTGGTGTAGGGCAGCCAGCAAGCTAGGTGGGGCGACCGTGATTCTGTTGGTGGTTACTGTAGATGGAGCTTATTGGATCGTGCGTGTCACGGAGAGGAAGGTACTTTTATAACCTTGGGAAGGTGCATGCATGTGTTGCCACCCCGACCAGAGCGTACGTACCCAGCACTTGATTTGTTTCGTACTAAGTGTAGCCCGATCGAAAACAAATTACTAAATCAGTGACACTTATTATGGATCGAAGGAACAAGTATATATATAAGCATACACTAACTTCTCCACATGAAATTTGGTAAACAAGACATTGTATGTGTTAGGCTAGCCATAGTAGAAGTATCATACATGCCATGTTGGCAAAAATCTGATATGGCGCAATAATTAATTTAAAAAGATGACTAGAGTAGCATAGGTAGATACCGTATAAATCGTAACTGCTAGTTAGTACACAATTTTACATAGAGATTCTATAAATCAATAAATATACAACTATAATGATACTATCAACAATGCACTATAGACATAGTATCATACACTAGTATCGTACGCATGATACTAGTGATACGATACTCAAACTATGACAAGCCTTACCTTACGCTGCCTCGGATTTAGTACCCCTATAAAAAGGCCATCGAGGGCAACACTCATCGGCACAGGGGCTCGCCCGTTAGCAAAAACCCTCCCAGGTGGCTTTCTAGCCCCCTTATAGAAGAGTGACATTGACGGGCGGGGCGTGTACCACCTATCAACGGTGTTTCGTTTCCACTATCTGGGCAAGGGCAAGTGCCTATTTGTGGAACAGGGACCTCCATTGATGTGGCGCTAGTGACACTATTAAACCCGTTAATTGTGGTTTAAGTGCCCATTAATGTAGGAATATTCCAATGGTAGTGTGGGCAAATCACAAAATGAGTGTAATCACATGACGGGTCGAACTAATACCGTAGTGTCAGACAAAGAAACTTGTCATGTGATTCTTGAGCAACTAGCAAACACTAGTATAACCGCCAAAAATACGAAACACTAACACTTTTAAAATATCAAACGTCGACATTTTTGGCCATGCTCTCTGCATGTATGAATCTTTTTCTATACACCACTAGAACTTTTGGTTTTTGCTATTTTATTAACCAAGAATATCCTATTGTCCTACGAACTTTAAAACGAACAAGTTTGAAGCTTAGCTTGATTGGAAGCAAAGTGTAGACGTTAATTCTGGCGTCTCATAGGGAGACGGGAGTTGCCACTGATTTGTGACATATCGTCAATAGATAAGCATACTTTTCTTTTCAAATAAAACAACATCTTGGGGTTTTCGTAGGCTTGAACAACTCACATACACGTGTGTACACCACAACTGTATGTTAGAATTGACAAAATCTAACCTCTTTAAAAAAAATTAGCCACGGACGATGATTCGAGTTTGAAATTTTAACCCAATCTCGCCTTTTTTTTGCTTGCATATGGGGATTGTGATGAAAATGAATTGCTTATAATATGCCTTATCTCCTATATCTGCAGCTCCAAAAATATTTCCGCTCAAAATTCAACCAGCAGTTGGAAAAAACACAAATTCGATCATGGATAGTGCCTGCTTTGGTTCAAAAGCATTTCACACTATGGATAGCCAAATTGCCTTTTTTTTTTGTTAACCAACCGATCTAGCTGTAATTTTTTAAGGCCCTATATTACATGGATGTGTGTAGTCAGGATCGTTTCTGGAGAACTTTTGAGAATGTTTTCTATTTAGAGAGGAAAGAATATCTGACAGTTCCTGCTCAAGTCGCCCCGTTTCAGTGTGTGCTGGTCCATGTACACTGCACAAGCGTGGGCCGGGCCGCCATTTATGGACCGAACCCGGCCACAGGACTAGCCGACGCCCACAACAACGGCAAGTAACCGCCCTGAGTCCGGCCGGCGCAGTCCGTACGTAGGCGTACGTGGTCCGGCGTGCGTACGTACGTGCAGCCGGACCGGTGGGCGCGCACGGCGCACATGAGCCGCGCCTCGCGCTGCGGTGCGTGGCGGGGCGTACCGCGTACGTCGCCACGTGCGATGCTCCCCTCCCTGCTCGCCTCGCCGGCGGCCTGCCTGCCGGTGTAAGGCCGGGGGCCACGGACGGTGGTCCGGTGGTCACGCAACGTTACGCACCCGTCTCTGCCGCCGCACACCCCACCAGCCCGGCCGGCCGTTACCCAACGACTGATCTGCGAAACCTTAACACTGAATTCCCCACCACCGCTACACTACGCTGCAACCAAAAGCGCTCGTGGTTGAACACGGCGGCTTACGTACGTCTCGCTGACCATCGGGCTGCTCCATAAAAATAGGATCCCTCGTGTGTTGCCTCCCGCTCGGGCGAGCCCGGAGACCCTAAACATCGTCGTCTAGTCCCTCCACCTCCAGTTTCGCCAGGCTGGTGCCGATGGCGGTGGCGGCGCCCTTCTCGCTAAAGGCAGAGGGCGGGAGAGGGCTCGCGCGGCTGATCTCCATGGGCCATTAATCGATAATCGGTTGGCTTGGGAGTAGCGACTAATCGAAACTTGGACGATTAACTGATTTAATTGGTTGGCTATTAATCGATGCAACCTACAAAAATTAGCACCTAAAACACGTATAAATCCTCCCGCACCTCAACCATCTACCCTATTAAAGGCAAACTTAAGCTCCCGGATGAGATCCTTAAGGCGCTCGAGCTCTTGTATCTGAGGTCTGGTCGGCAAGAACGAGAAACTGGTCAACAATGACAAGGAACTGGTTGATGATGGCGGAAATCAAGCTCCTGGAGGCAGGGATCGTTCAGGAGCTTCGCAAAACCTACTTTATTGGGCGGGCTAGCGGATGGATGCGCGATATGTATTGATAATTTTGCAACTTTTTTGACCAAGTGTAGTGGTTAATCGGGAACATACCTAGTAATTGGAGTGTCAGACCTATTAACCAGGTTAAACGATTAACACAAACGATTAGTGGTAATTAACACGGTCTGGTCCCTAGTAGCGATTAATCGGCCTAATCGCTGATTCGGCTATTTTTTGAATAGTGGTAAAAACCTATAGTCTTTGATCAGACTACTTTTTTCTTTTCAGTTGTGCACACCTGTAATGCCAATAGAAAGGATAATTTGTTGTTACATGTAATTGATATCCCGTGATATTAATATAAAAAAAAAGCGACCTGGCCACACCTGCTGCCCTACGTATCGGCCATGTACGTCACATACTGGCCTGGCCACACCTACTGACCTACGTATTTGTACTGAAAAACATCTTGCCGTCGCTCTGACTGTGTAGAGACGACACTGACACCACATCATGGGGGGAAATGGCATTCTGAAACGACCAAAAGACGTGCCCACGGGTAGGCCGATGCCATTTACAACCACAACAGAGGCAGAGATCCGCCGGCACGGAAGACGCGAAGAAGGCTGATCAAGCCTTTACTGCAATCTTTCTTGGCTGCCCCAGACAAGCAATCTGACGTATCTAGCGAACCAGTGGTCACATCACATACTACCATGGAAGAAGCAGATTAAATGGCAAGGCAGGCGCCCCAGTAATAAAGTAGCCGGTGGCCCGTACCGTGAGCGCTTGCTTTACCTGTGACTACCTGTAACCATGCAGTTGGACCAGCAGAGGCACTGTAGTGAAAAGGGGGAAAGAAGGGGGGGGGAATTAGCAACAGTTTTAGCACATGTCATTCGGATAACACAACAATTAGCGTACAATCAAAAAGATTCCGATGCATTGTGCATAGGCGCTACAGGTTAAGAGGATGATGCTGCGGTAGGTAATCCGTGCCGACGTCGCCTCGGCTCCGGGGGAAGTCGCGACCAACCCAACCTGTAGTCTCCACGCTTGCTCCAAGCTCTACGATTTCTGAAGCTCACACCAAAGGAAGAGAGAGTTAGACGTGTAAACATAATATGGAGCAGATGTTTTACAACAGAGTATAATAGACGTATGGTGTGGTACTCACTTGGATCGGAAGGTAGAGCTTGAACTCGGGCGGCAGCTCCTCCTCCGAGTAGAGGCGGTCCGAGAAGTAGACCCTGCGCAGACGGCAGTTTGCATGGACCTGCACCCGCAGCGTCTCGACGTAGTTTGTGCCGTACGCTCTCTTCGTCAGGTCCGCGAGGTTCAGCTGGACGTTGTTCCACCCGTCATCGAGCTTCAACGGCATTGTGCAGATGTATGGCTTCACCCTTGTGACAGACTGGAGAAAGAGTGTGCATCACTAGTACAAAGTTAGTATTGCACTCACTGCATAACAAAAGTGTAGACACGCCCAATCTATGCATTCAAAGTTTCAAGAAACAGCGCAAGAAAAGCACGTGTGTGCAGATTTTAAACTACACCGGAAAAGAGAACGCTTCAAACGCTGCATGTGTTATATATACAGTACATGTACATGAAAGGGGGCAAAGCACATTTTCACAACCATATCATATACACATGTAACATATGCACACCATATCTCCATGGACCATCCATACCAATCAGCGCGGGAGCAAGCATTACATGTTATTAGCATTAACTGATATATAATGGCATGAGGTGCAGCTGAATATGATTTTTTTTTTTTAAGATAGCTGAATATGAAGCTCATGAGTTGATTGAAGTGAGGGCAAAGTTGAAATGAACTTCTGTAAGGTTGATGTCATTGCTCAAATCCCCACCTTGCTTCAAGTATATAAATATACTGACAGTAAAAAATGGGAAATGTATTCTGGGGAATGTTAAACTGACAAGAGAAAACATCCAGACATTCGGGTTATGTTGATACTAGCAAGGGGAAGTTGTTTAGGCCTTATAAAGTACTAAAGGACAGACATAAGATCAAAACCAATGAGGTGAACTGTAGATGAAGATCCAAGCGTTTTCACCAATTATGGGTCTGTATATTTGCAAAATATAATATCTGTTCCACAGTCCAGAAAATAGGCAGATAGTCACAGTATAGCTAACTCATGGTGACATAGTAGTATTTCAGCAGCTTAATGTTTGAAACAAAAATCAATTGATGGAGTTCTAAAGAGTAACCCAGTTTGGAAATTGAAAGAAGTATAAAACACCAATTAGCAACTGAATTAATTCCGCCTATGTGTTCGCTATAGTTTTGTAAATATCGTAAAAGCAAACATGGTGAATTTTAACAGTACAAAGGTTCATAAGACATGAAGTTATCAGCCACGAGATGCTCATGGAGGAACACCTACATATCTAATAGCTAAGTAGTAAACACCTGGCACAATTTACTTATGCAGAAACACTAATAGAACTATAGATCTCACAAACCTGAAAGTTCGATGCTCGAAATCGCCGGCGCACATTCTTGTCATCCAAAACATGGACCTCAAATGTGAAGTATTTCTTAAGATTCTTCACAACGAGGGCAAGAAATGGAAGCTTAATTCCAAGGGTGGCAGCAGGGTCAGCTGGGCAAGTAATGTAGGTTGATTGCACATTTGTTCCAATAATTTCAAGTACGTTAGACTGGATATCTTCATCCTGAGGTCTTTTAATGTGCCCATCCACAACTGCATGACAGACATGTATTAAGTAACAGAACATGGCATTCTTCATCAAAATAGAAATGACCAAGTAACCACATTTGGTAAAATGGCACAACTCATCACTAACGAACCACAAGTATTTTATTTCAAGCAACACATGCTAAGCTACATCCTGAAACATATGAACTGGCACCATGTCCCCAGAAGTAAGATGGAAATATCAGACAACACATTTGATAAAATGGCACACAGATCATAATAACATGTGTTTAGTTTCCAGCAGGACCAGCTAAGTTACAGCATAAAGCACGTAATCCTTAGACAACATCCTCGAAAGTAAGTCTTGTCCTACAAAGCTTGCCACAAATTATAATTAGGGTATCAATGGCTACTCCAAGTCGAATTACCATAGTAAAAATAGGCCCAGGTCCAAAGAAGGTACGTAGCATGAAGAGAGGCAGAACATTCTACCTCGGAAAATCAAAACAGCACAATAGCTACTCCTTAGTCGAATTACCAATTTACCATAGTAAAAATAGGCTCAGGTCCCTGAAAGGTACTTAGCATAAAAAGAGGCAGAACACTCCCCACATAATCAATACAAGGTGTTTATCAAAGACTATTAGGAAAACTGAAGAAGCAACTACAAAAGCTTGTACAGTTAAGCTTCAACATAGTCAACACGCGATAGAAATAATAGAATGCCTTTAGTGTACCAGACCATATTCTTTTTCCCTTTGCGACATATACCAGACCATATTCAATGCCTAACTCACAGTAACATAAAGAAACTAAACTACTTGCCAATTTTCCTTTGCTATAATCAGAAGCACATAATGATATATAGCTTTGACAGACTGAAAACGTATCTACAGTTAGGAATAGTAGAAAATGAACTTTAGAGAACCCCAAACATGATTGACTCACCTTCCTTGTCCCATATCTGCAATGGCTTAGTCCTGAACAAACAACAAAGGAGAAAACACAGGACATGAGGTATCCAAACTAAGAAAAGAAAGCATTACAACAACACAACCAACAGAAAGCCAGCACACTACATACCCGAGGCTGTAGAGAATTGACAGAAACCCGGACTGGAATGTATTCTTGAACATTTTTCTCCAAGCTTGTAAGGCCAACTAAACTGCAAAACATTAGACAGAAAAAAAATGAGACAACCTTTCATGTCTGTATCAGTTATAGGGAGAGGATGCGTAAAACACTGACAGACATCACAACGGTTATACAACAGTTCGATGCATGATTTCATTAAGTTGATCACAGGTCATTCATCAATTTGTTCAGTTAACCATGGCAGGCAAGTTAGTCATCACACATTGCATGTTTTCATGATTAACCAATATACCAAAAGACTTCTCTAGAATAGGAAAAGAGCCCCAAGATATGCACTTGTCAATGGTTCGCTAGAAAAATAGAGATGTATGAAGTTGAGCATGTGGGATTTAATCGGACCGTTGTTTCTGGAAATATAAAATGCTATCGGCAAGGCAACATCAGTTTAGTTTAACCTAAATTTCCTAAAACGCTACTGTATTGCTCAATGCGTGCACCTTCAGCCAGCTTGCTGGAGCAGCGCTGCTGCCTGCAGCTCCAGTCAACGAACTAGTGGAGTTATACCTATTACAGATCAATTTCGACCTCCTACACCTTAAGCCCATCTCAACTTCCTAGAAATTCCATCTCAGGCACCTAGGTTTAGGGTGCGTGTTAGAGGAGAGGAGAAGATGGGGACGGGGTTTACCTGACCCCCCTGCCCTTCCGACAGTACCCCTCTCTGCTAGAGGCCGGCCGCCTCTGCCGGAGGGATGCGAGCGGACGAGCTAGATCAGTAAGATACCACGCTGTCCACCACGCAGCACACGAATCGGACACTAACCGGACGGAGAGAACGAAGTGTCAGAAATCTATAGCTCGCGGAGCAGAACAACTCATGGAACAATCCATCCAGGCAAAGCAGAGCTAGGGCTCCTTACCAAAACTAGAAGAGATCGTCGGGCTCCGGTCCAATCGAGGGGAGGATGAGGGCGGCGACGGTCACGGGGGGCTGGGGAAGAGTTATCGGCGGCGTGTGCTCCGGTGCCGCGGGCGGTGGCGAGGCGAGGAGGGTTTCTTCCTTCCACGGCCGAGACCCGAGAGCACGAGACAGACCAGCCGGTGAGCCGCCGGTACACGGGACATAGGAGGCTCGATGGGCTAGTCTTCTCCTCAGAAGGACCCAATGGGCTACAAACGAGCTAGTAAAGTGCGATAGGCCGGAGGAACGTGTTTGGTTGAAGAATTTGTAACGTAACCTGATTGCACAGTTAATAAATACCATTAATATCTGTTTGGTTCAGTTTTCCCTTAATCAAGTCCCCCGTAATCAAATCCCACCCCTTTAGAAATCTGTTACCGATCAACCCCCTCCGGTAACATATCAGTTAGGGCTCGTTTTGCAGGAGAGTTTCCGGGTGTGTTTTAGAGTTTTATCCCTAGTGTTTTGGGTGAAAACACTTCCATCACCCAATCCACTCAAATCCTCTTCCATCCTAATCCCCTATAAACCCTCTCCTAAAAAATGTTGTTTTGTAAACCGGGAATGCTACACCCACTGGCAGTACTGTTATCATATATAAAATGCAGAAACTTCACCAACGGTATCTCACAAATTTGTAGTAGCAGAAGCATCAAGTCAATTCAACACAGCTTATAAAAGACTCCATTTTTATAGCAGCACATGAACAACAACGTTTCAGAAACAACATGCAACAATTCCCAGCTTCCAAAAGATAAGAAATTTTTCACATAATTCTTAGGTACTGAACAACAATATACACTAATCACACATACTAGTTATAACTAGCAATTAAATGGGTATTCCAGCTCAATCAATAAAACACATATTCAACACTGATTCCTATAGCTATCAATGGAGGATAAACAACGAACAGTGCACAGACTGAGGATATTTGAGCGACTGAGCCATCACATCGAACATGAAATGCAAACATAATCCAGCTAACTACTGCGACATATGGAGCTACTTTGAGAAGACATATAAACTCAATGTAGTAAATATCTGAGATCCCGCTCTTGTACCATTGCGTGCCAGTAAGGCTTGAAGCAAACCTCACCCTAAAACAAGAGATTAAGTAGATTGTTAAAAAAATCAATGATAGGAAGCAACAAATTAAGATACTTGTTTGCGAAGAAGAATCATACTTTTAGAATTATATATCAAGATAGTATATGCTACACTGATGAACAATTCACTACCAGTTTCTATAATTTCAGGAGCCAAATCAAACAAAACAACATTGATAGCATTAAAAAGTAGATACAGAGGTGCATCATTCACACATCATATACAAAAAGCATTGAATTGCCTTGTTTACATAAGTAAAAAAGAATTTAATCAACAAGAAAGACATCTAAAACACCATCAATCCAACCACCATCATGGATAGATAAAAGTATGCAGCAATGAACTAAGAATCTAACACGTACACAAGAAGGAATAGCTCATCTACTGCAGTCCATCCTAGCAGCAATCAACTATGTTGAGAGAGGAAGCAGCAACAGTCCATTCTAGTAGCAGCAGACTAGACAACTACATGCGACACGAAATGTACAAGAAAACAAGAGCTCGAAGTTTGTTTGCACTGCTACACAGAGAACCTTTTAGCCATGTACAAGAAAGAGGTGTTTTATATGCCCGAAGAAACACACATAAAAGCTGAATTGTAGTTGTAAACAAATAAACAACCATCGGTTTATAGCAGGATACAAATAAACAACCGAATACAAATACACACTAATGTTAGAGAATTTTCTCCACTGACAGTAATCTCAGATCAAGAACAAAACACACAGTTATTTAGAGTTAGTAGAAGATCAGTACATCAAGTGCTAAATCCCGAGTAAGACTTCTCATTTTAGTTTGAGAGATCACATGTGTACTAAACCAAGCGGTACAATTTTGAGTAAAGCTAGCACTAGTGCACTCGGCAAGAATACACATGCATCGGACAGTAACTACATCAATTTAAAACGGGCATGGCTGCTCTTAACGTTGCATAGCTATGATGCGAGCAGCAGTGAAGTAATAACTAGTACAAGATTTTTTGCATTAGGATCAAAATTCCACTTTGGGTGGGCTTACTTCAGAAAGAAAGAAAAAAGGGAAACAAAAGAGATGGGTTTGACTCTGAAATTAACACTAAACAGGGTTCTCTTCTCTTTTCCTTTTTAAAAAAAATGGTGAGAGTGTTTAGGGCTCTGAAGAGGATCAAACAGCAACTTGCAGCACACTAAAATTCTCATTATGAGGGAACTATTATTCTTATACAATAAAAGGAGGTTCTATGTTTACTATTTTGACGAAGATCAGATCTACATTATGCAGCTAAACAAATCAAATGGTTCCATTTATGGTGCACAAATATCGTACAAGCGTCAGCTAATTAAACAAGCTACCTAGTGGTCTGGTGTCAGTTGAGCAGTAACTTGTTGTTCAGTCCACAAAACCGATACTTGTTCTGTGGGTAAGCTCACAGGACTTTGGGGCAAATAGCAGTACCACAAAAGCAAGGTAGATAATGTCATATTAGTTCCAATACAGGAATTAGGAAGCTAGATAAGAAGAAGCTCGCCCTTATACATGTATTGTTGTCGCTGCTGCTTTAGACTGACGGACACCAGACAGGATGTGAAATCATACACTGTTTTAGACTGACGGACACCAGACAGGATGTGAAATCTAATTGTGCGGCAACAGGTCAACGACCAGCAAAAACTAACCAAAAATTCATCCTTCAGCCATCGGTTTGAATCAAGAACCCTAGGTCAAGAGTAGTATCTACAGAGGAATCGACCTAGGATTCATCTAGCAATAGATGGGAGAGGAGGGGAAAAGTGGAAGAACTTACAGGAGAGAAGGCCAGGACTGCCGGAGAAGATGGACGGCAGAGGGATCTCGGAGTAGGCGCCGTCGATGGCGTCGGAGCGGCGGCGGATCTCGGCGTTGGCTGTGGGGTGGGAAGACGAAGGGATGGAGCGGCGGAGGGATGGCAGAGCGACGGAGTGGCAGAGGGATGGCAGAGCGACGGAGTGGCGGAGCGGCAGCAGCGAGGCGAGTCCCTGCGTCGTCGCCGCCAGCACGCGAGGAGGAAGGGTGTGTTTGGATTGAGCCCCGTCCAGCCCTACCAATATATTGGCGTGACCAAATGCAGGGCATAGCCAAAATATTGGCAACATGTGTCCGTTTGGTTTGTATCCTGTAGCATTTGCCAAAATTTTGGAAACTCCATTGGCTTCCATTTGTTTCAAGCCAAATGACTTGCCAAATATTTGGTACGTTTGATTGGCTGTTGTTCGGTTTGGTTCCATTTTCTCATAACTTGCACGACAACAAAAAAACATATATTTATAAAGTACATATATGCAAATGGAATTAACTAACACCTTCGGTCTTCACAATAACATGGTTCACTACATTACATAGGACATATAGTGTTTGATACATCTGATAAATCCAAGCAACAAAATAAGGTTCAGGTACTAACAAGCCTTTATCAGGCCATTTAAGATGCTACAGCCAGCCACACATCCCAGGGAGCGCCAAAATTGGACGCGAACCAAAATGTAGCCAAAAAGCTAGGGTACAACCAATATTTTGGTAAGGCCGGCATCGGTACCCATCTAAACACACCCGAAGAAACGTGAGGGGAGGTGAGATTTTCGGTTCCACCCCAATCCCCTCGTGTTTCCTAGGGTTTGTTGGGTTGAGCCCGCCCTAAACCGGTCGACCCACCTGTACAAAACAGTCCAAAGTGGTTTCGGGTGGGTTAAAATTAGGCCGGGATTAAACACGTGAAAACCAGTCAATCCACTGCAACAAAACGAGGCCTTACCGAGCCCTCGCGTGGTTCCGACCTCACCTCGTTTCCTCTTGCCCGCCCCTTCTCTGGTGTGTCCCGTCCCTTCTCCGGCGAGTTCCGCCGCCAGCGTCGCTGCTAGGAGAAACCCTCCATCGGCGTCCTCTACTTCGCCACAGGCAGCGCCACGTGAGGCCAAACGAGGAGCGGCGGCGACACGCGAGGGTGCGCTACGACCATGGATCCCCAAGGTTGAGTTAAGAACGTTGCGGCCATGGATCCCCAAGGTTGAGTTAAGAATGCGGCGGCCATGGATCCCCAAGGTTGAGTTACATGCGGATCCATTCCGGTCGTTTTGGAGCCACCCTCCAGATCTGGTTTAGATTAGGATTTTCTTTCTTCAAATTTCATGGTGTTCATCTATGAAGATATGGTAAAAAAATGTTGTGTTGTATCCTTTTCCGTTACATGTATGAACCAAACAGATTTGAAAAATTGCCATTCCGTTACCATTACCGCCTGTGAATTGATTCCATTACCAATTACGTTTGTAGAACCGAACCAAACACCTAGGTGTTAAACAAAGGCCAGGTGCTTCCCGCCAAAAGAGACAACAATGCAGCGTTAGGGGTGGAATCGAGCCGAGCTAAGCCGACTCGTGGCTTGGCTCGGTCAAGCTTGTTAAAATTCGAGCTGAGCCTAACTTGACTTGTGTCTAAAAAATGCTACTTAAAATATTGGGCTTATGATTTGGCTCATCGAGCTTGTGGCTTAGCTTGGAAGGCTCACGAGTCGACCGCCACGGTCTAGTTTCCTAGAATAACTAAGCCTTAAATGCATTCTCCTCTCCTTCCTATCTCTTGTGTCACCACTGCCAACATGATTTTGATCATCCGTTGCCGCCATATTTAAATTCGTCGTGCAGGTTGTCTCGCCACCGTCTTCACCAGTCGTGTCCTGCCTGATTTTGTCGATTCCTGGGCCCTCCCATAGCCATGAACAACCCCTGGCCGAGCTCCTCCATCGTCTTTTCTATGCACCGTAAAACCGTGAAGGCTGACGGACATAGCTTTTTAGAATAAAAGCAACCTTTAAAGAAATGTTTACGAAAACCTGCATTGCCTACGACCTACGGTCTGTGGCTGTAGATATAGTGCATCAAATACTCCTTTTCTAGTGAACTTGCTGAGTACGCTCGTACTCAACGTATCTTCTTAACCCTTGCTAGATTCTGAAGCCAATACAGACGATGTCTACATCAAGTTATGCTCCAGGAATCATCATTAAAAGCTCAAACTCTTCATTGAAATCAAGGAAGTCAACATATACATGAATTAAAGTGAAGACGAAGTTGCTGATTAAATAGGAATATAATCTCTAGCCAATAAACCTATTTTTGTAGTGTATTGCAATAGCAGCAATACCAGACCATTAGTTTTGATACTAGTCTTATTAGTATGATAGTTTTTGAGTTGTTTACTTCTGATTCTTCTTTGTAAGAAGTTTCTTTCTCTTTCTTTAACCTAGAGTGTTCTCTGGTCTTGTGTAAAGAGTTGTGTTGTAACCTATAGTCATGTCTTGGACCTGCTGTGTTTCTGTTGTACCACTCTGAGGGATGTAATACTAGTAAACGATGTTTTATTGGTGTTATATCAACGACTATAGTGTACTATATCATGAAGTGGTATGCTGGGTCAGCGCATGATCATTCTTTCCCGTTGATTCAATGCAAATAAGACAATCTTATCTGTAGAAATATGCATATGTATATAGATGTATTCAGAAAACAACAAAAGACAATTTTGTGATACAACTTGTCATCATTATTTCCTATTGATTCAGATTGTACCACCGAACCTATACATTTTAGATAAATCTGACTGCACCAATCAATTTAATCAGAGCAACTTTGTGATACACATACGCTAGCGAGTTGGACAGGACCGGGAGCTTGCGGCCAGGAACTGGACGTGACCACGGAGCTGGACACCGACAAGCTCTCCAAGCGCCTGCATCACATGACGAGCGGGGCAGCGTCACGACTCCATTGCACGACGCCGCCTCAACTCCACGGACGCCGCTGAGCTGTATGTAGACAGGAACTTGGCGTAGGTGAGCTTGCCCAGCGTCGGCTTGAGACGACGATGGGGTAGCTGAACCACTCCCGAGGGAGGTTCCGCCGTCTCGCCCGATCTCGACCCCCGTGATTTCAGGCGGCGTCTGCCCCCGGCAAGCAGGACAAGGTGGGACGACCCAGCGGCATCCCACCGAGGGCGACCGGTGCATCAGAGGACTTCGAGGGGAGTGGCGGACGCCGGGGATGCTGGAGACTAGGGAGCGGTGGATGGCCGGACACCGGAGACTGCAGGGACAGACAATATTTAATTTTGAATCGGTCAAATTTAAAACGATTTGACTGTTTTGGGGAGTTTTTTGCAAAATCAAATTTAAACTGGGTGGGGAATAAGTCACGACATCTTTTCTTAGACAGAGCGAGTAGTATATAGAGATTACTGTTTAGGGTCACGCCACTTTTTTTTGAGCGGATTTAGGGTCACGCTACTAGTATGGAATCTGCTCATAACTGGGTCAAGCCCACTACAGCAACGAAAGCCCACTTAGGTCACGGGAACGAGAGGACTAAACCCTACCCCGTCGCAGTATATATGTCTCTGAGCCCTCGCTTCCCCCCACTCTTTGTCATCTCAGCGGCGGCGCGCAGAAGAAGAAGAAGCAGGAGGCGGCGGCGGCGCGAGAAGAGAAGGCGCACGTTGACCTAGTCCGAGCTCGCAACCATGGTGAGCGCTTCCCCTCTTCCCCATCCGTTGCTCCCACCTTCTTCCGTTTTTTAGATCCGATCCGTAGCCTCCTCGGTCCGAATGTGTAGCTCCGCCTCTGGTTATGTTGCTCGTGTTCTTGTCTCGGTAGATTTGTTTGTTTTAGGGTTGAAATTTCAGTGGTCGATGGTTCGTAGCGAGAACAGCCCGTGGTTTACTTGTCCCTGCTCCGAGAGATTTAACCCTTTTAGGCATGTATCGTTTCTGTAATTCACATGCTTGATTAGATACCTTGTGCCTGTACAGTTTTGTAGATTTTGGCGCTCCTGATTTGTTAAGCACCATGGGTTCTAGATTGTAGATCAGTTTCATCTGCTGTAACAATGGTCTGCAAAGCATTTTGTTTTCTCTGAGGAAATTCGTGAGACAGCTGCCTAGGGAATGGTATATATCCTGTTCTGTGTACATCTGCTTGCTGCTTAAGTTGATGTAACTCATGTTTGTGCCTTGCATCAAGTTCTTTTGTTTAATCAAAATTATAATATTATCTCTATGTTTCTAGTTTGGATTATGGTAGTAGAACTTAGATTATCATCAAGTTCTTCAACACGTCTTCCACCATTAGTTTTCTCTATGATTATTATTAGAATCACCATACTTTGATCTGTTGCTTTTGTTTTGATGTGTTTTTAATAATTTTGATGCGTGTCAACAGGCTCGTGGTCTGAAGAAGCACTTGAAGAGGCTCAATGCCCCATCACACTGGATGCTGGACAAGCTTGGGGGAGCTTTTGTAAGTCCACCGGTTCTTCTAGCTTGTGCTTCTATAGATATTTAAGATGTTTGTGCTCTGTTATCCAACTCTTGTTGTCTGTTGATTGCAGGCCCCCAAGCCATCATCTGGTCCTCACAAGGCCAGGGAGTGCTTGCCTCTGATCCTCATCCTCAGGAACAGGTTGAAGTATGCTCTTACCTACCGTGAGGTGCAGTCCATCCTGATGCAGCGCCATATCCAGGTTGATGGCAAGGTCCGCACTGACAAGACCTACCCTGCTGGTTTCATGGGTAAGGATGAAACTTCTTCAAAATGTTCACTGGTGTATGTTTGATGCTTACATTGTTTCATTTTTGATGGTTTGCTTTCTGTTGTCTATCAGATATCATCTCCATCCCCAAGACTGGTGAGAACTACAGGCTTCTGTATGACACCAAGGGCCGCTTCCGCCTTCATGCTGTCAGGGATGAGGATGCCAAGGTTAGTTCTATATCCTCATCTGTAGTTCTCATGATGCTCTTGCTGTACGCGATTGTGTTAGCTTCTCTTGTTTTATTTTGTCATATCATTTAGTTAATGGTCTGCTTGATCTGCGTGTTTGACCTACTTGTCCATGTCAGTTGCACTGCTGTGTATTGATTTATCTCCCTTGCAATTTATCCTAACTATTACTTGTCATTCTTTTATGCCAATTGTTGCTGATTCCAACATAGGTTTAAATACTGGATTACTGTCTTGAACCATTTTGTCATCTTTCACTCTTATAATTACCTTACAGTTTCTCATTTATTTATTACCTAGCATCGTTCTACTAAAGTTTCATTGTTAGTGTATTTTCTTGGTTTGCAGTTCAAGCTTTGCAAGGTTCGGTCAGTCCAGTTCGGACAGAAGGGCATCCCTTACCTGAACACCTATGATGGCCGCACCATCCGCTACCCTGACCCCCTCATCAAGGCCAACGACACCATCAAGCTCGACCTTGAGACCAACAAGATTGTGGACTTCATCAAGTTCGATGTTGGCAACGTTGTCATGGTGACTGGTGGGCGCAACACTGGGCGTGTTGGTGTGATCAAGAACAGGGAGAAGCATAAGGGAACCTTCGAGACCATCCACGTTGAGGATGCCCAGGGCCACCAGTTTGCCACCCGTCTCGGCAACGTGTTCACCATCGGCAAGGGCACCAAGCCGTGGGTGAGCCTCCCCAAGGGCAAGGGTATCAAGCTCACCATCATCGAAGAGCAGAGGAAGAGGGATGCTGCTGCTCAGGCTGCTGCCAAGGCTTGATTCTGATGCGTCGATTCGTTTTGCATGAGTTTATCTGCAAGGATATAGAACTATGTTCCCAGAACTATTGTTTTTAAGTTTTGCCTGATGTTATGCTGGTTTTTGAACCAATGGCTGCTGCTAGGTGTAATGTGACAGTTTACCTTGTTCAAGTAGTATTTCTATCCTCCTGGTTCTGTTCTTGTTTGTGTCAAGTTGGGAGTTACGATGGTTTTGATTAGATGCACTGAAGTGAAGCTTTTCTAATATTTGCTCTTTGCTTCTCAAGTTGTCCATTTTATGGTAAAGTTTCTTTCGCTGTTACGTTGCTTCAGTTTGAGACATCCATTTGAGCCTTAGAATTTATAGATTTGTCTTCTGAAACTAGTACCGCAGGAATAGATGAAGATTGTTTCGTCTCAAATCAGTTTCCATCTTAGCCTTAGAAATCAGTTTGTTTGCTCTCTAAATTTGATGAAGTTTGTTTCCTCTTTGATGGCGTCGTATCCTATGAATCCCACCAGTTCGTGTATCCTGCACCCGAACTGTCGATGACCACCTGATCAAAATCGTAGTGTTATCGATGCTTCCACGGTGGTGATTTTCTAAAAACACGCCCGCTTCCTCCCTAACTCAGCCCTTCCAATTTGCACAGGCACCCCTGCTATTTCTTTGTGTAATTCATCAAGATTCTTATTTGTCCAACTGTTTATTTTAGTGGTGAGTAGATGCAATGAATTACAGTTTTTCTATCAGGTGTCGAAGCTTGCAGCAACAACATGTTTCAGCAAGTACCCTTTGTAAATTGACATGAATCATTATCGATTGTAGCTTTGTTTTCAGTTCTTACTCTGTTGTAAGGACTGCAAAATACTTCTGAACACTTTAACCAAAGCTTTTTTTTTGCTGCATCTGTGTACACCAGTTCGACCCGAGCTATTTTGCTTCACCAAAGTTGAGAGGACCCTCCAAAAGAAGAGGTTCATAAATCTGTATCATGATAAAGGCTTATGCATTAGGTGAATTTCCATATGTTCCTAGTCTAGTTACAACCATTTTTAGTAGGTCAATATATCAGAACATCTATGGCTTGATTCAGTCATTATTAAGTCACCCAGAACACCTCAAATTGCAAATACGAACAAGGCAATATGAAATTGTTTTTTCCTCGTATTTCCATCCACAACAACTTGCACTCACTTCTTTCTCAAAATACAATGTTCACCAACGGTGTAAATTCACACGGCCAACAATTGCCTACATGCAGCACACACACCCAACAATTGCTTACATGCAGTACACACACACCCAACAAAGAGCAATGGGAATTGGTTAGCTATTCAGGAGGACAATCTGCAAGTAATATTAGATACACTAGACAGGACCGAGGAATATTCAGTCTGTAGCAGGCCAACGTTACGCGAGTCTGTAGCAGGCGCGTGTCGTCATCATCAGGGGAACCCACGGGATGAATGTGCAGTGTGTAAGCCGATGGTGCGGAGGCGGCGAACGCCGGCGGTCTCGGCGTCAGGGACCGGCGACAGGAGGATCTGCTCCGGCCGGGGCGGCACAGACCTGGATAAGGCACGAGAGATCACGTCGGGGCTGTCGAAGGGCATCTTTTCCGCTTCCGGCTATCATAAGATACGACGCCGTCGATCATAGCATAATCATAAAAACAGTAATTGTCCAGAGTTTGCAGTAGAGTTTTCATTCGTCCATTTCTCTATAACAGCTATAAAAAGGACACCGACATTTCTTGATCAAAATGCAACCTTAAGCCTTCTAATACATCTACGACCATTTAAACAACAAGCTTCCGCAATCAGCCAATGAAGTAGTGTCATATCTGAATCATGTACTCTTTGCACATCCATGGTCCAAACAGTTAAGCAGAACAAATGTAAAAACCGTTTATTTAACACATGTAACATATAATCCGTTGATATATCCATGAATAATAACAAGTCAGTAGATTCACTAGACACTGCGGCACACCCAATTTCGAAAATACAAGACAGCGAGCTTCCAAGCATGCATGTCACCAGAAACAGCAGCAGCATTCCTCCAGCATGCAGCAGCAGCATAGAGCGGCTAACCTGCAAAAGGAAACATGGCAAGGTCAGTGCAATAAAAAACAGGAAATTGGAATGAAAATACTGTGGGTGTTCTTTCTGGAACGAAAATCTGTATCGACGCATAGTCTTGCCTAGTATGAAATTAAGGCATGTCCACTTTTTTCAGGTAGTGATTAATCTTACCTCCACTTACAAGTTTAACAACGCTTAAGAGGTACAGTATTGTTTCGTATGGAAAAGAAAAACTCCACACCAATCAACGAGTTCAAGCTCTGGTGCCCAAAATGGCGTGCAGGACTGCAGGGTGCACTCATCAGTCCTTCTACACGTGGTATGATTTTGCATAACACAAATGGTAACGACTTTCCTTTTGGGTTTCAGCTAACAGAGTAACAGGTAGTTTCCTGAAAGTAGTTAATTACATGCACTTCTTAAGGGAAGTATTTCTGGGCGGACATGAACCACTGATCCAAATATTTGAGAAAATGAAGACCTATCAGTTATTTGAGATTGCCCCTGTCCAAGGTCAATGACTGTCTGCAATTCTGCATAAGGCAACAGCGTAGACTAGTCTAGCAGACACATTCTTCATTTATTCTCTTTTAGTTGTCAATGATTTAGAGAATGTAAAACTGCAGTGTTCCAAATATGTGCAAACAATATGTCAAGTAACCATGACAAACAGCAGAGTTAAAGACCTCGATAGATCAAGCATCATACTGGCAAAAATCATTTTGCAATCCTGCTATAGCTTTGCAGTATCTTGAGGCTACCTATCTCAGCAGATTTCGATATGGAGACAAATGCAGATCAGTATATCTGTAGTTCCAAGAACATTACACAGCGCCTACAGCATGCTTTGTTTGTTAAGTGCTCTGTACAAAACCAAATCATGTTGCTGTTTCCAACAGTACACATAAGATTTTTATTACCAGGTTTTTGCATAGGCAACAACTACAGAATTTTCTGATTACACAAACAGTATACAATTTCATAAGGAACCAACCAAGCCCCTCTCATAAAAGCACCAAAGAGCTAAATCTAGACAAAATAAGCATGACCCAATAAGCTCCCAAGATCGTCCTATATCTGGCATAGCCTAAGCAAAAATGTAACCACACCGAACCAGGCATACAAATCGGATGCCCGAAATTGATAAGGTGTGTAATGAGCAAGGGTTGCATTACCATCCTTTGAGGAAGCCGAGGCAGCAGTCATCTTCGTGGTGGTGATGGTGACCATGGTGGTGGTGATGGTGTTCCTCGACGTGGTGGTCATGGTGGTGCCCGTGGCCGTGGCTGTGGTGGTGGTGGTGGCCACCGTGCTGCGGCGGGTAGTAGTAGGGCGGCGGCTGCTGGGGCTGCCCCTGGTTGAAGTACCCCTGGTATCCCGGAGGCGGCTGCTGCTGCGGCGGCGGGTAGTACGGGCCCTGCGGCTCCCCGGGCGCCGACGGCGGCGGGTACACCGGCGCATACCCTGCAAGCACACGGATAAACAGACAGAGATTAGACCCTGCCACAACATCTCGGCATCATCAGAAACCCCATCACGTTTCCCAACCGATCGATGGGGGGAAAGCTGAATCGGTGCCAATTGGCTGAATTTGGGGGAAAGGGGAGAAAGAGTCAGGGGGAATTCGCGAGAGGTGGATCGGGGGCGGGGAATTTGCCTGGCGGAGGCTGCTGGTAGCTCATCGCCTCTCGGCGTCGGCGGCCGATCCCGTGGCTTCGTTTTGGTGATCCTGATCTGCGGCGGAAGGGTCGGGCTGCGTGGTTGACGCCGGACGGAGCGAGGCAGAAGTAAACTGCACGCAGCGACTTCCTTGCAGAGTTCCACTTGGCACTGGATAAATAAATATTTGAACGAGAGCACAACAAAAGCTGGAATAGCTCAGTTGGCCAGAGCGTGTGGCTGTTAACCACAAGGTCGGAGGTTCGAGCCCTCCTTCTAGCGTTTTTATTTATTTTTGTCCTCACGCAGTTTTTTTTTTTTGCAAAATCGGTCATGTATTTCCGTATATAATTGCCAAAAGCTTATTTATTTATTTTTGTCCTCACGCAGTTCCTTTTTTTTTGCAAAATCGATCATGTATTCCGTATATAATTGCCAAAAGCTAATACCAGATGGAATCGATCATGTCTCCGTATAGTTACCGAAAAATAGTAGTACTACACCAGATGGAACCGACCGATATACAAAATCGATTTATAGGCCCTAGCTACCTACACTGCATCGATATGCTACCGCTCGCCATCTTTTCTTTGAAAACAAAAGAACTCTGCTGCGTGAATAGCGGGTCATGGAGGCCGACCACGAGTCCGGATGGCCGGACCTGCCGTCGGAACTCATGGGCCTGGTTATCGGGCGCCTGCCGTCCCTTGCCGATCACGTCCGCCTCGCCGCGGTGTGTCGCCGCATCCGCTCCACAATCACGCTGCTTCCCTGGATCCTCTTACACGATGGCACACTCTTATCCCTATCCAGCAACGTGCCCGTGTATAAGGTGCCTCTCCCCGACACCGACGATGCCTCCTGCTACAGTGCTGGCGAGGACAGACTCTTCCTCATGCACCGTGACGGCCGGTGCTCCCTCCTGCACGTGCTCTCCGGTGATACCACCCACCTTCCCGAGCTAGCCGCGGTGCTGCGGAGGTATGACATCCGGGAGGACCACGTGCGCAAGGTCGTGATGTCCAAGTCGTCGAGTCATGGCCCCATCATCGCCCTCCTCATCGTCCTCCGCCTCTGCGACTACTGGGTCATCCTCTCGACCTGTCGGCCAGCCGGCAAAACTAACTCATGCCTCAAGGCCGTGATTCTGACGGAGATACACGACATCGCCTTGTTCCAAGGGAGCCTCTACGCCATCGGCGGCCATCGCCTCTTCGCCTTTGACCTCCGCTTCCACAAGCCAACGCCACCGGGCCACAAACCAGACTACATAGGCGGCAACATTATGTGTGGACAAGGGCTTGATAGTAACCTGGACTATCCACGCGGGATAGAGCAATATCTAGTTGAATCCAATGGCAAGCTCCTGCTGGTTGCTGCGAGAAAACCGCTTGATGATGCTGAACTCGTCTCCTTCCTCCTGGCAGGACTCGGTGGTCGCTATGAATCCTTAATTGCTGCTCTTGGAGTCGTCAAAACTCCTATCTCTGTTGCTGAACTTCTCAATCAGGTCCAATCCTTTGAAAATTACCAGGCGTTGAACGCCTCTACCAATGATGGTGGGTTTGAGAGTTCTGCCAATACCGCAGCAAGGACAAACTACCGTGGTGGTGACTACAGACTGCGCAACAATGGTGGTCGAGATGATCGTCGCAGCTATGATGATCGCCGTGGTGAAAGACGCCAAGATGATCGACGTCAAGATGATAGACGCCGAGATGATCGCCCTCGCTTCTTCAACAACAATCAAGGGGCGGTAGTGGAGGACGAGCGCCAGCTGGAGGAGGTCGTGGCCGTGGCCGCCGCCGTACCACTCCTTGGGTTGATATCACTTGCCAGATATGTGGCAGAGAGGGTCATGCTGCAAAAGATTGCTGGTATCGCTTTCAAGATGATGATGATTTTGAGAAAGCACATGCTTATGGTATTGATACAAACTGGTATTCGGACACAGAGCAACACATCATGTTACTAGCGAGCTGAACAATTTATCAGTTCGTGACACGTATCAAGGACGCGACAAAGTCAACACCTCCAGTGGACAAGGTATGGATATTTGTCATGTTGGTAATTCGATAATTCATAACCCTGTTCAACCTTTCAAACTTCGCAATATTATCCATGTTCCCAATGCTTCCAAGAACCTTCTATCCGTTCATCGATTTGCCCTTGATAATCATGTATTTTTGGAGTTTCACCCATATTTCTTTTTTATCAAGTCAGATCACGAGAAAGATTCTATATAGAGGGCAGTGTATTGATGGTCTATATTCTCTTATTTCATCATTGGTTGGGTCATCTCATGAGAAGCATGTGTTCCTTACCTCCAAGCCATCACAAGCGAAGTGGCACAGTCGTCTCGGTCATCCTTCGTTTCGAGTAGTTATGCAAATTCTTAGCAAGAATAGACTTCCTTTTGTTAGAGATTCAAGTCCAAATTCTATTTGTGATCCTTGTCAACAAGCTAAAAGTCATCAGCTTCCCTATCCAGTGTCTACTAGTGTCT
This sequence comes from Avena insularis, assembly GCA_023614405.1. NCBI lineage: Eukaryota > Viridiplantae > Streptophyta > Magnoliopsida > Poales > Poaceae > Avena > Avena insularis. The sequence continues at coordinate 385,668,406 of CM042693.1, read as the reverse complement.
CCACTATTCCTCTTCAGTTAGTTTTTTCTGATGTTTGGGGTCCTGCGCCAACTTCGGTTGGACGCCACAATTACTATGTAAGCTTTATTGATGATTATAGTAAATTTACTTGGATCTATCTTCTCAAGAAAAAGTCTGATGTTTTTTCTGCCTTTAATTTTCAAAAGCTTGTTGAATGCAAACTCAATAAAAAATTTCTCACTGTGCAATTTGATTGGGGAGGAGAGTATGTCAAATTAAATTCCTTTTTCCAAACACAAGGTATTGCTCATCATGTGTCATGTCCTCACGCACATCAACAAAACGGTGATGCTGAACGTAAACATCGTCATATTGTTGAAGTTGGTCTTTCCCTTCTTGCAGATGCATCTATGCCTCTAAAGTTTTGGGATGAAGCTTTTCTTACCGCCACATATCTCATAAATATGCTTCCAAGCAAAGTCATTAATAATAATACACCCATCCATCGTATTTTTGGAACCTCGCCCAATTACTCTTCTCTTCGTGTTTTTGGATGCGCTTGTTGGCCCAATCTTTGCCCATACAATAAACGAAAACTTGTTTTTCATTCCAAGCGATGTGTCTTCTTAGGTTATAGTCCTAAGCACAAAGGGGTCAAGTGTCTTGAGGTTGCTACAGGGCGTGTCTATGTGTCTCGTGATGTTGTTTTTGATGAGGCGGTTTTTCCTTTCAAAGAACTTCATCCTAATGCCGGTGCCCTACTTCGTAGAGAGATTCTTTTGCTTGACCAAACTCTCTACAATGTTGAACATGGGGGTGAATTTATTGATGATCCAACATTGACTAATTCTACTAATCCTACTGTTCCTGAGTTTTTACAGCAAACAGAAACAAGAACCGTGCAAAACGACGCAGATTTGGTTCACAACGGAACACATCAAATAATAGCAGAAGACGACGAGTCGGACACTGTTGGTTTTTCGACCCAATCTGCTCCAGTATCGCCCCAGTATCCATCCTTGAATCGGTCATCGGCATGAGCCAGCGCGCCAGACATGTCTGACACAACCGCGTCTCCGTTAGGAGGAAGGACTGACTCCCCAGGTTCATCTGCGGGCGAACGGAGTGGCACGCATGAATTGTCCCCTGCAGCCACACAGTCCACGGGATCAAATGCAGGCATCCTGGCCGGTGCAATGCCACGATGGGACAACAGCAGTGGTACCTCTCCTTGCTCAAGTATAGATGAGAATAGCTCACGTTTGGGTGAGAGTAGCTCCACTAGATCCTCAGGATCTTCTGTGCCACAAAATACAGAGACAACTGATGCTTCTCCTGCTACGTCCACTCGTCCTATGACACGTGCATCTCGTGGAATTGTTAAATCAAAGGAGTACACAGATGGTACAATCCGATGGTGTTTATCCTCTATTTCTGATGAACCATTAACTCTGCAGGATGCTTTATCAAATAGAGAATGGAAGGAAGCTATGGATGAAGAGTATAACGCGCTTATGAAAAACAAAACCTGGCACTTGGTTCCTGAAAGGCGTGGTGCAAATGTTATAGATTGCCGCTGGGTCTACAAGATAAAGAAAAGATCTGCTGGTTCTATTGATAGATACAAGGCAAGGCTAGTGGATAAAGGCTTTAAGCAACGTTATGATATTGATTACGAAGATACCTTTAGTCCTGTTATTAAAATTCTACTATTCGACTTGTTTTGGCCATTGCTGTTTCCGGGGGTTGGAGTGTACGACAGTTGGATGTTAAGAACGCGTTTTTACACGGTGTTCTGGAAGAGGAGGTCTATATGAGACAACCACCCGGCTATGAAAATAAAATAAGCCACATTATATATGCAGGCTTGACAAGGCATTATATGGGTTGAAGCAAGCCCCTAGAGCATGGTACTCTCGCTTGAGTTCTCGGTTGATAAGTCTTAGATTTATTGCTTCAAAGTCTCACACTTCATTGTTTATCTATCACAAACTGAATGTCACAATTTATATGCTCATTTATGGTGATGACATAATTGTTGTTAGCTCATCTGAGGATGCAACCAATGCTTTACTTAAGGATTTGAGCAAGGAATTTGCTTTGAAGGATCTTGGAGAGCTTCACTTCTTTTTGGGCATTGAGGTAAAAAAGGTAAATGATGGCCTTGTGCTAAATCAGGCAAAGTATGCTAAAGATGTTCTGTCTCGTGTGGGCATGCTAAATTGCAAAAGCTCAACAACCCCTCTGTCATCTTCAGAAAAAATTACAGCCCATGAAGGAGAGTTGTTAGGGCTAGATGATAGTACCAAATACAGAAGTATGGTCGGTGCTTTACAATATTTAACTCTCACGAGACCTGATATTTCCTTCGCGGTTAACAAAGTGTGTCAGTATTTACATGCTCCCACTACAGTGCATTGGATAACTGCCAAGAGAATCTTACGATATATTAAGCATACTCTCAGTGTAGGACTAACTTTCATGAGGTCTAAGTCCGCTTTGATTAGTGCCTTTTCAGATGCTGACTGGGTAGGTTGCTTGGATGATCGTAGATCAACTGGAGGTTTTGCTATCTTATTTGGACCCAATCTTATTTCATGGAGTGCGAAGAAGCAAGCTATAATCTCTCGATCTAGTACGGAAGCAGAATATAAATCTGTTGCAAATGCTACAGCTGAAGTGATATGGGTATAATCTTTGCTTAAGGAACTTGGAATCAAATCAACACAGCCACCGTGTTTATGGTGTGATAATTTGGGAGCAACATACTTATCAGCAAATCCAGTGTTTCAGGCAAGAGCCAAACACATAAAGATAGATTTCCATTTTGTTAGAGAGCGAGTTCTTAATAAGCAATTGGAAATTTGATTTGTTCCTTCAAAGGATCAAGTTGCTGATGGATTCACGAAGTCTCTACCAGTTCGTCAGTTTGAGGAATTCAAACATAATCTCAACCTACGAGGTTGTGATTAAGGGAGGGTGTTAGAGATAGAATTAGTTACGGCTTAACCAAACCGTATCAAACATGTAGTCCTATTAGTGTACGATACTTGGTACCAAGAAAACTCCTGTACGTAAACCTCTTGTACAAGTCGGTCTTTACCGATCTCTCTATCTATATTAATACAGGCAGATCCCTCGATTGTTGTATCAACGGGAATATCAAACTTTGTCAATGTTAAAATGATATCAATGCACACGATCGTCTCTTTTATGTGCATGAGCAGTAGTGTTGGCCGAAATTCGCTTTGGCTTCCGACTCCCGCCTCCTGGACCAAACAGCCAAGTCCAGATGGCAGCCCATGTGTGTATATTGCTTTGACTTCTTCACGGTATCCTGGGTATTGAACGGTGTGTTAGCCCACTTGGGAAAAAGTCTATTATAAAAGATACATGTTTTAGAACGTTAAGGACTATGCTTACAGTAAAAAGAGAACCATTATTATCACAAGTATACATGTTTTGAATGATTAAGGGCTATGCTTCAAAGAAATAAAAAGAGCTCAGTTTGCTTCCAATATACCACAAGATTGTTTCCATTTTTAGTAGATAATTAAAACTAGGAATTTGTTGCCATCGAAGCAAACATATATGTTTGAAAGTACAAATGGATTTGCTTCTAAATTATGTGAAGTCTTCTTCTAAAAAATGGACATTTGCTCTCATGTGAGAATCAGCGCGCATGTACCACGATCACCTGCTTCCGAAGAAATGGACATCTGTTTCAGAATCAATAAAGTTTGCTTCCCACCAAGTTCGAAACAACATGCCACAAACAGTTTAGTAGGAGACAATCAGATTCTGCCTCCCTCATGGTGGCAAAAGGGTGGACTGAAAAGCGATGGATTTCAAAGAACATGTTAGGCGACATGAACATATTATTTTGCATAGTTTTTACAACTAAAAAAGTTAAGAACGCAATCTCTCTCTGCCATCAATAAGAAAAAGAGAATTCATACTTCATCCGTCTCAAAATAGATTTCTCAGACTTATCAAATTTTGGATGAACTTATATACTAAATAGTGTCTATATTCATCCAAATTTAAAAGTCTAAGACTTCTATTTTGAGTCGGACGGAGTAGATGTGATGGCCGGCACATTTGAAACACAAGTGAAGAATATAGGATGTAGTTAAAAAATATCTTAAAAGCCTGGAAACAGATATACATACTTAGGAAGCTCTAGTTCCAGTGCACTGATGTAAACAACCTCACGAAAACCCTCCTCCCAGGCCGCCTTCCTCCCTGGCGGCTCCGGAGGACCCTTCTTCCAATCCCTCCTCTCGAGGCCGATCTGCAAGCAGCGGTCGTCGCTGCCGCCGGCGATGGCAGTGGTGGCGGCGCCCACCCCGTCAAACGACGGTGGGCTGGTGAGGTGGCCTGTTACCATCATTGGATATTTTTTTTGTCAGTTCATGGTGAAGTCAGTGGTGGGAATGTCATGAAAGCAGAGATTTGAGGGCTAGCACAGTTGGTTCGAGCCTTTGACGCTGAGTAACTGGCTTGGTGATCCGTGATTTGTAGCAACAACTTGTTAGTGGGGGCGGCAGCACAGGAGACGTTCAGTGTCTAATCTTGCATGGTGAAAATCCAAGGTATGGCCTTAATTTGTTGTGTCTGGCAATAGCCTTGTTGAAGGCATTGTTTTGCGAGCAAGGACTTTCTTCACGGTGAAAAACTAAGATTTATGATCGGACGATCACGGCGCTTGTGCACTGTTTCCTTATTGGAGGCGTCGCTTTTAGAGAAGATGGACTTCTGACGCTGTTCTGATGGTGTTAGTACTGTTGTTATAGGGAATAGATTGTTGTAGCAGAGCTTTTCTTTTTTATAATTTCTCTTTTTATTTTTTGGTTGTGTACATATGTAATACCGCTAGACACTGCATTATTACAAAGGCTGAGTGTAATTGGTATCTTCGTTGATATTAATATATGCTCCTTTCCAAAAAAAATGTTCCAATGCATTTTACCTGGGTAGCATGTGTAGGATTTATAAGAAGCATATGAATACAAACTAAAGAAGCATGGATGTAGTATCAACCATTAGATCTCTTATAGAGCTATCCATGGAAAATTGGGAACGTGAGCCTGTTTGTTGGAGTCTGCTGCACCTGCTGCCGCCGGTAAGGGTATGTGCCCGCGCACAAGGCGAGCTGCCTCCTCACGGTGCTTGGTGATGGCCATTGCCGTCAGACTCCACGGTGGAGGGGAAGGTGTCGGCTTGGATGGCTGGATGCAACACAACGGGGAGAACATGACGACGAGGATGAAAGGGTTGTGTCGGCGGGGAACAATTTTAGGGAGACGTTCTGGGAAGGCAGACCGGCCATAAATGTTGGGATTGCTGGTCAACGGACACGCGTAGTTAACGGGGAAAAAGATATACAGTAGTATGAGACACGGAGAGGCCATTCTATGGAGATGTGATGGACGGCTTTAGATCGGTCTGATTGTTGGCTTCCCATCGGATAATGATATGTACTACTAGTGTTTACCTAGCAATAAAGGCACACAACAATCATCTACACAGATTTCCTATAGTTTTTAAATACAATAATTATTTTTTGTTGTCTTGCCATCCTTAATCCTTGATGAACGAGCAAACTCTAGCTTCACGATACACCTTCCTGAGCGGCAGAAGTAACCCTGCTCCGGAGCGCAGTGCGAGTCTTCAGAACAAACACAGAGTCCTTCAATGGCGCAACCCTTCTTGACGATGTTGGGACTCCCACCAATGCCGAGCACCTGATCGCTCCACTCGCTGGAGAAGAGCCCGTCAGGGTCGTACCTATCCTTGACCGACAGGAACTTATCGGCTTTGGGGTACTTAGTGATGGCACCATCAAATGCGAAGTTGCGGTTCTTGCCCCAGTGCGGCAGTCCGCCATACTTGTTCAGCGCCATCTGCTAGATCTCGTCCACCACGTCCGCGTACAAACGCGGGGTACCATAGGTGTGGCTCCGGTAGTAGATGACGTCCAGGTCGATCGAGTCCTCGGGCTTGCCGAGGTAAGCGGAGGAGGCCTTGACGTAACGGAGCACCATGCCCAGCCTGCCATCAACACCGGTGCAAAACATGTCTGGGTTGAGGTCACGTATCCTCTGCATGTCGGCGACGAGCGCCAGCGCCTGGGAGAGCGGGATGCTGAAGCCGGAGTTGTAGTAGAAGGAGCCATTGATGCGTGGGTCCCAGGCGCAGGAGGTGAGGAGGCCGTCCTCCGGGCTGTTGATACATGTGCCAGACGCCTGGATGCGGTGCTGGTAGCCGACCACTGGGTACCCGGTGAAGGAGACGCCGTCATTCGTGAAGCCGTAGGCCTGCTGCTCCAGCGTGGACGCCTGCAGCTGCGCCGCCGCGCACCGGGCGGTGTCATTGCTGTCCTTCAGCTGCATCAACTCCTCGGCAGCTCTGGCGGCGACGAGCATCTCGGTGGGGCTGGCGCGAAAGATAAGCAGGTCGCTGAGACCATTGCCCAGTGTGGATACGTCTACACGGTCATCCTGGCGGTACATGACCTTGCCCTCCCGCGGATGCCAGGTCAAGTCGGCAAACTCGTGTAGGGTGCCCCAGCGGGCCACCTGGTCCGCCATGTCCGAGTCGTCGCGCTTCACGAAGGTCAGCGACCGTTTGAACAAGGGCTCCAAGGCAAATGTTACCTGAGAGATGACGCCGAGGACACCAAGCGAGACCTTCGCGGCGTCCAGGTCGGGGTCATCGGCGCCTAGCTCCCTCACCACGGCGAAACCCCGGCTAGCCGGGGCTGGCGTCACGATCCTTAGCCCGACCACGTACTCGTGCACGGCGCCTCCCTTGCCCCACAACGAGCTCCCGTGCGCGCCGGTCGCCAGGAGCCCGCCGATGGACAGGCCGTAAAAGTACGGCGCGTTCGGCAGAGCGAGCCCCGCCGCTGCCGCGGCCGCGATGAAGTCCCGAAGGACCATGCCGCTCTCGACCGTGATGTGGCGCCTCCCGGCGTCGATGCGCACCGTCCGGTTCAGCCGCGCGGTGCTTATGAGCGTGCCCTCCTGGCCTCCTGGACACGAGAGCTTGGGCACGCTGTGCGCGTGCCTGGTGGCCACCTTCATCTTGCGCTTGGCGGAGGCCGCGGCAGCCACGGCCGCGACGAGCTCCTCCTCCGTGCGCGGGTAGGTGACGTTGGCGGCGTGGCAGATGGCGCGGTCCGTGTAGGAGCCGTACGTGTTGGTGACCGTGCAGTTGGACGTGCCGTCGGTGCAGACCACCGTGTCCGCCGGAGAGCTGCAGCTACAGAGCTGCATAAGGCCAACCCCTAGGGCTAGGAGGAGCACCGGAAGCAAGCTCTCCTCCATTGCTCTTCTTTGTCCTAGCGACATTTGCTGCTTCTTGAACAACGGATACTACAATTTTGTGTGGAGTAGTACGAATTAAAGCTTGAGTTCGTGCTTGTTGCCACTAGACAAAGCAAGCTAGGCCTTAAATAGGCACAAGAGCTTGATTGCGTCGTTCTCAAAAAATTCAAGTTGACTAAAAGAAGTCCTTGTCTACTGTATTCCTTTCGTGGCCAAGAGAGAGAAGACCCATTCCTCCAAATGATTAATTAAGGGATTATTCCAGAAGATCATCTTCAGCGCCAAGCGGGGGTTTCCTCGATCGACACCGCATTCAACATGCATGGCTGCGTGTGATAGCAGCCCTAGAGATACCAACAGGTTGTAGACATTTCCATATCTCACGTAGGTGACCGAGGATTCAAATCGTACGTCGGACGAGATGCTGCACTGCATGTGGTACGACCAATGATTGTTGTGGAAAATTTTATACTCCCTCCCTCGCAAATTAACCCATATTTGTCTAAATAGGGATGAATCTAGACGACGCTGGCTGAGTCAATTAATTAGAACATTAGAACAATTACTCCATAAATGTTCAACACTTCAACGAGCAGCCGTGAGACTCACAATTTCCATTATGCTCCAAAAAGTATAGCGAAAATGCTGTCCGGTTTGGTCTCAGAACGACTTGTTGTTGAAATACTACTGTCAGCAACACTGCTGGCTGACTTTCCTGGGCAGATGCAAGTAAAGACTTCCACAAGCAAAAGGGGAAAAAAAGGAGACCCTCGTTATTGTTTTATTCTCTATGCACCTAGCAGACACCTATTTTTTATCGGAGTCAAATGAATGTGCCCGAAGGCTGTACTCGTCGATCGTTTTCATTGACAAGTACTACAACGGAACAGGCTATAGCAGACGCCTGTATATTATTTTTTATCATAGTCAAATACATGTGCCCTTGTTATATAACTTCGCAGAAATTTAACAAAAGTGATACGGAGTACTAGGGATTAGAGATCCAGAGCCTGTAGGCGCCACGACTAGTAAGAGTATCCTACTTTAACTTGCACTCGTATATCGGATTCAGACTTTCAGTGATCTAAGAACAAAATCCGTATGCTAAAATATCCTTAATTAGTCACTGTATGTATGTCTTCTTCGACAACCTAAATGTCTACTCAAAATTGTTCCGAAAGAAAGCAACATTTTTTTTTTATTTCCACAAAACAATATTTTTTTTATCAGAAATGTCAATGTTTTTCTAATTTGTAGCAAGAGTGCAATGGTGTACCCATGAATTGTACTTGATGTGCTGTGTTATAGCGGATTTTGTCTGCCATTCACAATGTAGTACGCTCAATTTTTGAAAGATGTTTAATTTTTACAAATGTTCAAATGTCCTGCTTCAGAAACATGTTTATATCTAGAAAGAGGGAAAGTAGTAAATTAAATGAGGAATTAGACCAACTTCAGCAGGGATAGATATGAACATGCTTCAGAAACGTACGTCTTTATGTTTAGAAAGAGAGAAACTACTAGTAGTAAATTAAACGAGGAATTAGACCAAACTTCAACAGGAGAAAACTCGGTGTTACAACTTTGACATAATTAATCAACATGATCCCACTTGCTCATCCAATAAGGAAGACAGAAAAGTGTGGTGCACGTCCTCCAGGGTTTTGAGTCAACCGCTTCCTTCGGTTCAAGCTCCTCTTTCCCGCAAGTTCCACATTCCGTAGGTGTGGCATTGTTGGGGAAAAACCATGCTGGAAACTGCCTATTGGGTTTATAACCATACCGCATGTGAGCGATGCGTCCCCAATCGGCCAGCGGCGTCAACTCCCGCAGCAATGGCGTCAACGCGTGCGGCAACGGCATGGACGTTTTTGTCCGCATGTTGTACACACCTGAGCCTAGCGTCATAGGGTCGTTATGTCGGTGGTGGATGAAGTAGACGCAGTCTCCATAGAGACCGTCGACGGTGGCGGAGGGGACGGACTTTGAGCATGCAAGAGACACGAGGAGCGCCCGGCCGTCTAGGCCTCCATCGACCTCCTTCCACCGGCGGCCTCTCATGTCGGCCTCCCAGAGCTCGAATAGGCTGGATTTCATGCATTCCATCATCGTCTTGGCTGTTTGCGCCTTCAGTCCGTAGCATCGCCGCCAGTAGGAGCTTGCCATTGGATTCGACTAGATATTGCTCTCTCCCGCGCGCATAGACCAGAATACTATCAAGCCCTTGTCCACAGATAACGTTGCCGCCTATGTACTCTGGTTTGTGGCCCGGTGGCGTTGGCTTGTCGAAGCGGAGGCCAAAGGCGAAGAGGCGATGGCCGCAGATGGCGTAGAGGCTCCCTTGGAAAAAGACGATGTCGTGTATCCTCGTCAGAATCACGGCCTTGAGGCACGAGTTAGTTTTGCCGGCTGGACGGCAGGTCGAGACGATGATTCCGCAGCGGCAGAGGACGGCGACGATGGGGCCATGGCTCGTCGAGGACTTGGACATGATGACCTTGAACACGTGGTCCTCCCGGACGTTGTACCTCCGCAGCACCGCGGATAGCTCGGGGAGGTCGGTCGTGTCGCCGGAGAGCGCGTTCAGGAGGGAGCACCAGCCGTCGCGGTGCATGAGGAAGAGCGTGCCCTCGCCGGCGCTGTAGCAGGAGGCATCGTCGGTGTCGGGGAGAGGCACCTGGTACACGGGCACGTTGCTGGATAGGTCGAAGAGGGTGCCGTCTTGTAAGACAATCCAGGGGAGGTGCGGGGGCGGGGGCAAAAGCGTGATGGTGGAGCGGATGCGGCGGCAGACGGCGCCGAGGCGGACGCGGTCGGCGAGGGACGGCAGGCTCCCGAGAACCAGGCCCAGGAGATCCGACGGCAGGTCCGGCCATCCAGACTCGTGGTCGTGGTCGTGGTCGGCCTCCTCCATCACGCTATTCCCCACGCCGACTGGTAGCGTATCGATGCGCCCGGTCATGCTAGGGTTGTATATCTCGGCTCCATCTGGTACAACAGTTATATTTGGTAATTACAGAGCGACTCCAATATGGCTAGCTGTGAGAACGCAGCGTTTCTACCATGGTGTGGGTGTTCCCGTCTTATCCGACGGCCTCAAGGCGTGCAAAGATTCGTGCGAGCAAACTTTTACAAACAACCTTGACATTGTACATCTTCACACTACTATAGGAACGATCGTGGACATGTGCATCTTAGATTCTCTCTCCTCTCCCATATCTCCTCTTTATCCTCTTCTGCGGCAGTGTCTGCATCGTCTTCACGTCCTCCCCGAGCTCCACGCCGGTGCTGCCTCAGTCCCGTCGTCCTCGACACCGCAGTCTCATCTTCGTCTCACGCGCCGCTCGGGGATTTCTTGCGACCCTCACTCGCTACCATGCCCTCCGACCACATCAGCCCCGACCACCGATGTCGATGACGCGAGCAAAGCTTCCTGCATCCCTATTCCCTATCTGATTCCTCCATTCCCGTCTGATTTCTCCACGTACGGCCCCTGGTCCGTTGCCGATCTGCTGCCTCTGGTTCCTCCATTCCCGATCCCTGGTTCCTCCATTCCCGATCTGTTGGTAGGAAGAACAGAGAAGAAAGATGCTCCAATTTCTTCCATGTATGGAGGGAGGAAATTCTGCTGCAATTTCTTCCATGTATGCATTTTTCTAATTTCTTTCATGATTTATTCATTGGTCTGTGTTTTATTAGATCCATGACCTCCTCCTCTTTCTCTTTTTATTGGACTTTTTCTGCTATATGTTCTTGGTCAGAACATGATAAGGATGTGTGTTCCTCTTGTCAGATGCAAAAACTGCTCGTTGTCAGATTCAATTTCAGTGCTCTTGCTGTTCCGGATTCTTTCATTAATTGGAACATATCTTTGTCGAGAAATTTTATGTACTGAATCTGTTAACTAATTCTCTAATTGTAGGAATCTGCATAATTTGTGTTCAACAAAAGAACGGATGTTCATTAATTAAATTCTCGTTTCTGATTCAGAATGATCGGTGATACAATCATAGATTAATTGATTTGTGATTCCAGTAAAAAGATTAACTGATACGTGATTACTTCTGGCCCGCTCTGTTAATTGCTCCCTATATTCCCAAATGAGTGATAAATAAGGGAAGAAGGGAGTATGCTGTACAAAATTACAGGGACTACAATATCAGAGATTGAGATAATTGAGAGTGTCTATTTGCAAAATGTGTTCACCAATCTCAAAGCAAATACAGGAAATGAATGGCCAAAGATAAGACGGTGACCCTAACGTATGGGTAGAGTTTGATTTTCGGGCTAGCTGTGTGCATCAACCGATGCAGAGGCCGGGGTCTTATTCCCCTTTTCGAAAAAAAACAGAGCGACTCTAATACTTACCGCAACTCAAACGCGCTCGGCTTCACGAAAAGACGCACACCTTCTTTTCTTACCCTGCTAATCAATCCGGATGTTGATCGAATTTACTTAGGGAGGCGCTACGCGTTCCCCGGGGATAACTCGCCCCGATCCCCGGGTCCTCCAGCTGCCACCTATCTGATAAAAACATATATGAATCTCGTTTTTGCTACAAATATTTTTTTTGCTATATATAGTTCCCATTTTGCTACACGTACCAAAAAAGGTTCAACCTAGAAATTAAAAAAAAAAGATTGGACATCGTTGGAGACCTTGCCAGCGACCATATAGCAAAAATGTTGTGCTAATGTAGCAAACCTGATCTCACCGGAGACTCACCATAGACTTTCACCGGAGACTTTCATCGGAGACCTTATAGCAAAAATGTTATGCTATTGTAGCATAACCACAAAACGGTGGTAGCAAACAAATGTGCTGATGTAGCAAAAAACTGACTTCACCGGAGACATCGTCGGTGGCTTGTAGCAAAAGAGTTAGGCCAGTGTAGCAAATTGACTTTACTTGGGACATTCGTGAAAATGCCGTAGCAAATACTTTATACTATTATAGCAAAAACATAGAACATAAATAGCAAAAAAATCCTATTATTGTAGCATCGCCCTATAGCAAAATCTCAAAACACAACCATTTGATCGGTAGCTTTGCGATCCTTCATTTGTAGCAATGTGCGACCACTTCTTGTAGCATATTCGTCAAAGAAAAACAGTCACGCACTACACACCTAGGCCAGGGAGACCTGAATGTGCGAGACAGGATGCAAATGGATACAAACAAAGGCGGAAGTAGGCACCGACGACGAACTCGAAGGCGGCCCAGGGCGTCAGAGCTTGATCTATAGCAGGACGGCGCAGAGAAGCTCAGGGAGCGGCGCCAGGAAGGTGAGTTACAGGCCTCGACCAGGAGGGGGCGAGGGCGGCACTGGGCACGCGAGGCGGCGGCGTGGCATAGGTGAGGTCCGAGAGGTGGGGCAGCATGGTACAACGGCGAGTGCACGACCCTATGGAAGCGGCTGCCGGCCAGAGGAGAGGAGGAGAACTCGCACAACGGCAGGATGTGCTTGGCAGCGGCACCGCGGGAGTTGGCGGCCGGAGAGGAAGACGAGGGAGGAGACAGAGTGCGCGGCTCGGTGGGGAATCAAGAAACGGCTCGGGGTAGCTGGCGATGCTTGTTTCGTGGTGGGACCCCTGGCTGTGTGTGCGACCAGCGGAACCAGTGACCCGGGGGATCAGATCGATCGATCCCTAGAAACAGTATCGTTTTCCATTTACTTAGCTTGGTGGCTTTGTTTTCCAAATGTTTGACATGATCGATTTTACCACAAACTGCGTGATGGCAAAAAAAAAAGGGTGTGTCTAGTTCATCAATCTTAATTGCAAGCCCACTCGTGCTTAAAAATATTTTAGTTGTATAAACCTTTTTTTCGAAAATTTCACCAATGTATCAATAAACATAAACATCACAGGGAGGTCTAAAAATAATTAAAATTACAAATCAGTCCATTAACCACGTATCGACGAGCCGAATGCACGCCGCCGTACTCGCCTCTCTATCACTGGAACCGAGCAAAAATTGTCGTAGTAGAGATTCCCGTAGTAGACAAGCAGGAAGTCGTTATGCTAAGATCTTAAAAGACCTGCTCATTATAGCGGCAACCATCGCCGCCAATTATGATATATGTAAATCGAAAGAGACTAACATGAAATCACACGAACAAACATGAAACCTGACTAGATCCCAAGATATCCGCTGGACATACGATTTCACGCGCTCTACGATCGGTGCTAGACGCATCACCAAAGCGAGGGTAGGAAGGGAGTCCTCCGTTAAGTCAAGGTCTCCTCCGCTTACCTCGGCAAGCCCGAGGACTCGATCGACCTGGACGTCATCTACTACTGGAGCCACACCTATGGTACCTTGCGTTTGTACGCGGACGTGGTGGACGATATCGAGCAGATGGCGCTGAGCCACTGAACAAGTATGGCGGACTGCCGCGCTGGGGCAAGAATCGCAACTTCGCATTTGATGGTGCCATCACTAAGTACGCCAAAGCCGATAAGTTCCTGTCGGTCAAGGATACGTACGACCCCGACGGGCTCTTCTCCAGCGAGTGGAGCGATCAGGTGCTTGGCATTGGTGGGAGTCCCAACATCGTCAAGAAGGGTTGTGCCATTGAAGGACTCTGTGTTTGCTCCGATGACTCGCATTGCGCTCCGGAGCAGGGTTACTTCTGCCGCTCAGGAAAGGTGTATCGTGAAGCTAGAGTTTGCTCGTTCATCAAGGATTAGGGATGGCAAGACAACAGGAAATAATGATTCTATTTAAAAACTACGGGAAATATGTGTACTAAATGATTGTTGTGTACCTTTATTGCTATTACCTATCCATGTAGTATTCAGTAATAGCTCATTTATGTTTAAGGCGTCAAAATGTACACATCACGGCATGTAGAATAAAACACTTCATGAGTATTTCTTTCTTCATTTGGTCTTTTCGTGGGAAGGGCCTAGTATGCTTCGCCGCGCCAATTTTTGTTTTCGTCATTTGATTTTTGTCATCGGTAAGCACAAGGTGACCGGCTGTCTGGTCTCTTTTTTTGTTGTACGGCTCATGTCAACCATCTTGTAACCAACAATTGAAACCCTATCTGTTTGCACTTATCTCCTCCGCCTTTGTCCTGTTTTGCACAAAACTGAAAAGACAGCAGAATGCAAGACTTTGCACAAAGGATCACCGGCCAAGAAATAAAACATAATCCAGACAAAAAAAAATCCTTTGAGCTTGACGCCAACACTGTCACCTGCCTCTCGCACCACAATAGCAGCCACCAAAGGAAAAGATAACGGATCACCTCCTCACCCGAGCTCAATGCGGCTCCATCGCTGATATGCAGCTTTATGAACCTTCAAGGTGGCCTACAAGACGAGGTGTATCATTGTGAAATTACGTTATACATACCCCTAGGGGCCCCTCATACGAGGGACTCGTGTAGTTAGTCACACTTGTAATGTCATGTTGGACAGTTAAGCGCTTTGTAGATGGATTTGGACTAAGCATTGCAGACTTAGAACATGTACAGTGCAAGATGGTTAGGGTGGTTCTTAGAAAAATAAATTGTTTTTTTAAACACCGGTGTTTATTTATACTAGGTAGATGCCTAACTAGACATCTCTTCTATAAAAATAAGAACCAATGCTTAACAAAATGGTTAGTTTATTTTTGTAAGCACTCCTCTAAGTTACATGGCCTTAACATGCTGGTAGACATGTCATTGATCTTTGTTTTTTGTATGAATAAACATGTACTCCATATGTTGGTTCAGTTAAAAACTTAACAAGAGCACACTTGTTCAAGAACATGGTTTGCCAAGACATATATGTGTGCATCATGCTTGCAAACAAAGACCTATAGTTCTCAAAAGAACACAAATAAATGTGCATGCTTCGACAATTAAAAAGTAACTGAAGTGAAAAGATTTAATTAAATAAATATTAATTTAGATGTAGGAAATTTTGTGAGTGAGCATCATGACAAGTGCACACCCACACTTTTTTGGCCTTTTCTTTTTCGTATCTCTCAAACTATATAACATATGCATGTGAATCTAGTGCATTAGAATAATAGTGACATGTGGAGACTCTCAATTATTAAAATATGGGACAATAATAACAATCTGAATAACTGAATATTATAAACATACAATTTATAAACCTCACTTTTTAATAGCATTCCATTTAGAGTACCTATATAAATGAAGAAATTAAGTGTTGCATCAACTCAAAAACATAAGACTTTCCAAGAAGAAGAGAGGTGGGAGGCAGACTCACTGAGCCATTCGGGCTAGAATCTACACTTATTTGCTCTTGACTAGGACATCTAGACTTTTAATTGCAATGACTATATCTCTGATTGCCCTATTTCCATTGCCATCCTAGTTCAATTAAAGACTCATGCGAGCTAAATCCACAGAGTCCTACTCTTTTGAAGATCCACGCATTGAACTAAGAAAATGCCCATTCCAATGTTAGTGATCTACTCTAATGTTTGATTAGTACTGCCAAATTAAAACCAATAGTTAAAAATGCATATGCATGCAACATCAATACCCTCATCTTGCCATGAATTCCAAACTACAGATGTGTATATACAATTGTGAAAGTGTGGGTCATCACCATGATGTAAACACAAATATTACGATTCTTAACTATTCTTGTGTGGACTCATGGTTTTCTATTTCTCTTAAATACGACGTACAACTTCTCAAGATCCACTTCTCTTTTAACCGAGTTTAAGAACATGCATAATCACAACGTGTTGTCCCACCAAACTAACAAAAAAATCTAAAAAATAGTGAGGTGTGGGTGAAATATGGACTATATATGCAGCTGTCAATGTTTTGCGGATGTGGTGCTAGCCATACATACCCTGATCTTTTCCCAAAGTCGAATACTATTGACATAAAGAAAGAAGAGTAAGTTATACTCTCACACAATCAACAAAGCAAACTAAAGCTTTTAACTCAATCAGTTCACCTATTTGCAAATGCATAGTCAATATTCTTGAGATAAAGTGGAGAGACCTAGAACAATTAGTTCCTTGGAATTTAATATTTTTTTGACATAATGTAAAAACTAACCATCATTGTCTACGAGAAATCATGAAACTACCCGAGTTTACCTTTTAGTTTCAGGAATGTCATCGTGTCTTATCAAATAAAAATCTACAAAAGATTAGGTTAGAAGCTTTATAAGTCTATCATCAGTAGGGTAATTTCTAAATATTGTCACACGAGAACATTGTCATCTACAATCCATACTGGATTTACTTTAAACTCTTGTAAATATGGTCATTGTAAATCTTAGAGTCAGATTTTTATAGCAAGAAATATTAAACCATCTGATTGTGGAACTCTTAGCGAATCGGTGCTTCCAAATCCACCAATATGGCACCTGCACAACACAGACCCTTGACAGTGAGGCATTTGACACCAAAATTAGAGGAATTGATAGTTTCGAATACATACATATGTAATTATCGCGGGTAACAGACTACAACTAAATGGAAATCGGAAATTCTCAACAAGAGCTAGTTAAGCAACCACTGGATGAAGTCATGTAACCGAACTGTCCAAAAAAACCTAATGTACAACATAACATGTCAGCCCCTATTGTTAGCACAAATTACATGGAATCGTTACCAAACTCAGATGTGTTTTTACTATAATTCCATAATCTATGGCCGTATGGATGAAATATTGGAGGGCAAACGGCTGCTAGGTGTTAACTAATGGAAATTTCAGCAGGCTGTTTAATTAGTCACTACAGGAATTGACAGATACACCGACAGTCGGGCGCTACGCCGACGGCCAAACATCGGGGCCGTCGGCGTAAACCGTGACCATGTCAGCCCCCCAAGCAGCCGTCGGCGAAAAATTTCCCTCGGCGTATAATAAGCTACGCCGACGGCTGCCCTCGGTGTAGCCTACGCCGACGGCTACCCTCGGCGTAGCTATTTTTCCTTTTATCTCATTAATCTTTAAAAATTATAACTAAATCATTCTAATTTGAAAAAAATACAAATAATATATCAAAATTTGCAAAAAAAATAAGATCTATCTATCTACACTCAAATATTACATATTTTAAAATAAAAATTAAGTGAAACATAAAACATTATATGCTATTTCATCAGACAGAAAGTGGGTCAGATATGAACTATAGGTACATGATCTGATGCTCATGATTGTTTACAAAAATCATTTTTAGATTCACAATATGCTATTTCATTAGAGATCCATTTCAATTTTAGCGAGGCTTAGCCCCGAGCTAAGATCTTCATGCCTGCCATTCGACAAAGTTTGACGATAGTTTCAAACGGGCATAAGAAATTCAATAACGATCCAAACAATGTGATACCTTCGCGTGGTATCATATTATGTGACATAGTTGAAAGGAAAAATAGCAAACTTGATATATTAATTATGTCTAAAAAACCTTCACAAAATGACCTATCTCATTCGAGGTTTCCTGACTTTCGGGTCAAATGACCAATATTATAGATAGAATCACGGCATAGTTTGTGATAAGTTGTTATGGATATCATATTTGGACTTCTCTCATTTTTTGATCAATTTAGACATATATTGTCGAATTCCAAATTACGGATTTAAAAATATTAATTATTCAATATTAAATAAAAAATAAAAAAATCATTATATTTTTATTTGAATTCAATAATATTTGTACTTATTCATTATTGTTTACTTAAATAATTGTTTGTAATTTCAAAAAAATACAAACACGTGACATGATGATATAAGAGCTAATATGATTGGTATCATAGTATTGACAATAAGGTATAAATTGCTTTACGGAAAGTTAAGCTTGCTGGGAATGGAGTAGTGAGGATGGGTGACCAACCGAGAAGTTTGACTAAAACTGTAATTTGACCAAAGATTAAGTGTAATTAGTGTTAGAATGTTTCAAGTGAGAGATTAATGAGTCAAACAATTCAAAGATTTATAAAATGATTTTTTTATTTTTTAAAAAATTATTTTTGCAACTGGCCGTTAGGCTATGCCGAGGACAGCCGTCGACGTAGCCTACACCGACGGCTTTTCGGTATGGTATGCTGACGGCCTCCGAATACTCTGCCGAGGGAGATCTTCCCTGAGGACAGGTGTCAGCGCGGCGTATCAGACGCGTCTAGTGAGTACTCAATCGTCCCATGCAAACTTGGCATAACATCCTGAGACATCTCCTTCCCGTTAATCCCAGATCAAGTATATTGACGGTTTCATAATTTTTAGGGATTGTAACCGATCGAAACGGGATTGCCTTCGCACCAAATAATGCAACATATTGAGTTTCCTAATACACTTAAAGGGATGAGCTTCTTGCTAGGGTTTTTCCATTGATCCAACTCAATGCAGCAAAACACAAATCGTACAACTAGCCATTAGCCTGCGGTTGCACGTACTGCACCGATGGGTCGTCCGATGCCGGTCCGCTTCACCCCTCCTCCTGCTCTAGCACCGTCGTATGCACCGGCACCGACACCTCCATCTCCATGGCATCCTCCGCCGCCGCCGCCGCCGCCGCCGTCCTCACATCCAGACGGGGGGTTCATCGTGTTTCTCTTTCTCGTCTGTGCCTTCGTGGTGTCTCTATTCGGATTTTTCTCCAGCGGCCCCCCCGAGCGGGACCGCGAAAATCACAATCGCGCCGACGCAGCAGTAGCCGCCTCCGCCGCCGCCCCCCCTCCGCCGCCGCCGGGGGCGCTGCCAGTGCCGCCGGGGCTGCGACCTAGCAGACACTTTCAAGAGCTGCGTCTTCGCCAGGCCAGGGCCGCAGATACGGCGGCCCGTCGTCTACCGGCGTTCCAGTACAACCGGTCGGTGAAGCACAACGCGACGGGCGGAGGGGAAGAGGAGGCGGCGACGTGCCCGGTCTGCCTCGGGGCGTTCGAGCTCGGGGAAATGGTGCGGCTGCTGCCGCTGTGCCTGCACCTCTACCACGTGGAGTGCATTGACCTGTGGCTGGAGGCGCACTCCACCTGCCCGATCTGCCGCTCGAACACCGTCCCGACGATGGACGCTGCCCGGCTACCGCCTGTGTAGGCTAGATCTTTCCGGCCGGCGAGGTGCGTAGATACTTGAAGAATGCATGGCCAGATAGCACTCCTTTAGTGATCTCTGATTGTTCTTGATGTATGATTCTCATGCATCTGTTTTGCTAGGGATGACAGCACGTATCTAAGAGATGCAACTTAATTTACTTCCTCTGTCAAGAAAAGAACGTCACAAATTTATCGAGTTTCTTACATATTTACGTAGTACTACATTAAAATACGTCTAGATACGAAATCATAATAAATTTGCGATATCTAATTCGGGACAAAGCGATTAAATTATACACTCCTCCAATCTTTTTTAGATAAAAGTTATAACATGCCCGACTTTTAACTTAATAAAGCCCACAATTTTACAAACAAATTTTACACGCTGCGGCATATACAACTTCGCAAAAAAAAAAAAAAACTAGGTCGAACCTAACCAAAAGGATAGGAAACGGGGACGGCCTCCCCACTAACAGATGGAGGGACTCATAGTCCAACATCCAACATAGACAGATAGCTTGTTTGCTCACTTGGCACCATGTAGACTCACTACAGGAATAACAAGAAACGCCGACGGCCTTCTTTTACGCCGACGGCGTAACTGGGCGGGCTCGTCAGCTGGGCCAGGTGGCCGTCGGCGTAGAAAAGCCGTCGGCGTAGGGCGAAAACCCCCGACGGCCGCCGTCGGCGTAGATAAAACCGTCGGCGTATGGGGCCACATGTCCCTACCACCCGTCCCACCTGACGGTTGCGGGCAACGGCGTTAGGCGCGTCGATACGCCGACGGCCAGGCCGTCGGCCTATCTGGCCAGCACGTTTAAGCTGACGGCAATGCCGTCGGCCTAGGTAGGTACTTTTACTACTTTACTCCAAATTATAAAATTCAAATAGTTGCATAATTTATTTCCCACTATAATTTTAATATAGATGTAATTTATAAATAACTTGGTGATTGTAAGATAACAACGCGTATCCCACCACCCACATTGAATAACGACGCGAATCTTTCGGAACCCGATGCTAAGCATAAATGTGAAATAGAAAAAACAAAATACACATGTAGTGCACAACTACAACAAAAATATTAAAGATATATCTCATTTTTATGGACCACGGGGAACCGAAACCTCTCTATTGGGGAAACCCTAGAAACCCCTCTCTTTTGGGGACCCTCGGGCATCGAACCCACTATTTGGAGAAACCCTCCACCGAGTGAAGGTTATCGCATGTACACTTGTAAAGGCCAAAAAAGTATATTGGTATGACATAAACAAACCTAAACTACCGTCCATGTTGCATGCGATAACACTTAGAGAAGTGTGCTAGACATGTAGGAGTAGGCTCCCGCCGCGGGTCAAACGAGGGTAGACCGGTGGAACCTTGGGCCTATCCTTGGGTTTCCATGTAGATATGACCTAAACAAACCTAAAACACCGAGAGAGTGTGTTGTTCAACCCTCGTATGGAGAATGCTACGGGGGTAGACCCGCGGGTCCCTCGGATTAGGGTTTTGTCGGAAAAGGACCGTCCGAGTGCCGGGATGCCACGGTAACATGCGTGTGGCCCTAGCATACATGCACAAGGGTGGTGGATTGCCCCTAGATGGAAAACCTAGCTCCCGGGTGTGACCGTCCACGTTGCATGCGATAACACTTAGAGAAGTGTGCTGGACATGTAGGAGTAGGCTCCCGCCGCGGGTAAAACGAGGGTAGACCGGTGGAACCTTGGACCTATCCTTGGTTTTTCATGTAGATATGACCTAAACAAACCTAAACCACCAAGAGAGTGCGTTGTTCAACCCTCGTACGGAGAATGCTACGGGGGTAGACCCATGGTCCCTCGGATTAGGGTTTCGTCGGAAAAGGACCGCCCGAGTGCCGGGATGCCACGGGAACATGCGTGTGGCCCTAGCATACATGCACAAGGATGGTGGATTGCCCCTAGATGGAAAACCTAGCTCCCGGGTGTGACCGTCCATGTTGCATACGATAACACTTAGAGAAGTGTGCTGGACATGTAGGAGTAGGCTCCCATCGTGGGTCAAACGAGGGTAGACCGGTGGAACCTTGGGCCTATCCTTGGTTTTTCATGTAGATATGACCTAAACAAACCTAAACCACCAAGAGAGTGCGTTGTTCAACCCTCGTAAGGAGAATGCTACGGAGGTAGACCCGCGGGTCCCTCGGATTAGGGTTTCGTCGGAAAAGGACCGCCCGAGTGCCCGAGTGTTGGGTGATATTATGCTTGATGCCTCCCGTTGCTGATAGTAGATAATTATTATGTTGCTGGTATTATCAGTTGGTCTTTGTTCCAGGCTTCCAGAACAGTGTGTTTACTCTTGATGCCTCCCTCCGTTTCAGGGCTTAAGGCGTCCTCGTTTTGCGTGTTTTTTCTTTGACCAAAAATTACTCTAAATACGTAAAGAGTTTTGGTATAAAACTAGTATCACTGGAAAGTATTTTTCAATACGAATCCAATGTTACTAATTATGTATAATATAATCAAGATTTTGTTGCTCAATTCTTTTGGTCAAACTTTGCTTTGAAAAGCGTGTGCGCCTTAAGCCTTGAAACGAAGGCGGCACTCTGGCGTCGTCGGTAGTTCCTTTGATCCCTTTGGATATAACTAATTATTGATTATTACTTGGATCAGGTTGCAGTTTTTCTTTTTCTCTGAACCGTGCGTGGTGTGAAATAAAGTGACCCATGCTTCATCATGGCTTGTTTTAGCCTTTCAAAACGATAGTACTCCCTCTGATTTCATACAGACAAAGTGGACACTGACCTTTGGTTGTTGGGTTTGGAACGCACCACCAGATGTACGCATTAATTGCTTAAAATCTCTTGTTGGTGTTTGTATCAAATTTAATCTTGGTGTGACGGTGGTTGTGAATTCAAGGAACAAACAAATTAAAGGGACATCCATGAAATGTTGCACTAGCTAGCCGACTTATTAATACTATCTCTGTTAGGGATTATAAGGCCTATGGACCACTTTGATAGGATTAAAAAAATTAATAACTCACCATCTTGATTACTATATGCACCAATAGGTACACATGCATGAGAGAAGATAAAGAAAAAGAAGAACATACATTGGATGAGAGAGGCTAATAAATGAGAGAGGACTTGTAAAACCTAACATTTTAAAAAAGCTCTTAGGTCTTATAATCCCTAACGGAGGGAGTATATATGGTGGGTTGTGTGCGAGATGGATGGATGGGCTCATCTTTAGTCGTAACTCAGACTCTTGCAATTACCGAGGAAGGGAAAAAGAAGAAAAAAAAAGCGGAAGATGAATCGGGTCAAGGTTTGGAAACGAAGAAAATTTAGCCGCCTGCCAACAATTAAGTACCCGATTGAGCGCTATGCATAGGCTCCCTCCCAATTAATGATGAAGATTTCCACGTTTTAGGCCCGATTGTACTTCTAGCTTTGTCTTAAGTCAAAATTAGTAAAGTTTGACTAACTTTATAGGAAAACGTAATAACATTTATGGCATTAAATTAGTACTACTCCCTCCGTTTTGGTTTACAAGTCGCGTGCGTATATCTAGGTCGTCAATTTGACTATTAAAATATTAATTTTATAATACAAAAATTATATTATTAAAAAATATAACATCTAAAGTTTTCAATGGTATATTTTTTGTGCTATAAAATTAATATTTTAATGCTTAAATTGATAACCTAGATATACGCGTACGACTTGTAAACCGAAACAGAGGGAGTATTAGATATATTTTAAAATTTAGTTTCATAATATATCAATTTGATGTAATATATATTATTATATTTATCTATAAAGTTGGTCAAATTTGATAAAGTTTGATATAAGTAAAAGCTAAAAGTACATTTATTTACGGACGGAGGGAGTACATGTGTATGAGAAAAAGACTAATAAACATCTCAAAATATTTGTGAAGGAGTGGAGTAGTATATACTACGATCATACCAACGTACGGAGTTCCACGATCGAGGGTATTTTTAATGCGGGCCAAGCTAGGAAGGAAAAAAACAATGCATGGACTCGAAAGAAAAAAAACAATGCATGGACTCGCTCATCGATGATGGAGGCGAGGCGTAATATAAGTTTAAAACTTGGAGCGGCTAGCGGAAAAGAAAAAGACGAACCGAACGTACGTACCGGTTCGGTTCGGTTCGGTTCGGTTGATACTCCTGCGCGTGCGTGCACCATGCACCCGTCCACAACATCTCTTTCTCTCTCCGTGGCTGCGCGTAGGACTCCACAGCCTTTAATTTATTACTTCCCTTAATAGAATCCCCTAGATACAGACTCTCAGCACGTAGAGATCCACTCGTGTACGGTAGAAAAGGAAACAACAAAACCAAACCGAGTTCGTACGTCTCGTATACTACCGTTCAACACAGGATAAAGCCGGAGTCCCTCTCCTATAAATTATTTTCCTTAAAAAAAAGAGGGGTTACGTAAGACTTGACATTTCGCTATTGTGTCTACATATGCTCTAGTCAGTCGTGTTTTATTTGTTTTAGAAAAGAGAAATTACTTTCCCAGGTTCGTGTAATATCATTCGATTTTACTCATTAGTATTTGAGTCGAGTGACTTCAAGTGCTCTTTCGCCCGCCCGCCGTAAGACTTGTGTACATGCTCAACTATTTTGTTGGCTTTAAATTCCTTTAATTTGCAATACAAAACCGCCGTGCATAGTATTTGAATCCTGATACGAGGGATTCACATGTTAGTATTTGAATCCTAAACTGTGGAGAAATCTGCCGAGTGCTCACAACCGAGAAGCAGCACAAGGACTGGCTAGACAAAAAAAAAAAAACACCGAGAGTGAAGAGCACGAAGCATTGGTTGTATTGTATGAGGATTAATCATAGTATGACAATGCGGTGGAGGCTGACCTCAGTCTTATAGCGTCCAACCTAGTTGAACCTCTATTGATTCCGTCAACATCGACATTTGGAGCGCCAATTCAACTAGGAAATTACATGAACTTCCATCAGTTCATCTACTACGAACTTACATAAACCAAGTAATAGAGTGTACAAAGGTCGAATAGAAACATAAAACAGAATAATTATCTATCATTTTAAGATGGCAGGGGTGGTTTTACGTGCCGGCAGTACATCCATGTAGCAAGGCCGGTAACGGAACGAACCATAGGCAGCACAAGCTGCTTGAACGTTGTCATTTACGAGCTCGTAGACGTCGCCTAGATACTGAATCCTCGACGTGTCGATATGATACACCACCACGACACGGATAAGTACGAGGATGAGGGCCCACTTATGCGGATGGAATCCCATGATTTCGCAGCGCCCACCCCACGCCAGGGCAGCGAGGTGGGTTGCGCCTTCGACCACATCGATGAAGTTGTCCTCGTCGGAATCCCAGGAATCTTCGGAGCCACCTCTGCTCCTAAGTTCTTCTAATTCTTCGTCATCGTCCCCATCCTCCACACCATCATAATTTTCATCCTCGATCGTATCGTTCTCACAATTTTCCTCGCTGTCTATGTGTTCGCCATAGTTAGAATCTTCGAACAGGCTGACTAGTTTGTCCTGGCCGCTTTGAACCACCCCCATGCCACCCTTGGTTGTATTGTAAGAGGCTCAACCATATGACAGTGCTGGTTGAGGCTGGCATGGTGAAATAGCGTTCAGCCTATAAAAATCGTTCGTGAGTGGCTAAGTTGACGAGATTCATTGTTTTTGAAATTGTAACATGTTTTGGACGCGGCCTACAAGACCGCTTTTGCGGAACACTTGGTGACGCTCGAAACGTGGTCCCAGACCCGAGCGGCCTACGAGCAGTGGGCAGAGTTACGCGATGATGTAAGTTTCCACCTTTATTTTTGCAAAATATGAAAAGTCTCGCATTCCCTAGTTTGAATCTTTATTTCTGCAACACCTCACATCTAAACTATCTTGCAGCTTTTGGAGAGGTTTTATGGCACTGGAGAGCGAGCCACTCTACCGCCACGGCCACCTAGGCCAGGGCCGCAGCCAATCTTTCCATCAAAGTACGAATATGCTTTGACCTTCTATTCAGGGACCCTGGTAAGTTATTTGCCAAGCCGGTTGTTACAACAAACCTGTGCCTTGGTGGTTTCTAACTCTGCCTCAAACATGTAGGGACCGGGATGCTCCAGCAATACACACTTTGGTCATCATGATGCCTCGCCGACTATCTCGCGCGCGATGACACCGGTTCATACCGGCCGTGCTTCTTCTGGTGCTTCCGCTGGTGGTGGTGGTGGCGGTGGCGGTGGCGGTGATTCTCCTTCTTTCCATCGTGCTGAGGGTGGCAGTGCTTCTCCTTCCACCGGTGGTGGTGGTCATGGCGGTACTTCTCCTTCTTCCGGTGCTGGTTCGACGACAGCTACTCGACGTCAAGCTTCACCTTTCTTCGCGCGGGGAGACATGGGTCTCTCGAGTAGCTCTCCGGAGGTGTAGAGATGTGCATGTGTTAGGATGCACTTAGAGATGTACCTATGTGTGGCTGTACTAGCTATGTTGTTTGGATGAGGATGTACCTATGTATGGATGATCTAGTTATGTTCTTTTGACGATGATGATCTTATGTTTGTGCATGTGCTGTGTCTGAAATCTGGGAATATATAATTTGCAGGAAATGAATAAACCAAAATAAAAAAAAATTGCCAAGGCCTAAGCCGACGGCAATGTCGTCGGCGTAGACCAGACCATATGGCACATAATAAGTTTGCCCGACGGCATTGTCGTCGGCGTCAGTGCGCGTGTGGCCTAGAGAGCACTCTTTGCCCGACGGTGATGCAGTCGGCGTCAGTGCTGAGCGGCCTAGCTGGCAGAGTAGGGCCGACGGCCAGACCGTCGGCGTATCCGCACTCGTAGACAACCACAAGGGAGGCACGTGTCCCCTTAGGCCGACCGCATAACCATCGGTGTATAGATCACTGCGCTAACGGCCGTTACCTGCTCTAGGTGGGCCCTAGGTGGGCCTAGACCGAAGGGAATCTATACGCCAACGGGTTATTGGCATACGCCTACGGCCTACTACGCCGACGGCCCCCGTCAGGCAAGCCTACGCTGACGGGGAACAGGGCCTACGCTGACGGGGTCCAGCCGTCAGCCTATTTAGCATTTCCTGTAGTGACTATAGCCGTTTTAGTTCGCTGGCCATCGAGTCTAGGCCCTCAATGTCCCTTGCCTTGGTGTTTACCTTCCATGGCCACATAAAGACCATCGTTCTGTAGATAATGTCAGTTGGATGTCTAATTATTTTAGACTCGATTGCAAGCTTATTTTGCACATGCCAAAGTGCTCAAGATTGTGCCACAAATAAGAACCATAGTAATCTTTGGGGGGCTGTCCCGAGAAGGCCTGAAGTATCGCAAAGAATTGTTAAATTTTTGTGATTTTTTTTTGAAAATCGAAAGTACGAATTTTTAAAATCTCAAATACCGAGAGCACTACAGTTAGAGTGCTGCAAATATGTGTTGGTATAGCTCGCATTTATGCAAAGATTAGTCTTCATAGGCTTAAAGTAAGCACCCATGTGGACCTCGGTCCATAGCATGGAGAAGAGAGGCGGCCGCCCTAGGTACTGCATTGCTAGGGTGATAGACTAGTATGTATCTTGCTCCATTTAATTAATTTCTAGTTTTTTCATTTAATTTTTCAACTCAATCAGTGTGTTCTTATTTGGGGATGATGTGTGTTTTTACTTCTTAATACTACTTAAATAAGGCACATGCAAATACGACCTATGCAATGAGTTCACTATTTCTTGTTTATTCTTGTCTTGGAAGTATTTCCTGAAATTTTGACTATCTAAGTGAATATCAGAAGCTTCAAGGCACAAACTAGATAGTTTGTACAAAAAACTAAAAATAAAAGAACTCATAATTATTTAGCCTATTGTATGGCAACTCATTTTGAGAATTTCACAGCGATATGTTTCTACCAATTATTTAGACACATATATTTTTTCAAAATTATGTTTCATATGTATCCAGATGCTATTATTCTGTTATTTTATATTTTTAAAGTTCAAATTTAAGAAAGTTCCTCTATTTGTTTGAAAATTCATTCTATAATGGCGTTGTAATCTTAAATTCTGTCTTCGATACCTCAGATTTTCTGAAATTAGGTTCGTGAGAATTTTCCAAAAGTTTATTAAAAAAGCAGAAGCATGGTTTAAACTTTTGGTAAGAAAATTATAATATATACACTAGAACCACCCCTAGTTAGGATATTTCTCCGAGTATGTTTTAAAGATCTCTATCTTGACATTTAATTATATCAAAATATATACATCGATACACATACAAAGACAACCCTTATGCATTACTAAATAATTTATTTCATAGTGGATAATTAATTAAATAGGAAATTTTATTACCACATTAATTTAAATTTAGAACAATCAAACTATTAAGTGATACATTACAACTTAATAATAAAGAATACTATAATCAACTTACAAACATTGTTATGTGATTAATTATGGCATCTAACTAAATAAAATTATGCTAATGCTAGTGTATAAAATATAAATTCAAACAAGTATAATAGTTTAGTATAAAATATATTATTTTTGTTTGCCTCAGTCCTATTTTTTGTTTGGACCGGCCCCCGGTTGTGGAATACCATCTCCAAGGTCGATTGTTGTGCTCGCTTGAGTCATGTGGACCTAGATGCACGTATGATGCATGGTATTAGTGTGTGATGTACCATTCGATGCGTACAAAATTAATGAAGTAGTTTGAGTTAGCTTACTGAACACAATCTGGATATGTTTTATGTCTTATAAACCAAAATTAAAAAGACAGAAGTAAGACCAACAAAATAGGCTAGAAACATGCATGTCCCAACTGGCCCAGGAATCAACATAACCACATTGGAATGTTCTTAAGTTACACTAAGTCAAAAAATGACGCCTCCAAGGAGATGACAAAGTAAAGGACAACGTTGTCCTCCGATCTAGATGGCATATCTAGGTTTGCACCCTAGAGAAAGGATTGGAGGGGTGATTAGACTCCACTATAGTGCCATCAAGGAGGAAATGATTCCCGTGAGCATTGTTGTAGCCCGCACCTACGAAGTCGAGCAAGACTTTCATTGGAGCACCATGACAGAAACACCATCAGACTATCGCATGGATAGCCAACGTTGTTCGCCAGAAAAATGTCACTTCGTTTTGCGGCTGACGCCGCCACACCGTCGCTCCAACCATGACACCAAGACCCCAGCACTGCACCATGAAGGGCCAAGAACTGTGACTTCCCTAGAGCCCAAATCTGCCTGCTCGGAATGCTAAACCAGGCTCTAGCCACCATCGAGGCCCATGGTTGAGGTCAAAACCTTCTACTGACCTCGCCCAAGGCTAGCACCAACGAGGGTGAGGCACTGCCCCCGAGACAAGCTCGCCTGTATCCCACAAGAAAATGATACCAAGAAGGTTTTCGATGCCACCATCTTGGCATGCTCGTACCAGAAGGAACGGGAGCTCCTCCACTTAGGAGCTATGTATCCTTTTTGATCCATTTGCGAACAACAATCGCATGTACTGTAGAAAATTCAGGCAGCGATGGTAGCAAGGATGGCCTTGGAGGATATATGATAACACTAATTAAGGGTCTAACTTTTCTAGCTATTTTTATTATAATTTTCTGAGTATCTTGTCAATTAGTAGGAAACTGTTGGGAATATGCCCTAGAAGCAATCATGTATGATGTAATTCCCAATGTATTTATAAAGTTATTAAGTTATGCTTGTATGAATATTTAATGTATATTATTGAATATGTGATTCAGTTGTGGAACTATACATTCATGTTATTCATACTAAATATCGTTGGTCATTGAGGTTGTGCTGGACACACAACTTAGACTAATGTGAAAGTTGGCTGATGACTCAGTTCCACTTGTCATGGGCATGGTGATGCCATTCCGACTTACACGGATTTGGATAAAGAGTTTAACAAGTTGGATTGACCCATATTTAGATACAATATGGGCACGACAACCAAGGGTGGTATGAGTACTTCATTACCTTCATTGATGATTTGAGTAAGTATGAAAATATCTACTTAATGAAACATAAGTCGTAAGCCTTTAAAAAGTTAAAACAATTTCAGAATGAAGTACATAATCAACTCGGCAAGAAAATAAAGTTTCTTTGGTCGGACCGATGAGGCGAGTACATGAGCCACCGCGTTTGATGAACATATGAGGAGTTGTGGAATAGTTCCTCAACTCACTCCATCAGGAATGCCGCATAGGAACGGTGTCTCGAAATGGTGGAATTGGACCTTGTTGGACATGATACGATCAATGATGAGTCGGACATATCTTCCTTTATCATTTTGGGGTTATTCTATAAAAACTGCAGCGTTCACTCTAAACAGAGTACCATCAAAGTCGGTAGAGAAGACACTGCATGATATGTGGACTGGCAATAAGCCAAGTTTGTCTTTCCTTAAGATTTGGGGTTGTGAAGCATTTATCAAGCGACTTCAGTTGGACAAGCTCAAGGACAAGTCAGATAAGTGTATTATCATGGGGTATCCGAGGGAAACCTTGGGTTACTACTTCTATAACCGAGAAAAGGGAAAGTGTTTGTCGCTCGGAACGCTGTCTCGGGGAGTCTGTGGGAGCATAGTGCAGCTCAAAGAAATTCAAGAGGAACCGACTAGTAGCGTGCCGGCAAAATCCTTAGAGCTTGAGTTGGTCGTGGTAGCTAAGCCGACAACTGCACCAAAACCGCGAAGATCTGCCGGATTGCAAAGTGTTCGTGATGTATTACTGTTAGACAGTGATGATCCGACAACTTATTCGGAAGCGATGGTGGAATCTGATTCCGAGTCATGGCTTCGAGCCATGAGATCTGAGTTAAATTCCATGGATGAAAATCAAGTTTGGAACTTGGTTGATCTGCCAGACGGTGCAAGACCCGTCGAGTGCAAATGGGTCTTTAAGAACAAAACTGATATGGATGGAAATGTTTCTATCTATAAAGCATGGCTTGTCGCAAAGGGGTTCGAACCAGTTTAAGGAGTTGACTGCAACGAGACTTTCTCACCCGTAGCGATGCTTAAGTCAGTTTGGATCTTGTTATCTATAGCAGCCTATTTTGACTATGAGATATGGCATATGGATGTCAAAACGGCTTTCTGTAATGGAAACTTAACCAGGACGTGTATATGATACAGCCCGAGGGTTTTGTCAATCTGGATAATGCTGATAAGGTATGCAAACTTCATAAATCCATTTATGTATTGAAGAAATCATCTCGGAGTTAGAACATTCGCTTTGATGAGGTGGTCAAATTGTTTGGCTTCATCAAATGTGATCATGATTCTTGTTTATACAAGAAGTTTAGTGGGAACAAGGTAAACTTTATGATCTTATATGTGGATAACATATTATTGATTGGAAATGATGTCCAGATGTTGCAAGAAACCAAGGAATCATTGGAAAGGAGTTTCTCAATCAAAGACTTGGGTGAGTGATGCATGTAAAATGCATACATGAACTTTGTAGTTTGTTAACATGTTTTCCCACATATTTGCATCATATATAATGTTATATCCATGTTTTATATTGATTTTTGTGGATTTACCAATGATCCCCTTTATTTTGGCTATAACCCGGAAGGGCAGAAAAACCATATTTTTGATGTTTCACGACCTATACAAAGTCAAATGGACCTGCACTTTTGGGAATGCCAATATTTAAGCATATATAGCACAAGAATCCCACCAGGAGGGCCAGGAGGCTCAAGATAGCCTGGGTGGCGCGCCCAGCCCAGGTAGGCGCGCCACCTATGCTATCTCCCTCCTCGATCGTCTGATCGCATCAATTATTTTGCCCACAGAGCTTTCTTGACCTAAAAATCCCTATAAAAGAACCCCCAAGGAGTCCTCGAGACAGAACATACCAGAGACAGAAACACCACCAAACAGAGCTAGATTCGGCGAAGATTGGAGGGATAAACTCCGTCGGAGCCACCTTCGGGGGGATCTCCATCCTATCCAACATCTCCAACATCATCACCATGACGAAGAGGGAGTAGTCCACCTCTGGGCTATGGGTTTGTGGCAGTAGCTCTCTCTCTCTCTCTCTCTCTCTCTCTCTCCTGTTCTTCATAGATCTAGTAGCATATGATCTTCCCTACATGGTTATGGTCATGTTTGTAATTCCTATGTGGTGGATCTTTGTTCTATGATTTGAGATTTGATATTGGAATGTATTTTGTGTAAGATGTGTTGATAGATGCATATCATGTACCCCGTTCTTAATTTCTTGTTTTGACCAAACTTGTATGCAAGAACTTGTATGGGGAGAAGTGTGTATTAGATGGAGTAGCATGGTGGTAGGGATTGAATTGTGGCAAACAATATTTAAGATCTACTTTGGTTTTTACCTTTATTTTGGTTCCTCACTAGGGATAAAGTGAAATCATGTGCTATAGTTATCATGCTACAGTGTGATAATCTTGTTAGATCAGGGTAGCATATTTGTATTTCAAAACATCATGTTATATTACTTAAAGCTATACTTTACATGTTGCTTGAAGATGACAAGACAAATACCCTTCCATGACCAGAAGAAACCTTGTGCTTGACAACCACTTGGTGGAGTTGGAATTTTCGATATGTTACTGCAAGGAAAAATAATTAGATTGAGAGAGGGTCATGTAATTCTAGGTCCAGAAGAATAGGCCAGAAGAGCATATTGTAAGTGGCACCATTCTTTTTCTCATGCTACTAATGATTGTAATGTGTTTCATCGATAGGTGCAATCGGCCATTAATGACGAACGATTGATGTTTATAGAAGGTTCTAAGATAAAGCTTGATAGTGACCCGTTTCCTATTAATGTAATTGAAGTTGAGACAAAGAAGATGCTTATTCGGTCGGATCAAGCCGAGTCCGAGAGAGAGAAGAATCTTGTTGATAATAATGCTCCTCCAAGGATGATCAGGCCAAAAAATCCAGAAGTAGGAGTGTGAAAGGTCAATGGAAAAAAAAAACTAGCCCCAAGACCGAAGCCGACTGTTAGCATGCTGCTGCTGGAAAAATACACATCGCGCAAGACCAGCAATGTGTTTAATCAACTTGGAGGTAATAAACGTCCGAGATCTCCTTCTGGACCAAGAGGTCATGAGCAATGGCGAGGGAATTTGTATGACCAGCAACCCTGTTTTCCAATGGATCCGACATATTTGGGGGTGTCCACCTCCGATGTATCCTCAGTTTCCTCCATGGGCGCCATATCCTGCATGGCCAGCGGGTTATTTTCAGCCGGGATGGATTGCGTCGAGGCCTACGTCCAGACCACATATGCATGAGAAAAGAGTTCGTTTCGATCATGAGGCTCGGTTGTGTGATGCGATCGCTATACAAAGGAACCAATCGCCAAGTCGCGGTGTAGGTGGCAAGAATTATAATAGTGGCAGCCAGTGCATTTGTGTACCGAAGTGTACTGAACCGAGGATTGTAAAAAATTCAGAAGATTCAGATGTGTCTTGTGGTTTGAATTTTGGTGAACACCAATCAGCTGAAGCTATCGTTGGTAATTCGGAACAAGTAACATTGTTGGTGCAGGTTACGCTCTGAAAGTAGCTATTGACAGAAAAGACGGGGTGAGCTACAACAAAAAGTATCTAATCAGTTTTTGGAGGGAGTATGTATGGAGCCTCGCTTGCATAATGGTAAAAAATAAAGTACCTTCCATGCCCACTACTACAAGTCACAAACTTGCTTTAGTTGATATGCATACTAGTTCGTACGTGAATTCAAGTGGTGGCAGCCATAAAGTTGGACTTGTTGGTGGGTTTAATCAGCAAGGATATTTTTCGGGCTTATAGCTCCTATGCGACGTCTTTACGTGGAATTGGAAGGAAAGCGATATCGTTGAAAAGAATAGCTCGCATGCGACGGTTGTGAGGCAGCTAATATCCCAAGGCCACACGGGCCTTAAAACGGTAGTAAGGACACATTTAACTTTGTTCCAAGATTAGGGTTAAGCCAAACCGGTTGGTTGGGACAGCCAGTCAAGCCAGTCAAACCAACCGCTTCCGACCGAGAGCGCGCGTCACACTGACTGTAGCTTCCCCGACAGCGGCGACGGACCTCACCCATCGTTCTCGGCGCCGGCGGCGCCGGCATGGCAATTAATTTAGGCGGCGGCGCTTTCGTTCGACGGCGAAGGTGGTGAGTGCCATTTGAAAGCTAATTCCTCTCCCATTCTTCTCAATTCGAGATCTGAGCGTGCCCATTGATGCTAGATTGTGGAGGCGAGGGTGTGCTGAACGGGGCGAGGGGGAACGATATGGAGCATGGAGAGGGGACTTATAATCGGTATATCTTGTATCTCTGCACTTAATTTCTCTAAGATTGAGCTCTTTGTTCGCTTCCGCTAGCTCACAGTGCCCGCCAAAAACAGGGGAGACGATGTTGCGCGTCAAACCTTCGAATTTCGCATCAATTTCTTTCTCTCTAGGGCTGTTTTAGTTGATGGCAGCACGCAGATCATTGAGAGAGACACGGTTGTTAAATGGGAGGTGGAATTAGAACATGTTGATCCCCAAGAGCTAATAAACATGGGAGAGGAGGCGGTGAGGAAAATGGTGGAAAAAATTGGGGATAGTGTGGTTTGGGGGCCAGAGCAAGAAGTTTCTTTGTTACGATTTGATGATTACAAATGTGACTATGTTAGGGTTGAGACAGGTGAACATATAGTTGATGAAATCGATGAGTGAAACGGTTGGACAAGCAACTCATTGATCTGGAACCCGATTCGAGGGTTGGATATGTGGCCTCGAAGCTGGCTGCTCAGATGGTCGAGGATGATTGGGCTGCACAAAGGCAAGTAATGCCTATACTTACTGAGTTGGAAGTGTTAACAGTGGAGGATGATGATGCTAATGCACAAGGGGAGGCTGCAGATGGTAATGCACAAAGGATTATAACTGTTGATTGGAATTCAGTTGAGATACATGACCGAACTGATTTGGTCGTTGCACCAATAGATGACATTGAAATGGCAAAGCTTTTTAGCATTCCTATAGATGACAGAGACAAGGAGAAGAAGAGGGATGAAGCTGCAAATGATGGTGACAACCATTTAAGAGATGAAGAGGCAGATATAGATCTAGAGTTGTTGGAAAATGCCGTAGTTCATGTAGATGATGCACATGATGATGAGATAGTAACAGTTTATGACAAAGAGGACCCAGTTATTGAAGTTGGGAGATTGTTTCCAAGCATGGATGCATTCAGGATGTGTTTCAGTACATATGCAGCCAAACGTGAGTTTGCTACCAAGACTATGTGGACTGTTAAAAAGAAGTTCTATGCAAAATGCATAGGTTATGATGGTGGTGCCAAGCCTTGCAAGTGGTATATATCTGCTAGACGCCAAACTGATGGAAGGACAATAAGAGTGAATCAAATTCCAAAACCTCATACTTGCATTACAAGTTCTCAAACAGTTACAAAGATGACATCACAATTATGGGTTGCAGAAAAGATCAAGCCCATTTTAGCCACAACACCAAACAGCACTGCAAAGAGACTGAAAATAGACTTGGAAAAGCAGTACCCCATTAAGCTGAATTATACTACAGTGTGGAAGGCAAAGCAAAGGGAAATGAAAGAGCTATATGGTGATTGGGCAAATACCTTTCGAATGCTTTATAACTTCAAAGCAGAAGTAGAGAAGAGGTCACCTGGCAGTGTTGTGGAGATAGAATCGAGGTAACGGTGATGAGAAAGTCTTCTTCTCTAAATTCTTCATGGCTTTAAAGCCTTGCATCGATGGCTTCAAAGCGGTGCGTCCATATTTGAGTATAGACTCATCTTTCTTGACTGAAAGTGGAATGGTCAACTAGCAAGATGCAATGCTTTAGATGGACACAATTGGATGTTCCCTGTAGCTATTGGCATGTTTCATCTGAGATGAGGCATCATGGACATGGTTCATGATGCAGTTGAAAAGATGCATAGGGCCAGTCTCTCCATTGGCAGTGCACACAGATGCATGTAAAGGTTTTGAAAATGCAGTGAAGATTGTTTTCCCTCATGCTGAGCAGAGGGAGTGCTTCGGCCATATGTGGATGAATTTGATCAAAAAATTCAGAGGAGATGATTTTGGACGCATGTGGCCAGTAGCAAGATCTTACACCAGGCAGACACATTCATATCACCTTGAGAAGATTAAGGCGGCATGCTCGAGGAGGATAGGGTCAAGTTTTGTACATGGTTGGAAACCTACCATTCTCTTTTATGGTACAGTGTCCGGTTTTAACACGCCATCAAATGTGATCATATCAACAATAATTTGGCAGAAAGTTTCAACAACAAAGTGAAGGAGTTAAAAGACTTGCCTGTCCATGACATGGTTGACCAGATCAGGATCATGATCATGAGGTTGTGGGAATTGAGAAGAAGGCTTGGTGATGTTCTTCAAGGAGATAAGCTTCCTGATGTTGTGCAGCAGGTGGTCAACAGGAGCAGAAATCTTGCACATTTGAGTGTTAAGAAATCCTCATTGTGGGGTGCTGAAGTGAGAGATACAAAGACTGGCAGGAGGCATGTTGTTGACACTCAATTGCATGAATGCACATGCCTTGAGTGGCAACACACTGGGAAGCCTTGTGAGCATGCCATACTTTTCTTGGCCTCCAAACACAAGCTAAATATGCACCCATATTTGCATGAGTATTATTCTGTAGCAAAATTCAAGGCTGCATATGGAACACCAATTCCAGCACTTACAGATCAGTCTCAGTGGCCTGAAGTGGACATTCAGTTCTCCTTGTGTCCTCCTTTGATGAAAAGAAAGGCTGGCTGGCCCAAGCAGAGTAGATTCAAGGCTTGGTTTGAGAAAGGTGGGAGCAGCAAGAAGGGAAAGAAAGATGCCAAGCCAAAAAGGGCCCAAAAAGGTAACAAGAATAGATGCAAACTCTGTGAAGAACTTGGACACCGAGCTGGCTCTACCAAGTGCAGATACACTGCTGAAAAGCCAAAGTATGTTCATCCAAAATCTATCCCATTTCTTGTTGATGATTTTTCTCCCCAGCTAACTTGCTTGTTTTCAGGAGGAAGCGTGGAGAAAAAGGCCCACCTGTTGTTGTTGACGAATGCTGGCCAGTGAAAAGGGCAAGAATCAATGGCCAAAGAAAGAAGAGAACTAACCAGATCATGTTTGGTGCTGCTGAGGTGCAATCTGAACTTGTTTTGGAGGATGATGTGCAAACTGTTGAGGCTTTAGGGCACACCGTTTCTGATTTGGAAGCTCTGGTGCAAAATGAGGAGCAAAATGAGCCTTTTGTTGAGGCTCTGGTGCAAAATGAGCCTATTGTTGAGGCTCTGGTGCAAAATGAGCCTGTTGTTGAGGCTCTGGTGCAAACTGGCCATGTTGTTGAGGCTCTGGTGCAAAGTGACCATGTTGATGAGGCTCTGGATCATGATCATGAGGTTGTTGAGGAGGTGCAGGAGGTGAAGGAGACTCTTGGACGTGCTGTGGGGAGGCCAGATGGTAATGGTAAGAAAAAGAAGAGCATAAACCTGTTGTGTGGTGTGAAACTTGTGAAGGAGAAGAAAACGAGGGGTAAGAAGAGCCAAAAGAAATAGACTTTGAATTTGGCACTTGTTGTTGTAAACATTTGTTATTGTAATAATTTGGCAGTTGTTGTTGTAAACATTTGTTATTATAATAATTTGTCACTTGTTGATAATTTGGACAAAATTCAAATATGATGGTAAATTTGAATTTCAACAAATGTAGCTATGTCACTTTTCTATGTTTGTATGAGCTTCCAACATTTTTCTCATATGTACAATACAACTCATCCTCACCCTGATCCCTTTTGTGAAGTACAACTCACCCTCACCCAAAATGGGGGTAGAAATGGGCTCCAAAGCTAGGGTAAACCACCCCATTTCTAAGCAAGTTTTTTTCGACCATTTCTAAAACCAAGTTTGATATTTTTCCTCAGAACTATGTCACATAACATGACACCATGCGAAGGTTTTATTTTTTTTTATTTTTTTTGAATTAGTTATGCACATTTGAATGTCTGGTCAAACTTGAAGGGTTTTCATAAATATTCTTAGCTAGGGGCTGAGGCTCACAAAACTAGCATTGGATCTTTGATGAAATAGCATGTTGTGAACCTAAAAATGATTTTTACAAAAAATTATCAGCATGAAATCATGTACCTGTAGTTCATATCTTACCCACTTCCAGCCGATTCGGCAGGATTTGTCTTTTTCACCACGGATGGAATAAAAGGTTTGAGATACTCAAGTTGGGAAATTGTACATGCTAGGTTGTCTAGTATTTTTTAAAAATAGGATGTTACCATTTTGAAACTTCAATTTGGTGGTTGCTTCACAAATCCCCCCTCTTTCGGCACTGAGAAAATAGAAAATGGATTTTCTGTGCGTCGAAAAGGAAAACTTTGTGCTACAACATTATTAGTCACCCCATTATAGACATGCATGCCTAATATGGGCATATTATCACAAACTATGTCTTGATTCTAGCCATATCATTGGTCATTTGACCCGAAAGCCAGAAAATCTCGGAGGAGATAGGTCATTTTGTGAAGGGTTTTTTGAAATATGATCAATAGACCAAGTTTGATATTTTTCCTCACAACTATGTCACATAACATGACACCATGCGAAGGTTTTGTATTTTTTTGATTTTTTTGAATTAGTTATGCACATTTGAATGTGTGGTCAAACTTATGAAACCTCGTTGACTGCATCCTAAACCCAGCTAACCCTAAGGCCGAATGAGGAACGTAGATCTAACCCTAGCGCGATACTGTGGCCGTCCGATCGCGTCTTCTAGAAGGATTCCACGGGTGGCTCTGGGCGATCCGTGGAAGGACTTATTCTGCAACCTGATTGGTTGGCGTCTCTTAGAAGGATTTCGCGGCTAGCTCTTGGCGATCCGTGGGATGGATGATTCTGGAATCTGATTGGCTTCATCGTTTTTCCATGAACAGATAAGGTACAGCGTGGCACACTCCATTGACCGTTGGACCGAGCGTGGCATGCGAGGGCGCTGGGCGGGGCGGGCTGCACCATGCATGCAATGCCCTAAGCGTCATGATCTAGCTATTTTATGCAACAATAGCAACGTATTTACTCCCTCCGTCGCATTAAATAAGTGTACGTCTAACAACTTTCTTCAGTCAGACTTACGCCTCTCAGGTTTATTGTAATAAATGAGACTTTGCATGATACTACATCTATGTTATTTTGCACTATGGAGTAGTAACTTAGACTATTAACATATGCATGATATCACATCTAAGTTACTCCCACATACTCCCTCCTTCCGCAAATAAATTGAAGAGACCATTTGCTAAATGTTATTGGACTTGATTTCCGTGAAGCAATTTTTTCTACTTTAAAGTGCATTGGAAAGGTAGAAGTACATTTTTTGTGGACAAATTTTGAAGCCAAAAGTACACTTATTTGTAGACAGAGAGAGTATGCATGTCACTATGACCAGCCTAAGAAAAAATATCAAAATCTAAAATATGTAATAAATATAACGTACAGCGTGGCACATTCCATTGACCGTTGGACCGAGCGTGGCATGCGAGGGCGCTGTGCGGGGCGGGCTGCACCATGCATGCAAGCTATGCAGCTGCCTCTCGCGTCGCGGTCTAGCTATTTTGCGTGCAACAACGCTGCAGCGTATTTACTCCCTTCGTCGCATTAAATAAGTGTACGTCGAACAACTTTCTCCAGTCAAACTTACTCCCATCCGGTTCATGCGTCATACAAAAAGTCAATATTTATAAATCTAAAATATCAACTTTGACTACGTATATAAAAAAAATCAAAATCTAAAATATTATAAATTTAGTTTCATACTCCCTCTATTCCCTCCAATTGACATCCCTCTGATTACTCCCCACCGATTTTTCTTGCGTGTGTAAAAAAAGAACGAGTTTGTTGCATGCGGTGTGTAAAAACGAACGAGTACCTTGGTACTAGATTCCTGCATTTATTACTGAGTAAATCAAGGCCAAATTCTATTTTCTCTTTTATTTTTCACTGCCAATGAACAACTACCTTGGACGTTTTTTCTCTCTTTCGCATTAATGCATGCATGCATGCAGGGGCGGGGGCGACGGTGCAGGGGTCACGTCGCATCCTAACAATTTTTCTCCCTCTTTCGCATTGATCACGCACGCGGCTACGCCCGCTTCCCACACGCAACGCAGCGCACGCGGCTGCGCTAACGCTGGATTCCCACGCCGCCCTTCACGCCCCGCCCTCAATAAATAGGCAAAACGCTTTTGCCTCCTCATCTCATCTTGCCCCTCATCTTCAACCTCGAGCCCGTCCCTTTGCCTCCTCCCGGCCCCCAAACACTCTGGCGACCATGGCGACCTCCCCCCTCCGCTTCCCTTCCGACACCAAAGTTAGCGTCGAGGACAACTACCCGGACCACAAGCAGGTCTGGGAGCAGGAGACGCCCACGCGCCCCAAGCGTGGCAAGAAGGGACGCAAAGCCCCGCCCTGCCACAGGCGGAGGCCCTTCGTCCACAACCCCGTCCCAAGGCGGCAACCTCCCCGACAGCCCCTCCAAGAGTCTTGGAAGGCGGAGAATAAGGAGGCAAAGGAGGAGGCTGCCTACGCCAGGTGGGAGGAGAAGAAGGACAAGAGCGCCTTGAAGAAAAGGCGCAGAAGGGAGTATGAGGAACGACGGGAGTCCAATCGTTGAGCACTGGAGAGGCAGCGGAACTGGAATGCCGGCTGAGCTGAGCGGCACAGCACCGGGCACTGCACCGCCTCCACCGCCGATGGAGTAGGGTAGCTAGGGTTAGGGTTTAGGGGCTAGCCTAGGGTTTAGGCGGGGCGCCTATTCCCTTCTATATTATTGTACTTTTTTCTTTTTATTGTAGTGTTATCCCAATGTTATCGATCAAGCTATCTAATATAAGGAATGCTATCCCAATATTATCTATCCCCTTGTTTTATTGTAATCTGTGTTTTATTGTATTGTAATTTGTCAAAACACTCAAAACAAGAAGTGTATAAAACAAAAGACACAAAAACAAGTTCTCATATAATACTCGTGCAATATTTATAAAATGAGTGAATTTAGAAAAACTCAAAAGGAAGAATAAGTTAACGTAACGATGGTTGATTATTTTCAAACAACACATGGTTCATTTTCAAACAAGACATTTACATATTTACACAAGTTAAAGGAGCGCCCAAGTTATGTTAGTTAAATGGATGCCCTTGAACTTCATTTATATATTTACTTTCGCAAAAAAAAGATTGCGACCTGAGCACGAGTATCTGCAGATCCACATGTCCCTATTTAGATTGTAACGTGAGTACCATTTTTTTGCCCAATCAACATATAGTTACTATTGGGTCTGGATACGTCCATTTTGGCCTGGCTAAGTTCTATTTGGGCCTGGCCTTTTTCAATCCTCGTCAATTATTTTTTTTTACTTTTCAAACCCTCCCCCTCCCCTGCACACGGGCGCCCCCTGCACACTGATAAAAGGAACACTGACAAAACTGACGAAACTGAA
Organism: Avena insularis; assembly: GCA_023614405.1. Classification (NCBI taxonomy): domain Eukaryota; kingdom Viridiplantae; phylum Streptophyta; class Magnoliopsida; order Poales; family Poaceae; genus Avena; species Avena insularis. Next base: position 385,627,537 of record CM042693.1, on the reverse strand, counting down.
GGAACACTGATTTCGAAAACAGAGCAGCTCAAAATTAGCCCGATTTTATTCAAGCCAAAGACATAGACCATTACATCCATTACAAAGCATCACTCGAACACTGACCGCGCTGTCTAATGACTAACGATCAGGAGATAAACTAATCCGAGAGAAATTATACAAAAATAAAAAAAAGGCCATCAGATTGTCCTGCTTCTTCAATTTAATGATTTGCCTTAGCTGCTTGTTCATCTTTTTCAGCTCGGCCTTCACTTCCGCATCCACCGTAGTACTAGCGGAAATGGGGTTGCCACATCCCAATTGCTCCACCACGGACGGGTTTTCGAGCTCCCGGGATGCTACCTCCACCCCAATTCGCTCGATGTACTCATTAAGCCACTCAAAATGCCCACATTTTGGCAGTTCCTAAAATCGCAGAGATGAACCCTAAATCCCAAATTCGATGAAATGCATGAAATTTCGAAAGAAAAGCGAGAAATTGGCGCTCGGAACACTCAGATCTCACCTTTCTCGGCTCGGGCTTGCTCTCACACTTCACAAATTCCCTGCCAATGTTGCCGTTCTTGTCGGTGGATGTGACAAGCCGCTTCAGGGGCGCGGTACGGGGGCAATCGGGGCACCTCCTCATCGGCACCGCACCATACCGAGGCCATGAGCGGTGGGAGGAAGCAGAGCTCGACATCCCTCGTTGGCGTTGCCGCACTTGCTCGCCGGAGAAGAAAACGGAAGGGGATGTGATGCTGGAACGGTGGCGGGAGTGCCCGGGTGCGGGGACGGATCGGGGCCAACGTCTCTCTTCAACCACAGGGTGGGTCCCACGATATGAGGTGGACATCAGGTGAGTTCCGCCGTGACGTGGAGAGGCTGTGGGTCCTACTATGCTCAGCTGATTCGAATTTGTTGACGGTCCGCTTCAGAAGTGTCGCATGTGAGCTATTCTTTGCAACGATGTCGCTTTCCTTCCAATTCCACGTAAAGACGTCGCATAGGAGCTATAAGCCCATATTTTTCGGCCAAAGACAGAACTTTCATACCAAAAGGTACAGTACCTTCATACAAGCCGGAAAATTCAGTGGGCAGCAGAAACATGTCAGTTGCACCGGAAACTAAACCTGGACCTTAGTGGTGCCCGAGGGGTCACACACACACACGCACACAGAGAGAAACGACGTGTCCAGCGACTACGAGTGTCGGAAATCAGAGAGGAGATAGCTGACAAGAGGCGCGATGAGTGGTTCAATCGAGCTAGACCAATGGTGGCGCCCACGAAAACTTGGAAGGATAAATGCATCACTGCAGAGGAAAATAAAAATTCAGAGGACGCGCCTACTGATGAGAATTCAGAGAGTAAAAACGAGGTGCCTACTGATATGGATGTTAATATGGTGTTCGCCTTGCCTGCTGATTTCCGTGCACCTGAAGACGAAGTTGCAGAGCTTGTTCTCGGTCCAAAATATGCTACATTCGAGAAGTCGAAGAATTCAGAACAACACTTGAAGCCGATGTTTATCCAGGGACACATTGACAGTAAGCCTATTGGTCACATGCTTGTTGACGGTGGTGTTGGTGTCAATATTATGCCTCTTTTGGTGTTTTCTAAATTAAACGAAATGAGAGCGAGTTAAGGAAGACCAACATGGAACTTAGCGGATTTTCGGGAGAATTATCTGAAGCAAAGGGCATTATATCTATGGAGCTCACAGTCAGAAGCAAGACAGTGTCGACTGCGTTTTTTGTTGTTGATATCAAAGACCGCTAGAATATTCTTTTGGGGCGCGACTGGATCCATGCAAATTGTTGCATTCCGTCTACTCTACATCCATGCTTAATTCAGTGGGTTGATGATTATGTGGAGATAGTTGAGGCGGACAATTCATCTTGCATTGCTTTGACAGAGGTGTCGGTTGATTGGCAACACGGTGAAATGCAATGTTTGACCGGTAGGGATTTATCTGATTATGATTATATCAATGTTGGTAGAGATGGTTTTGTACCTATAAACGCACAAACGGCTAGCATAGCTCGGCTTAACAATTTAACTATATAAATTATGAGTAACGATGATCGTATTAAGTGGCTGCAAAGACACACCGATATGTATCGTTCCGGGAAGAACGATATGTATGTAACAGTTGAAGATTTGGGTGGTATGGAGAAGCTTGGACATGGATTCTCATCGGCTGATCCACTGGAAGAAGTAGATATTGGTGATGGAAGCATTCCAAAACCTACATTTATCAATGCTAACATGGGAGCCGATCATAAAAGCAAGGTATGTGCATTACTTAAAGAATTTGTTGATTGCTTTGCTTGGAATTATAGCGAGATGCCCAGTTTGAGTAGAGAATTATTTGAGCATATAGTACCTATTAAATCTGGTTTTAGGCCACATAAGCAACCCCGTAGAAGTTTTAATTCTAATTTATATGACCGCATCAAAGAAGAAATTGATCGGTTGATGAGAGCTGGGTTTATTCAGCCATGTAGATATGCAGATTGGGTTTCTAATATTATGCTTGTTGAAAAGAAAAACACTAATAATATAAGGATCTGCGTTGATTTTAGAGATTTGAATAAATCTACTCCTAAATATGAATATCATATGCCTATAGCCGACATGCTTATTAATGATGCTTCGGGACATATAGTAATTAGGTTTTTAGATGGTAATGTTGGTTATAATCATATATTTATGGCTGAATAAGATATGTCCAAAACTGCTTTTCGTTGCCCAGGTTTTGTTGGCTTATTCGAGTGGGTAGTTACGACGTTTGGTTTAACAATGCCGGCGCTACATACCACAGTGCTATGAATTTGATATTTCATGATCTTTTAGGCATAATACTAGAAGTGTATATTGATGATATAGTTGTTAAAACGGATACGTTTGATAATCATTTAGCTGATCGGTATGGTTTGAAAATGAATCCACTTAAATATGCTTTTGGTGTGTCGGCTGGAAAGTTTTTGGGGTTTATTATTCATGAACAGGGCATAGAGATAGATCCGACAAAAGTAGAGTCGATTAGAAAGTTGGAGGATCCCAAGTGTAAAAAGGATGTGCAGAAGTTGCTGGGAAAAATTAATTACTTGAGACGATTCATATCTAACCTTGAAGGAAAAATTGAATCGTTTGTTCCCTTGCTTTGGCTATAGCATGAAGCCGAATTTACTTTGGAGGCAAAACAGCGGGATGCCTTTAATAATATAAATATATACTTGTTGAGTCCTCCGGTATTGCGAGCATCTAAGTATGGTGTGCTGTTTAGGTTATATATTGATGTACAAGATACGGTAATCGGCGCCGTGTTGGTACAATAAGACGACGGAAAGGAGTACATTCTTGCATATCTAAGTCGTCGTTTGCTCGACACCGAGACTCGATACGTTTTTATTAAAAAGTATGCTTATCTTTATATTATGCATGTACCAAGTTTCAGTCTTATCTACTTTCTAGTACATGTGTGGTAGCTTGCCAAGTCGACGTAATTAAGTATATGTTACAACAACTGATTCTTAGTGGTAGGATTGGAAAGTGGGCTTATGCTAATAGAATATGACTTAGTATATGAATCGATGTGTGCTATGAGGGGTCAAGTCATCACTGATTTTATTATTGATCATAGAATTAAGGATGAGGAAAATATTAATTATGTTAGTGTTTGCCCATGGAAGCTTTACTTTAGTATATATGGAGTAAAAGATATAGATGCTTTTGGAGATTCGCTTCTAGTAGTGCAGCAAATTAAGGGAGAATTTTAGTGTCTTGACGGATTACTAAATAACTACTTGGAGCGATGTTTGGAAATAATTAAATCTCTAAATACGTTCACTATCTATCATATATCTAGGGAAGAAAATTCTAGAGCTAATTGTTTAGCACAGCAGGCTAGAACGATCGATGCTAGCTCTTGTAGGGTCCAGCTCGTTGGAAGATAATTTGATGCATGATGCATCTGGTACGTTTTTTAGTTCAAGAATCAGCGGTACATGGCATCATTATTCGGTGCATGAGTTAGGAACTACCGAATTAGAGAATAATTTAGAACCTAGAGATTGGAGAGTTCCGTTTGTAAATTATTTAAAGGATCCAAGTATAACAAGAGATAAAAAATTCGGCGACAAGGTTTAAAATATACGTTGTTGAATGAAGAATTATATTGCCCAATTATAGACGGAGTACTTTTAAAATTCTTAGATCCTGATCAGTCTAAGATAGATATGGGTGAGGTTCATGAAGGTATATGTGGGACACATCAGTCTTCTCATAAAATGCGATGGTTATTAAAAAGAGCGGGTTTCTACTGGCTGACTTTATTAGATGATTGTTTTTGGTACTATAAGGGCTATGAAGCACGTCAAAAATTCAGAAATATACAGCTAACATCCGTGGCTATGTTGAATCCTATAATTAAGCTGTGGTCGTTTAGGGGATGGGGTTTTGATTTATTGGTGACATACATCCTTCATCTTTTAAGAAGCATCGCTTCATCCTAGTAGCTACAGATTATTTTACCAAGTGGACTGAAGCGGTTCCCTTAAATAATATGACTCATGTAGAGTTGATTAGTTTCGTCATAGGGCATATTATTCATATATTCAGTATTCCCCAAACTCTAACTACTGATCAGGGTTCTTCTTTTATGTCCCATTGATACATTGCAAACGTATCTATAATTTTTGATGCTCCATGCTTGTTTACACCAATTTCTTTATGTTTTGCTTACACTTCGTGGCATTTTTATGCATTTTCTAGAACTAACCTATTAACAAGATGTCACAAAGCTAGTTTCATGTTTTCTGTTGTTTTTGGTTTAAGAAAAACTAGTAAATAAATATTCTCGGAATTGGACGAAACAAAAGCCGAAGTTCTTATTTCTCCCGACACGACACGGAGTTCGAAGGAGAGACGAAGAGGCGCCGCGAGACAGCCACACCAGGGGGCTGCGCCGGCCCACCTTGGGCCACGCCTAGCTATGGTGTGGTCCCCTCAAGCGTCCACCGCCCTTGCCCCTTCGCCTATATATTGCCCCCAAGGTAAAAACCTTAAACACCCGATCATAATTTCATGAAAAAGTCCGTAGCCGCCGCCACCATCGTCCCTAGATCGGGAGGGATCTAAAGCTCTTCCCGGCACCCTGCCGGAGAGGGGAGATCATCCCGGAGGCCTTCTTCATCACCATGCCTGCCTCCGGAGTGATGTGTGAGTTGTTCATCCTTGGAATATGGGTCCATAGCAGTAGCTAGATGGTTGTTTCTCCTATTTGTGCCACCATGTGTAGATCTTGTGAGTTTCCTATCATGATCAAGATCATCTTATTGTAATGCTACATGTTGTGTTTACGGGGATCCGATGGATATAGAGTATTATGTCAGATTAATTATTGTTCTATCATGTCTATGTTATTTGTGATCTTGCATGATCTTCGTTGCTAGTAGTTACTTTGGCCAAGTATTTGCTTTTGACTCCAAGAGGGAGTATTTATGCTCGATAGTAGGTTCATGCCTCTAGTAATATAGAAGAGTGTCAGAAAATTCTAAGATTGTAGATGTGCTATTTCTACTAGGGAGAAAACAATAATCCTTTGCCCAATGGCAATTATATTGTTTACATTACACACTTTGCTTAATGCAATTATCTATTGCTTGCAACTTAATACCCGAGGGTTGTTCGGATGATATCCCGGAGGTGGATTATTAGTCATAGATGCAGTTGGATTACGGTCTATGTATCATGTTGTAATGCCCAAGTGAATCTCATAGTGATCATCATGTCATGTACATGCATTGTTATGCATTCTCTATTTGTCAATTGCCCCACTATAATTTGTTCACCCAACATGTTATTTATCTTACGGAGAAAACACCTCTAGTGAACTATGTACCCTAGTCCATTCCTTCCCATTGATATTCCATCTACTGTTTACTTTCTGCAATTACCACAAGCAATTACTATCTTCCACACTATATGTTTAATCCTTTGGTTTCAGCAAAACCAGTGAGCTTGACAACCTTATTGATAAGTTGGGGCAAAGTATTTTGGTTGTGTTGTGTGCAGGTTCCACGTTGCTAGCAATTTTCTGGTGTTAGTATTGATGATGTTGCTGCTCACCTTAATAATTTTGTTGAACTTTGTGAGATGCAAAAATATAAGGATGTAGATGGAGATATTATTAAGCTTAAATTGTTTCCTTTTTCTTTAAGAGGAAGAGCTAAAGATTGGTTGCTATCTTTGCCTAAAAATAGTATTGATTCTTGGATTAAATGTAAAGATGCTTTCATTGTAAATATTATTCTCCTGCTAAGATTATATCCATGAGAAGTGACATAATTAAATTTAAACAATTTGATAATGAACATGTTTCTCAAGATTGGGAAAGAATTAAATCTTTAGTGAAGAATTGCCCAGTCATGGACTGACTACTTGGATCATTATCCGAACCTTTTATGCAGGATTGCATTTTTCTTCAAGAAATTTGTTGGATTCGGCTGCTGGAGGTACCTTTATGTCCATCACTTTGGGTGCTGCAATAAAGCTCTTGGATAATATGATGATTAATTATTCTGAATGGCACACTGAGAGAGCTCCACAAGGTAAGAAGGTAAATTATGTTGAAGAAACCTCCTCCTTAAGTGATAAGATTGATACTATTATGCCTATGCTTATTAGTGGAAAGGCTCATATTGATCCAAATAATGTTCCTTTAGCCTCTTTGGTTGCTCAAGAAGAGCAAGTTGATGAGAACTTCATTAGAAGTAATAATTTTAGCAACAATGCTTATGGTAATAATAATTATAGGCCATATCCTTCTAATAATGGTAATGCTTATGGAAATTCCTACAACAACAATAGAAGTGCACCCTCTGAACTTGAAGTCATGCTTAAGGATTTTATTAGTAAACAAACTGCTTTCAATAAAACTATTGAGGAAAAGCTTCGAAAAATTGATGATCTTGCTTCTAAAGTTGATAGCCTTGCCCCTAATGTTGAACTTCTTAAATTAAAGGTTATGCCTCATGATGTTAAATAAAGCAATACATTGAATTCCATTCAAGTTAGAATTGATGAAAATGTTAGGATGTTAGCTGAAATGCATGCTAGGTGGGAAAGAGAAGATGAAATTGCTAGAAATAATAGTATGACTAAGGTTTGTACCATTACCACCACTAGTGATGCTGAAGTTTCAAATGCTAGAAAACCTCCTACTATTAATGGTAAAATAACTGGTGTAGACAAAGTCCCCATTCCTTTTGCAACATTGCCTAAACCCACTGGAACTTTTTCTAATAAAAATGCTAGATTTTTTTGAAATATGGGAGACAATAGTTCTACTACATTGAATGATAATTTTGATTATGATCTTGATGGTTGCAATATTTCTGAAGTAATTATGTTCATGCAAAAGCTTGCTAGAAGTCCTAATGCTAGTGCTATGAATATGGCTTTTACAAAACATATCACAAATGCTATGATGAAAATTAAAGAAGAAAAATTGAAACATGAAGCTTCTATTCCTAGGAATTAGAAGATGGGTGGGAGCCCATCATTAATATGAAAGTGAATGATTTTGATTTCAAAGCTTTATGTGATCTTTGTCCTAGTGTCTCTATTATGCCTAGAAAAATTTATGATATGCTTGATTTACCACCATTGGAAGATTGTTATTTGGATGTTCATCTTAATGATAGTGCTAAAAAGAAACTCATGGGAGAATTAATGATGTTCTTATTATGGTTAACAATACCTTTGTCCTCGTTGATTTCTATGTTTTGGATGTTGAATGCAATGCTTCTTGTCCTATTATTTTGGGAAGATCTTTTCTTAGAACTGTTGGTGCCATTATTGATATGAAGAAAGGCACCATTAAATATCAATTCCCACTCAAGAAAGGTATAGAACACTTCCCTCTAAAAATAAAGAAGCTATCTTTTGAATCTCTTATTAGAACAAATTTTGATGTTGATGCTTCTTCATTCGAAAATACTTGATTCTTGCTTTCTATGCCTAGCTGAAAGACGTTGAAGAAAAGCACTCTTGGGAGATAACCCAATTTATTATAGTAAGTTTTTCCTTTTGTTTAGTCTTGGAAGTTATTGCCTAATTAATAACCTCTTCTTATACTTTTTTTGGTCTTTGTGCCAACAATAGCCTCTAATGAGAGGGAAGTAAGATTTAGGGAAGTTGCTGTCCCGAAACAGATTTCTATGCTTCGTTGTAAAAAATCGTGAAAAATCCCAGAACATCGTATTGATCTGCATTTTTTTGTGCGCATTCCCCTGGTATTACCCAACTTTTTTTAGTTTTGAACTTTTCGATTTGAGCAACAGAAGATTTTCCAAAAAGATCGGTCTTTACCTGCAGGTCTGTTTTGACAGATTTCTGCCATTATTTGCATTTGCCTCTTAAATCAATTTATTTTGAGTTCTTTTAATCACTTGAGATTTTAGAAGGAATTGCTACAGTATCTTATGTTTTAATGGATAATTTACTTGAGTTGAAAATAAACCCAAAGGCTTATTATCTTAAATACACTAATGTTGCTAATGAAGATTGTGTGAAGTTTTGTATGAAGGAAGTTTTCAAGTGTAGGGAGATAATGATGTGATGAGATGAAATATGGACAAAATCTCAACCTTCGGGATGCCACCCGTTTCACCCCAAGAAATATTCAATAGGTACAAGCGTCAAAGATTGGGGATGCCCAAGGAATCCCCTTATTCATCAACAAAAATCTCAGGTTTTCTTTCTAGATACTACATTTTTATTGCTTCATGCACTATGTGTCGTTCTTGGAGCGTCTTTGATTTTGTTTTTAGTTTTCTTTTGTTTTGTTTGCTGAAATAAGTTGGTTGGATCCCAGCACACTTCTTTTGGAGAAGTCACACCCCGTTCTTCATTGTTAGAACACTCTAGTTTTCACTTTTATTGTTTTGTGAGTGTTCTCCTTTGCTAGCACTGCGTTTAGCTTTAGTTTTCTTCTTCTTTTTTGCTTAGAACTTTTTAGTTATTCTTTGTAGTTATTAGAGACAAGCTCTCTGGTCTTTATTGATTATTATTTTTGTGAGTTGTTTCAAATAAGTTGATTGGTGTTGGAAAAGAGTAGAATGTTTCATGCTTATGGTGGTACCAAAAGAAGCTTGTTTTGACTATGACTTAGACTTTATTATGTCATGTTAGATGTTGTTTTTACCATATTCTTAGTGATTATTGATTGTAGCATGACTTGTTTCAAACAATTGATATTTCTTAATGTGCCATGAAAGAATCATGCGTTGTTTTAGCATACAAAAGCATAATATTGTGGTATTCTCCTTTGATGCTTTATTTGTGTTGACTTGGCACATGCTTATACCATGTTATGACTATGAACCAGTCACCTTAGCCTCTATGATCATTTAGTTTTTGACTTGTGATATCACTTTATGCTTTGATTAATAATGTTTTGTTGCTCTGCATGATTATGGCCATTATTGCTCGCTTAGTTGGTCGCTCCCAGTCTTTTGCTAGCCTCCACCTGTACTGAGTATGAGCTCTACTCGTGCATCCAACTCCCAAGAAACCAAGTTATTCCAAAGAGTCCACTATAAAATCCTATGCATGGTGTGTTACACCATTCCAAGTATATTCATGTTTTTATATATATTCCAAATTAAATTTTTGTTATGTGAAAATTAGTGATTAAAGCTCTCACGAACTTGAAGGCACATTTTATTTCTTGCACTTAATAAATCTGAACCATTGTGACTATCTTATGATGCTTATATGCTTGCAAATTGTAAGTTGGAAATTAGCAAAACCATGCTGTCATGGGGCACACTTTCAACATTGCACTTATTTATTCAGTTGATATCATGTTCTTTTTGTTTATGGATGTCGGCGGTGTGAAATAAGATGGGATCTTGCAAGTACATGAAGTATGTATATGTTTTAGATAAATGCATGGGCGGCTAGCCTAAGCCATGCCTAATCATGGTGGAAACTTGCAACAAAATTATAGTAGCAGTCTATGAAGCATCCAATAAAAAAACTCTGCAAATAGCAAATAAAAAGATCGCTGAGATGCACATTGTCTGTTGCCTTGTCATTTTGATATGGGATAGCTCCTGTGTCATGGTGCAAGGGGTACCCCGTTGGTGGTTCTCTATGATACACGTATACTTACAATGACAAGAACTTGCCTGGGACCAAAGTTGAGTAGCATGAGGTCTGGGTACTCGTACTCAATGGGATTTTCAATTTGTGATTTGTCAAGCATATAACTCATATTTTTCCTCACTTTAACCTTAATGACTTCAAGATGCTTATGATAGGGGCAATGAGAGCTCAAAACTAATAAGTACCATAAATTTTGGAAGATTTATAAAACCATTTAATCCCTACTTCCCTCTGTGAAGGGCCTTTCTTTTTTACTTTTTGTGGAGTCTCCATCTTATATCTTTATGCACCATCTAAGAGAGCATAGTTGTCATTCTGAGTTCAATGTGCATTGTCTGAAAACTTGTTGATTGATTCATAATTATGGTATTACTTGTTCTTAAATTATTTGTATCTAGTCACCCTTATGAACTTTGAAGGTGTCCTATGCATTTATGCTCTGCTAGTCCATGAAGGACAAGCTGAATACCACTCTTGTTATATTTTCTATATGTGAAACAAACAAATGTCTTTCAAAGCATTATTCATGATATTTTGTTTGTGTAGCCTTTCATGCTGCAACATAGTTGCTATGTCTTATTGTTAGAAATATATTTCATGCTTATGAGTACTTTGATTCCAGCTACTAATGCTTTGCAATACCTTTATCAAGATTGTGATGGTGCATGTCACCTCAAAAATTATTTTTTTATCACTTACCTACTCGAGGACGAGCAGGAGTTAAGCTTGAGGATGTTGATACGTTGCAAACGTATCTATAACTTTTGATGCTCCATGCTTGTTTTACACCAATTGCTTTATGTTTTGCTTTCACTTTGTGGCATTTTAATGCATTTTCTGGAACTAACCTATTAACAAGATGCCACAGAGCCAGTTCCATGTTTTCTGTTGTTTTTGGTTTCAGAAAAGCTAGTAAAGAAATATTCTCGGAATTGGACGAAACAAAAGCCAAAGTTCCTATTTTTCCTGAAACGACACGGAGTTCGAAGGAGAGATGAAGAGGCGCAGCAAGGCAGCCACACCAGGGGGCGCGTGGGCCCACCCTTGGTTGCGCCTGTCTATGGTGTGGGCCCCTCGAGCGTCCACTGACCTTGCCCCTTCGCCTATATATTGCCCCCAAGGAAAAAACCCTAAACACCCGATCAGAATTCCATGAAAAAGTCCGTAGCCGCCTGATGACCCACAAGTATAGGGGGTGTATCGTAGTACTTTTGATAAATAGGAGTGTCGATCCCAACAAGGAGCATAAGGTGTTGACTAGTGGTATGGAGCAGGAAATCTCTATAAATACTTAGCAAACGGATTTTTAGGGATTTTCTAATAAAGCAACAAAACAAAGTGCAATTAATAAATACAACGAGCAAACTCAACAAGTGGCCCAATCCTTTATTACCAAAGGACAAGCCGGTGGAAATACTTATAGGGACCAAACGTTCTCAAGGACACATGGGAATTCTGTCAAGTGCTTTCGCTTCAAATAGCTGAGTACCTTTATTTGGTGTTGTAAGTGTTGTGTGGGTGAACCTGTGCTAATGTACCGACCTTACTTGGACTAATACATACTTGTGATTAAACCCCCTGCAAGCATCCGCAACTATAGGAAAGAAATTAAGATATAAACCTAACCACAGCCTTAAACTCTGAGATCCTACACTCCCTTATGCAAAGGTGTCCTAACGGGGGTTCAGGTTTCTGTCACTACGTAAACCCCACATTTAGTAGCCAAATACACAATGCATTCCCCTAGGCCCATAAATGGTGAAGTATTATGTAGTCGACGTTCACATGACACCACTAGAATAATAGCACCACAACTTAAATACTAAACCATTGAATAATATCTCAACACAAATCCACTACTAACAACATGACTTCTCCCATGTCCTCAAGAACTAAACGAACTACTCAAGAGACATCATATGGATCAAGATCAAAGATGATATGGTGATGGATAACAATCTGAACATAAACAATAATCCAATGGTTCCACTCACAAGCATCAACTACAATAGTAATCAACACCAGGAAAGTTTCCCCTAAGAACTATGCAAGTATTCAACACGATTGTTACAGCGGGATGGAGTGGTTATGATGGTGCTGGTGGAGATGATGGTGTGGATGATGATGATCCCGATGAAGTCTAGCTTGACGATGGTGTTGATGGCGATGATGTCCCCTCTACGGGAAGGAAATTCCATGGCAGAAATATGTCTGCCGGAGAGCTCTTTCTCTCTCGGTGTTTTCCGCCTTGTAGAGGCGGCGGAAATCTTTCTATGGTTGCTCGCCTGGTATTAGGGTTCCGAGAGGAAGATATAGGCAAGAGGGCGGATTCGTAGGCTAACCAGGTGGGGCCCACCTGCCCTAGGCGTGGCCCAGTGGGGTGTGGGACCCTGTGGCCCAGCTACACCTCCCCTTCTGGCTTCCTTCATCTTCTGGGAAAATATAATTTTCCAATATTTTTCTGGTATTTTTCTGATCTTCGCGAAATTGCATCAAAACACCTCCTTTTCCATCAGAATCCTGACTCCGGCAGTTCATCATCCAAGAATCATCCAACATGCAAAAACAGAGGAAAAGACATAAGCAACACCTCATAATTAGACATATATCAATGAATAGAGGAAAATTATGATATGGGATGGTGATGCAAATTGGACGTATCTAGGATGGTGATGCAAATTGGACGTATCAACTCCCCCCAAGCTTAGACCTTCGCTTGTCCCCAAGCGAAAACTAAGCTCAGTAAACATGTCCACGGGTTTATGGAGTGAAGTGTCGATAAAAGAATACGGACAAGAAGCATCACACTTACCATTACACAACTCATAGAAGAAAGCAACTCACCATTATATAACTTAGCTTGCAACAAGTACAAGAGTCACAATAGAGATGCATAAAGATAAATCATAATTGGAATTGGCAAACTTTGTTCTTGGTCAGAGAACAGCTGGCAAACAGTTTCACAAAAAGCTTTTTGTAGAAGTCTTCAAAACAGGAGCACTCTTTGCTCATAAAGGTTTTTCACAATGAAGGCTTTCAAAGTAATACTCAATAGATAAGAGTTTTGTGCAAACAAGGAAGATAAAGAATATGATTGAATAAATCACCATATGAATGCTTGAAACACAACAACTCAAATGTTTGCTGGACATAGAGAGGAAGTAGGTTTACTAACTCAACTTAGAAATAGGAGATAAATCCCTTCATTAAGGGAAGCAGGGATTTCAAGTCATAAAGAGCTTCCAAAAGATTATGGTACTTACTATCTTTGAGCCCTCATTGCCCCTATCATAGGCATCTTGAGATGATTAAGGTTAAAGTGAACAAGGATGGAGTATATGCTTGACGAAATATAAGTTGGCAATCTCATGTCCCTTGAGTACGAGGGCCACACCTCATGCTACTCAACTTCAGTCACCTGTAAGTTCTTGTCATTGTAAGTACATGCGTATCATAGAGAACCGCCAATGGGGTACCCCTTGCACATGGTACATGAGCTATCCCATAACCAAAATGAAAAGGCAAGCAGACAATGAGCATCTCAGCGATCTTTTTATTTACTATTTGCAAAGATTTTTATTGAGTATGCTTCACAGATTGCTCATTATGGTGATGCTGCAAGTTTCTACCATGATTAGGCATGGCTTGGGCTAGCGTCTCAGGCGTTTCTCTAACACAAAATACATAAATCCATGGACTTACAAGTTCCCTTTTTATTTCACACCGGCGACATCCGCAAACAAAAGAGCATGATATCAACTGTGTACAATGTGCAGGTGCAATGTTGAAAGCATTCCCCGTGACAGCACGGTTCTGCTAATACCAACGTATAGATGCAAGCATATACAACTTCGATGACACAATGGTTCAATTATATTAGGGGCAAGAAAATAAGGTGTGCCATCAAGTTCGTGAGAGCTTTACTAACTAGTTTTCACATAACAAAATACTTTTTAATTAGAAAGATAGATGAAGCTTGAGCATTTGCTTGGAATAGCAATAATGCTAATAGGTAGATATGGTGGACACAAAAGGCACCGGTTTTGGTTCGGTATTGGAAACATGAGAAGTATGCCTTCTCAAAACAGGTTTTTGGCTAGCAAGGATGGGTAGCAAGCAAAAGAGTTGAAAGAAACAAGCAAACATACAAGTGATAAAGCCAAACATGCAATCTTCCTTGAAGACACAAAATATCTTAAATAAAGAATACTAAGCTTATGAGCCAATCAAGAAAGAAAATAAATGATACAAAATACCTGTAAGCTTTTTCTCTTTTCCTTTCAAACCTCAAAAAGTGTTGCTACTGACCAGATCTCGGTTTGCCAAAACCAATTTAGATTTACTTGATGCTCCCAAAGTGATGCCAATAATAATCAACAAGATCAATCATATAATAGAGATTGCAAACTAAAATAAGAAGTGCAAAAAGTAAAAGATGAGACTTCTCATTAATATTCCATAAAGGCACTCACACCAAGGGATACATAGATAATCAACTAAAGGAGAGATACTTCCACAAGCAAACCAACCTATAAGATAAATTCTCTACCAAAGATATGAATCCACTAAAAAGGTAAAAGATAAAAGATAATGATGGTGATACCGTGGCACTCCCCCAAGCTTGGAACAAGCCAAGGGGATGCCAAACCTGATGACGAATTACTCCTTCGGTGGTGGTATTCCCTTGATAAGTTCTTCAATAAGTTTCTTCAAATCCTCAAACTCGAAAATTAGAGTACAAATCAACTCCGAATTTTTCTCAATGCGGTTCATGATCATGTCGGACCGAGAATCCCAGTCCTTGTTATTCTTTCCCCACTCTTCCTTCTTAGAGTGTTCCTTCCCTGCATGGTTAGAACGAGGCATATCCCAAACCGAGGGCAAGTTCCCTTTGGGCACCTGTTGGTATTGATGCTCATGTATAAGAGTATGGAAGCGTCTCTTGGTACATGGAGGAGGTGACCGTGGAACGAAGATAAGACGTGGAGGTTTCCCTCCTGTAGACATCCGTGCTGTCCTCCTAATCTTGGTAAGGTTTGCCACCACTCCAATGCTTGCCACGGTAGCGCGAGTGTCCAGATGCTCGTCCTCCTCCATGTCTTCTTCATCCCCAACCAAAATATCCTCCTCCTTGGGTTTTGAGGATCATATTCGTCGGGCTTCTTGCCTTTATCGTTGGTGGATACCATGGTTCTCTAAACTTGAGAAGATTTCCTGACAGAAACAGATCGAAACGAAAACACGACGAGAACACGATGCACGAACCTCGGGGGGTCCGGGGGTTATATATTATGAAGTTTTGAAGCATAAGGAAGGTACTGTATGAAAACGAGGTGGAGATGAAGCTCGGGGGGCTCACACCTCCTCCAGGCGCGGCCAACTGGGGCTCACGCCTGGGGTGGGTGAGGCCACCCCGGACTCCATTTCCTCCTCTGTTTCGTCTCATAGCCTGCCTTATGTAATATAAAAATCAAAAATATAAAAAGATAGGGTTTTCACGAACCTTCTGTTTTCACCACTTTTACCTATTCAAAGATGGACTCTGCAGATCTTGGTGTTTGGTTTCTGATAAATTCTTCCGGAGTCACCATTTGAATAATATCAACATCTTCGTTATAAGAATCTCCGGAAATATAATGTTTTAGTCTTTGACCATTCACCACTTGTGTTGTGTCATCCTCCAAAGAAGATATTTTGATAGCACCTGAATGATATACTTCCTTAATAACAAAAGGTCCTTCCCATTTTGAGAGTAGTTTCCCTGCAAGAAATCTAAGACGAAACCTATACAAAAGAACTTTCTCACCAACATGGAACTCCCTTTTGAGAATTCTCCTATCATGCCATCTTTTTACCTTTTCCTTAAAGAGTCTAGCATTTTCATAAGCTTCACTTCTCTACTCATCTAAGGTACTCAAGCCAAGCAATCTTTTCTCACCAGCAAGTTTAAAATCTCCATTCAATTCTTTCCCTGCCCAATAAGCTCTGTGTTCTAATTCTAAGGGCAAGTGACAAGCTTTCCCATAGACCATTTTGTAAGGAGACATCCCCATCGGATTTTTATAAGCGGTTCTACAAGCCCATTGATACGCCCAATTTGCATCACCATTCTATATCATAATTTACCTCTATTCATTGATATTTGCCTTATTATGAGGTATTACTTATGGCTTTTTCTGTTTATGCATGTTGGATGATTCTTGGAGGATGTACTGCTGGAGTCTGGATTCTGATGGAAAAGAAGGCATTTTGGTGCAATTTCGCGAAGATCAGAAAAATACCAGAAAAATATGGAAACATATTATTTTATCTGAGGACGAAGGAAGCGAGGAAGGGCCATAGGGCCCACACCCCTAGGCGGGCCCACCTGAGGCCTCAGCTCTCTACTCGCCTATATCTTCCCTTTGGAATCCTAAGCCTCAGAGAGCAACCACTGATAGATTTCTGCCGCCTCTAGGGGCGGAAAACACCGAGAAAGAAATATCTCTCCGGTAGACAGATTTCTGTCGGGGGAATTCCTTCCCAGAGAGGGGAGACCGTCGCCATCAACACCATCATCAAGCTAGGCTTCATCAGGATCATCATCATAATCATCATCCACACCATCATCTCCACCAGCACCATCATCACCACTCCGTCTCGCTGTGATAATTGTGTTGGATATTGCTTTAGTTCTTAGGGGAAACTTTCCCGGTGTTAATTACTATTGTAGTTGATGCTTGTGAGTGGAACCATTGGATTATTGTTTATGTTCAGATTGTTATCCATTACCATATCATCTTTGATCTTGATCCATATGATGTCTTGTGAGTAGTTCGTTGTGTTCTTGAGGACATGGGAGAAGTCATGTTGTTAGTAGTGAATCTGTGATGAGTTATTATTCAATGGTTTAGTATTTAAGTTGTGGTTCTATTCTTCTAGTGGTGTCATGTGAACGTCGACTACATGACACTTCACCATTTATGGGACTAGGGGTATGCATTGTGTATTTGGCTACTAATCGTGGGGTTGCCGGAGTGACAGAAACATGAACCCCCGTTAGGACACCTTTGCACAAGGGAGTGTAAAATCTCAGAGTTTAAGGCTGTGGTTAGATTTATATCTTAATTACTTTCCTATAGTTACGGATGTTTGCAGGGGTTTAATCACAAGTATGTATTAGTCCTATGAAGGACGGTATGTTAGCACAGGTTCACCCACACAACACTTACAAACACCAAAGAAGAGTACTCAGCTATTTGAAGTGAAAGCACTTGACAGAATTCCCATGTGTCCTCGCGAAAGTTTGGTCCTTATAAGTATTTCCATCGGCTTGTACTTTGCTAATAAAGGATTGGGACACTTGATTCGTTTGTTTATTACTTTTGTTACTTGCTCTTTGTTTTGTTGCCTTGTCAGAAAACCACTAAAAATCCGTTTGCTAAGTATTCACAGGGATTTCCTGCTCCATACCACTGTTCAGCACCTTCTGCTCCTCATTGGGATCGACACTCCTATTTATCAAAAGTACTACGATACACCCCCCTATAATTGTGGGTTATCAAGACTATTTTCTAGCGCCGTTGCCGAGGAGTGAAGCGCTATTGAAGAGTGGAACTGGTAATGGAAAGTACTACTATGAATATTGCTTTTGTTACTGCTTGCTTTGTTTCCAATATGGATAACCCACTTGGTTTTCTATTTGGGAAAACTACTACCACTGCTAGGGTAGTAGATGAACCACCACCTGTTGAGATAGATCCTTTTAACATACCTACAAGTATTGTTGACCGTGTTATGGATAATTATTATTTTGGGGATGGACTGTCCATCCTGGTGATCACTTGCTTTTTATCCATGAATTATGCGGGTTGTTTAAGTGTGCAGGTATCACAACTGAACAGGTGAAGAAGAAGTTACTCTCCATATCCTTGAAAGGGAGAGCTGAAGAATGGTATAAGCTGTTGAAGAATGGACAATCCATGGAATGGGAGGAGATGACATCTCTCTTTTACTCTAAAATTTATCCTCCAAGTGAAATTCATAAGGATAGAAATCTTATATATAACTTTTGGCCTCTTGATTGAGAAAGTATAGCTCAAGCTTGGGGAGATTGAAGTTACTAATGCTTAAATGTCCTATTCATGAACTCCCTACCAATATTATTCTTAATAACTTTTATGCTAGGCTTTCTCTTCATGATAAAGATTTACTAGATGCTTCTTGTGCTGGATCATTCACACGTATGAAGGAAGAAACTAAATGGGATATCTTTGACAGTATTCAAGATAACACTGAAGCTTGGGAGAATGATAAAGGAAGAAAGTCAGGTATAAACTATGATTATGATTGCATTAAATCTTTTATGGGAACTGATGACTTCCGTGATATTAGTAATGAGTTTGTTCTTGGTCCTCAAGTTCTTGTGAAATGTTTTAATGCTTTTGCATTGAGATTCCCAAGAAAGAGTGGGACAAGTACCATGCTCCATATAAAGACATTGTTACCCATGTTCCTGCCGGTGAAGAGGTTTGCACTGTTGATCCTATTTTGCCTAAACCTTATGTTGAGAAGATCCCTTTTACCTCCAAGGTAAGGGAACATTCTATTTTAGATAATGTGGTTAGTAAAGGCGCAAATAAAACTGTAGGGTTTGATGATTTTAATGATATTGAGCTTGTGGTAGCTGTTGTGAAAGATCTTGTCACTAGAAATATAGAGGATGAGCATATTGTCTTCTGTGAAGACGCTACTAATATTGTTTATCATCCTAAGAAAGTTAGAAGAGCTAGTGTCCCTGGGCTTTCTGTTAAAATTGGTAGTCATAGCTATTATGGTTTATGTGATATTGGTGCTAGTTCTAGTGCTATTCCTTATGAGCTTTACAGGGAAATTATGCATGAGATTGGTCCTTGTGAGCTTGACGACATCGATGTGGTTATTCATCTTGCCAATAGAGAGCAAGTTTTCCACATTGGCATTGTAAGATATGTGGAGGTCCTTTGTGGTAAGAATTAATATCCTGCTGATTTTCTAGTACTTGGTAAGGAAGCTAGTAAAACCTATCCTATTATTTTTGGTAGACCCTTTCTAAATACTTTGTGGGGCTATCATAGATTGTAGGAAGGAAAAAGTTTTGACTAAGTTTGCTGGAGAATCTTATGAGTTTAATTTTTCCAAATTTTCCAAAACTCCTTATGAAAATGAACTGCCTAATGAGGATTTTAGGGTTGAACAACTTTCTGCTATTTCTCTTGCTCCTAACAATGCCTTGCAACAGTTTATGGAAGATCATGAAAGTGAAGTCTTCATGAAGGAAAGAAATGAGATTGACGAGGCTTTCCTTCGTCAGCCTGAGTTACTTAAACATAATCTACCTGTGGAAGACTTGGGTACCACACTACCACCTAAAGGGGATCCTGTTTTCGAGTAAACCTTTACCTGATGATCTTAAATATGCTTATCTTGATGATAAGAAAATATATCCTGTTATTACCAGTTCTAAACTTTCAGGAAAGGAAGAAGAAAGGTTATTGGAGATATTGAAGAAACACCGAGGAGCTATGGGCTATACTCTTGATGATTTAAAGGGGATTTATCCTACTATATGTCAGCATGCTATTAATATAGAGCCTGATGCAAAACCACTTGTTGAGCACCAACGCGGTCTAAATTCTAAGATGAAGGATGTGGTAAGAAATGAGGTATTAAAACTCCTTGATGCTGGTATTATATATCCTATTGCTGATAGTAAATGGGTTAGCCCTATTCATTGTGTTCCCAAGAAAGGGGAATAACTGTTGTGCCTAATGAGGATAATGAGCTTATACCCCAAAGAGTAGTGGTTGGGTATAAAATGTGCATTGATTTTAGAAAGATTAATAAAGTTACTAAAAAAGATCATTATCCTTTGCCCTTTATTGATCAAATGCTTGAGAGGTTGTCCAAAAAGACTCACTTTTGCTTCCTTGATGGTTATTCTGGGTTTTCTCAAATTGCTGTGAAAGCACAGGACCAAGAGAAAACTACTTTCACTTGTCCTTATGGTACTTATGCTTATAGGTGTATGCATTTTGGTTTATGTAATGCTCCTGCTACCTTTCAGAGATGTATGTCTGCTATCTTTCATGGTTTTTGTGAAGAAATTGTGGAGCTTTTTCATGGACGATTTTTCCATCTATGGAACTTCTTTTGATAACTGTTTGCACAACCTTGATAGAGTTTTGCAGAGATGTGAACAAACCAACCTTGTTCTTAATTGGGAGAAATGCCATTTCATGGTTAATGAAGGGATTGTTCTTGGACACAAGATCTCTGAAAGAGGCATTGAAGTTGACAGAGCCAAAATTGAAGCAATTGAGTAGATGCCTTGTCCTAGAGATATCAAAGGTATTCGTAGTATCCTCGGTCATGCTGGTTTCTATAGGAGGTTTATTAAGGATTTCTCCAAAATTTCAAAGCCCCTTACTAATCTTCTTCAAAAAAGATGTACCTTTTGTTTTTGATGATGATTGTAAGGAAGCTTTTGAAACTTTGAAAAAAAGCTTTGACAACTGCTCCTATAGTCCAACCACCTGATTGGAGTTTACCTTTTGAAATCATGTGTGATGCAAGTGATTTTGCTGTGGGTGCTGTCCTTGGACAACGTGTTGACAAGAAGTTGAATGTTATTCATTATGCTAGTAAGACTCTAGATGCTGCTCAAAAGAATTATGCTACGACTGAAAAGGAGTTCTTAGCTGTAATCTTTGCTTGTGCTAAGTTTAGGCCTTATATTCTTGACTCTAAGGTTACTATTCATACTGATCATGCTACTATTAAGTACCTTATGACAAAGAAGGACGCTAAGCCTAGGCTTATTAGGTGGGTGTTGCTTTGGCAAGAGTTTGATTTGCATATTGTGGATAGGAAAGGTGTTGATAATCCTATTGTTGATAATTTATCTCATTTGGAGAACATTTCTTTTGACCCATTGCCTGCTAATGATAGTTTTCCAAATGAGCAGTTAGCTACAATAAGTGTAAGTTCGCATGAGAGTCCTTGGTATGCTGATTATGCTAACTTTATTGTTTCCAAGTATTTGCCTCCAACCTTTACAGCTCAACAAAGAAGGAAATTCTTTTATGATCTAAGGCATTACTTCTGGGATAACCCACACTTATATAAAGGAGGAGTAGATGGTATTATGCGAAGATGTGTTCCAGAATTTGAACAACAAGAGATATTGAGAAAAATGCCATGGCAGTGCTTATGGAGGACATCATGTAGGGGATAGGACTACATAAAAGGTTTTACAATCTGGATTTTATTGGCCTACCCTTTTTAAAAATGCAAGGAAGTTTGTCTTATCATGTGATGAATGCCAACGAGTAGGTAACATCTCTAGACGCAATGAAATGCCTATGAATTATTATCTTGTTATTGAACCTTTTGATTGTTGGGGATTTGACATTATGGGGCCTTTTCCTCCTTCAAAGGGGTATACTCATATTCTTGTTGTTGTTGACTATGTTACAAAGTGGGTGGAAGCCATACCTACAAATAGTGCTGATGGTAAGACCTCGTTGAAAATGCTTAAAGATGTCATTTTTCCTAGGTTTGGTGTACCTAGATATCTCATGACTGATGGAGGCTCTCATTTTATTCATGGGGTTTTTAGAAAAACTCTCGCTAAGTACGATGTAAACCACAGAATTGCTTCAGCTTATCACCCCCAGACTAGTGGGCAAGTAGAACTTTCCAATAGGGAAATTAAATCTATCTTGCAGAAGACTATCAATAGGTCTAGAAAAAATTGGGCTAAAAAGTTGAATGACGCTTTGTGGGCTTATAGAACTTCTTATAAAAATCCTATGGGGATGCCTTCTTACAAAATGGTCTATGGGAAAGCTTGTCACTTGCCTTTAGAATTATAACACAAAGCTTATTGGCAGTGAAAGAGTTGAATAGAGATTTTAGACTTGCTGGTGATAAAAGACTGCTAGACTTAAGTAATCTGGATGAGTGGAGAGGTGAAACTTATGAAAATGCTAAGATCTTTAAGGAAAAAGTAAAAAGATGGCATGATAGGAGAATTCTAAAAAGGGAATTCCATGTTGGTGAGAAAGTTCTTTTGTATAGGTCTCATCTCAGATTTTTTGCAGGAAAACTACTCTCAAAATGGGAAGGACCTTTTATTATCAAGGAAGTATACCGCTCAGGTGCCATCAAAATCTCTTCTCTAAAGGATGACACAACACAGGTGGTTAATGGGCAAAGACTAAAACACTATATTTCTGGAGATTCTTATAATGAAGATGTTGATGTTATTTGAATGACGAGTCCCAAGAATTTATCAGAAACCAAACACCAGAGTATGCAGAGTTCGTCTTTGAATAGGTAAAAGTGGTGAAAACAGAAGGTTCGTGAAACTCTAATCTTTTTATATTTTTGATGTTTTTAATACATAAGGGAAGTTACGAGACGGAACTGAAGGGGAGACGGAGCCCGGGGTGGACACACCCACCCTAGGTGCG
The DNA here is from genome assembly GCA_023614405.1 of Avena insularis. NCBI lineage: Eukaryota > Viridiplantae > Streptophyta > Magnoliopsida > Poales > Poaceae > Avena > Avena insularis. The sequence goes on along the minus strand of CM042693.1, from coordinate 385,604,887 downwards.
GGCCCATCCTGGCCGCGCTTGAGGGGGTGTTCCCCCCTCTAACTCCGCCTCCGCCTCGTTTCCATGTCAAAACCTTCCTTATGCATTTAAACTTCGTAATATATAACCCCTCGGGTTTCCCGAGGTTCTTGCATCGAGTTCTCGTCGTGTTTTTGTTTCGATATGTTTCTGGCATGCAAATTTCTCAGTTTTGGAGCTACAGTGTCTTCCTCTAGATCACCCATGGAGGATTCCTCTGCGGATGCCCTCAACCCATACATGTATGAGTTGAAGATCCATCCCAAGTAGCTGATTCTCAGAGATGGGAAGGTACAGACGAAACAAGTTGAAGGCCCCAAGGGAGAAGGAAGTCTGGAAGACAGGATGGAAGCATTGGAGCGGGAGGTTTTCAGGTACAAGAAGATGGCGGAGCGCGAAGTGGATATTATTTACAAGATAAGTTCAGAACTCATCACCAAGCACGAGGGAGAAGTTGCTGAGCTCCGAGAAGAGATCTTCTCACTTCGTCAGACTACCAACCAATTGCAAGCGCAACTCTATGACATACAAAATCAAAACTATGAGTATGAGGCTAGATTTGATCGCATAAGCTCTGCTGCAAGTTTCAGGATTGTAGATACTAGGACACCCTTTTTGGATGGGGATTCTTTGCCATGGAAGCTTTACGATGACAAGAGAACACCACCACCGCCGAGGGAGTAATTCGTCATCAGGTCTGGCATCCCCTTGGCTTGTTCCAAGCTTGGGGGAGTGCCGCGGTATCACCACCACTATCATTCATATTTTACCTTTTTAGTGGATTCATATCTATGGTAGATAAGTTATCTTATAGTTTGGTTTTCATGTGGAAGTATCTCTCCTTTAGTTGGTTATCTATGTATCCCTTTGTGTGAGTGCCTTTATTGAATATTAATGAGAAGTCTCATCTTTTACTTTTTGCACTTCTTATTTTAGTTTGCAATTTCTATTTATGATGGATCTTGTTGATCAGTATTGGCACCACTTTGGGAGCATCAAGTGGATCTAAATTGGTTTTGGCAAACCGAGTTCTGGTCAGTAGCAACAAATTTTGAGGTTTAAAAGAAAAGGAGAAAGAAAGAGCTTACAGGTATTTGGTATCATTTGTTTTCTTTCTTGTTGACTCATAAGCTTAGTATTCTTTATTTAAGATCTTTTGTATTTTCAAGGAAGATTGCATGTTTGGCTTTATTACTTGTATGTTTGCTTGTTTCTTTCAAGTCTCTTGCTTGCTACCCAGCCTTGCTAGCCAAAAACCTGTTTTGAGAAGGCATACTTCTCATGTTTCCAAACTCCCTTTGAACCAAAAAATTTCCACTTGTGTCCACCATATCTACTTAGTAGATTTTGCTATTCCAAGCAAATTCTCAAGCTTCATCTACCTTCCGAATTAAAAAGTATTTTGTTATGTGAAAACTAGTTAGTAAAGCTCTCACGAACTTGATGGCACACTTTATTTTCTTGCCCTAATAAACTTGAACCATTGTGCACATCGAAGTTGTATATGCTTGCATCTATACATTGGAATTAACAGAACCGTGCTGTCACGGGTAACGTTTTCAACATTGCACTTGTAATTTGTACATCGTTGATATCATGTTCTTTTGTCTATGGATGTCAACGGTGTGAAATAAGAGGGGAACTTGTGAGTCCATGGAGTTTGTACTTTGTGTTAGAGAAACGCCTGGGCCGCTAGCCTAAGCCATGCCTAATCATGGTGGAAACTTACAACACCACCATAGTGAGCATTCTTTGAAGCATCCTCAATAAAAAACTATACACATAGTAAATAAAAAGATTGCTGAGGTGCTCACTGTCTGCTTGCCTTGTCATTTTGGTTATGGGAAAGCTCCTGTACCATGTGCAAGGGGTACCCCATTGGCGGTTCTCAATGATATGCAAGTACTTACAATGATAAGAACTTGCCTGGGCCCAAAGTTGATGTAGCATGAGGAGTGGCCCTCATATTCAAGGGACATGAGATTGCCAACTTATATTTCGTCAAGCATATACTCCATCTTTGTTCACTTTAACCTTAATCATCTCAAGATGCTTATGATAGGGGCAATGAGGGCTCAAAGCTAGTAAGTACCATAATCTTTTGGAAGCTCTTTATGACTTGTAATCCCTGCTTCCCTCTAAGAAGGGACCTTTCTTCCACTTCCAAGTTTGAGTCAGTAAACCTACTTCCTCTCTATATCCAGCAAGCATTTGAGTTGTTGTGTTTCAAGCATTCATATGGTGATTTATTCAATCATGTTCTTTATCTTCCTTGTTTGCACAAAACTCTTATCTATTGAGTATTACCTTTGAAAGCCTTCACTTGTGAAAAAACCTTTTTGAGCAAAGAGTGTTCCTGTTTTGAAACTTCTACAAAAAGCTTTTGTGAAACTGTTTGCCAGGTGTTCTCTGACCAAGAACAAGTTTGCCAATTCCAATTATGATTTATCTTTATGCATCTCTATTGTGACTGTTGTACTTGGTTGCAAGCTAAGTTATATAATGGTGAGTTGCTTTCTTCTATGAGTTGTGCAATGGTAAGTGTGATGCTTCTTGTTCGTATTCTTTTATCGACACTTCACTCCATAAACCTGTGGACATGTTTACTGAGCTCAGTATTCGCTTGGGGACAAGCGAAGTCTAAGCTTGGGGGAGTTGATACGCCCAACTTGCATCACCATTCTATATCATAATTTACCTCTATTCATTGATATTTGTCTTATGGGGTATTACTTATGGCTTTTTCTGTTTATGCATGTTGGATGATTCTTGGAGGATGGACTGCCAGAGTCTGGATTCTGATGGAAAATAAGGCATTTCGGTGCAATTTCGCGAAGATCAAAAAAATACCAGAAAAATATGGAAACATATTATTTTACCTGAGGACGTAGGAAGCCAGAAGGAGGAGCAAAGGGGGGCGCACACCTCCCTAGGTGCGGGCCCACCTAAGGCCGCGCCTAGGGCAGGTGGGCGCAGACAGATTTATGCCGGGGAAATTCCTTCCCAGAGAGGGGAGACCATCGCCATCAACACCATCATCAAGCTAGGCTTCATCGGGATCATCATCATCATCCACACCATCATCTCCACCAGCACCATCATCACCACTCCGTCTTGATGTAACAATTGTGTTGGATATTCCTTTAGTTCTTAGGGGAGACTTTCCCGGTGTTAATTACTATTGTAGTTGATGCTTGTGAGTGGAACCATTGGATTATTGTTTATGTTCAGATTGTTATCCATTACCATATCATCTTTGATCTTGATCCATATGATGTCTTGTGAGTAGTTCGTTGTGTTCTTGAGGACATGGGAGAAGTCATGTTGTTAGTAGTGAATCTGTGATGAGTTATTATTCAATGGTTTAGTATTTAAGTTGTGGTTCTATTCTTCTAGTGGTGTCATGTGAACATCGACTAAATGACACTTCAACATTTATGGGACTAGGGGGATGCATTGTGTATTGGGCTACTAATCGTGGGGTTGCCGGAGTGACAGAAACATGAACCCCCGTTAGGACACCTTTGCACAAGGGAGTGTAGGATCTCAGAGTTTAAGGCTGTGGTTAGATTTATATCTTAATTACTTTCCTGTAGTTATGGATGTTTGCAGGGGGTTTAATCACAAGTATGTATTAGTCCTAGGAAGGGCGGTATGTTAGCATAGGTTCACCCACACAAAACTTACAAACACCAAAGAAGAGTACTCAACTATTTGAAGCGAAAGCACTTGACAGAATTCCCATGTGTCCTCGAGAACGTTTGGTCCTTATAAGTATTTCCACCGGCTTGTCCTTTGATAAGAAAGGATTGGGCCACTTGCTCCGTTTGTTCGTTACTTTTGTTACTTGCTCTTTGTTTTGTTGCCTTGTCAGAAAACCACTAAAAATCTGTTTGCTAAGTATTCACAGGGATTTCCTGCTCCATACCTGTTATTCAAAGACCTTCCTTGTTGGGATCGACACTCCTATTTATCAAAAGTACTACGATACACCCCTATACTTGTGGGTTATCACCCATAAAGCGTCATTCAACTTTTTAGCCTAATTTTTCCTTGATCTATTAACAGTCTTCTGCAAGATGGATTTAATTTCCCTATTGGAAAGTTCACTTGCCCACTGGTTTGGGGGTGATAAGCTAAAGCAATTCTATGGTTAACATCATATTTAGCAAGATTTTTCCTAAAACCACCATGAATAAAATGAGAGCCTCCATCAGTCATGATATATCTAGGAACACCAAACCTAGGAAAAATAACATCTTTAAGCATTTTTAAAGAGGTCTTACCATCAGCACTATTTGTAGGTATGGCTTCTACCCACTTTGTAACATAGTCAACAACAACAAGAATATGAGTATACCCTTTTGAAGGAGGAAAGGGACCCATAAAGTCAAATCCCCAACAATCAAAAGGTTCAATAACAAGAGAATAATTCATAGGAATCTCATTGCATCTAGAAATGTTACCAACTCTTTGACATTCATCATAAGATAAGACAAACTTCCTTGCATCCTTGAAAAGCATAGGCCAATAAAATCCATATTGTAATACTTTTTGTGCAGTCCTATCCCCAGCATGATGTCCTCCATAAGCACTGTCGTGACATTTTCTCAATATCTCTTGTTGTACAAATTCTGGAACACATCTTTGCATAATACCATCTACTCCTTCTTTATATAAGTGTGGGTCATACCAAAAGTAATGTCTTAGATCATAAAAGAATTTTCTTCTTTGCTGGGATGTAAAGGTTGGAGGCAAATACTTGGAAACAATAAAGTTAGCATAATCAGCATACCAAGGACTCTCATGCGGACTTACTCTTATTGCAGCCAACTGCTCATTTGGAAAACTATCATTAACGAGCAAAGGGTCAAAAGAAATATTTTCCAAACGAGATAAATTTTCAGCAATAGAATTTTTAGCACCCTTCCTATCTACAATATGCATATCAAACTCTTGTAAAAGCAACATCCACCTAATAAGCCTAAGCTTAGCGTCCTTCTTTGTCATAAGGTACTTGATAGCAGCATGATCAGTATGAATAGTAACCTTTGAATCAACAATATAAGGCCTAAACTTATCACAAGCAAAGATTACAATTAAGAACTATTTTTCAGTAGTAGCATAATTCTTTTGAGTAGCATCTAGAGTCTTTCTAGCATAATGAATAACATTCAACTTCTTATCAACATGTTGCCCAAGGACAACACCCATAGCAAAATCACTAGCATCACACATAATTTCAAAAGGTAAACTCCAATCAGGTGGTTGAACAATAGGAGCAATAGTCAAAGCTTTCTTCAAAGTTTCAAAAGCTTCCTTACAATCATCATCAAAAACAAAAGGTACATCTTTTTGAAGAAGATTAGTAAGGGGATTTGAAATTTTGGAGAAATCTTTAATAAACCTCCTATAGAAACCAGCATGACCAAGGATACCACGAATACCTTTAATAACTCTAGGACAAGGCATCTTCTCAATTGCTTCAATATTGTCTATGTCAACTTCAACGCCTCTTTCAGAAATTTTGTGTCCAAGAACAATCCCTTCATTAACCATGAAATGGCATTTCTCCCAATTAAGAACAAGGTTGGTTTCTTCACATCTCTGCAAAACTTTATCAAGGTTGTGCAAATAGTTATCAAAATAAGTTCCATAGACAGAAAAATCGTCCATGAAAACCTCCACAATTTCTTCGCAATAACCATGAAAGATAGTAGACATACATCTCTGAAAGGTAGCAGAAGCATTACATAAACCAAAAGGCATACGCCTATAAGCATAAGTGTCATAAGGACAAGTGAAAGTGGTTTTCTCTTGGTCTTGCACTTTCACAACAATTTGAGAGAACCCATAATAACCATCAAGGAAACAAAAGTGTGTCTTTTTAGACAACCTCTCAAGCATTTGATCAATAAAGGGCAAAGGATAATGGTCTTTCTTAGTAACTTTATTAACCTTTCTAAAATCAATGCACATCCTATACCCAACCACTACTCTCTGGGGTATAAGCTCATTATTTTCATTAAGCACAACGGTAATTCCCCCTTTCTTTGGAACACAATGAACAAGGCTAACCCATTGACTATCAGCAATAGGGTAAATAATACCAGCATCAAGGAGTTTTAATACCTCATTTCTTACCACATCCTTCATCTTAGGATTTAAACGGCGTTGGTGCTCAATGATACGTCCAAAACGTATCTAATTTATCAAACACTTTGCTATTGTTTCTCCTCTAAACTTGTATGATTTGGATACAACTAACACGGACTGACGCTGTTTTCAGCAGAATTACCTTGGTGTCTAGTTTTTGTGCAGAAAATCAACTATCAGGAAAAATCCTGGAAAATATGCCAAAAATTATATTTCACCAAAAGATCCACGGAGCCAGAAATGAGACGGAGAAGGGGACTGGGGGGCCCACACCCATGCCAGGCGCGGGCCCACCACTAGACGCGCCTGGGGGGGTGCAGGCACCCCCTCGGCCTCCCTCTGCGCCTATAAGTTGCGTTTCGACCTAAAAACCGAGGGGGGTTCGATAGTTTTTTAGAAAGAGTTCCGCTACGCCGCCGCCACCAGAAACCAAGATTCGGATCTAGAAACTCTGTTCTGGCACCCTGCCAAGACGGGGAATTTGGAGAGGATCATCGCCATCGTCATCACCAACGCATCTCCATCAACCACCGATGTTTCCCTCATCCATGAGTGAGTAATCCCCCGCTGTAGGCTTGGGGATGGTAGGGATTGGATGAGCTCTATCATGTAATCGAATATGATTGTTAGGGCATAGTGCCTAGTATCTCTATTAGTGCTATTTGACTTTGTTGCAACTTGTTGTGCTTAATGCTTGTCACTAGGGCCCGAGTGCCATGATCTCAGATCTGAACTTATTATTGAATCATTATGATAGTATTGTTTGTGATGTTATGTGCAAGTTGTGTACACATATCATTGTCCGGATCCAAAGGCCCCAAAGTGACAATAATTGGGACAACCGGAAGGGATGGATGTGGTGTGAGGATCACATGTGTTCACGGAGTGTTAATGCTTTGCTTCGGTGCTCTATTAAAAGGAGCATCTTAATTGCCAGTAGTTCCCTAGAGGCCCCGCTGCCACGGGTTGGCTGGACAGAAGATGTTGTGCAAGTTCTCATTGCGAGCATGTATGACTATATTTGGAGCACATGCCTAGGATTGTTTAGTACTTGGATGCTTGTTATTATTTATCTGCAATGCCCTAGATCTTGAAGTTACATGTTTAGACTCGTCCATGCAACGCCCGTCCATCCATCCCTATGCCTACCGCACTCGAATCCCACTGTTTACTGTTACTGTTATTGTTGCTCCTATTTCACTGTTAACTATTGCTTTGCTGTTGCTACTACAAACTATTGCTACTAATAAACTTCTGTGAGCAAGAACTATTTCTAGGTGCAGCTGAACTGATAACTCGGTTGTTAAGGCTTGCAAGTATTCTTTGGCTCTCCTTCTGTCGAATCAATAAATTGGGTAATACTACCCACAAAGACTATTGCGATCCCCTACACTTGTGGGTCATCAAGACTATTTTCTGGCGCCTTTGCCGGGGAGCATAGCTTTATTTGTAAGTTCACTTGGATCTATTATTGTTCACTATTACTCCTTTCATCATGGGGAAGACTCGTGATGGAAAGTTCCCTATTTTACCATCCACTACAAGAAGAGGTACAGTCCTAAACACCTCTGCTGCTCTTGATTCACCGTCTGTTATAAGTAAGATTGTTACACCACCACCACATACACATGCTACACACACTGTTACTACTGCTGAGTATGAAACTGCTTTTGATACTCATGATGTTACTTCTACTGTGCTTGATGCGAGTGGTTCATTAGGTCCTTTTCTAGATGCTACTATGGCTAGTCTAGAAAATATCGAAACTCCTAGTGAAGACATTGTTACACCTGTTAGCTCACCTGCTAGTGAGAGTTATGATATTAATGATGGTTACATTGAGTTCACTAATGAATTTGTTGAAGAGTGCCGAAACACACATGGTACTAGTGCTATTAAGAGTCTCCTTGTTAGACGCACCATTATTCCTAAGTTGTCCTCTGATCCTAAGTTTGTCATTCTCCCATAAACATTAAAGATAAAGATTATGATTTCTCTTATTTAGATATTGTTGAGAAAGAACCTTTCCGTGGGACTGAAAATGAGAGTGTTGGGGCTCATATGAATGAGCTTTCTACTATGAGTGCATTATTCTCTGATGATTTTAAGATGAGCAAGTACTTTGTTGATAACATCTTCCCCTTTTCACTAAAAGGAGAAGCTAGGGCTTGGTTTAATAGATTACCTCATGGTTCCATTGATAGCCCTGATTTCTTGATTGCTTCTTTCTTCCAGAAATATTTTCCTCCCAGTGCTAGACATGCTGCTTTGCAGAGAATTTTTGATTTTAAATAGGGAGAAGAAGAGAAATTGTCTGAGTCATGGACAAGGTTCTGTGCCTTGATTCATGCATATCCTAGATGTCCATTACCTAAGAATGAGCTTCTTGATATTTATTATAATGGACTAACTGATGATTCTAGGACCTACCTATATAGCTTTGCTGATTGTGTTTTCAGGAAAAGAACTCCTACAGATGCTGAAGAATTAATGGCTAAGATAAGCAAGAATTATGATGATTGGACTTCAACTGAGCTAAATACACCTGAGCCTATTACTCCTAAACCAGATGTTCCTGAACCAATTCCAACACCAACACCAAAGAAGAGAGGAATTATTGCATTAAATGATGAAGTGATGAAGGAAGCTAAGAGGTGTCTAAAGGAGAAAGGTATTAGAGCTGAAGATGTGAAGAATCTACCTCCTATAGAAGAATTATGTAAGGTAATTCCCCACTCATCTACTATTGAGGTACACTCTCTCCAACACTTTGATGAAGGTGATATTCCCTATAGTAAGCCTCCTGATCAATGCTTAGAGGAACTTGACATTTTTATTGTTAAACAAGGTCATTTTAATAAACAAGTTCAGAATCATTTATTGGAAAACTCTAGAGCTATCAATGAGTTGAAATATATTATGGAAAGAACTTCAAATGATATTAAAATGCTTTGTAAACACTTTCAAATGGTTCAAACCCAACTTGATCAACTTGCTAAGGTACAAAAGGATATGCTAGTTAATGCTTCAGGAGATAAACATGCTTATGGAATTAGAACTAGGAGTGGTATAACTACTCAATATCCTTTATATCCTGAAGGACACCCCAAAAGAATTGAGCAGGATTCTCAACAAGGTGAGAGTAGTGGTAGTCGTCGTAAGAGAAAGAAAAAGAAACATTGCATAGTTGAGGAACCACTTGAACCTGTTGTAGATCCTAATAGTATATATGTCTCTGATGCTGAAACTGAGAGTGGTAATGATAAAAATGATGCTCCTGATAATGAAGGAAAAGGAGAGGAAGAACCTGAGAAGCACACTAAGAACACTAGGTACACTAAGGAAGATTTGATTGCTAATAAACATGGTAAAGAGAGAGAACCTTGGGTTCAAAAACCTATGCCTTTTCCAGGTAAGAAACACAAGTCAAAGGAGGAAGAACACTACAACAAGTTTTGTGAGTGGATGAAACCTTTATTTTTGCAAATTCCTTTGACTAATGCTATTAAGTTGCCTCCTTATTCAAAGTATATGAAGGATTGTCTCTAATAAAAGGAAGATTCCTAATGAGGAGATTTCGACTTTGCTTTCTAATTACTCCTTCAATGGTAAGGTTCCAAAGAAACTTGGTGATCCAGGTATACCAACTATTCCTTGCTCTATTAAGAATAATTATATTAGAACTGCTTTATGTGATTCGGGAGCCGGAGTTAGTGTTATGCCTTTTTCTCTCTACAAAAGGCCCCAGCTAGAAAAGTTGATACCGACTGATATATCTTTGCAAATGGCCGATAAGTCAACTACTATTCTTGTTGGTATATGTGAGGATGTTCCTGTTCAAGTAGCTCATAATTGCATAATTGGTAGATTGTATCTTGAGTATTTTGCTGCTATAGGTGTACGGTTGTTTGAGCTTGCATGCTTGTTCTATGCTTAGAATCTTTATTTTGATGCATGTGTAATCCTCTAGCAAGTTCCTATAGTGGGTTCTCATCATTTATCAACTTAGAAATCACTTGTTTTGATGGTTGTCTAAAAATTTCAGCAAGGAAGATGAGTGCTTATCCACTGAACCAATATGACTTGATGGTGCATGAGCCAATGAAGGTTCATCGTGAGGTGGTAGTTTTTCCTTCCATATATCCATGCCATGAATTTATGAGAGCTGCGGGAATCCTCCAAGATTTCCAAACTATGGTTACAAATGCAGGGTTGGAACACTTTGTTGAAGGTGAACCATTCCAATATGTTAAGCTAACCATGGATTTTGTGCAGGACTTCCGGTTCACTTGGTCTACTTCTAATCCCATGGTCCATTATAAAATATATAATATATCTGTCGACCTGCCTTTTGTTGATTTTTGTGCAGCAATTAGAGTACCTCGGTGGGGATCTTGTGAGAAAATCAAGGAAAGGCCCAAGTCACTTATTGATTTGTATGCTGAGATTTGCCAAGGTTTCAACTTCTCAAAGGAAAGTGGTAAAATTCGGAACATTTAGCTCCCAGCTATTAGATACTTTGCCTATTTCATTACCAAGTGTGTTCCTGCTAGAAAGTTGTCTTCTTTTGATCTAGCTTTTATCGCAGCTGCTTTGAGTAGGAATAGATCTTATAGCATGGGTGCTATGATAGCTCACCGTCTCACCACCAACCATGAGAAGGGTGGAATTTGTGGAGGTCTCGGTGCTTCTAGGTTGCTAGCTTTCCATGGTTTAGAGCCTCACTTTTCAGATTATCGTTTTCCCATAGAGAGGCTTGATATTGAATCCATGATTCATCATGGTTTTGTTTCCTTGGGGGGTAATGTAAGAAGTTTACCGTATGAATTGTCTTTTGCCCAGCAAGGACAGAGAAAGGGTAGGAGTGAGAAAATAGTTTATTTGCATGCACCTGATTTGTTTAATTTTGATAACAAGCAAGGATGGTCACTCACGGAGGAAGAGTTTGACACTTATGTGGCGGAGCTCCCCCAGCAAGAGGAGAATGTTGAAGAGGATGCCGAAGACGATTCGGTTCAGCCCTCCAACTTGGGAGAGTCTTCATACCAGCAGCCCTAATTTGATTGGGGCGCGTCTTCTTCTTCATCGCAGGCGCCTGACTATGATCATTCCTATGATGACCCACTAGCTTGGAGTTACTACCCATGCTATTGAGCCCCACTTAGGCCAAAAGCCTAAGCTTGGGGGGAGGTATGCCGACATCGCACTCATATATATATTATGTTCAGTCGGTTCTTTGTATATCCATTGTTTTCGCTTTCTTTTTGGTTCTTCTTGTTTCTTTCTCAAAAACACAAAAATACCAAAAATATTTTCGTTGTTTCTCTTGGTTTGTTTCTTTGCTTTTTGGTTTTGGTTTGCCTTAAAAGAAAAATCCAAAAAGATTTTGCTTTGTTTGCTTCTTTTGCTTTGTCTGCCTCTTGTTTGGTTTTTCTTTGTTTGCTTGTTGCTAAAAAAATCAAAAACACCAAAAATATCTGTTGTTCTTCTGTGGTTTTGTGAGTTCTTTGCAGGGTTCAGCCGTTCTCAGTGGATTTTGGTTTCATGTTATCATTCAAGTCACACAAGTGAAGAGCAATAATGAAGATTAAGACAACTCGAGGAGTGGTAAGAGGCTGGTAACGAACTCTATTTGTTTCATTTTTGTACATATACTCATCATTGTGAGCTTTCTTAGCCTGTTTGTGTAAGGTGTATGTCATTATGGATGCTTAGTAGTTCTTGCTTGTCTATGATTAGCTCCAGCTTGCTAATAGTTTGTAGCATGACATGTGAATGTTTGCTTGCATTGTTTTATTCATACCTTGGTATGATATTGTGGTATCCTCCTCTAACTGTTCATGTGAATCGACTTGGCACATGCTCACGCATGCATATGACTAATCAATAGTCAGTAAGCCTCGCTGATTTATTTTTCCTCGGAGTTCTTGTATCACTTTCATGCCATAATTAGTCATGTTTTGTTGCAAGCATGATTATGACAGCTATTGCTCTCTCGTTTGTCGCTCCCTCTCTACTGCTAGCCTTCACTTGCACTGAGAATGAGCTCTACTTGTGCTTCCAACTCCCCAAAACCATTATTTCCAGTTGTGTCCACTATACCTACCTATTAGCATCATTTGCTACTTCAGTGCATATTCTATATGTCGTGTTTTCTTCCAAAATAAAATGTTTGTCTGTTTTGAGAAAGTTAGTTAGTAAAGCTCTCACGAACATGATGGCACACTTTATTATGTGCACTTAATAATTCTGAACCATTGTGACTAGTCCATGAAATTTATATGCTTGCAAATCATATGCTAGGAGTCAGCAAAACCGTGTTGTCACGGGGTACGCTTTCAACACCTTTTAGATATATATATCTAGTTGATACTTTGCTCTTTTGTTTGCGGATGTCGATGATGTGAAATGAAAGGGGGACTTGTGATTCCATGGAGTTTGTATTCTGTGTTAGAGAAATGCCTGGGCCGCTAGCCTAAGCCATGCTTAATCATGGTGGAAACTTGCAGCATCACCATAGTGAGCTATCTATGAAGCATCCTCAATAAAAACTATGCATATAGTAAATAAAAAGATTGCTGAGATGCTCATTGTCTGCTTGCCTTGTCATTTTGGGTATGGGAAAGCTCCTGTACCATGTGCAAGGGGTACCCCGTTAGCGGTTCTCAATGATATGCAAATACTTAGAATGACAAGAACTTGCCTGGACCCAAAATTGAGTAGCATGCGGAGTGGCCCTCACACTCAAGGGACTTGGGATATCCAGTCTATGGTCTGTCAAGCATATAATTCAGAGTGGACCTCACTTTCACCTTAACCATATGAATATGCCTATGATAGGGGCAATGAGAGCTCAAAGCTAATGAGTACCTTCCTTTCAGCATTTGGAAGCCTTTCAAACCTTTCAAAACCGTTTTCACAACCTTGTTGATGTTGGAGATATTCCCAAGAGGCAATAATAAAGTAGGTTATTGTCATATCTTCATACTTATGATAAATGTTTACATACCATGCTATAATTGTATTAAAAGGAAACATTAATACTTGTGTGATTTGTAAGCATAAAAGAGTCCCTAGTAAAGCCTCTTGTTAAACTAGCTTGTTGGTTAATGTATGATCATGGTTTCCTGATCATGAACATAGAGATGTTATTAACAACAGGGTCATATCATTAGGAGAATGATGTGATGGACATACTCCTATAGTTAAGTGTAGCATAAAGATCAAGTCATTTAAAATAGTTCATTTGCTATAAGCTTTCTGATACATAGTAACCTCATTCCTTCGACCATGAGATCATGTTAATCACCATCACCAGAAGGATGCTTTGATGACATCAAACACCGCACCGTGACTTGGTGGCTATAAAGGTGGCATTGAGTGTTCAGAAAGTATGGGTTGAGGCTCATGGATCAAGAGTGGGATTTGTCCATCCATATGACGGATAGATATACTCTGGGCCCTCTCGGTGGAATGTCATCCAATTAGCTTGCAAGCATGTGACTGGCTCACAAGGGATCACATACCAAGGGAACGATAAAAGAGTACTTATCAGTAACGAGGTTGAACTAGGTATGCAGAGATACCGACGATCAAAACCTCGGATAAGTAAACTATCGTGAGATAAAGGGAAATTGGTATCGTATGTAAGTGGTTCATTCGATCGCAAAGTAATCGTAGAAATATGTGGGAGCCATATGAATTTCCAGATTCCTCTATTGGTTATTGATCGGAGAAGTGTCTCGGTCATGTCCGCATAATTCACGAACCGTAGGGAGACACACTTAAGGATTCGATGTTGTTGAGTAGTTATGGAATGATTAGTAAGAGACCGAATATTGTTCAGAGTCTTGGATGGGATCCGGGATATCACGTGGAGATCCGGAATGGTCTAGAGAATAAGATTCATATAAGGAAAGTCCTATTTCGGAGTTCGGGAAAGTTTCCGATGATTTCATCGGAGAGGTTCTAGAAGGGTCTAGAAGGTTCACCGGTCCGAAAGGAGAATGGTCCATGAATGTGTCATGGGTAAGTGGAATGATTGAATCATGTCAAAGGTCACTTGGTGTTAGCATATGCAAGAGAGAAATAAATCTCTAAATTGAAAGTCAAACGGGAAGTTTGAAAAGTCAAACTGGAACAATAGTTTCCTAGTGGGAGAAGAAACAAGTCCTTCTCTCAATCCAACTTGGGTTTGGGTTTGGATTCAAACCCACCCCTCCCAAGGCTGCCCCTCCCTCTCATAAATATAGGGGGGGCTTCCCCAAAAACACAATTTCCAAGCCCTCTCCACGAGCCGCGCCGACACCTCCTCCTCCTCCCGGATCTCTAAACCCTAGTTTTCTAGGAAACCCTAATCCACCATACTCGCTTTGGCTTAAGGCGAAGCCATGCGAGATCTCCCCTCTACTTCCGGTACCACGCCGGCGTGCTGCCGGAATCACGAGGAGAGTGCTACAACCTCCGCTGCCTGCTGGAACAAGGGAGAGGAAGGTCTTCATCGAAAATCAACGTGACCGATCTGAAGCGCTGCCGGAACGCAGCCCCGGAAGGATCGTCTACGCGATCTTGAGATCGGCAAGTGTACGAGTACATCACCCATGAGAATCTGCTCTCGTTAACCGCTTTGGAATCTTTGAGGGTGAGTTCCTCTATCGACTCGTTGCTACAATCTAGTAGATAGATCTTGGCTTGTTTGTGTGCATGCGGTAGAATTTTTTTGTTTTCCATGCTACGAACCCCTACAGTGGTATCAGAGCCGTGTCTATATGTAGATCTGTTGCACGAGTAGAACACAATGGTCATTGTGGGTGTTGATGCTTTTGTTGTCGATTGCTTCTTGTGTACTTTGCATCTTGCGGGATGGTGGGATGAAGCCCGGCTAACCTTACATGACATCGTTCATGAGACTTGCTCCACGCTTGACATGCAACTTGTATTGCATAAGTGGCTTTATGGGTGCTGCTTTCTCCCAACATAGTTAAGATTCAATTTACAACGGGTGATTGACAATACTAGTATCAATGTTGTGGTTCTTGTTCGTAAGTTAGAACGACACTTATTGAAAGCCCCAAACCACGTAAAATATGCAAAGAAAATTAGAGGCGTCTAACTTTGTTTTGCGGTGTCTTGTGATGTGATATGGCCATGATTGTGATTATATTTGATGTATGCAATGTTCCTTATTGTAAGTTGGCAACCGATAGGAGCCATATGGTTGTCTTTAAATTCTGTTAAGACCCGCGTGTCTATTCAAAGTAGTTGTAATAGTTGAAGATGGTGGAAGACAACCATGGAGCAGCATCATTGACCTTGATGCAATACCGGTGATGATGGAGATCATGTTCGTGCTTGAAGATGGAGATCGGAAGCACAAAGAAGAAAGGCCATATCATATCACATATTATGAATTGCATGTGATGTTAATCCTTTTATGCATATTGTATTGCTTAGTTTACGACGGTAGCATTATAAGATGATCCCTCAAGCACACAATTTCAAGTTTTAAAGTGTTCATCCTTAGTAAGCACCGTTGCTAAAGCTCGTTGTTTCGAAGCACCACGTGATGATCGGGTGTGTTAGATTCTGCGAGTGTATATAACGTGAGCAAGCCAGATTTGCTCATGCGGAAGCTAAGGTTTGATCTTGGCGAGCCTAGCATGTATAGACATGGTCTCAGAACACGGATCACCGAAAGGTAAAGCATGAGTCATATAGTAGATATGATGAACATGTTGATTGTTCGCCATTGAAGCTACATCAACTCTCGTGATGATCGGTTTTGATGTGGTGGATTTGGTTCGTGTGATCACTAAAAAAATGTGAGGGATATTGTTTTGAGTGGGAGTTCAACGGCAATATGATTAAAAGTTGAACACTATTTATCATAAATTAAATCAAAGTGAATTTGCATAGTTGTTGTAGTCATTGGCATCCGTTTACCACCTTGCGCTTAGTTTTAATTGAGATGATAGAACTATAGAATTCTGGTTAGTTACTTTACGAACTGGTATCGTATTGTTTTGAAGTGTTAATCTAAAGTTTAAAAGTCCTATTGCAAACTTTCAGTAAAGTTCCGGTTACTCCATGAAGTTTAATAATTGGTATTAAAACAAGAGTGACAATTCCAAGTGTTAGTGTATAAGTATCATGTTTGTCTCCATGATTCTTGATATTCAAAGGATTGTCTTAATATCAAGGTTATCTAGGATCTGAAAGAGTTGTTTCAAAAACCATGATGTGTGGAAGATATTGTGATATCTGAAACGAAGTTTTGGTTGCAACATGACAGAGTATAATATGGCAAAAGTCATGTTCTCATATTTGATGAGAATTTGCAAAGGGTTGGAGACACTAATTGTCCTAATCCACCAAAAGGTTTTGGATAGCAACATTATACTCGCGATTCATCTTTATAAGCTAAAAGTAGCTTGCTCGTGAATAATTCCATGATAAGGGTGAATATTTGATGTAGGTAAAATATTTACCACACCAAGAGATTACTAAAGAATGGAATTTGAAAGCACACCAAACATTTGATGATGGTGATCTACTTCAAAGTGCAAGTCCAAAGACATTGGCATTTAATTATACACGCTTTGGACTATGTGTCATATGTATGACTCCACTATTGATGTTGATAGATTCTTTCAAACAGAAAAGGAAATACTAAAAGAGAATCTCATAAATATATGGCAGAAAAGAAAAGACTAGAATTGTTCAGTTTAAGTATATAGATGATATACATGTTATGGCTATATTCTTTGCTTATTAAACAATGTGGTTCTTAAGTATTTGATACTGAATTTGTTGGTGTGAATCGTCATACGAAACAACACAATTCATGAACTACAATGGCCTAAGTAACTAGCAAAAGAATATGTGATGATGTTCATCGAGAGCAAATAAAGGGTTATTGTGCTGCTTGTTAAACATCAAAGCTTGCCTTCAAGATTTGTTTTATCAGGTATTATGAGAACAAAAGGGTTGTTCAAATAATTGTCGTAATCCATAAAAGATGGATGATTCACAAATCTAGTTGGAGAAATCACATCCATAAAACTAGTGCTAAAAATTTCGAAAGACAAATTGATTGAAAGATCACTTAGGAAGTGACATCGCCGTTTAAATTATATTGGAAAGAAAACATGAAGAAACTCCATGTGGATGGAATTTTGGAGTCTTTTGATTTTTGATCAAATGACGCTTGTGAAACTTTCCTAGAGATAATTAAAACTTCGTTCATAGGCCAAAAGGGAACGAATGACTAGCTTATTGGAACTTGTACATATTGTTGTACGAAGTCCATTATGTGTAGTCAAGAGCGATGGATTTCAACTTCATATGCTTTCTCCAAAAATTTGAGTGAATATATGAATATTTACTTAATAAGGATGAAGTATGAAACATTTGAAAAGTTCAAAGACTTTCAAGATGAAGTGCAAGATCATTGTAACAAGAATATAAATAGTTTATGATAACATCATAAAGGAAGATACTTGAGTTACAATTTTAGCATAATACCTAAGATTTAAGGAATCGTTCCGTGGATTTGCATGTCCCGAAACACCATAAGAGTATGGAGCGTTCGAGATATGTAATTAAACCTTGTTTGACATGGTAAGATCAAAGGTGTAAATCATAAAACTGCCATTATATTTTAAAGATTAAAAGCTATAGAGACTACCATTTTTCCACTGAAAAGAGCTCCATCATAATCCGTTGAAATGACACCATATAAAGTTATGGTTTGGGATAAAACCCAAGTTGTCCTTTCTTAAACATTGGTATGCTATGCATAAGAAAGATGTTTGCAACCAAAGTCGGATGAACCTGTCTTTGTATGTTATTTCGAATAACTGTTAAGTAATCCTCCATAACATCGGAGACAAAAGTGTTTGTCACTTAGAACGTCAAGTTTCTTTGAGAAGGAATTTTTCGTGAAAAGATAAGTGGGAGGACAATAGAACTTTGATGAGGTTAAAAGAACCTTAGTTATATGTGCAAAGTTGCGCAGCGCCGAAAAGTGTTCCGGAGGCAACAACAATGCTCATGGCTCACGTGCCTCAAAAGTTGTGGTTACGAAGGTCAAAGTTTCTATTGAACCAAGTAGGTCGAGTAAGCAATCAAATACCAAGATTTGAGGGTTGAATCATTATTTGAGAATAATGAACGTACTACATGCAAAGAAGCGATGATGGGCCCTGACTCCGTAAAATGGCTTGAAGCCATAAAATCCGTGATAGTTCCATACACGAGAAATCAAGTTTTGAACTTGAAGGACCCTCGAGAAAGGTGTAAGACCTTACAGTTGTGTTTGGATCTATAAAGAAATAGACATGGATGTTTCGCATCTATGAAATGGTCGACATGTTGGGAAAGAGTTCACAACAATGTTCAAAGGTTGACTATGACAAGATTTGATCTTTCATAGCGATATTTAGTCTAGACGGATTAATGTAGCAACCACTACATATAATTTTGTTATGTGGTAGTTGAATAAACAAAACTTGTTCTTCTAATAGAACTGTTACCTAGGACATGTGCATCACGGTCCATAGGGTTTTGTTAATTCAAAGGATGCTAAAAGCATATGCAAACTTCAATGGTTGAAGTGAGCATCGTGGAGTTGGAATCTTCACTATGATGAAACTGTTAAAAGAGTTTAATTTCATCAGAGACAATGAAGATGCTTGCATTTGCAAGAAATTAAGTGGGAGCGCTAAGACATGTTTCTAATACATTATGTGGAAGACATATTGTTGATTAAAAAATGATGTATCTTTTATTAACACATATTAAGAATTTCATCCCGATGAAAGACTTAGGCAAAACCCAAATATTTGGCATCAATAGACGCTAATATGGTTGTGCCGAAAGTACATAGATGATGTATTGAATAAGTTCAATATAGAAAATACAAGAAAGGTTCTTGTCGCACAGAAAGGATTGAATGAGTTCAATATTGATGATATATTCAAGTGTATTGACACTTGGTAAGTGAAACAAAGATTCAAGTATAGATTGATACTTGATGTATGAAATCACAAAGAGTATTTATATCAATCATACTGTGATATGTACAAATCCAGATATGTCCTATGCTCTAAATGTTATGAGCATATATCAGAATGATTCATAAGATAATCATTGGACGATAGTAAAAATATTCTTATGATCTTGTAAAAGAACTAAGAATATATTATTTTTTAGAAATGACAAATAGATGGTTAGTTCATTGTAAATGAATTACTTTGATACTAGTTTTGTCACAAAGTACAAATTAAGTTTATCTCAATCTAAACTAACGGTGGCACAATATGATGGAAAGTAAGTTCCATAATGAATTTGGATGAATTCCAAAGTTAAGACATTGTGACAGATACTACAACAAAAGGATGAGTATATGACTGCTATTATAGAAGCTAAAGAGGGCATTTGTGTCAAGTAGTTTGTTATCAAACTAGGTGTACTTCACAGCGGGATAATACTATGAAGATATATTGTACGACAATATTATCAACATGTTTTAACCCCAAAGAACTAAAGGTCTCACCAAAGGACCAAATTTATACAAAGCCATCTCATTAGAGAATGAGTGATGCGTAGAGACGCAAATACATGCAATTACACACGGACCTGGAAGTGTCAGATCCGGAGATCAGTTGACCACTAGCAAACGTGTACTTACAACACCAGAAAGCCATAGGTGTTGAATACACAAAGGTTTGAAACTAGATTATTGACTCTAGTGCAAGTGGGAGACTGTTGGAGATATGCCCAAGAGGCAATAATAAAGTAGGTTATTATCATATCTTCATACTTATGATAAATGTTTACATACCATGCTATAATTGTATTAAAAGTAAACATTAATACTTGTGTGATTTGTAAACATAAAAGAGTCCCTAGTAAAGCCTCTTGTTAAACTAGCTTGTTGGTTAATATATGATCATGGTTTCCTGATCATGAACATAGAGATGTTATTAACAACAGGGTCATATCATTAGGATAATGATGTGATGGACATACTCCTATAGTTAAGCGTAGCATAAAGATCAAGTCATTTAAAATAGTTCATTTGCTATAAGCTTTCTGATACATAGTAACCTAATTCCTTCGACCATGATATCATGTTAATCACCATCACCAGAAGGATGCTTTGATGACATCAAACACCGCACCATAACTGGGTGGCTATAAAGGTGGCATTGAGTGTTCAGAAAGTATGGGTTGAGGCTCATGGATCAAGAGTGGGATTTGTCCATCCATATGACGGATAGATATACTCTGGGCCCTCTCGGTGGAATGTCATCCAATTAGCTTGCAAGCATGTGACTGGCTCACAAGGGATCACATACCAAGGGAACGATAAAAGAGTACTTATCAGTAACGAGGTTGAACTAGGTATGCAGAGATACCGACGATCAAAACCTCGGATAAGTAAACTATCGTGAGACAAAGGGAAATTGGTATCGTATGTAAGTGGTTCATTCGATCGCAAAGTAATCGTAGAAATATGTGGGAGCCATATGAATTTCCAGATTCCTCTATTGGTTATTGATCGGAGAAGTGTCTCGGTCATGTCCGCATAATTCATGAACCGTAGGGAGACACACTTAAGGATTCGATGTTGTTGAGTAGTTATGGAATGATTAGTAAGAGACCGAATATTGTTCGGAGTCTCAGATGGGATCCGGGATATCATGAGGAGATCCGGAATGGTCCGGAGAATAAGATTCATATAAGGAAAGTCCTATTTCGGAGTTCGGGAAAGTTTCCGATGATTTCATCGGAGAGGTTCTAGAAGGGTCTAGAAGGTTCACCGGTCCGAAAGGAGAATGGTCCATGAATGTGTCATGGGTAAGTGGAATGATTGAATCATGTCCAAGGTCACTTGGTGTTGGCATATGCAAGAGAGAAATAAAGCTCTAAATTGAAAGTCAAACTGGAACAATAGTTTCCTAGTGGGAGAAGAAACAAGTCCTTCTCTCAATCCAACTTGGGTTTGGGTTTGGATTCAAACCCACCCCTCCCAAGGCTGCCCCTCCCTCTCATAAATAGAGGGGGAGGGCTGCCCCAAACAACACAAGTTCCAAGCCCTCTCCACGAGCCGCCGCCGCCAGCGCCGCCGCTGGTCCGTCGCTGCCGCCAACACCTCCTCCTCCTCCCGGATCTCTAAACCCTAGTTTTCCGGGAAACCCTAATCCACCATACTCGCTTCGGCTTAAGGAGAAGCCATGCAAGATCTCCCCTCTACTTCTGGTACCACGCCGTCGTGCTGCCGGAATCACGAGGAGAGTGCTACAACCTCCGCTGCCTGCTAGAACAAGGGAGAGGAAGGTCTTCATCGAGTACCGAACGTGTGACCGACTGTGGAAGCGCTGCCGGAATGCAGCGCCGGAAGGATCGTCTACGCGATCTTGAGATCGGCAAGTGTACGACTACATCACCCACGAGAATCTGCTCTCGTTAACCGCTTTGGAATCTTCGAGGGTGAGTTCCTCTATCGACTCGTTGGTACAATCTAGTAGATAGATCTTGGCTTGTTTGTGTGCATGCGGTAGAAATTTTTTGTTTTCCATGCTACGAACCCCTACAGTTGAGTCACCACTTATTCTATGAGCACCTTCTTGAGAGCATAGTTGTCATTCTTGTGTTTGTCTCAAAACTTGGTTAATTATGTCATGACTTTGATGCTTGTATCACTGATATCTTTACTTCTAGTCTTCATGTGAACTTCAGAGGTGCTTGGCATTTATATTGTGCTCTTCAAACAAAGGCAAGGGATATACCACTCTATCATACCTTATTATGAGCATTGCAATGTTGATTATGTTTATGTTTCATGCTACTTATTATTCTTGAGTTGGTTTCTCTTGATAGCTTGCAATGACTATTGAGTAGACTTAGTTGCATACTCTTTATTATGAATTGTCTAAGCATCTATTCCTGTGCTGAGAATATTTGCATCATATGAAGCAATGTGTTCGTGAAAGTTCTTTTATCGCACTCAGTTTTCAACTGAATTGCTTGAGGACAAGCAATAAGCTAAGATTGGGGGGAGTTGATACGTCCAAAACGTATCTACTTTCTTGAACACTTAGCTATTTTTTCTCCTCTAAACTTGTGTGATTTGGATACAACTAACACGGACTGACGCTGTTTTCAGCAGAATTACCTTGGTGTCTAGTTTTTGTGCAGAAAATCAACTATCAGGAAAAATCCCGGAAACTATGCCAAAAATTATATTTCACCAGAAGATCCACGGAGCCAGAAGACGAGACGGAGAAGGGGCCTGGGGGGCCCACACCCATGCCAGGCGCGGGCCCACCACTGGCCGCCACCACAAACCAAGATTCGTATCCAGAAACTCCGTTCTGGCACCCTGCCGAGACGAGGAATTTGGAGAGGATCATCGCCATCATCATCACCAACGCATCTCCATCAACCACCGATGTTTCCCTCATCCATGAGTGAGTAATCCCCCGCTATAGGCTTGGGGATGGTAGGGATTTGATGAGTTCTATCATGTAATCGAATATGATTGTTAGGGCATAGTGCCTAGTATCTCTATTAGTGATATTTGACTTTGTTGCAACTTGTTGTTCTTAATGCTTGTCACTAGGGCCCGAGTGCCATGATATTAGATCTGAACTTATTATTGAATCATTATGATAGTATTGTTTGTGATATTATCTGCAAGTTGTGTACACATATCATTGTTCGGATCCAAAGGCCCCATAATTGGGACAACCGGAGGGGATGGCTGTGGTGTGAGGATCACATGTGTTCATGGAGTGTTAATGCTTTGCTCTGGTGCTCTATTAAAAGGAGCACCTTAATTGCCAGTAGTTCCCTAGAGGCCCTGCTGCCACGGGCTTGCTGGACAGAAGATGTTGTGCAAGTTCTCATTGCGAGCACGTATGACTATATTTGGAGCACATGCCTAGGATTGTTTAGTACTTGGATGCTTGTTATTATTTATCTACAATGCCCTAGATCTTGAAGTTACATGTTTAGACTTGTCCATGCAACGCCCGTCCATCCATCCCTATGCCTACCGCACTCGAATCCCACTGTTTACCGTTACTATTACTATTGTTCTTGGTTCACTGTTGCTATTGCTACTACCAAACTGTTGCCACTGATAAACTTCTGTGAGCAAGAACTATTTCCAGGTGCAGCTGAATTGACAACTCAGTTGTTAAGGCTTGCAAGTATTCTTTGGCTCCCCTTGTGTCGAATCAATAAATTGGGTAATACTACCCGCGAAGACTGTTGCGATCCCCTACACTTGTGCGCCATCACTCAACAACTAGTTTTGCATCAGGTTCTATATTTATATCATGCTGACATATAGTAGGAGAAATTCCTTTTAAATCATCAAGAGTATAGCCCATAGCTCCTCGGTGTTTCTTCAGTATCTCCAATAACCTCTCTTCTTCCTTTCCTGAAAGTTTAGAGCTAATAATAACAGGATAAACTTTCTTATCATCACTATAATCATATTTAAGATCATCAGGTAAAGATTTTAATTCGAAAACAGGGTCCCCTTTAGGTGGTAGTGTGGTACCCAAATCTTCCACATGTAGGTTATGCTTAAGTAACTCAGGCTGGAAAAGGGATTTTCTCAACAGGTAGTAACCACATTAGCTATGAAAGAACGTTCCTTTACCTTAGCAGGAAAAGAGATTTTCTCAACATAAGGTTCAGGCAAAATAGGATCAACAGTACAAACCTCTAAGCTAGCAGGAACATGAGTAACAATGTCTTTAAAAGGAGCATGGTACTTGTCCCACTCCTTTTTAGGAATCTCTATATCAGAGGCAAAGGCCTCAAAACATTTCGCAAGAACTTGAGAGTCAAGACCATACTCATTACTAATATCATGGAAGTCATCAGTTTCCATAAAAGATTTAATGCATTCATAATCATAGTTTATACCTGACTTTCTTCCTTTGTCATTCTCCCAAGTTTCAGTATTCTCTTGAATATGGACTAGGAGATCCCATTTAGCTTCTTCCTTCATACGTGTGAATGATCCAGCACAATAAGCATCTAGTAAATCTTTATCATGAAGAGAAAGCCTAGCATAAAAGTTATTGATAATAATATTGTTAGGGAGTTCATGAATAGGACATTTAAGCATTAGTAACTTCAATCTCCCCCAAGCTTGAGCTGTACTCTCTCCATCACGAGGCCAAAAGTTATATATCATATTTCTATCCTTATGAATCTCACTGGGAGGATAAAATTTAGAATAAAAGAGAGATACAATTTCCTCCCATTCCATGGATTGTCCATTCTTCGGCAACTTATACCATTCTTCAGCTCTCCCTTTCAAGGATATAGAGAGTAACTTCTTATTCACCTGTTCAGTTGTGATACCTGCACACTTAAACAACCCGCATAATTCATGGATAAAAAGCAAATGATCACCAGGATGGACAGTTCCATCTCCTAAATAATAATTATCCATAACACGATCAATAATACTTGTAGGTATCTTAAAAGGATCTATCTCAACAGGTGGTGGTTCATCTACTATCCTAATAGTGGTAGTAGTTTTGCCAAACAGAAAACCAAGTGGGTTATCCATATTGGAAACAAAGTAACAAACAGAAACAAAAAGCAATACTCATAGTAGAAGTTTCCTTTAACAGTTCCACTCTTGAATAGCGCTTCACTCCCCGGCAACGGCACAAGAAAATAGTCTTGATGACCCACAAGTATAGGGGGGGTATCATAGTACTTTCGATAAATAGGAGTGTCGATCCCAACGAGGAGCAGAAGGTGTTGACTAGTGGTATGGAGCAGGAAATCTCTGTAAATACTTAGCAAACGGATTTTTAGGGGTTTTCTGATAATGCAACAAAACAAAGTGGAAGTAATAAAGACAACGAGCAAACTCAGCAAGTGTCCCAATCCTTTCTTAGCAAAGGACAAGCCGGTGTAAATACTTATAGGGACCAAGCGTTCTCGAGGACAGATGGGAATTCTGTTAAGTGCTTTCGCTTCAAATAGCTGAGTACCTTTCTTTGGTGTTGTAAGTGTTGTGTGGGTGAACCTGTGCTAATGTACCGACCTTACTTGGACTAATACATACTTGTGATTAAACCCCCTGCAAGCATACACAACTATAGGAAAGAAATTAAGATATAAACATAACCACAGCCTTAAACTCTGAGATCCTACACTCCCTTGTGCAAAGGTGTCCTAACGGGGGTTTAGGTTTCTGTCACTCTGGCAACTCCAAAATTAGTATCCAAATACACAATGCATTCCCCTAGGCCCATAAATGGTGAAGTATCATGTAGTCGACGTTCACATGACACCACTAGAAGAATAGCAGCACAACTTAAATACTAAACCATTGAATAATATCTCAACACAAATCCACTACTAACAACATGACTTCTCCCATGTCCTCAAGAACTAAACAAACTACTCACGAGACATCATATGGATCAAGATCAAAGATGATATGGTGATGGATAATAATCTGAACATAAACAATAATCCAATGGTTCCACTCACAAACATCAACTACAATAGTAATCAACACCAGGAAAGTTTCCCCTAAGAACTATGCAAGTATTCAACACGATTGTTACAGCGGGATGGAGTGGTGATGATGCTGCTGGTGGAGATGATGGTGTGTATGATGATGATCCCGGTGAAGTCTATCTTGACGATGGTATTGATGGCGACGATCTCCCCTCTCCGGGAAGGAATTTCCCCGGCAGAAATCTATCTGCTGGAGAGCTCTTTCTCTCTCAGTGTTTTCCATCCTCGCAAAGGCGGCGGAAATCTTTCTATGGTTGCTCCCCTGGTATTAGGGTTCCGAGAGGAAGATATAGGCAAGAGGGCGGAGTCGGAGGCCGGCTAGGTAGGCCACGCCCGCCTAGGGGGGGGGGCCTGTGGCCCAGCTATGCCTCCCCTTCTGGCTTCCTTCGTCTTCTGGGAAAATATAATTTTCCAATATTTTTCTAGTATTTTTCTGATCTTCGCGAAATTGCATTAAAACACCTCCTTTTCCATCAGAATCCTGACTCCAGTAGTTCATCCTCCAAGAATCATCCAACATGCAAAAACAGAGGAAAAGACATAAGCAACACCTCATAATAAGATATATATCAGTGAATAGAGGCAAACTATGATATATAATGGTGATGCAAATTGGACGTATCACCGCTGCCACCATCGTCCCTAGATTGGGAGAGATCTGAAGCTCTTCTCGGCACCCTGTCGGAGAGGGGGGTCATCCCGGAGGCCTTCTTCATCACCATGCCTACCTCCGGAGTGATGTGTGAGTAGTTCATCCTTGGACTATGGGTCCATAGCAGTAGCTAGATGGTTGCTTCTCCTATTTGTGCCACCATGTTTAGATCTTGTGAGCTGCCTATCATGATCAAGATCATCTTATTATAATGCTACATGTTGTGTTTGCGGGGAACCGATGGATATTGAGTATTATGTCATATTGATTATTGTTCTATCATGTCTATGTTATTTGTGATCTTGCATGCTCTCTGTTGCTAGTAGTTACTTTGGCCAAGTATTTGCTTGTGACTTCAAGATGGAGTATTTATGCTCGATAGTAGGTTCATGCCTCTAGTAATCTGGGAGAGTGACAGAAACTTCTAAGATTGTAGATGTGTTGTTCCTACTAGGGAGAAAACAACAATCCTTTGCCCAATGGCAATTATATTGTTTACATTACACACTTTACTTAATGCAATTATCTGTTGCTTGCAACTTAATACCCGAGGGTTGTTCGGATGATATCTCGGAGGTGGATTATTAGTCATAGATGCAGTTGGATTACGGTCTATTTATCATATTTTAATGCCTAAGTGAATCTCATAGTGATCATCATGTCATGTACATGCATTGTTATGGATTCTCTATTTGTAAATTGCCCCGCTGTAATTTGTTCACCCAGCATGTTATTTATCTTATGTAAAAAACACCTCTAGTGAACTGTGGACCCTGTTATATTCCTTCCCATTGATATTCCATCTACTGTTTACTTTCTGCAATTACCACAAGCAATTACTATCTTCCACACTATACGTTTAATCCTTTGCTTTCAGCAAAACCAGTGAGCTTGACAACCTCATTTATAAGTTGGGGCAAAATATTTTGGTTGTGTTGTGTGCAGATTCCACGTTGCTAGCAACATCTTCGGAAGTGGTTTCTTTCTCCTACTGGTTCGATAACCTTGATTCTATAACTAAGCAAAAACTTGCTGCTGTGCTCATCATATCTTTCTCTTGGGGTTCCCAACATGATCTACATCAACTGAGCCATCATCACCCATCAATTTCGTGAGTTTGCTGAATCTTTTAGAATTAAGTTGTTAAATATGTCGCCTTATTATGCGCGAGCTAATGGACAGGTCGAATCTAGCAATACGACTCTGATTAAGCTTATAAAGAAGAAAATTGAGGAACATCCAAAAAGATGGCATGAGGTGCTTTCGGAAGCTTTATGGGCTCATCGGATATCTAAGCATGGAGCGTCTCAAGTGACACCGTATGAGCTAGTGCATGAATAGGAGGCGGTGTTGCCTATAGAGGTTAATTTGCAAGCTCTTCGAGTAGCCAGACAAAATGATTTGTCGGTTGTAGATTATAATAATTTGATGGTGGATAGAATAGACGATGTTCTAGAAAAAATATTAAGAGCCTTGCGGGAGATTGAAAAAGAAAAGTTAAGAGTAGCTAAGACTTATAATAAAAAGGTAAAGAAAAAATCGCTCCAAATAGGAGACTTAGTGTGGAAAACGATTTTACCTATTGGAACTAGAGATAGAAAACTTGGCAAATGGTTACCGAGTTGGGAAGTACCATATACTGTTGTAGAGATTGTTCCTGGAAATTCATATTTTATACAATCTTTGCAGAGAGTGAAGTTGCCGAAAGCTCTCAATGGGAAAATGTATTATCCTAGTGTGTGGCAGGAGGCTTAATGATGATGTGGCCAATATGTTACTTAAAATATAGCCCTTAGAAAATATGGCCGATGTGTTCATTAAACATCGTCCTAAGCAGAAATTTGGTCAATGTGCTTTTCGACATCGCCCTAAGGAACTATCTAGCCTGTGAAGGGATCAGCATCGTCATAAGGTACTGTTATAATATTTTTGGTCAATAGAATTGTACCAAAAACAGGGGAGCATGTATTGAATACATAATTTGGCTAGTAGCTATTTATCAGCCAAGTTAGTTTAATTCTCTATGGCTAAATTGTTGATTAACCTATAAATATGGATTTGCTGTTTAGTTCAAAATACATGCTTGACTATAGTCCAGTATACAGCAGCTGATCAGGCGAGTCAAGTTATTTACCAGGACCATATGGAGTTTTGCATGGACTGCGACCGTCGAGGACAAGTTCTGGGAAGGTTCAACGATAACTACATGCACATGATAACATATCGTAATTATTCGGTATGATTAGCAACGTGGACACAATATTATATTGTGTCTTTGTGGACCAAAGATCTTTTGTACGTGACATGTGTTTTAGCATTGGAGGTGATACGTGTTATAAAATACTAGCAGAATATTCGTGCGTTGCTACGGGATAATAAAAAATTATATGGACATATGAATGAACCAACTGTCATAAATTCAAAAAAGATGGGCATGTGATGTCTATTCATTTGGATTCTCTTCATATATTCATACATAAAGCAAGAACTACGATAGCAAATGTCTGTAGCAGAATCACTCTTGCCCTCTACTCATCTTCTTTCAGGAGCATCTTCAATATAAAACTGTCAAAAGTCTGATCTGATCCAGCGAGTTTAGGGTTCTCTGTTCTGGATCATGGATAATGTTGACTGTCAACTCGACAAAATAGAGACCATAGCCTAGCACGTCCATGTTTTGCAACCTCTCATTCAACATGAAATGGGTTAGAACAGCTCTGTCCCTGAAATTTATGACAGAATCACACACATGCACTTATCAGAACGAGCATAACCAATTGAATTCAAAAATTTATACACACAAAAAGAAATGTCAGGTATGGTACCTGACTATAATTGGTCGTCTCCCTAACAAGCACCGAAAAGTTGCTATTTTATTGAAACATTTCAGTCCAGTTCTCATATGATTAGGATGAGCAAAATCAACTTCAAGAGGATCACGAAGGTTTACTGCTAACCATCTCGACCCACCAGAGCGGCTCTTAAAGTTACCCATACGGTCTTACCAATACCCATACCCAAACCGTTTGACACCTACAATTTTTAGATCACGAGGAAGTTCACGTTATCAGATCATACATGGAATCAACCGGGACTAAGCACAGAGGATTGGCCTTTTCCCATGAAGAACCAGACAACATGAAGTGTACACACTTGAGATACCTTGACGCTCGATCGAGTTCACCGTCAACCAGGAGGTGCTTCGGCACTTTCCTCGTGCTCGATGCAATAGTGGTAGACTCCTTCTTGGTGCAGTCGCGGTAGGCAAAGCTCTGAGCGGCCACGCGGGCTGGATGTGGCCTGTGATGGAGGTCTCAAGGCATACCAGCGGCTGTAGGCTGTAGGCCGAAGGTCTCAGTGCTTGCAGGCGTATGGAGGCAGAGATCTCGTGGCATGCACATGTCCAGCAGCAGACGTTGAGGGTCTCGATCTCACCAAACTTGCTCATCTCCTCAAAGATATCTTCATAAAAATCTTCAAAATGCTCCTGCATCTTGCGGGGATCAATCGGCTGGGCCGGAGTATCAGCTTTAGGGTGATCATATCAGGGCACCGGTACATGTTCATGAGCAAAATTGTTGGTAATATGGTTGGCCTGTTATGGATACGAGAGCAGCGATCCTCATGACAACAAGCTACAATCTTGAAGTAAAATGGGCAGTTGACCCTATCTTTCTCCATACCAAATATTGAAGCCAAGTGCTCTACCATTATGAAAACAACGAAGCTGACAAAAAGCCTGCAAAGACAAACGTATAGTGATGAATGTTATCCAAAGCACTGGCTACAATGCTCCCATATATTATACATAAGGCTCACAATCGTTAGGAGTAGCATATATGTAATCGGCTTATAAACTAATCTTTACAAATGTCATTTTCTTAAATTCCTGACCCAAGATAAAACTGAACCATAATTTATGTCAGAACTTAAGCAGTACAAATGTGTACAAATGTGTGAGATGCTATAACGAATATTTGTGATGTTGAAGAAACAATTAGTTCATGTAAGACATATATATATATAGAAGGCAAACGTACATGCTAGATTCAAGTATGTTGTGCACACAAATAGTCTTGAGAGGGTGCTATTTGACAGCCTAATTATGATAAGATTCAGGTTATATTTTCCCAACGAATAAATAGAAGCCTAATATAGATGAGTATTCGGGGTGCTATGACTCAGAAGTTGATCTTAAAAATACATATTGAACCTAAAATAGGAATTTTGTCTCAACTAAAGTGGAAGCTATCAAGATTACGCAGTCGATCTGGTTGATAAATCACCAGATGATTCTGTCAGCAACCAAAATATTATCAAAGACCATGCCACTTCAAACTATCGAAAAGCTAGAGGCTGGAAAAGGTACAGGCGTAAAGTTCCGCACTATAGTGATGTAGGTGCTACTCTGGAGTACCTACAAAAGATGCAGCATGATAACCCTTTATTCTTCTATGCTATAAAATCTGACGAGGATAGGAACTTGATATAATTTCAGAGACAGAAGAAAAATTTAGAGAAGGCTACTCACAATTGACTCAAACCGAGGGCAGTTAGGTGGTCTTGACATTTGTGACGCAAGGAATGCAATGCTCTAGCCTGGGATCAACATGTCTTGACTATCGAGTACCCAGCGGATAGCAGGGTGGAGTCGCGGGTGGATCAGACCGCTGGAGCGCGTCGGCCATCAGCAACTCCGGCCGGCGCCACACCTTTATGTTGCACATTTGGCTCCTACCCGCCTACCAAGGTCTCCGTTCCCCATCGCCGACGCAGGTCCCCTCACCCGCCACCGACACGGTTCGCCCTCCCCCGCTTCTCCCGCCGGCGAAAGAAGCCGACCGAGCTAGTTTGGTTACCCGCCGATCTAGCCTACTCCCTCCTCCGCTCGTCAACGTCTGCGGTCTCCTCGCCTCGCGCGTGTCCCCGACGAGGACCATCCTCGACATGGCTACCTCCCTCTCTGCCATGCCCCGGCCTGCCGCTGCCAGTGCGTGCTCTGTCCAGCCCGAGTTCTCGCCTCACCGGCTGGAGGAGGTGTACACATCATTGGTGACCGGAGGGGAATAGAGGTTGGCGGAGATGGGGCCTGGGCCCTGGGTCGCTCGCGACGTACGGGAGGAGGGGAACCGAGGGTTGCACTTAGCGGTGGCAGGGCATGTAAAAATTCAGAAACAGCAGGGCTAATCCGTCCAATGAAAAATCGAAACCAAAAAAAGTGGTGAAAGAACCTCTTTGTAAATTAGTAGATAGATATTTGGTAGGAATAATTTTATACATAGCAACCGAATTGACAAAAGAAAAGGTCCTATTCGGTTTCAGCTCTAGAGTTCTATTCTTCTACGCAAAGTCCAGATTTGCACATATAAACGTGAGGCCGCGGCCGATTGAAAAACAATCCATCTATCAAAAACCAATCTACTTTTATGTACTATTTTTTTTGTCGTTCTTCTTTGCTGAAGCCCTAGTCGTCTAGGGTTTGATCGGATCTCCTCCACGAAAGCAAGGAATTCTTTATTAATTTACTCAAAAATCATCTGTTCGTCTAGGGTTATCCTAACGTTGCGCGGCAGATTTTTGCGGCAACACTTCCACTCTTAACCAAAAAATGCGAGCTTTTGTACACAACCTTTTATATCTGCTACAACGAAAAGTCAGTACTCCTGCCGTTTTCGCTCGAAAGAAAAAAATTCTATTGATCCGCGCGTGCAGCCGTTAATCAACCCTCGAGTTCGGCGTGCTCCGTCCTCTCCTCTCCAAGCTTTGCTACGAATTAAGCCGTACGCTGGTCGCATTTGTGCCTGACGCCGATCGATGGAAACCTTGTGCAAAGTATACAAACCTGTCCCTGTACCAAGTGAGCAGGTCGGCTAC
Organism: Avena insularis; assembly: GCA_023614405.1. NCBI lineage: Eukaryota > Viridiplantae > Streptophyta > Magnoliopsida > Poales > Poaceae > Avena > Avena insularis. The sequence goes on along the minus strand of CM042693.1, from coordinate 385,572,618 downwards.
AAGTTACATAAACCCACGCAACGCAGCACCCCGCCCGACCAATAGCCAATAACCAATAGGACAGCCCGGCGAACCTTCTCACCGTGCGTGTCACGATACGATCGACGATCCCTGTGGAAATTGGAGGTGGCGTGCGTGCGTCCGTGCGTGCCCCGGCGGTGTGCAAGAATGGTACGGTTGGTGCCACGTTCGATCTCGGGTTGCTAGCAATCTTCTTCCACCCGGCCCGGCGGTAAAGTTCAAGGGTTATTTGTCTCTAAAAGAGTAAATTCCGATTTGTTCCTGTGGCAGAAAGTACTACCACATTTGTAATTTTGTGTAGCATTTCTGTCGTGTGCCCCATTTTACTAATTATAAAAACAATGCTTGCTGCTTTGAAATGAATAGAATTCAGGTGGGGACTCTCTTCTCCCGATGACCGTTCAAAAAAAAATGATACATGTGGCCCCTTAAGCCCCCTTTTGGTTCCCTGGATTTTAGCCAAAATCGGATGTAAATATTACGGACCTCGATAGGTCCCGCTAAAACCTTGGCATGCTCCTTAATTTTCGGATTCGACCGGTATATGAAAAGATGAAACAAGCGGGACGTTAGTTTGACTGATAAGAGGTGGGCACACAAAAACTTGTTTTTACAGGGGTCTTTCCGCCAATCATGACGCATCATCCCTGATCCTATGGCTTACCCCGGGCATCCTTGTCCTAAATGGTTGTAAATTGTGAAACTAGACTGATCACTGCCAAGTTTGAGGTAACCATCACAAATGTTTCGGTGAATATTCAAACAATTCATAGGTTTCAGAACTATCCAAGGAAATTTCACACAACTCTGATTTCCACTATGTTTCAAAGTCTCTCAAATTCCACTTACAATTAAGAAGGTTAAGAATCAATTCGAGAAACAAATGTGTCTCTATGCATCTTTCTCCGTTTGGAATAAAATCCAAAAAGGCCTCACCAATTTCAAAAGCGGTAAGGAATGGTGGATTAGACGGCGGCACATACCGGCGCTTCTAGAATCATCGGGTTCGGTGGACACATGATTGAGTGAGCCCAAAATTTGTACTTATGAACTCACTAAAGAAACATCTTGTTTGCCGAGCGCCAAGTGATGCTCCGCATATACCTCTTTCGGCATAGCTAGCCGAAATGCTGAGCTATGCCATGTGTAATAATATAAAAAACACTCGGCATTCACTCTACCTGGTTTCTAAAATTAGGCTCATTCCACTGATACCGAAATGTTTGCGTTGCGTGGCCAGGATAGGTGACTGAGTGCTTCAGTCAGCTCGATGCTTGAAGCTAGCGAGAAATCCGGACAAGAAAGAACCACACCGACGGGAACACGTGCCTATAAAAATCAAATAGACGGACTTGCTACAAAGCCATCTATGAGCCTCCCAGAGACACGTCCCTCTCTCCCATAGTCCAAACACACGACGACACACAAGCTAGCACGAGCTGACCAACAGCTGAGCGCGAGAATGGCTGCCGCCGCGGCCACGCCGTCGTCCGTCGCGCCGCACCGCCCGCGTCTCCTCCCCCTCCGCGCGCCGTGTTGTCCGCGCAGGAGGACGGCAGAGCTGCCCCGGTGGTCCGCCTCCGCCTCCGCCTCCTCCATGGGCAGCAGAGCGCGTCCGCGTCCGCAGCCCGCGTCGTCTTCCTCTCTGGGCGGCGCCACGGCGGCAACGGGGAGGACACCAGGGATGAGGGAGTACGTGGAGGCGGCGCGGGAGATGGCGCGGCGGCCGGACGGCGGGCCGCCGAGGTGGTTCACGCCGCTCGAGTGCGGCGGCGCCGGCCAGCGCGTCCCCGGCGCGCCCACGCTGCTCTACTTGCCCGGTACATACACGCACTTTCTCCCCTCTGCGTATAGAAAACTGAGCTTGAAATATTCCCTAGCGGGTGGTGCTATGGTACTGCTCCACTTTAGTTCTCTTATCGCTTACAGTGTGCGCATATACCATGCACTTGTGATGAAAAAATATATGTACAAGAAATATTTGACAATATTATTTAAGCACATCAAGAACAGCGCACCCGCACTAAAATAAGAGACACGGTATCAAAGATCAATACTAGTACTTATCAAACAAAGATATCCAAGATTAGGTGGCTTGCAGCCAACGATCATGACCTGCTTGGCCACTTCCTCAGATCCAGCCCAAACCATAAGCAACACAGACAAAAAAAAAAGATCCATTTTCAAAACCTCTCATGGCATAGACCCACGTGCGGCTCAATTTCTCCCTATTAGTATTAGCATGAGAAAACTAGGCTTTCTTCGACGATTGGTGGCCACTGGAAGCGGCAGCAGGATCAGATGGACAGTGACCTATGTACTATTTTGCCTGTTCGATGCACCAATCGCACTGTCCAAATCCTGGGTTCAGTTGCAGATCCACCAAATCAGGGATTCGATGTTATTTTGCCAGATTCAGATGTGTACTAGGAAACAAAATGAGGAGTTTCTGGTCATCCTATCAACTTGTTACCGGATCTTTTTTTCCTGAGCTTTGGAACATTTTCTCGTTGTTTCAACTGAATCACTTTGTTTCCCGCCACTCAGAAAGAGAAATTGATTAACAGTCTTTAGTATTTTGGTCCTGCAGGAATCGATGGAGTTGGCCTAGGGCTGATCCGGCACCATGAGAGACTAGCAAAGTAAGAGCAACCAGATGGGTCTCGGGTTGCATTCTCTTCGCTGCAACTACTAAATCATTCTTGTTTTGTTACGCTACACAGGATGTTTGAGATGTGGTGCTTGCATATACCCGTCCAAGACCGCACGACCTTTGAAAGTAAGTGTCTCCCAGGCTGAGTTTCAGAAAACGTTCACCATGGAATCCCAGCATATTTCGAGGCCCTGGCTAGTGAAAGCTCTGAAACTTCGCCGATGAATTGCAGGACTCGTCGAGTACGTAGAGAGGACAGTGAGATCAGAGAGATCAAGAGCACCGGACAGGCCAGTCTACCTTGTTGGAGAGTCTGTTGGAGCATGCATCGCTCTCGCCGTGGCGGCACGGAACCCAGACATCGATTTGGTACTGATCCTAGTCAACCCAGGTCTTGCTTCCGTTGTCCATGGTTTCTGCATACATTGCTCTGTTCTTTCGCTGGCTGCCAGTAACTTCTTACTGACCAATCAGCATTCATCTTGCGGCATTTACAGGGACATCTTTCCACAATTCACAGCTGCAGTCTCTCTCAGCATTACTGGATTTCGTCCCAGATCCCTTCCATCTCAGCACTCCGCAGTTCCTGAATTTCCTCACAGGTTTAGCCACCATCTCCATGAGGAAATTTTCTGATGAACAGCAAATCTTGATGTCCATCTACTTATATCACAGTTCAAAATGCTTTGCAGGCAACTTCATGAAGATGCGACCGACTTCTGATGGAGCCGGTCAGGCATTATCAGACATCACCACCGGTTTGTTGCCTTCTCTTACGGTGAGCTGCAAAACGTTGGGGAAATTGCTGCTGAATGTTTTGGGGAGAGCAAACTTATCCTAGCAGATGTTACTTCTGCCATTTCAAGTGTGGATGGATTTTGCACTGTTGGATATGTGCGCCTCCCTCCATACTTCTCTGTATGTCGCAGTCGTAATGATGATTCTGTGCGCTTCTTTCTGCAGCATTTGGCTGATATTTTGCCCAAGGAATCCATTGTCTGGAAGATGAAAATGTTAAGAACAGCGTCGTCATTTGTCAATTCCCGCTTGCATGCGGTCAAAGCCCAGACTCTGGTGCTTGCCAGGTATGATCTGCAATAGACACAACTGACAAAATATAGCTGAGATCCGAGAGTATGTGAAGGGACCAAGAGTAACATATAGTAGTTCTCACTGTCGTATGTTCTCCAAAGTTTAAGAACATAATCTCCAAATGCTTTTTGTGGACTCTATGCCACATTCTAATTGTTATGCTTATGAACATATTATCCTCGTTTAGACAGCATCTGAAGTTGTTATTCTTTTTTCTCAGTGGAAATGATGAACTGTTGCCAAGCCGGGAAGAGGCTGAAAGGCTAGATGGTATGCTACAGAACTGCAGAATCCGTCATTTCAGGGATAATGGCCATAAAATCTTGTTGGTAAGACAGATAAATATTCCTCGTTGACAAAAGATTGAGAAGCAGCATGTGCTGTTCGAAATTCTAACCGATAACTCTTCAAAACACCTGGCAGGAAGATGAATTTGATCTAGCGACAACCATTAAAGGAGCTGGATACTATCGTCGCTCCAGACAGACAGACTTTGTTTCAGATTATTTACCAGTAACTCCTGATGAGCTCGAAAAGGCCATCAATCGTGACAGGTACCATTTGTCTAAAACTAAATTTTTTGATGAGTTGTTACATCACAACTGAGCTGCTACTGAATTTTCTGAAACTTCAGGGTCCTGAGTTTTGCCACTGATCCAGTGATGCTATCAACGCTGCCTGATGGGAAGATAGTGAGGGGACTGGCAGGGCTGCCAAGGGAGGGCCCTGTGGTGCTGGTTGGGTACCACATGCTCATGGGGTTTGAGCTTGGACCCCTGGTCACAGGAGTGTTGAAGAGCACTGGAATCCACATCCGCGGCTTAGCACATCCATTTTTGTTCAGCAAGAGTTCAGAGCAGATCCTGCCAGATCCTTCAGCCCACGATCTCCACCGGATCATGGGCGCGGTGCCTGTCACACCGGTGAATTTTTACAAGCTCCTTTCAGAGAAGCACTTCGTCTTGCTGTACCCGGGAGGCGCACGTGAAGCCCTTCATAGGAAGGTATGAATTCGACAGAGAGAGCAATATAAGTAATCTATGAAAACATAAAAACATCCATTGGTTTTGGAAGATGATGTAGTTGTTGTTTACAGGGAGAGGAATACAAGCTGTTTTGGCCAGAGCAGTCTGAATTTGTGAGGATGGCATCAAGGTTTGGAGCAACAATAATACCATTTGGAGCGGTTGGAGAAGATGATATATGCGATGTAAGTGCTGCCTTAACAAAATGTTATCTTACTTTGACATCCTCTCTTTTATCTATTGTACAGAAACATCCTTATTGCGCACTGTTGGTATCCAAATGTAACTGTTAAATATAAATCGATTTAATACCCCAGGTGTTGTTAGACTACAACGATCTTCTAAAGCTCCCATTTTATGACATCCTTGACAAGAGGCTAAATGAAGATGCTCCAAAGCTAAGGTATATCTTGATTTGATTTTAGAAGCAATTTTTACTTTATCTCCCAAACACTTTGGTCTTTGCCCATAAGAATTCAATGATCTTAATTTACCTCCTTGTTTTGAAGGACTGATTCTACGGGAGAGGTAAAAAATCAAGATATGCATCCTGTAGTGGTTACTCCAAAGGTACCAGGGAGGTTTTATTTCGTCTTTGGAAAGCCTATTGAAACAAGAGGTACAACCCTAAACAATTGCACTATATTTTTTAGATGTTCTCATGACAAATGAAAGTACACTCTTGTACCTTTTTGATAAATCAAAGAATCAAACCTGGTGTATGATTATATTGTTTCTTGCTTTCGATTGGTTCACTTAGGGAGGGAGAAGGAGCTAAGAGACAAAGAAAAGGCCCAGCACCTCTATTTGCATGTCAAATCTGAAGTGGAGAGCTGCATCGAGTATCTGAAGGAGAAAAGAGAGGAGGACCCCTACAGGAGTATACTGCACAGGCTTCTCTATCAGGCAGCTCATGGTTCAGATACAGAAATACCCACATTTGAACCCTGAGATGATCCCTCAGAACACATTAGTTAGGATAAAAACCAATTAGTTTACATTGTTTTATACATAGTTATTCGTTATTTTTTACCTCAAGAGAGTTGCAATTTGTTCAAATTAGAAAGGTCAATAAATATTTAAATTCAGTTTAGAACTGTAAATTTCTACATGTAAAGTACATTAGTGGGCGTACTAATATAAGCAGGGGCTCTCATTCAAATGATGCATGAGAGAAATACTAGAAGCTTTTCCGCTCACTAAATGTTCTGTTAATATCTAACAATATATTTTGCTGAAGTCAACAAAAAGAAACGAAGCACAATGACTGTGCCTCCGCTGCATTAGAGCGGTAATCTACTGAATTAAAAAAAACACATTATACAAAGATTATGTTCAAAATTTTCTAAGACTAAAACATTACTTCAGAGACAAAACACAAAATTGGAGGACATGAGAAATTGTATTGCAATTGGTTCTGTACATGTTGGGAAATGGTAATAAACACAAGAGACTAACTGAAAAGTTAGTGAGGGCATGATATGTACATATTTCATGTTAAGTGTGTCAGTTGCTTATGTCGAAGTACTTGGGATCAGCAGGGAAGTCATGCTCGACCCGCAGCTGCAATAAGACAAAAAAAAATAGTTAGGGCTATAGGTTTAAAACACACAAAACAAAGTAATGCATAGAATAGTAGGATTAGCAACGCCACGCTCTTGATAGCATCATACCCTAAACTTATATTGAATATTTACATCTGACCAAATTGATGTAGATGTCAAAAGAGCACAACAAGGAAGACCTCATTATTTAAGCATCCTAATCAGCAATTTTGGGAAATCTAGAGTACACAATCCATGCTATAGGTGAAATTACTCAGTTTCACTGTGCAGAAAGAAATGGAAAAGGAGGTTGTGTTAAAAGACACAGCTACACAACCTAGAATAATCTCAGTTGCTACATACCTCGCCTTCGTCTGAATCTGAGTGCCTCTGAGGGAAGACAACTCTAATATCATTGTAGAGATAAAATCGTCTCTCTTCCTCGGTTGTGATACTCTGATTGAGTAGTTCTGATGATAGGCCAGGTTTGCTCCGCTGCATCGATCTTGATGATTTCTTGGAGAAGGGGCTCAGAAAGCGCAGGTGCAAAGCATAACGAAGAACGCCTCCAGTAGAACTATTATTCACCTTGGAAGGACTGCAGCAAGACTTCTTTTCACCTAAGCGGGGTGTGTCTACTTGACAGCAGCAACCATTAGCATTCGTGCCATTTTCTGACTTCCCAGTAGGAATCGACTCATTTGATTCACTATTGTCACAGTCCATTGAGCAACATATTTTGTTTGTGTAACCTTGCTTTTCTGATTCATCAGTCGAGAAGCAGTTCTGCCCCTGTTTACAGCCTGCAAAATTAAAATAATTCGTCAGCAACTTGAACTCAGACAATTTGGCTTTAGCTATCAATGGTATTGGCTACATTACATTCAGAAAACAGAGTGCCGCATTCTCTAAGTTCACTTCCATACTGGACTGACTCGACCTTTGTGTGACTGGCATCATTTCCTTCTTTCACTGGACTAGAAGGAGGAACAGATGATAGAGTGATCTTTTGCCTCACGAAAGTCTGTCCCATTTTAAAATGACAGAAATAAGACGAACTCGAGAAAAGAAGTTAAGTAGTAAAAAAAAGTTAAGGAATAAGATGAATAATCATGACACACTTTATTATTCAAAACAAATAAAGCATGTTTTGATGTGTTCGAGATAAAAGGTGAATGATCATGAGCCCTTCTAGACAAGCAAACACCTTTCCTGCACCAGGAAATAATTATAAAATTGCTTCTTTTGACATGCATCAAACTAGGTTTTCTAGTGCATCATAATGCAGGTAATCAACTTACTGAGCATTCAATGAAAAGGTAACATTTTCATTTACAGCCAGATCGGTATACTAGCCTAGTCGCAAAAGTGACAACAGCATTGATAATTATTAAATGCTTAAAATTACAGAAAGCCCTTCTTGAACATAAACTACCACAAATAATGAAAAATGAATACAGGATTAGTCTACCCTTACAATTCTACCATCAGCTCTTGGAAGACTACCAATATGAAATGCCCAAACCTTTTGCTTGTTCTATCTACCAAAAATAGAAGTTTATGAATGGCATACAACCACATTCAAGATCCACTGAACATCCATAGAGGATTTCAATAGAGTATGACAGCAACAATAAACAGAATTCTCTGGTATAACAGCTATGAGACAGTTATAGATATAAGATATTGTATCCCAAGAACTCGATAAAATTGAAAAATATATCATAGGAACTCAAAATAATCAAGAACCACAACAGTGCAAATCAATATAATACAATACATATTCTGCTGCTATGCCATACGAAAAGGAAACCCAGGCCATACGATGATAAGGAAAATCTGCAATTGTCCTCAGTATTTAAGTCTAGAAGACAATGAAAATAGTCAAGAATTATTGGTCATCCAACAACTCCCAACTTCGCATACCTTGGTTCCAGCAGGCATGCCACTCAAATCATAGTTGCAGAAAAAGGTGTGCAGCGGTGTCTTCTCTGGGTTGCTGACCACCTGTAAAGGGCAACAGAGTGCTTCTGGTAAAACAGGTGCATCAAAATATGACAGTTAAACAGAACTTGTAAGAGACGGGTCAAGAAAAGAACAAGATGAGGGTGGTGGAAGCAATATGCCCGCCTCACATTTAGCATCAGATATAGCACGGGAGCAAACTTTAAATCTAATATTCCATTTTCCAAATGGCGGAATATAGAAAGACGATACTTGAGGTTTATAATGAATTGATAAATACGTCGTTGTTTCTGTTTGGTGTGAGCTATTAATAAATAACGATAGGATGAAAAACAAAATACAAACAGAAAATTACAAACGCAAGTATGCACCCATGTCCCACCTATTGTATACACTAATATCGTGCATCATTAGATTAGCTTATTACTATTTATGGTCATCACTCAGCGGCAAGGGATCCGATTTTATGTTGGCCAGAAACTACTATACTAGCAAGGGCAGACAGCCCACAGAAAGTTGAACACATACCCAATGCAAGCAGATACATAGTAGTGCACCAATTCATCAGAAACAATCCAGCAAAATACACAGTAAACTGAATTTTATTTAATAAGGCCAACAATTCAGTACCAGCTGTATGCGCCCTTTAACTGGGATGTGTAAGCGGCTTTTCGCTGATCTTGAATCATTATTACTGGAGCTTCTTTTGAGTTTTGGGCTTTTGCTATTGCTGTTAGTAGGTAACCTCCCGGCAAGATTAATCGACGAGTAGTACAGTAGAGAGCTATCCTCATCAATGCTTGTTACTGCGAATGGAAGCTTCTGAGTTGAGGGAGAGAAGTTGCCACCAGTCACATTCAGCACAGCCAGAAAACCATCAATATTCTGCATTTCAGGAGAAAATGGAATAAATAACCAAACAATGTGCATGGTATCCAGCTAAAATACTCAGTTATTAGGGGAAATGTAGTAAAAGACACATTACAGACCTGCTTATCTTTTCCACACGAATATCGACCAGATAAAAGGGACTCCTCAAAGGAGCCAACTAGTGACCTTCTTACAGGAAACAGGCTTAAACCCCGAAGACATCCATTGCTTGGAGATACAGGGACAGATTCTGAGACCCAGTTCTGAAATCTTCCACCTGAGCACCTCTTGGGGAACACGGTATCAAAGTTAACGTGTAAGATAGTAGTTTTTCCTGTTGCATCCATTACCCTAATTCTATCGCCATGTTCTGAATAATCTTCAACTGTCGATCTTTCTGTTTCCTTCAAGCCCAGAAAATCATTTTCAATTTCACTCACTAGATTCCTGTGAGCTCCTGAATTCTTCACTCTCTGCGTCCATTTTGGGCCGAGAGGAGACAAAGTGAGTGGAGGGGAATGTGCCATTTTTGCTCGTGGAGTAGCAACCTTTTCAAGATTCATAATCCTTTCAGCCTCTAGGTGATCTGAGAAAGAATACGACTCCCTGCCCTCAAGTAAAGGACCATCTGTGAATATCTTACTGCTAAACTTATCAACAGCCTGTCCTTTGCTCCGACTGGAATATCTCAAGGATGACCAAGTAGGTGACTCAAACGAATCAAGAGTTGCAGTGTGGGCCTTTTTAGAATCTTGAAATCCAGAAGCACAAAGTCTCCTAACACAATCAGAATGCTGATTTTTGGCATCTGCAGAACCAATATTTAGCGCATCACCATGAAACCGTCCAGGAAGCACATTAGTTAAAGGCGATAAAACCCTTTTCCTTGCTTGAGGAACATGCTGTTCAATGGATGAATGACAAGTATCAATGACTAAAGATGAATTCATTTTTTTGGCTACCATCATATCAGAATCTTCAGTGGACCTAGCAAAACCTGATTCAAATCCAACAACCCTCACTGCAGGCGTCTGAACAGAAGATCCCGGTTTAGGGCATGATCTATAACTTGAATCCCTTGAATCAGGTTTTCGGCATTGGAGGCCTGCAGGCACATTCACAGCATGGCTATCTCTGAAATGTCCATCAGAGCCGTTGAAATAATCTAACGCAGCTTTTCTCTTGAGATCACTGATAGAAGGGTATGGAAATGCCCTGCTACTTGAGCTTCCTGCAGGAAGCTTACCCAAATGACCGGTACCACTAGCACCAAAACAAGGAGGACTAACTACACATGTACTCTGGGTAGGAGGTTCCTCCTCCTTGACCGCAGGAACTTGAGGCAAACCCATCACAATGTCCCTTCAACAAAAGAAAAACAAATAAACTTGATCTTGCTTCCAAAATGCGCCTACTCAGGTCTTCCACTGACCTCCCTTCAGCTACTACCTTCGATCTCCAATACCATAACAATTTCCTAAAACAATTAAATCGACTCTGCGCACAGGTTTCAACTGCATTGAGGTTTCTGATCCGAACCCATCAGCAGTAAAGATGCCATCTTCCCACCACCAATCATGCTCCTGTAGTTGCTGGAACAATTGGCGATGAAGCACAGTTTGGAGCCTGAACAAGCAACAAGAAACCTAGGCTGAACCATACCCAGAGTTCAGATCGCCATCCTGCAGAATCAAATCCACATTGTTGAATGAGTTTCATGGTCGTTTTCCTCTACAGAAATAGGATTGCATTATCTACTTATACGAAGCTTCTACACATCAGAAACGACAGTAAACTACCAATTATGTAGTCAATGATGCAATGCAGCAAAATCAGCAAACATAAGACCGTCCATTGCACGAACAGAGTTAAATTTAGAACAGCTCCGGCAGAAAAGGTAATCCGGAAGCTAAATCTTTGGGCAACCGATGGGGGACAAAGGACATCTAGATTGCTCAGATCGAGAAGCTAAGAACGATCTGAGAGCGATCGTCGCATCGATGATCAGAACAGTAGAACTGAATCAATCACATCAACGCATCCAAGATCCCCACCACCTGCACAAGAATCCATATAGGGGAGGAAGGGAAGCCGCCGAAATCCGGAGCGATAGCTGTGAGCCCAAGAACCAAATCAAGAAACGGACTGGAAAGCAGCCACGGAGCAGCGATCGGGGGATTTTCCAGGAACGGCGAAATCGGATTGGGTTTTCTGCAGATTGGACTGTTTCGATCGGAGCATTGGAGATTTACGAAATATAATTGCACATCGAGGTGAATTACCGAGAGAAGGATTGGGCCATTTATTCGAGAGATTTTCCCCTTCCCCTTGTCGGCTGTCGGCTTCTCTCGCGTGGTTCTTCTCCTAACCTCCGCTTCCTGATGTGCTTGCTTGGGCATTGGGTTCTTCTCTCCCCATCTCTTCCATGGCTTAAATAGATTCCTCACGGGACACGGCCTCAGGATTTTGCCTTTTTTTTCATGGATATATTTATTTGCAGAACCCAAAAATTTCGACAATAATGAAAAAAAGGTAACTTTTTTTTTGGCCTGGGATGCTAAAATTTGGTAAGTTGTATTTGAGTGTCTTCCCGTCTCAGCGGGAGGACTTAAACAATTCGAGCCATCGGATTTTCTTCGTGATTTGTGTTCCACGTGGCAACTGGGTTGCGGCATGTGAGCAATCTTACGAGCTTGTGGAACAAAGGTATATCGAACCCCTAGAGCTTAACGAGTGAACATCGATTTGCAGGCTTGATAAGATCGACATGATTGCTTGGAATGGCATCCAAGAAAGTAATGTAAGACCCATACGAGATAGAAAGGTTAGATCCTTAGCGACACAGAGAAATGCCACGGAACATGGTGGTGTGTGATCACATCCCGGAAAAGTTAAGAGGCTCGCCGTAAGGCAGTTGAATGGTTTGCTCAAGTAGATGAGAAAAATCCCGACCCAAATTGTGTATATATATTCATTGATCGACGGGTGACTCTTTGTTGTGATAGCATCGATGATGCCATCAACGCAGCATAAGAACATGTAGTAGTTGTTGCAGTGGCATAGAGGGCGTATACGTGACAATGTGGAAGGATAGGGGGTATGGATTCGTTTTGACGATGCTCTATAAGTCTTTTTCTAGTAGTGTCCAGTAACTCGGTATTCAAGCAATCTGCAAGTTTTGTAGTGTATAAACCTCTTTAAGATTCTCAAGACCAAATAAGAGCTAGTTTGTCATGCGGGAGGAGAGCGAACATGAACAGAGGAGATTACAGATCGGGGTGCTCCAGAGCTCATGAGATTTGAGGGAAGAAAACAATGGATGTCAAGGCTGGGAGATGACGGCCGACACCGTCGGGGAGGAATAGGGCACGAATGATAGGAGGTAAGGGTACCAGCGAGTGATCACAATGGATAGTAATGGGAGACGGTGAGGGTTTACCGGGGGCATCGCGGAAGGAGTTATGTACCCGCGTAGTGACTATTCAACCATGACTGTCGCGTGTACATTGGCGAGGTCTATCAAGTTTTCTAGTTCACAAAAACCACTATAATTATCGAGATCGAGATAAAATGAAAGGTCGTAGGACTCGTGGCGCGTCGCATTTCACCAGGAAAAAGTAAGAACCCACGACTATGATACCTGCAGATTCTCTTTAATTTCTATATGTATCGTTTCATCTCTCAGACCTTCTACCCAATCGAATAAGTCTTTGCAAACAAATCTATCTCCTCTCAATATGTTTCGAGGATTTCTTTTTTCCCGTCGGTGGTAACATGTAGGTAGGTCATAGTCAGTTACATAGCATGTTATGACGATAACGCTTCTTTACTCACTAGCCGATCTTCGTAGCACTCTGGTGTGTGGCGCCACATAAACCGTTACACGGTGACCGTTCACTATGTGCTAAGATGGCCGCCATGGTATTGTAACATGTAGCCTCTCTCTATACATGCGCAGGTACCGTGGGCGGGCGTCTCCCATAGCGCGTCAGTCGTGCTACCGGTAACGATTTGGGGGCTCATGTATGGAGATGCTCTAAGAAAGCAATAGTACCACTCCCTCCGATTCATATTAATTATCATTGGATTGGATGTATGTAGCAGTAAAACATGTCTGCATACGTCCATTTTTGTGATAAATAATATGAAGAACGGATTATTATGAAAAAAAAGGAAAGCTTGCGGGGGAGGCTCAGGGACGCGAAAAGGAATGGAATGTGCATAGCCACCGACCTGACCAGCAAAGGCTTTCTCCAACAAAAAAAAAAAGCAAAGGCGCCGTCGCGTGGGTTGAGGAGCTCGTTCCAAACCCATTCCACGGAAACCTTCAACGAACACGTGGAGGAGACCATTTCCTTCGCCGCCGATCCACGGTTCTAGTGCCACTTTTCGTGCCCCCATAAACACATCATTCTGAAAATTTATACTCCAAAGTCTACGACGTGTAAACCTTTAAGCTTTCGTGACTAATACTTTCTTCGTTTTAAAATATAAAATGTTTTAGCTTTGTGAAGCAAATGTATCTAAACTAAGTTTAATATATAGGTTCACTCATGTTTAAAGTCAATCTAGACACTAAAAGAAGTGTAAATTCATTTTCTTTACAGACCTAAAACATCTTATATTTTAAAAGAGAGGGAGTAGGCTGGTAAAATAACCAACTCGGATTGGATGGATCTCAGCACCAACATTTCGTGCGTGACACTCCTGCCGTTCCACGCTGCGTCTGGTGAGGTCGAACCCATCTCCCTCCCAACTGTTCATGATTGATTGAGGCACGCGATAAAGTTGCTTAGTCCTCGTCTTTATCATGATCCTACATGTCTCCAAAAGAGAGAACCTTTTTTTCGTACCTGGCAAGCCATAATCAGTGCGTGCATTCACCTTCCAGACGGAAGATCCCTGCTCAACTGTAGAGTTCAACCCAACAACTCCCAAGTAAACGCATTTGAGTTTTCAGACTAATCCTTGTAAATGTACCCCGATTCTGGATCCGCTGATGGAGGTTCAGGTCAGACAAAGCAAACCCTCCCCAAAAACCAATGGTGATTGCTAAATTCACCGACTCTGCACAAAAGATAACACACAACCCACATGAACCGAAAATATAATCTTTCAACAGAGACTAAACTTTCTCTTCCAGGATGCACAATCAATCAAAAGTTAAATTTCAGGGTCCAGGCAAACCATACACCCACCAGACTCAATCGCACGGACATTATTACACTTCAAAGTCACGCCCAGCAGAACAGTAACCTACGGATCTTTCACAGATAATACACTTTGATGGTGAACAGCACAACTCAAAACGAAAGGCCAGTCGGAAGAGTAACTTTATGGAGCACAAGCACGGGCAGGGCTCACTGCATCCCGAGTTTCCTGCCGACTAGCTCGCTCACCTCGAGGAACCTCTGCGCGCAGTTGGTCAGGCAGGCAGTCTCGCCCGAGCTGAACTTGCTCCCGGGAGCGCCCGTCACGCACTTGTCCCAGCACTCGCTCGTCACCTTGCCGATCAACTCGTTAATCATCATCCTCTGCTTCTCTTGCTGCATGGATTTCAGAGATCGAGATAAGACTTGGAACATGCATGTAAATACAAGTTTGAATTTTTACAGCTTTCTGTTAGCTCGTGCATTTGACGTCAGAAGGCATTGATAAATAACCGGTCAGATGGTTCCATTAGACGAGTTGACTGCCACACTGCCTATTTTTTTTACCTTCAAAACTAACAAAACAATGCACACAGAGAAGTATCTTTTATTAGGGGTGGGCAAAAACAGTTCGAGGCTATAACTGGTGTGAGCTTAATTCATCTTTTTGCACTATATAGATTGGGTGTAAGGATTAGATTTGTGAAAGGAAATGAACTACTCGCACCAGCCGGTTTCCCACGGTTTCGCCGGTGTCAGTTTTTGCACACACTATCGTTTATGCAGTGCACTACCACAATGTTATGGACGTTTTTATGTCTACTTATAAGAAGGTGCTAATGCGTGCAACAGGAGCGTATGGACTTAAAAGGCCCAGCCAAACATGAAAATGGACAAAAAGGCATATAATGGACTACTGAAGATTTAGGTGCCAACAGCCCAACACAATGTGTCCCAAGACAACTAAACCGATTGTGAAGGAACAAAAACCAGCATGCCTTACAAGGCTACCACACTACTAATATATAATGAGCATATTCCAACTATATCACACCGATGAATGTAGGCAGTCTCAAAGCTAACACAGTATTGGCATAGATATTCACGTGGATGAGAACAAAAACCTGATAAGAATACACATCATCTTGCAAAAAAGGATATCTCACCGTATATATGGCCTAACAAACTGTTTAAATATGTGAATGTCTGTGAGCTCTCTTCAGTTAAGTATCATGTTTATGGTAAAAATCAAGTCATGATTGACATGATGCAATCAAAATTTCATATCGTCAATATATAAGTTGCCAACTTATCTTACGAATTTTCCGTGACTATCAGTGCTGTTTTTACTAGGTGGAGGCCTGGGAGAATCGGTACGGTAACACTGCATAATGGACATGTTTTGGGCAACCCATAAAACACATATATCTAGTAAATGAACCCCCATTTACTGCTGGCAAGCTGAAGAGTTTTGTTTTATTCAGAAACAAAAACCAAAGGGAATTGACTAGATTTACACTGCACTTTCTAAAGATCTAAAAAGGAAACCCTTACAAGATAATCTTGTTTTGGGCCAAGGACAACAAGCTAAGATAATGACTTCAATTTCACAAAGTTAATGGGAGAAGCTATGACTCAGTGGCCTGCATCAATATGCACTTTGCAGGCACCGCTCTAGCTCAACAAGCAGTCTCAGGTTTAGGAGTTCAAACGAAATCTGGTACTACCCAAATCACAAACAAAATCCACTCAGGTCGGTTGTGGACCATATCATGCAGAGGAATAACACAACCAATACTCCAAAGCCCCTCTCTCTAGCATCCTGGAAACAGCTTCCTACTAGGATAAATCATAAAACTGTCTATTACCCTAGAAACGAGCACCCAAGCCAAGTAGTAGTACAGTATACTGCGGCAAAACCTGCTTGCTAAGAAGCAAAATCTGCCGCGCGACCCCTCGAGCAATCATAGGCCAACCATCCACAAGGGACGCGCACGCACAGCACAGACACGCCGCGAAAGAGACCGCGCGAGAGCGTATCGACCGGGGACCGGCGAATCGACGATCGATCGACGGCGCGCGCCTCCAGCGCCGGGCCGCGGAAAACAAACACGACGACCTGGGGATATCACCGAGCCGAGGGATTTCTCACCTCGAGGAGTCGCTGAAGCTCGGGCGCGGCGTCCATGGCCGGTACTACCTTCGGGGCGAGAGATCGTAAAACCCTAGCTTCGCTTGCTTGGGGGAGAAGAACAGGGGGACGGAGAGAGGCGGCCGGCAGAGATAGGGGTTCAAGGCAGAGCGGGTCAGCGGGGTAAGGGTTTATGCGGCGGCCGTACCCCGAGTTTGGGCTTGGGTTTGAAATTGGGCCTTTTCGGCCTCATCCTATCAGGCCCAATACAGCCCATTTCCCCCTTTTTCTTGAGGTGTCCTAAAGCAGCCTCCTAGAAGAATTTTGTCGAAAATTAAAAAAAAAAAGAGAATTTTACCGACCGTCTTATCTTAATCTCTATCTCTACTATCTAAAAAGAAAGTGGAGGTTCCGTTTTCTGCCAACCTGCACTACGTCTCGTCCTTCGTCCGCCTTTCATCTCGTGCATCTGCTTCATTTCTGTCGAGGAGCTGCTTCAAGTGCTGCGTCATTGCTGAATCCTCCCGCTGATTGCGTGCGTGCGCTCTCTCTCTCTCTCTCTCTCTCTCTCTCTCTCAACTGACGCTCTGCACCCCCTCTCCCAGTCTCCCATCTTGCATGTTCGTTCCAATTTTCAGCCCTACCTCCACACGCCTCCGCACCTGCCACTGCCTACTCCGCCCATCGTGCCTCCACGCCCACCGTCTCCGCGCACTACCGCCTCCACCGCAAGTCTCCATCTCGGGCTCAACCAACGACTGGACACCATGCCGCATGTTTTCCAAGGTAAGAAAACGGATCTAAGCGCCGTGGGTCATCTTCATTAGGTTGCCTCCCATACTTTTCTTGCAACGACTCTATTGGTGGCTCGGGGATGGCCTTGCAACATCTCAGACGGGATCCGCTGTGTTGGCTAGGACAAAGGCGCTTTTTCGTCTTGATCTATGCCTGCTCATACTGACGCTTTTCTAATGTTTGATAAAATGCATACATACCGACTGTAACGGGACACATCTCATGCTCTGAATTTCTTTAGAAAAATTTCAGTTCCGTTGTGTGACAAGGAATTCAAGAAGCTACTTCTGACTCTCCTAGGTCCGAGCCATGCCTATCCACGTAGCAACAACGACAGCTAATCAGGTTCTTGTACTCCTCATAGGGTATTGTTTATGTCTTTATGAAGAGAGGAAAAGAATTTCAGAGCTTCCTAATCTTGTGGCGAGTCATTTTCTTAGGTTCTTGAACTGCTCCTGGGGCACTGTTTATGTCTTTATGAAGAGAGGAAGAGAAATTCAGAGCTTCATAATCTTGTGGTGAGTCATTTTTCAGGTTTTTGCACTCCTCTTGGGATTAACATGCTATGTAAATTCGGAGCTTCACAATCCTGTGGATGCTATCTGGTGATCTTTTCTGCCTAGGTAACTAGCATTCTTTGTACTTTGACTCTTCCGTATTACTCACTACAGGAATGGGAAGCTACGCCGACGGCCAAATATCGGGACCGTCGGCGTAGCCATCGTCTAGGCCAGCTCCGCCAAGCAGCCGTCGGCGTAGAATTGCCCTCGGCATATCCTATGATACGACGCCTGCCTCGGCATACTGTGACAGTGCCCTCGGCGTAGCTATTTTTTATTTTATCTCATTAAACTTTGAAAAATTATAACTAAATCATTCTAATTCGAAAAAATACAAATAATATATCAAAATTTGCAGAAAAATAAGACCTATCTATCTACACTCAAATATTACACATTTGTAAATAAAAATTAATTAAAACATAAGACATTATGTATAGTTTAAAACGACCATAAAAATTCAAAAAGATCGAAACAATGCGAAACCTTCAAGGTGGTGTTATATTATGTGACATAGTTAGAAGGAAAATATCAAACTTGGTATATTGATTATGTCTCAAAGAAACCTTCACAAAATGACCTATCTCATTCGAGGTTTCTTGGCTTTGTCAAATGACCAATGTTATGGCTAGAATCAAGGCATAGTTTGTGATAATGTGCCCATATTGTGCATACACATGCATCATGGGATGGCGAACAATGTTGCAGGAGGAAGTTTTCCTTTTCGTCGCACCAAAAAGCCATTTCCCATTTTCCGAGCACAAAAAACGGACGATTTTGTGAAGCAACCACCAAATGGCTAATTCAAAATGGTACCACCACATTTTACAAAAATACTATACCAACCTATATAGACAATGTCCCAACAGGGAATCAAACCTTTAGGCCCACCTCCGATGAAAAGACAAATTCTGCCGAATCCAGGGAAGTGGGTCAGATATGAACTACAAGTACATGATCCGATGCTCATGTTTTTTTACAAAAAATATTTTTAGGTTCACAATATGCTATTTTATCAAAGATCCAATGCAAGTTTAGCGAGGCTTGTCCCCGAGCTAAGAATATTCATGGCCGTCTTTCGACAAAGTTTAACGATAGTTTAAAACGGGCATACAAAATTCAAAAATGATCGAAACAATGCGAAACCTTCGCGTGGTGTTATATTATGTGACATAGTTAGAAGGAAAAATATCAAACTTGGTATATTGATTATGTCTCAAAGAAACCTTCACAAAATGACCTATCTCATTCGAGGTTTCTTGGCTTTCGGGTCAAATGACCAATGTTATGGCTAGAATCAAGGCATAGTTTGTGATAATGTGCCCATATTGTGCATACACATGCATCATGGGATGTCGAACAATGTTGCAGGAGGAAGTTTTCCTTTTCGTCGCACCAAAAAGCCATTTCCTATTTTCCGAGCACAAAAAACGGACGATTTTGTGAAGCAACCACCAAATGGCTAATTCAAAATGGTACCACCACATTTTACAAAAATACTATACCAACCTATATAGACAATGTCACAACAGGAGAATCCGAAACCTTTCCGTCCACCTCTGATGAAAAAGACAAATTCTCGCCGAATTCCAAGAAGTGGGTCAGATATGAACTACAGGTACATGATCCGATGCTCATGTTTTTTCACAAAAATCATTTGTAGGTTCACAATATGCTATTTTATCAAAGATCCAGTGCAATTTTAGCGAGGCTCGGCCCCGAGCTAAGAATCTTCATGCCCGCCGTTAGACAAAGTTTGACGATAGTTTAAAACGGGCATAAAAAATTCAAAAATGATCGAAACAATGCGAAACCTTCGCGTGGTGTCATATTATGTGACATGGTTAGAAGGAAAAATATCAAACTTGGTATATTGATTATGTCTCAAAGAAACCTTCACAAAATGACCTATCTCATTCGAGGTTTCTTGGCTTTCGGGTCAAATGACCAATGTTATGGCTAGAATCAAGGCATAGTTTGTGATAATGTGCCCATATTGTGCATACACATGCATCATGGGATGTCGAACAATGTTGCAGGAGGAAGTTTTCCTTTTCGTCGCACCAAAAAGCCATTTCCCATTTTCCGAGCACAAAAAACGGACGATTTTGTGAAGCAACCACCAAATGGCTAATTCAAAATGGTACCACCACATTTTACAAAAATACTATACCAACCTATATAGACAATGTCCCAACAGGGGAATCCGAAACCTTTCCGTCCACCTCTGATGAAAAAGACAAATTCCTGCCGAATCGGCAGGAAGTGGGTCAGATATGAACTACAGGTACATGATCCGATGCTCATGTTTTTTTACAAAAATCATTTGTAGGTTTACAATATGCTATTTTATCAAAGATCCAATGCAAGTTTAGCGAGGCTCGGCCCCGAGCTAAGAATCTTCATGCCCGCCGTTCGACAAAGTTTGACGATAGTTTAAAACGGGCATAAAAAATTCAAAAACGATCGAAACAATGCGAAACCTTCGCGTGGTGTCATATTATGTGACATGGTTATAAGTAAAAATATTAAACTTGATATATTGATTATGTGTCAAAGAAAACCTTCACAAAATGACCTATCTCATTCGAGGTTTCTTGGCTTTCGGGTCAAATGACCAATGTTATGGCTAGAATCAAGGCATAGTTTGTGATAATGTGCCCATATTGTGCATACACATGCATCATGGGATGTAGAACAATGTTGCAGGAGGAAGTTTTCCTTTTCCTCGTACCAAAAAGCCATTTTCCATTTTCCGAGCATAAAAAACGGACGATTTTGTGAAGCAACCACCAAATGGCTAATTCAAAATGCTACCACCACATTTTACTAAAATATTATACCACCTTATATGGACAATGTCCCAACAGGGGGTTCCGAAACCTTTTCATCCACCTTTGGTGAAAAAGACAAATTCCTGCCGAATCGGCAGGAAGTGGGTCAGATATAAACTACATGTATATGATACGATGCTCATGTTTTTTTACAAAAATCATTTTTAGGTTCACAATATGCTATTTATCAAAGATTCAATGCAAGTTTTCCTTTTCATCGCACCAAAAAGCCATTTTTCATTATCCGAGCGCAAAAAGGGAATTTTCTAAAGCAACCACCAAATAGATAATTCAAAAACGTAGGGTTTGTGATTAGTTGATATGGATATCATATTTGGATTCCTCTCATTTTTCTGATCAATTTAGACATATTATTTGTTAAATTCCGATTTATAGATTTAAAGATATTAATTATTCCATATTAAATAGAAAAATACAAAAAAGTAAAATTATTATATTTTTATTTGAATTCAATAATATTTTTACTTATTCATTAATGTTTATTTAAATAATTGTTTGTAATTTCAAAAAATACAAACATGTGACATGTTGATATAAGGGTTAATAGGATTGATGTCATAGTATTGACAACAATGTAAGAATTACTTTGCGGAAACAGATTCTGAAGGAACGAGGAAGTTAAGCGTGCTGGAGCTGGAGTAGTATTAGGATGGGTGACCTTCCGGGAAGTTCAACCAAGACTGCAATTTAATTAAATATTAAATGTAATTAGTGTTAAAAATATTCAAAGTGAGAGATTAACGAGTCAAATAATTCAAAGATTCAAAAATTGAGAAAAAAAATAAAAAAAATATTTTTTTTTTTAAAAAAATGTTTTGCAACCTTTCGACAAGCTATGCCGACGGCCGACGTAGCATACGCCGACGGCCTCTATGTGCTCCGCCGAGAGAGACCTTTGCCGAGGAGGCTACGCCGAGGACAGCCGTCGGCGTAGCATACGCCGAGGGCATTTTAGCCTACGCCGCGGCTTTTTGTCCTCGGCGTAGCGCGCTCGTCCTGTAGTGACTTATTGATGAAGTCAAGTGGTCAGATTAGAAAGTCCAATTCAGAAACATGACAATTCCCTCAACTGCGGATTTCAACTGGTAATTGAGACCTACTTGCGGGGATATGGCATAAAGGTGCCGTATGGGTGCAGGATATTGCAACAGGTTAGGAATACGTAAAAATACCCAAGGAATGCGTGTATTCTAGAGTATCTCTTTTTTCGAATTAAAATTAAGAAAAACTATCAAAGTACGACTGGGACACGCAGAGGATACCTCAGGGATATGTACGACCTGTTACCACTCGATTCTTCTCAACACATTCTACCTCTGACTCTCAAGTTGTCGTATAATTTTTTTGATTGCAAGGAACCTTATGTCTGTTCATAATGAGTTGGGACTTGAAAGGGCAGCTACAGATCACCATTAATGAAAAAAGATCAGGTTATTTCATTAACATCAATTTCCCACCCTCTATAATATTGTTTATTTGTGCTTTTTTTATGCATTTATACATATACTCCCCCCCTTCCAAAATAGATGTCTTAGATTTATTAAAATTTGAATGAACCATTATACTAAATAGTGTCTAGATTCATCCAAATTTTGACAATCTGAGACATCTATTTTGGGACGGAGGGAGTACTTGCCATATCACGTAAGTCAATTTTCAGAAAATGGTGTTTTCCTATATCGTCGTATCTGGATCCCCGTAATATAGACTGAGACGGAGATGGCAAAGGTTCATAACAGGTAATGATATTTTTTTAAAGAGATAATGATATCTTGCATTCATGGATGAAGGTCTCGATTGGAGGGATGTACTATTCAGGTACATGTCACCTGGCGCCACCATGGCCTGCGGCTTGCCACCGCTTAGCCCCATCCCTTGCACTACTCCGTCCCGTGACGTCCAGGTTGCAGCCAAGACAAGCTTCTTCTTCAATTGTTGGTTTTCCTCCGGCCTCTACCCGGGCACCCAGGTCATCCCCTTTGGCTGGTCCAGTCCCTTGACTTTAACAATGAGAGCGTGCTGATCCGACATCCATGCCAGCCATTGCTTGATTCATTGAGACTTGAGCAATTTTCTTAAAATTATCTAACATTTGTTGGCCTTCTGTTGGTCAATGAGAGTGTGGATGTTACTGAAATAACAGACTGGATTTGCACCGACACGGATTCTTATCATTGAGGTGAGTTTTTATATCTTTTGCAATTGAATATGTCTCTTGAAGTTTTGTTGGTAAATCATCTTCCATTTTAGTTTTGCTGGAGGTTGGCTTTGTCGAGCTTATACATATTGTATTAATGTACATGACTGCAAGTCACTGGATTGCATAGGCCTGGCAGCTGTTTGCTGGAGCGAATCTTTTGAGCATAATTCTAGGTTTATTATAACTAAATTGCATACTTTCAGATCTTCAATTGACCTTGTCATTGCTATATAGGACTGATATCAGTTAATTGATATCTCTACTAAGACTGGCTAATGTGTTTGTCCATCTCCGTACGTTCTTAGTTAGTCCAATTAAAATCATCTGGAAATGAGATAGAAAACCAATTACTGTTAGACTTTCTTTCTTATTCACATATAAATATGTATATCCATTATGATGCTCCAGTTAATCGACACAAGTATAGTCTTTTTCTTATGATATTTCTGTTGCAACCCGACTAAAGTTATAGTAATTAGTAAGATAGTTTTTG
Organism: Avena insularis; assembly: GCA_023614405.1. Classification (NCBI taxonomy): domain Eukaryota; kingdom Viridiplantae; phylum Streptophyta; class Magnoliopsida; order Poales; family Poaceae; genus Avena; species Avena insularis. The sequence goes on along the minus strand of CM042693.1, from coordinate 385,549,264 downwards.
TTCTTCCATACAGTTCAGATTTCCTCCATTCATATATTGTTGTATTATACTTCTCCTTAGTCCCTATAGTGGTTCATGAAAATAACTTGAAGTTGGGTTGCAAGTTCTGTTTAACCATGAATTGAAGTTATTTTAGCACCAGTTGCTTGACATATAGTCACGTATGCCACATTTTTCAGCTTTCCAAAAAATTCTGTGAAGAGAAATCACAACGGGCATCAAGAAGATCCTCAATTGCAAATTATTTGATTTCCTATTCAAGGTATGTCATTGTGAGTTCTCTTTTTGCTTGTAGGATGCACAACCTTATGAACTCATGTGAGTTTTATGGAAGTTTATTTTAGAAAGTTTTCTGGTGAAAGTTATTCTTAATATATCTCCAATTCTGAAATATTATTAGGAAGCGTTCCGATGACGGTCAGACCATATAATGCATGCTCTATATGTGGATAGACTATTGCTTGCTTGCTCTCATATCCGTGGATAGCCCTATGGAGCTTAAAAATATGATGGGAACTTTAAATTATGAGGAAATTATATTCTTGGTTAATAATGAAATAGATATGTGAACAATAATTTAACAAACTAAAAATGCTTAGTTAAGATCAATAGTTTTTTCAGGTTCGCTTCACCCTCTTCTTCTCGCCCTACTACTATTACTCTATTAGCACCTTGACCTTCGGTTCTAGCAAAAACTAAAATAGAACAGATCACGGAAGGCCAAGGATTGTCATGACAATGTCCATGATATGTAAGAATTTTAGCTGCAGCCTTACGTCCTTCGAGAATATGTTCATCATGTCTAATGATATGCCTCTACCGGATGTAGTTAATAATGGTTCAGGTAACATGCTTTTAGAGTAGATAAGAAAATATCAGAGGAACTAAATTGCAATTCTTAAGTGCTTACCTCTGCTAGAAACTTGACTTAAAAATTACAGCTATTTGTTCGCTAAAAATAAACTAAGTTGCTCCAAGAACTGCAGCTAGGTTAAAGAACAACAAGACGATTGCTATATTCCCAACTTTGTATTATTCTTTTCTAAGAACTTATACAAGTTTTTCCTAGATTCAAGTCCGACATATGATATTTTACATCCACACATCATGTTTTATTTTCAATTAATAAATGGTCACCGAGTTTATTTACCTCATGTCCAGACTAAATGCTGAAAGTTCAATCTGCAGCCTACATCAGTGTGCAGCGATTTATTTTTTATGGTTCAGACAGATGCATGGACGACCAGATATGCACAACTATATGCTGCTAGAACCTGCCTGTCGTTCATCAGAGGACAACTAGACAACTTTTTTCATTCACCGATACCCCAAAGCTTTAATGAGTCAATATTGAACACGATGGGCAAACTGAGCTGAATAAGATCCGTTGACTGTAATCCACATAAGGTATCGTTATCCGTTAGCAACGTGTGAGAAGTAACCTACCCTGTTGTATGGATTACTAGAACAAATGCAACTTATTGAGTTTGAAGCCACATGGTTGTATTGTTTATCGAATTGTCAAAAAAAAACTTGACTGATATTGAGAAAATCATGACTTCACTATGTGCAGAGAGGAAAGGAATACACATACTCGCGGTTTCGGCTATTTTGCATGTCATCATCCATAAGTAAAGACACTTCGAAGCCCACTCATGAACGATGTCCAAGTGCTGGAGTCAAATCCTCAACTCGGGTGAAGGACATCGTCGACCTGCTCTGAATCCTTCCCTGTCACCGTCCTATCACTAACCTCAGACCGTCTCCTTCGTTGACGACAAGATGACAATCAGTTATGAGCTTGACGAGCACAACCATTACAAGATCATCCGCACCGTCGAAAATTTGACTCGTAGCAACGCACGGGCATGTTTCCTAGTCCTGCCAAATAATCTAAATATGACAACAAACGTCTTATCTTAATCCTGCCAAATAATCTAAATATGACAACAAAACATGAAGTACGATGAGTACTTCTTAGTCTTATTTGTAGTACAAAACATCTTAAATATGTGGTGAGAGAGATTAGTGTTAAGAGATTATCTCTTAGTTAAGACAAGACAAACTTTTTAAACTTTCTTCTTTGATCCAACTCTGCGTTTATTCCACATGGCACTCCTAAGATATCAACCTTGTACATGTCCTTATGGGCAAAGCCTATTTTTCTTTTCTTTTTTTGAAACGGTGGGGAAAACCCACTGATACTATCTCCCTCTACAATAAAAGAAAGTCATAATGATTTTTTAAGAAGTCAAATTGAGTCAAGTTTGACCAACTTTATAAGAAATATATCAATTGTTACAATACTACATTCATAGTGTATCTAGTGATATAGATTTTACATTTGTAAAAGTTAAAACTTTTTTTCATAATCTTGGTCAAACTGTTTGACTTCTCAAAAAAAATATGTCTTTTTTTTTGTAGAACGGAGGTAGTAAGCTTAAGCTGGATCTTTCGGGCATATGGTAGATCTCAGGGAAGCCCGAGCAATAGGGATATAAATTATACCCACAAAAAATAGGGATATACATTAGACAATAAAAATTAACTAACTGGCTAATGAAACTTGGGATCCAGAGTAAAAGCACAGCAGACATGCCATGACGGCTTTTTTGTTTTCTCGTTGTGTCTCGAGGCAGTTTTTGACTGTAACACCGTACAGCAGAATAAGGGTAAAAATGTGCCGGAACTCTTTAAAGAGGAGCTTGTAGAATGAGGTTAGACCTAGAAATCCGTAAGATGTTACCCGTAATTTCTTTAGCACAAGAAATACTATCAGTATAGACTTCCTCGTATGTTTCTCAAAAATTCCTTTACCATGAGAACAGAGGAAGCCACGGACAGCATGCCCAGGCACAGAACAAATAAAGTTATCAGAGCGAAAAATGGAGACTTTATTCCACAACTCGTTATTTGCACAACTACATTCTCAACCATAGGGGGACACGAAACACCAGCTACTTTGCAATATGGGCCGACTTCACATACTAGTATGTACAATATTCTTCTGCGAATAGGTCGCCAAGCCCCTCAGATAAGCATCTTCGTATATGATAAAATTCCACATTCACACCAAGTGCACTGCACAGAAAAGTAACAGGGAGAAGGGTCAATCTGGCATTGATATGATGTGTTTGCCGCGTAAAGCTGAGATTTAATGAGAACATTGGGGGCAATTCGAAACAGCATTCAAATTTCAAATTATGAGCAATGGTGTACATATGAAACTATAAACGCACTGCATTATTGACATCCCTAGTCCCTTCAAATGTGGCAGCCAACTTCATTTCAGAGTAGTTCAAGGGCTAATTCAATATTAGCTGCGTGCATGTGCTCTCATAAATTGCTACTAAGAAGGTTGCTAATGTACCCAGTTCCAAAACAGGCTATAGTACTACACATAATGAATACTCACCCTATGTTTTGTTAGCTGACTCGGCAGCTGCTGACAAAGGGTGACGATCGTCTAAGACGGTTTGTGCTGAAGGAAGAGAAGAGAGGCTCATTCTGGCAGCCCCTTTATCGTGATGATCATCTGTTTCTTTACCATCTGAAATACCTGTTCTCGTGCCTCTAGAGGGTATAGAAAAACTGCGGGCTATAGGCCCAGGTGGTGTTGGTAGAGGCGATGCAGTTTGTGGAGCACTTGGTGGTGTTTGTCTGACCCTAAAATTAAAATGATCTTGCCCTGAGTGGCCTCTAGGTGCCAAAGGGGCAGAATTTGGTACCAACGGGGCAGAGTGAGCGACTAGACTAGGAAATGCTGTATTTCTTGATGCACTACTAGGCGGTCGAGGTAGCTCATGAAGCTCCTTAATTCTGGGGGAGGATAACGGTGGTGGCGAGGAACTGGGGGACACTCTCACATGAACTGTTGGCTGATGTGCAGAGCTGTGCCTTGGCGCTGCGGACATAACATCAATATTCTCAGTTGACCTTGGACGGAGAGGTATTGGACCAGAAAAGGACCCCCTCTTCGCTTTCTTGTTGTCGGAAGAAATCTTCAGCTCGTGATAGCCTGGTAGAGCCAGATCAGTCGCTGGGAGCATCTTTCTTATTTCTGAATTATTGGTATTGCTTTCTTTCAGCACTGACTGTGCATTGGATAACCTGGCAGGACTTGGTAGCTTATTGTCTCTAAAATCTCCCACTTTTATACTTGGGTTGAGTGGAGACGAATGGAATGCACCTTTGCTCTCAACAGGAGATCCACTAGTAGGATTTCCTGCAGCTGTCTGAGTGGTTGCTTGAACATCATTTGGTGTAGGCAAAACGTAAGTATTTAACTTCCTCGTTGCAGAACGCCGCAACTCTTTTACTCTTTCTGCTGTCTCAAGCTTTTTCTCAGGAAAAAGTGGAGCTGACTGACTTACAAGTCTTTGTCTTTCACTAGCAAACGAGGAATAGTCTCCTTTACTTCTATCAAAAAATTCCTGCGAAAATAAGAAAATCAGATGACGGACTCTGAAGATAGTGAAGACAGAAAAAACAGTCAAGGTAAACAAATTAGAATATTCTGGGCAGGACAAAGAAGATAAATTAAATGAGAACTTCTAGACAGACTGGAATATTACAGCATATTACTACCTCTGTAGGACTCCTGGAAGCATGACCGCCTTCTGTAGCCTCCTTATTTTCTCCATAATCAAAAGACAGCTCTCCATCATGACTGTCATTGTAATCGTCATCATTTTCATCCTCAACAGAGTAATCTTCCTCCTCAAGTGCACTGAACTGGTGATCGATGTGTTGCTGCTCAGCAGCAAGCCTAACGTGTGGCTCTACAGCCTCAAGAGACTTGACGCCCTTTCTGAACAAGTTTAGCTGGTCGGCACAAAATATCAACAAATTAAGAAAGCAGTGTGAAGAAACAAAATAAAGGAGGAATATTTCCATGTAACCAAAATGTGAACCTGCGCAGCATGGTGCCGAGCAGCTTGTGTGAAAAGACTTCGGAACTGTCCTTGCTTCAATGACTTTAACCGGAATAGAAAAAGGGTTGCTTCCTCTTGATAATCATCCTGGGCTTGTTTTAATTGTTGCTCTGATGCACTATTATCACCTTTCGAATTCTTAGATCTCCCCTTTTCTTTCTGCGCATTTAGCATGTATTCGAACAATTCTCTGGAAAGAGTATTAGAAACTTAAAAACCATTTCACCACAGTAAGATTGTAAGCCAAAATTTGTACAAACATCATACCTTTTTTCATCACATTGGCGCTTCATTTCCTGCAACGAAATTGTTTCCGCTAGTTAAGTGTTTTTCCTCAATGAATAGAGACATGGTTGTCTAACAGGTTCAAACTAGAAATACAAAAGGTCTTTAAACGAACACCTGCTACAACAAATATTACCAACAAAAAAAAACGCATCATTGGAACACAAAAAAACGTCAACCTGCCTAGGACAAAACAAAAAATTGGGCTCAAACTAGAAACTTAATGACGCATCTGCAGCACCATGTGATATGCAGTGATATCATGTGGTGATTTCATAACACATTTTGGGTATCAAGATATGGAATTTCCCGTTTTGGGTATAAGACGTGGAATTACCGAAACACCATGGTGACTTAATGCAATCACCCTTGCTGAGTTCATTCCACATATTAAAGCCAGCATATGATATGCAATCACCCTTTGTGGTGACTTCATGCAATTAATTTCCCATTTTGGAATTTCTGAAATTTCGTTTTGATACACATACTATCGAAGTGTTTGTACCCTTCCAATTTTAACACTAATTTTCAAAATGTATTACAAAGAAGAATTTAAGGCTGTTCATAGTAGGCTTTAATTTGTTTATTCATTCTGATTTCTCAGTTTTTCCTCTTAACAAAGAATGGATTTACTTTGAAATTTAAGTCCATGAGATATATAATAGGAAGTTGATATGAGCCCCTTGATGAAGACAAATCAATTTGCTATGACCCCAGGAATATTTTTTAGGTCAAGGATCATATAGAAAAGGAAATTACCATAAAAGAGATGCACATAATGCTCAACAACATACCTCTACAGTTTGAAGCTCATTAAGAAGGGACTGTGATGGAGTGGTAATGGTATTAAGAACATGAACACGCTGAGGAGAAGATGAAGCAAATCAGCAGTAGAAGATCACAGTAAATCTGTAGCTTCAATAATAAGAAATTAGAAACTTACATAACTATCTACAAGTTTCCGAAGTTCAAACTGCGACTTCCCGAGCAACAGCAAAACCTTATCTGAGGGGATACTGTTAAATGTAAGCATCAAGAAGCAAAGTATGCAACAATCATATTGTTAGATGTCATGTTTAATAGCACTACCAACAAAACGTTAGCCTTCTCTGTTCATCCTTTTCTTTATATTTATTCATGGGGCAGTGACTACTTTCTTGCAAATGGGAGAAAGTAAGAACCAAGAAGGTAGTGACTACTTTCTCTGTTCATCCTTTTCTTTATATTTATTCATGGGGCAGTGACTACTTTCTTGCAAATGGGAGAAAGTAAGAACCAAGAAGGTAGGTGCTTACTACTGCCTAGTGCAAATAATCTGTATTACTACTAGGAGTGTTCAATCATGGTTGCAGTCAACCTGGCCAAAACAGGCTGAGAGATTCTAGTTCTATTTCCATTCTTTGCATGTGATGACGGCTTCGGTGATAGTACAAAAGGTTGTATAGGACGGTTTCACGATGTCAAGCCAAATCATTTTCGAACACCCCTAATTACTACACATACACATCTTCCATTAAGAACTTAAATGATGAAGCCAAAAGAGATAGTTTGCAGACAATAAATTGTTTTCTATCCTAAATGTTACCATGATAGCTGATTATAAGGATGAAAGAAAAAATCTCAAAGAGAAAAAAGAAAGCACAACATGATTACCATTAATTCCTTCTTTATTTGGTGTGACTCTCTTCACTAAACAAGTTCCCATTTCTTGCAGTGCTTCAGAGAACTCTGCACGCATGCATCATCTAATTACTGGCATCCAATACAGAGTCAATATACCAAGAATTGTGGCTGATAGAACTCTATAAAACTAATCATGCAGTCATCTATATGACAAATGTGACTAATGCAAATGAACTGAGGTCACATGATGTCAGAACAACCTAGAAAGATAGTGGTGAATAAATAACCATGAAATTTCTTCACAGGTGTGATCCTACTAAACCAAAAATTAGACGAAGTTCAAGTGAAGATTTTTCCATCCATTGGACGAAGGACAGCTAACCCTAGTTAGTCAAAAAGGAAATGATGAACAAAATATTTGCAGCAAGCACTGCATAAATAAAGTGAAATGGAGGTATTATAACTTATCTCTCAAAGCAAATTATTTTCAGACAAGAAAGAATACCATATGAACTGTTTGCTATTGCTGCCGCAACGGAAAGCAGGTTATCGTAACAGTTCCTCATATCTGCCATATCCTGTCAAAGCGAAGCAGCAGTTTGAAACAAAATTGTCAAAATGCAGATACATAAGCTTTTATACTAACAGAATGATAAGTTGAGAGTTTTTTATCAAAAGCAGCTAGTTTTGACTTTACACTAGGTTGCACTGCTGGTAAATATGACCGCATTTGTTTCTCATACATCATTGTTTTCATTAATCAGAATAGCCCCCACTCAGCAGTTTGGGTTTGAACAATAAACATTTATTCTCAACAAACAGAAATTGGGAATGTGGAAGTCTTGTCGTATCCAATCAGATTTAACAGCCAAATGGAGTAAAATGCCAAAATGTCACCCTAATTTACTACGAGACATCTAACATAATCATGGAGCAGGTTGGCTACCAGATTTTCCCAGATTTAAAGTTCTCTTGTCACCAAAGAGTGACACTGCTCGTAAGCAGCACGATCACTCAATTCTCATCTAAATGAACAAAGCAAGCAACAGTTTGCCGCAAAACCCACTCCTCGGGACAAACCACCCAAACTCATCTGAAACCAGCCACAATTACCACACCGGCAGCAGATCAAAGGAAACTCCCAAGAGACATTACGGCATCGAACTTGGCTCGCGACGAAGCGAATGCGAGCATGCGTTGATCTAGAATCCCCAGAGACCAGCCGGCTCGCGCATTTCACACTAGGCAACAGCATCAGGCTCCTCGTTCCTACTGATTGATATAGGGCGGCGCAGATCCGGACGAACGGTGACATCACATCTTACTCCGTCGGGAAGGGGAGGGGAGGGTAAATTCGGAGAGAATTCGGCATGGCGCGAGTCAAGTCAGACCGGGCACGCGTGCCCACGCCAGCCCCAACAAACCCATCGCGAACAGTTCGCCCTGACGGACCCTACGCCGCTCGGGAGCTCACGCGTGCCGGCGTGCGCGCTGAGAAAATAGACCGCGGAGCCGCCGCTGCTCCTCCTCCCTCGCAAGATCTCCCTCCGCACTCGCCCACCCCCGCGGTGTTTAACACCACGCGGCATCGAAAGGGAGGAAGGAAGCGGCAGGCGTGCGCACCTGTGCGGCGGCGAGGAGCTCGTCGGCCGCCTTGGCTGCCGTGGAGTGGTCCCGGTGGCGGTCCACCCGCTGCTCGTGCCGCTGCAGCGCGAACCCGCGCAGCTTCCGCAGCGACGACTTCATCCCCGCCGCGGATCAGGCGGCGCCGGCCGAGCCTCCAGACCAGATCGCGGCACCCCGAGCCGGATTCGCGGGAGGGGGAAACCCTAGCTGCAGACCCCCCGCGCCGCGCACCACTACCACTACCACTGAGCCGCGAGAGAGCGAGAGAGAAATGGGGAATTATTTTTTCCGCGAGCTCATGCGCGAGCGGTTCCCTTCACCGGAGGAGGAGCATAGCATCCCATTATTATTATTTTTGTCTGTCTATATATTTTTCTTCCCTAGCGAACTGGCCGTACTAGTCCGCCTTTTTTTTTTCCCTAATCGTGGGTGGGTTGCTTTTACGCTTTCGATTTCGTGCCGGGGGGCCCCGCCCCGCGGTCTCTGGCTGGTCAAAGGCCGCGATCGGCCGGTCGGTCGCGCCCGCCCGTGTATTGTATTTCTAGCTAGTACTACGATCGGGTGCTGCCGCTTTCGGGCCTGTCTAATTGGACCGTCGGTTTCCGTTTTGTTTTAGCTGTTGCTTGCTTCCCTGCTGGATGCTGCGTGCGGTCTTGGGTCCGGTCAAACGTAGCGTTTTCGGAAAGCAAGCAAAGGGAGTAGTAGCATAGGAATTGCATGGTTTGTGTCGTGTGTGTGTGAGTCACTCGAGTGACCTTTTTGTCTAGACACAGATTCTTTCGACGCAATGCCTGACCTCTTTTAGCATATATTGTTCAAGGGTTGTTTGTACCCCCTCCCCCTCCATTTTAAAATATAGGATGTTTTAAGTTTATGAAAAAAATGTATCTAGACTTTTATAGGGTGTAGATTCATCCCAAATTTGATACTCTCTCCGTCCGCAAATAAGTGTACTTCTACTTTTGTCCTAAGTCAAACATAGTAAAGTTTGACTAACTTTTTAGGACAACGTATCAACATTTATGACACTGAATTGTTATCATTAGATTTATTTTTAAATCTACTTTCATAATATGTCAATTTGATGTAATATATGTTTCTATATTTTTCTATAAATTTGGTTATATTTGACTTAGATAAAAGCTAGATGTACACTTATTTGCGGATGGAGGAAATACCATATTAATAAAAATCTACATACATTTGATTCACAAAGCTAAAACTATCTTATATTTTTTTAAACGGAGAGAGTAGTAATTACTACCACTGTTTCATAATATAAGACGTTTTAGATAGCCTACCTATAACGTTTTATAGTCCGATGAAACGGATGTAGTACTAGCATTTTATATATTTGAACGTGCTTCTGTTAGCCTGGTCTATGGAAGATGTTTAATAAGAAAGCGATGCTCACGGGTGCCGGTCCGTGCTCAATTATGGCGGTTCGTTTGACCGGAAAGTGTGTGTTAGCCGTGAAGATAGGCTACTGTTGCACCGGCTAGGTAGGTGAGGTCGTGAGGACAACTCAGAACGACGAGTGAACAGTCCAATGTAATGACCTGACAAAATGATCGCCTCGGCACTACCCTAACACAGTGAACATAGCTTCCAGGGTAAAAAAAAAGTTCAAATCGACGAGAGCCACGATTGGTGGCAAAAGGTTTCAGGCTGTCACGTGACCCGGCCAAAGAACAACATGGCACATGCACCAGAAACTCACATTTCCATTTGTGTGACCAGCATGATTAGGCCATGTGACTCAATCAAGAGACTAATCAATCATTGTAAGCTGCATATAATTTCACAACAAGAACAAAGTTGGGGGGCATCAACGAATGCAGTGATCCAACTGCAGGTCTGCAGCTAAAAGAATAAGATGCCATGGCACATCTACAAAAATTCGACTAGCTTCGAGTTTGGGTAATTGTGGATACCATTATGGAACACGCGTTTTCTTGGCCAGGGGACGGGAAAATCGAGGAGAAAGTAAAATGAAGAATCTTGATTAGGCAGTTGCCGCCATGGGTACCGCTCTGTAGCAAGCTCGCCTCGCTGCACGGACGATATCCTCAATCTGCAAGAACAAGGTTGATAAGTAGAGCAGAAAAGAGAGAAAAAATGAACAGGTTATAGAACTGCACAAGAAAGCATGCTTCATTTCTTATTCCTCCCGATTCTTCGTGCTAATAACATCACAGTTTTTCGCAATCTTACAGGCCTATGTATGCAGTGCAGAAAACCAGAAAGTGTGCTGTAGCACACTGAATGCACGGAATTTGGTGGCAGACAGAGTTTTTTAGCCGTCCCTTTTCAATGGAGCCCCAGACCAAATACACCATTGACAATAATGTGAGGCCAGAGATGCAATGAAACTTTGGACCACTAAATGCCGCAAAAGAGTCATGCAACAACCAGTTTCACACCCCAAGCATCAAGCATTACAAACAAAACAAATAATACTGATGTGTGACCACCTTGACCACAAAGGAGACCATCTGGTATCCACAGCTAGACAACAACACGGCAGAGGATCACTGACTTATAATTATGAAGAGACACCTCCAGGCATAACAGGGTGGCAGACAAAATTCCACAGAAAGGTTAAGTGATATTTTTAGCTATGGAGAAGTGGTCCTGACAATGCTACTGTTGTGGCACGTTATGTGGTATGTGCTTTCAAATTTATCGTCAAATGCCCATGCACATCTGAAATAAAAAGGGTAATACAGGGAAATAATGTCTCACGGGATATATGTAAATTGAGAAACCTGAGTAGTGCAACTGATTCACATGATGCTAAAAGTAGCCACTTTGCACAATACTAGTTTTAGTCAGTCTATCACTATATTTACATTCAATGCAGTAAGAATACTCCCTCCGTTTCAAAATATAAGATGTTTTAGCTTTGTGAAATGAGTGTATCCAGACCCCTTTTAGTGTGTAGGTTCATGTAGGTTTGGAATGAATCTACACACTAAAAGGGGTCTAGATACAGTCCTTTCACAAAGCTAAAACATCTTATATTTTGAAACGGAGGGAGTACATGCATGTCCCCAAAAAACAAAATGCCAAGGATTGAACATAAATTCCTACTGATCAGTTGTTCAGAAGAAAATAAATGGATACAACTAGAAAGCTAGCAGTCATGCACAAGTGCAATAGTTCAAAAAATGTATCAGAGGAAAACAAATGAAGCAGGACCTGTGGAACAGCCAATCTCTCCAGGTTGGCAGCATAGGGCATGGGTACATCGGCTCCAGCAATCCTCTCCACCGGAGCATCAAGATACTCGAAACTTTCTTCTACAACAGACATGCTGCAAAGAAGACACATGTATGTGTCAGGTTAAATACTAAACGAGTTTGTTGCGGGGTGTATGTGTGTATGTGTACGGAGAGAGAGAAAGAGAGAGTTAACCATATTTCAGCACCAACACCATGCTGGGGGAAGCCTTCTTCAAGAGTCACCAATCTATTTGTTTTCCTAACAGATGCATTTATGGCAGCCCTATCCAGTGGTCTAATTGATCGAAGGTTGATCACCTATTGAAATAATTCAGTAGAACATAAGATAGATGGCATGTACCATGCAGGAAAAAACTATCGATTAGTTATACTCAACATACACTGTAAACATCACAAAAGATATTACCTCAGCACTAATTCCTTCCTTGGACAGTATCTCAGCAGCCTGTAAACAAACTGAGCATTATAATACTGCACAGTAATGCTGAAAGAGTACACATCTGTTCAACAGAACATCTCTCTACTAGAAGAAATACAGAATAAAACTGAAATTTTCAAAAGGGGTCCTGTGTGTGCTCATGCAGTACACTGATATTCTTTCAGAAACAAAATATGAGATGACAACATAACATTGGCATCCTCCTCCCACATTGTATACCAAGTATAGCACTACACACCTGAAGAGCATAACCGACCATCTTGGAGAATGCAGTAATTGTAACATCTTTACCTTCACGTTCAATCTAGAGAAAGAAAAAGATCCAAAGGTAAGGGCATACTACATAGAAGTTCAGTAAGTGCATAACACATCTCATGAAAACCATGTATTCATTTAAAAGAATCCATAGAAAACAATCAAGAATTTAAAGCAAGGAATGCTTAATAAGTTTCCTTCAGAACACGTGAACGTAACAGCATACCTTAGCTTTGCCAATTGGCAGAGCAAAACTAGAATCAAGCACTTCATCAGAAACAGGGAAAGATTCTCCGTAGCTGTAGAAAAGAACATACCAACATCTCAATGAAGTGCAAGATATTCTTTAGTAAAATATAAATATCTAACCAAGGTCAGATGTGCATACAGTAATTCATTTTCCAGAAAAACAACAGGATCGGGATCCCGAATTGCAGCCTTTAGCAAGCCTCGAGCATCTTCTGAGGAATATGGAGCCAGAACCTTAAGCCCTGGAACATGTGCAAACCAAGCTGCATAACACTGCATAACAGATCAAACACAATTATTAAACCAACGGAACATCACCATGTATTGAAGAATGAAGACAGATGGAGCATATCTTAGGAGCTGACAGAAAACAGAATTTACACCTCTTTCTCACTTGACTCTCATAATGATAGTTTAGGTATCTTGGCTAAAAATCAAGGACAGAATCCACAACACCCCCGACCTTTGGAGCTGGGATTACATAACCCACTAGCATTTAAAACAGGCATTTAGATTCCCGAACTTCGCAAAATAATTAAATTATTTTTCCTAAATTGAATTATTCAGTTATGACATCAGCGTTTTAATATTATAAGAAAAAAGAGGTTTGCATGGCTAGTGTATCTTCTAGAAACAAGCACATACAGGTGGAAATAACATAATAAAGGAATAAAACCACTATTTTCAAACCCAAAAGTCCAGCTATTTTCAAAATCCTTTTGAGTGCTAAGATGAACTGACAATGAGCCATTCCCTGTTGCAAACCTGTGAGTGCTGAGCACCAACTCCAGCAGCAGCTCCATTTGGTCCTCTGAAAACAATAGGAACATTGATCTGACCAGCTGACATGTAGTTTGACTTGGCAGCTGAGTTGATGATATGATCGATTGCCTGTATGTGCAATATATATTGTTAAGCAAGTTTTAGATCATAATTAAGATGTGCAGTTGGTATAATGGAAGAATGTATTCTAACGAGAATAACTTGGCAAAAAAATGGATCCCTAAAAAAAGGCAAAAAACGGAATGCTTGATATAAAGGCGGACATGTATTGTTTGCATCTATTTGTCAGACAAATGACTAAAGCATGTACAAGATTGCCTTTAACTATAGTAAACGTAAATAACCATCGATTGTTAATAATAGGCTATAAATTGCCGTCCAAACAAACAAAGCCTAAAAGCTAAATCCATTGTAAATGCTGCAGAACAAATGCCTGGCAAGAATAACAGATACTATGTAAATGTCAAACATAGGAGCTATTTCTTGTATAAACTAGTCCTGAAAAAGCTTATCATTAACATTCATTGTTAAACTAGGATCTAGGTAACACAGTTGGTAAGAAATACTCCCTTCGTTTCAGGGCTTAAGGCGTCCTCGTTTTGCGTGTTTTTTCTTTGACCAAGAATTACTCTAAATGCGTAAAGAGTTTTGGTATAAAACTAGTATCACTGGAAAGTATTTTTCAATACGAATCCAACAGTACTAATTATGTATAATATAATCAAGATTTTGTTGCTCAATTCTTTCGGTCAAACTTTGCTTTGAAAAGCGTGTGCGCCTTAAGCCCTGAAACGGAGGTAGTATATATTATAAACTGATTGTAAACACATAAGAATTATTAACTGAACATAAGGTACACAGTGAAATGCTTTTCACAAAACTAGAAAGAGAAAGGTACCGTAAGAGCTTCCATTTACATCTAGCTGCTAAAGCGTAGTAATGTTGATATGTTTCTTGAGAGGTGATTACATGCTATCTTAATAAGTACACAATTAGTAAAGCATGTATTTAAGCTGATTATCCTGAGTTAGTCCATGTGAAGCTTTCGAGCTACTTAAGCTTAGTGATGCAGATAACTATATGTTACATTATATCTCCCTTTGAAGAGACACAATCTGTAAAGCCTGAATTTAAGTTGATTATCCTAAATTAGTCCTTCTGACGCTTCACATCATTTAAACGAAGCAGATACAACAATTTATCTGGTCCTTACAGTGCTGAGTTAATATTAGGAAATGACTGACCTGCATTGAGAAATTAAATGTCATGAACTCTATGACCGGCCGAAGACCTTGATAGGCCGCACCAACACCAATGCCCGTAAAACCAGCCTGGACAAGCATAACGATACAGGATAAATGCTTGAGAAGAATTGCTTCAATCTGAAAATGTATGAATCGGCAGCAACAATTGGTTGGTTTGAAGATTTTAAGAGTGAAACCTCTGTAATTGGTGTATCAAGAACCCTATCAGGACCATACTTGTCAAGCAAGCCCTTTGTGATCTGCAGAAAACCCATGAAAGATCAATACTCATGGAGTTATAGAAACTGATGTCAGCTGGCAATGGGCCTAAAATAAAAATAAAAGAACTTCAAAACTTAACACACCTTGTATGCACCTTGATATTCTCCAACCTTACCACAAAAGAAGAGGTATTAGAAAAAAAATCTACTAAAAAGGGGAAGAAAATGTAATTCATTTAAAATGGCACCTCTTCACCCATCAGAAAGACAGAAGGATCAGCAGACATTTCTTCATCTAGTGCAGAGTTCAACGCATCACGGACAGTGATCTGAACAGGTAAACAATATTGTCGGTGACATGCCTTGTAAGTTGTAGAAGACAAAAAGCTACTTCGAAAGGTAAGAACGCGGATTTCTCTTTTTCCAGATAACTCTCAACACAATGCCAGATATTTTGAGCACAAGAACAGGATAATCATGTCATATGTACTTCCAAGACAGGGAAAGATATCTGACCACACAGAACTAGGAACAATTATGTCCTGGTCAGTCCAGAAACCATCCTTTGTTGATGTTTCCACAGCACCAGAAGGAAAAAAGGGTCAATAACATATAAAATCAATCAAACCAATGGCCAATATTATCCAATTTCATTGAACCTCATTCTGGTGCACTTATGCCAAAAAAAGCAGAAGATTCTGGCTAAGTGGTTAATAACAATGCAAGGAATATATTGTCAATACATGATTTGAATAGCATTTGCCCAATCTTAATCAGTGGGCATTTATTCTCCGAATAGAGCCACTATGTCACCATAAAGGCGCAATCAATAGGTATATCACATCTTACGAAACAGACCAGAAAAAAAGAGAAAGTGATATGGACAGGACTGACCTGCATAAGCAGATCTCGTAAAGTCAAATAAGTGGTTTCAATCTATAAGGTCTATCATGATATAGCCAAAAAATCACTCTAATGCAAGACAAACCACAAAGATACACCCATCTTCTAAGCTGTGCAACCAACTGTCACAAGCACAAATACTAGGATAAAGCGATCAACCATGCTTCCAGCCGACAGTTCAGAGAACATCAGCTAACACTAAGGTAGTCACAGCTCACAAAACATATCTACTCATGGGAAACAGTGGTAGCAATCAATTCTAAGGTACCAACTAGTCATCAAAACATTAGAACAGCCATTTCTTCGTCAATCTAACAAGTTGAGGAACTTATCAAACATGCCCCGAAAACTAATCAAGCAGCCCCAGGACAAAATAGCATATTAAACAACATCATTAATATCATAACCCATCAACCACTTCCATAATCAAACACCCACCCCAACGTCAAACTAGAACTATCGCTGGGTCACTGCCGACATTATAATAACAGCAACAGAAGTCGTAATCGCTGATGACATCGATAAACTAAGCAGCAGCCGATCTCCGGTCAAACGGCCCATCAACAAGCGAAGCGACAGAGTTGAGCGAAACCCGGCCACGTCATTCCAGAAGCAATGCGGGGCCCGCGATTAAAAAAACTAGGGTTCGGTCAGACGCTCACCTCCTTCGCCCCGGTGGAGTACCCCCGCGTCGCCTCCGTGGACGCCGCCGCCGCCGCCGGGCGGAGCCTCCGCAGCACCTGCCCCAGCATCTGCACGCAAAAAAAGGAGCATCGAGCTCGTATCAGCAAGGTGGTCACAGATCGAACCCAAACAGAGCGTCACGAAATGATCGGAAACCAAGCAGGATGCGGGCGGGTGATGGAGGTGATTCGGCACTCACGGGCCCGGATCCGAGCTGCCTCCTCGCGGCGCCCAGCATCTTCCTTCCTCCTCGCGATCGGAGCGGCGAGCACGGGTATGTGTCGCCGGGTCAGATGCAGCGAGAGGGATGAGATGGGGCCGGTGGGGGAGGAGACGCAGACGCCGCCTCGAGAACGGGAGTAGGTGGAGGAGGACGAGAGCGTGGATACGTCTCTGCGCGAGATTCTTATTTAGCGCGCGTTTTGCAGGAAAGCCCTCGCTTATTGTGAGCTTACCAGCTTAATCATACGGTGTGGGGGCCACGGGAGCCTGTGACAAATGAAGGGCAAGGTCGTCAAAAATAAGCCCACAAAGATCATGGGCTTGGAGCTGATAAACACCACGATACGGGCCTACTGGGACCAATTGGTTTTCCTTTCAAAAAAAACTTATGAAAATGTCTCGAGAAAAAACTTATGAAAGGGTAAAAATGAAATGTTAAAGAAAAAGCATCTACAGTTTGTATGTTAAAATCTTTTCACCTGCAAGTGAAATGAAATGTAAGGCTCTTGCGCCACTAATTTCAGCTCAGGGAAAATATGTGGGAAAACTATTTTGCGGTTGAAGTGTTGACTTTGGTGGCGTCGACTTGGGTAGGCCCCTGCACCATCGACATCTCATCGGGATCCTCTGACGAGTTCTCCTCCGATTTCTGGAATGACCTTACCGGCGACGAGGATGACGGCGAGTTTTAGGTTAGAGTACATGTTCAATTCTACGTGAGTCGACGTTGCAGGGTCAAACTATTGAAGTTCTAGGTGTCGGAGTTGCAGTGTCGAACTATCAAAGTTCTATCCATCGTTTAGATGTCGAATTTGAAGTTCTATCTATGTTTTAGTCTCGAATTTGAAGTTCTATCTATGGTGGAGTCGAGTTTATGCGTGTCGGACCATTGAAATGAATTGGACGTCTTCAAATTTGAATTTATGTCGTTGAATTTGAAGTTTGAAGTGTTGAAGGTGCATGAATTTTGTAGTAGTACAAATGATCAAAGTTTTAAATAGCCGGCTATAGCCGCGCTATAGCCTTTTAAAAAGTCTCTGACTACTGCTATGCCCTTCGTAGGCTAAATAGAAAATAACCGCTAATAGCCAGCTATATAAACTCCTCCGCCGTGGTGCGGCGCCGGTCACGGGTCACTCGTGCAGAGTTCAGAGTCGTGAGGCAACTCGAGAGCAAATCACCATCCGCCGAAACTGTCGCCAGCGCCCCGCGACGCCGACCCGCCGCCCCCTCGATTCAAACCAAAATCCCGGAAGCCGATTCACCCCCGGCAAAGCGCCAAGCGCGAGTTGCCCGGCCGTCCCGCCAGTCGTCAGGCCGGTAGTCCCTCTCGTCTCCGCCTCCTGAAAACTGCAAAGGGTTCCGTGCTGTCTGAGGCAAAGCGCGCCAGTCCCCCTCCGTCGCCGTCGCCTTCACTGGTCTGGCAGCGTCGGCCGGCCATATGTCGCTTCGTCGCCGGCCGTACGTACGTTTCTAATTCTAGGTTCGTGTTTCGGTTTTAGTAGAGATTTATTTATGGATTGGAGCCAAAGGAACCGGTGCAGAAACGACAGCTGAGTTGAGGTTGCAACTGCAGCTGACTGATGCTGGGGTTTATGCTTAATTAATCGTCCTGGTTCCCCTTTCCTTAATAAATGCTTAAGGGAGACTTGCAAGTTACAGCTGACACGGATGGCGCAGCTGCTTGATTAGTGATGGAGGTTTTTTTAGAGGGAGTCGTCTTCAACCTGGTGCTCGCAGCTGGCATTCTCATCGTCATCGTCATCATCATGGTACCACGACAGTACGTACAAGGAGAGGTACATGGGAGGGGTGGAAGTTTTGACTGAGGCATGCCAAGCTATCTTGGCCGAGGCATGCGGCTGGAGTGCTGCTAGTAGTGGCTAGTACGTACTGCTGACTTCTTCCTGGTGGTCCGACGCGTGGCAGGTGTCCGTGACGCAGCTCGACGACGGCGACAACGGCGGCTGGTGGTGATGATCGCCAGCCGCACGGTGCACGGCGGCGGTCGTATGATCGTCACTTTCACCGGCTGCTAGTGCTTGCCTCCTTGCTCTGTTTCTCAGAGCGACCCGGCACACGACCCATTCTCCCGTCGGCGCCTGACGATGAGTCCCGCAGCTCTGAAGTTCATCTGAGCCCGTCATCTTCTTGTCGGCCGCGCCGGCGCCGGGCGCCGTGGCGAGGCGGTACTCGTGCATGACCCAGTCGGTCCGTGTCAGCGACGCCTTGCCTTTGCCGCGGTGGAAGGCGAGCGCCGTCTTGACGCCGACGAGTAGCCGCTTGGCATTGCCGGACGGGCCCTGCAGCTGCACGAACACGGGCGTCTCCTTCCCCGTCGCCTTCCAGTACCCGCTGGCCGATCTCCTCCGCCGTCCGATGCCGCCGCCTCTCCCCGGCGCCTGGTGCTGGCTGAAGAAGTACGCCGCCTCCCCTTCGCTCGCGCCTGCAGCAACCAATCAAGCAAGAGGAACGAAATCAGTAAATTTCCATCTGGGAACACGCGTGCGTGCGTTCAGTGATGTCTTTGCAGTTTGCACACACCAGGGAGATCCCAGGGGTCGGGCAAGGCGCCTGCGGTACGGACGACGGGGATGACGGCGGCGGGGAGAGGCCGCGCGAGGACCATCCGGCGGAGGTACTGCACGATCAGCTCCACGTCGGTGGGGTGGAACCGGAACCCCGGTGGCAGCTGCTGCTGCTGCTGCTGCTGCCTCGGCGGCGCCTCCCCCGCCGCTGCCACTTGCCGCCTCTCCATTACACGCTACCGATCCTCGCCGGTGCAGTGCAGTCGCGACCAAATGCCCGAAGCCGACCAGCGACCAGTCAGGGAGACAGCGCAGCTTTCAGGTGCAGAGAGAGAGAGAGATGGGGGGTCTGATGAGTGGTGGAGTGGAGACGGAAAAGGCGGGGGAATTTATAGGGAACCCGCCGGGGCGCCGGCGATGTGGCGTGGCGCGAACTCCATCCTCCTCCTCCTGCCATCTTGCTTCAACAGTATGATTCCTTGTTGGACGTGACAAAGATCCCGTCTCCCGCCGCTCCCTTGGCCACTAAAAATGGCCCCGAATTGCTCCTCCTTTTTCTACACACCAATCAATCACGTACTAAGAAAAAAAACGATTAAAAGTATTCCTGAGGTATGGAAAGGAAGGCTACAAAAGTAGGCGAGTTCCACATCGGTGGTCGACACTTGGGAGCCGAAAGAGATCGTTGTACAGAGGCGGACGACTCTGGATTTCTTAATCCATGTCATAAACATGTACGTTTTGACAAGGAAGATGGTTAATTTATTTATCTTATTGCCCGGTGATACCGTGTACGCTAACCAACGGCGGTGATCATATCAGGCATGAATACTTGGTACTACTTACATGTGCAGTGCGTGTTGATTATGGAGTATGCATGTGAACTGGAGCGATGCATCATGGGTGCTTTCTTCTGCCTGTAATCATGCTGCCTACTGCTAATTATCTTTTTTCTTGCAACTAATTTGTTTTAGTGTTGCTTAATCGTCTAGTTGCTTCCTGCCTCCTCCTTCCAGGCAGTCAAGCATCACGAGTTCCCCCAATCTTGGGAACTCCTAGGTCCACATGATGATCGACAGATATTTCAAGTATGCTCTTACTGCAGAGAGAGAGACAGAGAACTCCAATTTGCATGAATTCTTTTTGTAAATAGAGGCATTATATTGATCAACCTGAAGGAAATTAACCAGATAATTAGCCAAAAATCGGCTGAAAATCGTTATAGCATGCATGCTCCTTCTACGCGGTGCACCGCGGGCAGCTACCAAACACACTTAACGGCCACCGAGAGAGGACCAATGCTGCCTGCAAGTGTCATTGTCACGACTTCTCCTCGAGCAAGCAACTCCCAGTTCTCCTTATCATAAGACCTACGAGGCCATCGCCAACGGTCACACATAGCACTTGTCGGCTTACACCAAACAATTGGCCACACACACAAGTGATAAAGCAACTTAGATTTCCAAGGCGGATAAGAAGAGAAAATTATGAAGGGTTGCACAGCATAGGATCTCACCACAGCCAGAAACCCATCGCCTATCGCCACCACCACTTGGATACCAGCTTTGACTCCATAGCAACAAGACGAAATATGGAGACCTATGAACCTCCAAAGAGTCGACTACCAAGCTCATGCTGCCACCCAACCAGCACTAGACACCATCATCATTGTTGCACAAGGCACCATTTCAAAACCACCAACATTATTGCTCAGGCAACTCCTGACCACAATGTCACGTACCTCCATCCTCTAGCGGGATTGATGATCTTCAAGTCGACGTCCCAAATGGGGAGCAACCTCAGAATGATGCCTTGGCCCGATCCTGCTAGGTTCATAGGATCTCACTCAAAGAACATGATTCGGGGGTGGATTTCGTAGGTATCCACAATGATGCATCCAAGGAGTGGATGATGCCATCAGACGCTGCCATCGTCGGTCAACAAGAGTCATACAGGCCTTAGCTCTGATGTACCCAGCCCTATGGATGACACTACTTTGACACCAGCAAGTTCCCCAAGCGGACCAATGACACGTTCCCGAGTCAAGGCTCTCCATGATAAGGTGAATTTACTCCTATCTATGTGTGACTTTGATACATACTTGGATGGTATGCATCAGAACCTGTCCATACGATACGCCCAGGAGGGCAGGGCGCCGGAGCCAACTCTTCAAATACTTCCACCTCATGCACACAGATATGAGATCCAACATACATAAACATCATAATTCGCAGAAACCTCACCTTCAGAAGGGATCTGGAGGAGGAACTCACACCGGGCATCTATCCTCACCACTACGAAGATCCTTAAAGGCTTGTACATCATCTGCATCACCATCTCCATCAACCGTTGCAACTCCACCATTACCAACAATTCAATGATTATGATAAGGTTTGGATATTTCAACAAAGTTTGAATTCATCCAATTACTGGCACTCAATTTGAAGCATCTTCACAAGTCCTTTTTATGTGCTAAAACTTAACTTGAATACCTTTAGTCATGCCCATCAAATCAAACTGAGACTCTGTTAATTCAAATAGCTTAATTCAAATATCCCATTTAAGTTATGAAATTAATTTGAACAATTCCAAATCATTTCCAAACTTCATGTTCTCACTAAGTAAATACACTTATTCACTTTCAAGTCCACAATAAATGATTTCACTACTTGTTGAAAAATATGATAATATCATTATGTATAAGTTTCCAACATTTCTTCGCAAAGATATCACCGCTTTTACCGTATCGCGGAGTTTTGGCCAAATATTTCGCCTAAGAGGCATGGTGGTTTTGCAAAAGTCTCTAGATTAAGCATCTAGGACCTCAGATCTTCATAAAAGAACCCGTAATAACCAAAAATGACTTAAATCTTATAGTGTCCTTTCATTATTAAACTTTGATATCTTTTTAGCATTCTAATCATTTATAAATGTTTAAACTATTATCATTGACATAGTGATGAGAATAACTCTGTTTGTAATCATAATGCGTGACCATAATGGTATTGTTCATAAGAATAGTACAAACCGGCTTGTAACTTTGTTCATATGAATAATCATCTCGCCAAAAGCAAGACACACAAACAAGGCGATTACAAATTTATATTCAAGTCCACTAATCCAAATGACAAACTTTGAGGAAGAGGTGATGCCCCGGGCCATCAACCTGCTTTGCTTGCCAACAATATCAAGTCACGTGCTGTTCAAAAACCAGCAATTTTGGCAGTTAGCATTCTCCTGCTTTTGCAAAACAGATAAGTATCAAATACTTTACAAACTGCAATTCGGAAGTTTTTCAAGAAAACCACATTTATAATTTGTGGCATCTTACATATAACCTTTCATCCATGACTTCCATTTCAATTCAAGCCTTCCAAAGAGTTCTCAACTCTAATGCAAGACCGCTAAGTGTTTTTCCCCAAAACATTCTCTTTTCATCCATGCACGAGGAAAATCCATCCAATTCGCAGCACATACTCTATGTACCGATCTGCGTACAAATCACAAAATGGAAGCCCAACCTCCACCTCTAAATGGAGAATGGCTTGTTGGATGTTTTATGGAGAAAACACAAAACATTTCTTGAGTCATACCTAATTATCTCCTAATGGTTATTTCCTGATCAAGAAGAGAAGATCACCTTTACGCAGGATATCCCTCAAAGCGCAGTATTAATTCCATGAAGTTGGACCCTTTTGGTAAGTTCCAATTACAATATATTCCCATGGTATCGCAAAGCGACCTCAATGGATAAAGCCAAGATCTACCAAGATATTTGCAAACAGACATCTAGACTTAAGTTTTATAATAAGAGATCAATTTAGAGTAATTTGTCTCTCACTTCAAAATTGTCATCCTCGACGCATTTTTAGTGACTGCACATGATCCCCTATCCTCCGACTTCGATCATCACTACCATCGCTAGTAGCCTTCAAAGGTAGACATTCAATAATGCTAATCACATCATCCATGTGACTCTATGCTCAATCTTTTCTGATCTCTGTGTGTTCTGTGGCCATGTCTCGTATACATGCTAGGCTCATGCTAAATCTAACTTGTGTATATTCATAGCAAATATGGCTTACAATTTCCAATCAGTATGCTAATCGTAGATATGGTCTGGACCTCTTGATCATCACAGCCGGTACTTCATAATCGAAGAACTTTCTTGGTGGTGCACACACAAGGAACACGGAATATTGAATTAAATAGGATTATCTTATTTACTACCATTGAGTATCTTAATACTAGCATACAATAAAATGTAAAACAGGTATCAACATCATATGTATAATGTGATATGATATGGTCTTCTTGTTGCGCCTCTTAATCTCCATCGAAAGGCCTCGCATGATTCCATCTTGCTCCTTGGTTTGACGCCAAGTCCAGCGATGTTTCTCCACTCAGGTCGCTCCATCGAACGATGACTATTACTATACTACTTAGTAAATGTAAAAGTAAACTACTTTACCTTTGTAACAACCAATGCCATATCATAATCACATGCCCCCGCAAAATAAAGTTAGACGCCTCTACTTTTTATCTATTGCAAGTTTTACATGGTTGTTAGGCTTTCGCAGAGAACCATTTCTAAACTACTTAACTCTTCCAACCACAACATGGATCCCATAACTTGTTCTTACTACACCCCTTTCTTGGCTCTTCGTTGTACAAATGCTATATCAACTCATTGAATGAGAGACAGACACCGCTGAGGCCACTTATACGCAGAGACAAGCCGTGACAGATGTTGAGCATGGAACCATTACCAAGGCAAGATTTACATACGCACGTAAGGTCGGTCCTGCCGTCATTTCATCAAACAATGCCACGATATAAACAAGTACACTTTAGAGGGTAACAACTAAGATCAATATCCGACAAAATTTGTGCGACTGGCCGCATAACACTCCTGCAGGTACATAGATCGGCTCGATACCAATCATAGATCGTGTGGAAAACAAAAAATTCCATGTAACCCCAAAAACTCCTAGGATCTATCTATGGTAATGCGTAATAGCCAGAGCGTAGAGAATACATACCTTTGCAGACTGTGACGCGGGTTAACGTCATGGGAACGCGGGTCGATGTAGCATACTCAGAGCCGACCTCAAGGTCGCCAAGCTCCTCATAGGTCACCCTTGCTCCTTCGTCATCTTCATCGCAACAGCTCGCTCACGCATATCTGCGCCCAAGTGTTGCGCCGTCTTTGACACATCTGGTGCACGATGAGACCTCTGCCCTCGATCCCGGGAGGCGGAAGTTGATATCCGCCAGGAATCACACAAGAACGGCGGTTGTAGGGTAAAGCCTTGATCGCACAAACCCAAACTTGGGGCCATGGTCACAAGGTCTAGAGAGAGAGAGGAAGGAGGAAGTCAACCAAAGGACTTCCAAATATTGGTGTAGATCCCACCCATGGGCACCCTTTATATAGGGGAGGGGTGTGCCCTCCCTTTGGGTTTCCCATGTGGGACTATTCAAGGAGAGGGAGGCGATGGGCCTCATGGGCCACAGCAGGTGGTGGGCCCCACCTCACAAGACATCCCTAGGCTGGCCATGTGGGCCCCCTTGAGGCGCCTGGGCCTTCCCCTTCGGTTTTCCCTCATGGGCCCTTTTTCCTAGGAAGTTTGGCCCATTAGTGGAATAACCCTTCAAATTAGATTTTAACATTATATTTAATATTAATTACACTAATTAATATGTAAATACATATTAAAAAACCTGATTCAACCCGAAACACCTTTCGGTTCCCTTTCAATTTCCTCCGAACAACTTCGGATCTTTCCCGGAATGATTCTGGTCCTTTATTCTTTCTCCAACAACTTCGATCTATCCATGGAACAATTCCGGCTTTCTCTTCTATTATGATTCTGTCTTACGAATGATTGCTCTCATCATACCCTTAAGTGTATCCTCTCATGGCTCGGAATGCTTCTAGACATGATCTCAGATCAATGATCAACAGAGGGACCAGTGGATATCCATGTGACCCCTATGCATTCCCTCGAGGACAATGTCGCTTTGAACCGCTAAATGTAGCATCCTCTTCCTTTTGTTTCTCGATACAACTTGTCCAGATCCGATCATTGTATCCCATACCTTTGTTCGATCGCTCACAATAAGTTATGTTTTCTTGTTACCGTGATATTACATCCTCGTGACTCAGTCACATGTTGCAACATTTATGGATGTAATCTCACCAAGCCGGCCTTATGTATCTTTACCCGCATGTGTGAACAACCGGTCTTATACCACATGTCATCCATCGCTCCTTCGGAATACCCAACGACACCTTTATGGCCATCAGATACCAGATGATCGTTGATGCAAATAAGCAAATCTAGGGAAACAAAGGAGTAATATGAGCTCACGGTCTAAGGAGAAGGAGTCTAGGTATAGTTGTTGCAACAATGAACTATATGACTTGATCGTGTTGCAATCCTTCGAGGAATGTCCAATCACATCATTCTCCAATGATATGATTTTGTTGGCAACAAGATAAATGCCCATGATCTTGAAACCCAGATCATCTTTGTGACCAACTAACTAGTATGAATAGAGGCTACTAGACTTGGTTGTTTACCACAACTGCACTAATGTTTCTACTTGGCACAGCTTATAGCACAATATGAAACTATTATAAACTAATTGAGATATGATAACAAAAACCTATTTCTTATTTGCCTCTAGGGCATATCTCCTTGGGATGCTTGGTGGGACAAAAGACCATTGACAAAGCATTTTGAACAGTTAGAAGAGTCTAGGATAAAGGAAAAGAGGGAACTAGCAGAGAGAATTGAGGAGATGAGGAGGAAGAGACAAGATCCCCTGCTACACTGTGAAGGGGACACAGATATTGAAGACTTGTTTGTTACTGAAGAAGATACACCACCTGTGTATGTACCAAAGACCTGAACTCTAAAAAGAAGAAGAAGAAATGTCATGTTAGAAAAGGACCCACATCAAGGTGTCATACATCTATGGAGATTAAAGGAGCACTAGACTGCATACCATCATCAGATGATGGAGATAATGCTGCTGGTTTTTCTGAGGATGATGAAGTTGATATTTTTGAACCATTAACCATGGTGCCACCAAAAGGTAGAAAAAACAAAGCAAATAAAAGGCCAGAGAGGATGTGGTATGATGAGAGAAGGTTGCATCCACATGAACAATTATGTTTGAAGATGTGCTTTGTTAATGTACAACAGTTCAGAGATGCATTGATAAATTTGCACATTGCTCAAAGTAGGAACTACCAATATTGGAGGAACTCAAATGTTAGAATAATTGTGCATTGCATCCACAAGGATTGTCCTTTCCATATGACTACTTCGGAGATAAAGGGTGAGAAGACCTTTTGTATTAGGAAGATGAGGTTGCAGCATACTTGTGATACAAGCACTGATAGTTCTAGGGTGAGTGCTAAATGGTTAGCTCACACATATACAAGTATGTTCAGGTCTGATCCAAATACAGAATTCGGGCACTCATAGATGAAGCAAGGCAACAACATGGTGTGGAAGTCAACAAGGACATGGCCTATAGGGCAAGAAATTTAGCTCTAGATGAAATTATGGGTGATCATAGGGAGCAGTATGTTAGACTTAGGGATTTTTCCAAAGCTATTGTGGATACTAACCCTGGCAGTAGGGTTGTTGTTACAACAGTGACACCTGCACCCACTATACAGAACCCTAATCCTGGGCCCACATTTCATGGATTCTTTTTCTGTATCAATGGAGCTAGAGAAGGTTTTCTTAATGGCTGTAGGCCATTCATAGGTGAGGATCTATTTTCTTAATGTCTGTAGGTCATTCATTAAATTATATTGTGTAACAAAATCTATTTGTGCAGGGATTGATGGATGCTTGTTGTTGTGCAATCGGTGCTCAAATCTTACGCACAGCAGAGATGCCAACAATAATATGTACCCTATTGCCTTTGCTGTTGTTGTTGGGTCCGCAGCATAGAAAACAAAAAAAATTCCTATGATGAGAACTATACGCCAAGATCTATCTACTAGATACAGAGCAACGGGTGGACATACATCCATGGAGAACTTACCTCAAGACAACGAAGCTTTGTTAACAGTAGGAACTCGTGGTTGATGTAGTCAGACACTTGCCGATCTCAAGATCGTGAGGAAGTCCGAGCGCCCAACTCAGCAAAGCAGCATCCACACTGACACACGCTCAAGCTTTCACCGGACAACCTCCACCTCTCGCCTCCAACCGATCCAAACAGAAGCAGAACTCCTTCCGCATTTAAATGCCACTGGAACATGTATCTCGCTAATCTGAGACCATGGGGAATAATTCTAGAGGGGGAGAGAGATCCTTCACAAGGAGGTGTGAGGATGAAGGAGGGAATGGGTGGCCTTTTATAGGAGGAGGGGGTGCCCCCTCTCTCCATGGCCAAGCATGGGGGTGACCGCTCACCTCCCATTCATGTGGTGGTAACCCTCCACATTAAAATGCCTCTTCACATTCCCTTTTAAAGTCTCCACTTTAAATGCATTAAATTTCTCCAAATTTAATGCTCTCTCGTTTAATAAAACTCTTTTTATTAAATTTATTCAGAATTTTGTTAATTACTTTAATTAACAAACATTCACATATAGCCCCTTGCAATATTTCAATATCACATGCAGAAACACCTTCTGCAATTTCACCCGAAACAATTTCTGGTTTCTATTGAAACAATTCCTGCGCTTTGCAATTCTTTTCGTCAAACATATGTGCTCCAAAGTGGTGTTCGTAAATCTTAAGTGTCTCACGGTTCATGAATAATGCAGATATGATCGAGACCCTTCTCCGATCAATAATCGTTAGCTGGACCGAGATCCAGATCGACTCCTACACATTCAACGATGACTCGTGATCGTGAGAACCTTTAACGCTTGTAACTAAATCCCTTTGTCTTCGATATATTACATGTCCGAGATTCGATCATCGTGATTCCATACCTAGTTTGATCTCATATCGACATGCACTCTTTTCTTGTTCCCTGATATAACATTCTAGTGATCACATCACTTGCTTGCAAGCTATCCTAATGTGATATCACCGAGAGGGCCCAGAGTATATCTATCCGCTATCCGGATTGACAAATTCCACTCTTGATCCATGAGCCTCAACATAACACCTTCGTAGTACTAAACCCATCTTTATAGTCACCTGCTACGGTGTGGTATGCTTGATGTTATCAAGATACTCTTCCGTGTTAGCAATTAACATGATCTCATGGTCTAAGGATAAAGATTACTTCGTATGATGTTATAGCAATATAAACATAATGACTTGATCGTAATGCTATACTGATGAATGTTCATCACATCATTTCACAAATGATGTGACCTTGTTATTAACAACATCCAATGTCCATGATTAGGAAACCTTGATCATCTTGTTAATCAACAAGCTAGTCTATAAGAGAGGCATAACTAGTAACCCTTTTTGTTTATTAAACACACATGTATTGATGTTTCCTATCAATACAATTATAGTATGCAAAATAAACATCTATCATATACAAGGAATACATAATAACAACTTTATTATTGCCCTCAGTATATTTCCTTCATTTCCCACTTGCACTAGAGACAATAATCTAGTTTATATAGTGATAAATCTAACACCCATGGAGTTCGGTGTTGATCATGTTTTGCCCTAGGGAGTACTTTAGTCAACGGAATCGCTACATTCAGGTCCGTGTGCACTTTACCTTTATATCTCCATCCTTGACATGCTCACGGATGGAGTGAAACCGGCGCTTAATATGCTTGGAATTCTTAGAGACCTGTTCCTTTATCTATGGCTCCATTGTTGTCACAATAGATCACCATCGGGTCCAACGACCGAAACCACACCCAGCTCAGAATGAACTTTTTTCATCCAAATCAGATCCGCGCCGCTTCAAGCAAGAACATATTCCGCGTTGTTGATCCAGCCACCACAGGTTGTTTGGAACTCCTCCAACTAATCGCCGTCTGCTCAAGAGAAATACATATCCGGATTGAGACTTAGAGTCATCTAGATCGGTGTCAAAGCTATCATCCATATAACACTTAGCGACTAGCTCTTCTTCACCTCCAGATACAAGAAACATATCCATAGTTCTTCTCAAGTACTTAAGGATATTCTTGACCGCTATCCAAAGGTTCAACCCGGATCAGATTGGTACCTACTAGTCAAACTAATAGCATGTGCCACATCCGTCTTGTACATAGCATGGCATACATTATAGAGCCAATGGTCGAGGCATAGGGGATCTTATCCATTATCTCTCTTTCTTCATCAGAGTCGACTTTGAGTCTTACTCAATGTCTTGCCTTGCAACATAGGTAAGTACCCTTCTTACTTCGTCCATATTAAACTTCTTTAATATCTTATCAAGGTATGTACTGTGATAGCCCAATTAGGCGCCTTGATCTATCTCTATAGATTTTAATGCCTAATATATATGAAGCTTCACCAAGGTCCTTCATCTAAAATTTGTTGTTTAGATAACTTTTAACATCGCTTAAAAGATCTATATCATTTCCAATCAATAATATGTCATCCACATATAATATCAGAAATGCCACATTGCTCCCACTCACTTCTTGTAAATACAAGTTTCTCCATAAGTTTGGAAAATCCAAACCTTTGATCACCTCATCAAAGCGGAGATTCCAACTCGAGATGATTGCTTTAGTCCATAGATGGATCGCTGAAGTTTGCACACCTTATCAGCATCCTTAGGATCGATAAAACCCTTAGGTTGTATCATATACAACTCTTCTTCAATATTACCATTGAGGAACGCAGTTTTGACATCCATCTGCCATATTTCATAATTGAAATATGCAGAATTGCAATATAATCCTAACCAACTTACATCGCTACGGAGAGAATGTCTCATCGATTCAACTCCTTGAATTTGTCGAAACCCCTTTGTGACAAGTCGAGCCTTATAGATGGTTACATTACCATCAGCATCGTTTTTCTTTGAAAATCCATTTATTCTCAACGGCCTTTTGATCATGAGGTAAGTCCACCGTCCAAACCTGGTTTTCGTACATGGGTTCCATCTCGATTTCATGGCTTCTAGCCATTTGTTGAATCAGGGCTCATCAACGCTTCTTCATACGCCGCAGGTCATCTATTTCATCAATCATGAAATTCATAACAGGATTGCCGATACCAGAGCCGCACGTGTCCCGCTTGACCGCGAGATTCGGTAGTGTCCTCTTCGGAGTTTCATGATCAATATCATTAGCTCTCTCTTCATTAGGTGAAGTCAACTCAAACAACTTCTGAGCTGCGCTTACTCGCCATTTCATGAAGATAAGGTTCAATAAACTCTTTGAGTTGTACCTTCCGACAACACACACCATTCGCGAGAAACTCATAATCAAGAAAGGATCCATTTTAGGCAACAAATACCTTGCCCTCGTAACAGTGATAGAAGGTATACCCAATCGCTTCTTAGGTATCCTATGAAGACGATTTTTCCGCTGGTTCGAGTTTATCCGTTGAAGTTTCTTCACATAAACATCGCACCCCCAAACTTTAAGAAATGACAGCTTAGGTTTGTTTCAAACCATAATTCATATGGTGTCTTTTCAACGGATTTAGATGGTGCCCTATTTAAAGTGAATGCAGTGGTTTCAGCAGCATAACCCCAAAATGACAAGTCAAGTCAGAGACATCATAGATCGAATCCATATCAAATAAAGTACGACATTTACATTCGACACACCATTACGTTGTGGTGTTCCTAAGCGTGAGTTGTGAAACTATTCCACGCCTTTCATATGTGTGCTAAACTCAGAATTAAGATACTTCCTCCACTACGGACCGAGAAATTTGATCTTCTATTATGATGATTTTCCACTTCATTCTAAAATTCTTTGAACCTTTCAAAGGTTTCAGACTTATGTTTCATCAAATAGATATACCCGTATTCACCAAATCATCCGTGAAAGTAACAAAATAACGACATCCACCTTGCGTAGACACACTCATTGGTCCACACACATCAGTATGTATGATTTCCAATAAATCACGCCTGCTCCATTGAACCGAAAACGGGCGTTCTAGTCATCTTACCCATAAGGCATGGCTCATGTATCAAATGATTCAAAATCAAGTGATTCCAAAAGTCCATCAAATAGAGTTTCTTCATGCGCTTAACGCCAATATGACCTAGACGCACGCTACATATATGTAGATATATCATTATCAAGTTTAATCCTTTTAGCATCAACATTATGAATATGAATACTACTATCGAGATCCAATAGAAATAAACCATTCAACACAGTGCATGACCATAAAAGATATTATTCATATAAATCAACAACCATTGTTTTCAGACTTAAACTAATAACCACTTTGCATCAAACACGATCCGATACAATGTTCATGCTCATGGCAGCACCAAATAACAATTATTCAGGTTTATAACTAATCTCGACGACATATGGAGAGGCGGCCTCGGCGATCACATCAACTTGATCCATTGCCGACCCGATCGTGACTTCATCCCTTGCTAGTTGTCGCTTGTTCCGCAGCCTGAACCGAAAGTTACATATATTAGCAACCGATCCCAGATCAAATACCTGTGCTATGCGAGTACTAGTCAAGTACACATCAATAACATGTATATCACATATACCTTTGTTTGTCTTGCCGGGCCTTCTTGTCCGCCAAATACTTGGGGGCGCTTGCGCCCAATGGCCAGTCCCTTGCAATAGTAGCACCTTGTCGCACTTAGGGCCAGCTCGGTTTCGCTTCAAAGGGCAACAGATTTGCCGCCTCTTCTTTCCCTCCCGCTTGCCTTTCTTGTCCCTCTTGAAACCGTGGTCTTATTGATCATCAACACTTGATATTCTTTCCTAATCTCCACTTCGCAGCCTTAAGCATTGACATAAGCTCGAAGAGACTTCTTCATGCCCTCATATTATAGTTCATCACAAAGCTCTTGTAGCTAGGTGGCGATATTGAGAACACGATGTATGCTCAGGTCAATGGGAATCGTTATTCCAAGGACACAAGCTTATCGGCGCATTTGACATTTTGAGTACGTGCTCACTAACAGAGCTGTTCTCTTCCATCATGCGGCTAAAGAACTTTTCAGAAGCATTATAACTCTCTACGGCAGCATGGGTATCGAAAATCATTTTCAATTCTCCCATGGTATCAAAGGCATTGCCATTTTCAAAACATTTTCGAAGTTCTGGCTCTAGCCCATACAGTATGCCGCAATGAACTAAGTTGTGGTCCTCCTGATGAGTTATATAGATGTTCTTTTCTTTGTCAGGGCATCGAGTTGGTGGTGCCTAGCGGCGCCTCTAGCACATATTGCTTTTTGTGCAGAGTTGAGGAGAATCTCAAATTCATAGCCCGCTTGGTGAAGTTGCTACCATTCGCAGCAAGCTTCTCTTTCTCCATGCACACATTGAAATTAAAAGCAGGTGGTGCCATCTACAACAGAATTTGTAAAATATATTTAGACTAAGTTTATGATAGATTGAGTTCAACTAATCCAAATTACTACTGAACTCACACTCAACAATGACAACCATCAAGTCCTTTAGGAGATTACATGAAACAAATCCACTACACAAAGTCCGAACAACACGTGAGTCGTGTAGCTTCAAAGGCGCAGCATCTATATGGGCATCATATCAACTATAGGACTCATGCTTAACCTTCGGTCCGTGTTCCGAGGCCATGTCTATACATGCTAGGCTCTGCCAAGTAAGAACCTTAGTATTTGCGGTAAAATTGTCTTACACCCACAAGGAAAGCGTAGAGTCGAGAACACCCGATCATCACGTGATGCCTCAAAACACGATCCACAAAACGGTGCATACTTAAGGAAGAACACATTTTATCTTGATATCTAATTGAGTGATCATCTTATAATGCTACAAAAATCGAAAACCTATCAATTTAAGATGCTAATTTGTGAATTGAGGTGTTATGGTACATGAATTTTATATCTATCATTTTCATCTTGGTATGATATCTATCATTCCTTTGTGTGTAAGGCCAAGGTCTATGGAACTTACATCGCTATGAGTTGTAAGAGTATATATCATACATCAAATTACAACAAAACCATATCAATACACTAGCCCAGCAACGATCTAAACTAGACGCCTCTAATTTATCAATTGCAAGTTTTACGTGGCTTAGGCTTTGAGATAGAACCGTCTTACCTACGAACATGAACTATAACGAGGATAACCAAGTTATTAGCAACTTGTAAATCAGATATTGACTATAGTAGGAGAGATGCACACCCGCGCATGTCACTGTGGAACCGGTCTCATGTAATGGCGATGACATGTAAGGTTGGTCCGAGCCGCTTCATCCCACTATGCCACCAATATCCAAAGTATATAGAAGATGCAATAACATGATCATCATCGCCTACATATAAACATATGTGTACTACCTGCAAAGCACCCACGCATAGATCGTGCCTCGATACCACTATTGGGTCCGCAGATAGAAAACAAAAAATTCCTAATGATGAGAACTATACGCCAAGATCTTTCTACTTGATAAAGAGCAACGGGTGGACATACATCCATGAAGAACTTACCTCAAGACAACGAAGCTTTGTTAACTAGTAGGAACTCGTGGTTTATGTAGTCGCATTACACTTGCCGATCTCAAGATCGTGGAGGAAGTCCGAGCCACAACTCAGAACAGATCCGCACTGCACACACGCCAAGCCACCGGACAACCTTCACCACCTCGCCCAGATCCAGCGGAAACAAGAACTCCTTCCGCATTTAAATTCCACCGGAACATGTATCTCGCTAACTGAGACCATGGGGAATAATTTAGAGGGGAGAGAGATCCTTCACAAGGAGGTGGAGGATGAAGGAGGGAATGGTGGCCTTTTATAGGAGGAGGGGGTGCCCTCTCTCCATGGCTGCATGGGGGTGACCTCACCTCCCCATTCATGTGGTGGTAACCTCCACATTAAAAATGCCTCTTCACATTCCCTTTTAAAGTCTCCATTTTAAATGCATTAAATTTCTCCAAATTTAATGCTCTCTCATTTAATAAAACTTTTTATTAAATTTATCCAGAATTTTGTTAATTACTTAATTAACAAACATTCACATATAGCCCTTGCAATATTTCAAAAGCACATGCGTAAACACCTTCCGTAATTTCACAAATAATTTCCGCTTTCTATTGAAACAATTCTGCGCTTTGTAATTCTTTTCTTCAAACATATGTGCTCCAAAATGGTGCCCGTAACTCTTATGTGCACCACGGTTCATGAATAATGCGCATATGATCGAGACCTTCTCCGATCAATAATCAGCAGCTGGACCTAGAGATCCATCGACTCTACACATTCAACGATGACTCGTGATCGTGAGAACCTTTAACGCTTGTAACTAAACTTTGTCTTCGATATATTATATGTCCGAGATTCACCATCGGTATTCCATACCTAGTTTGATCTCGCTATCACATGCACTCTTTTCTCGCCCTGATATATAACATTCTAGTGATCACATCACTTGCTTGTAAGCTATCCTAATGTGATATCACCGAGAGGGCCCTGAGTATATCTATCCGCTTATCCGGATTGACAAATTCCACTCTTGATCCATGAGTTCAACATAACACCTTCAGTAATCAACCCATCTTTATAGTCACCCTGTTACGGTGTGACGTTTGATGTTATCAAGATATTCTTCCGGTGTTAGCAATTAATATGATCTCATGGTCTAAGGATAAAGATTACTTCGTATGATATTATAGCAATATAAACATAATGACTTGATCGTAATTCTATACTTCGGATGAATGTTCATCACATCATTTCACAAATATTGTGACCTTATTATTAACAACATCCAATGTCCATGATTAGGAAACCTTGATCATCTTGTTAATCGACAAGCTATTCTATAAGAGAGGCATAACTAGGAACCTTTTTGTTTATTAAACACACATGTATTGATGTTTCCTATCAATACAATTATAGCATGCAAAATAAACATCTATCATATACAAGGAATACATAATAACAACTTTATTGCTTCTCGTGGCATATTTCCTTCATTGTACCCAAAGAGGACAAAGCCAATTGGTGTTGGTTCTTAACTCACCAAGTATACTCTAGGTGGAGAAGAAGGACAGCTTGGTAGATATACATTCATGTCTCATGACAAAAGGTGTGTTCTACTTGACTTGCTTCGACTTAAAGTTGTGTGCTACATACTTGCCTTTATAGTTGCCTTATACTTGATTTTATTTGTTATTTGGGGCCTTATAGCAAAGAACAACCAAGTATTTCCTCTTAGCCCTGGAGATACCGCTTAAGGCACATATATGCCAACTTTAAATTAGATGGCTTTACTGGTGAAGATTTGAAGAAGATGATGGATGCAACTTTATATGCTTACCAGCAGCACCATTTTGAGGCTGCCATGGAGAATTTGAAGAAAGAAAGTGAGGCTGCTTGGAAGTGGCTTAGTGCAATCCCAAAGGCACACATGGGCTAGGCATGCTTTTGACACCAACTGCAAGATCGACCTTTGTGGTGAACAATCTAAGTGAGGTCTTCAATGACATATCTTAGATATTAGGAAGAAACCAATTAGAACTATGATTGAAGGGATAAAAGATAAGCTGATGACTAGGTTGCATGAGAAGAGGGTAGGTGCTGCTAGGGCAGGATGGGAGATTACTCCCCACTTTAGTGAGCAGCTAGAAATGGCCAAGAAGCACTCCAGATTCTGCACACCAAGGGTTGCAGATGTTGGTTTGTGGCAAGTTACTAATGCTAGAGGGGATGCAACACATGTTGTCAATTTGTTGGAAAAAACATGTGGATGTAGGAAGTGGGATGTGACAGGGCTGCCTTGTAGCCATGCATGTAGTGCTATCATTAAAGCCAAACAGAAACCTGAGCATTATGTGAGCCATTTCTTTAAAAAAGATATGTATGCCAAAGCTTTTCTGCCTGTCATTTACCCAGTGCCTGGCCAGCATGTTTGGCCCAAAACACCAACACCTGACATCATACCACCATACTTCCACATCAAGAAAGGCAGAAAGCAAGAGAAGAGGAGGAAGGGAAAGTTTGAGGTGCCAAAGCCCAAAGATACATCAAGAATGGGAACATTACATGCTCTAATTGCAAGCTTCAAGGGCACAGATACACCAGCTGCTCACAACCTTTGAGGCCTGATTTGGTGATAAGAAAGAACAAACATGTGGTGAGATGACTGTTTTCAATTTGGTTTCTTTTTTTTCTTGTGTGTATCCTAACACATTTGATTTTGTTTGCTTGTGTGTAGCCTAACATATTTGATTTTGTTTGCTTGTGTGAAGCCATCGCCCACCTCCCACTGCAACACCAACGGTCCACCTCCAACAAAGAAGGCCACCACCAACTGGTCCACCTCCAGCTGCAAGGGCTGGCTTTGTTGCTCCAAGACAAGCTGCAAGAGAGAGAGGGAAAGATGGATATATTCCTTCATACAAGAGGACTAGAACATGGAGCTACTTGAATTGTGGCTATGTTCCAGGAGATGATGGACCAGCTGGCCCATCAGACAACTAATTCTACAAGGCATGATCTTGTAATGGAGTTATTTTGGGTGATGCAAAATGTGTTGTAATGGACAATTAGTACAATCTGCCTTACTACACATGTTTGCCTCTTTTGGTATGCAAACTATCAATGTAACAATGCATCTGGTACAATGTAAACTAATGCAGATGAGTTGCTGTGAATGTGATGGACATGTAATGAAATGCATGCTTGATTCTGGTACAATGCTTGTAATGATATGCAGTGCAATGATCTGGTCTTGTGTTGTATATCTTTCAAAATGCATCTGTTGAAAATGCTGTCAAAATGATCTGGTCTATCATGTGCTACATGCATCTGGTACAATGTTGTAAAAATCTATTGAAAATGCTGTCAAAATGATCTGGTACATGCTTCTGTTGAGAATGCTGTCAAAATGATCTGGTACATGCTGTCAAAATGTGCTACATGCATCAATCATGTCCAATTTTTTCAAAATCTTGTACACAAACATATCTGTTGGAGAACATCATAATCATAATAAGATAAACACACAAGTCTAGCAGATAACATCATCATAATATCTGGTACATATGGGAAGCATCCATAATACTTGTTCAAATGCTACATACTTGTTCTTGCTCTAGTTCAACAGCCAGAAACACACAAATTTAACTACTTAATACAATCACAACTCATTCAGCACATAGCTCTGAGATCTGCTTCAAGTTATCCTTCTTTTCTTGGAGAGCCTTGAAAAGATCTTGAATGCAATACTCCAATTTCTTCTTCTCCTCCTTCAAAGTGCTAACTTCTGCCAAAGCCTTCTCCTTCCTTGCCTTCTCAAGCTCCAACTCACTCAATGGCAGAGTCAGGCTGAGTTCTTTCATAAGTTTTATTTTCTCTTGCTCTAGTTCCCTTTTCTCTAACACCAGCTGGTAATTTTTTGTGGCATACTCCACA
Source organism: Avena insularis (assembly GCA_023614405.1). NCBI lineage: Eukaryota > Viridiplantae > Streptophyta > Magnoliopsida > Poales > Poaceae > Avena > Avena insularis. The sequence continues at coordinate 385,511,492 of CM042693.1, read as the reverse complement.
TTGCCAGAGATTCTTGTCTCGTTCTCTTCATCATACATACCCCACAGCCGAATCAAAGCTTTCTGTAATGTAGGTGGCCACTCCAAATCCACCCAATAGAATGTGTCACAGATGCCCTCTTCCTACACATTAGTCAATATTCTAGTTAATATTGCTCATTAAGCAGTGCAATGAAAATTTCAGTAAGCACAGCAATATATGATCATATTGGTGAAGCAATATACATTAAGCAACAAATTGGTGAATCAATGCAAAATTCTACAATGAATCAATCAGTTTTTTCAGGGCATTGGTGAATCAATGGAAAATTCTATGATGATAAAGCAATGCAAATTCTACAACCAGTGACACCACAAATCTTGCAACCACAACCAAGAAATTTTCGACCAGTATCTGAGCCTTCAAAAGCAACAAATTTGTGCAGAGGCTTGTCGTGCTTGCACTTAAGCTGAACATCATCACTGCTGTTGTAATCAGGGTCAAAGATAGTATCTAGCACCTACAGTAAGCAAGAAACGTAACATGAATCGATGAATCTAGGGTTAAATCGAGCTAGGGTTCAGTGGAGCTAATAACCTGCACTAAACAAGAGCTTAAATAGACTAAAATCAAACTAAAATCGACAAATCGAAGAACCCTATTTCTACACTTATCACGGGCTAATATCTGCCTTATCCGAGAAGCTCGCACGAGGCTTTCGCTGTTGGTCTCTCCATCATTCCAGGAGGGCATGGCGACGGCGGGGGCAGAGGGTCGGCGACGGACGACGCACCACATCGAGGAAGCCGAGGAGTGAGAGAGGAGACTGAGAGCTGGGGAACTCGATCTGGGGAAGAAGGGGACCGAACTTGACCTGGTCTGGTCTGACCGCACCTGGTCGTGTCCTAGACGGCGGGGAAAATGGCCGTTTGGCCACGTCAGCGCTGAACGTGGGCCAGGATCGTCAGAATCGTGTTCAACCTGGTATTTGCGCGATCAGCGTGTCAGCGTCCCAGCGTTGGTACTGACATGCAATAATTACCAAAAACAGTACTGATCTGTTCAGACCGCTCTAATTATGATAGTTTTATCCAATTACCTCCTGCTGATGCCTAGCACTCCACATAGTCTGTACGCCCAAGACGAAACATACACGATGAGAAGACCCCGCGCGCTGCTTCGTACGAACGGCAACACGATCAATGCAAAACACGTACGGTGATTAAAGTGTCCACATGCCTTGACACACGGATCTGTTCACGAATCTTTGCGCAACACAGTAACGGTCGGATAGGCGTGGGGATCATACCCATGCTGATCGGGTCCACTCTCGTAGATTTTTTTTTTTTTTGAGCGGACTCTCGTAGAAATATATACTGAGTAGAAGGATGATGCCCGGTGTAAACTATTTTGCTTGTATCATCTTAATGTGATATTGAAATTGATAAGAAATCCCTTACAGTGGATCCGATGGAGGCCAGAGTCGTTGTCCGCGAATCTCACGGATCCGGTCGCCTTCGTGTTCGTTGGTGTGATTCAAGGCCAGTCTCTTCCGATCTACGGTTGACATCTTTTGCCAGGGTTGTTGTTCTGGTGTGATGGTCCTTTGTGGCCTTAGCACGACGAATTTTCGTTTGTCTATTACAACAAGCTCTACTACGACAAGGTTTGCCCGGCTCCGGTGATGGAGGGGCGAGGACGGTGGCGCTCCTTTGGCTCGCGCTAGTGGTTGTAGTCTATTAGGTAATCCAGGTGACCTATTTGTAATTTTTATTACTTTTGAATATTTTATACTGATGATTTTAAAAGATAGCTGGAATTTCGAAAAATAAAATATAGAGAGAGAACCAATTAATTTCCATATCTGACATCACACCGTCATCCATGCATGTGTACCATGTATACATAGCTAACAGCAAAGTCACATCAATGGCTGACGTCTCCATACAGAAAAGCGGTGGAGCAACCGGAATGGCCACTACCACCAAGCACCTACTTTTGCAGCCAATATACAGTGACGATCGCATGCATTCGTATGGGGGTAGCTATAGCTATATAAGCACATGCATACATGTACTACACCCCAGCTAGCTCCATTATCTGTCGTCTCTTCTCTCACTTGCATGCGACCGATCGAACCGCGGCACTTGTGCATTGATCCAGCGAGCATGGGCATGGCTGCGACCAACAACGACAAGGTTATTAGCGCTATGGCACCGTCGAAGTTTACTCCTAGCACCAGTACCAGTACGAGCCGGCGCTGGCGTTCGTCCCTGGCGTCGGGCCTCCGCGCCGCGCTGGCATGCACCATCGTCGGCGTCGTATCCGTCTACGCGCCGCCGGCCCTCCAGCGCCACCTCACCTTCCCGGCCTTCTCCTACGTCGTGACCGTCATGATCGTCTCGGACGCCACCGTCGGCACGGCCCTGCGCGCCACGGCCAACGCGCTTCACGCCACCGTCATGGGCGCAGTCCCTTCCGTGGTAGCGCTGTGGCTTGCGCACCGCACGGGAGCCGGGGAGTCGGTGCTGGCCACGTCGGCGCTGGTGGCGCTGAGCACGTTCGCGGTGGCGCTGCCGGAGTCGCCGGGCCCTGTGGCGAAGCGGATCGCGCTGGGGCAGATCATCATCATCTACGTGGCCAAGTTCAGGCGAGGGGAGCACACCAGCCACGAGCTGGTGCTGGTGCACCCGGCCAACGTGGTGCTGTGCACGGCGCTGGGAGTGGCCGCCGCCCTGCTGGCCGTGCTGCTCCCTTGCCCGAGGTTTGCCACCAGGGAGGTGGAGGACAAGAGCAGGGCGTACATGGAGACCGCGGCGGAGCGGGTGAGGGTGCTCGTCGAGGCGTTCGTCCTCACCGCCAACAACGACGTCGACACGGATGAACAAGAAGGAGAAGCGGCAGCCTGTGGCAGGCAGCGGCGATGGTGCATGGCAGCGTGCATGGCACAGGCCCACCGACTGGCGTCAGCAAGCGCCGCCCTCCTCGGCCGGATAAGCTCCGTTAAGGTACACTAATAAGTTAGCTATCTATATTAGTTAATAATAATTGATCATGCTGCTGGAGAATATAATCTTGATAAACAAAGTAATCGTGCACGCGTATCTAGTTCTTTAAAATTCTTTTGCTCACGTAAGATGGGAGCTAGCGCGTATGCATGACCGAAAGAGCTAGTAGACGCCAAAGCAGAATATAGCACTGGGATGTAGTGCTAGTGCTACTACTGGCATGCAATGCAAAACACCCAGCAGAGAGCGTTTGACCATGGTCACCATAGTCCATATATAGTTCCATACACGCATGCGTGCACATATAATGTGACAGTAAACTAACTTATCAAATTGCATATCAGAGATATAATATGTCATGTCGTCACGGCCAGTACTACCTCCGTTCCGAAATATAAGCCTTTTTAGAAGGCTTTTTATAGAACTATAAAATCGCTGATGATCCATTTTTCTTTTTATCATCTAGCATAGATATGAACTAGATTCTGATGACCGCATGCTTTGCATACTGCAGGGCGATTTGCAGTGGGAGCGAGTGCCTGGATTCCTTCGACGGTGGATACCGCAGCCACCGGCAGCAGACCACGGCCGCATCGAGATGCCCATCAAAGGAATGGAGATCGCACTCACCAGTACTACCACCTCCAGCAGCAGCAGCAGCAGCAGCAGCAACCCTATGATCTGCAGCAGCAGCTGGCTGGAGCAGATGACAGACCAAATACGCCTGGCCATGCTCACTACGCATCACCACCACAGCACTAACAGCAGTAGCGCCATGACGAAGAAGATGAACAAATCACCATCATCGATGTTAACTGCTAGAACGATGGCGACGTTGCCGGGGAGGCACGAGGAGCTGTCTCCGTTCCTCTTCCTCTTCTCCTTGCATCTCCTCCACCGTGGCACCCTGCACCTGTCCTCCTCATCTCATTCCGACCAGACGACCACGACTGCTACCAGCTGCAAGGTAACGCCGGCAGCAGCCGCAGCCCAAGAATCAGACGACGATGACGACTACTTGTCCGAAGAAGTACAAGGCAGCGGATCAGAATCAGAAGGAGACGAGGAACCAAACAGCTTAGATCAGACGTCCAAGAAGCAGGGCGAGGAGAAGAAGAAGAAGAATAGCATCATGTCTGTGGTACTGAGATGGGGATGGGAACAGGACAAGGTGATGACGGCGGCCAAGTGCGCCGTGTCGCTGGGGCTCGCCGTCCTTCTTGGCCTCCTCTTCAACAACGACCACGGCTTCTGGTCCGGCCTCATTGTCGCCACCACCATGACGGCCGGCCGCGACTCCACCTGGGCCGTGGCCATCGCACGAGCGCACGGCACCGCCATCGGCTCCGTCTACGGCGTCCTAGGCTGCCTCCTCTCGCAGCAGCCGCACCTCATGGAGCTCCGGTTCCTGGCCCTCCTCCCCGGATCGTCCTCTCCACCTTCCTCAAGCGCAGCCGCGCGTACGGCCCCGCCGGCGGCATCGCGGCGGCTCTGTCGGGCATCATCATCGTGGGAAGGAGGTACGACGAGGCGCCCATGGCCTTCACCATCACCCGGCTCGTGGAGACCTTCATCGGCCTTTCCTGCACAGTCGTGGCCGACCTCGTGTTCCAGCGCAAGGCCAGGCCGACCGCCAGGGCCAGGGCACAGCTCCACCACTGCATCACCGCGCTGCAAGAGTGTGTCGATGGACTTGCAACGACATCGTCAGCGAAACAGCAGAAGGTGTTGCTGGAGCAGGTGGCCCTGCTGAAGAAGTACGCCGCCGAGGCTGCCGGCGAGCCAAGTTTTCTGTGGCTGGCACCGTTCCCTGCAAGCTGCTACGACAAGGTTCAAGGCAGCCTGAGCAGGATGGCTCAGCTGATAGGTCTATACCAGCACGCACGAGCCACCGTCGTCGACACCACTGGCAGCAGCCAGGTGCTAGGCGCCGACATGAAGCGATTCCACAGGCTCCTCTCTGCGTCTCTGGAGGCACTGCTGCTGGGGGAGGAAGACGTCGACCTCGAGGACGGCAAAGGGATATTCTGCCAGGACATGGTGGTGGTGAGGTCCTTCCTTGGCCATGCAAGGGAGGCATTATTACAGCAGCAGCAACATGGCGAAGAAGAAGAGCAGTTAGCTGCAGTTTGTTTGGGTTCCATTGGGTTTTGCATGGGAGAGATGATGAAGGAGGCCCAGCAACTGGAGGCTCACATGCTAAACCTCAGCCTCCAACCTAGTCGCTGATGCTGCCTGCCCTACATGTTCATGTAAATCTTACTATGAATGCATTGCATTGTTCAAAGAAGGAAAGAAGAATGTACTGATTTACCGTCAACAGGATTACACCGTGCAGCAAATCTAACACTTTGAAAAAAAAATCTCATCTCAGTCCATGATCCAATGTTGTCTCAGCTGCTACAACTCAGAGGAACTAGAGGTACAATGGATCACACCCCCTTGATCACTCGTCTCCCTACCTTATATCACCCAACAACATTACCGTGCCTGCAGCAGCCTGCATTCCTCCCAAAACACGCTCACAGCTCCCTTTTCTAGTACATGTCTGCATCTATTTCCTACACAAAGTATACTGGCTACGCTGAACGCAGGCACGGGGGTGTTATGAATTTAGCTGGTCTGCATCGCCTGCGAGTGGTACTTGTCCAAATCAGCATCCAGATCATTGGCCGAAACTGGCTCACTGCCGCGACCTCCCCTACCTCGCCCACGCCCAACAGCACCGCGCCCACGACCACGCTCGCCAAATCCACCTCCGCCCTGAGGCCATCCTCGACCACCACCGCCAAATCCACCTCTGCCACGAGGCCATCCTCGACCACCGACATCTCTTACCGGTGCACTGCAAATTGTCAGTACTGGATTTTGTCACATGCTCTAAATCTTCCGAATAATTTAGCGCAAAAATCCTCAATATGATAATACAATTTGGTAGTGTACATGTTGAATTTTTTTTATATAATAGGTCAAACATTGCAAAGTTTGATTTTGACCAAACCTAATGTGCAGAGTAATATGAAACAGAAGGAGTAGCATGTGCATCAATGTGACAAGAACGTTTGGTTCCTTGGCTAGACCAAGAATCGGCAATGTTAGGTGTTCGGTGGAGCTAAAACTTCCTTGCTCACGCGCAAGGAAATGTTTGTCATATTTGGCTCTCCATGTGGGCAACGTCTGTTAACCCTCCCTCTAGTAATAATATTGTGATCAATTAAACTAATATCACACAATATTTTAGACAGTAATTATATTTCCTAGAAGCAAACAGGTGGATACACACTCATTATATGTTTCCAAAGCAACAGGACCAAACATGTGCCCTTGCTACTGTTGCTTCTTAAAGCTACCGCTCATTTGGCTAGGTTCATTGCTTCGCACAGCAAGCTGGGCAAAGAATCCAAGCATGCTGTACGTCGACACAATGTACAGCATTAGCAGTACTACACTATAAAATTTCCAGATGATTCTACTAGAAATGTGGCAGACAGATGAATTAATGCTAAACTCGAATTTTGACCAGTGAAGACGGTCCAATGCCACAAAAAGTCAGATTAAGAACATACTTAGTCACTAACTACACAATACAAACTTCGCTGATGGACCTCTAACAGACAGTATCTCAGCTGCTGCCTAACCGTGCAAATGCTAATCCACCCAAAGGGCAAGGTGTGCTTACATGGCAATTTTAGCTTGACTGAGAAAAACATGTTTGACAGGCCACAGTTTTATGAATAAAAAAGATTAGCAAATGTGATAGCTGGCACTAACCTTCTGGGCAGAAAATTGAAGTTCCCCAATGCTGGGGTATTCACAGTAAAAATAGCAGGTGCTGGTGCTGGTGCCGCTGTTCCAATGACCTCGATTTTCATAGGTTTGCCATCAAGCTGCACATTGTTGTATCTCTTAAGAGCAGCTACAGCATCCGATCTTCTTGCGAATACAACCTCTGCGGTTCCCTGGCAGAATGAAGTTACAGTAATGAGGTGATATGTGAGCACTCGAACAAAGTGAAAGGTGCTGAAAAGAAGATGCTGCAACGAAATTAAGAGGTGCAGGGGTTGAAACCTTTGATCTTCCACTCTTATCATAGTTAATGGAGTAACGCTCGACATCGCCCACCTCAGAAAAGAGTTCCTGAGAGCAGTAAAAAGCACATTGTAGGGTAACTTTAAGAGAATGAGACGATAACTACAGCGAATTCATTGGTAAATCCAAAGCCATGGAACTAGATAATTCTGAGTCTTGTCTACCATGATGGGGCACAACGGAACAGTTGGGCAGTAAACGAACAAGATAAATAGTGCAAATTTCGATTCCACTGAGTTGATCAGGATGATGCTGTGGACGACTTACTATGTTATACTAATTGTTGAAAGCAAGTTAAAGGTATGGTGAGTTGGCAATACAAATGAGAGATTTTAGTGGTATCAGATTCAGAACATACAGAGACTAGTATTCCTAGGGTTGTAGGAGCAGGAGGGTCCAGAGGTTTATTACCTTGATGTCCTCGTTGGAGACGTTGTAGTCGAGGTTGGAGATGTAGAGCTTGCCCGATTCGACCACGGACGGCGCCGCCACCATGGGTATCGGCTGGGTCTGGGCAGCATACGCGAAAGCCGGCAGCGCCTGCGCGTCCCCACCACACACAAAAAAGCAAGATTAGTAAAATTGAGGATCCCGTATTCGACAGAAGGAGGAGGAGTTCACCATACCTGGTGCCGGAAGTTGTGTTGGAGGTAGGGTGCGGCGGAAGCGCGGAGGCGGCGCGGGCCTGGAAGCGGCGACCCGTGGGTGCGGGTCCTCCCGAGGCTGGGTTCCGGCGGCCGCGGCGGTTCTGAGACTGAGAGGAGGACTTGTTCTTGGTGATGAGGTCGTCGAGGGACATGTCCAGGGCGTCCGCCATCTCCCCACGCCCTAGAGGTAGATTCGCAGGGCTGCGGCGGCGGTGGAGGATGGAGTCGTGGGGAGGGAGACGGCAGCAATTGGCAAGAGAAGAAGCACGAGCCCGGCTTGCATTCTTCTAGCTGGCTGGACCCAGCCACTGCTCGACTGAGATGGGCTTGGGTGGGCCGGGCTTAGCTTAACGACTTTCCGTATCGGCATCGTCTTCCTCACCCCTTGGTCTTCCACAAGGAAAGGGAAAGCAAGAGAAGGTCTCTAACTTGACCGACTTCGCCATTGCCGAGCGCCGACCCCAAACAAGAAGCGAAGCCAGCCAGCAAGCAAGCGATTCCACGAGACACAAGGAGGAAGATGAGGCCCTTCAAGAAGGAATTCACCTTGGGTTAGTACTGTAATCTTACTTGGGTAGTAGTCTCCCTTCGTTCCTTCCAGAGATGTTTCCGTTTCGTTTGGGTGCTGAATTTGCTGCTTGATGGATGGATACAGAGGAGAGGGCGAATGAGTCGGCCTCCATGATCGCCAACTATCCCGCAGGATCCCGTATGTATTCCCCTCCTCTACTTCGCCGCTCCAGAACTTTATGTAGGAGTACTTTGATTTAGGAATAGGGTTTCGCAAAATAGCAATTAGGAACAGGGTTCCCTATTATATTAGATTTGCAACCGAACTCCTCAATTGATTAAGTTCAAAAAATCTCTCTTCGGTTGATTGAGAGCTTTATTTGAACTTGGACGATGCTAGCTCTTGTACATAGTCCCGGTCCGCCCCAAATGAGTTTGACAAGAGAATAAAATCGAAATACTTATTACCGAATTAGCTTTTACTTATGAAGGTTTTCAGCTGAGTTTCATTTCAGTGGTGGAGCTAGGAATAGGGTTCCCTCGCATACTTATGAAATACTTGTACCAATTAGCTTTTGCCTATGATTTTTTTTTTTTTGAGAAACATGTACAAACGAGACGCCACAACACTTACATGCACCCACGCCTATGAACGCACACACGTACACCCTACCCCTATGAGCACCTCCGAGAGACTGAGCCGGCGAATCGGGTCTTGAGATTGATGAAGTCACCACGGGCGCCTCGCTATCGACGGGAACGTCACCTCCCACTGAAAGAATATTCCACCTTATACGCAACACACAGTGTCAAACCTGGGTTTGAACTCTGGTAGGCTGGGGGTACAACCACCCTCCTAGCCACCCAACCATAGGTTGGTTTGCTTTTGCCTATGAATTTTGGACAATTCTTTTGGCGTTTTATTTTCCCATCCTAAAACAATATTTTCAGCCTTGGTATCTTTTGCATCATTTGGAATAAATTTTAAGATGTGTGCACCAATAGATGCAGAGGCGGGGGATGATCCTATATTTCTTTATTTCCTGAAATTAATTATTAAGATTGTAGTTGAGCAATTCATCTGGATTAGAAAAGTTAAGTATGCTCAAACTAGCTAATCACCCCCAAAATGGCACCTTCGATTGAAGCTCAGTGTTTAAGCACGATCTGACTTTGGTTTCATATAGGGTTAAACCCAAGAATAAGGAGAAGGTTTCAGAATGGATTGAGCGTTTCTAATTTCTCTCCTCTCTAGTATAGATCCTCTGACATTTTTTTCCTGTGTAGCTCACTTGTAACTGTATGCTCAAACTAGCTAATTTTTTTGAAGTTCACCACATGTGCTTTGTGAGGCATATGGAAGCAACGTAACGATCTGATTTTTTAGGAGAAGAGACCCTCGATTAAAGCTTGGAAGGCAGTGTTTAAGCATGATCTGACTTTGGTTCCATATAGCGTTAAACCCAAGCACAAGGAGAAGCTTTCAGAATGGATTGCGCGTTTCTAATTTCTCTCCTCTCTTGTATAGATCTTCTGACCTTTTTTTTCCTATATAGCTCAATTGTAACTGTATGACTCCTGTACTTTGTTCTACTTTATAATAGAAAAAATACCGTAGGGGCCTCGTTTACGGTTTTCATTGTCAAAAAAAAGATCCCCAATCCACGAATGAATCAGCATAGAGAAAGCAACTCCCAAGCAAACAACCATTTTGTCGTATCACTAGTCACCATACCTTAAAATTGATGAGAATTTCAGCTAGCAACATGAGCGACGAGCTTGTGGCCTGGTCTGTGGCCATCATGGAATGCGCCCTTTTCCCTGAAGAAATCCCTGGAATGGTTATCTTTTGTCCAGAAAAAGTGGACAGGCTCATGTCTGGTTGATAACGTCATCATCGCTCGATGCAGTACACCGGCGAGCCTGGACAGCTTTCCAGGGTTGCCAGGTGCCGGCTCGTCCTGCTTGATTTGTTGTTGGTTGTCGCCAGATTTTGCAGTTGAGTGAACATACAAGAGCTACTCTTCCAGTTACGCTCTTCAGTAAAGATGCCACTGTGCTATCGTAGAACTTACAAACTGCGGTTTAGGGATGTGGCGGACGTCCGCAGACCATCAAACATGTCCGCATAATCTAATTTGTCTTCTAATCACATACTAACGTAATCACGTAATCAGTCCACCAGACCATCCAAAGGACTGTCCGTGTTGTCAGCTGGACCGCCCACCTGCATGGTTATTGCGGTTGTAGCTGAACAAACATAAAGCCCCACGAATTTTTGCTCCCATAGCTATGCACTGTGTGTTTGTGCTGTTTCATTATTTGTGTTCTTGCTGCCAGAAGAGTCAGTTTGCATATTGAAATTTGATGTCAGGATGTATCTTGGTTGTCAGGATTTTGGTCATGCTTTTAATCCATCGTCACTTTGTGGTGTTGTATGCTTTTCCCTTTGTCTGTGTGATCGTGTCAGTCAGCCTGTTCATCCAAATGTGTTCTCGGACTACTGTATAGTAGACCATTAAAGTGATGAATTCCAAGAACTAAAACAAAGCTGCAGTTTGCCACCCAAACCACAAGGTCATTCTATCCGAGTAGTTTACTGAATTTGACGAGATTTGTGGCTAGATCAGCGACTTTTATACATACTTTTATTATCCTCTTAATCAAATGTGATATCTGTATATATGTGCTTCATCGTTATGCTGATATTTCCTTTTGCAGGTCATTGTTGAAAGGTTTTCTAGGAGTAATCTTCCAGAAATGGAAAAGAGGAAGTGAGCATGTCTTCAAACCAGATTTATATGCATAATGTTTATCTGTTATATGTAGGATTAAACTAATGTAGCCGATTGTGATTGCAGGTACCTGGTTCCATGTGATATGCCAGTTGGGCAGTTCATTTTTATACTGCGTTCCAGACTGCATCTGGCTCAAGGAACCGCGCTCTTCGTGTTTGTGAACAACACTTTGCCCCAAACAGGTGAGCTCTTGATCATGTTGGTGTTGCGCACATACATACATCTGTCAAAAGAGGGTTTTTTTTTCTTTCTGGAAGTTAATTTTGTTAATAATTTCGCAGCTAACCTGATGGGGAGTGTGTATGATTCCTACAAAGATGAGGAAGATGGCTTCCTCTACATGTGCTACAGCAGTGAGAAGACATTTGGGTGACCTATCGTAGATATGGCGTGCAACACGTTTAGTACTAGTGCAGTCCATCCAATGTACATATCATGCCCTCAGCCCCTCTTCTCGATGTTTAGTTGATCAGTAGCCTGCTGATCTGCTAATTTATTTTACTAGTTATAGTATACTGTATGTCTCGTATCTATACTGCTGCATCACCAAAATAAACGTGTCTCCTTGTGCGTAGATCCTGCCTGCAAAGTCCTTGTCAAGGATGTGGGGCATATATATATAGCGCCAAAGTAATAGTAGCACTGTGTATTTGATGATGGTGCTTGATGATAAACAACGCTTCCTGCTGGTATGTTGTCATTCAAGTTCATGTGTGTATTCGGCATTGCTTAGCTAACGTGTCGGCCTCGTCGTTTTAGGTGTCCACAGGTTTTAAAATGTGTTGTCTCTCGGGTATCATGCCGCTGTTCTTCCACCAATCTGTTACTGATCATCAAATCAAGAGCAGTATAAATAGCGCCAAAGTAATAGTAGTAATTATAAATATAGGTCTTTGGACCACTGGGCAAAGCTTGTCGATAGTAAAACTTGTTGTAATAGATAGCCCAAAGTCTTCGTGCTAAAGTTTGAAAGATCGGTACTAGTAGAACCATCAACGATGACAACCATAGATTGGAAGAGGTTAACCTGAAAACCATACCAGCTCCGAGATGGGTTACATGGGCGCCCTTAGCATCGCCTCTGTTCTCACACACATAGGTACCTCTGTTCTCACACACATAGGTACCGGTTCGGGAATAGTGCTCACAACGGTCATCGATGACATTATGGCGTGTCTAATTCTCAGTTACTAGCAGGTGATGTCCTAATTAGAAATATCACACTTGCAACCCCAATTGCAACTAAAACATCTCGGTTGCAACTACACATACAACTGAAAATCTCACTTGCAACTCACAGAATACACAAATTGCAATGCAAATACAGTGGATTAGGACATGACGGGGCTCTAACTTGGACATGACGGGGCTCTAACTTAATTCTCATTCGACTTAGAATTAGCAAACAATTTCATTATACATAGTTTGGTTAAATATTATAGAGATTTTTTGTGGGTAAACATTCTGAGCTTGACTTTGACCAAACACGATATGCAGAGTAATATGAAGTGCGGAGTAATATGGAAAGAAGGGAGTATTTCAGAAATAAAAAACAACATGTAGGTTAAACTGTCTTCTTCTTCGAAACAGGCTTTCGTCCCGTTTTATAAATCACAGGTGAGACCGCTGCTGGGCCAGACAGCACATCGTCCAAAGGAACAAACAACATAGGATACAAGGCGCTGGGGAGACCCCAAGCCCAACACGAAAAACAAGAAGAAAAAACCCGAAAACGGCGGTGTGCGAGCGGAAACATCTCGCAACGGTCGCCCTCCAAAGAAGTACCACCATATAACCCGCAATCCACAGCACATGCGTACCAAAACAGCACCTCCAAGAAGGGGAGTGACGATGGCACCACTGCTGTCCGGCTGAGACCTAGGGCACCACTGCTGTCCGGCCGAGACCTAGGGTTTCCCCCAGTACGCAGCAGGGAGGTGGGGGAGGGAGGCCCCCAACACCCTTCAATAAGGAAGGTGACCCGGAGGTAGGGAGGAGGCCCCAACACCTTCAATAAGGAAGGTGACCCCTTAGGCGTCAGGTGCAGTCCAAGGAAAGTGACAAGGATTTCTCGGCTCCTCCAACGACCCTCCAGACAACATGCTCCACCAAGCTTCACGCCACGTATACGCCAACCACGGTCTTGAAGTCGTCATCGCGTCCTGCAGAGAACCACTAGCAGGCCAATAAGGCGAGGTTGGGACCATCGTCAGGGTAGGCATGACATTAGCACATGGGAGAGAACTACCTCCACCGCCAGAAGACGATAGCCGACCGGATGCAGCAGCAAGACATACCAGGCCATCATGGCCCGGCCGAGCCCGACTAGGCTCGTGAAGTCCCGCCGCCACACTGCAGCAAGGGTGCCGCCATACATGCCAACCCTAGCACTAGGCTCTAATCCTCCCTCCACCAGGGGATCCGTCTCCACGGCAACTCCCTGCCGCCAAACAGTAGCTCTGTCGCCACCGAGCTCACCCGGTCATGCCGGACCGTCGTCGGTCTGAGGATCAGCGACCGTTCCTCGCCACCCCATGGTCAAAGGGACGCCCGCGTAGACCACCTTCCGGGGCCGCCGCCCCGTCTTCCACGAACTCGAGCCAAGGCTCAGGCCACCGCCACAACGCATAACCGCCAAAGAGGACGGTGAAGGTCAAGACTCAAACTTGCAGTCATCGAGCCGCACGGTAGCCTAGGGGAGGGGATCTGCCCTCCGTCACCTTGCGGTGAGTGCCATCCGGACGAGCCGCAGTGCCAACAAGTCCGTGATCAGGCCCAGATCAGGCCAGCTAGGCCAGATCAGGCCGGCTGCCAGATCTAGCCCGGCCAGCCGGATCAGGCCTAGATGGTCCCGTCGGATCCGCCGCCGCAGCTGCAAGCCGCCACGCCGCGGCGAAGCTTCGCCGACGCTCCCTCCACCGCCAGAAGCCACACCGCCATGCCCGCCGCCCGAGCGCTCGGTAGCGCGCCGCAGCAGCGCCTCAATCCAGCGATAGCGGCCCTCGCCCGCCACCAGGAAGCCTACGCCCGTGCGCCCGGGGAGCCGCACCGCGCCACGGTCGAGTCGGCCTTCCACAGTCACCGCCGCTAATCGCTCCCTCCGCAAGGAAGCGTGGCGCCGGCCGGAAAAGCCCGCGCCGCCCGGCTTTCACCGGACTTTGCGGATGGCGCTCACCGGGCGCGGAGGAGGAGGAGAGGGTGAGGTGGGTGGCGGCGGATGAAGAGCCGTCTCGGTCGCCCTAAGCGAAGTGGTGACGAGACATTTTTCGTTGCTCACACCCCTTGCGGGTAGGTGATAGGAGGACGATGTCATAGCTCTGTTCTGTGTAGATGATGCAACAAGGCAGAGGACAATGCCATAACTCAGAACATGATGTGGGCGCGGCAGACAGGAGCAGGTAGAGATCGTTTGTGCTGTTGGACGTGATGAACAAAATGTAGCCAGAGTGGTCGTGCACAACGGCGCCGTGACCCACAATAGAGATGGAGTCAAAGCCGTCCAAAGCACATACAGTTCACACCTTTGGTCTCGTACGCCACATGTATGGACCTGCGATTGCGAGGGAAATAATGCGTCACCACCTAATGTTCACAAGGATCACTGATGACGTACCCATCACGGGCTGCGGACATGACAAAGAGTGTTGGGCATGTCGCACCGTGTCTGTTGAGGCAATGAAGAACCATTAATGGGCACCATGGCCATGACCACTAGGAAAGCCGTAGCTGCGGCCATGCCTGCCTAGGAGGACCAGCACCGCTGCGGGAGCAAGGGAAGGTCAACATGGTTGCCAGTGTTGGATGCACCGGGCAGATCCCTGCTCCTAGAGGAGTGATGTCTTGTGCATAGAATTGGTGTATCAAGATTTTCGAAGTAAAAGATACTCCTACAACGGTGATCCTAGGTGTTGACCGATTGTCTCTTGTGGAGAGTCATTGTTTTTTCTATTTTCTTGATAATTATGAAAGCATAAAAGAAAAGATTGTTTTTTATATAAAGTCCCGAAAGGAGTTTTATTCCAGCGGTGGGTGTACAAGTACATGGAGGGCCACAAATACAAAGGAAATTACAAGCCGACCCCAACATTTTGCAGAAAACACCCTAACAAAGATTGCAAAAACGCAATCAAGTCCTAGCTTGCCGCCGGCGACGAGCAACGACGAGGTAGCACCACCTCTGCACCAGCCGGGGATGGAACCACTTGGCTGGGCGAGGGGCATCAGAGCTACACCGTAGCTAAAGAAGATCCTCTCGAAGAGGATAGAACAGCTCACACAATCACCATTGCCGAGCACGGCGTGGCCACACCCTGGCCACAGATAGCGTCGGCAGTCCATCGCGCCGCTTGGAGAACACCAAGCCAAGTTTTAGCAGGCACTTTATTGCGATAGCCCTCGTTCGCTCGACGATGTGCAACTTCGTCCACCCATCTTCCTATGGCTCACACCGACAAGTCACCAAAGCCTTCAGGGATTTTATTTTGCCTATCAACGGGACCGTAGAATGATCGATCATATCCCTCCTTCGTCAACTTTGCCACCACCCCGATTGTTGGGATATGCTAAATGGGTATCACCATTGCATGTCTCTAATCTGGCTAACCCGGGTGGCCCACAATTGGTAGCACGACCTATGGCCTGCTGGGTGGCCCAGTTTGTCGGATCCATAAGGGAGGTCCATACCGGATATAGAAAGGCTACGTGAGTCCGCGACATATTCGAACCTTGGAGTACAAGACACGAAGACTAGTTAGTATTAGTGTAGGATTGTAACATGTCCCAATGTCATTTCCACAACCCTAGGTTCTGGTGCCTTTATAAGCCATACATGTGGGAGACTTTAGGGCACAATGTAAGACGATTCAGAACATCCTCGCACAGCGAACCAATCTCTATAACTCGGTGTATTTCCATTATAGTGATTTATAGCAGGAGTAGAGTTCTACCACCGTTGTGGGACTTGAACCTAGGTAAGCTGTGTTATCTCGTACCCGCCAACTCACCGCCTTCCCCCACGTTTCTAAACATGCTCTGTGAGGACCCCTCCATGGCGTACTCATCGGCAATACCATGGCAGTTAGGCGCCCAGTGGGGCAAGGGCGCCGAGCTCTACACGGGCAAGGTCAAAGCTCTTGAGAATCGAGACAAGTGGCCATTGGGCGTTCTCTTCTCCGGCAACATCGATTGTTCCTCGGACGAATGCAGGTCCGGCAAAGGCGAACCTTACCCGCTTGCTCCGTCGTCCATGGAGGAACATCCACATCTTCATCGAAACCGACTCGGGTCCTAGCTCCTAGGAAGTCAGGCTTCGTCAAGGCCACTTGAACCGCCTCCGGGCAGGACACGTTCGCGGAAGGATATGGCCCAGATCTCTCTTCAGAGTTTGCCGGCTCAGATCGGAAAAACTCAAGGCCCACCCAAACCGCCCCTGTGCAGGATATAACGGTGGAAGGACCTCACAAAATCCGCTTGGCTTCCCCGAGCATTAGAGATGCGGAGTCGCACTTTGTGGTGTTGTCACCATCTTGATCTAGCTAGATGCATTGGAGGGTGAATCCCCTCGTGAATACCTCGCTAGATGGATGAGGTAAGGAAACCCTATGTGGGCCCCAGTTAATCCTTGAGAATCCTGTTATGCATACACCACGATCCCATAATCAGTTAGTCGTGGCACATAACCGACAAGTATCAAAGTAAACATCCATTACTCAAGCGGATACATGTCATACCTTACATGCCATTATGGCTACATCAATAATTATCAGCGGAACTTCATCAAGCGTGAACGAGCCATCTTGGTAACCTCACAGGCAACTAAGCGGGAGAAACGTCCTAGCTCGCATAGCGTCAACTTCATCCTCTTCTTGATATCTAACCAAGTTAATAGCGGGGACAATGCCGGTGAGTACCTTGAATATACTATAAACCACCTTAAGATGAAAGTAATAACAACAATAGGATATGCATTATGGCTATGGTAGTAGGAGGGCTCTAAGAGAGGTTCCTTTTCTCAGCTAGTTTCTCTTGTAGATATAGCATCTACAAATCTTTGTTGAAAACTTTTGTAAAACATTTTGGAAACCTTTTTGTAAAGTTTTAGGGAAACTCTAGGATTGGGTCACCCATTTGTTTTGTCATACGGTCATCCATGACCAAACTCCTTTCCTTCCTTTTCGACCATCCCATGGTGAAAACATATATCCTTTCGACCATCCATGGTCAAAACATTTCAAAGCCATTGCTTTTCGAAATCCTTTTGAAAACAAAACCAGCACGCTCTACACAACCTTCCCAACCGTACATGACATGAACCACGGCTATTGAATAGATTTACACTCTGCGGAGGTTGTACACTTTACCCACACCATCCAGTACCCTACGATCTACACCGATCGTGGGTCGAGTAACCGATCAAGACTCTACGGATGCCACTCCAATATAAGTGCCTACCCTATGAGTGTTGTTCCCCTCAATCTGGGACACCTATATAGTACACAAGCCAACGGGCGCTTTTCCACTTCCCAAGTGTGCGCTTTCAATGAGGGGCTCATAGTAACGCGTGGAGGCCCGCAGACCCTTCGTTCCTTCTCCCGGTCGATGTTTTACATGGACTCAGCCAGAGAAGGCCCACCCTCCAGGGATTTTTATCCCTTGTAGTCGTTGCGATGCAGCTTATACCAGAATAAACAATCATCAAATCCAGCCCTGTCCCATTCCAGAGTAATGTGGTTGCACGGGTTAATTGTTCTAGCAAAACTGCAAGAAGCTGGAGTGCGTTTTCGTAAACCTTTTTCCTCCAGCTTTCCTTCAGCATTTTGTAAAACAAAACATTTTTCTTTCTCAACATCTCTTGGGAGGTCCCACCTCACCAAGGTTTTATCATAAAACATTTGGTAAAACTTTTTTGGGGGTCTTCCTATCCTCTAGTTTTGCTTCGGCTAAAACGGGGTCTCCAAAGGGGTATGGTGTAATACACCATATATCATACTAGGGTTAAATAGGTGTCATCAAGAGGGTTGTACTTAATAGTACAAAAGTGTAATGGTTTGGAGAAGCCAAGCCACTACCAAGTAGAGATCATCATATAGTAAAACAAGAAAGTAGACAAAACATGCATAAGTAAGATAGTAGGACAAGTATTATGAGCAAGAAGGTGGCTTACTTGCGATCGGCAATATGGCATAAATGTCCCTGGACTTCTTCTTTAGATAACCAAGAATACCAATACCAATAAGATCTCTTCTTCTCGGCGTCAATACAAGCGCAACTATCGCCGTCATCGAATATACATGCAAACAAGCAAGGCCACAATCAAAACAAGGAATACAAGTGGGCATACATACAGCAAGAAAGTGAACAACACAAGTTTATGATTCGGTAGGTTTTGATAAGATTGGATTTAGAAGATTGAAATTGTCACAGAAGCATTTGAAGGAAATCCTATAGAACTTATAGTCTAGAAAATTATTTAGGAGAGGCCCTTTAGACCAAGGCCATACTCCGTATGATACCATTGTATAGAAATGATACTAACAGATATGTAGTGATAATATGAAGTCAACAAAAGTGATTTCACTAATTTACCCTTTTTCTTTGATTTATTTAGCATTTTCTAGTGATAAAGGCTCTAGTTTTAGAAAATAATCCACCAGATATGTTCTGTATGGCCACAAATTATTTCCTTGGATGATTTGGTAGGGCTGGATGTACTAATTCACTGAGAGTTGGAATCGTGTAAAAGTATTTACCAGAATGCCCTTAGTAAATTCCCAAACTTAGTTCTGCATGCAATTTGTCTTTTTAATCAGATTTAAAATACAGGTCCAAATGGTATGGGGTCAAGGTAATTGGATAGGTATTACAAATACCTTCCAGTAGGATTTGGAATCACTATTTTTGGAGTTGCCAAACTTCTGGAATGATTTATCTAGTGATAATACCACCTACAGAAGTATTTAATTCACTAAAATTCAACAGAGGATCAATAAATCCTTATCTCCTGGTTTTAGATAGGTATTGATGTACCACTTCTCTAGGAGTTGGAATTATCCTAATAGGTGCTGTAAATATGCCTAGGGAATTTTCTAAAGTCAGAAATGGAGGGATTTTGTTATTTTTACCAATGTGCAACCAAGGTTCACCTAGGCATGAGGTAAAGTCTAGATGATAGGTATATGAAATACCTTCTAGAGGAGCTTTGGTTCATCCTAATTGGATATGCATAACCCCCTGAAAAATTTATTTAGTGAAAAAGGGTACATTTTAGTAGTTTTAATGCAAGCTAATACTGAAATTTATTTTTGGCAAGGCGTCAGTTCTACATGTTGCACAAAACATGAAATAATAAGAAGAAATTTATATCTGGACAAAATATGGTCCCTTTCATTTTTATTTCGATTTAAACCAACAGGGTATGTTTCAGATTTGAAAAGATTTATAAAAAGGAAAACAATAGGGGGAACTAGGCCAGCTCTGAGGGAATACTGGGCCGCACAGGGCGATGGCCAGCCCATCTTGCGCCGGTGCACGCGTGAGGCTGTTTTTGAAACTTACTGGTGGGGCCCGGTCATCAGTGGGTCAGAGCTCACGAAGAGGTATTGGCGAACGTCGGCCGTTCGATTAGGATTAGATCTACGGTGAGCGAGTCGTCTTCTTCCTCATGTTCGCCGACAGGGAAGAAACCCTAGGGAGGAGTGGGGAGGTACAGAGGTCTCACCTTGGGCCATTTCCGGCAGAGAGGAGGCCGCAGGGCGACGCGATCGACAACGGCGAACCTATAGAGGGGCGGCACAAGCGATTTTGGTGTCGGGAGAGGTCTCGTGCGACGGCGACCAGTCTGACGGAGCTCGGCGGAGGCGCTTCTAGGGGCGGTGCATGTCGAAGCGGAGGGGCTAGGTTGGATGCGGTGGTATTGGGGACTCCAAGAGTGCTGCATGAAGGGAAGGAGGGAGCTCGGAAGCTACTACTTGGAGGAGGAGCTCGGCTCGGTCTTGGGCTTGGGCGGCGGCCTTCGGTGTTCCTGCGTGCAAAGAAGGGAAAGGGGAGGTGGATCAGATCCAGGGGATCAATATAGAGGGAAGAGAGGTCTGGGGTGGTGATTACGACTACATGCTTACAAACAAGGTTGTGAGGAGTTCTTCTCCTTCTTCATGGATATGGGGAGCTATGTGGTGAGATCTGGAGCACAGGCGAGTAGGTGGGAGTGTGGGCGAAATGAGTCGAGGGAGGAGGTGGAGTGGCTTCTGGTCCTTTATTTCGAGTGGGAGTGGCGCATGGTGGAACTTGTCCACCTAGGGTAAAAGAGAGAGGGGTGAGCCGTGGTTGGGCAATGCTCGCGGTGGGGACGTGACAGGTGGGTCTCTGAGGTCGTGCATGGCGAGGGGCGTGGGACTGCTGCCTTTAATTACAAGGTTTAATAAAGAGGTTCTTTATCTCTTCTTCCAAGGGCATATGGTAGAGGAAGGGATACGTCTGATACAGTGTATTTCGACAAGGAGGGTGAGAGGTCTTGTTCAAGATTGGTTGTCTAGGTTGGTGGAGGCTTGGGGGGTTTTTACAAGGATGGATTTGCAAGATTTCAATTATTTCCCAATTGATGATTATGAAGCAAGTCAAGAAAATTACTCTTGACAAGGAGGTGAAATGGTACTGGTATCTAGGTGAGGTTAATATATAACACCATGAATTATTTGGGATTTTTCAGAGGATTTTAAGTCCACTTAAAATCATTTATTCAAAAAGTACAGAAGTAGTTTCTAGAAGATCATTTGATAATTTTACATTGGACATGGTTGGTTTTTGAGGTGAGATGGTCCTAAATAGGAATCCATAACTTGAGGAATTTTACCAAGATTTATTGAGGACTAAAAGTATTTAAAACAATTATTATTCCATTTCTGCCATTTAAGAAAATTGGCGAAAAGAATTATTGAAACTCTTCAAGAATATTTATTTTTGTATTGGGAGGATAGTTTGTGATATATAGGACAAAAATGTGCTAAAATATGTGGATGTGATTTGGATAAAAACAAACTTGCCTTTAGAGAGGGAGTTTTGGAGGTTTTGTTCATTAAAGAAATTAACTAGGTTTTGACCCATAATAATTATGGATAATATTATATAAATCTTTATAATCAAGGTATATGTTTTACACAAGGTGTATATAGCATTTTCAACCTTTGGGGTTGATAATCCAACTTGATTTTGGTGAGGAGCAAGAATTAAAGGATCTAGGGTGATGTTATTTTCATACCATCAAAATAGGGTTGTATCTTGGAGCTCAAGGCTCCCCTTGGTTCAAGGGTTATATGAATAGATATACCAAGTTATTTAGATCACCATGGTCCAGAAGTTTGGGCTTTATCAAGCTTGAGCTCTCCGAGGATTGATTCCAAACTTTGAATAAAATAAGACAGCAAGCAGTTACCAAATAGCCTTCAAAACCTTGTGGGTTTTTGAAGCACAAGGATCCATTTGAACAAGTGAAGTAGGTATTGCTATAACTTTATGAGTAGAACACAATCATGCAAGGAGTTTGTGAAAAGGAGATAACATGTAGATGTGAGCTTCTTCCAAAGTAGGCATGTTGATAAGATTTGCAGGAATTATTATTTTCTTGCCTACAAAACTATCAAGAACAAGGGGGTTAGAGGATGATCTACCCAAGGGAAAAAGTGGGACTTGGTAGTACTTATGATGGTTTACAAGATGTTTCAAGTGCAATACCAAAAATGTACAAGGGTTGAGAAAGAGAGGCATTCAAAGAAGTGATGTTGAAACAGTTTCCTGACTTTGTCAAATTTGCCAGTTTTGAGGATTTTGACTAGAGTATGAGAGGGGATGTTTTTGATGGGTTGCAAGGTGCCAAAGCATCATCAAGTGGATGATGTTGAAGTGTAGAATTAGTATGAAAGATCCATGCTTGATATTGGTCTTCAGTTACTTGGATGCTTCTAGATTAGACCACTTCAAAATTGATCTGGTTAAGGG
This sequence comes from Avena insularis, assembly GCA_023614405.1. Taxonomy (NCBI): domain Eukaryota; kingdom Viridiplantae; phylum Streptophyta; class Magnoliopsida; order Poales; family Poaceae; genus Avena; species Avena insularis. The sequence continues at coordinate 385,489,472 of CM042693.1, read as the reverse complement.
TTTTTGATGATCACCTAGTGGCTAGAGATCAGATCCATCTTGTATTCTTGCTTAGGGTTTGGATTTTAAAGTTTCTTGATCCTAAAGGATGAGATCCTAGAGTATCTCATACTACTTCTAAGCAATCAAGTCAAGCAGCATATCAAGGCAACTCATCTTACACACAAATCAACTACTACTAGGGTTACCATCAAGCCTAGCTTGAGGTAAGGATGGGCAATTTTGAAAGGTTGGAGTTTGAATAAGTTAAGAATCCTTGGTATCCCTACCAAGAGTAGAATTCAAAAGTTTTATACCAGGTTTTGGGAAATCCTAGAGGTAATAGTAGCTGAAGATTCTGTCTTGAAAACATAAGGAGATTACAGTTCTCCATAGTTTGGTCAATAGAAGCTACTAAAATAGTTTTGGTTACAGAAGCATCTTGGATCATGTTTGAAATGCCAGAACATTTGAGAATATGTAAAATGAGCCAGGATATTTTTGTTAAATAGCTTTTGTCAACTGAGGTTGAGCTAAGGAGTATATCAGCTGTGGCACATTCAGAGGCATAAGCACAGACAAGCAATCAAGCAACACTGCATCAATCAATAAGAAAAAAGTTTTTGTTTCCCCTGATTTTTGCATTCTGGACAACTAATCAGGGTTGCTGAAATTGGGATGTTACACCCTAGAAGGCGATAACACCGACGATCTTGTCTACCACTTTGTGGAAGGGCTTATGCCCGGAATACTCCCCCGACATACACTTAGGAGGCGGCAGGCCGCCGACCTACTCACCCTTGGTGAGGCGGTCTCAATAAATCAGCGATTACACGGGCCAAGGAAAATACAAGGCCATGCCAGGTCACGAGGCGGAGGAGGCAACAACAATGGCCCTGCCCCCTCTAGCTCCGCCATCGAAAACACTAAGGCCAACTTTGTTTCGGTGCTTGGCGCACTCTGTGACATCAACATGGATGGTAGCGGCTCGGGCAGCTTCTTCGAAGGCATATGGCGCGCCATGAGGAAGATCGAGGGAGATGGAGGGAGGAGCTTGCCGACAAGGCTATCCCTACCTTGAGTTCTAGTCGCCATCGGAGTGTGACAAAAGAAGATCAACAAGGACGAGCACGAGAGCTCTTCCCACCTACGGTTGCTAGAGCCGCAACAACAAAGAGCCGCCCGAACCTCCGAGTCCGGCCAAAGCCATGCCCCCTCGGTTATTCCCCACAGCGCGTGGGAACTTACCACAGGCCCTAATCTGCCAAGCAAACAAATGCCGCCACCACGATCAATGTACGCAGCTAGCAATCCCTTGGTCACTCCCAAACAAGATGATGTATAGTCCACTCCTCGTCGAGCCCATTACCATCGCCCATGTCCATAGCATTACAGAGCTTGACGAGAAGCCTGCAGAAATCCTCGCGGAGGCCAAATGCATTGCAGAACAAGGTGCCCGGTTGGGCCAGAGATATGTCAAGGCACAATAATCCATCAAGGAGGCAAGAGTAATGGAGGCTGAGTACAAGCAGTTTCTACAAAGCACAAGGCTAATAAGGCACCAACTCACATCGTGAAGATCCCGGCATTCGGCGGAGTTAGGAGTGGGATGCATCAAGCGGCAAAAGCCACCCCATACATTTATTAGGAGGAAACAAGTAATGCCAATGCCAGCCCTCAACATGCTCGTCGCTAAGACCCTCCTTGAACATGACAGGTCGCCAGAAGTGGTGGCTTGGGTCTATGACCTCATAGCCAAGGCTTGCAAGCAACAGGAGAAGGCCACCTCACAAAGGCTCGAGTCCAACCCAGAGCTTTCCAGTCAACCTAAACATCCATGAAAAAAGATCTCCGTAACGAGCGATCCCTCGAGGCTCCACGGCGAAGGTGAGAATCGTGCAACAGGACTGATGACATCCCAATTTCCTCTGAAAATGGAGAAAAGGCTCTCCCTCACAATCGCAGCCACCCCCGCCATCCCGGCGTCACGAGAAACAACAGTCGTGCCATCGCACAAGCATGCCACCTCCTAGGCATCCCCAGGTCGGTATCGTCATACGTGACCAGGGTGAGAAACCTCGGCATGCCGGAGAGCATAGTGGCAATGAAGGACAAAGGAGAAGATCCCACAAGGAAGCACCACGTCCGACAAGTAACCATGACAGGCATGCGAACTTGCATGGAGGGAGCAGCAAGAAGGATAACTCAGCACTGCCACCGCCACCGTGCCACCCAGTAGCCATCATGGCGGAGGACATGGTGGGTCTCATGGATCGCATCATAACTCTCCTCCCCATTGCGGAAAAGGGAAGCAACCGGAGCCATACGATGCACGTTCACGGCTGGACAAGATCCAAGAAGCCCGAGAACTCCCATACCTAGGGCCATGTTGTTTTGGACCACTAATCGAGCCTGAACCTACCCTAGAGGTCTCCGGATTGAAAGACCGCCGAGCCCTATGATGGCACTACTAGGCCAGCCACATGGTTGCAGGACTACAGCAAAATGATCCACATCACCGGGGGAAACCCCAACGTCGCGTCAAGTACCTCCCACTTATGCTCACCAGCACCGCCCGACAATGGATTGTCGACTTGCCGGAGAAATCAATTTGCAATTGGTTGGACATGCATGAAGCGTTCACCAAGAACTTCGAGGGTACGTACAAGCGTCCCTACACCATCGGAGACATACAACAGTGCGTGCAAGAAAAGGATGTATCCTCTCATGCTTACCTGTCCCGTTGGCTGGATATAAAAAATGCATGTGCGGGGGTGCACGAACAAACCGCTATGGCTGCATTCATCGACGACATGGAGAAAGGGACATTGCTCTGACATACGCTGAAGTGCCATCAGGACAATGGCGACCTCGACCTCAACACAACGATCGCCATGGCTAGAAATTCGCCGCCGCTGATGATGATGCTCACGGCTCGTTGCCGGCAATTTGCCATCCCTACCCAGGCCAAAAGAAACAATAACAACAAGCAGAAATCTCCGCCAGAAGAGAAGCAAACAACCAACATGGTCACCACAACATTCACTGGCAGAGGTGGAGGCGGACAGCATGGTCATGGCCGGGGGCTATCCATGCGCAACAACAGAGTGATTCAATACCTTCAGCGCCCCGTGTTCCCCAAACGTACAAAGAGTACCACGATATGCCATGTTTAAATCCACCTCGACGCAAATGGAAAGTCTACCCACACCAACCGCCAATGCAAGTTCATCAACGACCTCAAGGAAGACCCCGAGTCCGGCTACATGCGAAGTCAGAAGAACAGGCCCCGCGGAAAGGGCAAAGGGAAGAAGAAGGAGGAGGAATCCAAGGAATCAAGTGACATGGACGAGGATGTGGAACCCAAGTCTGCCGACAAGGGCAATGGCAAGGGCAAGAACCCCTTCGAAAAGAAGGATCCAGTCTACCACACTTTCCTTGGCACTCCCACCGCCCTAGCCCAAAAAACCTCACTAAGGATACTGATGGATACCCTCCCTCCAGTTCCCCAATACGTTAGGTGGTCAGAGATTCCAATTACTTGGGATAGGCAAGATCACCCAGACCTTATCCCAAATGAAAACCAGTATGCCATGGTCATCAATCCATTGATTGACGACATAGAGTTTACCAAGTGCCTCGTGGACAGTGGAAGCAGCATCAACATCATGTACTTGGATACACTTCACAAGATGAACTTGACAGAGACACAGCTAAGGAAGAGCAACACCGTGTTCCATGGTGTGGTTCCTAGCCGACAAGCTAATACCCTTGGCCGCATCACCCTTCCGGTTGCCTTTGGTGATGTCAACAATTACCGCCAAGAGCGCATGACCTTTTAAGTGGTGCCCTTCGAGAGCGTGTACCATGTCATCTTCGGACTCGACATTTTCCTCCTTCCTCGCCAGGCCATGCATTGTCTACAAAAAGCTTAAGATACCCGGACCGAACAACATGATCTCTATTGACGGAAGCTTCAGCAAGGCAAGGGAGTGCAAGCTAAGCGAAGCAGCCTTCACTGAAGTAGTCCTCTACGGTGATGAGTTCAAGGATATCTAGAGCCAGGTCGATGCCGGCTTCAAAGAAGAAAATCACTGCTGACAAACCCGCATTCAAGGCCGCCATCAAGACCAAGCAGGTGGAGCTTGGTGAAGGAGATTCCTCCAAGACCACTGCCATTGGCACGGACCTGGATCCTAAATAGGAAAGCATGCTCGTCGAGTTCCTCTGTGAGAATAGGGACATCTTTGCCTAACAGCCTACCGACATGAAAGGTGTACATAGGGAACTTGCCAAGCACATCTTGAATATTGATCGTAATGCCAAACCGGTGAAACAACCTCTATGACGCTTTGGTGACAAAAGGCGATGGGCTATAGGCAAAGAAATAGCTAGGTTACTTATGGCTGGTTTTGTTAGAAGTTATTCACACCCGATGGGTGGAAAATCCTATACTTGTCCCCCAAAAGGGAACCAGAGAATTAAGAATGTGCGTTGATTACACCGGCTTGAACAAAGCATGTCCGAAGGATCTGTTTGCTTTGCCTCACATTGACCAAGTCATTAACACGATGGCTGGCTCAGAACTTCTATGTTCTCTTGATGCCTACTTAAGATACCACCAAATCCGGATGCGAAAGTCGGACCAATTGGCCACTTCGTTCACCACACCTTACAACATAAACTGCTATGTCACAATGCCCTTTGGGTTGAAAAGTGCTAGGGCCATATTGATATGGGGTGGCCCGATCTTCTCAGTAAGCGGATGGCGGTGATGATGGTGGATGATAGATAACTAGCCTGTAGCTCTGAACTCTCCCGCTCGATCCCTGATGCCAATGCAGCGGCTCTCGAACCTTGTAGGATATTCACAACACCACGCTCTTGCGCTGCCGTGACCCGCGAGCGGTGGTATGCAATCCACTAATTCCCAATGGAACAACAGATCACACTCAATTATAGTTGGTAGATTCGAACACAGGGTAATTCCAGAGGTTCTATGAAAGAAACAACTCCAAAATAGTTTTAACGTGGTCTAACCTAAACTAGAGGGTGTTCCCAGGCTTATATGGCCGCTGGGCGTCGAAAAAAGCGAACAGCGTGTGGATACGGTCGAGATCCGTGCGGATCTGATGGGAACTTTTTGGGCCGGATTATCCGGTCTAAGAGGGCCGGATTATCCGATGGCCGGATTTTCCAGGGGAAAAGTCTGGTCAAATATCCGCCCTGACACAGAACGTCACGCCGACGTCCTTAGCAGGATCTCCAAAGCAGGGCCGGATTATCCGGGGTATGGGGCCGGATTATCCGGGGTCTTTTTAGACGTGGAAGTACTCATTGGAAAGATCTTGGAATTATCTATCCAACAAGTGCTTATTTTGCTTGATTTGGAGTTCGTATGAGGAATCCACGTCCGTTTCAATTTCAGGACTTCTGTCTGTTCGAATTGAACGTTTCTTCTCTTTGATGATCTCCCTTGCTTGTATTGTGCCTTCCTCCCGCTCCTCCCTCGTGCATCCTTGGGCGATCATCATGTTGGGCTTCTCTTGTAGCCCTTCTCCTCCTCGCGCCATGCTTGTTTCTCCAACGTAGCTGATCATACATAAATGCATAGACTTAGGCAGTATTAAGTTGTCATCAATCAACGTACCAGATTAGTTTAGGAGCAAATTCACTGTTGTTCAAGTAGCTTAGCACGAGCTCTTGTAATAGGTCCAATTCTAATCTCATTGGACTGATCCTTTCTTGCAACGATTGTAGTATCTTGATAGTCATTAGAATTGGTGTAATTGTAGGGATGTCCTCATCATCTCCCCCCTTCAAAAGGCGTCGACCTCGGCGCTCAAGGTCTTCTCCGGCATATGGTGACAAATCAACAACGTTGAAGATGTTGCTAACTCACCAAACTCCTCAATAGGTATATCAACGGTAGGAATTATCATTAATCTTGGCTAACACCTTGTAAGGACCAGCACCACGTGGCTTCAATTTTGACTTTTCAGTAGTGGGAACCTATCCTTGCGTAGATGCACCCAAACCATATCTCCAGGCTCGAACAACACTTCTTTCCTTGCTTGATTCCTTGCAACAGCAAAGTTCTTGCCTTTCTTCTCAATAGCCTCTCGAGTCTTCTCATGTATTTTCTTCACATAATCAACACGTTTTGATGCCTCCATATCAACTCTCTCATGTAATGGCAGAGGCAACATATCAAGTGGCGTCAATGGCTTGAAACCATACACCACCTCAAAAGGACAAAGCTAAGTAGTTGAATGAACCGCCCTGTTGTAAGCAAACTCAACATGTGGCAAACACTCTTCCACTCCATGATTCTTTTTAATCATGGTCCTTAGCAGCTGTGACAATGTTCGATTCACCACCTCCGTTTGACCATCTGTTTGGGGGTGACATGTAGTACTGAACAGAAGCTTCGTTCCTAGCTTCCCCCATAAGGTCTTCCAAAAGTAGCTCATTGATGACCCACAAGTATAGGGGGTGTATTGCAGTATTTTCGATAAGTAAGAGTGTCGAACCCAACGAGGAAGCGAAGGTCTGGCTAGTGGTATGGATCGGAATTCTCTGCAAATACTTAGCAAGCGGATTTTTTAGGGGTTTTGAATAAAGCAAGTTAACAAAGATGCGAGTAAATGAAAGGCAGAAGAATGCAGCAAGTGGCCCAATCCTTTTGCAGCAAAGGACAAGCCGGTTGTATTTCTATAGATGACCAAAGCGTTCTCGAGGACACATGGGAAGGCATCCAGTGCTTTCACTTCATATAGTGATTAATCTTCTCTAGCTTGCTAAGTGTTGTGGGTGAACCTATGCTAATGTACCGCCCCATACAAGACTAATACATACTTGTGATTATACCCCTTGCAAACATCCGTAAGTACAAGAAAGTAATTAAGGTAGAAACCTAACCATAGCTTTAAACTCTAAGACCCTTACGTCCCTTGTGCAATGGTTTCCTAACGGGGTTCAAGTTTACATCACTCGTGACCCCTACGATTAGTAGCCAAATACCTGATGCATTCCCTAGGCCCATATAGGTGAAGTGTCATGTAGTTGGCGTTCACATGACACCACTAGAAGAAGTACACCACAACTAAAATAACAATCTATTGAATCTTTCTCAACGCAACTCCACTACTAACAACAAGACTTCTCCCATGCCCTCAAGAACAAAACGAACTACTCACAAGACATCATATGGATCATGATCAGAGATGGAATAATGATGTATAACAATCTGAACATAAACAAATAATTCAACGGTTCACTCAATAGCATCAACTACAAAGAGTAATCAACACCAGGAAAGTTTCCCCTACGCACTATGCAAGATTCAACGCAATTGTTACAACAATATGGAGATGGTGATGATGGTGGTGATGGTGATGATGATGATCCCGATGAAGTCCATCTTGATGGTGGTGTTCATGGCGACAATCTCCCCTCTCTGGGAAGGAATTCCCCCGGCAGAATTCTGTCTGCCGGAGAGATCTTTCTCTCTCGGTGTTTTCCGCCCGCAGAGGTGGCGGAATATTCTAGTCGCTCCCCGAGTCTTTGAGTTTCGTGGGGATGATATACGCCAGAGGAGAGAGGCTGGAGTTGGCCAGGGCGGCCACACCACTCCCTGGCGTGGCCTAGGCCTGCCCGCGTCATGGGGTGGTGTGGGCCCCCTGTGGCCCACCTCCACTTCATCTTCTGGCATCCTGAGTCTTCTGGAAAAATAGGATTTTCTGTATATTTTCCCAGATTTTCTGATCTTCGCGAATTTTGCCTCCAAACAGCACCTTTTCCATCGAATCATTGCGGCGGTCCATGCTCCAAAGTCATCAACCATGCAAAAATAGATGAAATAACATAAGTATCACCTCTCAATCTGAAATATATCAATGAATAATAGTGAATTAAGACATAGAATAGTGATGCAAAATGGGCGTATCAACTCCCCAAGCTTGAACTTGCTTGTCCCCAAGCGAAACTCACTAAACATGACCTCGGGTTTATGGGTGAAGAGTCGATAAAAGAATACGGTCGAAGCATCACATTCATCAAAGCATAGATCATAATGAAGACAACTCACTATTATATAACTAAACTTGCAATGAGTAAAAACACAATAAAGATACATAGAGTAAATCATAATTGGTAATGGCAAACTTAGCTCTTGGTGAAGAATAGTTGATAATTTCTTTGGAGTTCACAAATAGCTGGTTTTCCAAAGAAAGCTTTCAAGTAGTAAACATCAATATAAGAGCAATCATAAAACAAGGAACATAAAAACATGAATGCATAAATCATCATATGAATGAATGAAACACATCAACTCAAAATACTTGTTGAGATAGAAGGAATAGGTTCTTGACTCAACTACAAGTAAAGAAAGGGCCCTTCAAAGAGGGAAGCAGGGATTGCAAGTCTCATAAAGAGCTCCCAAAAATTATGATACTTACTAGCTTTCAGCTCTCATTGCCCCTATCATAGGCATCTTTAGGTGATTAAATTGAAAGTGAGGTCTAATCTGAGTTATATGCTTGACAGACTATAAACTGAAAATCCCAAGTCCCTTAGTCTGAGGCCGCTCCTCATGCTACTCAACTTTAGTTACCGGTAAGTTCTTGTCATCGTAAGCATGTGCGTATCATTGAGAACATGTAGCAGGTACCCTTACAGATGATCTGAAAGAATCCCCATATCAAAATGACAAGGCAAGTAAAAAATGAGTATCTCAGCAATCTTCTTATTTACCATGGGAAAATGGTGCTTTTTTCTCTCTTTCCTCTTTTCATAGTATCTCTTTTTTTTCTTTTCTTTTTCTCAATAGCTATCTCTCTATTTTTTTATAAGAAGAATGCTTCATAGATATCATTATGGTTATGCTGCAGGTTTCCACCATGTCAGCATGGATTAGACCAGCGACCCAGGCGTTTCCCTAACACACATACATAGCTCCATGGACTTACAAGCTCCCCTTTTATTTCACACCGACGACATCCGCAAACAAAAGAGCAAGGTATCAACTAGGTATATACTTACAAGTGTTGAAAGCGTTCCCGTAATGCAGTTACGCTAATCGACCTATAATTTGCAAGCATATAACTTTCATGGAGAGTTCACAATGGTTCAGGTTTATTAAGTGCAAGAAAGTAAAGTGTGCCATCAAGTTCGTGAGAGCTTTAATCACTAATTTTCGCATAACAAGTTTAATTTGGGAGGTAGACAAAACATGAATTTACTTGGAATAGCAATAATGCTACTAGGTAGGTATGGTGGACACAAATGGCAAAGGTTTTGGTTTAAAGGAGGTGGATGGACGAGAAGAATTCCCTCTCAGTACAGGTTTTTGGCTAGCAAGGCTGGGTAGCAAGTACAAGAGTTGAAGGAAACAAACAAACATACAAATGATAAAGACAAACATGCAATCTTCCTTGGAAGCACAAAAGATCTTAACTAGAGAATACTAAACTTATGAGCAAATCAAGAAAGAAAGATGATGAAATTATTTTTCTCTCGAGTACTTCTATCTTTTTCTTTTCAACTCTCAAAAAGGTGTTGCTACTGACCAAGCCAGGTTTGCCAAAACCAACTAACTTAACTCAATGATCCCAAAGTGATACCAATACTAATAACAAGATCAATCATATAACCACGAATTGAAAACTAATATAAGCTATGCAAAATAGTGAATGATAGAACTTCTCATTAATATTCCATAACGGAAACTCACACCAAGGGATAAAAATCTAACGAGAGAGGGGACACTTCCATAATGCAAACCATACAACAAAATAACTCCTCTATTCATGATATGACTCTACTAATAAGGTAAAAAGATAGAAGATAGTGATGTGATGCATGACCTCCCCAAGCTTGGAATAAACCAAGGGGATGCCAAACCTGATGACGAGTTACTCCTTCGGTGGTGGTGGTATCCTCTCGATGAGCTCCTTGACCAGTTTCCCAAAGTCCTCAATCTCGAAGTTGAGATTACGAATCAGCTATGAGTTTTGCTCAATGCGGCTCATGATCATGTCGTGTTGAGAATTCCAGCTCTTGCTATTCTTTCCCCACTCTTCCTCCTTGAAGTCTTCTTTTCCTGCATGGCTAGAACGAGGCAAATCCCAATTGGAGGGTAATTTTCCCTTGGGCATATTCTGGTATTGATGCTCATGGATAAGGGTATGGAAAGAATTCTTGGTGCGTCGAGGAAGTGACCAAGGATCTGAACAGTGATGAGGAGGCTTCCTTCCAATGGCTGGATTTTCCACCACTCCAATGCTTGCAATGGTAGTGCCGGTGTGCGGGTGTTGGCCTTGCTCCTCTTCACCTTCACTCTTGGTCTCCTTCTCCTTCCCGGGATCTTGGGGTCTTCCTCGTGGGCTCCTTCCCTTTATCCTTGGCGGACACCATTGTGCTTCTAAGCTCTCAAAGAGTATGTCTGTGAAGCAGTCGAAACAAAAACACAGCGAAAACACAATATCTGAACCTCGGAAGATCAGGGGTTATATATTATGAAGTTTCACATCAAAAGGAAGGTATTGGGAGAAAGCGAGTCGGGGCGGAGTCTGGGTGGCCTCACCACCTGGTGGCACGACGAGGTGGGCCGATGCAGGAGGGTGGTGTAGGCTACCTCGGCTCGGTTAGTCCCTTTTAAGCGAAACTTTCTTTATTATTTGAAACTGCAAAAATATAGTTGGAGTGTATTTTCGCGCAACTTTTCTTACCAGAACTGTTACCTATTTGAACACGGACTCTGCAGGTCGCTGAATTTGGTATCTAGTGGATTCTTCTGGAGTCATCTCTTGAATATCATCGATATCTTCATCTTCATACACTTATTACTTGAGTCATAAAACCCTTCTTTTCCTTATTACACATTATCTCCACTTTCCTGGAAATTTCTTTCACACAAAACTTCACACAATTCTTATTAACAACATTAGTATAAGTGAAGTGATAAAACCTTTTGAGTCCAACTTCAACTGAAAACCATCAAAACAAAAGCTACTGTAGCAATTCCTTCCGAAAATCCAAAAAGAATTCAAAAAGGAAATCGAATAAAGAAGCAAATGCAAGATTGGCTAAATCTGTCAAAACAGACCAGCAGGTAAAGATCATTTTTTTCTAAAATCTTCTGTTGCTCAAATCAAAAAGTGCAAAACTAACAAAAGTTAAATAACAACCTGGGGCAGAAGAACAAAAAATTACAGCTCAATCCGACAGACAAAGGTCTCTCACGAATTTTTACGGTGAAGCACAAAAATCTGTTTCGGGACAGCAACTTCCCCAAATCTTACTTCTCTCTCATTAGAGGTTGATCTTGACACAAAAACCAAACAAAGCGGATAAAGAGCAGTTATTACCTTAGTAATAACTTCCAAGCCTCAAAGAAACAAAAACAAATTGAAAGCAAAAACAAATTGGGTTGTCTCCCATAAAGCTCTTTCTTTATAGCCATTAAGATGGGCATGATAATTTTGAAGAAGCTCTCATAGGGATATGATTTGAAGTGAAAGAGAGCATTAAGAAGCAAAAACACACACATTTAAGTCTAACCACTTCCTATGCAAGGGGATTTTGTAAAAAAACAAGTTGTTGAAACCATAGGAAACTTGCATAAGAAGGCAAAAGAAGTGCAGCATAAAAACTTTCAGCATAAAACAGGGAAACTTGATATTATTGAGATGCATAAGAACACTTTTCCCTCTCTCATAATAACTTTCAGTATCATGAATAAACTTAACAATATAGCTATCACAAGGACTATCATAGCAATGATCACTTATTCTAACAGAAAACACAGGGATACTAGCTCTCATAACACTACTTTGTGAAACAATATTAGAGGTATCCTTACAAAGGATAGTGTGTCCCTATTTTTCATATTTAGCAACAAAGTCTTTCACATTTTCTACAATAGGTTCATTAACCATTTGTTTATCAGGTTCAACATCTTTATTCATACTTTCATCTACCATACTAGCCATCATAGAATGTTCCTTTACCTTAACTGGGAAAGGCATTTTCTCAATATAAGGTTTAGGTAAAACATGATTAGCAGTATAAACTTTAGTATTTCTTGAAGGAACACTCTTAGCAATATCTTTATAAGGTTCATGATACTTATTCCACTTCTTTTTAGGCACTTCAATGTAGGAAGCAAAAGCCTTAAAATAAGAAGCAATAGCTTGAGAGTCTAGACCATAAGCATTTTTAATATTTTGAAAGTCATCAGTTCCATAAAAGATTCAATGCATTCATAATCATAATTTATACCTGACTTTCTACCTTTGTCATTCTCCCAAGCTTCAGCATTGTCTTGAATATGATCTAGAACGTCCCATTTAACTTCTTCTTCCATGTGAGTGAATGATCTAGCACAAGAAGCATCCAATAAATCCTTATCATGTAGAGGAGCCTTGCATAAAAGTTATTGATAATAATATTATTGGGGAGCTCATGAATGGGACATTTGAGCATTAGTAACTTCAATCTCCCCCAAGATTGAGCTGTACTCTCTCCATCAAGAGGCCAAAAGTTGTATATTTGATTCCGATCTTTATGAATCTCACTAGGAGGATAAAACTTTGAATAAAAAAGAGGCACTATTTCCTCCCATTCCAGAGCTTGACCATTCTTCAGCAGCTTATACCATTCCTCAGCACTTTCTTTCAGTGATAATGAGAATAACTTCTTCTTAACTTGATCTGTAGTAATACCTGCACACTTGAACAACCCGCATAATTCGTGTATAAAGAGTAAATGATCACGGGATGGACAGTTCCATCCCCAACATAGTAGTTATCCATAACACGATCAATAATTCTTGTAGGTATTTTGAAAACATCATTCTCAGCGGTGGTGGCTTATCTACTACCTTAGCGATGGTAGTAGCATTACCAAATAAGAAACTCAGCGAATTATCCATAACAAAATAAAGCAACTAGCGAGTAAACAATACTCACGATAGAAGTTTCCTTTACAGGTTCCACTCTCAATAGTGCTTCACTCCACGGCAATGGCGCGGAAAATAGTCTTGATGACCCACAAGTATAGGGGTGTATCGCAGTATTTTGATAAGTAAGAGTGTCGAACCCAACAAGGAGCAGAAGGTGCTGGCTAGTGGTATGGATCAAGAATTCTCTGCAAATACTTAGCAAACGGATTTTTAGGGGTTTTCGATAAAGCAAGTAAACAAGGTATGAGTAAATGAAAGACAGTAAGAATGAATGCATCTAGTGGCCCAATCCTTTATGCATCAAAGGACAAGCCGGCTGTATTTCTATAGATGACCAAACGTTCTCGAGGACACATGGGAAGACTTTCAAGTGCTTTTGCTTCATATAGCTGATTAATCTTCTCTAGCTTGCTAAGTGTTGTGTGGGTGAACCTGTGCTAATGTACCGCCCCATCCAAGAATACATACTTGTGATTATACCCCTTCAAACATCCGTAAGTACAAAGAAAGTAATTAAGGTAGAAACCTAACCACGACTTTAAACTCTAAGACCCTTCGTCCCTTGTGCAATGGTTTCCTAACGAGGGTTCAGGTTTACATCCTTGACAACCCCTATGATTAGTAGCCAAATACACAATGCATTCCCCTAGGCCCATATAGCTGAAGTGTCATGTAGTCGACGTTCACGTGACACCACTAGAAGAAGTACACCACAACTTAAATAACAATCTATTGAATCTTTCTAAGCATAGCTCCACTACTAACAACAAGACTTCTCCCATGTCCTCAAGAACAAAGCAGACTACTCACAAGACATAATATGGATCATGATCAGAGATGGAATAATGATGTATAACAATCTGAACATAAACAATAATTCAACGGTTCACTCAATAGCATCAACTACAAAGAGTAATCAACACCTGGAAAGTTTCCCCTACAAACTATGCAAGATTCAACACAATTGTTACAACAATATGGAGATGGTGATGAGGGTGCTGATGGTGGTGGTGATGATGATGATCCCGATGAAGTCCAGCTTGATGGTGGTGTTGATGGCGGCGATCTCCCCTCTCAGGAAGGAATTCCTGGCGAAATCTGTCTGCAGGAGAGATCTTTCTCTCTCGGTGTTTTCCGCCCCACAGAGGCGGAATATTCTGTGGTCGCTCCCGAGTCTTAGGGTTTCGTGGGGATGATATCGCCCGGAGAGAGGTGGGCCAGGCGGCCACACCACTCCCAGTAGCGACCTAGGCTGCCAGCGCCATGGGGTGGTGTGGGCCCCTAACCCACCTCCACTTCATCTTAAGCATCCACAGTCTTCTGGAAAAATATGATTTTCCGTATAATTTCCCGGATTTTATGATCTTCGCGAATTTTGCCTCCAAACAGCACCTTGTCCATCAGAATCCTGACTGCAGCGGTCCATGCTCCAAAAGTCATCCACCATGCAAAAATAGATGAAATAACATAAGTATCACCTCTCAATACGAAATATACCAATGAATAATAGTGAATTAAGACATAGAATAGTGATGCAAAATGGACGTATCACTCATGAACTTCACATCACGGTCAGAAACAATCGTTTTTGGTACTCCATGTAATCTCACGATGTCTCTGAAAAATAGGTTAGCAACATGCGACGCATAAAGCTTTGTGGCGAGCAATAAAATGAGGCATCTTAGAGAACCTATCCACTACCACAAATATAGAATCATGACCTCTTTGAGTTTTAGGTAGACCTAGCACAAAATCCATACTAATGTCTTCCCATGGAGTAGTCGGTGTAGAGAGAGGTGTATACAAACCGTGAGGCATCAGCTTAGATTTCGACTTGTGGCATGTAATACATCGGCTCACAAATCTATACACATCACGCCTCATCTTGGGCCAATAAAAGTGATCATCAAGCATGAGCAACGTCTTCTCACGCCCAAAGTGACCCATCAAACCACCAGCATGTGATTCTGCACTAAGAACAAAGCATAGCAGCGATTCTGGAATACATAGTTTGTTAGCTCGAAACAAATATCCATCATGTATATGATACTTATCCCATGCGTTTCTAAGAGCACACAAAGCGATATGGTTCAACAAAATCATGATGGGTTGCATAAAGTGCACAAATAGCTTCTAATCCAGGAATTTTAACATCAAGATTGGTTAATAGCATGTTCTTCCTAGGCGAGCATCAACAACATTCTCTTTTCCCTTCTTATAATTAATGATGTAAGGAAAAGACTCAATGAACTCAACCCATTTAGCTAATATTCTATGCAAGTTTGATTGAGCTTTCAAGTATTTCAATGCTTCATGATCAGAATGTATGATGAATTCCTTTGGCCATAAATAATGTTGCCAAACCTCAAGTACTCTAACAAGTGCATACAATTCTTTATCATAGATAGAATAATTCAAGCGAGCACCGGTCAATTTCTCGAGAAAAATAAGCTATAGGCCGACCCTCTTGCATCAAAACGCCACCTATACCTATACCACTAGCATCACATTCAACTTCAAATTGCTTCGAAAAATTAGGTAATGCAAGTAATGGTGAAGAAGTAAGCAAACGTTTTAATGTATCAAATGCAATGTCTTGGTAGCGCCCATACAAAAGAACACCTTTCTTTGTCAAATCATTCAAAGGTGCAGCAATGGTGCTAAAATCTTTCACAAAGCGCCTATAGAAGCCAGCGAGACCTTGGAAACTACGCACTTGACTAACATTCATTGGAGTAGGCCAATTCTGAATTGATTCAATTTTAGATTGATCTACCTCTACTCCATGGTTAGAAACAACAAATCCTAGGAATATGACCTCATCTTTTGCAAATGTACACTTCTCAAGATTAGCATATAGTTTATTATCACATAACACTTGCAAAACTTGTCGAATATGAGTGCAATGTTCAGTTTCGTTGTGGCTGTATATAAGTATATCATCAAAGTAAACAACCACGAAACGGCCAATAAACTCTCTCAAAACATCATTCATCAAACGCATGAAAGTACTAGGTGCATTAGTAAGACCAAACGGCATAACTAACCACTCATACATACCGAATTTAGTTTTGAAAGCAGTTTTCCATTCATCCCCTTCTTTCATCCTAATTTGATGATAACCACTATGCAAGTCAATTTGAGAGAAAACAGCAGCACCACTCAATTCATCTAGCATATCCTCTAAGCGTGGAATAGGATGACGATATCGAATAGTGATGTTATTAATCGCTCTACAATCAACACACATCGTAAGTACCATCTTTCTTAGGAACTAAAATAACAGGAACAACACAAGGGCTAAGAGACACGAATGTACCCTTATCCAGCAACGCTTGTACTTGCTTCTGAATTTCCTTAGTCTCTTCGGGATTAGTCCTGTAAGGTGCACGGTTGGGAAGTGTGGCACCATGAATCAGGTCCACTTGATGTTCTATACCACGCAATGGAGGTAAACCTGCGGGTACGTCTTCTGGAAACATATCCCCAAAGTCCTGCAAACAGAAGAGACACCAAGAGAAATAGGGGTCATGTCGTTAGAAACCAATACCTCGCCCTTATACATGAGCACAAGTGGCATGGCTGTAGGATCCTCACGAAATCTCTCATATCCTCCTTGGTGGCTAGTATCAATAACCCAGGCACTCTCTCACTTTTCGTTATATCACTCAACGTAGGCTCAATTACATCGAGGACAATTTGTTACAGGTCTTCTTAGCAGTGGTAGTATCTTCCTTCAAGTTCACCTCTATCTTCTGGCGAGAATCATTCACAATTTCTTGTGGTGTCATTGGCTGCATAGTAATCTTCTTTCCTTTGAATTCCAAGTGATATGTATTGGCTCGGCCATTGTGTTTCACATGGCGATCATAGAGCCAAGGCCAACCCAATAGTAGGTGACAAACAGTCATAAGAACCACATGATTTACAATGGACTCACGAATTCTAGCACGCTGCATAAGCATCTCCATCTCCATGTAGTACTCATCAACTGTCATGGTGCCTTGCTTCAATTGCGTCAATTTATCAAAAACTGATCGCAAGTAGTTGGTTGGTACAAAACGAGCTTTCATGATTTGCTTCATCTCGCGCCAATCCATCACAGGAAGCTCATTGTCCTCCTTCTATCTTGCACAAGAGCATCCACCAGCATAAAGCATAACCATCAAATTCAGATCTTGCAAGCTTGACCTTCTTATCTTACGGATAGTCAAATAAGCGCCGGAGTTTCTCAATCTTCAACTCCATGTGAAGTAATCTTGGGATCAATGGAACCATCAAACTTAGGAATTGAGGATTTTGGCTTGCCCAAACCATCATCATCAGCTTGGTTGGGAACACGATGAGCACGCCCAAGAGGGGCAAACCCACGACCACGAGCAAGTGCATGGACAGGGGGAATAGCACGTCCCCTGCCAACATGAGCAGCATCCACGGCGCTACCCTCATCGAAATCATCAAAGGCATCATCATGTTGAGGATCTTCCCTTCTATGTAAAGCGTGTCGAACCCTCAATGGAGCGTTGCAAAGTGGTGACATTGACATTGGCGTAGCCACTTGCGTTTGGATAGTATCAACCGTCCCAACATGCTGATCCAATCTCATATTCATATCTTGGAGATTCTTGTCAATGGCATCTGTCGTGTTAGTAAACACACGTGTTAAGTGGGACTTTAAAGCCTCATATTCCGCCAATTAACAAGCTCCTCATCCTTCTTTTACGCAACACAACATCATCATCACTAGGCGACATGATTAGTAGGTTGGTGCAAAAATCAAAATCTATATGGTGGAAACTCTCACAACTCACTCACAACTAATAAGAAAGGAGATCTTACCGTTCCAAAGTGAATAGAGATGCTCTACCAAACAAAATCAAAGATGATGCACTTGATGTGATGAAGTGAATATCAAAGGTATAGAGAGCGATCGCGGGCACCGTGTTATTTAAGGTGGAGCTATAGGTATGGTACCTATCTACACCAAACAAGTCCTAGTCTGATCGTAAAACCAAGAAACACACACGGTGGAGATAAGCGTGGCAAAGCAATTTATGAGCAGGAATATTGCAATGCACAAGAGAGGCTAGTAATAGCTCAAATAAACAGACACGATTGCTCAATCTACTAGTGCTATAATGAAACTAGGCCTCCAACAATGCACACTTTGATATCTCTTTTGTCACGCTTGTAGCTCTTTTCTTCTCTTTTTTATCGATTCTCTTTTTTTAACTTCTCGACACAAAGTAAAGCAGGATGCAACAATTCTGAGAAATTATGGGCGGATATTCCGGTTTGTCGGGGGCGGATAATCCGGTCTACACGGGCGAAAATTTTGCACTTCAAACCTAATGAGCGACTGTCGAACAAATCAACTAGTCGTGGAGTGCGTTCCTGCACGGATCTTGTAGATAAGGCATGTCTATGGTATGAAAACAAGGTACTCTATGTGGACTCGGAAAAATGAGGAAAACTTGCGGAACACGGTGATGGTTGACACGGCGGAAAACAAGATCAAACCCTAAACCTAGACACAAGCGAAAAAACTAGACTCCTACGAGGAAAAACCTACGAGATCGGATCTACGAGAAGATACAATCAGCAACTAAAACTGAAAGCGATGCAATCTAGTCTATGGCAAATCTTTTTGTAAGGCTTTTTACATATAGGACAAAAACACTCTCTAATCTATGGATGGATTTGTGGATGCTTAGAGGCAACCTTTGGAGCTACGATACCAAGATGATATGGGGTGGCCGATCTTCTCGATAAGCGGATGGCGGTGATGATGGTGGATGATAGATAACTAGCCTATAGCTATGAACTCTCAGCTCGATCCACGATGCCAATACAGCGGCTCTGAACCTTGTAGGATATTCACAACACTGCAGCTCTGCGCATGCGTACAGCCGTGACCACGAGCGGTAGTATGCAATCCACTAATTCCCAATGGAACAACAGATCACACTCAATTATAGTTGGTAGATTCGAACGGGGTAATTCGAGGTTCTATGAAAGAAACAACTCCAAAATAGTTTTAGCGTGGTCTAACCTAAACTAGAGGCGTTCCCGGGCTTATATGGCGGCCGGGCGTCAACGAAAACAAAACATGCCGGATCTGATCGGATCCGTCCGGATCGATAGGAACTTTGGGCGGATTATCAGGTCTAAGAGTCCGGATTATCCGGTGGCGGATTTTCCGGGAAAAGTGCAGTCAAATATCCGCCCGAAACGAGCGTCGCGCCGACGTCCTTAGCAGGATCTCCAAACTATGGCCGGATTATCCAGGGTCTTTTTAGACGTGGAAGTACTCATTGGAAAGATCTTGGAATTATCTATCCAACAAGTGCTTATTTGCTTGATTTGGAGTTCGTATGAGGAATCCATGCCCGTTTCAATTTCAGGACTTACATGCATCGTGACGTTTCTTCTCTTTGATGATCTCCCTTGCTTGTATTGCGCCTTCCTCCCGCTCCTCCCTCGCGCATCCTTGGGTGATCGTCATGTTGGGCTTCTCTTGTAGCCCTTCTCCTCCTCGCGCCATGCTTGTTTCTCCAACTTTGATCATACATAAATGCATAGACTTAGGCGGTATAAAGTTCTCATCAATCAAAGTACAGTTAGTTTGAGTAAATTCACTGTTGTTCAAGTAGCTTAGAAACGAGCTCTTGTAATAGGTCCAATTCTAATCTCATTGGACTGATCCTTTCTTGCAACAGTTGTAGCATCTTTGGTAGTCATTGGGGTAGGTGTAATTGTAGGGATGTCCTCATCACATATACCAGCGGACAATGCAGCATTGCCTACATGACCAAATAGGTCGTAACGTACATGCTTACGTGTAAGACATCATTGTGATGTCAAAGAAATCAAATAACCTCATCACCGACTTGTAGGAAACCTTCGACAATCTTCGGAAATATAACATGATGCTTAACCCTAGAAGTGTGTCTTTGGGTGCCATCCAACAAATTGTTGGGCTTCATAGTTTAGCATCACAGAATTGAGGTCAACTGAGAAGATCAAGGCCATCCTTGACATCAAACACCCGACATGCTTGAAGGACATACAGAGGCTCACAGGTTGCATTGCAGCAGTAAGCCAGTTCATCAGTTGACTTGGAGAGAAGGCTATGCCGCTCTACAAGTTAGTCAGAAAAGCGGAAAAATCATATAGACCAGACGAAGCAAATGCAACACTTTGGGAGTTGAAGAATACTCTCCTCCGCACCAATACTTGCGGCACGGTGTCAATGGAGCCTATGTTAGTATACATGGCAACCAACCAACTCATCAACACCCGTCATAGTGGTGGAGCACAAAGAACCAATGCTGCAGTATGGAGTTCAGCGACAGTTTACTATATAAGTGAGGTCTTGTGAGAATCAAGCGGCGTTACCCACACTACGAGAAATTGGCTTATGGAGTTTTCCTTGCTTGCGGAAGCTAAGGCATTATTTCTAGGAGCACCCCATCACGGTAGTGAGCAAAGCTCGCTGTCAAACATCATCAACAATAGCGGCCTTCTGGGGAGAGTGGAAAAGTGGGGCATTGAACTTGCCACCTTTGAAATCACACCAAGAGGCGTGGCGCTATCAAATCTCAAGCATTGGCGGATTTTTTGCAGATTGGATAGAGTTACGAGAAGACACTCTGTGCGAGCTAGAGTTTTGGGTCATGCACTTTAGCGGATCCAAAGCTCAATGGCTCGGGGCTGGTGTATTGTTACAATCACCAATAGGAGAAAAGTTACGATCGTCCTATAGATCCACTTCAGCGCTACAAACAACATGACGGAGTATGAGGCCCTCATTCATGGAATTCGAGTAACCAAGGATATAGGCATGAAGCGCATAGTTTGCTGTGGAGATTCTGACTTGCCCGGCGGTGGTACTTTTGAAACGCCTGAACCCTATGATGGCGGCATATCGAGGCGAAGTAGACAAGATAGCCAAGTTCTTGATGGCTCTGAAGTCAAATCGTCAAAAGGAAGGAGGTTGAGGTGGCGGATCTGTCAAGCTTGGATCAACTCATCGACCAATTACGGCGGCGTTTTCCTGAGCACACGGACCCCATCGTGAAAGGGCAAACCACGACAACCGGATAGAGTGGACTCATTTGTTATTGTAATGGTGACCTCTCCGGCTTGGGCGATACCGTTCATGGACTATCTTCAAGATCGAACTTTGCTTTCGTGACAAAGTCGAAAGGCAGAGATAATGCGTAGATCAAAAGGCTACGTCATCATTGACGGCAAGCTATACAAGAGAAGTACCACAGGAGTTTTCCTACGACGCGTCTCCCAACAACAAGGTATAGATATCCTCAGAGAGATACATCTTGGAGATTGCGGGCATCACGGATTCCACGATCGGTAGCAAAAGCCTTTCACAAAGTTCTCTTGGTTAGCGCCAAGGAGGACACCGACAAGTTGGTACAGACCTGTCTTGAGTGCCTGTTTTATGCAAGACAACCAAATGTTCCAGCTAAAGAATTGCGAACAATACCACTTACTTGGACGTTTGTAGTCTGGGGGCTTGACATGGTTGGACCTTTGCAAACAACACCTTGTGGTTACACATGCTAGTAGCAGTTGATAAGTTCACAAAATGGATTGAAGCTAAACCCATTAGAAAGCTTGATGGGGCAACAACCCTAAAATTTGTCCGGGATTTAGTGGTGAGGTTTGGTCTCCCACATAGCATCATTACCGACAACGGCAAAAATTTGTATCTCAGAGAAGTTGAGGAGTATTGTCACGAAAATGGCATCCGTCTTGACCTAGCATCTATGGCACATCCACCGTCAAATGGGCAAGTTGAAGGGGCCAATGGACTCATTCTGCAAGGAATCAAGCCACGCTTAGAGGCACCGCTACCTAGAGCAGCTGGAGCCTGGGCAGAGGAGTTGCCATCTATATTGTGGAGTTTACGAACAACACCCAACAAATCTACCTGACCCCTTTCTTCATGGTTTATGGGCGAAGGCGTTCTACCATCGACATCCTCCACGATGCACCCAGAATCACGCCTATGACAAAGATGGCGCTGAAAAATCTAGACGCTTAAATGTGGACCTACTCGATAAGGAGCACGTGCTGGCATGCCAAAGATCCACCATCTACCAGCAGAAGCTACGTGGCTACCATAGTTGCCGCGTTAGGCATTGCTTGTTTAAAGAGGGGGGAGGGGGGGGGGTCTGGTGCTTAGACTCAAGCAGGAAAAATCATACAAACTATCCCCACCTTGGGAAGGACCATTCGTCATAAGCAAAGCTTTGCTCAATGATTCCTATTACCTCGTCGATATTTCCGAGTTGAAAGATAGGACAAAAAACCGCAAGCACAAGCAACATGACTCCGATGATGATTTCCCGAAGATAGATCATCCATGGAACATAGCACAACTACGTCCCTTTTACACTTAGCATATTTTATAAGTACCTTATATGATCGATGAAATAAAGCATTTGGTTCACTCATATTTTCTAAGTCTTTTACCTCCTTTAGTGTTCATTTTTGGATCATATAAACCCTTTTATGTGCAAGTTTGCATTTGCACTTGTGAAAATTCCGCCTACGGGCATTAGCTTATATTTTCTGGTCTACATGTTTTCTGATGTTTTTATGTGGATTCTGGAGTAGTGACTTTTCGGCACTCAAAGCCGGCGTTTTTGTTCTTAGGTTCTTGATGGTGCTATTAAGCATCATCACATGAGAACATAGTTCTGTGCTGCGAGTCTTCCGTCTCATGAAAGGTCAAGCATACACACCAGAATAATGGATAAGCCAGCACTTTCTTAAAAAAAATATACATGCTAGATTTAGTTAAGTAGCATGAGGCTTGTAGTCAAGTTTTCCGCCTTACAAACACATAAGTTTTTTCTGCATACACACTGTAGAGATACATTTAATACATCAACGTTTTTATGGCTCTACTGCAGGGGACTTTGAAGATACATCATCAGCAGCAGGAGAGCCAGGCCTGGAGAGATCATCAAACTTGGAGGGTCTAGGGCTAGATTCCGAAGACACCGGTTCATCATCCACCTCCTCGGTGGGCATGAAGACATCCTCCTTGGTCAGCTTGGAAACCTTAGTGTCGTAGCCGACAAGGGAGTTCCATATAGAATCGCTATCAAATTCATTTCCTTCCTCGTCAAACTTCGGCATGCCAGAGGTGATCAAGTCCAATTCAGCATTGTCGTAGTGCGCTTTTACCAAGGACAAGGCCATCCTTGCACCAGCCCGGACACAAAGTGGATTTCCAGCTCTTGGCCTTCTCGGGGGCTCGATGCAGGATCTCCAAGTACTTGGCCGTAGAATCTGCCGCCTTGATGGTGATGTCCAGAGGTTGGGCTATCTCCTTGGCTTGAGTGATGGCAGTGTTGATGAATTTGTTGGCAAGAATCATGCATTCCTTTGGATCCGGAGCACCTTCACCCATGTTGGTTAAACCAATAGGGGCTGTGTTTTCGTCAGAGACAAGGGTCATGAGTATAAAAATACAAGTGTCCACCTTACAGAATTGACAAAGTCAGAAGAAAGTTACCAAAGATGCTCGTCTTAGTTTGCTTGTAGGTCTCCGCCAATATGTCATGCTCCTTATGAAGTTTCTTGTACGCCTCAAGGTTCCGATCATTCCGCTCTTTAGCAGCTTGGTTTTGTTCCTTGAGTTGTGCAATCTCATTCTTCAAGTGCTGCATCTCGGTGTCGGCAAATTCTTGCATCGCCTCTTCATGGCCCTTGATGGCATCAGCTAGGTCTTTCTTCAAAATTTTGTTTTCATCGTCGAGCTCCTAGATATGCTCGGATTGCTCGACGATGCTCTTGGCTTTGGCAATGGCCTCTGTAAGATGGAAAATGGAAAAGCATTATGAGAGTTCGGAAGAAATGGACCCATGAGGAAAATAAGAAGTTGTTAAAAGAAAATAGATGCTTGCTATTTTGGATCTATTCCTTTAGGAAGGCTATTTTACCCTGTTCAAAATCCAGATCTTTTCGCAACTTGGCAAATCTCTCATTGGTGGCCTTTCTCCGGCTATTCTCATTATGCAAAGAAGATAAAGTGCTTAGTTTCTCTAGAGCATCTAGTCGAAACTATTAAGTTTCAACTAAACGCTCGGGGGCTATAGTACCAGATTTTAATTCAAGGGTGTTCTCTCTTAGAGTATCTAGTCAGAATTATTCGTTCTAACTAGAAACTCGGGAGATACACTGAGAAGTTCTACACTTAGTTCTTTGGAGCACTCAGGCCAAAAATATTGATTTTATGCCTAAGAGCTCGGGGGCTACATGGGGATATATTACAAAATAAAAGAAGTAAATTTCAGGGACTTACAATGGCAATAACCTTTAGGTTGTTGGCCAAATGAGCGTATGCATTGTGGAAGGTACGGGCATTGTTATAAATAGCATCTGCCTGCTTAATGAGATCATCCAGGCACAGAGTCGGAGGAGTTAAAGGCATAGGAGTTGTCGAAGCCAGAGCCATGGATGAAGCCCTAGTCGCCTGCTGTGTTATAATGCCAGTTGATGGCTTAGAGGCCTCTGCCTCGTTCATTGCTATGGCTTCCTCCGCCTCCGCTCCTTCCGCTAGTTGTTTCCCTTTCTCGATGGAATCCTTAGCTGGAGCTTTAGCCATCTTTGAAGAGATACTTTATTGTGTAGCCTGGCCACTAGGCGAAATGTCCATGCCGGCAGAGCCAGAGATGTCCGTTGTCGGGTTGACATCTGTCTCCATGATGGAGGCCTCAGGAATGATGGGGGACGAAGGCCCAGTGGAGCCTGTTACAGGCTTGGCGGAAGGGTAGAGGGAGCAATGGTGGGAGAGGACTTAGCCGCCATATCTTTGGTTAGCATGTCACGGATATTCTTGGAACCCCCAACATCTTTGGAGGTTCACCTCAGACCAACATCGAACTTCTTCCTGAAACATACATAGTATAAGTACAGGAATTGAACAGGTGTGGCGCAAATTAAAGCCGGAGAATGAATATACTTACACTGCAGTAGACGACTTGGTTAAGGCGATGCTAGTGGAATTTTTCTTCTTCTCCGCCTCTAAGGCGGTGGTGGATTTCTTGGAGACTCCACTCTCTGTTTTCTTATTCTTGCCCTCGGCAACAACATCACAGGCGGAGCTCTTCTGCTTTCATGCTGCTGAAGCTAGTTGATCCCTGGAAGCGTCATCATCAGACACAACATGGATGTCTTTCATCTTTGGGTCATAGACCTGGGAGGCCATTTGATTCGCCGCCAAGGTTGCCAGCTGATAGATCCAACAGCGAGTCAAAGTGAATAATGCATTCAACATGGAAGACCTTAGAGTATACATATATAACGAGTAACGAAGGAAGCACAGTTACCTCTGGGAAATTGACGCCTTCGAACATGTAAAGGTGATCTTGGAGCTGCACTTCCTGTCTTTCACCTTGTGATGTCCTTAAGATGGGCTTGATGGAGTCATTGGAGAAGTTGTCTGCGAGATTAGCATATAATCTTTCCTGCTCTTGGAGTACGTGCACATCATCTCGGTAGCGGTCTTTGCGAGAGGTTGGATACCCGTGAACCAGCACATGGCTAGGTCCAAGATGGTTGAACCTCCATCTACCAGCCAATCGATCCGCCTTCTGGCCTTGAGAGGCCTCGTCGTTGGACGGGAGGGGGCCTTGGGATCTCTAGGTGGGGGCCTCAGCGATGGCTCCTTCAACAAAGTCGGGATATGAGTCTTGGCAGCCAGCCATAGGGATATCTGGGCCGTAGAAGTATGATCATTGCCGATTCTTGCAAGACTCATAGCAGACGATGTCGGGAATCGCCGTGAGGACGGATCTTAAAACTGATTATTATGCAAATCCACAGCTCATCCTTGGATTCTACGGACTCTCTCTTGATAGTGAAAAAGTAGATAAATAGATCTAACCTAGGCCTAATTCCTAGGTATCCTTCACACAAAGCTATGAAATTGCTGAGTATGAGGATGTTGTTGGGAGAGAGGTTGTGGAGAAGTACCTAGAAGTTCTAGAGGATCTCGAGGAAGAAGTCAAAGACTGGCAGGCTTACGCCACACACTAGCCGAGACTTGAGGTAGACCTTTTCTCCCGCTCGGGAAGAAGGGACCACCTCGCCAGTCGGCGCCAGCCGCCAGACCAAACCCTCCATCGCAGGAAGATAGCCTTCGGTGATGAGTTCTTGGAGTTGCTCGGCGGAGAGGTCAGAACCTCTCCACACTCCCTTCTGGGAGTCAGCATCTTCTTCTGCAGTATCTAGTGCCGCTCGCTTTTGGTCGCTGCCGGTGCATTCCACCACGGCAGAGATTGGAACCACCACCTTCGGTGGGGCCAGGAGCAGCTCCGTGTTGGCTCAGTTGAGGCCTCGGGAGTCACCACCGTTGATGGAGAGCTATTGCTGGAAGCCATTGTGTGGATGGATGGAGATTTGGGGGAGGAGGTAATTTGGCTAGGGTTTTCTGCTGAGGAGCTCGAGCGATCCGTGGCAGGAGGATGAAGACGATGCATGGAAGAATGCGGGTAAAAGTAAATGCCTAAACCACAGTAAATATATATAGAGCCCAGCGTCAAGATTCATGCAAAAAGATCTAATGGATACAGCGTTGCTAACGTGGTGATGAACGTGTGCGGTAATTTTGCCATGTCCTCCATTTTTGTAGCTTAACATTTCATATTTTATGCGCGCGAATATGGCTAATGATTAATTCCCTGCTATATGGGAGTTTTGAGGTAGCGTAGGCTGTAGCCTATGTCATCCTTCTGACCGTTGCAGTGGAGGAGTCACATCCGAAGATTCCATGGAAGGCAGAAACTATCTGACTCTGGAAAGACCAGACTTGAAGAATCTTCGGCTACATTACAAAGACGGAGAGGAATTGCAGGGTTCTTTGGGAGACCTTTGAGATATTGCTTGATGAATTGGTGGCATCACCTGGACGTAGCATTCAAGACCAATGGGAAAGACGACACAAGATCTCAAAGTCCTCCAGGGGCTACTATTGGGGATATGCTAAATGGGTATCACCATTGCATGTCTCTAATCCGGCTAAACCGAGTGGCCCGATTGGTATACGGCCTATGGCCATTAGGCGACCTAGTTAGATCTTTAGGCGGTCGATTAGGCCGGATCGAAGGGGGCCCATGAAGCCCATGCTGGATATAGGAAGGCTATGTGGGAGTCACCAACATACTCGGAGCCTTGGAGTACAAGACACGAAGACTAGTTAGTATTAGTGTAGGACTCTGTAACCTGTCCGGCAAGGTCCTTTTCCTCTAACCCTAGGTTCTGGTGCCTTTATAAGACGTACCTGTGGGAGCCTTTAGGGCACAACATAAGACGATCCAGAACACCTCGCATAGCGAACCAATCTCTGTAACTCGGCGTATTTCCATTATAGTGATTTATAGCAGGAGTAGAGTTCCACCACCGTTGTGGGACTTGAACACAGGTAAAATTTGTGTTACCTCGTGCCAACTCACCGCCTTCCCCACGTATCTAAACACACTGTGAGACCCCTCCATGGCGTACTCATCAGCAATACCACGACTTACCGATGTTGTTTGTTTCGACATTTCTAAACCCCTATCTCCTACGAGAAAAAGCGCCGATCGACAAGCTAGGAGATCTGCTTCCTCTACATCCACTACATGGGAGAAAATGGCTCGCTCCAACAACGAAGCTTCAATAATGGTTATGTAAAACCACACCACCTCCACTTAGACCCGATGTGGCATGCTAAGCAATGCGCATTTACTTTACACACCATCCTTGATGCAGGCGAAGCCAATGCTCTTGCGATGCAGTGGTTGTAGCAGCTATTGACTTGTGTAGGTTTAGCCACTCTTCTACCCCAGAGATCGTTCTCATTGCCACAACTTTGGGATCAATGAACATAGAGATCATCCACACACTTTAACACTCCAAGTATCCGATGGCTTCAGGCGACTCAAGGGGCATGTTAGGAATGATTCCCTAGAGGTTCACATTCCGTATTGTGTTTGTAACCCGGAATCCAGCTTAGAGAAAGTTGTGCATGTAACTATAATTGTTGCAGGTGTGAAACCATGTACTTACATCTAGCTCTAGCCAGCTTGTCCTTAGTTGTTTGAGGTTGGGAGGGAACCCATCACCAAAACTAATTTGTAAGTCAAAATATGACAAGGTTTCACGTGTCATGTTCATAGAGATGCTATCCACCTTGCATTGGCTAGTCAGAAGAGGTATGCTAGCCATACCGATCCAAAGGTTAGTAGGATGTGAGCATACCATAAATGCGCTCGAGCTAACACAATGGAATCATTAGAACTGAGGGGATCGCATGATCCGACTTGTGGAAGAGTCGGCTTTGACTCCATCTTTTGTTAACCGTAACTAGGAGTCATAAGGGTGGTCTTGGGCCGACTTCGAAGCAAGTTGCATGACATGGATCAGCCAAGACATAATTTTCCCCTCCACCATGGAGAGATATTCTCTAGGCCCACTCGTGTGATATGATTCAAAAGTATGACCATACACTACTAGATCAAGTGTTGATCGAGGTAGTTTGACTTAGAGAAGCCGGAAGAAATCAGTTATCATTGCAACGAGAAGAAAGTTAAACCGGCATAGGAATGATGGAATCTCCCATGTGGTTTTCACCAATATGGTTAGGCAAAGGGACTCAGACAGAACGTCACATTCAGGGCACTTGCATGTATCGTGAGTTGACAAGTCTTGCTAGAGGCCACTACCAATTATCAGCTCTAGTCGAAAAATCACCGAGCTACGACTTTGATTTAAAGACTACCGAGTTGTATGCAAACTTGTAAGCATGTGGGATTGCACACTTAAGAGAGTGGGCCAGGCGAATGAGTGATACCTTCGATCCGGATTTACAGATATAGTATTGTAGTTTTTTCCCTAATAGACCCAGGTTTAATCAAACCATGGGAAACAATACTAAATGGAAATTAAATGAGAAACATCTACAAAACTTATTTGTTCGTTTTACCTTTGTTTACCGAACCTTTCTAGTTTAATTTTAGAACGGTGTTTGTTGTAATGGATGAAGATAGGCCAGGGTTGAAGATTCACCTACAACTGCACATTATATGGGATAAAGATAGTAATACACACATTCATGCGTAATGATTTAATAAAGATAAAATTTGTGGGCAACACATCCTAATGTACTACAGCGCTTGTGAGTCACAAGCATAGCAATAGTATTTTGATCGAATCGTTATACCACGAAATACTGGGATATAATAATTATTAAGTGAAAACACAGATCAAAGCATTAAAAAGTGATGTTGATGTTTTTCCCAAATGGATCATTAAACAAAGACCGTACTCCCCTTTTTGTCACTGAGTTTCCTACGAGATCGCTACTCACCAAGCATATCACCTCAAGCCTTTATCAATCTATGGGATCTTGGGTATCTACAAGTCCATAGATCGAGACAAGAGACAAAGAAACAAAGATACAAATCTATATTAAATTAATACACAATATTCGCATGAATTAGATGCACAATATCATTTGTGAGGTTTCAGTAGAACCCATGACCCGTGAGAACTACTCACTCATAACAATAAGATCAAGAATAGAAAACATTGTGCAAAATACTTAGATTGAAACCAAACATTCTTACAATGGTCGCCGATCACAAGGAGATCTCAAGTACAAGCTAATGGCTATGACTATGAAGAGGATGTAGGATGGAGAGGATGAACTATGGTGGTGGATCTCCTTTGGTGGTGTTGTGATGCAATCTAGGAATGGCGGCCCTCTGCGGCGGCTGGGACCTCGAAATATATAGGCTCCTTCACGAAAGTTGTAGGGTTTGACTTGATGAAGCCACTGCCACCAGGTACGGGCAGGCGGTACGGGCGGACCTTGTCTGTACCGTTGGTTGTTAATCCTTCTAGAGGCTAGGTTTTGACCCTAGTTTGCTTCACTGTGTAGACAACCTCATAATATTCGTTAGTAGCTCCTGATTTCGCCTTAAAGTGTGATTTCCTGTACAACACAATTTAAAACAAAGGATTACACATCTTTGCTATAATTAGTCATTAGTAGCAAGGCTAGAGAGATTCTTGGTTAATTTTTTGACTACAAATGCGATTTAAATCTGGATAAAGATGGCTATTTTCATAGCCATCAATGTGATCCGAGTATCATAAGCCAACAAGTTGGACTTGTTGAGAAAGGGACACGTGTCAATGGGTTGGACCCACTTTGACTAGGGTTAGGTTTAGGGTCAAGGGACACAAGTGTTGTGTGCCCTCACCTACTCGCCTATATAAAGGAAGGTGGGTGGCGGCAAACAGATATCTGGTGCTGCTTCCTGAGGGTTTCGCTAGACTTGTCCATTCCCACCTTCCTGTCTCGCGGCGGCAAGACTGAGGCTAGCACCTCACTTTTTGTTGTTTCACCTTGTATGTGTGTGAGACGGCAGATGACTCCACCTGCGGTGCTCGTCGGTGTTGAGCGACGAAATTGAAGGCGTAAGGAGAAGGAGCACCAGAACCGACGACTTGGAGGTCCCAGGATCGAGCTATCCGCTAGAGCCGGACGAGATGAAGAGAACGTACGACACTACAATGACGCGCTTTCTCAGCTTCTGCAACTGCGTGTCGAGAGGTACAAACTATTGCCTCTAACCTTGTCTGGATCTTGGAGTGGCTTGCCGAAGTCTGACCGGAGCAAAAAAGTTTTTGTTTTTGGCCTAGCTCTGCCCATATCCTAACAGTGGTATCAGAGAAATTGGGTCTAGGTTTTTGGCCTAGTTCTTGTGCATGTGATGCACTGGTGAGAAAAGATTGGATCTTTTCGCTGGTTTTGTTGCCTTTTTGATCTGGTTTGATCTAGGGAAGTGGTAGGATCTGTTTTGACTTGGCCGAGAAGTTTGTTAGATCCGGTCTAGATCTGAGTGTTAGATCACGTGGCTAACGTCCACGATCAACCACTAAAGTTGCCATTTCTTGTTGGACAAGAATATGCCAGTTGTACCCTGTCAAAAGTTATAGCTAAAAGTTAGCTGGAGTAAGCCAAAAAAGGTTCTAGCTTACAGTCATATTTGCTTCTTTTCCCTTAAAGAAGATCTAGTCGGATTACCCTGACATTTGCTGCACCACTACAAGTCGGACATTTTTGGTTAGTGGGCTCATATTTTTGGGGCACTGCCAATTCTCTTCAATAAAGTGTGAGAGATTCAGACTCTCTCTACATTGCACTTGGTATCTAGACGAGGCTATCACAATAGTTGTGGAATTCAGGGTAAGGAGGGTCATTGGACGATCCAACATGAATCAAATAGGGATATGATTGGCTAGGTGTTGCCTACTCGGAAGGTTCTCCAGCTAGCAGTGACACAATGGCTCACTAGTCAGTTAACTGACCGGGATCCTAAATCACTATTGACTGTCGGAGGGATATCAGTCTCAGTGGGAGTATGCACGATTAAAGAGTTTAATCCGCTTCTCCTTTTACAAATACATTGTCTTAAGTGTTTCACATCTTTCGTTTGTAGATGCCATCTACTAGCACCGTTTAGCTTTCTAGCTTTGCTTTTTGTATGATCCTTGAGAATGAAAAGTTGAATGGAACTAACTTTACCAACTGGCATTGTAACTTAAGAATCGTTCTCAAGCAAGAAAATAAGGAACATGTCCTAGATAATCCAATTACAGACGAGCCGAGCAGTGATGAGCCTGCTGCTGTAAGGACTGCTTTTCGCCCGGCTCAGGATGAATCGTGAGTCGGCTACCTCAGCTACCTCATGCTCGCTCACATGGATCCAGAAATGTAGTAGCAGTTTGAGAATGTTGAGGCATACGATATGATCATTACCCTCAAGATCATGTTTGAGATGTAGGATAGGACGGAGAGGTACAATATCTCTAGATCCTTGCTTGTTTGCAAGCTAAAAGACGGAGATCCACAGGGCCGCACATGATCAAGCTGGTTGGATATATGCAGTCCTTGGATCATCTAGGCTTTCCCCTGAGAGAAGAGTTCACTATTGATATTATCCTGAGCTCTCTACCTAGTGCGTACGGTCCATTCATTTCAAACTACCATATGCATGACATGGATAAGAAACTGGCAGAACTTTAGAAAATGCTCAAGACAGCAGAAGCCGGCATCAAGAGAGGCGGCACCAATCAAGTGTTGATCGTGTAGAACGCTTCCAAGATCAAGAAGAAGTCTTGGTCTAAGAAAGCCAAGACAAAGGGAGACAATACGCTATATCCAAGTCAAGCTAGCAAAACCTCAAGAATAGTATGCTTTTCTTTGTAAAGGAGAGGTCAATATAAGAGGACATCGACAAGTACAAGAAGGATAAATCTAGGAGTATAAGTATGACTTCCAACTCAGATACACTTGTAATGAATGTTATAGACATTTATCTTGCCGACAAACCTAGTAATACCTGGGTATAAGATATCGGATTGGTTTTTCACGTGTGCAACTCGATCCAGGGACTGGTAAGGCATATGAGCGTAAAAAGGGGGGAGATTGACACCAGAGTCGGAAAAAGCAAGAGTTGTTGCGTTAGCCATAGGGATGATGCAACTCCGGTTACCTTCAAGTTTTGTACTAGAACTAAATAATTGTTGTTATGTTCCTATACCGATCCGAAAGTGTCACGCCACGAGACCGTCCCCGGGAGAATGGCATCCACCACGTGCATATAGACCAAGAGGCCTATATACCCGTAAGACTAAAAAATAAGCCGACACAGTGGATCTCGATATGTTCAAATAGATTTTATTACATGTTTATTTACATTTACACAGGAATACAAGTAGATTTTCTACCACTTCCTTTAGATCAGTCAACCTACTCTTGAATCGCCGCATCTTCTCTTTCGACTGCATCCAAAAAATATTAAGGAGCAATGGTGAGTACGAGAAATCCTACTCAGCAAACTAATCATACACACAATCATATAAATTGTAAAATAGACTTTGCTTCTCAAAAACAAGTGAATAAAGTTGTTAAGCAAATTAAAAGTGCATGGTGCCACACATGAAAGTAAGCATTCCCAACCCGGGAGTCATAGGGGTGAATATCAACACTTTTACACTCTGCAGATGGGTACTCCGATGTCGACATCCTGGACTAGCACCACACAGACGCTAGAAGAGCAGAGCTCTTTGACCGACTAAAACCCGGACACCTGAATTTACTGATGTTGATGGCTCCTACGGATCCATCACCGACACGTTCCGTTTCAGGGCCATCCCTAGTGGAGAACTCAGCCAGTCCCATACCTGGACTGTGACCGGTACAATACGATTACCTTCGTAGCACCAAGTTTTCTACTGTAAAACATTTATTTAATTTCTCGCGATGTCCAAATCCATTTCATGCGAAATACCCGGATCTTACCGGTGGTTCCAGCGGATCCATCACCGTATATCGACACCGGCATATTAGCCCACCAAATATTCATCAGGATCTTCACATATATCTCATATAAAGTAGAAAATTTAATAGCAACATATATCCTACAAAATATATAAAAGTTGCATGAAGAGCTTGAATATATTCTCTCAGAAAACCCCACTGACATATAGGTGACAGATGATATATCCCTGCCTAGAAAGAAAACTGATAGCAATGTCAATCTAGTGTTCTGACTCTCTCCTACTCCCTCCGTTTCAAAATATAAATGTTTGACCTTTATGAAAGAAGTGTGCCTAGAATCTTTTAGTGTATAGGTTCACTATAAATTTAGATGAACCTACACACTAAAAAAATCTAGATATACTTCATTCACAAAGCTAAAATATCTTATATTTTAAAACGGAGGAATCTAACAGGGTTCCCTCTGACTATTTTCCATCGTCTCCAATGCATGCACCCATGGTCGTATGCACTCTCTCTCACTCTGTGCAGCACCTACACTATGCTTAGTACTTCCGAGTGTACACCTCTACATTGACAACTCTCTCTGAGTGTATCTAGGATTAGGGTATTGTGGTTTCTAGCACTAGCAGGGATACCACGAAAGGCCGTGAGCTCTCTTCTATGCCCGTCTCTCCATCCCCTTATGCTTCTGAGCTCCTCCCACCAAAGACCGGGCCTCTCCCTTGTCCCCTCCGCCGGATTAGCCGACTGGAGGTGGGCAAGGGGAGGCGCCGGAGTAGATAGGACCCTTAGCTATAGGTGTAGTAGGGCCGTAGTTTCAGGCGTTCTATCTGGTGTGGAGTTATGGGTCATGGCGACCAGATCTGAACTCTAGGGTTCGTCGGCGCTATGCTCCGACTTCTTCAGGTGAAGCTGGAGGTGACATCGGCAGCCACCACACCCTCCAATAAAGGTGTGGTCGTGCTCTACCTCCTCTTTCTCGTTGCTGCTATGTGTCTCCCTCTCCCTCTGACCGGCCATGGTGGCGAGGGGTGGGATATGGGGCTGGCGGTGTGTCGTGATTTAGGAGGCGGCGAGAGATATGTCGTCCATGTGCATGTGCGTGGTGCCGCACGGCGGTCGTCTTCATCTGCAGTGTGTTCTATCCTTCTTCCAGACAGTCGTGGAGGCGAGGGGAAGAAGGAAGAGCAGATGTGGCGAGTGACCGGCTCCCTCTTATTCAAGCGCTACTGTTGTTCCCATGGCGGCATCGGTGCTGCTCTTATCAACCTGGATGGCCGTGGAGGCGAGGAGGTGGAGAAGGGCAGCAAGGCAACTGCTATTTTGGTTCAGAGCTTGTGGGAGCCTTTGGAGTTTCTGCTATCCCTGGCCAGATGGGTGGTCGCGTCACTCTCGGCAACGGTGGTTGTGTGAGCTTCTTCTTCCTCTACGAGAGGATTTTATGCTAATTCACATCGACACTTTGCCCTCCCACCCAACCAAGTGGTTTCGTCCCCTGTTGGTGCTGGGGTGGCGCCGTCGCGGAGCAGCTCGTCGTCGGTGTTTTTGCAATCTTAGTTGGAGTGCTTATGGTTAAAAGGAGGGGCCTCGTTGTAAATTTCTATTTCTTTCTATGCCTCATTTTATTAGTCACCCCACCGCTGGAATGAAACTCCTGGCCCTTGTGGGCCTTTCCGTTCAAAAAAGACTATATCTATCTATGGATGATGGATCAGTGTTGTGGTCACTCTCTCTCTCTCTCAACTGCACTGGCCTCACCCTCTCGTCTAACTTGCTGATGACCCACAAGTATAGGGGGTGTATCGCAGTATTTTCTATAAGTAAGAGTGTCGAGCCCAACGAGGAGCAGAAGGTGCTGGCTAGTGGTATGGATCAGGAATTCTCTGCAAATACTTAGCAAACGGATTTTTACGGTTTTTTTATAAAGCAAGTAAACAAAGTACGAGTAAATAAAAGACAGTAGGAATAAATACAGCAAGTGGCCCAATCCTTTATGCAGCAAAGGACAAGCCGGTTGTATTACTTAAGATGACCAAACATTCTCGAGGACACATGGGATGACTGTCAAGTGCTTTCGCTTCATATAGTTGATTAATCTTCTCTAGCTTGCTAAGTGTTGTGTGGGTGAACCTGTGCAAATGTACCACCCCATCCAAGACTAATACATACTTGTGATTATATCCCTTGCAAACATCCGTAAGTACAAGAAAGTAATTAATGTAGAAACCTAACCACAACTTTAAACTCTAAGACTCTTACGTCCCTTGTGCAATGGTTTCCTAACGGGGGTTCAGGTTTCTGTCACTCCGGCAACCCCTACGATTAGTAGCCAAATACACAATGCATTCCCCTAGGCCCATATAGGTGAAGTGTCATGTAGTCGACGTTCACATGACACCACTAGAAGAAGTACACCACAACTTAAATAACAATCTATTGAATCTTTCTCAACACAACTCCACTACTAACAACATGACTTCTCCCATGTCCTCAAGAACAAAACGAACTACTCACAAGACATCATATGGATCATGATCAGAGATGGAATAATAATGTATAACAATCTGAACATAAACAATAATTCAACGGTTCACTCAATAGCATCAACTACAAAGAGTAATCAACACCGAGAAAGTTTCCCCTATGAACTAATGAAAGATTCAACTCAATTGTTACAGCAATATGGAGATGGTGATGAGGGTGCTAATGGTGATGATGATGGTGGTGGTGATGATGATGATCCCGATGAAGTCCAACTTGATGGTGGTGTTGATGGCGATGATCTCCCCTCTCCGGGAAGGAATTCCCCCAGCAGAAATCTGTCTGTCGGAGAAATCTTTCTCTCTCAGTGTTTTCCGCCCCGCAGAGGCGGCGGAATCTTTCTGTGGTTGCTCCCCCAGTCTTAGGGTTTCGGGAGGATGATATACGCCAGAGGGGAGAGGCTGGAGTGGGCCAGGGTGGCCACACCACCTCCAGGCGCGGCCTAGGGCTACCCGTGCTAGGGGGTGGTGTGGGCCCCCTGTGGCCCATCTCCACTCCGTCTTCTGGCATCCTTAGTCTTCTGGAAAAATAGGATTTTCCGTATATTTTCCTGGATTTTATGATCTTCGCAAATTTTGCCTCCAAACATCACTTTTTCCATCAGAATCTTGACTGCAGCGGTCCAAGCTCCAAAAGTCATCAACCATGCAAAAATAGATGAAATAACATAAGTATTGTTGGGTCATGACATAGAAAACAAAAATTTTCTCGATGAGAACTATCGCCAAGATCTATCTACTAGATCTGAGAACAGCGGGTGGACATACATCCATGGAGAACTTACCCTCGAAGACAACGAGCTTTGTTAATGAGTAAGAACTCGTGGTTGATGTAGTCGTACACTTGCCGATCTCAAGATCGTGAGGAAGTCCGAGCGCCGCAACTTTTTACTGCGTTCAAGCCACGGACAACCTCCACCTCCTCGCTCCAGCGCTCAGTGAAGAAGCAACTCCTTCCGGACAAAATGCCACGGGAACATGTATCGCTAATCCAGAACATGGGGAATAATTCTAGAGGGGAGAGTTCCTTCACATGGAGGTGTGTGGATGATGGTGGGTAGGGGTGACCTTTTGTAGGAGGAGGGGGGGTGCCCCCTCTCTCCAGGGCCGGCGCATGGGGGTGACCCTCACCTCCCCATTCATGTGGTGGTAACCCCTCCACATTAAAATGCCTCTTCACATTCCCTTTTAAAGTCTCCACTTTAAATGCATTAAATTTCTCCAAATTTAATGCTCTCTCATTTAATAAAACTCTTTTTATTAAATTTATTCAGAATTTTGTTAATTACTTTAATTAACAAACATTCACATATAGCCCCTTGCAATATTTCAATATCACATGCAGAAACACCTTCTACAATTTCACCCGAAACAATTTCCGGTTTCTATTGAAACAATTCCTGCGCTTTGCAATTCTTTCGTCTGAAACATATGTGATCCAAAATGGTGTCCGGTAACTCTTAAGTGTAACACCCTATGGTTCGTGAATAATGCAGACATGATCAAGACCCTTCTCCGATCAATAATCAGCAGCGGGACCTGGAGATCCGTACTGACTCCTACACATTCAACGATGATTCCTATGATCGTGATAACCTTTAACGCTTGTAACTAAATCCCTTTGTCTCTCGATATATTACATGTCCGAGATTCGATCATCGGTATCTCCATACCTAGTTTGATCTCGTTACCGACATGCACTCTTTTCTTGTTCCCGTGATATAACATTCTAGTGATCACATCACTTGCTTGCAAGCTATCCTAATGTGATATCACCGAGAGGGCCCAGAGTATATCTATCCGTCATCTGGATTGAAAATTCCACTCTTGATCCATGAGCCTCAACATAACACCTTCGTAATCTTGAACCCATCTTTATAGTCACCTGTTACGGTGACGTTTGATGTTATCAAGATACTCTTCGGTGTTAGCAATTAACATGATCTCATGGTCTAAGGATCAAGATTACTTATATGATGTTATAGCAATATAAACATAATGACTTGATCGTAATGCTATACTTCGGATGAATGTTCATCACATCATTTCACAAATGCTGTGACCTTGTTATTAACAACATCCAATGTCCATGATCAGGAAACCTTGATCATCTTGTTAATCAACAAGCTAGTCTATAAGAGAGGCATAACTAGGAACCCTTTTTGTTTATTAAACACACATGTATTGATGTTTCCTATCAATACAATTATAGCATGCAAAATAAACATCTATCATATACAAGGAATACATAATAACAACTTTATTATTGCCTCTCAGGGCATATTTCCTTCGAGTATCACCTGTCAATATGAAATATATCAATGAATAATAGTGAATTAAGACATAGAATAGTGATGCAAAACAGACGTATCAACTCCCCCAAGCTTAGACTTCACTTGTACCCAAGCGAAACTGAGCTCAATAAACATGGCCTCAGGTTTATGGAGTGAAGAGTCGATAAAAGAATACGGACAAGAAGCATCACATTCAAGTGCATAGATCATAATAGAAGACAACTCACTATTATATAACTCAACTTGCAATGAGTAAAGGAAACACAATAAATATACATAAAGTGAATCATAATTGGTAATGGAAAACTTAGCTCTTGGTCGAAGAATAGTTGATAATTTGCTGGAGTTCACAAATAGCTGGTTTTCAATGATAGCTTTCAAAGTAGTAAACATCAAGATAAGAGAAATGTGCAAAACAAGGAATATAAGAAACATGAGTGAATAAATCATCATATGAATGAATGAAACACAACAACTCAAAATACTTGCTGAGATAGAAGGGAGTAGGTTTACTGACTCAACTACAAAGTAAAAGAAAGGCCCTTCAAAGAGGGAAGCAGGGATTACAAGTCTCATAAAGAGCTCCCAAAAATTATGATACTTACTAGCTTTCAGCTCTCATTGCCCCTATTATAGGCATCTTTTGGTGGTTAAGGAAAAAGTGACACAACTAAGAGGATATGCTTGACAAGTTATAAGTTGAAATCTCATGCCCCTTACTTATGAGTACCGATCCTCATGCTACTCAACTTTAGTCACGAGCAAACTCTTGTCATTGTAAATACATGCATATCATTGAGAACCGCCAGCAGGTACCCTTGCACATGACAGGAGCTATCCCATAATCAAAATGACAAGGCAAGCAGACAGTGAGCATCTCAGCAATCTTTTTATTTGCTATTTGCATAGGTTTTTATTGAGGATGCTTCATAGAATGCTCACTATAGTTATGCTGCAAGTTTCCACCATGATTAGGCATGGCTTAGGCTAGCGGCCCAGGCGTTTCTCTAACACACATATAAACTCCATGATCTTACAAGTTCCACTTTTATTTCACACCGTCAGGATCCATAAGTAAAAGAACATGATATCAACTAGTTACAAGTACCAATGAAGTGTTGAAAGCAGTCCCCATGATGCATGGTTCTGTTAACTTCAACTCATAAAGTGCAAGCATATACGCAACAAAGAAGGACCCAATGGTTCAAGTTTATTAAATGCAAGAAATTAAAGTGTGCCATCAAGTTCATGAGAGCTTTAATCACTAATTTCACATAACAAGTTTAATTTGGGAGGTAGATAACACAAGAATTTACTTGGAATAGCAATAATGCTACTAGGTAGGTATGGTGGACACAAATGGCAAAGGTTTTGGTTTTAAGGAGGTGGATGCACGAGAAGAATTCCCTCTCAGTACAAGTTTTTGGCTAGCAAGGCTGGGTAGCAAGTATAAGAGTTGAAGGAAACAAACAAACATACAAGTGATAAAAACAAACATGCAATCTTCCTTGGAAGCACAAAAGATCTTAACTAAAGAATACTAGACTTATGAGCAAATCAAGAAAGAAAGATGATGAAATAATTTTTCTTTAGAGTACTTTTATCTTTTTCATTCAACTCTCAAAAATAGTGTGCTACTGACCGAGCCAGGTTTGCCAAAACCAACTAAATTAACTCAATGATCCCAAAGTGATACCAATACTAACAACAAGATCAATCATATACCCACAAATTGAAAACTAATATAATCTATGAAAAAGAGTAAATGATAGAACTTCTCATTAATATTCCATAACGGCAACTCACACCAAGGGATACATATCTAACGAGAGAGGGGACACTTCCATAATGCAAACCATACTACATAATAAATCCTCTATTCATGATATGACTCTACTAAAAAGGTAAAAAGATAGAAGATAGTGATATGATACCGCGGCACTCCCCCAAGCTTGGAACAAACCAAGGGGATGCCAAACCTGATGACGAATTACTCCTTCGGTGGTGGTATCCTCTTGATGAGCTCTTTGATCAATTTCCCCAAGTCCTCAATCTCGAAGGTGAGAGTACGAATCAACTCCGAGTTGTGCTTAATGCGGCTCATGATCATGTCGTGTTGAGAATTCTAGCTCTTGCTATTCTTTCCCCACTCTTCCTCCTTGAAGTCTTCTTGTCTTGCATGGCTAGAACGAGGCAAATCCCAATTGGAGGGTAATTTCCCTTTGGGCATATTCTGGTATTGATGCTCATGGATAAGGGTATGGAAAGGATTCTTGGTGCGTGGAGGAAGTGACTAGGGATCTGAACGGTGATGAATAGGCTTCCCTCCAATGGCTGGGTTTGCCACCACTGCAATGCTTGCAATGGTAGTGCCGGTGTGCGGATGTTGGCCTTGCTCCTTTTCACCTTCACTCTTGATCTCCTTCTCCTTCCCGGGGTCTTGGAGGTCTTCCTCCATAGGCTCCTTCCCTTTATCCTTGGCGAACACGATTGTGCTTCTAAGCTTTCAAAGAGTATGTCCTGGAAGAAATAGATCGAAACAAAAACATGATGAAAACACGATATACGAACCTCGGGGGATCTGGGGGGTTATATATTACGAAGTTTCATATCAAAAGGAAGGTACTGGGAGAAACCGAGTCGGAGGCGGAGTCTGGGGGTGGCCTCACCACCTGGTGGCGCGGCCAGTGGTGGGCCCGCGCCACAGGGTGGTGTGAGCCACCCTAGCTCCGGTTCCGTCCCTTTTTCACTTCGTAACTTTCCTTATCAACTGAAAACTGCAAAAATATAGTTGTATTGTATTTTCGCGGAACTTTTCTTACCAGAACTGTTACCTATTTGAAAATAGACTCTGCAGGTCTCTGAATTTGGTCCTCGATGAATTTCTCCGGAGTCACCACTTGAATAAAATCAATATCTTCATCTTCGTACACTATTACTTGAGTCATAAAACCCTTCTCTTCCTTATTACATCATTATCTTCACTACCTGGAAATTTCTTTCACACAAAACATCACACAGTTCTCATTAGCAACATTAGTAAAAGTGAAGTGATAAAACCATTTGAGCTCAATTTCAACTGAAAACCAACAAAACATAAGCTACTATAGCAACTCCTTCCGAAAACCCAAAAAGAATTCAAAAAGGAAATCGAATAAAGAAGCAAATGCAAGATTGGCTAAATCTGTCAAAACAGACTAGCAGGTAAAGATCAATTTTTTTGAAAATCTTCTATTGCTCAAATCAAAAAGTGCAAAACTAACGAAAGTTAAATAACACCATGGGGAAGAATCACAAAAAATTACAGCTCAATTCGATATACAGAAATCTCTCACAAATTTGTACGGTGAAGCACAAAAATCTGTTTTGGGACAGCAACTTCCCCAAATCTTACTTCTCTCTCATTAGAGGTTGATCTTGACACAAAAACCAAACAAAACGGCTAAGGAGCGGTTATTACTGAAGTAATAACTTCCAAGACTCAAGTAAACAAAAACAAACTGAAAGCAAAAACAAATTGGGTTGTCTCCCATAAAGCTCTTTCTTTATAGCCATTAAGAT
Source organism: Avena insularis (assembly GCA_023614405.1). Classification (NCBI taxonomy): domain Eukaryota; kingdom Viridiplantae; phylum Streptophyta; class Magnoliopsida; order Poales; family Poaceae; genus Avena; species Avena insularis. The sequence continues at coordinate 385,447,763 of CM042693.1, read as the reverse complement.
GGGCATGGTAATTTTGAAGACGCTCTCATAGGAATATGAATTGAAGTGAAAGAGAGCATAAGAAGCAAAACACACAGACACTTTTAAGTCTAACCCACTTCCTATGCAAGGGAATTTTGTAAACAAACAAGTTGTTGAAACCAGAGGCTACTTGCATAAGAAGGCAAAAGAAGTACAACATAAAAACTTTCAGCATAAAACAAGGAAACTTGATATTATTGAGATGCATAAGAACACTTTTCCCTCTCTCATAGTAACTTTTAGTATCATGCATAAACTTAACAATATAGCTATCACAAGGACCATCATAGCAATGATCACTTATTCTAACAGAAAACACAGGAATACTAGCTCTCATAACACTACTTTGTGAAACAATATTAGAGGTATCCTTACAAAGGATAGTGTGTCCCTCTTTTTCATATTTAGTAACAAAGTCTTTCACATTTGCTATTATAGGTTCATCAACCATTTGTTTATCAGGTTCAACAGCTTTACTTGTACTTTCATTAACCATACTATCTATCATAGAATGTTCCTTTACCTTAGCTGGGAAAGGGATTTTCTCAATGTAAGGTTCAGGTAAAACATGATTAGTAGTATAAACTTCAGTATTTCTTGCAGGAACACTCTTAGCAATATATTTATAAGGTTCATGATACTTATTCCACTTCTTTTTAGGCACTTCAATATAGGAAGCAAAAGCCTTAAAATAAGAAGCAGCGGCTTGAGAGTCTAGACCATAAGCATTTTTAATATTTTGGAAGTCATCAGTTCTCATAAAAGATTCAATGCATTCATAATCATAATTTATACCTGACTTTCTACCTTTGTCATTCTCCCAAGCTTCAGCATTATCTTGAATACGGTCCAGAAGATCCCATTTAGCTTCTTCTTTCATGCGAGTGAATGATCCAGCACAAGGAGCATCCAATAAATCTTTATCATGTAGAGGGAGCCTTGCATAAAAGTTGTTGATAATAATATTGTTGGGGAGCTCATGAATGGGACATTTGAGCATTAATAACTTCAATCTCCCCCAAGCTTGAGCTGTACTCTCTCCATCAAGAGGCCAAAAGTTGTATATTTGATTCCGATCTTTATGAATCTCACTAGGAGGATAAAACTTTGAATAAAAGAGAGGCACTATTTCCTCCCATTCCAGAGCTTGACCATTCTTCAGCAGCTTATACCATTCCTCAGCTCTTCCTTTCAGCGATAATGAGAATAACTTCTTCTTAACTTGATCTAGTAATACTGCACACTTGAACAACCGCATAATTCGTGTATAAAGAGTAAATGATCACCGGGATGGAGTTCCATCCCCAACATAGTAGTTATCCATAACACGATCAATAATTCTTGTAGGTATTTTGAAAACATCATTCTCAGCAGGTGGTGGCTTATCTACTACCTTAGCAGTGGTAGTAGCATTACCAAATAAGAAACTCAGCGAATTATCCATAACGAAAATAAAGCAACTAATAGAAGTAAACAATACTCATAGTAGAAGTTTCCTTGACCAGTTCCACTCTCCAATAGCGCTTCACTCCCCGGCAACGGCGCTAGAAAATAGTCTTGATGACCCACAAGTATAGGGGGTGTATCGCAGTATTTTCGATAAGTAAGAGTGTCGAACCCAACGAGGAAGCGAAGGTCTTTGGCTAGTGGTATGGATCAGGAATTTTCTGCAAATACTTAGCAAACGGATTTTTAGGGGTTTTTGATAAAGCAAGTAAACAAAGTATGAGTAAATAAAAGACAGTAGGAATAAATGCAGCAAGTGGCCCAATCCTTTATGCAGCAAAGGACAAGCCGGTTGTATTACTTAAGATGACCAAACGTTCTCGAGGACACATGGGAAGACTTTCAAGTGCTTTCGCTTCACATAGTTGATTAATCTTCTCTAGCTTGCTAAGTGTTGTGTGGGTGAACCTGTGCTAATGTACAGCCCCATCCAAGACTAATACACACTTGTGATTATACCCCTTGCAAACATCTGTAAGTACAAAGAAAGTAATTTAGGTAGAAACCTAACCACAACTTTAAACTCTAAGACCCTTACGTCCCTTGTGTAATGGTTTTCTAACGGGGGTTCAGGTTTTTGTCACTCCGGCAACCCCTACGATTAGTAGCCAAATACACAATGTATTCCCTTAGGCCCATATAGGTGAAGTGTCATGTAGTTAACGTCCACATGACACCACTAGAAGAAGTACACCACAACTTAAATAACAATCTATTGAATCTTTCTCAACACAACTCTACTACTAACAACATGACTTCTCCCATGTCCTCCAGAACAAAACGAATTACTCACAAGACATCATATGGATCATGATCAGAGATAGAATAATAACGTATAACAATCTGAACATAAACAATAATTCAACGGTTCACTCAATAGCATCAACTACAAAGAGTAATCAACACCGGGAAAGTTTCCCCTATGAACTAATGCAAGATTCAACTCAATTGTTACAGCAATATGGAGATGGTGATGAGGGTGCTGATGGTGATGATGATGGTGGTGGTGATGATGATGATCCCAATGAAGTCCAGCTTGATGGTGGTGTTGATGGCGACGATCTCCCCTCTCCGGGAAGGAATTTCCCCGATAGAAATCTGTCTGTCGGAGAGATCTTTCTCTCTCGGTGTTTTCCGCCCCGCAGAGGCGGCGGAATCTTTTTGTGGTCTCTCCTCCAGTCTTAGGGTTTCGGGAGGATGATATACGCAGAGGAGAGAGGCTGGAGTGGGCCAGGGTGGCCACACCATCTCTAGGCGCGGCCTAGGGCTGCCCGTGCCAGGGGGTGGTGTGGGCCCCCTGTGGCCCATCTCCACTCCTTCTTCTGGCATCCTTAGTCTTCTGGAAAAATAGGATTTCCCGTATATTTTCCCGGATTTTCTGATCTTCGCGAATTTTGCCTCCAAACATCACCTTTTCCATCAGAATCCTGACTGCAGCGGTCCAAGCTCCAAAAGTCATCAACCATACAAAAATAGATGAAATAACATAAGTATCACCTCTCAATATGAAATATATCAATGAATAATAGTGAATTAAGACATAGAATAGTGATGAAAAATGGACGTATCAGTTGTTCTTGGTGCAAGACTGTGGCGTGAGGTGCATGGGGGCAACGGTAGATACTTATAGGGGACACGTTTGGTAGCCTGGATCACCCCAGGCAGACCCGCCGAAGAAGAAAACGGGTTGATTGGTTGCCTGCAGCACCCCTACATTGTGGTCCACGCACATCTTAAAGAAGATTAGAGCCAGGCCCAGTGACAACGCTCGATTCGGCCATTTTTTTGGGGCCTGGCTCAAGCCAGCGAAAATGAGCCGACGCGGTGTATTGGTGGGAGACGGGAAGGGAGACGCCGCGTCGCTTCCAGGCCAAACGCTATAAATCCCCTCACCGCCCACTCTTATCGCTCACTCTCCGCTCTACAGATTCGATGCAGGAGTCTCCCTCTAAGCCCTTCACCACCGGCGATGATGGTGTGCGATCGATTTGTCGTCAGGAACGGAACCATCGAGTGGGGGGAGAGTGACCACGACGTAGAGCGATAGACTTGATGTCGGAGTCTCGCTCGAAGCCCTTCACTGCCGGTGATGATGGTGTGCGACCGATTCGACGCCGAGAACGGAACCATCAAGTGGGGGAGAGTGACCACAGCGTAGAGAAAAATTTGAGAGAGAAGAGTAGGCGGTGAGGGGATTTATGGCAGTTGTCCTGAAAGCGACGTGGCGTATTCCTCTCCGTCTCCTACCAGTGCACCGCGTCGGCTCATTTTCGCTGGCCCGAGCCAGGCCCCAGAAAAATGGCCGAATCAAGCGTTGTCACTATGCCTGGCTCTGGCCTGCTTTAAGGTGTGCACGGGCCACAATGTGGGGTGCTGCAGGCAACCAATCAACCCGTTTTTTCTCTAGCGGGCCTGCCGGGGGTGATGGAGGCTATCAAACGCATCCTTCATGCACTAGGCCATGTAGATAGCAAAGATGATTAAGGATTCAGCTATCACCAGCTCAACCGTGTCCTCCCATTGGCCTTGTTTGTACGACACTGACTAGTAATACTAATTAGCTCAAACGACACGTGCATACATTAGTACTATACATGGACATGCACAAGCACTTCCAGATTTCAACTTAGGTACGATAAACTCGAATTCTTACATGCATGTAGTAACATCCAACTTAACATTAGAGAGTGGACAAAATCAAAAGGTTTAAAAACTAATTATTTTCTAACTTAGATTAAATAATAGTCAAAAAATCGGGTTATCGTAGAAACATCATTTCCGCCTCATGTTTAATGGAGCAGGCTTATGAGTTGAATATTAAGAACCATGGTTGTTTATTATATTTTAATAATGTGTTTCAGGGCTATGCACCTGTTCAAGTCGAACTTTTTGTGCTCGATCTCAAATGTAAGTCGGTCTATAATGTGAATGTTAAAAGGTTGAAGCCGAATGATCTTAGTTCCATTTATCTATGGCATTGTCATCTTGGTCATATCAGCTGTAAACGCGTGCAGAAGCTCCATGGTAATGGACTACTGGATTCGTTCGGCTTGGAGCTGTTCGATACATACGAATCCTATTTTCTAGGCAAAGTGACCAAGAAACCTTTTGCAAAGAGTTGCGAGAGGGCGTCCGGCTTGCTGGAACTAGTACATAGTGATGTATGCGGTCCAATAATGAGCACTACAGTCAGAGGTGGTTATAAGTATTTTGTCACTTTAACGGATGATTTTAGTAGATATGGTCATGTCTACCTAATGAAATCAAATTCGGAAACCTATGAATAGTTCAGAGAGTTTCAGAGTTAAGTACAAAACCAACTTAGCAAGAATATCAAGTTTCTACGATCAGATCAAGGAGGTGAGTATATGAGCCATGAGTTTGATGACCATCTCAATAGTTGCGGAATAGTTCCTCAGCTCACTCCGCCGGGAACAACTTAGAGGAATAGTGTGTCGGAAAGGCGGAACCAAAACTTGTTAGACATGGTAAGGTCGATGATGAGTCGGACAAATCTAACTTTATCATTTTGGGGGTTTTTTCTACAGACGGCAGTGAATACACTAAACAAAGTACCATCTAAGTCGGTAGAAAAGACACCACATGAGATGTGGGCAGGCAAGAAACCAACCCTGACTTATCTTAAGATTTGTCAAGAGATTACAATCCGACAAGCTTAGCCCCAAGTCAGATAAAGTAATTTTCATGGGTTGCCCTAAGAAACTTCGGGTTACTATTTCTACCACCAAGAAGTGGGCAAAGTGTTTGTCGATCGAAATGGTGTCTTCCTCGAGAAAGAGTTCATAAGACAGAAAGACTATGGGAATATGGTGCATATCGAATAAATTTGGGATTCACCGACTCAGAGAAAGTCGACAACCTTGGAGGTTGAGCTAGATGTTGCGCCTAAGCCAGAAAGTTCACCAGATCCTCGGAGATCAACAAGGTTACGTGGAGATGTACTTCTTCTAGATGGTGATGAGCCGGCTACATACCATGATGCGATGGGAAGTGTTGATTCTGAGTCATTGCTCGGAGCCATGAGATCCGAGTTAAAATCCATGGATGACAATCAAGTTCGGAACTTGGTTAATCTGCCAGATGGTCCAAGATCCACCAAGAGAAAATGGTTCTAAAGGAAAACTGACCAAGATGGAAATATTTCTGTCTATAAAGCACGGCTTGTAGCGAAAGGGTTCTGACAAGTTCAAGGAGTTGACTACGTAAAGGCTTTCTCGCCAGTAGCGATGCTTAAGTTGGTGAGGATCATGTTAGCACTAGCTACATATTTTGATTGGGAGATATGGCAGATGGATGTCAAAACAGCTTTCCTTAATGGAAATTTAACCGAGGACGTGTATATGATACAGTCTGAGGGTTTTGTCGATCCAGATAGTCCTAACAAGTTTTGCAAGCTTCGGAAATCTATCTATGGATTGAAGCAAGCAAGTCAGAATTGGAACATTCGCTTTGATGAAGTGGTCAAATCATTTGGCTTTGTCAAAAGTTAATAAGATTCCTATGTATACATGAAGTTTAGTGAAAACTCAGTTGCATTTCTACTACTATATGTAGATGACATATTGTTAGTTGGTAATGACATTCCAATGTTGCAAGAAACCAAAGATTCATTGGAAAGATGTTTCCAAATGAAGGACTTGGGTGAGGCAGCATTTAGATTGGGAATTATGATTTATATATATAGATCGTGGCGGCTCATAGGTTTGACTTAGAGTGCATATATAGATAAGGTATTGAAGAGGTTCAATATGGATTCGACTAAGAAGGGGTTCTTACCGATGGTGCATGGAATCCGACTTAGAAATACTCAATGCCCAACGTCGGCTAATGAGAAAAGTCGGATGGAGAGGATCCCTTATGTCTCGGAAGTGGAATCGATCATGTAAGCAATGATATGTACTAGGCCAGATGTTTCCTATGCTCTAAGTGTAATGAGCAGATATCGGTCGGATCCTAACGAAAGCCACTAGATAGAAGTAAAGATTTTTTTAAGTACTTGAGACGTACTCAAGATGAGTTCATAGTCTATGGTGGTGAGGAAGAGCTAGGTGTAAAGGGTTACATGGATTCTACCTTTCACACCGACATGGATGACTCACTGCGGTGATCCAGCATACCACTGCAGGATGTAGTACACTATAGTCATTGATGTAACACCAATGAAACACCATTCACTAGTATTACATCCCTCAGAGTGGTACAATAGAAACACATCAGGTTCAAGACATGACTATAGATTACAACTCGACTCTTTACAAACAATCTAGCAAACACTCTAGGTTAAAAAGAGAGAAAGAAACTTCTTACAAAGAACCAGAAATAATAATTTAGAACTATCTAGCTAATAAGACTCGTATCTAAACTATCTGGCTTGCAATTGCTGCTAGTGCAATGTTCTACAGAAGTAGGTGTGATGGCTAGAGTATCTACTCCTATCTAATCAAGAATTTTGTCTTCACTTCACTTGATGTATATGTTGACTTCATTGAATTTATTGAAGAACTTGAGCTGCCGATGATGGTTTCTTGAGCAGAAATTGATGTTAACATCATATTCAATGCCTTAAAACATAGAAAGGGTTAAGAAGGTACGGTTGAGTACGAGCATACTCAGCAAGTTCACTAAAAAGGAGAGTATGATGCACTATCTCTACAGCCACAGACCAAAGGTCATAGGCAATGCAGGTTTTTGTAAACATTTCTTCAAAGGTTGTTTTTATTCTAAAAACTATGTCCGACAGCCTTCACAGGTTGACCAGAACCTTTGTGGGGTTCCTTTCCTGCCGCCTTCGTAGCTCCTTCCCAGAACAGGGACTAACATGTCACAGTTCTTAAACTCCGCAAAGGTGTGTTACTTTACCCATGAGAGATCAACTCTTTCTTGCACAACCGGGGAGCTTATTCCTGTCCACAATTTCTTGATGTAGGGCCCAGTAGATTATCCAAGCCAATCACTGCCCCCTTCGCGACCCCGCATGTCCCCTTGGTGTACGCCATGCCCACATCTTAAATTACGGCAATGGTTAGTACAGACCTTCATATGCCAGAACTATCATGGGACGTTGAGGGTTCCCACCCATATGCTGCATATCCTCTATGAATTACCAATTAATGCATGCTATGAGGATAACAACCACAACCTGCACATCCGGATGCATGCGAGAGGAAGAAGATACAACTGACTTGTCCGTCCCATTCCAAATCTCATGGTTAACGCATAATATATGGCGCTAGAATCACTAGCGACATTGGTGGTTAAGTCCTAGATGATACATTCTTGTACAATGGCATTTCCATTGCCAGTTATAATAGATTAGCTGATCACCCTGGATCAGTAACCGATACTTCTAGTTAATTATGAAAATAGTGTTTTTGACCTTTTGGAAATGAAGGTGATGACAACAGTTGAGTTACAAGCATAGAAAATAATCAAAGGACATGAGCAAGTGTGAACTTGCCTTTTGTGATTGCAAGATTATACACTCACGGTCTTCAAGACAATAGAAGATCCAAATTCTGTAAACAACATCATTGGTTCGGTAAGGACTAATGTTTAAATAAGCAAGATGCAATTATGCATAAGTAATGTAATGCAGTTTGATAAAGCGAATCCCCAGAATAATCGTATCTTATCTAGGTTTTGGAAACTAGGGATGGTTTTTTTAGAATGTGTTTCACTTTTATACCAGCTTCATACTTGTGCTTCTTATTAATTAGCATATAATATTAAAGCACTCAATGGGGCACGGTATCTTAAAGGTTTCCTAAGAAGGATTATTAATTAAGTAGAGCTTGGATAGAAATGCTTAAGGGTTACTTTTAATGTTTCTTAAAAGAATAGCCTTTGAGGAAGATATTACTTTGCAAAGTAAAAGCATTTAAACTTAAATATAACACTTTAAAATTTTCTTATTAGTTATAAGTATTAAAGAAGAAAATATTTACCATATTTGGATATCTATTCCACTTGTAGTGGATACTTATATATTTTGAATATGTATTATATCATATGTGGCTCACTTCTTAATGTTTTATAAAGATGGAGTAAAAGTATTATTGCTTTTATAGAAGTAGTGTCTTCTTAATTTTTATAAGTGAATAGGATTATTTACTTATTTTAGAAATAATGCTTATTTTTTATAAACATGGAACAAGGCATTGCTTTTAATTACTTAAAAACTTGGTTTAAATTTAAGTAGTTTACCAAACTAGCAGAGGAATTAGTAAATATGAGCTTGATGATTTTATAAGTGAATAGGAGCCTTGTGATAAGCAATACACTATTGTAGTTGATTTTATAATAGAAAAAATCTTTTTAGGAAAATTAAGATACACTTAATACTAATTTTAGGGTATACATCTTAAATGATTAGATCTATTTTTACGTCACTTGATCATCAATTAAACTTTTTATTACATTTTTAGACTTTAAACAAATAATGTTAAAGGCAATAGTAAAGATTTATATATTTTTAATGAATTAAAATAAAAGAAAAGGTTTTAAACAAGATTTATTAGACCCTTACCTTTTATTTTACTTCAATTATGAAAGAGGATATTTTTAATGTGGAATTTATTTTTATGATTATTTTGGTATATTAAGTATTTTTTGTGATTTTGAAATATTAAAATATGATTTTTATTAGTTTTATCATTTTATAAACACTTAATAAATAATAAATATTAGTTAAGCGGTATAAAAATGTATAAAACAAGTTTATAAGTCTATATTTTGTTTTTCTAAGATTTTTGATATATTATACCTATTTTTGGAAATTTTTAAATAATAGTATATACTTATTTAAGATTTATCCTTAATAGGATATTTACTAATAATTATTATTATTTTATTTAAGTTGGAAAATAAAGTATGATAATCGGTTTATATTATAGAATTTATTTTCTGAATATTTTGATATAACGTATATATTTTTCTAAATTATAAAACAAAAATATTGATTTAATAAGATTTAATAATTTTCTGAAATTCTAAAATAAAATATTTAAATGTTTTATTGCGTCAGTGCTGACATCAGAAGGACACACACATGTAGGTTAGATCTTTTTACACCGATACTACCTCTACCTTGAGTCACAGATAGGTGGGCCACTGGCCACATCGGCAAGCCACGCAGACGTGGACTGGTCGAAGATGACATCACCTCGCCGACGCCTGACGTCACCTCATCGGAGTATGATGGCGACGCCAGAATATGGCACCTAGGAAAACGCGGAGAGGTGCATTGGACTCTACGTGAGATGGCGGTTCGAACAAAACTGGTTGCACGGGCTATGGATCACCAGAACAAGGATCACGATGGGCACCCGCGGCGACTTGCTCCGGTGACTTGAGGAACCAGGCCTACAGCCAGAGCTAACATGGTCTATTAGGGTGCAAAGATGCGTAATCTCACCTTAAGCTGGAATGATGGACGGCGCGAATCGGCGTGGTCGGATATGAGTACTCCATCCAGAATACCAGTGACCACCGACGGAGGGAAAAGATGAAATTCACCTTCCACCGAGCTCCCCTTGTTGCTGTATTACACCTAGAGGATCTACCGAGCACGACGCTTCTTCCAAACTACTCCACGGTCACCGAGATGGTCTACATCAAAGGCTATCCAGAGCTCTCCGGCGGCGGCTTTGGTGAATTTGCAGAGGATAGAGAGCGAGTAAGAGAGGAATAGAAAGGGTAGGGATGTATAAGAAAACCGATGTAGCTCTCCACTGTCTATTTCTAGGTCAAGGCGGCGTCAGCAGTCATGTCACAACAGTGGCGATGGCCGAAATGCGTCGGTGATGTTGGAGCTCGATCTGGGCGTGAATCACTGTGAATTTGTCCAGCTGGCGGATGCCTGGTGACTTAGACAGGGCTCTGGGTGAGTCAATCGCGTCCGGGCGGTCCAGGATTACGGCGGCGACCTGGCTCGTCGGCAGCATGTTGACCATGCGGAGGAAGAAGAGAACGACACTTCTCTCCTCACACGGGCCCCACTTGACAGAGAGAGAGCAAAAGGTTACCCGGGCTGGGCTGCTGTTGGGCCGTAGCTGAGTGAGAGAAACTTTGCTGCTGCTGCTCGCTGCGCTAGGTTAGGCGATGGGCCGTGGTGGACTGGTCCGGCTGGCAGACCCTTCTTTCCCCTTTTCTATTTCTATTTTTATTTCTGTTTTTCACAATTTCATTTCAAATATGATTTCTACAAGGGTTTGAATATCCAGAAACTTTGTGGCATATTTAGAAGGTTTAGAGATTCATTCTATTAAACCTCTTTTAATTTTTCTTTATATTTTTGAAATTCATGAGTATATGAAAGGTTATTTTAGAGAAAAGTTATTAATAGGAATTAGGGTTTAGAGATTTTCTTCCTATAGGAAAATCTTATAGAAATGATTTGCATTTTCACTTAATGAATGTACTTGTAGTGGTTTAAGATGGCTAATGAGGTATATAGAATTCTATTCAAGCTTAGTCTCATATAGGAATTAATAAATATCCCTATTAATGTTTTAAACCTTGTGATTCATATTATGTTGATTTAAATTCCATAGTTCTCAAGGTTTGGTGATTTCTTCTTCTCCAATTCCATTACAAATTCTTCACAACCATTCTATTGCTTTCAAAGTAGGCATGGATCACTTCTTGAACTAGTTGTTCATTACTTCCTTAAGTATGGTTAATGTTTTGATAGAAGTTTATTATATAATGGTGAACAATCATTATCATTCATGTGGCACAAGTGATCTCAATGCCCAACAACATTTGCGTAGGTTTTCTAATACCACACTTACTATGGATCCTAGAGGATACACTACCCTCAAGTTTATTAATGAATGTTGCTAGGGATCAAAGTTTTAAGGATTGATCCAGAATTTATAATCCTGAATGACATCTCCACTTAGAGTGATCTATAAAGATTACTTCTTAATGTGGTCTTGACGGTTCATGGATCTGGGTTTCTAGTAGGATCTAAGATAATAAAATAGACAAGGCTTTCATCCATAAACTCTCAACTGGTATTCTACTTATCTCTTAGACATTTCATTTGACTAAGAGATACTATCCATTGGATGCCTAATAATAGGAATTGGTTTAACTACTAACTTAATTCTTGGGTTTTGGACAAAAGAGGTAGACATGGTTCTGTCATGGCTTGATATATTGCTGGTTAAGGTTTCTCAAGCACTCCTACCTTAATACCTTACTAAGCTTATCTTTAGATAAGGAATTCCTTTCATAAATATACTCTATTTAAACCTCCCTTATCTTATTCACAAAGATCTCATCTTCCTAAATAAGACAATCATCTAACTCCACCATATCCATCATCATATGATGACATGGTCATGCCACATCAACATTACTCCTTCATTTATCTCCTAATATATATATATATAACTTCCATTTCTAAACTACTCTTGACGAAGTTATTCATCTAATTAGCTCTAACTTCATTAATCCACTCTTGTAACATTCTTCTTTTACTACACAACTTGCACTTCTTAACTACCCTTGATGAATCCATCAATGTAGCTACTTCTAACTCCATCCATTAACTCCTTTAAATTAACCTTGCATCTACTTCCAAGGCTTGTCAGATTACAATTCTCACTATATCTTATGTGATATCAATCCTCTAGGATGGGTAGGGTTCTACTCTCCACAATACAAGTTTGTTCTTGTATTAGCTTGGTTAAACTACTATGCCTCCAACTAATCCATACAACCCACATTATATACTTCATCAATCTCTAGCTTGACTTCTCAAGATCAAGCTAGATGATTCATCTTACTAGGGCTTTACCTAATTTGGTATACTCACAAATCTTCTTTAATACCTAATCATCTATCCTCAATTGATTTGAGAATAATGACCACCAACCCTTGATCATGCTTAGCTTAGGCTTCTAATTGTCTGATCAAGATCTATTAACACTAAGTAATAAACTTGTACTAGTCTCTCTATAGGCTTATCTTGTTAAGGAAGCTTACTTTATATTTGTATCTACTTGGCTTAACAAGATTATCATTGAATTCTCTACTACTAGCCTTCTCATAACTTCTCAAGTGCTAGTTTAATTCTTAGGTTTAAATACTTCTTCTAGTTAACTCATGCGTTAGTTAACTCCTCCAACATCAAATGGTTTGATCACCAGTAAGGATCTCATTCCATTGATGATGGCACACTCTACCATAACTAGTTCCTTCTTCTTATTAATTTACTTAAGGTCTTTGGAAGGTCAATATGATAGGTCACTAAGTTCTAGGTCAAGGATTGATCCCTCTACATTGAAAATCAATAGACACTAAGACTTGGTTAAGTAGAAATGTCACCTACTAATATGGCAACAAAATATATGAGATGAATGGTCTTGGCTTGACTTCCCTTTCTACTCTATTTGTGATAAGAGTTGATGTTTAAGAACTACCATGATACCCATGGTATAAATAACTATGACAAGCAAGTGTATAAAGATTTAGTTATTGAGTTTCTTTTACTTAAGTTATATACTTAACTTGGTATTCAGGGTTTATGGTAGATAATATCTTGATATCATCATTATAATATTAAGTATTCATCCTTGGTTTGTTGTATGGAGTACCATGTAATGATCTCTAGAAGATCTAGTACTCCTTATTAAGTAGTGTATTGTGACTTAGTTTTATTACATTTGATCTACCCTTAGATCAAATTATATTACCCAAAGTAAGTTTTTAGCAAAGGTCATATTGAAACTTATTGCAGTCAACTTGATGATCTACTTCAGTTCCACCAAGTTAAGATAAGCTTCAATCACTTTGACAAGTTTTATTTAAAAGCGCGAAAATTATCTAGATTTTCTATGCATGAATGCAATGCACACACCTCATCTCAGCTTATTTCTAAGCTCTAATGCAATGGTGTTACAGACTCTCCCCCTTAAAATAAACTTCGTCCTCGAAGTTTGTACTCTCTTACGTTTTGGAATGAGGTGTCGAATTGTATTGATCACGCATTTCTCAAATTCCATTGTGATCACAAATGGGGATAATTGCAGTATCCCGTATCAAGATCTTTTTATTGCACCATCTACTTTAATCCCTTGGGTTTATGTCCTTATAGTACTATTCAGAATTGCTTGTGGACACATTTTGTCCATTCCAATCAGGTTTTCCTATTACACTACCCTGGTCTATTTTGGAATACTGTCTTTACTCTAAAGGACAACTTACCAGTCGCTCCCTTTTAAACTAGTCCACTGGGTTTAAGCTGTTATGTCTACTTCGATCATTCATCTGGACATGCTGTCGGAAATACTTTATAATGTTGACTTCTTCTAACCTTATGAGAATAAGGCTTAACCTCATCATAACTTTGTACTTCCTCTCCAACCTTTGGTCAGAAAGTTAGACAACAACACTTTAGTGTTTATTGTTTACTCTCCCCCTTGGGGTTTCCTAATGGTCTCTAATCTGCATGCATAATACCCATTAGCTCAATAGTAAGGATATTGGTCTATATCTAGCCTATACTTTACCTATATAAGGTCTCATGAAAGAATTTGCGGTATACCCACACAATTGTGGATCTCCGAAATGAATCTTCCAACGTTACTTGTCTTACTTTTATATTTTTAGACATTATTTCTCAGTAATAAACCCGATTTCATGAAATGCCTTGAAAGTCGTTTGCTTAAATTTTACACTTCTTTATGTGTCTCTTAACTTAGGCCAAGTTTTATGCTCTTTAACTCATACAAAGATTACCTAATTAGCTAAACCAATAGGGTACCAGCTACGGATACCAGCTGCGAATCCTCCTTGGTGTATGGATTACCCTACAGGTTTTCAACTTCTTACTGGCATTCTCTCTGAATTGTCAGAGCTTGAATACCACCTTTATTCCAAGACTTCTTCTTTGCACTGATTCATGACACTTCCATGATCTTGGTATAACTACTTCATTAGCTTCTTAGCAACACCACCCACTCTGAGTGAACTTTAATTCTTTCCTTCATGTTGCTCCACACTTTTTTCACTCATATTCCTTCTTATTGCCAGCTCATAGTGAGTTGGGATTGATCCATCCTTCAAAATAGTGTTGATACTCCTTATATCTAGCTTCCTTCTTCGTGCAAGTATTCATCTTAATCTTCGGAACTCATCACTCCCTTACACGAATTCCCTTAACTATCTAGGTCTATAACATCAAGTAATAACTTGATGATGCAGCATGCATTTGCACATCAAGTCAAACTTCATGCACAGATCTAGTCAATCAAGAAGATCCAAGAAAAACCAAGAAATCCAAATGTGGTACATATAACACACATCATTCTAAGCCCGGAATATAGTAGTTGAGTATACTTAGCTGTGTAGTATATGACACCTCCTAGTATAGGTTTACTTTGTGATACTTAGCACATATGGTCAAACTATTCTTTGTCCTAGTATTTACCCAAATTGCTCAATTGCAATTGGATAATTTGGAGCAAAGTGGTATCACTTTGGTTTTGACTAACCTCTTACCTTTCTGTTGGGACTACTAAAGACTACCAATTTGCTAGTATATCATAAATTATCCTCACATGATCTCTCAAAACTACTAACATATTGTCGTTACTACCTTAATCCAAAAATTATTGTAAGGTTATGACACATATGAATGCTATCATAGACCTACTCTGTTCCTTACTTACTATTATTACAAGATTCATTACTGAGTACTTGTCCAAATAACAGATGTATCATGGTCTCGGAGCTATTCTCACCACGAACTTGTTGAGATTTAACTAGTCACCATGATTAAAGAGCTAATCTCACCTTGACGACTCTTCTTCTTAGCTTACTATTAACAATTCGTAACAAAATTCTACTCCATCACATGGAATTCTCAAGTGAATTCCACATGATTTACTTCCAATTGTATCTATACATACTCTAATGGTCTACCTTAAGAGGTATAATGGTATCAACTAGTGATAAGGTTCTTCGAATTTACAGGAATTCTAAATATAGACTCCATCACTAATACTACTCCACATTATATCCTAAACTTAGTCATAATCTTCTTTGATATTTTAACTTACTTAAGATATCTTAGTGATGTTATACCTATTTAGAGCTACACTAAAATGGCATTTCTCTAGAGAATACATATAACTAATCCTTATGAAAGATGACAAAAGTATCCAACTTAAGTGTGACAAGATTATCCTCAAGTGGATACCCATCACAATTCTTGGTCTAGATAAGATGGCTCCTATAGTCACTATCCAACCTATAGATCTTCCTAAAAGGGTTTTAATCTTAAGGTCAAAGCATATGCTCTGATACTAGCTGCGGTGACCCAGCATACGACTTCATGATGTATGTCACATCCCAAAATTTTCCAAATTTTGAAATGTGAAAAATCAAATAAACAAAAGAATTAAAGCATGAAATTTAGGAGGAAAGGAAACTTTTTGTTTCTAAGAGGAAATACCAAACCCTTATTTAAATAAAATGAATTTTAAATAAGATGAATACCCTATCTAACCACTTCTCCTCCTATCTAACCCGATGCTGCCAAGATCAGCCAAAAACCGGAGTTCATCGTTAAAAAAAATGAATTTTAAATAAGATGAAAAAGAAAAAGAAAACGTTAAAAAAAAGAGACGTATACCCTATCTAACCCGGCCCAGTCCAGCAAGCCCTCTCCCTCTCATATATATATAGAAACCCTATTCAGCATCCAGGGTGTAGAATAGTTATTTTACACCCCACATATTTTTATGTTCTCATGTTTAGAAATTTATGTTTTGTATACTAATAATTATGTTCATATTCATCAGAAATACAAAAAAATCGACATAAAAATGTTGGAGATATGCCCGAGAGGCAATAATAAAAGTGGTTATTATTATATCTTTGTGTTTATGATGAATGTTTACATCCCATGCTATAATTATATTATAAGGAAACACTAATACATGTGTGTTTTGTAAACATAAAAGAGTCCATAGTAAGCCTCTTGTGGAACTAGCTTGTTGATTAATTGATGATCATGGTTTCCTGATCATGGACATTGGATGTCATTAATAACAAGGTTATATCATTAGGAGAATGATGTGATGGACACACACCCATAGTAAGTGTAGCATAAGATCAAGTCATTAAGTTCGTATTGCTGTAAGCTTTCAAATGCATAGTAACCTAATCCTTCGACCATGAGGTTATGTTAATCACCATCACCGGATGGGTACTTTGATAACATCAAACACCGCTTCGTAACTGGGTGGTTATAAAGGTGTCATTGGGTATTCTGAAAGTATGTGTTGAAGCGCATGGACCAAGATTGGGATTTGTCCATCCATATGACGGATAGATATGCTCTGGGCCCTCTCGGTGGAATGTCATCTAGTTAGCTTGCAAGCATGTGACTAGGTCACAAGGGATGACATAACATGGAATGAGTAAAGAGTACTTATCAGTAACGAGGTAGAACTAGGTATGGAGATACCGACGATCAAACCTCGGATAAGTAGAATATCGCGTGACAAAGGGAATTGGTTTCGTATGTTAAAAGGTTCTATCGATCACGAAGTCATCGTTGAGTATGTGGGAGCCATTATGGATCTCCAGATCCCGCTGATGGTTATTGATCGGAGAGGTGTCTTCATCATGTCTGCATATTCACGAACCATAGGGTGACACACTTAAGGTTCAAAGTTGTTTTAAGTAGATATGGAATATGCGTTGGAGACCGAATGTTGTTCGGAGTCTCGGATTGGATCCGGGACATCACGAGGAGATCCGGAATGGTCCGGAGAATAAGATTCATATATTGGGGATCATTTTCTAAGTTAGGAAATGTTCCGGAGTGTTTGTATGGATATTCTAGAAGGTTTCGGAATGTTCTAGAAGGTTCTAGAAGAGTTCTTGGTGTTTACTTGAACACCAAGAAAGGGTCAATGGAAACCTTGTGGGGCGAGACACGGATTCGTGGGGAGGAGGACTCCTCCCCCCCTTCCCAACCCGCCGGCCAAGGAGGGGAGTCCTACTAGGACTCCCCCTCCCATGGCGCGCCTCCCTCCTTTAAATAGAAGGGAGGGGGCGCCCCCTCCTAGCCCTCTCTCATAACAATCCCTAGCCGCCGCCTCTCTCCTCTTCCTTCGCTCTGCTCCGGCTTAGGCGAAGCCCTGCAGAATTCTCTCCTCCACCACCACCACCACACCGTCGTGCTGCTGGGATTCCGTGGAGAAGATCTACTACCTCCGCTGCTCGCTGGAACAGGGAGAGGAAGGTAAGCTTCAACTCTGCACGTGTGACCGACTGCGGAAGCGCTGCCGGAACGCGGCGCCGGAAGGATCGTCCACACGATCTTGAGATCGGCAAGTGATCGACTACATCAACCCCGAGATCTAATCTCGTAACGCTTTTGGTTCTACGAGGGTTAGTATAAGATCTATCTCGTTGCTCATGTCTAATAGATTAGATCTTGGCTTTTATCTAGATTAGATCTAGGTTTTGTTCGTTCTTGCTGTAGAATTTTTTTGTTTACCATGCTACGAACCCATCAGTGGTATCAGAGCCTTGTCTATGCGTAGATCTGTTGCATGAGTAGAACACAATGATGTTGTGGGCGTTGGTGCTCGTGCCGTCTTTTGCTTTGTGTACTTTGCATCTTGCGGTATGGTGGGATGAAGCGGCTCGGGCTAACCTTACATGTCATCGCACATGAGACTTGCTCCACGCTTGACGTGTAACTTGCTTTGCACAAGTGGCTTTGCGGGTGTCTGTCTCTCCCATCATAGTATAGATCCAATCTACACTTTGCACTTGATATCACTTGTATCAACGTTGTGGTTCAGTTTTGTAGGTAAGATCCGTTCTTACTCGAAAGCCCCAAACCACGTAAAACTTGCAAAGAAAATTAGAGGCGTCTAACTTGTTTTTGTAGGGGTTTTGTGATGTGATATGGCCATCATGTGATTGTGATTATATTTGATGTATGCAATGATCCTTGTTGTAATATGGCAACCGACAGGAGCCTAATGGTTATCTTTAATTCTGTTAAGACCTGCGTGTCTATTCATCTTGTAATAGCTTTATTCCAAGTAGTTGTAATAGTTGATGGTGATGATGGACAACCATGAACTGGCGCCACTGACCTTGACGCAATGCTGGTGATGATGGAGATCATGTCCGTGCTTTGGAGATGGAGATCAAAGGCATAATAAGAAAGGGCCATATCATATCACACTAATTATGAATTGCCTGTGATGTTAATCCTTTATGCATCTTGTATTGCTTAGATCACGACGGTAGCATTATAAGATGATCCCTCTCACTAAATATCAAGT
The DNA here is from genome assembly GCA_023614405.1 of Avena insularis. Classification (NCBI taxonomy): domain Eukaryota; kingdom Viridiplantae; phylum Streptophyta; class Magnoliopsida; order Poales; family Poaceae; genus Avena; species Avena insularis. The sequence goes on along the minus strand of CM042693.1, from coordinate 385,428,891 downwards.
AATAAAGTGTTCGTCCTTAGTTGGCACCATTGCTAAGACTCGTCGTCTCGAAGCATCTCGTGATGATCGGATGTGATAGATTCTACGTGTGCATACAACGGGTGCAAGCCAGATTTGCACATGCGGAAACTAAGGTTAATCTTGACGAGGCTAGCATGTACAGACATGGTCTCGGAACACAGAATACCGAAAGGTAGAGCATGAATCATATAAGTGATATGATGAACATGAAGATTGTTCGCCGATGAAATTACATCTTCTCTCGTGAAGATCGGACTTGGTGTAGTGGACTTGGTTCGTGTAATCACTAAGACAATGTGAGGGATGTTGTTTTGAGTGGGAGTTCACGTAGTTAATTTAAGAATTAAAGTAGAAGTCAATTTATCATAAACTTAGTCTAAACTACTTGCAAATTTGTTGTAGATTATGGCGAATCTCTCCATCAATTTCAATGCGTTCCTAGAGAAAGTAAAACTTAAGAACAATGGAAGCAACTTCACGGATTGGCTCCGTGGTCTGAAGATTGTCCTCAGGGCTGGTCAGATGACCTATGTGCTCGAAGCACCGCTAGGTGACCCACCTGCAGATGATGCCACCGATGACGTAAAGAATGTTTACGCCACTCGGAAAAATCATTACTCCACAGTTCAGTGTGCCATCCTATACGGTTTAGAAACGGAGCTCCAGAAGCGTTTTGAGCACCACGACCCGTTCGAGATCATTAAGGATCTCAAGCTCATTTTTGAGACTCACGCGACCGTGGAGAGCTATGAGGACTCCGAGAAGTTCTTTACCTGCAAGATGGAAGAGGGAAGCTCCATTAGCGAGCACGTCCTCACCATGTATGGGCATGCAAACAAGCTCCAAGAGTTGGGGATAACGATTCCTAATGAGTTAGGGATTAACCGTGTCCTCCAATCAGTGCCACCGAGTTATAAGAACTTTGTGATGAACTACAATATGCACTGCATGAACAAGACGTTGCCTGAACTATCGTCCATGCTGAAAACTGCTGAAGTGGAGATCAAGAAGGAGCACCAAGTGTTGATGGTCAATAAGACCACAAATTTCAAGAAACAGGGCAAGCCTAAGAAAAAGGGCAACTTCAAGAAGGACGGCAAGAAAGCTGCCGCACCTGCTAAGAAGCCCAAGGCTGGTCCTAAGCACAAAACTGAGTGCTTCTCGCAAGGGTGCTGGTCATCGGAAGCGAATCGCCCCAAGTACTGGCAGATCAAGAACGACAACATCAAGAAGAAAGGTATATTCGATATACATGTTATTGATGTGTATCTTACTAGTAGTCGTAGTAGTGCCTGGGTATTTGATACTGGTTTGGTTGCTCATATATGTAACTCGAAACAGGAGCTGCGGAATAAACAAAGACTGGCAAGAGACGAGGTGACGCGGCGTTGGAAATGGCTCCAAGGTTGATGTGATCGCCGGCACGCTCCCTCTACATCTACCTTCGTTATTAGTTTTAATTTTATCTAATTGTTATTTGGTGCCTTCGTTAAGCATGTACTTTTTATCTGTATCTTGTTTTTTTCTAGAAGTTTACTCTTTTAAGTCTGAGAATAAAGGTTGTTCGATTTATATGAGTAATATCTTTTATGGTAATGCACCTGAGATAAATGGTTTATTCTTATTGAATCTCGATAGTAGTGATACACATGTTCACAACATAGATGCTAAACGAATAAAATTGAATGATAATTCTACATACATGTGGCACTGTCGTCTTGGTCACATTGGAGTGAAGCGTATGAAGAAACTCCATTCTGATGGACTTCTTGAATCACTTGAAAGATGCGAAGCATGTTTAATGGGAAAAATGACTAAGACTCCATTCTCTGGAATAATGGAGCGAGCTACAGACTTATTGGAAATAATACATACCGATGTGTGCGGTCCAAAGAGTGTAGCATCGCGTGGTGGATATCGTTATGTTCTCACTTTGACGGATGACTTAAGTAGATATGGGTATGTCTACTTTATGAAACATAAGTCCGAAACTTTCGAGAAGTTTAAGGAATTTCAAAGTGAAGTGGAAAATCATCGTAACAAGAAGATTAAGTTTCTGCATTCTGACCGCGGAGGTGAATATCTGAGTTATGAGTTTGGCATGCATTTAAAGAAATGTGGAATACTTTCACAGTTGACACCACCGGGAACACCACAGCGTAATGGTGTGTCCAAACGTCGTAATCGAACTCTCTTAGATATGGTTCGGTCTATGATGTCTCTTACAGATTTACCGCTATCATTTTGGGGCTATGCATTAGAGACAGTCGCATTCACTTTAAATAGGGCACCATCTAAATCTGTTGAAACGACACTGCATTTAATTGTGGTTTGGTAAGAAACCTAAGTTGTCGCTCCTTAAAGTTTGGGGTTAAGGCGTATGTAAAGAAGTTACAACCCGATAAGCTTGAACCCAAAGCGAGAAATGCGTCTTCATAGGATACCCGAAGAAACAATTGGGTATACCTTCTATCATAGATCCAAGGCAAAGTTTTCGTTAAGAATGGATCCTTTCTTGAGAAGGAATTTCTCTCGAAGAAGTGATGGAAGGAAAGTAGAACTCGAGGTTATTGAACCTTCTCTCGGAGTTGAGAGTAGCGCAGACCGGAAGATGTTTTTGTGCCGCCGCAAACCGGAGAGGAAGCTAATGATGTTGATCATGAAACTTCAACGGTTATCGCTGAACCTCGCAGTCAACAAGGGTTCGTACCACTCCTGAGTGGTATGACTCTGCGTTGAACGTCATGTTGGTGGACAACACTGATGACCCTGTGACGTATGAAGAATCTATGGTGAGCCCAGATTTCGACAAATGGCTAGAAGCCATGAAATCCGAAATGGGATCCATGTACGAAAACCAAGTATGGACTTTGGTGGACTTACCAGATGGCCGTAAGGCTGTCGAGAACAAATGGATTTTCAAAAGAAAAACAGATGCTGATGGTAATGTTACCGTCTATAAAGCTCTACTTGTCGCGAAAGTCCGACAAATTCAAGGAGTTGACTACGATGAGACTTTCTCACCAGTAGCGAAGCTAAAATCTGTGAGGATTTTGCTAGCAATCGCTGCATATTTCGATTATGAAATTTGGCAGATGGATGTCAAAACGACGTTCCTTAATAGTGACATTGAGGAAGAGTTGTATATGGTACAACCCAAGGGTTTTGTCGATCCTAGTGATGCTGACAAGGTATGCAAACTTCAGCGCTCCATTTATGGACTGAAGCAAGTATCCCGGAGTTGGAATCAATGTTTTGATAAAGTAATCAAAAACTTTGGATTTATACAAACTTATGGAGAAGCTTGTGTTTACAAGAAAGTGAGTGGGAGCTCTGTAGCATTCCTAGTACTATATGTAGATGACATATTGTTGATTAGGAATGATATAGAACTTCTTAATAGCGTCAAAACCTATTTGAATAATAGTTTTTCAATGAAGGATCTTGGCGAAGCGGCATATATTCTAGGCATCAAGATTTATAGAGATATATCAAGACGCCTAATAGCGCTTTCACAAAGTACATACTTAGACAAAGTTCTAAAGAAGTTTAGAATGGAAGAGAGCAAGAAAGGGTTCGTGCCCATGTTGTCAGGTAAGACCTTGAGTAAGACTCAAAGTCCGGTTACGACAGAAGATAGAGAAAAGATGAATAATATTCCCTATGCCTCGGCCATAGGTTCTATCATGTATGCCATGCTGTGTACAAGACCGGATATAGCACATGCTGTTAGTTTAACTAGCAGATATCAAAGTGATCCTAGAATAGAACACTGGACAGCGGTCAAGAATATCCTAAAGTACGTGAATAGGACTAAGGATATGGTTCTTTCTTATGGAGGTGATGAACAGCTTGTTGTAAACGGTTACACTGATGCTAGTTGGAACACCGATCCAGATGACTCGAAGTCACAGTCTGGATACGTATTTATTTTGAATGGTGCTGCAGTGAGCTGGAGGAGTGCCAAGCAAAGCGTTGTGGCGAAATCTTCAACTGAATCGGAATACATAGCTGCTTCGGAGGCTGCACAAGAAGCCATATGGATGAAGGAGTTCATTACTGAACTTGGCGTGGTTCCCAGTGTGTTGGACCCGATGGCCATCTACTGTGACAACACAGGTGCCATAGCTAATGCACAGGAGCCAAGGTCACATAGCAAGCTGAAGCACATCAAGCTATGTTTCCATGCTATTCGCGAGTATGTCCGAGATGGTGACATAAAGATTTGCAAATTACACACTGATCTGAATGTGGCAGATCTGTTGACTAAACCTCTCCCTAGAGCAAAGCATGACCAACACCAGAACGCCATGGGTGTTAGGTATATTACAATGTAATCTAGATTATTGACTCTAGTGCAAGTGGGAGACTGTTGGAGATATGCCCGAGAGGCAATAATAAAAGTGGTTATTATTATATCTTTGTGTTTATGATGAATGTTTACATCCCATGCTATAATTGTATTATAAGGAAACACTAATACATGTGTGTTTTGTAAACATAAAAGAGTCCCTAATAAGCCTCTTGTGGAACTAGCTTGTTGATTAATTGATGATCATGGTTTCCTGATCATGGACATTAGATGTCATTAATAACAAGGTTATATCATTAGGAGAATGATGTGATGGACACACACCCATAGTAAGCGTAGCATAAGATCAAGTCATTAAGTTCGTATTGCTGTAAGATTGGGATTTGTCCATCCATATGACGGATAGATATGCTCTGGGCCCTCTCGGTGGAATGTCATCTAGTTAGCTTGCAAGCATGTGACTAGGTCACAAGGGATGACATAACATGGAACGAGTAAAGAATACTTATCAATGTGAGGTAGAACTAGGTATGGAGATACCGACGATCAAACCTCAGATAAGTAGAATATCGCGTGACAAAGGGAATTGGTTTCGTATGTTAAAAGGTTCTATCGATCACGAAGTCATCGTTGAGTATGTGGGAGCCGTTATGGATCTCCAGATCCCGCTGATGGTTATTAATCGGAGAGGTGTCTTCATCATGTATGCATATTCACGAACCATAGGGTGACACACTTAAGGTTCGAAGTTGTTTTAAGTAGATATGGAATATGCGTTGGAGACCGAATGTTGTTCGGAGTCCGGATTGGATCTGGGACATCACGAGGAGATCCAGAATGGTCCGGAGAATAAGATTCATATATTGGGGATCATTTTCTAAGTTAGGAAATGTTCCGGAGTGTTTGTATGGAGATTCTAGAAGGTTTCGGAATGTTCTGGAAGGTTCTAGAAGAGTTCTTGGTGTTTACTTGAACACCAAGAAAGGGTCAAAGGAAACCTTGTGGGGCGAGACACGGATTCGTGGGGAGGAGGACTCCTCCCTCCCTTCCCAATCCGTTGGCCAAGGAGGGGAGTCCTACTAGGGCTCCCCTTCCCATGGCACGCCTCCCTCCTTTAAATAGAAGGGAGGGGGCGCCCCCTCCTAGCCCTCTCTCATAACAATCCCTAGCCGCCGCCTCTCTCCTCTTCCTTCGCTCTGCTCCGGCTTAGGCGAAGCCCTGCAAAATTCTCTCCTCCTCCACCACCACCACACCGTCGTGCTGCTGAGATTCCGTGGAGAAGATCTACTACCTCCGCTGCTCGCTGGAATAGGGAGAGGAAGGTCTGCTTCGACTCCACACGCAGGACCGATCATGGAAGCACCGCTGAACACGGCGGAAGGATCGTCCACACGATCTTGAGATCGGCAAGTGATCGACTACATCAACCCCGAGATCTAATCTCGTAACGCTTTTGGTTCTACGAGGGTTAGTACAAGATCTATCTCGTTGCTCATGTCTAATAGATTAGATCTTGGCTTTTATCTAGATTAGATCTAGGTTTTGTTCGTTCTTGCGGTAGAATTTTTTTGTTTTCCATGCTACGAATCCATCAAAAAATACAATTTATGAGTCATTATAGTGTAAAAAACATAGAAAATACGTATTTTACGTCGTATTTTTATACGGCATGTAAACAATTTTTAGTGGGTGTACCTCTTCTCCTCCCTCTCCCATCAATTCTAGTGGGTCTCTCCACTTGCAATAAACACGAAATTTGTTGTATATCCAATGAATGTTTTGTTCAGGGTATTAGTTACCCGTTTTATTGTGTTAATTGCCCAAACCGAAGCGGCGCTCCGAATGCCACCCGTCGGCATACATCACTCGATCTCCCTCCTCCTACCATAACAACGTGAACTGAAGAGAGCACCATCTTCCTCTCGTTCTCCTCCATCATTTTGGTTCTCAAAATATCTCGAGAGGAGGTCTGTAGAACTCGTACCGATGATGCCAAGATCAGCCAAAAACCGGAGTTCATCGTCAGATCTTGTCGTCGATGGTGAGCAACTTGTCAATTCCCCGAACCAGAATACTCTCCTCATCGTTTCCTACCTCCAGGACATGGTGGGACGACATTTTGTTTCCGTTGGTTGAGCCACCCGACGCCACCGCGGCTCCAGCTGTGGATTGGCGCTGTCTTTGAAGATCAGCAGGCTCTCCATCATGTCCATGAGTACCGCCTCGATGTCCTCTACGCCATCCACGTCTTCTTCAACTCCGGATACATTCCTAGCGACGAGAACGGCAATGCCAAGCCCGTGCCCACTATTCCGGCGATCTCTCCGGCGAGCTATTCTGGTGAGAACTCCTTGTCCATCCGATCTTCATCTAACGGTCAAAATCAGATCACTTACCGAAGGGGTATCCTCCAATCAGATTCTGCCAAGTGTCATGTCTATTTCTATTTTCGGATTTTTAGGACATAAGAACGTAGGAACTTGCAAAAATCATATCTTTAGTTCTGTTTGTCCAAATTTAGCAAATAATATGTCTATGGATTCACAAAAATGAGTAGAACACATTAGAGCAAAAATTCGGTACTTTTGTGACGGTTAAAATCACGTTTTATACAGAACCATTTGTGGAGTATTTTGAGTATAAAAATTGTTGTGTAAATTATTTTTGAGTGAATCCTTTTGCAAATGGTTGTATATTAAATCCTATGTACTGTAGGATCTTAATAAAAGTTTAGTTTAGTAAATAGGATTTGTGTAGCATCTGTTAGTCAAGTGTGGCTTATTTTAGTGTTATAAAATGTTTTAAATAATCTCTTTGCACTAAAATTATTATAATTGGCATCCACCTTATATAAAGGACCAGTTGGTGTTTGTAGTGTTCAGAACCTTGTTGTAACAACTTGTTCAATAAATAATCTTGTTGTATGCTTGCTTGTATTTCGTTGTATTCGTGTTTTTTTTTGTGATGCTAGTTTTGAGAATGTGCTTTTTGCTTGATTGTATTGTTGTAGACTTTGAGGAGTGTAATCTTGGAAAGATCAAGAAGAGTACCTAAATATTCTACTACCAAGGCAAGTGGCACTATCATCAAATCCTATTGTTTTCATTATACTTAGTGAATTTTTGTAGTATATGTATGATATACTATATTATTATGCTATGCTATATCTCCTATGTAGAATAGGGAATGGTAGTTTCTACTTAGTAGGTGAAACATCGTAGGGTTAGAAATGCTTAGCCCTGCTATAGATATTAGGATGGAATATCATATTATGATTATATGGAGTATTGGAAAATATATGTTTTCTATAATAAAACAAGTACTCAATGAATCACCGGTGGAATGTGGATACTCTGTTATGAATAAGGTGTCAACAAAGGAACCATATCTATGGCTATCTATTTCGTGTGTGCACTAGAAGAATACCACCTAGGGACTTAGAGATTGAACATGTTTCTTGTACAGTGGCTTCCGTGTACAACCACATGCTAAATAGGCTCTGGCTTAGTCAATTACATAGTGGAAGACCCTTGCATTGGTACCTCTTCTGGTTAACTAGAATTATGTATTGGAAGTATATCCTTGCATTGGTGCCTAGTAGACGTGCTAGCATTATGTATTGGGAGGACTTCTATGGGAAGACTTTGTCACATTCTCGATATGCCGGTACTCCATCTTGGTGTGTACTAATCCAGCGGCCACTGGTGGCGTCAAGACAAGATTGTGTCATGTGGTTAAAGTGTACAACTTCCACAAAAGATCAAATTCTAAGTACTTAGCCGTGTCCCCAGTTATGGACAACTCTGAGAAACTAAGGCCTGAAGCTATGGAAGATCTCGACATTCCAATTTCTCAAAGTAAAACTTGATGGGTGAACAAGGGTTGTTGGTTCATTGATTTATATCAATGGAACCTAGGTTCACTGATTTCTATCAGTGGTACCACTATGTTGTGATTGGAAATATTACCTGGAGGGTATCCAGTGTAACTTAGTTGATAATAAGTGTTGCAAATTATTTATAAAAAATAGGGAAATACTTTCTTGTTGCAAACTAGCCAAAGCTCTACCTGGCCAGATATGCATGTAGTAATAGGTTCCACTTTATATCCACATACTAGTGACACTTGCCAATACAATTCAAAATGTATTGACCCTTATGGCTGTAACTTATCATGTTGCAGGATTATTTAATGATAGTGAAGTTTGATGAGTAGGCATTACGAGTCTTCACTCAACATGTTTGCCTGTGGCACATGAAGATGAAGGACTCCATGCTTTATAGCTATATCTGCTGCCTTGTAATGAGATAGCCATATGAGCTATGTAAGTTGTAATGAACTATTTTTATTCCTGGATATGCGATGTAATATGACCTTTGTTTCTTGATATTACATCTTAAACTGTGGGTGCTAGCTATTCGATCCAGGGACTAGCACTATAAACACATGGATCTGTACCTTAACAGGTTCGGGTCTTGACAATGTAGTACACTATAGTCGTTGACGTAACACCAATAAAACAACGTTCACAATAATTACATCCCTAGGAGTGGTACAACAGAAACACAACATGACCAAGAAATTACTATAGATTACAATTCTTTACAAAAGATCCAAATAACACTATAGGTTAAAGAGAGAAAGAAACTTCTTACAAAGAAGAACCAGAAATAATAATTCAGAACTATCTAGCTAATAAGACTAGTATCTAAACTATCTGGCTTGCAATTGCTGCTAGTGCAATGCTCTATAGAAGTAGGTGTGATGGCTAGAGTATCTACTCCTATCTAATCAGGAATTTTGTCTTCACTTCAGTTGATGTATATGTTAACTTCATTAACTTTATTGAAGAATTTGAGCTGCAGATGAGGTCTTGAGCAAAAATTCATGTTGACATTATCTTCAACGGCTTAGGACCTATCAAGTGTTAAGAAGGTATGCGGTTAAGTATGAGCGTACTCAACAAGTTCACTAAAAAGGAGTGGATGATGCACTATCTCTACAGCCATGGACCAAAGGTCGTAGGCAATGCATATTTTTGTAAACATTTCTTCAAAGGTTGCTTTTATTCTGAAAACTATGTCTGACAGCCTTCACAGGTTGACCAGAACCTTCGTGGGGTTCCTTTCCTGCCACATTCGTAGCTCCTTCCTAAAACAGGGAGTAACATATCACAGTTCTTACACTCTGCAGAGGTGCGTTACTTTACCCACGAGAGGTCAACTCCTTGTTGCAGAACCAGGCAGCTTATTCCTGTCCACAATTCCTTGATGTAGGGCCCAATAGATGATCCAAGCCAATCACTTCCCCCTTCGTGACCCCACATGTCCCCTTGGTGTACGCCATGCCCACATCTTGAATTACAACAATGGTTAGTATAGACCGTCAGATGCCAGAACTATCGTGGGACATTGAGGGTTCCCACCCATATGCTGCATATCCTCTACGTATTACCAATTAATGCATGCTACATGGATAACAGCCAAGACCTGCACATCCGGATGCATGCGAGAGGAAGAAGATACAACTGACTTCTCTGTCCCATTCCAAATGTTATGGTTAACGTGTAATATACGACGCTAGAATCACTGGCGACATTGGTTGTTAATTCCTAGATGATACATTCCTCTACAATGGCGTTTCCATTGCCATTTATAATAGATTAGCTGATCACCCTGGATCAGTAACCGATACTTCCAGTTAATTATGAAATAGTGTTTTTGACCTTTTTAAAATGAAGGTGATGACAATAGTTGAGTTGCAAGCATAGAAAATAATCAAAGGACATGAGCAAGTGTGAACTTGCCTTTTGTGATTGCAAGATTATGCACTCACGGTGTTCAAGACAATAGAAGATCCAAATTCTGTAAACAACATCATTGGTCTGGTAAGGACTAATGTTTAAATAAGCAAGATGCAATTATGCATAAGTAATGTAATGTAGTTTCATAAACACGAATCCCCGAAATAATCGTATCTTATCTAGGGTTTGGAAACTGGGGATGGTTTCTTTAGAATGTGTTTCACTTTTATACCAGCTTCATACTTGTTCTTCTTATTAAGGCTTGTGAGAGTGTGTGAAAAAAATAAGTAAATACAACGAGTAGCATATAATATTAAAGCACTCAAATGGGCAATCAGATTCAAAAGATTTCCTAAGGTGATTATTAATCAATTAGAGCTTTGATAGAAATGCTTAAGGGTTACTTTTAATGTTTCTTAAAAGAATAACCTTTGAGGAAGATATTACTTTACAAAGTAAAAGCATTTAAACTTAAATCTAACACTTTAAGATTTTCTTATTAGTTATAAGTATTAAAGAAGAAAATATTTACCATAGTTGGATAGCTATTCCACTTGTAGTGGATACTTATAGATTTTGAATATGTATTATATCATATGTGGCTCACTTCTTAATGTTTTATAAAGATGGAGTAAAAGTATTATTGCTTTTATAGAAGTAGTGTCTTCTTAATTTTTGAATAGGATTATTTACTTATTTTAGAAATAATGCTTATTTTTTATAAACATGGAACAAGGCATTGCTTTTAATTACTTAAAAACTTGGTTTAAATTTAAGTAGTTTACCAAACTAGCAGAGGAATTAGTAAATATGATCTTGATGATTTTAGAAGTGAATAGGAGCCTTGTGATAAGCAATACACTATTGTAGTTGATTTTATAATTGATAAAATCTTTATAGGAAAAATTAAGATACTCTTAATTGTAATTTTAGGATATACATCTTAAAATGATTAGATCTATTTTTACTTCACATGATCATCAATTAAACTTGCTATTACATTTTTAGACTTTAAACAAATAATGGTAAAGGCAATAGTAAAGATTTATATATTTTTAATGAATTAAAATAAAAGAAAAGGTTTTAAACAAGATTTATTAGACCCTTACCTTTTATTTTACTCCAATTATGAAAGGGGATATTTTTATTGTGTAGAATTAAATTAAAATATGATTTTTATAAGTTTTATCATTTTATAAACACGTAATAAATAATAAATATTAGTTAAGTGGTATAAAAATGTATAAAACAAGTTTATAGGTCTATATTTTGTTTTTCTAAGACTTTTGATATATTATACCTATTTTTGGAAATATTTAAATAATAGTATATACTTATTTAAGATTTATCCTTAATAGGATATTTACTACTAATAATAATTATTTTATTTAAGTTGGAAAATAAAGTATGATAATAGGTTTATATTATAGAGTTTATTTTCTGAACATTTGATATATAATATATATTTTTTCTAAATTATAAAACAAAAGGTATTGATTTAATAAGATTTAATAATTTTCTGAAATTCTAAAAGAAAATATTTAAATGTTTTATTGCGTCAGTGTTGACGTCAGCATGACACACACATTTAGGTTAGATCTTTTTACACCGATACTGCCTCTAGCTTGAGTCATAGACAGGTGGGCCACTGGCCACGTCGGCAAGCCACGTGGACGTGGACTGGTTAACACGAGGACTCGGTCCAAGATGACATCACCTCGCTGGCGCCTGACGTCACCTTGTCGGAGTACGACAGCGACGCCAGAATATGGCACCTGGGACAACACGGAGAGGTACATTCGACTCTATGAGACGACGGTTCGAACAAAACTGGTTGCATGGGCTATGGATTATCAGAACAGGGATCACGACGGGCACCCGCGACGGCTTGCTCCGTTGACTTGAGGAACTAGGCCTAAGGCCAGCGCTAACATGGTATATTAGGGTGGAAAGATGTGCAATCTCACATTGAAGCTGGAATAGTGGTCGGTGTGAATCGGTGTGGCCAGAGATGAGTACTCCGAACAGAATTCCGGCGACCATCGACGGAGGGAAACGATGAAATTCACCTTCCACCGAGCTCCCCTTGTTGCTGTATTCCACCTAGAGGATCTACCGAGCACGGCGCTTCTTCCGAACTACTCCATGGTCACCGAGATGGTTTACATCAAAGGCTAGTAGGAGCTTGCCGGCGGCAGCTTTGGGGAATTTGCAGAGGACGGAGAGCAAGAGAGAAGAATAGCAAGGGTAGGGATGGATAAGAACAAAAAATGTAGCTCTCCGCTATCTATTTCTAGGTCAAGGCGGCGTCAGCGGCGACGTCACGATGGTGGCGATGGCCGAGATGAGTTGGTGATGTTGGAGCTCGATCTGGGCGTGAATCACTGCGAATTTGTCCAGCTGGCGGATGCCTGGCGACTTAGACGGGCTCGTGAGTCAATCGCGCCTAGGCTGTCCAGATTACTACAAGCGACCTGGCCGGCGGCGTGTCGACCATGCGGAGGAAGACGAGAACGATGGTTCTCTCCTCACACGGGCCCCACTTGATAGAGAGAGAGAGAGCGAAAGGGTACCCGGCTCAATGTTGGGCTATAGCTGAGTGAGAAACTTTGTCGTCATTGGCGCTTAGGTTAGGCGATGGTCGTGGTGGACTGTCATCGGCAGGATCCTTCTTTCCCGTTTTCTATTTCTATTTCTATTTTTATTTCTGTGTTTCACAATTTCATTTCAAATATGATTTCTACAAGGGTTTGAATATCCAGAAACTTTGTGGCATATTCAGAAGGTTTAGATATTCATTCTATTAAACATCTTTCAATTTTTCTTTATATTTTTGAAATTCATGAGTATATGAAAGGTTATTTTAGAGAAAAGTTATTAATAGGAATTAGGGTTTTAGAGATTTACTTCCTATAGGAAAATCTTATAGAAATGATTTGCCTTTTCACTTAATGAATGTAATTGTAGTGGTTTAAGATGGCTAATGAGGTATATAGAATTCTATTCAAGCTTAGTCTCATATAGGAATTAATATATATCCCTATTAATGTTTTAAACCTTGTGATTCATATTATGGTGATTTAAATTCCATAGTTCTCAAGGTTTGGTGATTTCTTCTTCTCCAATTCCATTATAGCTTTCTTCACAACCATTCTACTTACTTTCAAAGCAGACATGGATCACTTCTTGAACTAGTTGTTCATTACTTCCTTAAGTGTGGTTAATGTTTTTATAGAAGTTTATTATATAATGGTGAACAATCATTATCATTCATGTGGCACAAGTGATCTCAATGCCCAACAACATTTACGTAGGTTTTCTAATACCACACTTACTATGTACCCTAGAGGATACACTACCCTTAAGTTTATTAATGAATGTTGCTAGGATCAAAGTTTTAAGGATTGATCCAGAATTTATAATCCTGAATGACATATCCACTTAGAGTGAGCTATAAAGATTACTTCTTAATGTGGTCTTGATGGTTCTTGGATCTGGGTTTCTATTAGGATCTAAGATAATAAAATAGACAAGGCTTTCATCCATAAACTCACAACTCGTATTCTACTTAACACTTAGACATTTCATTTGACTAAGAGATACTATCCATTGGATGCCTAATAATAGGAATTGGTTTAACTACTAACTTAATTCTGGGGTCTTGGACAAAAGAGGTAGACATGGTTCTGTCATGGCTTGATATATTGCTGGTTAAGGTTTCTCAAGCACTCCTAGCTTAATACCTTACTAAGCTTATCTTTAGCTAAGGAATTCCTTTCCTAAATATACTCTTTCTAAACCTCTCTTATCTTATTCACAAAGATCTCATTATCCTAAATAAGACAATCATCCTGCTCCACCATATCCATCATCATATGATGACATGGTCATGCCACATCAACATTACTCCTTCATTTATCTCCTAGTATATATATACACTACAAGAAAAGTTGGCTTTTACAACGGACAATTTTCGTGGTTGAAGGTCCGTTTTTCGTGGCTAAAAAGTCTTCTACGACGGATGCCTATCATGGTAAAATCCCCATCACAAAAGAATCTACCATGGTTTTTTTCCTGACTGTGGCGGATCGCACACTTCATCCACAAAAACTTGTTACGTCGTAGATCTGTTCGCAATGCTGTTGATCGCTGATGTCATGCAAAATCCCACGCGGCAAACACCGTTAATCTACATCAGTTTCTGTTAACGGCCACAGAAACTATGGTAGAAGCCAGGCCGAGCCAAGGCTTCCTCATAATTAAGTGGGCCAGCCCATCAAGAGAGCCCAATAAGATTATGGCCCGTTACTGTTTCGTCCAACAATGTTTGAAATGGGCCCAAAGATGTGGCCAGCAGAGGCCCATGAATGTCATGCCCGTTACTGCTTCGGCCTACAAAATCCCTCACTTTTCGAATACTGTGCGACCCATTAATAGGCTACGTCAAGTAAGACCGACATCGTTAAAGCCCACGGTCACCGTTTTCACAACTCGTCATGAGCCGCCTATGAATGGCCCACTTTTGAGAAGGTCCGACATATCGCTCGCCGCGCATTATTCTGCTCAGCATCGTTCTGGCCATCTATATTCATGTCCGTTATTGTTGTGGTCCTTTACTATTCGCTCACATCGTGGCTGGTTGCCTTGTTCTAGCCTCGCTACTATTCAGCCTGCATCGCTTTTGGCTTGTTAGTATTCTGGCTCACATCGTGCCGGATTGCCACTGCTCGTCCGCCGGTGTTTTGGCCTCGCCACTGCTTGGCTCATCGCTTTGGCATATTATTGTTTTGGCCTATTCCTGTTTCGACCTGTCCTGTTTCGGTTTATTACTGTTTTGGCATGTTGCTGTTTTGGCTAGTTACCTTTACTGTTTTGGTCTGTTATTGTTTTGGCATGTTACTGTTTTGGCCGCTACCATCGCTTCGATAATTGAAACCTGATCGACCTGGTCAAGCGTTATGGTACCGCCATGCATGGACGCCAACTAAATACCTACATGGCCTATGCGAGTTATCTAGATATTACATCAATCAAACTTCTTAAAAATATTACAAAATATGAACAAAAGGAAAGAAAATTCAGCGCTTGCCATGTAATCAAGTTGATAGCAGAGTCTCGATTTTCTTTCTCACCATCAACTGCATCTCCTTTGAGTGTGACAAATACACCGAAAACCACCTTGAGATATGATCTTTCAGTCCCCTCTTTGGTGACGATAGCAATAATTGCAGTCTGAAACTAACTAATAACAAGTTAATATAGCAAAGAAGACAAACTACTCATAGATAAGAATGAACCAGATAGGAATTATAACTGCATAATACAAACTTGTAGAGCAGGAATGCAAACCATGAACTATATAGTAGAGGATAGTTATGTCGTTGCCTAGGACGAACCGTAACTGTGACATTTAGATATAATGGTGTGGCTTAGAACCTCAGAGAACAAGACAAACAAGCATTAGACAAGTATGCCAACAATGAAATGAGCAATCAAACAAAGTGTTTCTTAGAATTTCAATATAAACTAGCCAGGTCATTTCAGCAAATATATATGGAAGCAGTGGTATCTCCTGGAATGCAAGAGACATTGGGTGACTTGGAATTTGTGGTGAGCTACACAATGGCATGCAGTTACTGTCATAGCTAAGAATGAACCACATAGAAATTATAACCGCATCATACCAGAACTTGTTGAGCAGGAATGGAAAACACGAAAGAACTATACAATAAATAATAATTATGCCGTTGATTAGGACGAACCAAAGACTAAATACGGAAAATATATAATGGCATCACCGGTGGACTCAGAGGGTGCAAAAACAACCATGTTCAGTGTTGCCTTTTTGAGCTCTATGCAAAGAAAATGAAAATAGTCAGTGTTGCAGCTTTTGAAGAACCAGATGGAAACAACAAAATTATAATCGAACTAGTACGAAGAGTTTGAATGGGTACCAGTAATAGCGTAACGATGCTGTGGAGGAAATAATAGCAGAACTTAGCTCAGAATAACAAGATAGAGTCAAGAATCGTAGCGTGGAATCCACACTAATATTTCCACCACATTACATTGTGCAAGAACTACACAATAGCAGGCATTTACTGGTGTACGGAGCAGCTAAGATAAGAACATGTGCATGACAAAATAATAGACATGTGCATGCCTTGATATTTGTAAAGCAGCGAATTCAAACCAACATGTCTAATGACCTTGCATGTACTAGCACGAAGAACATGCGTGCCCAGTGACTTGTATGTACTAGCACGATTTACAAAATGCAGTTCACTGTGGGCAGGCTTGAACCTGCTATACCGCTGGCAAAACAAAAACGGGTTGGAGATTTGGTTAACCTTGGCCGGAGAGGCGTCTAAGCATCGTCGGTACCGTGTGAGTGACGTCCAGGTCACCGAGGGTGTACGGTTGGGGTGGCTGTTGGCGCCGGGAAGCAGATCTTAGGTGGTCGGCGCGGCTTGAAAGCGTGGACTAGAGTGTCGCTAAGGCGATCCAATGCAGTGAATGGCTACTACCGCAGCTAGTCTAGAGCGGTGGACATGGAACTCTTTGAACTAGATCACGCCGGTGGACACCAAAGAAGCGGATCCGTATGGTTGGGTAGTCATGGCGAGGAAGTAGAGCTTGGGCGGTTGATGACGCCATTGGCATGGTGAACGACACCAGAGCTCCAAGATCTGGTAGGTGAGCGTCGGTGAAGTGGCTGCTGGCACAAGGCACGAGATCGCAGCTCAAGGCAAAGTGCACGGTGGTCGTGGAGGGGTCGAGGAGCTTGTGATTTTGGGAGGCCAAGTGGAAAACTGGGGAATCGGGACCATAGATGACGAGGGTAACTTGGCAATGTCCATGACAATGGACTTGGGGTTTCACGGAAAGAGAACTGGGATTGATGGCCCAAAATATATCAAGCCTGCTGGGGAACCCCTAGAGGAAGGTATGATGAGCACAAAGAACGAAGTTTTCCCTCATTTATGAAACCAAGGTTATCAATCCAAGAGGAGCAAGGAAACACCTCCAAGGTGTTGCTAGCTGAACTTTGGCAAGGCGTTACTCCGGCGCCAAAGAAGAACGTGGAAACCTGCACAACACAACCACGTAACGTTGCCCCAACTTACAAAGTGAGGTTGTCAATTTCATTGGTTTTACTGAAAACAAAGGATTAAATGTATTGTGTGGAAGAAAGTAATAGTTTGCGTAAAGTAAATGTAAAGGTAAACAGTGTAGATTGATGGTAAAAGAAAGGACCGGGGTCCATAGTTCACTAGTGGTGGCTCTCCTTAAGATAGAATGACATGTTGGGTGAACAAATTATAGCGGGCAATTGACAAACATCGAGAAAGCATACATGCATATACTAATCATCTTGACTCCTATGAGATTTGATTAGGCATTACAACATTATACATAGACCTTAATCCAACCGCATCTATGACTAATAATCCACCTTCAGTTATCATCCTAACCCCTCCAAAGATTAAGTTGCAACCAATGATAATTGCATTACGTATTGCATGTAAAGTAAATAATACGATTGTTCTATGAACAAAGGATTGTTGTTTTCTCCCTAGTAGCAACAAAGACATATAGTACCTTAGAGATTTCCACTTCCTCAGATTACTAGAGGCATGAACCCACCATCGAGCATAACATTATCTCTTGAGTTGCTAGCATCTACTTGGCCAAGATAGCTACTAACAACGGAAAGCATGCAAGATCACAAATAACAAAGACATGATAGAATCAATAATCAATCTAAAATAGCATCTCAATATCCATTGGATCCCTGCAAACACAACATGTAGAATTCCAAATAGACGATCTTGGTCATGAACGGAGCTCACAAGATCTAAACATGATAGCACAAAGGAGAAGAACCAGCCATCTAGCTACTACATGGACCCGTAGTCCAAGGATGAACTACTTACGCATCACACCGGAGGCTTTCATGGTGATGAAGGATGCCACCATGGTTAATTCTCCCCTCCGGCAGGGTGCCAGGAAGAGCTTCAGATCCCTCCCGATCTAGGGATGAAGATGACAGCGTCTATAGACTCTTTCGTGGAATTTTGATCGGGTACTTAGGGTTTCTGTATCAGAGGCATCTTATAGGCAAAAGGGGAGGCCGAGGGGGTGCCCTAGGTGGCCAGACCACCTGGCGCAAGCAGCTGGCCGCTGTGCCCAGGTGGTGTGGCCGACCACAGCCTCTCCCTCTCAGATTCCGCGTGTCGGTCCCCTCGGTGAAAAACTGACTTTGGCTTTTGTCCCATCCAATTCCGAGAATATTCATTTTCTGACTTACTTGGAACCAAAAACAGCAAAAAAAATGTAACGGCACCTCGTGGCTCTTGTTAATAGGTTAGCCCAAGAAAGTGTATAGAAAGTACTCCAAAGTGTGGACAAAACATAAGATAGTAGATAAAACCAATCTTGGAACATCAAAAATTATGGATACGCTTGCAACGATCAACATCCATAAGCTTAACTCCTGCTCGTCCTTGAGTAGGTAAGTGATAAAAAGAAAGAATAATTTTTGAGGTGACATGCACCATCATAAACTTGATCAAAATATTTGTAAAACAATGGTAGCTGTGATCATAGTACTTCAATCATAACATGAAAGATAAAGTTCTAAAAATAAGACATAGCAACTATGTTGCAACATGAAAAGGCACAAACAAAAGATTCATGAATAACAATGCTTTATGAGACGCTTGTTTGTTTCACATAAAGAAAACATAGCATAGTGGCATTTAGCTTGTCCCTCATAGAGTAGCAAACATAAATGCATAGGACACCTTCAAAGTTCATAAGAGTGACTAGATACAAATAGTTTAAGAACAAGCAGATCAAAGTTATGCATCAATCAACAAGTCTTGGGACAATGCACATAGAACTAAGAATGGCCACTATGCTCTCAAAATAGGTGCATAAAGATATAAGGTGAGACTCAACATAAAAGTAAAAGAAAGGCCTTCATAGAAGGAAGTAGGGATTCAAGTTTCATAAAGAGCTTCCAAAAATTATGGTACTTATTAGCTTTCAGCTCTCATTGCCCCTATCATAAGCATCTTGATGTGATTAAGGTTAAAGTGAACAAACTATGGAGTATATGCTTGACAAAGTATAAGTTGGAAATCTCATGTCCCTTGAATACGAGGGCTCCTCATGCTACTCAAGTTTAGTTACGTAAGTTCTTGTCATAGTAAGTATATGTGTATCATAGAGAACCGCCAATGGGGTACCCTTCCCGATGATACGAAAGAATCCCCATATCAAAATGACAAGGCAAGCGGACAACGAGCATCTCAGCATTCTTCTTATTTACCATGGAATATGGTGCTTTTCTCTCTTTCCTCTTTTCTCATATCTCTTTTTTCTTTTTCCTTTCTCAATATCGACTCTTTTTATAAGAAGAATGCTTCATAGATAGCTCATTATGGTTACTGATATTTCCACCATGACAAAGATGGATTAGACCGCCACTTAGGCGTTTCTCTAACAGACATACATAACTCCATGGATTTACAAGCCCTTTCATTTCACAATCACGACATCCATAGACAAAAGAGCACGATATCAACTAGGTACAAAGTACAGGTGCAATGTTGAAAGGGTTCCCCATGAAAGCATGGTTCTGCTAATTCCCAACATATAAGTGCAAGCATATACAACATAGACGACACAATGGTTCAAGTTTATTAAGGGCAAGAAAATTAAAGTGTGCCATCAAGTTCGTGAGATCTTTAATCACTAGTTTTCTACAACAAGTTTAATTGAAGGTAGATAAAACATGAATATACTTGGAATAGCAAATGCTAATAGGTAGGTATGGTGGACTCTTTGGAATAACTTGGTTTTAGGAGTTGGATTCATGAGTGGAACTCATACTTGGTTATGGAGGCTAGCAAAAGACTAGGAGCGACCAACTAAGAGAACAATAATAGCCATAATCATGCAGAGCGACAAAACATCATTAATCAAAGCATAAAGTGATACTACAAGTCAAAAACTAAAGGATCATAAAGGCTATGGTGACTTGGGATAGTCATAACATGGTGTGAGCATGCCAAGTCAACCCAAATAAAGCATCAAAGGAGAATACCATAATACTATGCTTTAATATGCTAAAACAACGCATGATTCTTCCAAGGCACATTAAGCAATCTCAATTGTTTATAACATGTCATGCTACAACAAAGATCACTAAGCATAAAGCCAAAACAATATCAAGCATGGCATGACAAAGCATAGGCCACAGTAAAAAACAAGCTCCTTTTACCACTTAAGCATGAACTTTCCTACTCTTTTTCCAACCCAAACCAAACTATTTGAAAACCAATGTATGAAAGAGGGGGTCCAACCAATTTATTCAGCAAACTAAGAAAACCAAGCAAACAAAAACGAAGATGCTCCAAGAATAACACAACTGTGCATGAAACAATAAAAAAGAAGTGTTTGGAAGAAACCTAGGATTTTTATTGATGAAGAAGGGGATGCCTTGGGCATCCCCAAGATTTGATGATTGTGCCTCTTGAATATTTCTTGGGGTGACACGGGGTGGCATCCCAAAGCTTGAGCTTTAGTCTATTCTTCATCTCATTACATTATTCTCTCCGTACACCTAAATTTTTTCCTTCATACAAAACTTCACACAATCTTTATTAGCAGCATTAGAGCACTCAAGATAATAATTCTTTAGGTGTAGTTTCAACAACAATAAAACTGCCAGTAAAACACAAGCTACTGTAGCACTTCCCTCAAAAAGCTCAATTCCCCAAAAGAACTAAAAAAGGAACCAACAAGAAGCAAACACAAATAATGGCACAAATCTGTCAAAACAGAGTAGCAGGTAAAAACCAATTTTTTTGAAGACCTTCTGTTGCTCAAATCAAAAAGTGTTGATCTAACGAAAGTTAGATAACAACCTGGGGCAGAAGCAAAAAAATTCACGCCTCAGAACAACATATAGAGATTTTACACGAAATTTTACGGTGAAGCACAGAAATCTGTTTCGGGACAACAACTTTCCCAATCATTACTTCTCTCTCATTAGAGGTTACTCTTGGCAGAAAAAGCAAATAAAAAATATAAGGAGCGGTTATTACTAAAGCAATAACTTCCAAGACTCATCTAAAACTTTTGGGTTATCTCCCAATAAGTACTTTTCTTTAACGCCTTTAAGTTAGGCATAAGAAGCAAGAAAAAGAATCAAGTGTTCTCAAATGAAGAAGCAGTAAGAGCAAATTTTGTTTTCATAGGAGAGGAAAACAAATCTTCTCTCTCTTCTTAGGGAAGTGTTCTATACCTTTCTTGAGTGGAAGTTGATATTTAATGGTGACTTCTTTCATATCAATAATGGCACCAACAGTTCTAAGAAAAGGTCTTCCCAAAGTAATAGGACAAGAAGCATTGCATTCAACATCCAAAACATAGAAATCAACCGGGACATAGGCATTGTTAACCATATTAAGAACATCATTAGTACTCCCCATGAGTTTCTTTTTAGCATTATCATCAAGTGGGACATTCAAATAACAATCTTCCAATGGTGGCAAATCAAGCATATCATAAATCCTTCTAGGCATAATAGAAACACTACTATCAAGATCACATAAAGCTTTGAAATCAAAATCATTCACTTTCATATTAATGATGGGTTCCCATCCATCTTCTTGTTTCATAGGAATAAAAGCTTTATGTTTCATCTTTTCTTCTTTAATTTTTATGAGAGCCAAGAATGTGTTTTGTAAAGGCCATATTCATAGCACTAGCACTAGGACTTTAGCAAGCTTTGTTGAACTTAACAACTTCAGAGATGTTGCAACCATCAAGATCAAAATCATAATTATCATCTAAAGTAGTAGAACTATTACTAGCCTCAAACTAATGGTAGTGATAGTAGAAACACTAATGTTTCTAGCAATTTCATCTTCTCTTTCCCACTTAGCATGCAATTCAGCTAATAGTCTAGCATTTTCATCAATTTAACTTGTATGGCATTAGTAGCAGCAGGGATTATCATTAGTTTCAAGTTTAGCAGCTATTTTATTAATCAAAGAGGATTGTGCTTTAGACAAAGATGATATATTTCTTTCAGCATTAGAGAGTTTCAATTATAAACTAGGAATTTCCCTATTTAAACTCTCAAGTTGATGACTAATATTCTTAATGGTAGATTGTTCTTCATAGTTTTAGTAAATAGTTTATTTTGTTCATATTGCATTTGCATGAAGTTTTTAGTGGCTCTTTCAACTTCTAAAATTCTTCCTTCACTAGGTATTCCAGGTTTTCCATTATAACCATAAGTATTACTAGGAGGTAGGGTCTATAATTGTTATTACCATAAGCATTGTTGCCAAAATTATTATTTCTTATAAAGTTCACATCAACTTGCTCTTCTTGGAGCAACCAAAGAGCTAAGGAACATGATTTGGATCAATATGAGCCTTCCATTAACAAGAATAGACATAATAACATCAATTTTATCACTCAAGGAGGAGGTTTCTTCAATGTAATTCTACCTTCTTACCTTGTGGAGCTCTCTCAGATGCCATCAGAATAGTTAACCATCATATTATCCACAAGCTTTGTTGCAGCACCCAAAGTAATGGTCATAAAGGTACCTCCCGCAATGTAATCCAATAGATTTCTTGAAGAATAGTTCAATCCTGCATAAAAGGTTTGATAATCATCCAAGCAAATACCCATGAGTGGGACAATGCTTTACCAAAGGTTTCATTCTTTCCCAAGCTTGAGAAACATGTTCATTATCGACTGTTTAAATTTCATTATTTCACTTCATAGATATAATCTTAGCTGGAGGATAGTATTTTCCAATGAAATCATCTTTGCATTTAGTCCAAGAATCAATACTATTCCTTGTTAAGGAATTCAACCATTCTTTAGCTTTTCCTCTCAAGGAGAAAGGAAATAATTTAAGCTTAATAATATCCCCATCTATATCCCTATGCTTTTGCATTTCACAAAGTTCAACAAAGTTATTTAGATGAGCAGCATCATCTTCATTACCAATACCAGAAAATTGTTCTCTCATAACAAGATTGAGTAAAGCCGGTTTAATTTCAAAGAAAGTAGCTTCAGAACCGTGGAGCAATAGGTGTGCACATGAAATCATTGTTGTTGGTGCTAGTGAAGTCACACAACTTAGTGTTTTCAAGAGTAGTCATTTTTTGTGTGTTTTTAATAAAGAAAGCAAACTAGCAAAACTATTTTTTGTGTGTTTTTGATAAAGAAACAAGCAAACAAAGCAGAAATAAACTAAGCAAAACAAATAAAACAAAGTAAAGAGATTGGTTATAAGAGACTCCCCTTGTGAAGATGTCCTTGACTCCCAGGCAACGGTGCTAGAAAAAGTCTTGATGGCCCAAAATATATCAAGCCTGCTGGGGAACCCTAAGAGGAAGGTATGATGAGCCTAGTAGCAAGTTTTCCTCAGTTATGAAACCAAGGTTATCAATCCAGAGGAGCAAGGAAACACCTCCAAGGTGTTGCTAGTTGGATTTTGGCAGTAGCACTATCGGCGCCAGCAAAGAACGTGGAATCGCACAACACAACCGCAGAACTTTGCCCCCAACTTATAGTGAGGTTGTCAATCTCACCGGTTTTGCTGAAAACAAAGGATTAAACGTATTGTGTGGAAGATAGTAATAGTTTGTAGAAAGTAAACAGAAAGTAGTAAACAATTGTAGATTAATGGTAAAAGAAAGGACCGGGGTCCATAGCTCACTAGTGGTGGCTCTCCTTAAGATAGAATGACATGTTGGGTGAACAAATTACAGCGGGGCAATTGACAAACATCGAGAAAGCATACATGCATATACTAATCATCTTGACTCCTATGAGATTTGATTAGGCATTACAACATCATAGATAGACCGTAATCCAACTGCATCTATGACTAATAATCCACCTTCAGGTTATCATCCGAACCCCCTCTAGTATTAAGTTGCAACCAACAGATAATTGCATTACGCATTGCATGTAAAGTAAATAATACGATTGTTCTATGAACAAAGGATTGTTGTTTTCTCCCTAGTAGCAACATCACATCTAGTACCTTAGAGATTTCTGTCACTTCCCCAGATTACTAGAGGCATGAACCCACTATCGAGCATAAATACTAACTCTTGGAGTTGCTAGCATCTACTTGCCCAAGATAGCTACTAACAACGGAAAGCATGCAAGATCACAAATAACAAAGACATGATAGAATCAATAATCAATCTGAAATAGCATCTCAATATCCATCGGATCCCATAAACACAACATTAGAATTACAAATAGATGATCTTGATCATGAACGAGCTCACAAGATCTCAACATGATAGCACAAAGGAGAAGAACCATCCATCTAGCTACTACATGGACCCGTAGTCCAAGGATGAACAACTCATTTGATCACACCGAGGCTTGCATTGTGATGAAGAAGGCCTCTGTGGTGAATTTCCTCCGCAGGGTGCCGGAAGAGCTTCAAATCCCTCCCTGATCTAGGGATGGAGATGACGGCTACAGACTCTTTCATGGATTTTTGATCGGTACTTAGGGTTTACGCCCGAGGGCATCTTATAGTCAAGGGAGGCCGAGGTGCCTGGCTGGCCACACCACCCTTGGCGCTGTGCAGCTGGCCGGCCAGTGGTGTGGCTGCCTCCGCCCCTCTCCGCCTCGTGATTCGCACTTGATGACTTCCGGAAAATAGGCACTTTGGGTTTTATCGTCCAATTCGAGAATATTCATTTTCTGACTTTCCTGGAACCAAAAACAGGAGAAAATAGGCAGCTGGCACCGTGGCTCTTGTTAATAGGTTAGTCCAAGAAAGTGTATAGAAAGTACTCCAAAGTGTGGACAAAACATAAGAAAGTAGATAAAACCAAGCATGGAACAACAAAATTATGGATACGCTTGCAACGTATCAGTGGATTTCATCGGATGTTAGGAAAACGATGAAGAGAAAGTCTCCTGAATTGAGAAAACACACTATTACAAGTTATCCTATAGATTTCGATACCCTCGCTTGGGCTTCTCCCATCCTATATATAATAGGCTGGGTCTCGAAGCTGTATGCGGTTAGGTTTCATACACGCATGATTACAATACCAACATAATGTCTGGCTCATAGTTTCTTTCCTAATACAATCAAAGTCTTTGTTTGCTGCTTCATTGGGCCATCATATGGAATCTTCATGGGTCAGAGGCCTTTTACCCAATGTAGGGTAGTCAATTATAAGCTTCCGAGTAATCATACCTATGTCAAGAGGGCCCTTAGACTCGCCCCCGAATCAGAGTTTCATGTTGAGTCTCAAAGTTTCCTTTTCCTTTATCTTATTGCTTTTTACATTTTTAGGATTTTGTACAATGAGTCTAATGCTTCCGATAGATCGGGAATCGCTAATTGTTCTGGTAAAAACAAGGTCGATTTACATCAATTTCAAGTCCTCGTGCTCGAATCCGAATTTATAACTAGCGTAATTCAGTTCGAGCTGCAAGGTCTTACCGAATCAATTCCAGCTTTCTATTTTATCGGGTACCCAACGTGTCCGTCGATTTTTCATCGTATCGTTGATACGGACTTTTTTTTACGGGCAAGCGCATTCTCAGCGATTACTAGGCCACACAGGACTAATCCTAGGGTCTTACCTTCATGTTTCTGAACACGACATTCAGATTTTTGTCGCATCTGAGCGTGATCCGAGGTTTTGTTTATCGGGCGGTTCTGCGGCCGCCAACCTTTCTGATTATATCAGATAGTTTATTATTTTATACTATCTTCCGATGGGAGTAACACCTTTTTGAGGATACACTAGTGTAAAACTCAAAAGGATTTTTGCAATCATCAATATACTTCATACACAACTAAATTTCTATCGGGTGTGTGCTAGCGCTCCCGATTGGAGTAGCCCCCAAGGCTATGTTCGGATGCCTGTATCTAGACATAGGCTCATAGTTGCTGTTAGCTTGATGGAAAGCATTGATTCTTGGAATAAAAAGATTAAGGTACAAATAACTTATCTCTTTATATATAAGGAAAATCGATGGTACATTATTCTTTGAGCGATGGCTATTAGCCTTTGTCCTAGACATCTTGGCTTAATAAGCCAAACTATAACTCTTATCATATTGCAAATAATCTTATGCGTAAAAGCGTCAGAGCTGTGCTATGTTCCATGGATTTGAGTAATTTACTCTGCCTTCTTGTCTTGTAGGTGATATGATCCTCCGGAATAACTTCGTGATGATGTATGGTCCTTCCCATGGCTTATTCTATCTTCTTGTGACCATCTTGCTTGAGGCGTAATAACTAGGTCCCCATCGCTAAGGACCTAGGCCGCAATCTTCCGCTATGGTAATTGCGCAGTTTTGTTGGTACATAGTTGCTCTTTTGAGGGCTTGCCTCCAGCTTCATCAAGCGCATCCACATAATCTTCAAGTGCTTCTCTGATTCCTCTTCATTATATGCAGCTACTCATGGCGATTCGTAGATAATTAATCGGAAGCACGGCTTCCACCGCGGGACCAAAAATAAAGGCCCTTGTGTTGAATTACTTGGAGTTGTATGTAAACTCCATAATATGATGAAATTCATCCACCCATGCTCCTTTTGCTCACAAGGGTGCCAGAGTCTCTTTTTGAGTCTAGCGATAACTAGTCCATTGTCTTTTTTCGACCTATCCATTTGTTTACGGTGAGCTACCAAGCATAGCTTATTTTGATGCCCATCTCCGCGTACTTCTTGAACTCATTGAAGTGAAGTTGGTCCCATTATCCATGATGATGTTGTTCGGTACGCCAAACCGAAATACTATGGATTTGATAAAATTCACAGCCGAAGTTCCATCTTGGGTGGTGACAGGCATTGCTTCAATCCATTTAGTAAATTTGTCGACTACTAGCGTAAAGATGTGTCCTCTGGCGATGATTTGTGAAGTTTTCCCACCATGTCGAGTCCCCACCGAGCTGAAGGCCAAGCCAAGGGTATGGGTTTCAGCTCAAATGGGTGCTCCAGCTTTATTGCGAATCGCTGACATGACTCACATGTTCGACAATGTCTTTTGCATCTTGTCGCAGTGAGCCAATAAAATCCTGCCTGGATGCTTTTGCAGCAATTGCTCTACTAGCATGGTGACCACAAAATCCTTCATGTATATCTTTCAAGATAATTTTTCCTTCTTCAGGTGTTACCAACGCTGCAACACACCAAATACTTCTTTTTGTATAGTTCTCCTTGATTATCCTCAAGGCCTTCGATTGTCGGGTGATTCGCCGAGCTTCTATCACATCCTCCGGTAGCTCTCCTTTAGTCATATATGCTATATACGACTTCATCCAGGTTGGTTCCATTAGCATGACCTCTTTGATTTCTTGTTCTTCTTCTTGATGGCTTCTTCTAAGTTCTTGGTTTTTGAAGGAGCCCCACTCTTTACAGATCTTTCTTTTCCCTGTTTTGGTGGTACAACCTCGAGACTCTTTTTGCTTTGATCGATCGCACCACTATCTCCTCCTAAAAACTCCCTGTGGTATTAAACACAATGAGCCAATGTTTCCTAGATTGCCGGCTTCCTCATTGCTTGTTCTTCCTATATGTGATACTTCACACCCATAAAATTGAGCCTCCATGATGCTATATAAGTCGCGATAAGCAATCATATTTTCACGACAAAGATCACACTTGTTCATTTCCTCGTGCCACAAGATTGGAATCTCTGAAGATTGTGAGGCGAGTTGCACCATAAGCTTTGGCCATTCGCATGCCATGCAATGGTGGCCTCAGATTATGCTTCGTTATTGGATGCATTTGTAAAGCTCATCTGAATAATATAGCACATTTTGTCACCTTGAGGTGATATTAGTACGACTCTGCTCCTGCTTCCTCTCGTTTTTTGATCCATCAAAGTACATTGTCCGTGCACTAGAAAGGTCTAGTGGACCCACATTTTAACTCCGGCCATTCTGCGTGATGAAACCCGCGTAATCTTGTGACTTAATTGCTTTGCGCTTCTCATAAGTTATATCCCGAGGGATAATTGGCGCCCCATTGAGAAACATGCCAAGTTGGTTCTAGATTGTTGAGGATTCTTGACAAAGGCGCTTCGTTGACCACTATGACCGGGTGCTCTGAAAAATAGTGGCGTAGTTTTCATGCTGTCATAAATACCGACGTTAGTTTCTCGTAGTGGGTACTTTGTTTAGATGGCGATAAAACCTCGCTAAGTAAACCGCTTCGTGATGCCGTGGGTCTTTCCTTCTTCGGATAGCTCTACGATCAGGACCGTCGACCACAATTGATGTGTGGCAGCGATATAAAGGAGTAAAGGTTCTTCTCTTGGCTACACGCTGGGGGATGTTGAAAGTGTTCTTTTAAGATCTTCAAAAGCATGCTAAGATTCTTCCGTCCATTCGATTTTTTCTGATTTCCTCATGAGAGCGTAGAATGGCATCGCTTTTTCTCCCAACCTCGTAATAAAACGACTTAGCGCCGCCACTCGTCCCGCCAGTTGCTGTACACCACGTAGATTTATTGGCTTCTTCATTGTGAGGATTGCTTGTATTTTTTCGATTAGCCCTCGATTCCTCTAGCTGATACCAAATATCCGAGGAGTTACCTGCCGACTCCAAAGTAACATTTCTTGGTTCAATTTGATGCTAAACTTGTGGAGATTTCTAAATGTTTCTTCTAGGTCCTTGATCAGCAGATCCTCGACCTATGGTAACTATGACGTCATCAATATACACTGCACATTTGTGCCTATTTGGCTTCCCAGGCACTTCTGCATCATCCGCTGATATGTTGCTCCAGCGTTCTTAAGGCCAAACGACATTGTTGTGTAGCAGAATACGCCATAAGGCATGATAAATGCCATTTTCTCCTGATATTCTTTCTTCATCCTAATCTGGTGGTATCCTGAGTAAGCGTCTAAGAAATAAAGATGTTCGCATCCCGCAGTTGCATCGATGATTTGGTCAATTCGTTGCAATGGGAAGTGATCTTTGGGTAATGTTTGTTCAAAGGCAAAGAAAGTCAATGCACATCCGAAGTTCTGTAGTGTTTTTCTTTGGAACACATATTGTGTTTGCGAGCCACTCTAATTTCGTTAGTTCTTTTATAAAATTGGCATCACTTAGGTGATGGAGCTCCTTTCCAATGGCCTTGCGCTTTGGTTTTGTGAAGCATCGAAGCGGTTGCTTTACTGGCTTCGCCTTTGGATCTAGATTTAATGTGTGCTCAACGAAGTTCTCTGGGGATTTCGCATGTCGTAAGGTAGCCATGAAATATCCCAATGCTCATGGAGGAACCTGATGAGCGTGCTTTCCTATGCGGATCAAGGTTAGAAGCCACTTAATGTTATTTTCGCCGGCTCGGGGTGGATCTGCACTTCTTTTGTGTATTTTACCGTGTCAAAAGCCTAATCGAGATTGACACGCTACATTTCCGTAGGTTGTGCATTTGCTGAACTTTTGAGTTGCTCAAACTCCGCTGCCATCCCGAAGATTCAGAAATTTTGTTGAACTCTCGATCACAAATCATGGACACACATGTGAAGCTTCCTTGTACCATGGTAATTCCTTTTGCGCTGGTGCATTTTCATTATTAAAAATGCATAATGCGGCACTGCCATAAACCGTGCAAAGGCTGGTCATCCCAGGATTGCATGATATTGTGATGGCCAATCCATGACTTCAAATTCGAGTCTTTCTCGCCTGAAATTTATCTTGGAACCAAAACAACGCTGAAGAGAAACTTTGCCTAAAGGGATTTGGCTTTACCGGTACTATTCCGTGGAAAGATGTTTTATTGAAGTAGATAATCCAGGGGTAGCCTATTGTTCTCAACATTTTGCGTAGATTAGATTTATGCTACTTCCCGCATCCATGAAGACCTTTGCTCATATCGAACTCCACCAATTTGTGATTCAACCATCAGGCTGAGGACCCGTGTGGGACCCGAAGTGGGTGATCTACTCTGCTGAATGTGATTTCTTGCCCACCAATGGAGATATTCAGGTGTAGGCGATGTTACTTTTTCCACCATATTGATTTGTCTTGTGATGAGCTTCTAAATTCTGGATGGACGCCTTTCAATCATAGACATTGCTCCTTTTGATCCGGCAATGTTGTTTTGATTGTTTGTGTTTTATGGTGGTGCCACTGGTGGTGGTGGTGCACCGATGGCTAGTGCACCAGGCGTGGATGTGTATCCTCGATTTGGTGCTTCGGTTGCCTTTGTGTTGCACAACTCCTGCATCTTCAGGAATGTTCGGCCAGCCTTCATCGTGTGATTGATTGTCGCCCACCGAGCTGCTGTAAAATGCATATTATGTGGTCCTTCTAGCATTTGCATTGCGGATATAGGTGGTTCTCGTGCTCTTGGCTGATATCGCTGCGGACTAGCTTCCTTCTCGACATCGCTCCGCTGGTGGTATCCGCCGTAGTCGTTAAGTTTGCTTGTTACCTTCACCCGAAAAACCTGCTGCGACGTAACTTGGTCCCGTGTTTCCATCGTTGTTCCTTCTTCTTCTATCATTGCTGCATTTATACCTATCTTCCTAGGGTGACCGTGCACGCTTATTATGTAGCGTCTTCAGCATCATCCTAGTGGTTTGCTATTCCATTAACTATGATATTGTCTTTGGTTTAACCCATCCTAGTTCTTCTATGAAGGAGGCCGTCGTTGAAGGCGTCGATGGCCCTTTCGTCGGATATGGATTCAGATGAGTTTTTGATTTTATTCCACCACTGTATGAACGCTCTTATTGACTCTCCAGATTTTTGTTTGCACGCTCGTAACTGCTCCAAGGATGCTGGTCATTTGAACATAGAATGGAAATGTCGGATGAATTTATCTTCCAGATCATTCTAGCTACCAATTGAATCTTCAGGTAACTGCTTGAGCCATGATCTTGCGGTGCTGGTGAGATGTAGTTGTAGACTTTGCATTGAGGTAGTTGTGGAGCCACCCTGAATTTGATGGTGGCTAAATAGTCTCGCTAACCAAGCTTCGGGTTCTCGGAGTCCATCGATTTATGTCTGGCCGTGTGGAAGGTTGAAGTCCTTGGGTACGAGGCCTTGCCAATCCTTCCACGAAATAGCTGGCCCCGCATAGCTCGTGGTCATCTTTGTCATATCTATCTTGATATCGTCGGGTGCGGCTTTCATCTCTGGGTCCACTTCACCTATGATGGTTGTTGTCATTTCTTATATTGCTTTGCGGCTCGGATCCTACAAGATACCGGTGTGGTGATTGAGATCGCCGGTGTGTCCTACCTTTTGAGGACTCACAGACGACGGGATCTTTTGTGAGTCCTTGTTCGCTTCCGTGAGTGAGGCTCCTACAATGCCGAGGTTCATCGAGTGGAGCGGGGAAGGGCCACACACGGATCATCGGGTGTGGGTTGAGTGGTGATCAGATATGTTTGCGCGGCCACAATGGCTGCCTGAGCCGTTTTTGCCTTGATGTTTCCTACTTGATCAATTGACATGAATGATAGGTCGAGATCTCGATGATTCCCACTTCTTTCTTTGGGGATATTCTGAAGCCTAGATGTTTCCCTTCTGGTGGTGCTCCCTCACATCCTTGATCCTCGAGTAGAGCTTTAATTGTGCGTCAGAATCGGATTACACTAATCTTTTTTCTTCATCGATTGCCTTTTCATCCAGTAGGTCTCTCTTCTTGTGGTGGAGCAGATATTGGTATGCCAATAGATCCTCATGTGAAGCATCCGTTGTCATTGGGACCGCTTCTCAAATTGCCTCCCTTGCTTTTTTGCCATGCCGATTGCAGTCAAGTCCTTGTCTCTCTCCTATATGAGGTTCTCCGCTCCTCCTTGTACTATGCGATTATCTGCTATTCCTCCTCCATTTCCGTGTTCTCCTTCGTTGTCGTGGTTTCCTACATGGTCATCCGATAAAATAACATCGGGTTGAGGATAGGATTATCGTTTTTGTCGCGGTGTTGAGGTATCTCCGCTGACCATGTACACTTGGTGGCGTGTTATGTGGGCGATGGCGTCGCCTTTTGGTTCTCTGTGTGTTGGTAGTACTCGAGATCATAGTTCTGGATAGATTTTCACCATCCTTTCTTCAATGTCCATGTTTTCACCCGCTTTCTTCGGTTCCGAGTTTGTCGGGTTTGCTTCGTGTGGTGGGATTGGCTGCGTGACCTTCTTCTCCCGCTTTGATCTATGCTATGATGTCCGTGGAGGATCCAATGAGGAGCGATTTGCTGGGTACCACTATGGTGTAGCTTTTCCCTGCGGTTGATTCTGGCTCTCATGTGATTGGGGGCCAAAGGGTGTGATTTCTTGCATGTTGTCCGCTTCCAGAGTGGAGGCCCCAGATGATTAGATCAGATCCACCGGTGAAATCGGTGGGTACCAATACAAGGGTTGGGTGGGCGTGGAATTGCTTTGTCAAGTTGATGCTTGGTGGAGAGCATTCCTTACCAAATCCATGCTTCCAAAGATTCAAGTTTCCCTGA